>JAQJVL010000002.1:2021228-3475708 GCA_035578905.1 Stictocephala bisonia | reverse complement strand
GAAGCCAGGTAACTGGATAAATCATTTTCCCTGTAAAGGAAATTATATTTTCTCTTCACAACTGACTCCAAAGAAACTCTAAAATATTTTCCCATTTAGGAAGTTCTGGAAGCTAATAGCTTCCCGTTCTTTCTGCGAATATCTCTTTGAGAATGTTTTAATTTTCATTTTTTCTTATCGTTGTAAATAATTAACTATTTGGTCTTATATAGGATGTAAAAAGGTTTGGTATTCATAGTTTAAATTTTAATCAGCAATTTGTACACTTTATTTTCTAGCAACCATAACAAATTGTACGCTCATTTTGCCTTTACCTACAAATGGCTATGTGCACTCAATGGAATTTGCTCATTAATACCACTTGCTCATAATACGTGTAGGTCTTTATTTTTATTGGTTTTTAGAGGGAATATTTTGTTTAAAGAGTGGCATCATCCCGCTAAACATGTACAGCATGTACAAAATCCGGGTCACGTAGGGATTTCTAGTGCAATTGTATTTGTAGTGGAAACAGTTATTTATGGAAACGTGGAGGTTAACCTCACATTTATTACACTTTTTCAGTATTGACAGCTTTAGAGATGAGTGTATATTCAATATAAATACAAATTATATATAATATTAATACAATAAATTAGTTATAATATAAATACAATAAATACATTGCTAGCTTGTTGTGTTGACCTTGCTATAATAGAGAACGATATACCCCTTAACAGCGATGAATAAAAGGTTTAATATGATGAGCATAAAATGGTTAAAGACAAGGTCCATAAAGTTACAATACTTGATTTCATCAGGGTTTTTCGTAATATGACTATATAAATGGAAATAAAAGGCATTCAGCATTAGCTTCTACCTTATTGTGCTCGTCATATGATAATTTATATTCTTTTAAAATTCAATATTTATAAAATAGAATTCAGACTGCATCACAAATGTTTTGAGAGCTGTGATTTGTTTGAGGATGTGCAATTGAATACCTTGTCAGGAACAGTCTAAGGCAATCGTCAGTCTGTCAAAGATGTCCTTCTCGAAATAAAATACGTTTTTTCTCTTAATATAACATCATAATATTCCCTATCACTGTTTTATTTTCATACTTTATAGAATTGTAATTTATTAAAAAAAATAAGAAATAAGATAGTACTTACTATTAGTAAAATCATTTTTGTAGGAATGAGCTGTGTAAAAAAGAGTTTGTATTACATAGGAAAGTTAAGGGTAGAAGGGAGGACGAATAATAAATATCGTTTTTCTGGGCTTATTAACTCTGGTCTACTAAGCTGTAATTATAAAAATACGTAATCTACTGTTTTGCAAATACTACATTGAAAAATAAATAAAAAACAAGTGAGATTTAAAAATAATATTAGTTAATATTTGAAATGAAATGCAAAAACGTGACATATTGTGCCTATATTGATCACTATAAAGGTTACCTAAAATCACTCTAGTTTTTTTTTTTTCTTTTTTTTATTGTTTTTATTAATAGAAGCATGTGAACATGATGTTATACACATGTCTCAACTCCTCAACTCCATTTTTAAAAAGGTAACCCTACCTTATAAAACGATTACTTATCTTTTTATCACGTACTTATATTTTTAATTATTTACTAAAGGAAACGTTCTTAAAAAATATATATTTTGAATTGAGTTGAGTACAAGCAAAACAATTGTCAGCCGACCATCCGTTACTTTGGTACCTTAAACACAATCTTCTAAAAGAAATAATTAATTTATGTCAGATTTGTACATAGTTCAAATTTCTTAATTAGTCATACAAAGTTACTTAAAAGTATTTACAATGTTATTTTTCAGCATGTACATGCTAAGTATAAGTAAATTATATTTAGTGATAATTTAATACAAGCATATAACTAAGTAATTAATTATAAAATAAACAATAAGTAAAGGAGAACAATTGCACATAAAATTATATATATACTCTAAATTAATACTGTAATCAAAATGAATATTTAAAAATATCTTTAAACTTATAACATTCGTTTAGTGAATTAAATGGGGTTTAAAAGCAAATTAAAACATTTGTTGTAAATGTGCTTCACAGAATACACAGTAAATAGATTATGCAAGCTATTATAAATTTTAAGTGAAACTAGGAATGGCTAAGTCATTGTTTTATTCAACATGTTAAAACTAATAGCTGATGAGAGCTTGGTTTGATAATATCTTGATTTTTAAATAAATACATTATTAATTGATGAATATTAAAATCAGTTAACGTATTTATTTGTATAAAAAGAAATTTACAGTGTTCGGGCAACCCCTTCCTTTTTTTTTTTTTTTTTTTTTTTTTTTAAGAAGTAAGATTTCCTCCATTCTACTGCCATTCGCATGAAAAATATCACGTATCTAATTGTTGATTCTAAATAAGCAAAATATGCTGATCTCATATAGCTTTTATCTGTGCAATATGACAAACGTTTCAGGAAAAATAATACTCTTGATAGCCTACTGCTGATATTATCAATATGTGAACCCCACGAGAGAGTCCTGTCTACGAACATTCCTCAGAATGTTACACTTTCAGCAGTGCTATCATAAGAATTATTAGGATTTGCGTGTCTTAATAAAACCTAAATATTTGATTTGTTTATTTATTTAAAATAAAACATTTCACTGAAACCATTCTAACGCTTATTAAAAAGTAATTTTACATTGCTTTTGAAACTGTCAATACAACTATTGTAATTGAATAGTGTGGTGTCATCAGCATATAAATATGTCTTATTGTTAACAGCACTTGGGAAGTCATTTATAGTGATCAAAAACAATAAAGGCCCCAGCATAAACCCCTGAGGCACGCCTTGTATGACTGTGAGCTCCGGAGACGATTCACCATTAACAAACAATTTTTGTTTTCTAGCAAAAAGAGACGATTCGAAAAATTGCTTGATTTTCCATAGTGGTTTAATTTCATTAAAAGTTCAGAGTGGCTAACACAATCAAACGTGCTGCTAAGAGCACAAAATATGGCTTTAGCAAAGGCTTTCTTCTCAAGTACAGATAATATTTCACACACCAGTTTGTCTACAGCTTCAATGGTTGATTTTCTATTCCTAAAACCAAGTTGTGAGTTACTTAATAAATTACTTTCTTAAAAAAAATTAACTGGTCATATATCAGCATTTCATATGGTTTAGATACATTGGTAATTATTGAAATTGGCCTATAACTTTGTGCTTTTTCCTTTGGTTCTTTTTTAAAGATTGAACAGATTCTTGATAATTTCAATTCGTTAGGAAAAACACTCTCAGAAAGATAGCAATTGAAACAACAAGCTAGGGGATTAGCTAGAGGTTGTATGATGTGTTATAAAATGTTGTTAAAGGTAGACATCGCAAATATCAGAATTGTTTAGCCTAATGGTAGCTGTAATTATGTCTTAAGCAGTTATGTGTTTCCATGCAAAGGCTTGTGAACAAGACGATACCTTTTTAACATACTCATCACATCTATGTCTAGAGTGTTTTACTTTCGACTTAATTTCTTTTACATTAGTGATAAATGAGATATTGAACTCATCGGGTGAAATTCCAGCATATTTGTTATTTGATGAGTGTAATCACCACTTGCTTTTATAAATTTCCATGCTGTTTTTCAATTATTGCTACTTCTTTTGATTAAATTAGTGTTGTGCAGTAATTTTGCATCCCTAAATTATTTGTTGGATTAATAAGTGTTACTTTCCATTTTTCAGAACTTTTACTACTACTTTGTAAAGCACTATTTTTTTTTTTAATTTTCTATTTTTAATCTTGGTTAAATCACTGGTATACCAATTACTTTTTAGATTTGTAGAATAATTACGCTTTATTCATTTAAGTTTTGGATAGTAACTTAAGTTGTTTACTAATATTTGAAAAATTGAATTTAAAGAGGAATAAGGTATATTTAGTACGTCTTTCCACTGGTATGAATTTAATTTGTCTTTCGAATATATTAAAGAAGCTTTAGGTAAAACAAACTTCAAATATGTGTGTGAATTACAAGCATTAATACCATGCTGTATTTATTTCCTATAGCCTACAAAACTGATAAGAATGTTTATTATGAGCCCATTGTGATCAGAATATGGAAAGAAAAAATATTAAATTATATATTATAGTTCCTGTTGTTATTGATTAAAACGTTGTCCATTCAAGAGAACGTCAACTTGGATAACTGTACGTGTATGGGTGGGACAACACCACTGTACGTTAAGGGTGGGTGAGCCAATACTAATTTACGACTTACGTGTATGAGTGGGTGGGTGGGACAACACCACTGTACGTTAAGGATGGGTGAGCCAATACTACTTTACGACTTACGTGTATGAGTGGGTGGGTGGGACAACACCACTGTACGTTAAGGGTGGGTGAGCCAATATGAGCCAATACTACTTTACGACTTACGTGTATGAGTGGGTGGGTGGGACAACACCACTGTACGAGTATGCGAGGGTGGGAAAGTTATCCTGTTGACACCCCTCTATTGACTTCCTTCTCTTATCGGTGAGATGTTTAGGAAGTGGAAATCATACTGTCTTAATATATTAAAAAATTCCTTGAGCAGTTCTATTAGTTTTAGTAATATCAAATTTAATATTAAAATCTCTTTCTATAGTAGAAATACGAGTATAATTTATTTTCAAACTGTCAACAAAACATAAAGTGTTATGTTCAATAGTTTGATTAACAATGTTTACAGCCTACTAGTACAGTATATACGTTAAATTCATTTTTTCCAAATGTTATGATTAAAATAAAATTAAATAAGAAGATAATTTTATATAAATCCTTGTATGGATTTAATAATAATCAATGAATTGCAAATTGTATATGGCATGTATAAAACAATTTATAAAAAACAGTTTCTTTAAATTTGTACAGCTTAAATTTAAATGTATATCCCATCTCTAAATCTTTTACAACTCGGTAATCTAAATGTTTACAACACATTAGATGAACTAATTAAAGTGTTGTAACCCACCCTAATCAGAATTCAAACACGACTCCTCATTAGGAAGCAACACAAAATATTTGTTTAACATTTTTATGGACAGTCAGTGAGGTGGAGAACCCTGGAAAGTAGGTCAGCTGTGATATTCTCTGAATACGGAATCAATTGTGTGTCGCTATGGACTGTGTACTCTTTTCAGCCAATTTAACAGACCGAAAATTTTCCACAATATTGTATTGTACAGATACAATATTGTCTCGTGCAATGCAAGGGTTTTGTATAAAATAAAGAAATGATTAAATGACAAATTACCTCATATGAAAACAATTAATGTTTTATTCTACTTCGAGCGTTTTTAGTGGAATAACAATAATATATAGTGACACTCCTTTATGTATACAAAAAGTAATTATATGAAAGTTGTGTAATATGTGTGGTAAAAACACTAAATTAAATTAAGTTTTAAAGTTATGGTGTTTCAAATACACCATTATTTGACTGTTTCAGCACTATATCTGCTTTTTAAAACATACTAAACCGCTTTCAGCATAAATAAAATATATAATAATATTAAATTTCTTTTAAAATATGCTTTTAAAGTAAATATAGATTATTTAGTCAAAGTGTTTTTAAATTTAGGATGATCTTCATGGCGAAAAATTACGCACAATTATCAAGTAAACATAGGTCAAACCTTTAACCATTTTTGTTTTTTATAAAACAATCTGTTTAAATGGTACGGCCGAAAAATTAGCATTTTACAAACTAATTATTATCATTATGTCGTAAATAATTACTGTATTAAGTATTAAATGAATTATTACTCCAAAATCTGAATGACAAATCCAGTGCGTTATCTAACTCAAGTAGATGAGATTTTATCATAGTTGCTTGTATTGAATATTATGTAAATCACAATTGCTTACATTATACGTCCTGGACTGCAGATGACATCAATATACAAGCCTCTCTCAGATTGCCTTTTAATATTGGCTCCGTCAATATTTACCCAACTCCCCTCTCAGCCTACACTCAGCAACCATCTCAGGGAGTACATCAGTTTAATGTACTTACGTGTCATTTCTTGGGTAAACCGGACTCTTTCAGGATACTTATTTCAGGTCTCTATTTTACAGAAAACCAGTATACATGGCAGATAAAAATAACAATTCAACAATAAATGCAACCAGTTTGTAAATATAATAAATTTACCTACGTCATTGCTAACATGAACTTTAACATCCAAACGTCCCTTTCATAACTTTAAAAGCAAAATAAATAAATTGATAAGTTAATCTGACAGGCTGTGTAATTTTTTTAAGTGTATCTTGAAATCAGTTTTAGTATTTATGGAGGATATGACGTAACAAATCCGAGGATATAACAAAACAGTTGTAACTTCGGTTTTATGTCTAAAAGAGTCTATGACGATGTACATTTTATCACTTCAGCTGATATATTATTTGCTTCGTATTGTAAGAGTTTGCTCTTAATGGCTACCCCCTTCATTTTAAGGGAGGGTACATCTCTCCACACAAATCAGATGAATATCTGAATATCCCTTATCACCTAGTACATTTATGGCTCATGCTTCCTTTAACGAATGACCTCTTGTTCTTATGAATTTCCTAATCCTTTTCGACGTCAGTGATAAGGAAATGACGTCACATACTACCTTAACATGTTACCACAATCCTCATTTAACATGTCGGCACTGGTGGCGCAGTGCTGTAACCCAGCTACTTGGGGACAAAGTGTTGTGGAGATTGTAGGCACTAGTAGAGCAGTGCTGTAACCCAGCTACTTGGGGAATGTTGGGAGATTGTAGGCGATAGGTTGGATGCTCGGTCCTCTTAATACCGACTTAATACCAACAATGGTTGCTATCGGCGTGGACACTAATAGAGAAGTCTGGGGTGTCCATGTTGGGTGGTAATCATTGTATGGATGTTGTGTGGGAGAGGTAACTGAGTATTAGGCTTGTCAATTAGCTGAAAATCAGACCAACACTACGTGGTTCGGATTCCACGGAAATCTGTAGGTCCCTTAGTTGCTCTGGCTGTTGGGCTATTAATAAATTGCACTTTCTGAGGAACAGTTGAACTCAGTTAGTAACCAGACTACACTTATCCACACTCATCCTACACTCGTATAATCATTCATAATCGCATTAAAATATACACAACGTTGTGTCAGCGTCTCATATGTAAGAATGTAAGAATTTATTCTCCACCATAAGCAATTGAAAACTATGTTTTAAGTACCAAACAGTGTTTTCATACATAATATTTCATAAATTATACCTAATAAGAAAAACATACGAATTATGGATGGAAAACTATAGAATATAGTATAATATTCATCTCAGTATTTCTCGGTACGTTGATCAGTAAAGAGGATCAGTTAGGTTTAACAGGATCCGTAGTATTTGAGTAACAGATGAGAAAAGCTTTTACCTTTCCATTAAGTAAAGCCCTCGTCGTAGAAAAGTGTGACATAAACTACATCTTACGTAGGAGATAGCTAAGTTGTACCTACAACTTATCTTCGCTATGTTACATTGTCGTTATAGAAGCTTTGTATGATCAGTCTGGAGATAAATCGTATATTCTATACTCTGCATTATACAAATTAATTACACTAGCTCTTTTTCCATTAAAATTTAAATATACAAAAAAAATTGTGAAATCCATATTTAGGAGCATATATTAAATGCATTTAATTCATAAAAAGTAAAAGCTTATAAGCATAAGTTATTTAAAGAAAACTTTCAACTAGCAATAGTGAAATATTTTATTCCATCTGGTGTTCCATCTCTGTTTCCACATAGAGTAAAAGGAATAGCATTTTTTGTATTTGCTTCCTATTATTTCTATTAATTACCTGCTAAATTACTATTTAAAAATGTGTTCTTATTTAACGAAGTGATTTTCTTTATTGCCTTTGTTTGTTTGTGGTTTGAAGGACCAATTAGTTAGTGGGAAACTATTGGAACTAAAAGTGGTCTGATTGCGTAATCGCTGGGAATAAGGAACTCAAACTATAAATCACATAATTGGATAACCTTAAAGGGATGAAACATCCTGGTAATACGTTATTTTTATCCATCAGGCCTTTCAAAAATAAATTTTACGATGATAATCCCTTCCAGTTATAAGAGATTCAGGAATAATTTAAATGACAAACTAAACGAAAGGTGTTGATTAGTTTCAAAACTGTGATGGTGTTTCAGTATTATAACACTGATTAACCAGCAGTTATTATTTATATTTTTTTTATACTATTATTACAATATTGTTGTTTCAGTAACATGTATCTATTTGCTAACTAAATAACACACTTATATATTTAGGGATGTATAAAAAGTGGGTAATGCGTTATTAAGTACTCTTCCATGTAGGTCAATGATCTTCCAGCCGAGGTTCAACAAATGAATATCATAATTGGGTGGGGAAATGTTTATTATATGTTTCATCTACATACAGTGTGCCCAGCTTTGACTGTCACATATTTGTATGGAGAGGGTATTTTTTTTCAGGTCAATACAAGCAAATAATACCATTTAACATGCGTCTTTTCTCGAATCGTATTCTATCTGTTTGTTTTTTTTTTTTTTTTTTTTTTTTTTTTTTTTTTTTTTTTGAAATGTTAGGATAGGCACTATTTCGAAACTTATAATCATAGACATACAGCTTTTTAACACAACATTTGGTTTTATAAGTTCAACTTTCATATTAATATTCAGTATTGAATGTCAAACGGTTTTCAGTTATTCAAATGTTAGTAAAAAAAAGTATATTGATTGGCTTGTAAAAAATTTAGAAAAGGCAAATGTGTTATGGTATTGTTCGCTTAGATGAACGTGACAAACATCTCTCCTTAATATGTGACAGTATGTATATCAAATAATTTGTATTTAATTAAATTTTAGGTTACTAGTCTAACCTATAAAACAGATGATTAATAACTGAACATCTTATTTAAGGGGGTTTTAGTATTTTAATAAATATAAAAACTAAAGATACTTGCTTAATTTAAAATAATTGTCCAATTATCCATCATACTATTTGTAAGTTGTACGCCAAAAAGTAAGATAACTGCCTTATCTAAAGTGCAGAAAAAGATTGTTTCGTTAGAATGACTATAAATAACACATAAATGTTATCAAACTTTTATTATTTTACGATGAAAACCTACTTTTTTTTAGTAAAAAGTTGATAAGTGAACTGAAGTATTAATTTAGTTAACTTCATTATTTATATGAATTGATTAATAATCTGTACATAATTGCATACAATTTAAATCATAACTTGACATTTTATCATATACGACACACATAATGTTCATTAAAATGTGCATAAAGTTATTCTAAAAGAATGCTTTTATTTTCTATTTCCTATAGACGTTATTAGTTTATATCTTCACTATTCACTAAAACATTCACCATTTGAATAACACTGAAATAAATAGTAACATTAACATATATTTTTATTATAAACATTACTAACAGCTTCTAAGTTTTTATTTTGCTTACATTTTAGAAATATTTTTCATAAATAATGTTCATTCTATTAAAACAGGTGTTCACTCAATATCTTTTTTTATCTCCAACACTTGTATGTAATATATTTGTAATTTATAAATAATAACTTTACAAAATGTATTAGCAAGAATATACAAGGTGGAAAATAATATGGAAACGCATTCACAACTTTTGCATGATTTCATTCGTAAAATTGAAATCTTCTACATGGTCATGGTTACAAAGAACACACTTTTTGACGTCATTAGCAACATTTCATCTTTTCAGAGGGACGGCCCACGAGGACTTGAACGAAAATCTTCACTGTAAGCTAATAAAAAAAAATTAATTATCTAATTATCTTTAAAAAGGTAACGTTGTTTGCAAAGCGTTTCCATATTTTGTTCCGCCCTGTATATATGTTACATGTGATATCCTAACTAATATTTATTTATGCTTGAAACAACACGTACTTTACCATTTTATGAACTTACTAGTTTTACTACGTAAACAAATGAAAGGGCTTAATCAAGGAGGGGTTGGGGGAATGAGGGGGGTTAAATGAGTCCAATAGTGATGTTCATCGCTTGTAAAGTGTCATTGCAGGGATGGATGAACACTGAGAGCAGCAATATTTGTTCGTAAAGATCTTTTTTATTTAGGATACATCAGTAGTTGGAAAATGAGTGTTTATAGCATAAAAGGGCATACCTATAAAACATTACGCTAGAGAGTAAATGGGACTTTTATCTATCCCGAGTAAAAATATGTAAACGCATTACATATTTTCGGTTATGTATTGTATTTCTTTATATATAAAACTGTTTGAATCCATTTTTTTTTTAATTATGATTTTATCACAATATTTGACGTAAATCTACTAATTATATTCAAAATTTACAAATTAGCTGACAAATTATTAAATGTTACTAAATAATGTCTCTGTTATGTTTCCATCTAGTAGTAAAAATACAAAAAAAATGCACGTCACACAACACAAGTTTACTACAATTTAAGTACAAAATATAAAGATATTGAAGTGATCGATAAACCACGATCAACATCTTTAAACCAGTGTACCACAAAGATACCAGTGTCCAACTATGTAGCTCTTATTAAATGAAAATAAAAAGTAAAAATAATAAAAAAAACTACTGCTGCTTTGCCCATCACTGCGTATCCATCAAACCTTTGCCTTGTAGCCTGTATACAGTATTTATTATTGAATTAAAACAAGTTTAAACCCTTGCATACTTCTTTTGCCAAAACTATCGATCGAGTAGTTTTGTTTTTTATTTACATTGCCCCGTTACATTGTTAAAAAAAAACCTTATTCGTTAGGTTGCAACCCCTAAGCTCCCAACTCTGATAGTGAATGATTAAAAAGGCTCTAATTAGCTGGTATTAAGATGTTATTTATCTACCCTATAATTGGATTTTTAGATTAATATTTAAACATTCTTAGTACGCACATAGAACACATAAAGAATGGTTTAGTCAAGATTGAAGGGTCTGAGCTGTATATTTGTTGAGAAACATATATACAAGTGATAGGTTAGTCAATGGTATTTTTGGATTTTATAGATTAACTATTAATTCGATAAACTTTTAAGATGTTATTTTATATTTTAAAGGTGTAGAAAATATTAAAGCTATGAACTATATCCCATGTTATGTAATACTTGGTGGTAGTTATTGAACTAATATTAAAAATTGTTGTGCTGTGAATGCGAAATTCTATATTTGTATTTTACTTGCAGGTCAGTGGGTGAAAAGAACGATTTCCTTGAAGATGTTTGAATATTTCATGAGCAGCTCAGTACATCTCTGTTCATTAGCAGCTTTCTCCTCTCTATAACTTGAACAAGGGGACAGTATGAACAAGTCTCGAATTATTTTTATTGGAATGATTTCTTGAGGTCATTACTCTGGCAAGGCAAGTGTAGTAACAACCAAGAATGGGTATTTACCGTGTAAAGGACATGACATATATGACACAATATACTATATGATATGATTTGGAGTGAAAACAGCCTTGTAGATTATGGCAGACTCTTAAAATAAATATTTTGATATCATAGGGAATTGTGTTAAAAACGTTAGTAAATTGTATTTGACTTGGTTAAATAAGAAAATTTAATCATTTTTATATAACTGATCATATGTGGACCAATGATGTAGATCGTTATTTATAATTTGGTTAAAATAATTAATTTTAAAAATTTTATTTCAAAAACTACAACTCAACAAATAAATTGCCTATACATTATATCAACTGATTGTTATTTTTGATTTCCTAAAAATATTATTTCAAATAATTATTCGTTGACCTTACATATTAAATACATTTTTTCATTGACAATAACACATTAATTGTAGCAAAATCTTAATATTTAATAATTTTTAAATTATTTTATTATTTAAAGTTATTAAGTACAATTTAGTCGAGGAAATCATATTAATGCTATAGAAATGTTAAATATGAAAGTTATGTTACATGCATTAAATGTTTTTTAATATTCGCATAATATAACTGTTTTGATTAAGGCGTTTTACAATAAACAAAATTGAACTCATAGCTCAAAAAGTTATAATAAATCAGAATTCATAGTATTGAAATGAAATGAGATAATACGCAAAATATAGTTAGTATTATATATAAGAAGTCCTACCAAAACGCACTCAAATTTCTCATTTATCTATAGTAGTTATTATCTATATACATTATTTTGGAAACGAAATATTTCTATCCAGCTTTATATGAAAGCTGACTGTGAATTGTAGAATTAATTTAACATTGATTAGGGAGCTAATTACTAATTACACAATTACTTTAAAAATATAAAATCATTCTCATTATCATTAACAATCACATTCTCCTAAAATCACTATGCATTTAAGTGAATAAACCTTTAGGGGTCATACTCTTTTGTTGAATAATTTCAATATATTTTCATAGCACTGACATTAGTTCAGAAAGCTAACCTCAATCCCATAAACTTTAACAACATTGTTACGAGGACAAAAAGATAATTAGTAACATGAAGAAAATTCTATAAGCCTATAATATGTTTTAATGTTTTTTTTACAAATTAATGATTTAATGGAGTTCTTTGTGTAGAATCGATGGAAATAATGAATCAACCGCCTGGAGTAATTTTAAAATAGAATTAATGATCATAACTACTAAACCAACTACAATACTTTTGGCAGAAACACTTAAAAGTCACAAACACTATAATGCACAATGAATATGCTATTTAAAAATTATGTAAAATATAATTTACTAAAATAAAAATTTGAATTTGAATACAATTACGAGTATTTTTAAGTGGAGTATAAATCATTATTGTTTAGTAACAGTTGAATGCTAGTAGAAGATTTATTTTTCATTCCTTAATTTAAAAGCCATAAACAGGTTATGTGTAAATGACGTGGTTTTGAATTACGTGAACAATATGTTAAATTATTATTCACGTAGAGTACAGCCAGAATAATTTTATGACTATGTGACGTTAAGTAATTTAAAATTAAATTTATAGTATAGACTCTACTAATAACATTTTCAATTATTTGTTGGTACTCTTATATTACTTAAACGTATTATGTAAAATAATTAAGAAATAGTTTTTAATTAGCATAATACGTGTTGGTATATACAGTACAAGTAAACGTCACACAACACAAATCCATCACTATACAAGCACAAAATGCACAAATATATTACAATACAAGTACAATATGCACAAATATATTACAATACAAGTACAATATGCACAAATATATTACAATACAAGTACAATATGCACAAATATATTACAATACAAGTACAATATGCACAAACATTATGATGATCGATTTCGGTGAACCACGCTTACCTTTCTCAGACCAGAGGGATTCACAAAAGAATGGATTTGTGTTATGTGACGTTTACTTGTACTGAATAATTAAGAACATATTATTTCAATTACTTTCTGTAAATTGGAACAGTAGTTTCTGTTGAACTGAAATAAATAACATTGTAAAAAATGCTGTTGCTGATTGTCTTAATAATATTTAAATGTTTATTTTGTCTTCTTTAAACTACACTAGTACAGTATAGCCTTAGTTAGAATACACCGAACTACAAATTCTAATTTATTTTATTATTCTCATTTATACACTTAAAAACAATATTTGTATCAATTTAATTAGTGTATTCAAAGTTATTGGTGTACCAAACACCAATTGGTGAAAATTCAATAAAAAAAATTTTTAAATAAAAAACAATAAATACGATTCTAATTGAACACTTTTAAGACATGTATTGAAAATAATACTAAGCAAACATGTTCTAAATGATAAGAAATAAAATGTTTTGAGTGACTTATTAGCTGTTACCTATTACTAAGTGCTGAGACTTGTTATATCACTGCAGTTCATATGCCTTTAGGTCTTGGACATAAATTACATTACGCTTGCATGAGGTAGGTCATATGAATAAATATATAGCACGTACAACTCTTCTGGTAAAACGGGAATATGTTTTCTATATCCGGAAATAAAAGGCGAACACCTACATTCTCATTCAGTACGAGGCAGGATATAAGGATCTCTACGGATAATCCAAAACCATACGTGACCCAAATAGCAATATATGTAGCAGTAGCTGCTAAAACACTTAAGCCTGTAACCGACTTGAATATAAGCTGATATCTTAGTCGAGTAACATACACCAGAATCGATTATAGTAATCGATACAGTAAAGTAGGTGATTATAATCTTTGACTCAAATTCATGTTTTATTTCATTTCTAATGTGAATGAACCAACTACTTGTGAACAAACCAATAGTATTGTGTCTACCAATGAAATAGCGATTTATTATTCATTAATAAATCTTTACATCACAACTTTTTTGGCAATTATCTCCTATTGATTCGGATGGTTTATATTATTTTAGTAAATAAATATCTTTAGTAAATAGAGATAAGCACTTGTACTTAATTTAATATTTTCCCTGAATAATTTATTCATAATAATTACGCTTTAAATCAGATTCAGAAATCAAATATGTTTTAATATTTTCAACAATAAAATTAAAATAATAAAACAAACAAAGGTTATATCACTTTATCTTGTTTTACATTTCTTTTGTCATTACATTTCACACACTGCCGAACTGAGTTTTCTAGAGGGAATGGGACATAGAGTAGGGAACAGGAATATTTTGGCCAATAGGATAAAATTACCTTCAAACTTTCACCTGTTATCTCCAAGTGTTTCTGTTGTAGCCACATGACACTGTGATAAATGGGTTAAAACATTGTTTTGTCTTACTCAAACCAATTACAACGATCTTATAGCAACATTAGTTTTAATATTATTTATTATATTTGTGCATATAAGTACTTTATAATACCTTTCATTAACTATACTATAATATTGACTACTGTTTTATTATTTATACTCTACCTTTGTTGACAAACTGCTCACAGTACTACAGTATCCCACACACTCCAGGGACTTAGCCCCCTATGTTATTTTGTTATTCATGGCAAGGGTTGACGCAAATGTGTTTACTTGGGTAAATTCAGTTCTTTATTACCTCACGGGCTGTTTATTTATCACCTTAATTCGACATCCCTGACAAAAATTATGAGTAATTTTGTAAATGTTGTATTTAATTTCTTTGAAATTAATGACTTGTACACATATTTAGTATTGTATTGAAATAACATTACATATATCTAATATGTATATTACATATATCTGACTATCCATAGTCAGGCAAGCATGTTCTTTCTATAGTAAATTAGCAACGAATAAACGCATTAAAGTTTAAAAATCACCAATTATTTAAAAAATTTACCTAATTTAAAACTATTTTTGTTATGGGAAATATCTTAAACTTTACATAAAAAATTTAAATAAATAATCTAATAAATGTAATAAGTAATACAAAGATAACATTTTTCATGTAATTTGAGTGATAACGTATTATTAGATGTACGATAAAGACAATAAAACCTAAACAACAAAACAATATAATTTAAAATAATATATATATATTTGGTAGTCACCTCAATAAAAATAATATGGTTTCAGACATAAATATAGGAATATGCAAACATAAATATGTATTTAATGCCAAAAATCCATGTAAATTGTTTAATGTTCGACATAAATCGATATTAAGTCACAAACCACCATATACATCCATATATATTTTTTCCTATTTAATTTATAAACAACTTTTCAGCCACATTACAACATGTAAATTATTGATACATCATGGTCCAGGTATAACATTTTATTAAATTTTCAAGACATTTTTATTCATTGCATTTCCACAAAGATTTAGCGGTTTTTAAACAACGACCACTTAAATACTTCAAATTATTAAGATTGCAAACGTTTCAGGAAGAATTATACATTTTATTCTTTATAAAAAGTATACTTTAGATGTTCAGGACGTCGGTCTAATAGTATTGATAACACAGTTGAAGTCTAATCAATTTTGTAATGTTAAAAAGTTTCAGTTTGGATTATTTAAGTGTCCATATAATAAAACTGTGTAGAGGAAAACGCAAAATAAGCTATAACTGACAAAAATCACAAAAAAGTATGGTGTTCAACAAGAAAAAAAAAATAGATTGTTGATCTAATTGAAAGATTTTGGCCTTATTGAACCTCTACAGTATAAATACACAGTTTTACTGTTAAAAAAAGTAAATGAAGTTCTCAATTTACAGTTTGTTGAATCTTTATAGGTTTACAATATAGCAATGGTGGCATATTTAAAATAAAACTCACCCTGAATAAGAACTACACCAAATGCTCAATTTGCGACATTTGTGTGTAAATTAATTGTATTATGTATAATTATGGTAGGCAAAGGAAATAATTGGTTATTTTATATATTTAAATGCATAATAGATTAACAATTAACAGTGTCAAGAAGTATTTAATGCCATTTATACTCCGGTATAATTATATAAGGCCTTAACACCTTCCTTGCCTTAAGAAGCACAAGTCTGCTAGTTATGGCCAAAGTTAGCAAGCTCAGCTGAACAGATTTAGCCCATTAAATTTGCGTGGTTGAGTCCAGAGTTATGTGTCTAGGACTAGTCTTTGTTTAGGTATATATTTAAACTTTAAAATGAGTAAATACAAAACAATATACAAGATGGAAAAAGTATGCAAACGCTTTCACAACTTTTGTATGACTTCATTTCTAAAAGTGAAATCTTGTACATTATTATGGTTAAAAAGAACACACTTTTTTACGTAAATAAGCGTCATTTCATCTTTTCTGGGGGACGGACCACGTGAAGTTGAACGAAATTGTTCAATGTAAGCCTAGGTCGAGTTTGGCAACAAATTAAAGGTCTATTCAAGAGAAATTCAACTGCCGCAAAGCGGACTTCGAAAGGTTAACCTTTACAGAGTAGAGGTAATTTGAATTTCAAAGTAACTAATTTGAACAATATTATTTCTCCGCTATTTAACGGTTTCAAATAATTTATTATGATAAAAAATTATACTTTATAGAACACAAATATTTAAAAAATTACATTATCAAATTATATTTGAACAAAAAAATAACGTTGTTGCTAAAGCGTGTCCATATTTTGTTCCACCTTGTATAAGTGTTACATGTAATTTTCTAACTAATATTTATTTATGCATGAAACAACATGTATTTTACTATTTTATGAACTTACTAGTTTTACGTAAACAAATGAAAGGGCTTAATCACGGGGGGAGGGGGAGGGGAGGTACATGAGTCCAATACTAAAGTTCATCGCTTGTAAAGTGCCATTGTAGGGATTGATGAATACTGAGAGCAAATTAAATTATCAAATTATCTATGAAAAAAATGTTGTCGTGAAAGCGTATCCATATTGTTTTTTCCACCCGGTTTATGAAATGAAAGTTTTGTATTTCCAATAGTTTTATATTAGGAGAGTATTTTTATGAAGGAGTTCATGAAAAATTCCAAGTTTTATTCATGAAATTTCTCACTATTCTCGTTTGAATAAGAGAATTAAAATGAAAAATTACATTAATTTACAATACTTTTAGACCTGGAAGAGTTATACTGTCAGTTCCTTTAAATCAGCAAAATGTAATATTTTAAATACACATTGATTACCACTAATTATATGTAATCATGATTGTCAAAACTTCAGTATTATCAGTCATCGTATATCTGGCTAAAGCGGCTGTGGCATAAGTAGAATCTATATGGGTGAAACGCCTGGTATCTTGTAAATATTGTGAATAACACCTGGACACGGTTTTTCACCGGAACATAGAGATTCTAAAATCAGTTCCTATTAAGTTTTTAAATTTGTATTTTAACTGTTGGGAAAGTATTTTATGCCGTTCCAATCAAATAGAAGAAAGTGTTTAAATTTTGAGATTATCAAATAATATCTTGTAAATATTGTTTTAAGTAACGGTTGAATTATCTTTTACAAATAAGCTTGTTTTTATTTTCGACGTTTGACACTATGGTGTTATTAATTATCTGGTTTTTAAAATACGACTTACAAAATCATATATAAATCAATCAAATTTCTATTCAGTCAACAGTTGTACTGTAGAAAATTTACGTTGACTTAATGATAAAAATATGATTTGGAAAGAAATTAGGTCAAGTAAATGAGTCTTTAATTTGAAAGATTAAAAATCTCCATAACTTTGATTTTGCTAAAAAAGGAGATCCAAAAAGTTGTTTTATATTTTTTTCTATTTTGAGTCTTTGGTCTTTTATACAACCTAGTTACTTATTAGCAGAAATAATTCATTTATCAATGTATATTACCAAAATACGAAGTTGTGTTTTTCTTATGTTTTTTTCCATAACCATTTACATGTAGCAATAGTTACATTTACAATGTTAAACTATACATCTGACTTCTGTTACGTGTACAATTACACAATTGAGAATTATTGTTTTCGAATCAATCAATAATTAACAATGGAATATTATATCTTACAACAGTTCCTCAGCAGTATATAAAAAAAGTTGACTTATCTTAAGTGTTTTTGTTATTTTATATTTAATTGTAAAAGAAATGTTAATATTTCTAACAAAATACAAAAAGAATTATGTATATGACTGTAAAGCATTCAAATGGGCATTTTTTAGTGTTCGATCACGTACAGTAAATATGATCGAACATCTATTAGAATCTCCTGCTGTAAGCCAATGACTAGATAATGTTACAGAAAACACCAAAAATGAGATCCATAATGTTATTAGATCCTGTTTATAAATTTAATATTAAAATTAACTGTGGCCATACTTTTTATGGTGAATACATTTAAATGTTTTCTAAAAAAAAGTTATAACTGCACAATCAGTTAAATCTTCATTAAATATTTAATACTTAAGATGCAATCCAATAGATCCGTTGTTGATAAAAACTTACTGTAATACAAGTACTTTTCATTGGCCATATTCACTGTGGCCATACTTTTTATGGTGAATACATTTAAATGTTTTCTAAAAAAAAGTTATAACTGCACAATCAGTTAAATCTTCATTAAATATTTAATACTTAAGATGCAATCCAATAGATCCGTTGTTGATAAAAACTTACTGTAATACAAGTACTTTTCATTTGCTGTAATAACTTTAAATGCTCAAAAATAGCTTTTATAACAGAACATTCTGGAAGCACTGACCCATATTGCATTTTATTGTTATTGGAACTACGATTAGACGGTATTTGAACTTCCACTTTATTGAAATGCTATTCTTGATTCATTAATATTTACAAACCTTGGAGAAGAAATGTCTAGTTGTGGTTTTTTTTATCAAATCAGTATAATGACGATTAGATTTCGGTTATATTTATAATATTATTATATCACAAATAATTTCAATGATTACGGTTTTTGTTTATTATTTCGTAATTACAAAACGTAAAGTTTCATGTAACAAATTTGAGAAGTGGGGGTTTTAGCAAGTAGTCTGTCTCACACTTCAGACACACTATTGTTAGTGTGAAGTGTGCGTAAACGTACTTTCCTCCTCTACTCCTCCCCTACCCATAAAAAGAACACACCTATTTGTGTGTTTTAACATTATTGGAGATATTTTAGCTTAACTAAATATAAGACCTTGAGCTAGAAAAGTCTTTAAATATACATAAAATACAAAACAATAATGATATGTCAAACACATTCATATATGTCTCTCAACAACTTAGCTGAACTAAACGGAAGAATTAGTGACGAAACCTTTTTGAGAAAACATTCATTTAGTGTAAGCTATTCACTTCGTTGTCAGAACTAGTCGTGCAGTACCATAACTCAGCTGTTTGGGGACAAATTGTTCTGGATATTGTAAGCAATAGGTTCTGTGCTATTGTTACCGACGTGACGTCCGCTCAATGGTTGCTATCCGCACGGACACTACTAGAGAAGTCTGGGATGTCCATAACGAGGTTGTCAGTGTTCGAATATTGTGTAGGGAAGATATATGAGAATCTGGCCTGTCCACTGTCTGAAAATTAAACCAATATGATCGGTTTGGATTCCACGTAAAGCTGTTCGTCACTTAGTTTCCCTTGCTATTGGGCTATACCTTTCTGAGTATAAGGTAAACTCAACTAGTAACCAGACTACATAGATCATCAAAACTAATCCAACATTCAAGCAATTAATAATCAATTCATATTCACCTTAAAATACTCACAAAATTGTGTCGGTGGTTCCTATCTTAGAGAATAAACATGCATCCATATTATGTAACGCACCCTCTATATAAGCGATGCCAAGTATATATTTTTCAATTTTTGCTGTCAAACACAGAATGTAAGTGTACAGGCTTCAGCGTTGACATGTGGAAGTAATGTATGCTGAGCCAAGATTGCATTATTGGATCTCGTCTATTGTATTCAGCATGTTATTATTTAAAAATTATATAACAATATGGATTTACTGTTTTACATACTAAATAAAGACTGTTTAGTGTTTATGAACAAAACCTACGATGCTGTCTTTTAAAAACATTCTCTTATTTATCAAATTACTTGTTGTTATAAATAGAAAGTAAAAATCACACAACATGAATTTATAATAGTATTTTACAAAATATTATGGTCCTCATTTTCATTATGATTCCTTTATAGTTCCCTCTGGTCCAAGGAAGGTAGATCTGGTTTATATAAATTATATATATAATATGTTGTACATTTTTTACCTAATAAATGTGTGTTTTGTAAAGTTTGTCCATTTTGGTTTGTTTGCATTTTATAAAAACTCTTAGATATGTGGTTGGAGCATTGGATTACCATTTTTGATACTTGTCGATTACTTAGATTACCTTCCATATGTAGTTTGTTGGAGGGTGAGGATGTATGTATCTTCATTTTAATCTTGTCTACATAATTCACAGTACAAGTAAAACGTGTTACAACACAAAATCTGTTGTGAATCCCTCCGGTCTGAGGAAGGTGAGCGTGGCTCACCGAAATCGATCACCATAATATTTGTGCATTTTGTGGTTATATTGTAATAAATGTTGTGTTGTGTGACGTTTTACTTGTACTGTATATGTACCAACACGTATTATGCTAATTAAAAACTATTTACATAATTCAATCATTGACTGTAAAATTTTAAACTCTAAAATAAAATCTCTTAGGTTCTACACAAACATTTGCTAATAAAATATGTATTACATAAGTTTTAGTTTTTCCTTTAATATCTTGTAATTTGATGGGATAAAAAAGTAAACAATTCTACTGTATTAGCATATATTACTAATGATGAAAATAATTTTAAATTATGACGGACCACTAAATTTCCTTTTCATAATCCTTCCTGGTCTGAGGATGATAAATATTAATCACTGAAACAACTTTTGTTTCTTTTAAAAGTGTGTCTTTAAACAAAAGTAGACACACTAAAATATATACCATTTTTTGTACTTAGTCTACATACTACTAAAATCTGTTGTTTGATAATTCAATTGTTTCTAATTTGAACCATCATTTAATTCGCCAATCAAGGAAGTACTTTTAGCAATGCATCAAATGTCCACATATACAGTATATGAATAATTTATCGATTTAAAAAAGCCTATTTAATAATTTGAAAACTATAAAAATATTTATATTACGTCAAAGAATCTTAAATATTACAATCTTGGCTTTAATTTATTTTCATATATTTAGTCAGTCATTTTACAACAATTGAATAATTATTAACTGGTAATCGGGACAGTCAACTATCAACTTATTCAAAGCTAGAAAGCACATTGAAGAAAAGAATAACATTCACTAACCACGTGTTTTCTTTGATTTTTAATAAAATGTATCTCATGACTAACAAGAATCAGCAGGCCATGGTGTTCTTAGAGATGGTGTGGGTAATATGAGAAGCGTCTTCCTTGAAGGTAACTTTCTTAACATAACACTGGTTCTTTTCTTTAAGTCGCAAACACACTTAAGTTTAAATTTTTTTCGCTCTCACTAAATTCCAATAAAACATAATTAGCTAGCTTAAAAACTGCAAAATATCTAAGAATTACTATCTATAATTACTTGTTATAATTCTTTAATATAACAATTAATGGTAGTTTAGTTTCCACCAACTCCAATGTAGATTTTTAAGTTTTGTATTAGACCAAAATCTTAACTGGAATTCATTTTTACAAATTTTTAAACAAAAACCTAATTCTGCCTGATTTCAAATTCTAGTTTTCAAAAATACTGTTGAAAGTATAGAAAAAGGCAAACATTACTGATAAAACTTCCAGTTAAGGTCAGAAATAAGAACCAGTGCCATCTTTAACTCATTATCGTAAAACTCTTACGGCTTTAGACCCCTCGGCAACCGGCTTTACCAAATAAAAAAGGTGATATAATTAAAGACAATAGCAGTTTACTATAGTAAATATATTGTACTCTATTAAAAAATTTAACTTTGTTAATATAATCATTTTATTTTATAAAACCCTCAATCAGTGCAGAAACCCCCAGTACATTTAGAGGTTTCAATAATATATATTGAGACTTGTAGAGAAAAGTGGAATTAGGCGAGAAAATGTACTGCATACTAGTTCCTCTCTACCAGTCTATGGTTATTTATATCTTAGTCATAATTAATTAAATTAACAATTAAAAGTCTACTGCAGTCTTACATGAATGTAAGGAACGCATATTTTGTATGTATATATTGTATGTTTATCATTTATACAATATATACTCGTTACAATTGCTACACGTTTGGCTCCGTAGGGTCTCACAATTATTACACTAAAAACAGAATTACGTGTGAACACATTCTACATAGGGTTGAATGCTCAAATCCCCTGGCACTTTCACACAATAGGTGCAATATTGCACCATCTCTCAGCAGCGGGGAAAGTCATATAAGCTCAGATTGTGAGAGTTATGAATACATTATATATCAAGTGGTATTTGAGGTGTATTATTTTCCCTCAAAAACAGTTTGACTGTGTTCATTGTTTATTCATAGCAATGATAATATAAAGTATTTCACACATTTGCTATTCCTTATAGTAGTGATAGGGTTACAATTTAAAAATAATAACACATTTAAATATAAAATTAAGTTGATTTACAATATTCTTCGAACTAAGCAACTTACGATAAATTATGATTTAAATACTGCGGTTACTATGGTTACTATATTTGGTAGTTGTAGCTAATTTTTTTCAGCTAAACACCGTAGTTTATTTTGCAATGAAAAATAGCATGCGAAAATAAATTATAGTTATAGCTTTATTTTTATCTGGTACAATTTATATGGCAGATAATTGCAAATGAAATAAATCCAAAAGAAACAATTAGAAAAATATTAAAAAAGAACACACAATGGATTTAGCTCATATGTACATTTTTAGTAGTATATTATCTGTGGAATTATCTTTCTTTGTATATTTCCTGAAATACAGTGATTATGTACTCCACTATTTTGTGTTGAATTTAAAGGAAAATACACTCATAAACTACTGAACAGTTATCATGACAAGATATGCACTTAAAAAAACCTTTATTCGATAACGTAAAATTTTTTTACTAACGGTTTTTTTTTTTTTTTTTTTTTTTTTTTTTTTTTTTTTTTTTTTGTAATTGCTAAAATTGGATTTAAGCAACTATTTTATAGATTAAAATTATAATTTTATAATTGAGAAAATATATACCTTGTTCAATCACTTTATTTCATATACACGACATGTTTCGATCCTTAGATCATCTTCAGGTGTAAAATGTAACAAATCTTGAAGGTAATAATAAAATTTAAATTAATTAAAAGTTAACAAATTGAAAATAATTTTACTGGAAGTAAAGTATATCATACACACATAATTTATACTCTATATTAGAGACAGGATTAATTTCTTTTCTATTATACTTAATGGTGTTTAGTAAACATTAAAAATTATTTTATTTTGTTTTTATTAAGATATTTTGAAATAGTTTTGGAAAGATTAAAAAAAATAAAAATGCCCTAACTAATTAAAATGTCATATTACGCAAATGAAATAAAGGTATTGATAACCAAATAACGTAAAAAATAATTGTGATTTTTTTCCATATAAAGTGAATTTAAAATAGAGTAAACGTATTAATAAGTAGGTAATAATAATAAATTTAACAATACAAGAGCTTAGGTTAAATCTAACGGTATGAGTTATTTTGAAATAATAATTCGATGACAGTATTATTTTTTTAAATAAAACAAAAATGAAACATGCCTTCTTACAGGACTCTTCGTTTTGAATTTAGTAACAAAAATATCGTTATTAAAATATTGTTATTTCAAAAATATTAATATTGTTCGGACGGTATGTTTTGAAGAATTATGTAACACTACAACCAACACTAAAACACTTTTCCATATATATATATTTATAAACAGCTACTGAATTTCTGTTCATTTTAACCGTTAATTTCTTGAGCAATATTTGTTAATTCTAATCAGTTTATCTACATTTAGTTTACAGTAATCCATCACAATACTGACATACCATGAGGAGTATGGTAATACACGATTACACCACCGGGGGTTGGTGTTAAGGCCAATTTATTAGCAGTAATACCATTAGAGTTGCACAGTAATGACAGATATGGCTTGTCACCGTCGCCCAGAGCGTCTACCCCAACAGGTTTACCGTTAAGAATCTGCAGTGGCATCGGCCATATTGGTTTTAATCCCGTAAGAACAATGTTATTTATGAATATATATATTTATCCGTTATTTATTGACCAAAACCTGTGTATGAGGTGTAATTTTAAACGTTATCAAATTGTGCATTGGTTTTGCTTTTGATATGTTGAGTACATGCTAGGCGTTTTTTAAAAATAAATGAAAATAAAAACTTAAAAATAAATATTTGTGTATATTTTTTGTTCTATAAAACTAATTATGGATTTGAAAAGCAATTGCAACTCGCAATTTCAATCCTGATCAAATACAATTTGTTAAGAAAAAATCCGTTTAAAAATGACTGTTTAGTTGGGATACGCATGATCGTATGTCCGCTTCGAAAATAACATTGTTTTGATGGGATTAAAAATAAAATGGCCAACAGCCTCTGCTGATTCTTAAGTAGGTTCTTACGGAAGGCATTCAATGAAGGAGTTTAAGTTTAAAGTTAATAATATCACAATATTTAAAATAAAAAATACATATATTATTGACTGAAAATATACGTCAATCATATTCTAATTGGTACAATTAAATCTAGATTTATAATGGTGGATAGTATCAATTAAAGAAGGCGACTGTGCTTTTCAAGTATACAAGTTTCTACTTTAATATTAACTGTTTAATTGGAGTACTTAAAAGTACTGAGCCTAGGTAAAGTACTTTATATTTCCCGAGTATAAAATGAAAAATAAAGTACATAAAAGCTAATGGGCTACAATCAGCATTTCAAAGGTGATGATTTTTTTGATAAATGAACTTAATGAGACGGTAAATGATAATGAGTTCACACCGAAGCATATCAGCAAAAATGTCTTATAAATCAGTAAGTCAATTAATTTCAATATTTTGATGTTAGAACTTAACAATTTTATATTCAGTCCCTTTATTGAACATTTTATTAGGATATATAGAATTATTTTAATTATTATGTTTATACATATAAAATTAAAAAAAATACTTTTTAAAAACGTACGATCAACATTTATTCTAACGTCATTAATTCTGTATAGCAGGTACAACTTATTTTGTAACAAAGTTAATTTTTAACGACCTTTCATATGCTAATGCATATTCCGTGGTGTGGGTGGATCCTAATTCCTCTCCCAACGTTGGGTCACGTAGTACAGCTTATTAAATTATTTATGAAAAGGACGTGAAATTAGCTCTTAGTCGTTTTATGAACATCACAGACTTTTATGTAATACACATTATAAAAAATAATAATAGCAGCCTATAAAAGTTGGCCTCATTGGAACTGTAAAGGGCTGCTATTTCCAAACAAATATTCCTTGTGGCAATGCGCTGCTCTGACAATGATATTTAAAATGAAGTATAACTTGACATTTGCTTACATTTGAGATTTCTAAGATTTCATCCACAGGACGTTCCCCCAACTCGAAATAGGGCAGTTAAAATGACCAAAAAGTCAGTAACTACAGTGAGGACGTAATCCTAGAGTTTCATTGTTGTGTGTTCATTAATATTATATAATAAATATTAAGGGGTTTCCAGACTTTTCTAACACCCAGTATGATTTAGATATAATGTGATTATTTTTTATTAATTAATTAATTGAAAATCTTTGAAGTCAAACGTTGTATGGTCGTATTTTTTATTTATTTATTATTTTTTTTTTTATCTACCGTATATAACGATGCTAGTGGAAGGAAAATGCAATCAGCTGTTCAGTAGAGACACTAACCACCATTGTTGGCACATGTGTTGGCCACAGGACTCCAAGTAGCCCATCTGCATTTCAGATACAGTCCCTCATCAACATGTAGGGTCACTCAAGGGCTTTAACAGGGATGTAGCCGACCAAGGGGACTGCAATTTGTTGTCCAAGAGTTTGTCATGCCATGCGTATGGTGAACTCACGACTATTCATACATGAATATATCCTTTATTATTAAATTATTAAATCAAGAACAAAAATCTTTATAATTATAATTGACAGAAAGTAATTAAAGTTTTATATTTAGCCTATATATGGTTTTCAACAGCACAGGGGAATCTTAATACCACTAAGCTACCGTACGTCACGGGTGTCACTGACTTCCCCTTTCCCCTCAGTTCAATAGGTTCAACTTCCGAAACATTGTTCAATTAAAAAAAAGTTATAATAACTGTACGATATTTTCAAGTGATAGTCTATTTATTGTGTTCATTATGTTTTGTTATCATTGTTATAATTGTTAGAAAATACAAAACAATAATTTGATTTAGTCATCCTAAGCGTAATTCGTCAGTGTCAGTCAAACCAACCAATGGTCACTGCTGCTTATGACGTGATAGGTGGGGCTTGGTACTGCTCTTCCAGCCTGTCTTCCTGGTTCCCATGACAATTTTTAAATGGAAAGACATAGTTAGGTAAGAGTATTTGTATATCTCACTTCTACCACTCAGTGCATCTCTCTCACACAGGTGCTTTTAGTAGGTGACTTTTGTATGTTTGGTGAACATTATTGATAATGAACATTAAAAACGTCTTTTCTGTATAACGTTCAGGATTATTTAACCTTTAAATGTCAAAAAATGTATTTGATCGAGTTATGTAATTAGCATGTAATATTGCTCTGTTCATTTTAACGCTGAGTGTAATGGAAGTAATGAAGTAAATTAACCCAGTTTGAAAAGCCAAAGGTATTTCCTCAACTTGAACTATTGAGCATTTAATTATAGCTATGTAACATGCCTTGATTATTGACCATGGTTATTAGTGCTCTATTAAATCCTCTATTAGTGCTGACCTGAATGTTAAAGGCCTGAATCGGATTAAGATTGGTATATCATCAACTGAAATGATAGTATCCTCAGTATTTGTTTTACATCATCAAAAGAAGTATAAGTGATGATAATGGAAATCTTGTGAAATAGATTTTTTTATTTTACATGTATGTTAATCGAGAGATTTAATTTAAAACATAACATATCGATTACTTAAAATAAATTAGTAATGTATATGCCATTTTCATTCAAAGAGCTAATTTTAAACTATGTACATTAATTAGGATTTCAAAATTTAACTGTATGACCTTAAAAATAAAGTAAATACACAATATAATCCTAGAAATACCATAAAGTCACACCTACGATGTATATGGCTTATTAAAAATTAATGGAAGCAAATTAAAAAAACATAAAAAATAGTCAAAATTATTTTCATCAGCATGTCATATAATTAGTTGAAGCTCCTCCCTACTCATCTTACATGTATTATGATTATATATTATGTGCAGTATTATATCACTAGAAAAATCTTATAAATTTAATTTGGCACTCATTAGAGCAAAACTGTAACTAGGGAATGTAACGATATATCGGAAATATCGATAAGTATCGAAGAGTAAGTTTCGATATATATCGTTATAGTAGTATCGATATTTTATTTCGATAAAATCTGTTATATTGATATTTTGGTCTGATATATCATATGACTAAATATCGACGTTATTCTCTCTCCTCAAACTCATCATGATTCGAAAAAAAACATTAAAATTACTTCTTATGCATGTAAAACATATATTGAAATAATAAAGTAACTTTAGTTAGTTTTTTTATGAGGTTTATGCATTGTAGATCAGTAGGTGGAAGTTTGTTGTTTAAGAGAAGCCTAATGGTATTTTTTAAATGTGAAAAACAAAAATAACATTGTTATTACACTATACATACATACATACATATCCGGAAACCCGCTCCAGTTCACTCCTGGGTTCGGGCGTTCACCAAGCCTCTCCATTCCTGTTTGTTATTCCACATCTCTCTTCTCATCACCTCCCCCCACACAACCCCCCTCTTCTCCACATCGACTTTCACGCCATCCAACCATCTTCCCCTAGGTCTTCCTCTGGGTCTTCTGCCCACCACTTCCATCTCCTCCATTCTTCTAGGTATTCTTTCTTGTCTCATCCTCTTCACATGCCCGTACCATCTTAACCGTGACCTCTCCACCCCCATTCTCAAACTCTCTTCAGTTAAACCTCTTCTTATCTCGTCATTCTGGATCCTATCTCTTCGTGTTTTGCCTTTGATGGCTCTTAGAAATCTCATCTCCCCCGCTTGTATCCTACTCCACTCCCTTTCCGATAATCTCCACGTCTCAGCTCCATACGTCACCATGGGTTTATAATAAGTTTTAAACATTGCTACCTTGGCCCTTTGTGGTACACTTCCATCCCATACCAGGTGTTTCACGCTTCCAAAAAACCTACCACCCACTTCCAATCTGTTACTTATTTCTTGCTCCATTTTCCCATTGCTCGATAACACTGTTCCCAAATACTTAAACTCCTCCACCTTCTTCAAGCTCTCCCCATTCAACTCCACGACCCCTCCCAGGTCCGTATCTCTACCCACCACCATCACCTCACTCTTCTCCATGCTCACCTTCAGACCTCTCTCCATCATCTTTACACTCCACTTATTCAATACCTCCTGCACTTCTTCTATACTTTCCCCCCACAACATAATGTCGTCCGCAAACAACATCGCATTCACCCCTCCTCCTACATCCTCCTTAATTTCCCTCAGCATCACCTCCATTATTACATTGAACAAAACTGGTGATAAAACACTCCCTTGCTTCAGCCCCTTTTTTACTTCAAACCACTCAGTATTCCCCATACTAGTTCTAACCCTACATCTATGTGTCCTATATAACTCCTTCATCCATCCAATCATTCTTTCATCTATTCCTATCCTCCTCAAGCTCTCCCATATACTACTTCTGTTAACAGTATCATATGCTTTTTCCACATCTATGAACACCATGAACAACTTCTTGTCATATTCCCAATACTTCTCGATCATTTGCCGCACTGCAAAAATCAGATCTATGGTGCTTCTTCCTTTCCTGAACCCATGTTGTTCCTCACCCATCTGTTCCTCCACTGTTCCTTCTATCCTGTTTAACAATATTCTCTCAAACACCTTGGTCACCTGGCTCGTCAAAGTTATTCCTCTATAGTTTTTACACTCTCTTCTGCTCCCCTTCTTGTGCAGTGTTATAATTTCTCCCTTTCCCCAATCGTCCGGTACTCTTCTACTCCTCCATACACATCCAAACACCCTCTGCAGCCAATGTATTCCTATAGGACCCAATGTTTTGATCATGTCTATTGATATCTCATCCGGTCCTGCAGACTTCCCATTTTTCACTCTTTTCAAAGCATCCTCTGTCTCCTTCCAACTTATACCTTCCAAACCCTCCAGATAATAATCGTTGTCTTCTTCCTCCCCATCAATATACCCTTCATTCAGTAGTTTTTGAAAATAATTTTTCCACACTCCTTTGATTTCTTCACCCCCCACCAGCTCTCCGTCTTCTCTTTTCATCGTCAGGGCACTCTCTGTTTTCCTTTTCTTGTTTTTCATCATGCTGTAAAATAGCTTTTTGTTTCCTTCCATATCCCTCTCCAACTTATCTGTGAATGACTCCCAAGCTCTCTCCTTCGCTTCTCTTACTATCTTTCCACTTTCCCTCTTTTTCCTTATGTAGTCCTCTCTATCTGCCTGGGATCTTGACTTCCACCATTTCCTCCAAGCTCTATTCTTTTCCTTTACCCCCCGTCTTGTCTCCTCATTCCACCAACACGTTTGCTTATCTCTCTTCCTTCCCGATGTTCTTCCACATACCCTTTCCGCTGCGCTTACCAGTGACTCTTTGAAGAGCTTCCATTCACTTTCCACATCACCTACTTCCGTCCTTGGTAAGTGTTGTTTCACTATCCTCTTGAATTACACTATACTGTTCTAATAATTCTTATTTTTAATTTTTCATTCAATCACACAGACAACAACTTTTTTAGTGTAGATAAATTTATTTAATTTTTAAACTCAGTAAGCTATTCTAAAGTCTAGCAAAATATGAGTGCATTTTTGGTAATGATAAACAGTTACATCATTTACACTTCTAACCGATATATCGATAGTTTCGATATTGTCGTCATATCAATATTTGGTTTGCGATATATCGTTAATTTTATATATCGATATGTTTAAAATATTTGCCATCCTTAACTATAACTGTATTCAGTTTAAATTTTTACTACAAAGTAAAAATGGTCCATCAAATGGAAATCCTACCAGTAAGTAAATTTTAGACAGGAATTACTTCAGACATATACTAGATATTCAAATGTTCTTTAAATTTGTAAATATTCTTGTAAGAAACTGCTGTCACTGTTATAAAATATAGTGGAGAGTGTTCCATGTGGACTAATATAGGATATGTATGACTCGTATCAAGTGGTTTGTTAAACTTTTTGTAGGATTAAGTGTCCAAATTAGATAATATACTATTCAAAAACTGTTTATTTAGTCCTTGAACTCTTACAGGATTATATAAAAAAATTGCCTCTGTCAACAGTTCAAATTTGTTGTGATGTGTATGACGATCGTTTCATCGTAATTATGCCATCTTCAGATACAATGCCATAAAGGTTTCAATGAACTTTATTACCAAAAATAGTATAAATTGATAATTAAAAATATATAGAAAGATTTCATTTAAAAAAATCTCTCCATATATTTTTTAAATTTTAATTTATTCTATTTTTGTTTTATAAAGTTCATTGAAACCTTTATGGCATGTATCTGAAGATGGCATAATTATGTTGAAACAATCGTCATACACATCACAACAAATTTGAACTGTTGACAGAGGAAATTTATTTTTATATAATATACTACTCACTGAGCCTAAGCCGAACACTGTTAAAGCACCAGTTAGTATTAAGTTAGCAGTCGAAGCTTAAGGGTTGACCCTTAATGTTTTAATGAGGTCATACTATCACTAGATATATATTTCACTTATAATTTATATTTCCTATGGCATATGGACAGCATTACCAATATACACAATATTGAACAATTCAAATATATTGAAGCATATTTTCCAAAACTAATACGGATAGATATTAACAATTGGAGAATATTTCTACAGGAAAAACTGCTTTTGTTTTATCTTTTCTTAAAACACTTTAAAAGTTGAGGTTACGCAAAATATTTACAAAATTAAGTCATTAAATACTCTATACATAATAAGAATAATCAGGAATTGACTAGACTTTGAGTTCATACGACATTTATTTTCTGTTTTATATTTTATGGCGTCAACAGACTACCACAGTACTTAAGAGTGTAATATTTAACATATCTAGATATTTAAAAAACGTATTAAAAATAGTTTGTACACTACAAAATGTCGTTTGATTATCTTAATAATATAAAGTTAGTATTGGAACAGTGTACACTATGTTTGAATGGCAACAGTTTAGTAAAAAAGAGTTTTATATGGTTACGATATATTTTTAGTCAGTAGCATAGTTGATTAAATCCCAAATAGATAAGATATAGATTGTCAAATTCATCCCAGTCACAATCGAAATAAATTTTTATATGGATAAGATAATAGCCACTTGCTGTTCATTTGACATTAGGCTAATAATAAATTATACTTTTTAAGTAATACAGTAATTAGTCTTATTTTGTATCAAAAACTACATTTTGTAATATACGCTTAAATACGAAATTAATTTTTCTATAATTTTATAATCAATATCTTAGAAATAAATTAATAAAAAATTTTATGAGTGCATAATGAAAACAATCAATATATAAATTTACATCTACAACCCCCTGTAACATTTTGAAATATGTTACGCTTTAATGAATGTATTTAGAACTACGGAATATTGAATTACTGTTGTAACTGATTTGAGGAACGGACATTAAGGAAATTGAGGAACGGACATAGAGGAATAAAACCAAGCAAACTTTAGTTAATTTTTCTTTGTTCATTTATTTGCAGGGGGAAACACTAAGTGTATTGTGAGCTTGGCTAAGTGTGAAATTTGATGGGAGCAAAATGCCAATGAAAGTGACCAAGTGGTATTATATTACATGACGAGTGCAGGTTTCTGGCAGCTACCAAAGTTGAGCCTATTCTTCACAAGAGGCCCTTACAAGGGATATAAGACCAAGTATTTATTTAAATATCCAACCCAATACATGAAAGTAGACTTAATTATATTAATAACTATTATTTAATAACACTAATATTATTTAATAGATAATTACTAATAAAATATAATTTTTAATTAAAATACTGAGTATTCATTCTAAGAACTTATCATTTTAAAGAAGGAAATAGGAGTTTTAATGTACGTAAATTTACACGTATTCTATAGCGAATAATATATACAATTGGTATACATCTTGATATTTTTTTTTAAACAGAGTTTTGTTACAGTAATATCACCCAGTTAACAGAAATAATAAATTCCTTGATATGCCTTCAGGTTTACTATTGCTACACAAAAATAAATACAACTGATCATAAAATAAATCAAGTGAGATTAAAATAACAATAATCCTCGTACAATGTTGGAAAAATCACTTCAATTAAATTTAAAACAAATAATAAGGTTAACGTACCTTTCTCGTCTTCAGCAACAATTATTTTTTTTATTTTGTTTCTGAAGACGACAAAGGTACATTAATCTTATTATTTGTCATATATATCAGCTCAGGAGGCTTTAACAATGAATAAATTAAGTTTATTCTTTTATTCGCATAAATTACAATGGAATGAGATAAAAATACTTTAATAAAAATAAAAATTTGATTCAAGTCTAGAAAAAGATAGTACTGTAATATCAGATTGTGTTTCGAGACTTTGTATATTAACTTATATGTGGACTGTGTGTAGTACCAAATTACATGTGACAATAAAGGTACCTTTCTTTTATAAATAATATTCACTCACAATTTTTAATATCTCTTGGTTACTTTTTTACATTTACATTCTATAAATAGCCATTTCAGATTTTATTACAAGTAACAATCGACAGTATTTTGAAATTTAAAGTTTTTTTAATTTAAAATTAATTAACATCATAATTATGTTTTAGAATAATACGAAGGAATATAATTTTAGATGTTTAGTGTTCAGTTAATATATCTTTTACTGCGTTGAAAATCCCTATTATAGTTTAATCACTAGAAAATAACGGATATATTTCAACAATTTATTAGAGAATTATCAAAATAAATTGCACTAACTAATTATTCCATGTTAAAAACAATACGTTTTTGTAAATAAAAATTATCTTACGAAGTAAACGCATTACCATGACTGACTTTAACATGAATCATGTAAAAAAGTTTATAATTTGAAGTTTTAAAATCTAAATTATATTTTAACACTGTAATTTTACATAATACGAGATAATTTCGTGCATTATAACATAAAAATGCTTTGAACAGGAACTGTCTATAATCTTTTAATATAAATATAGTTTTTCTTTTAAATTTACTACCCTATTAAAGCAAATAACTCAATTAATTGTTGATTTCTCTTATAACTCAAAATATCTCAAAAGATATTCTATGAATCATATTTGAAAGGCAATGCCCTTGAAATATAAGTTTCTATTATGTAAATAAATGAAACTAAGTGAAAGACTCAGCTGTCACTGCAGTGCTGTCAATGTCACACATGTTACAGTCTAGTTTTAAATGACAGTGTCAAACGTCAGGCATTTCAATCAGCTGTCACAGCCCATATAGTTTATTGCACCGGGGTGATAACTACTGTAACGGTCCAAACCAGTGGTGACTGTTCACGGTGAAACTTAGTAATTGTGTTATTGTAGGTAGTCAGAACGTACAGGTAATTGTGTGTTATTTCAATTTAATGAGGCATTATTTAAAAAGACAATTTTAGGAAATTAATCTTACCATCTATAGATTTTAATGCAATAACGGTAATGTGAATGAACAAAAGTTGTAACTTATGATGTAAATATAACTATTGTTTTTTATAGAGCATGTTTTTGAATCCAAAACATTGAGTGGGCGATTTTTTTAATAGATGAAACCCCACTAACCTTGACACAAAATATTTTAGATTTACAGAGTGTTATCTTATATCCACATGTCCGTTAACATGTAAAATAGTATATAGCTCAAGATTCTTTTTAAGAGTGTACTCCTCTAGCTCTAATAAAATATCTCATTTGCTACAAAGCACATTTTTTGTCGAAATTAAATAAATAATAACTGTTTAGATTTTATTAAACATATCTCTTAAAACACGTGGGCTCTAAAATATTTATATTTTACGGGATTGAATTCTGTTATGTGACGAAGGAACTATTAAATATGACTAAACGATTATGTCCTTGGTCTTTAATAGGATATCAGTGTTACTTAAACAGCTCCATGATAGTTATTCAACAGTAACATAGACTTTGTGTGGATTTTAAGCACCGACTTTTGCTGATTGAGCCTTTAGTAAGATCATCGCCTACTATACCCATATCAACACCTCCTACAGGTTCCTGGAGTTTCTTCATTTCAAAGAACAATTCAAAAGAATCGCTCAAATTTATCTTTATTTAAACTAATCTTAGAGGTGAATAAATGTACTGAATCATTGACTATACAAAAAAGACAACCTTCAGTTATTATGAGTCTCGTGAAGCCGGTTTTCCTGTTTAGTAAAACCAGTTCGTGTCCGGCTTTCACAGGTAGCACTAGCTGTCTCCATATTTGTGCGCTCTGTCTCTCTCCAGCACTCGGTGACGTAAACAAGCTGAGCTGATAGTAAACAACACAGTCCTCTGAGTGCTTATTTGAAATCAATCACCGTTAGATAGTAGCATAGACGCATGTCTAGAGCAAATGCATTGCCTTGGATATTTTTTTCCTATCTATAGCTAATGATCAAAGTAAAAAGCCTCTTCTATTTCTGTTTACTTTCTCAGGGTTAAATGCATTCAGGCACACCTACCTTAACCAATAAATTTGCGAATATATCTCTTTGTTCTCAAACCCTTACACAGTCATGTCTATAGACTGTATACTTTTATGTTCTTTGTTCAATTTGTCTTAAACTTCTTCCTCCATAACGTTTGTGACTTTTGAGGATTATGGGAGATTTATGTACCTCACATATTTCAAATAAAAGTAAGAATATAAATAGCATTTGAAGAAAGAATCGTTCAACCAAGTAGCTCCTAAGACGTGGAAGCCAGCCAGTCAAATGTATGGGAAGGAGCAGATGTTTCATTGCCATTAATATTCCGACTCTTTTAAAGTACATGTGAAAGGACGGTTGTCACTGATTCCACGAAGTGCTGCAAAGAAATAAGTACCAAACTCTTTTACCCTCTTAATTCAAATATTATATAATAGGAAAGAGCTTGAAGGTGTTAGTAAATAAACTGGTTACATAATCAAAAGATTGCAGGAGATGAAATCAGACAAAAATGTATTAAATGTCAAAGTTTACTTTAAATGGAAGTGTTAAGGAGAAGGAAGACAGTATAACTTACAATTTAAATTTAACGCAGAAAATATAATTCTAATTATTCGTGTTCAATTTAACAGAAAATATTGAAGAACAAATTGATCCATCGTACAATATAATTTTAAAACAGAGGGTTTTATGTATTTAACAAACTTTACAAATTTAAATTTTACAATTAATTTTAATTTGTACAAAAAGCGTTGAGGTATACCAGTTTTGCGTAACAATGAATTATCGTTAAAATCAGTTTTTACCTTAGCTAATTGACGTAGGGTTTATGAGGAATAAACAGATTTTTTAAACAAAAACTTGATTCTTCAGTTGATATGGGCCTGACAGCTTATTCAACGAGTCAAATATCTATTATTAGCTCCGCTGGGATTCGACCCTTGGACAATGCCCACCACAGCCCAAAGCCTTAGGCAATGAGCCACTACATTGGCCCATATTTACAAAAGTGAACTACAATTGACAAAATCGTACTTACTATTAATGTCTTACATAATCATTACGATAATTTTTATCACATAAATTAGTTTTATACGTTAAAATAAAATTTACCAAAATTAATTAAATAACCAGCATGATTTAATCTTCTGATCATCCAAGTCTAAAATGTACAATACACAATCATGACTTAGTCCCATGGTCCTTAATTTGCAGCTAAAATATACATTTGAATGTCAAAATGTATATACCGTTTATATACTGTATATACTTTAATGTTAAACCTCATAATTTCTTGCCAAAACTTTGCTATAATGACGTAATTATATAAGTAAAAAGATTACACATTTTTTTCCCAGACCAGACAAAAATACAAACACATATATTAGAATTATTTTTATAGAAAACGTGAGGCATGAGGTACATTGTTTATACCAGACACTATAAATTGGATCTAGTCGTCAATATACATGGACACTTTGTTGCATGAAGAAGAAGGATTGATCGTTTGTGCTTTACCACTCAGTTGAGCAAATTGTCCTCATTCAGAACAAAAATAGAGAGCAGTTTCAGCGTCATTTCAATCCCCACACTACCTACCCATTTCCCTTCTAAATCTCTGCTGGAAATTATTGAAACACATTTATTAATGATGAATATGAATAAATGGATTACTTACATATTGTTTTTATGAACTAATTTCATGTGCCAGATATTGTTAGAATGTCCATTTGAAAAAATATTACTACATTCTTATATAAATAGTCAGGCACCAAAAATTATACAAAATTCTCTTTTTAATATACCTTAAATTCAACATAACAGTCAACATAAAATAAATGACAAAAGGTAAATTTAGTTTCGAGTGATGTATCAAAGAAGATAAAAACAATTTAGTATTTGGGAATCAAACTGGTAATTTTCAAAGTTTTGATTTTTTAGTGTTTAATATGGGCGGAAAGTTTGTGCCAATTCTTTCGAACCATTTATTTAACTTTGTAACATTAATATACTCGTCCATATACAGAGTAAAACATTCATTATTACGGATTTGTTAATTTATGATTGTGTTTCCATTTATCATCAGTAATTCCATATGTATCATAGCTTTAATACTAAATATTTATTTTAGTTATAATTTATTTTATTATGTATATTTTACGAGTTTTTATTATTGATTAGATGCAAGCTATTGCTGAATAGTCCTTACATCTTTGTTTTTGCTATTTAATAAAGTTATTTTAATATACATCAGATATAGCCTAATTATAACATTTTACTTAAATTTTCTTTACCTTTTGTCAATATAAATATTTCTTTTATAATAATGTATTTTAATGACCAAGTATTATTTATCATATTCAAAAGATGTATCAAAGAAGATAAAAACAATTTAGTATTTGGGAATCAAACTGGTAATTTTCAAAGTTTTGATTTTTTAGTGTTTAATATGGGCGGAAAGTTTGTGCCAATTCTTTCGAACCATTTATTTAACTTTGTAACATTAATATACTCGTCCATATACAGAATAAAACATTCATTATTACGGATTTGTTAATTAATGATTGTGTTTCCATTTATCATCAGTAATTCCATATGTATCATAGCTTTAATACTAAATATTTATTTTAGTTATAATTTATTTTATTATGTATATTTTACGAGTTTTTATTATTGATTAGATGCAAGCTATTGCTGAATAGTCCTTACATCTTTGTTTTTGCTATTTAATAAAGTTATTTTAATATAAATCAGATATAGCCTAATTATAACATTTTACTAAATTTTCTTTACCTTTTGTTAATATAAATATTTCTTTTATAATAATGTATTTTAATGACCAAGTATTATTTATCATATTCAAAAGAGTGTAAATAAACATTCAGTGATAAATAAAATTATAAATTATTAATTCTGTGTTTGTTGCGTAAGGGGTTAAGTCAAAATAGTCAAAAATGATTAATTATCACAGGTGTGTTTGGCAAATTAAGAGCTACATCTGGGTATAGAAGGATAAATCCACTTCCTCTCCTGTACCAAGTTATTCATTTGTGAAATTATAGGTTATGTGAACAAAAACACAAACATATTAGTGTAAAGAGGGTTATGTCCAAAGGCAAGGAATTATCCCTCTTTACACAATTACACACTTTGAAATAGTATGTGTAAAAAGAGTTAAGTCCCATATTTTGTGACTTATCCCTTTATACAATACAGCTAATACCAGCTTTACAATGTGTTTGTTCGACTAAATTCTTTTAACCAATTAGTTTTGTTTATTGAAGAAGTAATCAAAGTAGTTTTTTTTTTTACTTTTATTATTATGTTTTTAAGTACCATATGTAATTTGTTTAGGAAAATAATTAGATTGTATAAAAGAGCATGATTAAAATCTAAACATGATAACACTTCAAAATTGTAACATTTGACATGCAACGGTGTCTCCTAACACTTCTGGTCCAAAATTCTGTTGCTTTTTACAAAATACAACTTTGGACATTTAACCTTACTGTTTATGACTACGACGAAGGTGTAACACATTGCTACTTGAAGGCATAGCTACAAGGAGTGTGACTGGTTCATGTCTTTATAAGTTTATAATGAGTGATCTCAAACTGGAAGTTAAGTCCCTAACAACGTACTCCGACACATGTGGTGTGCAAAATAAAAACACCCATGTAGCTTCAATTTGCATTGTGGCAGTAAAAAAATCACCTTCGTTAGAAGAAATAAATCATAAGATTTTAGTTTCAGGTGACACTCACATGAGTATGATACCTCACACACCTTAATTGAAAAAATAAAAACATTTTAATGGAAACATTTATCATCCACATGATTGGGTACATGAGTATGAATAAACGTGTTACTTACATATTGTTTTTATGATTCAATTTCATGTGCCAGCAGATATTGTTATAATGTCCATTTCGAAAAATATCACTACATTCCTATACAAAGAGTTAGGCACAAAAAATTATACAAAACTCATTTTTTATATACCTAACATTCAACAAAACAGTTTAAAATAAATTAAAAAAGTATACTTAGTTTCGATTGGTGTGTCAAAGAAGGTAAAAAGAGTTTAGTATTTGGAAATCAAACTGGTAATTTTCAAAGTTTTGATTTTTGTGTGTTGAATATAGGAGAAAGTTTGTGCCAATTCTTTGGAACTATTTATATAACTTTGTAACATTAATATACTCGTCCCTGTGCAGAGTAAAACATTCATTATTACTGTTTTGTTAATTAATGATTTTGTTTCTATTAACACCAGTAATTCCATATTTACCATAGCTTTATTACTAAAGGTGTTTCTGTTAAAAATATGTTTCTAAATTACTGTATAATTAGGGTATTTTGTACTGGCCAACTAAATATTTGTATCGATGATAAATCAGCCATCTTTTTTTAAATATTAAAATGATATGGATCTGTTAAATTTTTAGGTTTTTTCAATCAATTTTTTTTCCTGATTATATACAACATGTATATTGAAGATAACTGATCAATAACAGCTTCTCTGACGCCATAACTTGCAATATTAAGTCCACATATCCCTTTAACCATTCCATCCACAATGTAACCATTCCATCCACAACAACTGTCTCCAGTTCAATGTAAAACACCTCAATCCTATAAAGTTCACTAGTTACTATAAAAAATGTATTTTACTTTGGTAAAGCCTAAAGCATCTCAGATTTTTGTAGGAATTGCAGTCTATATAATTACTTATTACGATAGTTTAATACAAATATATTTTTTCCATTCTATTATTATTAATATTTCATTATGTACAGGTTTGTTATTGGAAATGTTGCATTAGCATTTTGATCAATCACAACATCCCTAAAGCTGTTAGCCCTACGATATACCAGCATACGTACTTTATGTACTCAAATTTAAAATTAACATTATTTTAAACTTTATAAGATTGTCTACAAATGTATTTTGAGGAAGACAAAAGTTTTTGTACATTTGCCATCATTACTCGAAAAATACCAATCACGACCTTTCGATTTGGTATAAAGCCAAATATTGTTCGTAAAAATCAATTACGACGTTTCAATCTTTTTCGGATATTTGGATTTTACCAAATCGGAACATCGTGATTGGCATTTCTCACGTAATGATAGCAAATGGCTAACAACCTTTGTATTCCTCATCTGATAATAAATCATTAATAAATTTCAAAAGCATGTATTTTATTAATCTGTTGTTTTCATATAAGTTTAATCTACAACTAAGAAGCAATTTATTTTTGTTATACGCATAGTAATTAAATAATAATATTTTCTCAACAAAATATATTTAATGTATTACAATTATTAAAAACATTCAAACAATTTCTGAAGTTCTACTGTACAAAACTGTATTGCATTTTAACCAATTAAAAGCACATATACTATTTTTATGTTTTATTGGTTGAATATACTAACAGGATAAACATCCTGTTCTGCAGACTAACAAGTTTTGTTTATTCGAGAGGAAAAATTTCTCAAATTAATTCAAGAACTTTTCCCTCAATATACTTCCCATAATGTCTAATATTTTTTAAATGCAAGACAATTGGAAGTAAGGAAGTTACTAAACTATGAAAGACTAAACTCTCTTTAATACAAGTAATAGCTTAAAGGATCTCAGTTAATAAATTATAATTAATTTTAATTTTGTGTATTGGTAACAAATATATAAATACAATATCCCAGGTGATTTTTCTTGAATGTATTTTTTTTTTTTTTTTTTTTTTTTTTTTTTTTATAGAGCTTATTATTTTCTTCTCAAACTATTTACCGAGTTATTAAGTTAATCTTATTTTGTGATAAGAGAACTTCTGTCAAAACAATACGAATGTGTGTGATAATCTTGTAGAGTTACATAATTTATAAGGAAAGTAAGGGGCGTATAACTGTTATTTTTTGTACCATGGGGACACTCCTGCACGCTTCAAATGCCGACTCTGTAACTACGTTTGTCTCACCTCACTCGTGTAATTTTATTAATTTTCACATTGTAACCCTAAGTTCAAAAATAACTTCTGTCAAGTTGTATTGTCTTCTCTCAATTTTATGGTGAACACGACTGCCGTTGGCCAGTATCACTATATTTATTATATTACATATTTTTTCCTTTTTGAGAGAAAATATTTGAAAAGTATTTCTAACTACCATACAGCATATACTTTAAAAGTGTAAATATTATAATATTTTTGAAAATGTCCATCATATTTTCAAAGCCTTATATATATGACGTGGTCAGTAAATTAATAATATTTTTATTTTAAAATTATTAGTTGTTGTTAGTACATATTAGTACATATACGTGAAATATTGTTTTAAATATCTATACAGTTTGGATGGCGCGGTAGTAAATTAGACAGTAGTATTGAGAGATTAGACTATCATTGACCATAGAAATAAGAAAAGTGTCCACACAAATGGGTCCCTTAAAGACCCACAGGTATTTCCTGTTCTTTTTCAATGCTCACAGATAGCACCAATGGTCTCTGAATATCGCTCTCTGAATCTTTCTCCAACGCTCAAGTGGCTAATATCTGAATTAATACTACATTAAATATCTGAGAAAGCAGTTATTTGATACCGACCGGTCTCCGTTAGATCGTAGCACAGGCACATGTTTAAAAAAATACCTTTGACAGTTCTTTGTTTTTCATCTTTTTTACGTAGGTTCTTACGCAGTAAATGTATCGATCAATTATTGTGCCGTAGGAATATTTATTTAGAGCAAGTTAATTAATGTATAAAGGGGCACCATACAAGATAATAATGTGTTCATAATGAAGAAGCCCAACAATGGCAAGAAGCCAGAGCAGACGACAAAACCTGTTCAGCTACCACATCTACCGCATACAAAACACGGAGTACACGTTCTCGTGTAACGGAATTCCTGTGTGAGGGATATTTAGACCGTCTTGGAGGATAGAACTCATACAAACCAATTCTTAGCTGAACGATTTTCTTTTCTAACCCTTTAGGGGTTGTTGTCTAAGTATATTTCAGAAAAAGCATAACTGTCATAAGCATGCTTTTACTTCTATAACAGCCTGTATGGGGTTTTTTTGAACCTTGTTTGTGCACTCTGATTACCACACGAATGGTCTACATTGGGTTATTTTAGACAGTATGAATTAGTAGATAAATAAAGTCGGAACTAGTAGTGCAGTGTTGTAACCCATCTACTTGGGGACTACTTTTTTTAGTAAGTGTTGACGAGATTGTAAGCAATATTTTCTATGCTCAGTCTTCTTAATACAGAGATGGTGTCCACTCAATGATTATCATCTACGTTAACACTACTAGAGAAGGCTGGGGTGTCCATGGTGAGTGGTAGACAAAGTTCTGATATTTTGTAAGGGAGAGAACTCAGTATCAGGCTTATCAGTTAGCTGAAAATCAGTCCAATTTTACGTGATTTGGATTCCACGTAAAGCAGTTAGTAACTGTGACTACACTAATTCATGTACACTTATTTACTTATTTGCCCTTTTTATTAGCCTCTCTTTAGCTCTACGATCGGTGCCTTACTTACTAATTACTATAACTTATAATGAATGATTTTAATTCAAACATTTATAACTTTAGTTATGAAAAAAGTTTTTGCAAAAATGAAAAACATATAATTTTAGGGAGAATATTTATATCAATGAAATAAGTAAATGTGGATCTACTCACATTTCAAAAGTTAAATTATATTACGTTAGTTTCAAATTTGTTTATATTTTGTTAATTTAAATATGCTTTTTAAAATATGTTTTCTGATGCAAATTTAAATAATGCAATATAATTATTATTGCAATAAAATCATTTATACGTTAGGACCATCATTTGACTGTCAATACATCTGAATAAAATTATATTTTAAATTTATTTTAGTTACAATTTAACTTATTATGTATATTTATTAAGTTTTTAATATTGATTAGGTGCAAGCTATTGCTGAATAGTCCTAACGTCACAAATTTTAAACTATTTTTTTGCGTGTTAATAAAGTTATTTTAATATATATCAAATATGCCTAATTATAAAATTTTACTTACATTTTATTTACCTTTTGTTAATATAAATATTTCTTTTATAATAATGTATTTTATTGTTCAAGTATCATTTATCATATTCAAAAGAGTTTAAATAGACATTCAGTGATAAATAAAATTATAAATTATTAAATCTGTGTTTGTTTTGTAAGGGGGTTAAGTCCAAAATGGTCAAAAATTATTAATTATCACAGGTGTTTGGCAAATTAGCTACATCTGGGTATAAAGGGATAAGTCCACTTCCTCTCATGTACCAAGTTATTCATTTGTGAAATTATAGGTTATGTGAAGAAAAACACAAACATATTAGTGTAAAGAGGGTTTTGTCCAAAGGCAAGGACTTATCCCTCTTTACACAATTACACATTTTAGAATAGTCTGTGTACAAATGGTTAAGTCCCATATTTTGTGACTTATCCCTTTATACACTACAGCTAATACCAGATTTGCAATGTGTTTATTTGACAAAATTCCTTTAGAAAATTAGTTTTATTTATTGAAAAAGTAAACAAAGTAGTTTTCTTTTTTACTTTTATTATTATGTTTTTAAGTACTCTATGTAATTTGTTTAGGAAAATAATTACATTGTATTAAAGAACATGATAAAAATCTAAACATGACAACACTTCCAAAATTTTAACATTTGACATGCAACAGTGTCTCCCAACCCCTCTGGTCCAAAATTCTGTTGCGTTTTACAAAAAATACAACTTTGGACATTTAACCTTACTGTTAATGACTGCGATGAAGGTGTAACACATTGCTACTTATGGAATGAAGGCATAGCTACAAGGGGTGCGAACGGTTCATGTGTTTATTAGTTTATAATGAGTGATCTCAAACTGGAAGTTAAGTCTCTAACAACGTACTCCGACACATGTGGTGGGCAAAATAGAAAGACTCATGTAGCTGCGATGTGCATTGTGGCAGTAAAGAAATCACCTTCGCTAGAAGAAATAAATCATAAGATTTTAGTTTCAAGTGTTACTCACATGATTGTGATACTTCACAATACTTAATTGAAAACATAAAAACACTTTATTGGAAACATTTATCATCCACATGATTGGGTACATGAGTATGAATAAACGTGTTACTTACATATTGTTTTTATGAATCAATTTCATGTGCCAGCAGAAATTACTAGAAGAAGCCTTTCAAAGTAAATGAATTGAACCAAGCAGACTTCTTTAATTTTACAAATTTGTTAAAAGGTAATCTTCAACAACGCAAAGAAGATGTAATAGGAACTACTTTTAGCTGGAAGTCAGTTTAATGGCTGCAGTATAAAAAAGATACTATGGAGTAATTTTTCTCAAAACTTGTCTTGATCCTTGCCAAATATTCCAGTATGTTATTTCACTAGAAGAGGGAAAGAAACAATTGCAGCTTAACACCAAACTTACGCTATAGCAAACCAAACCTCATTCCAGAAAAAAAGAAATCCGACATTCTTGACCTTTTCCCATTTATTTCTCCAACATTCCACCCATTTTTTAAAAGCGTAAGGACGTCTGCAAATCTCGTTGACACATACCCAGATGACAATGGTGCAGAGGATAAAAGCACATCTCAACAAGATGTAAGTAAGACATCAGCGAAAAAGAAGAAAGGAAAAGCTAAAAACAAAAGGAAGAAACTCTTAACATTTGCAAATAACAAATAATATGACCTATTTAATTGTGTAAAAGGGTTTAAATCCAATTTTTAAAATGTTTTTAATTTTTTATGCTAGTATTGTGTTACCATATTTTTTAGTTATTGACAATGATAGAGATTATAATAAACAATATTTTAAAACACTAATTGGGCTTCCAATAATTTTTAGAGGTACATAATGCTAAAAAAACCTACTAGACGAAATTCCATTATTTTCAAACTTGTTTCTCTGGACAAGCTGTTTTAATTTGGACCCAACCCCTTTTACACAACAAACACAGAATTAATAGTGTAAAAACAAAACTAAGGCATGGAGTGGTGTGCAAGCCCCATTGCAACTCAGGCTTCCAGCTAACGTCTTGTAAACAGTACTCCTTGCTCTCAGAATAGGTTCCTCTGGTTATTTATAGAAACTGTGTGGAACTTGAATATGGGTTAACGTAAGTGAAAATCTTACTAAACTATATATATAGAGGTCGAGTTTGGTATCAAATGAAAGGTATATTTAAGAGAAATGAACTACCGTAAACCGGACTTCAACAGTTTTATACTTTTCAGAGTAGTGGTGATTTGAATTTCAAAGTAACTAATTTGAAAATACTATTTATCCGCTATTTAACAGTTTTTAAGTAAATTATTCTGATAAAAAATTATTTTTTATGGAACACAATTATAAAACAAACCTATAAAATTATCTATGGATAAGAATAACGTTGTTGTGAACTTATTTTCATATTTTTCCTCCCTGTATAAACTACGTGCTTGCTAAAACTGCGGTGGGTCGAGGATGGATTTTGAATATTTTAAGACTTATGAAATACTTCTAATGTTATAAAAAGATTTGTTTAACTTCAATTTGATTTGTATTATGAAGGGAATATTTTTATTGTTAATGTCCAGATATCTTAAAATAGTATCTGTAGAATGGACTACAGATAAAATAAAACTAAGCTACTAATAAAACTGAGTTTTATTCACACGTCTTTCGGAAATTTTCAAAGTTTGCCCTTTTCGTTATTTAAGTTATGCCTTAAAAATTCTAACGACAAAACGTACGGATGAAATAAATTTTGTAAAAAAATAATATTATGTAGGCACATTACTTTTAAGCCACATATTTTAACTCTAGTGGTCCATATATGGATATGAAAAGGACTTTCACTTGAGCACTTTCTTGTTGGGTTATCACAACTAAATACTAAAAACCTTAAACAAATTCAGATATTGTCCAATAAAAAGTTTTCATTTAGGTATTATTAGGTTTTAAAATCTACCTTAAATAATTAAATATTTATAATATTTTATATACTAAATAATCAAAAATTATTACATAAAATGTTATTATTTGATTATATTAATTTTATAAACACTCTCTGTACCTAAAATTGGCGGTATCAAAAAGTAGCTTGGATTGTACAATGACTAATAGTGGGCTGACATTCATCAATACTCATTTTTCTAACCCGATTACGTCTGTTACATTCCTGGCAGCTGACCGATCTTCACTTCCAGTACTTTATCATATCATACCAGCTCACATTTTAGATAGAGGTCGATGTGATTCTACAGTGACCAATAGCGAATGGACATCCATCAATACTCATTTTTCTAACCCTATCACGTCTGTTCCATTGTTGGCAGCTGACCGATCTTCACTCCCAGTACTTTATCATATCATACCAGCTCCCATTGTAGATACAAGGTCGATGTGATTCTACAGTGACCAATAGTGAATGGACATCCATCATTACTCATTTTTCTAACCATAACACGTCTGTTCCATTGTTGGCAGCTGACCGATCTTCACTCCCAGTACTTTATCATATCATACCAGCTCCCATTGTAGATAGAAGGTCGATGTGATTCTACAGTGACCAATAGTGAGCGGACATCCATCAATACTCATTTTTCTAACCCGATCACGTCTGTTCCATTGTTGGCAGCTGACCGATCTTCACTCCCAGTATTTTATCATATCATACCAGCTCACATTGTAGATAGAAGGTAGAAATGATTCTACAGTGACTAATACTGGACGGAAATCCATCAATACTCATTTTTCTAACCCTATCACGTCTGTTCGATTGTTGGCAGCTGACCGATCTCTACTCCCAATATTTTATCATATCATACCAGTTCACATTGTAGATAGAAGGTCAATGTGATTCTACAGTGACCAATAGTGAACGGAAATCCATTAATACTTGTTTTTCTAACCCTATCACGTCTGTTCCATTGTTGGCAGCTGACCGATCTCTACTCCCAATATTTTATCATATAATACCAGCTCACATTGTAGATAGAAGGTCGATGTGATTCTACAGTGACCAATAGTGAACGGAAATCCATCAATACTCATTTTTCTAACCATATCACGTCTGTTCCATTGTTGGCAGCTGACCGATCTTCACTCCCACTATTATATCATATCATACAAGCTCACATTGTAGATAGAAGGTCGATGTGATTCTACAGTGACCAATAGTGAGCGGACATCCATCAATACTCATTTTTCTAACCCTATCACGTCTGTTCCATTGTTGGCAGCTGACCGATCTCTACTCCCAATATTTTATCATATAATACCAGCTCACATTGTAGATAGAAGGTCAATGTGATTCTACAGTGACCAATAGTGAACGGAAATCCATCAATACTCATTTTTCTAACCCTATCACGTCTGTTCCATTGTTGGCAGCTGACCGATCTCTACTCCCAATATTTTATCATATCATACCAGCTCACATTGTAGATAGAAGGTCGATGTGATTCTACAGTGACCAATAGTAAACGGAAATCCATTAATACTTGTTTTTCTAACACAATTGCTTGTTACATTCTTGGAAGCAGGCCGTTACTTACTACACTAGCATCTGCTATCACATAGCTTACAGTGCGGGTAGAACCTGTACAGTGGGGGTCGTATCACAATATTTGAGCTAGTTTAGAAGTTCTTACACATATAGCTAAATAAAGGATGCCTTATGAATATGGATGATGTTTAATGTGAGGGATGATATGGAAAATTAAGTTAAGTAATTCTTACAGTTAATAGCTCTTTCTTTCTAGACAATTAAATATATGAGAAGGGGTTGTGCTATTGATAAATAAACCAGATTAATTTATGTTTTTCGCGTAGATGAATTGATAATTTTCTCGATTGTAGACCCCATTTTCATAGCGTAGTAGATGTGAGCATATTTCATGGCATGATTTTAGGCAATCAAAATATTAATATAAACTGTAAATTTGCATAAAATAAAAAATAATGACAATAACAAAGAACACGAAAAATACACGAATTAATAAACGACAACAAGAAAACAATACTTAACAACAACTAATTAACAAATTGAAATAATTAATAAATACAACAAACAAAATATTCAACGGCACCATTGCTATATGGAGCCTCGGGAACGCAAAAGTAATGTCGAGTTTAGGCCAATTTGGAAAAGTTAAAAAAAAAAAACTAAACAAAAGATGTTAATTAATAACTACACCAAATCCAGTGAGCGGAACTGGACGGCTTCTAATGGAAAAGCTAATTATTAACAAGAACCCAAGAACCCCGTTAACAAGAAAACCTTATCACAGCAAACAAAAATTAAATTTAAAAATATTAAATCTAACCATTCTCTCCTTTGAATCCCATTAAAAAAAAACCCCACCCAAAACAATAAGTCCCACCAGAAAAACAGTCCAACCTAAAGTCGAAACATAGCCTCCACTGCAGCACAACGCAAAGTTCTTTTTACATTCTTCTTCTTGGTTCCCGGGAGTTATTAGAACAAATGAAAATATGACACGTGGCCACCAGTATGCTGAAGCCTTTTGCCTGGGGAAACGGTGAACAAGCGCAGTGATGGGAGGGAAGTGGCAGCTCTCTATGGGCCGAAAAGAAGGCCAAGAGGACTTGCCAGCTCAGCCTATAGGTCCTCAGCTGCGTCACCAGGTGACATCAAGGAGGAAGGCAATGCAGGTGACAATCCATCTCCCCTCCCAGACCCTGGATCCAAAAACCAATGAACTAACCAACCATACTGAAGATGATAAACTGCACCAGTCCAATCACGGAAAACAAGACAGAACAAACACAAACAGGAAGCACGAAACATTGAAATGAAACACAGATACATAAACGAAAACCAACAAAGAGTAAGGCGGCTATCTTAGAGACGACACCACTCTATGATACGGCACACTCCCACTATAAAATCTATAAGTCATATTTATGTCTCGAGTTCTATTATAGAGTAAAGAAGCTGTCAGTAAAGTTGCCACTGGACAAACTATTATCATGTGATTAAGCCATATATAAGTCTCGAGTTTGCTTACATGGTAAAGAAGGGTTCTGGAAGGCTGCCACAGGGCAAACTATAGTGTCATGTGATTAAGCCATATTTATGTCTCGAGTTCTATTACAGGGTAAAGAAGCTGGATAAACTAGTGTCATGTGATTAAGCCGTATATAAGTCTGGAGTCTCCTTACAGGGTAAAGAAGTTGTCTGGAAGGCTGTTACTGGAAAATCTATGTCATATGATTAAGCAATATATAATACTAAAGTACCCTTAGAGGATAAAGAAGCTGTCTGGAAGGCTGCCAGAGGTCTGTGTCCCCGTTATTAGTCAAGGTAATTATTGCTGACTCAGCAGTTTTGATAGACTTTTTACAGCCACCGAACAAACCAATAAAATGCCCCTCATAGAATTATATGATTAATTAGTGAGACCACTTATAGTGTCTAATTTCATTTTTAGTTGATTGTTCAATATTTATGTATTTATACAAGTTATGATGTTCTTTTTTTATTTAGCAACATTATTTAATTTCATTTAATTTACTAATCTTGCTTGTTGAAATTAATTTGTACATAGCACCATTTATAATCATGGAAGGTACGTTAGACGTATCCCACGGGCCCATGTTAGATGTTCAGTAGATAAAACACCTAAAAAGAATCATAAATGTAAAATGTAAAATCGAAATGTTCATTTAGAGAAAATTAAAAAATCCTTTTTTTTATAATCATACAAAGAAATTACAATCCATCTACCAATCCATACACGTACAATGCTATTGACCCACCTACCCACTCATACAGGTACAGTGGTACTATCCCACCCAACAAACCATACACATACAGTGGTGATAATTTGTAAATATCACCAGTAGGTCCAGTCACCAATACCACTGTACGTGAATGGAAAGGTGGGTGAGTCAATGTTACAGTACCTGTAAGGTTGGACACGTGGATCAATACCACTTTTTATGTATTGGTGGGAGGGTTGGTCGATACCACTTACGTGTAAGCATGAGCACGTGGGTCAATAGCACTGTATATGTATTGGTGGGAGGGTTGGTCAATACCACCGTACGTGTATGGGAGGGCGGGTGGGTCAAAACCACCCTACGTGTATGGGAGGGTGGTTGGGTCAGCACCACAGTACGCGTATGGGAGGACGAGTGGGTCAATACCACCGTACGTGTATGGGGGGGTGGGTGAGTCAATTCCATCGTACGTGTATGGCAGGGCGGGTGGGTCAATATCACTGTACGTGTATGGGTGGGCAGGTGAGTCAATACCACTGTACGTGAATGGGTAGGCGGGTGGGTCAATACCACTGTACGTGAATGGGTGGGCGGGTGGGTCAATACCACTGTACGTGTATGGGTGGGCGGGTGGGTATATACCGTACGCGTATATTAATTCCATCGAACGTATATGTGAGGGTGGGTGGTTGGTCAATACCACTGTATATATATAGGTGGGAGGGTTGGTCAATAACACTTAATATGTATTAGGGGAGGATTGGCCAATACCACTGTTCGTGTATTTCAGTTAAGATATACTCAGAAACTTAACTAATTTGGATAATAACTCATCCATTATCAAAAAACAATACCAAAAAATGTAAAAATGTTTTGTAAATTTAATATTAGTTCTACTACTATTTTATCATTAAGTCCTCACTAAACCCACTTGTACTATTTTTCACTGATAAACTAAATGAATATGAAATATATGTTTTACTTTGAGGATAATCTAAATTATAAGAATCAGAAGTTTTGTTTATGCTAGACGGCTATAGATATATCTAAGCTTAATTTATTAGTATTAAACTAACTGACTGAATAGAATGAAAGAGTGGGGGAAGAATGGTTCTCTATCTCACTTACACCACTCAGGACATCCTCCTCACGCCAGTGCGTTCAGTAGGTCATAAATTGTATTGACAATTTTATTGCTAAATACTCACATATTTTACTGCTCTTAATTCTACAGCATCTTAGAGAACTTTACTTTTAAAAAGTTTTTATTTTTTTTAAGTAATAAATTTGATACAAAACTTGCTGTATAAAACTAGTGAATAAATAAAATAAATAAATAGTTTGATATGACAGTTTTATTGTAAAAATTAGTTTAGGTTGGTGATGTAACTGATTTAATTCTTCGACGGCTCCCTGGTAAACATGTTTTCTCCTTTCTCGATCGAAGATTCTCCTTCATTCATTACCTTTGGCAGGCTATCCTTTGACCAGAACTGAGAGGAAGGTACAATTAACTTTTCTTAATTGCTTTTTTAATCTTAGGATAAGTTCCAATGTAATAAAGTGACATTTTAACGTAAATGTTTATGAGATAAAATGATTTTGAAAACTTGACCTCAATTAAAACTAAACCTCATCAATGACCCTCAATACATACTTTTAATTCACAGAATTTAAATATTTATAAAAAAATGTAGCATATTCTATTACCAGTTGGCGTAGCTGAAGCTACTTAAATCAGCTACTATTCGATTTTGTAGCCAGTAAATATATCAAATTTCTGTATGCAATCACAAGAAAGAAAAAAAAATAGGTTGCAACCAAAAGTGTGCTTAATGTATATACAGTTAGTTTGTCAAGTAGTTCATTCTACAGATTTCCATGTGATAGCAGAACCAGCACCATTCAGTATCTCCCGTATTCCTCCTTATCTTCAAGGAGTATTACTTATTATAGAGATGTACATCAGTTTTAATCTATGTACAACTGCCTCGGATTGTTGGCTGTGGCCATAAGAAAGCGACCTCTGTTTTTTTCTCTCTGTAATTGTAAAAAATTACTTCATTTTTAACTAATCGAAGTTGTATGGCCTTATATTCAATACCCCCCCCCCCTTAAGCCTATCTAGCCTTAAGCCTTATCTAGTGATGTTCTGTAACATAAAAAGGTATTGTAAAACTGTTTTTTATATTTTTTATGTCACGAATTCTATGACAGGTAACAATAGACCATAACTGTAGTAATTACTTTTAAACCCGTTCTTAAGGTTGATAATATTTATTTTTGTTGTACTACGAACATACCTCCAAAAATATTCATTGCATAGTTCATGGCTTAGTTTAAAAGAACGTAAGCTACTTATATTCGTTTAGTTTCAGCATATAAAATATCTAAGTATAATATAATAGTTGTCAAAATTATATCAAACATCATAACAGATTTAATATTTAAAATTTTACACAATTTCATATTATTTTCTTTGAAATGTAATACATTATAAATATATAACCTGGTATATAAAAGTAGAACATTGTTAGTAACTGCATTATCTTTTCAAGTAATAAAACAAATTTAAAAGTACCAAATGATATCGTTCAATTACTACACGTATAATACTCTCTGAGCATCTTTTTGTATTTAAATAAATTATTAATCGTCAGAGGTTGAATTCTCCAATGTCTGCCGAAAACTATGGTACCACCTTTAGTGATTCATTAGTTAGCAGTAAGTAAACTTTAATCATTAAATTAATAAATACAAAAAAGTTCTGACTGAGGGCTCAGTGTTTGGATATAACAAGATAACTGTTGGGTCCAACTTTACGGTTGTGTGTTTGGGAGCCAACACTTCCAATCTTTTACCATCTACCCTCCCCTTCCTACACCACTGTTCATTCTTATCGTAAAGTATCAAAGGGATGTCGTGACCTGTCACAGACAGTATTCAGATATATTTACTGCGTTTCCCGGGGTAGTTTTCAATTCATCCGCCTAAAATATAGTCCCTGAGTTGTGTGTTATTATTTGTACTCAGTAATATTGATTATTTTTATTGAATCAAAACAAAAATATTAAATGTACGATGGTTAGTTATCGTTAATAAATTGATCAGCATATATTCAACATATTAAAATGTAATATTTAAAGCTTTTTTGAAGAACTTAACATTCTTAACTGTTAGTGTTTGCACTATTATTATATACAGTTATTATATTTGTATCATTTTATTTTGATATTTTTGAAACCAAAACATATTAGTTCCTTAAAAAATATTCCCACAACAACTATTAAGTGATCAGCCTATTGATCAATTGGCCATATAACAAAAGCAATTGAAACAATTTTAATCGTTTATATTCCTAATTAATAGTATTGTGTATATGATATGATGTTGCTTAGGAAAGATACCTTAGTATCAGGCTTGTCAGTTAGCTAAAAATCTTACAATACCAAATGGTTCGGATTCCACGTAAACCAGTAGGTCCTTAGTTGTCCTGGCTTTTTGGACTATTAATCTATGGAACCGTTAACCTTAGTAACAACGACTACACTCGTTCATCTAAACTCATCCCACAGATTCTCCTCTCATATTCGCCTAAATCTCTACTATCGGTGTCCCAATAATTATGATGGACAACTTCAGAAAAGTTGCTGTTAAATCAAAAGGTAGACCTAATTAACAGTTTTATCGTAGATTACAGGGAATAAATTAACAGAAATAAAACTAATTATTCTGCAGTGTTGAGTGTTAATTTTTGCATAGTAAACAGACTGTGTTGGGTGATATATTTACTTTAGCCAAAAAGTTTTGCATGACGTATTTTCAAGTTTATCTAATGAAATTCATGGTCTAGCCCAAAACTATTGCACTATTTTTAATTTTCCGCTCCATAATTTAAGTAGATTTTAAAAATAACCATATTTTATACTTTACATTTACATTTCCCATTTTAAGTTAAGTAAAAACTGCGGGGCCTGTGAGTGAACTTTATTCAATAAGTACTGACTCATTTACTTGGGGATTCGAACCTTGGACATCGTGCTTTGCAATGCAAAGCCTTATTCACTGAGCCACCACGACGGCATTTTCATAGTAAAGAAAACCCCTGTCAAACCATTGGTGTTTTAGCGCTTGATTACATTTAAACTAGTTCAACTTTTTCAAAATTTATAATTAATAAAACATAATTCAACTGATAAACTAAAAATAAAAATTAAGATTCAATAATTATTACTTTGATACTTTAAGACAAGTTGCCTTTTTCCTAATTACAATATTTTTCAACTAATTCAGACAAACTGACCTTCTCAAAGTTACAGCCGTGGTTTAGTCCAACGTTCCGACCACATGTGTAGAGCTTGTTCCAAATCCACTGACCCTTGTAACTGAATGTCACATGTCTTCGTTAGCCAACTTGTGTAATTTGACTTTCACAAATGATGTTCTTAATTTTTTAGTTAAAAAAAAATAATAATTTAAATATTATTTTTTTAAACCTTCACAAGTTAAATCATCTCAGTTTATTCTATAATTTTAGTTCATGATAGTAGATTGTATATCAATTTCTATATCCACTGTTAGGTAGCTAAACAGAGAAATGTTGGATGAAAAAGTTAAAAACAGCATATGATATTATTGTTTGTAGTTAACAATAATATGGTAATTTATAATTAAGTAATATCGAAATTTTATTTCAATGCATGTAAGTTATATCACATATTTAACACTACATTTCAAATGTTATTTTAATTTTAAATTTTTAGAATAACTTATAATTTTAAGTATATTAATTTTTTTAAATAACATTTTAGAATACATATGAATGTATTCATATGTATTCTAAACAATGATGTTTGGAAATAATAGTGACAGCAATTTATAGTACAAACAATTCTATAAACATTAAGCTGTTCTGATATGTTTACTATTAGTTAAAGATTAGTATTAATAGTAATAATATTAATTTTTACTATGAAAAGTCGCATATTTAAATATTATGATACTGTATAAGTGAACGTCACACAACACTAATATATTGCAATACAAGTATAAAATGCTCAAATATTATGGTAATTATGGTTCACCGAAATCGATCACCATGATATTTGTGCATTTTGTACTTGTATTGTAATATATTTGTGCATTTTGTGCTTATATTGTGATAAATTTGTGTTGTGTGACGTTCACTTGAACTCTATTTGTACCAATACTTACTATGATAATAAAAAATCTAATTTTTTGATAGCAAATAAACCATAATAATCCCATTTCTTTAGACAGAATAAAAATATCCTACAGTTAAAATAGCAATACAAGACTGTTTTACAGTTAATTTGGATAGGTTAACAATTTGTTCTCTATATGCCAAACTTGATAATATTCATCAGAAATAAAAGTGGACCTATACCTAACCCCTAAATGAAAAAAAAGTGTGATATGAAGCTGAAACTGTAGCAGGTAAAAAAATCATTGATCTTTTTATCGAACAATTAATTGTTTATGTATTACTTATTTCGAATGAGACTGGCAAATACTAACAATTATGGAACATTTTATTATTCAATTTTAGCAAATATTTAAAATCACACTATAAATTTTAAAGAATGTAACTCAATCTTTCTTATTCGAGATTTATGCATCACTTCTGTCAATCGTGTGAATTTTGATTAGTTGTGTAACAGTATTGCAGTTACAAGAGTTTTATGTGGGAGTTATACCTCTTCATATAAACTTAGACCCATTCCAGCTTTATAGAACTTTCATAGAAGTAACCTCGTGAACAGAGTATGAAAATTTATTTTGTAACATACCATAAACAACTTATAAATTTTGTAAAATAATAATTGTTTGAATAAATCATAAATAAAATAAATAAAATACTGGTAATTAATAAATTGAGTTCCTTATAGAGAATATAATGATATTTGTACACGTATGTTTTACTATTTATTTATTTATTCATAAGACGCCGATCATCAATATATGGGCGAATGTGGATTTCGAATGTGTGTGATGAGTGTAGATGAGCGAATGTAGTCATTGTTACAAACTAAGGCCGACTATTCCTTAGAAAGTGTCATTAATTAATAGCCCAATGACAAATGAACAGCCGGTGGTTATCAGCTGATCCCTCTTAAAATGTATTATGACTCTGATTGGGATCGAACTGAGAACCTTTAGCCTATGAAGCTGGGATTGAACCAACTACGCTACAGACTAATTTTCCATAGGTCGCTCGGAAAGCGACCTTTTCTAAGCACCGTCATAAGCTCCCTCGTTCTTATGGTAATTCGAAAAGAAATTCTAATAGGCAGTTATTTGAATATTTATGATCAACCTTAATTTAGCTCATTAAAAGAAAATAATCTGAATTCCTTATTTAGCATGTATCTATAACTTATTAATAATGTATTTGCCAAAAATAATATCCTAAGAGCCATTTTTTTTCATAAAACTATTGATTAGTTATGGAAACGTATTGCATGAACTTTATTTAAGTCAGGGTTAATAATGTCTTCTATTCAATTCTTGAATAGTTCATAATATGTTTTTATTAGATAAATTAGAGATTTCTATATGTTACAGTAGAGTGTCTATAGCATATTATAATAAATAGTTTGATAAAACATTCAAATGTATAATTTATTTGGGATATTTGATATAATAATGGGAGAATCGAACGAAACTTATCTAATCATTAACTTGAATTTCATTTCATGCTAACTTAATAATAATAGTAATAATAATAATGGGTTTCTTCAACCCGCAAGTGCTTTATATTTGTGAACTGACAGACAGTTAAAACATTATAATTGTTTAATACAGTTTAAAGAAAATTCAGCGATAAAATGTTGGTAATCATGAATATTTATTAACGATTATCATCCACAAACTAATCAAACATAAAACTAGAGGACACCCCTGCATGTTTTTCGTGACAACATTATCAGTAATATATTGTTCTTATTTTATTATCATTGCATTTGTAGATTTTTTTAAAAATAACTTCTCGTTAAAAGTTGCAATAATGGGCTAGTATTCGGATATTTATTATCAAGCTTAATTTAGCTCTTTGAAAGAAAATATACAAAATCCATGTTTTAGCATTCATCTACTATTTAAATAGAATGTTTGTATCAAAAATCATATGGTAAATGTGTTACTGTCTTTGAGAAACTGTATTTAGTCAGGTGTTAACGCTGATCTTTCTAATATAAAGCTTGGATATGATCACTGACTGACTGACTTATTGACAATTGTAACCCACTTCTGAGTATCGTTAAATTTAGCAAATTTGGGCTGCAGATAGATGTAACCATGTTTTCATTAATATAATAATATATTACATCTAGTTTTATATATTATATTAAAACAAATGTTTTAAATAACTATATCTTACTATCTAAGTCTCTTATCATTTTTCAACTGATATTAAGTTATCACATTTTTTAGATGTGTAAACTAGCTAAATGAAGCTAATTATTGTTCATTTACGTATTAATTTTACATAATTAATATAGTGAACTATATATACTTAGATCATTTAAATACCTTATTTTTAGAGTGGTAAAATATCCAAGTATTGATTGGTTTTTTTATGTAATTCATATCTCACTCAATGTATCGACTGTCAAATAGCATTGTTTTGTTACTTATTAGCCACTAAATGTCAATTTAAGTAGTAAATAACATAACAATATCTATACCAATAGAAGACGTGTGACTGATTCAGCTGATAGAGGTGAACTCATTTGTCTCCGAGGTTGGCAACAATGACGTCACTGTTTCATATTACGTCATTACTCAAAGCGATGAGAGGGGTGCTGTTGGAGACAGGAGTGAACGAGTTTGCCCTTTATGTAGAATTGCATTGTAGATTTATCACTACAACTGCTGTTAAACCAATACCAATTGATTAGATTGTATTTTTCTTTATTTATCTAAATAAATAAATTTAACAATATTTATATTTTAAAAAATTATATTTGTATATTATATTAATCTTTATATTGTTAAATTTATATTTTTTATACTGACCATAGAATATAAAGTATACATTATATGTATGTCATAAATATGTAAAAGGGATGTGTCACACATATAAGTTGTAGCAGCTACAAATACTACGGCCGTAAGATAACTTATGACCTATTTTATGAGTTTATATATTCGATAAGGAACGACTTTGAAAGAGCACAATTTTACATTTAGTTGGTTGTAAAGTCAGTCTTTGCCATTTATAATACATATGTGTTAAACCTTAGCTTGTGAAGAATCAATGACTGTTAAATAAAATTCTTGATTTATTATAAAAACGTTTCTTATGTAGTTCTTATTTGATGTATAACATCCTATCATATCACATGAAAACTTTGTTTATGTGACAACAACGCTAGTAATTTATTCTGATCCTACCCCAATTTTTTTCTGTTTGATTGCAATATGTTTTACATAGGTCAGGCTGTAGTTTTAGGAAAGATATAAAAATCATGTCTCTGCTTTTAAAAATAAGAAACCTGAAATACCTAATGTAGCTAAACAACTTGTACCGGGTCGTTTGACCGGTACATTGCGTTACGTTCGTCGTGGTCTGCCGGGCTGCCTGAGACCGCTCGTGCCCAGCGATTTGCTTACTTTGGTGGCCGTTGGCTCGGACTCGTTCGTTCCTTGTTCCAGCTCTTGTCGGTCCGGTTGGCCGGTTTCCACTTGTTTCTCAGCGGCCGATCGTCTAACATGTCCGGCTAGAGACTCCTTAAACGTAAGTGTTCATTTTGTAATTTCTAATATCTAATCATCCTTTTGGTGAAAATACTTTGTTTCATTGATAATAATAATCGGGCTTACTTGTGTTTTCAGGTTTTTGTTCAATTTATGTTCTTTGTCTAGATCTTTGTTAACCTAGGTTCGAGCCACGTGCTCAATGTTACCATTTTACCATTAATTGCTTTATTATATCTTGTTTTATATTCAATTGTAGTTCTGTATAATTTTTGTTGAGCCTTTTCCAGTTGCCATTACAGATTTGCTATTCTTTTTTTTTTTTTTTTTTTTTTTTTTGTTCTTTGACAATAACCTAGCCTATCTGTGTAGTTTGATTTTCATTTATAAAGTATTGCTTTCTGTAACAATAGCTTTTCAGTTTGTCATTTTCTGTTCCATATACATTATTCTTTTATAATTTGTTAAATTGTAATTTGGTTTAAATCTTTGTAGCCTAAAATTATTAATCTTTTATTGTCTAGTTTGCTCCACTCATGTTTTTATTTGTCTTTTCATGTTCAGTTTTGCAAAATCATGCACCCTTATATTCATTAGTTTGTTCTGTGTATTATTTTTGGTTGTTGTGGCTGTACTGTGTCTAATGTGCTGTGTTTGGCCTTGCAGTCCAGGGTCCTTGAGCAGGAAGTTTCAACCCTCAGCCTGTCGTCCGGGCAAAGTTCTACCTACCACACTGCGAGCCTGGCCTGGGGACCATGTGATTGAGCAAGTTTTGCCCCGTGCTGCCATCTCTACATCTTTGGGTGGGATTCTTCAGTCCTCAGGTCAGTGCGTTCCTTGTTGTTCCCGGCGGCTGAGCTGGGGGTAGTTACCTATTTGAAATAAATAAAAACCAGAAAAAAAAGAAAAATACATCAAAGAAAGGAAAGATTTTCCACTAGGCCCACACCCTACAAAAGAAATAATAAAAGGAAGAAAACTTGAACATTGATTCAGGCCACAGACATGGGACTTATAGAAATATATATTTATTTCAAAAAAAAAAAAAAAAAAAAAAAAACTGTTAATATTTATTGTTAATTTTTATTTAGTCTATTTTCTTGTTACATTTGTTTAAATTTTTATATTTGCTAGGCCCTACTGTTAAATCATAGTATTCTTTTTCTTTATGTGTAAGCCTAGTGATTGAGTTAGTTGTTTTATTTCATTATTTGTAGTATGTTTTGAAGTGAATTTTTACTAAAATGGTACCGGGTTATATTTTATTTTTAATTAATTCTTTCGTAGGGTGTGGGCCTAGTGGAAAATCTTTTCTTTCTTTGATGTATTTTTCTTTTTTTTCTGGTTTTTATTTATTTCAAATAGGTAACTACCCCCAGCTCAGCCGCCGGGAACAACAAGGAACGCACTGACCTGAGGACTGAAGAATCCCACCCAAATATGTAGAGAGGGCAGCACGGGGCAAAACTTGCTCAATCACATGGTCCCCAGGCCAGGCTCGCAGTGTGGTAGGTAGAACTTTGCCCGGACGACAGGCTGAGGTTTCAAACGTCCTGCTCAAGGACCCTGGACTGCAAGGCCAAACACAGCACATTAGACACAGTACAGCCACAACAACCAAAAATAATACACAGAACAAACTAATGAATATAAGGGTGCATGATTTTGCAAAACTGAACATGAAAAGACAAATAAGAACATGAGTGGAGCAAACTAGACAATAAAAGATTAATTTTAGGCTAGAAAGATTTAAACCAAATTACAATTTAACAAATTATAAAAGAATTATGTATATGGAACAGAAAATGACAAACTAAAAAGCTATTGTTACAGAAAGCAATACTTTATAAATGAAAATCAAACTACACAGATAGGCTAGGTTATTGTCAAAGAACAAAAAAAAAAAAAAAAAAAAAAGAATAGCAAATCTGTAATGGCAACTGAAAAAGGCTCAACAAAAATTATACAGAACTACAATTGAATATAAAACAAGATATAATAAAGCAATTAATGGTAAAACGGTAACATTGAGCACGTGGCTCGAACCTAGGTTAACAAAGATCTAGACAAAGAACATAAATTGAACAAAAACCTGAAAACACAAGTAAGCCCGATTATTATTATCATTGAAAGAAAGTATTTTCACCAAAAGGATGATTAGATATTAGAAATTACAAAATGAACACTTACGTTTAAGGAGTCTCTAGCCAGATATGTTAGACGATCGGCCGCTGAGAAACAAGTGGAAACCGGCCAACCGGACCAACGAGAGCTGGAACAAGGAACGAACGAGTCCGAGCCAACGGCCACCAAAGTAAGCAAGTCACCGGGCACGAACGGTCTCAGGCAGCCCGGCAGACCACGACGAACGTAACGCAATGTACCGGTCAAACGACCCGGTACAAACTTCTGAATTGTACCCACAGTTTGAGTAAAATATATGAAAATTTATATATTCTAAAAGTTTGTATTATGAATGATTGGGAATATTTATATATTTTTTAAGAAAAAAAGTAAGGATCGTGATAAATTAATGAATGAACAGGTATATTTGATTCCGAAATAGTTTTTAATAATGTATGTTCAGCGATTAAAATAACAGAAGTAACAGCCAATAGGGATTAACCAATAATATCACAGTAGCTACCATTTTGACAATTCCAGCCTATGGGGTCACGTGATCATGGGCCTATAAATTGAGTTGTTGAACACCTTTTCGCATTATTTTGTGAATACCTGTGGTCTGAGGAAGGTGAGCGTGGTTCACCGAAATCGATCACTATAATATCTGTGCATTTTATACATGTATTGTAATATATTTGTGCATTTTGTGCTTGTATTGTAATACATTTGCGTTGTGTGACGTTTACTTGTACTGAATTATTTTAGTTGAAACCTTTTTTCTTCTAAATAATACAAGCAATCGTAACATATAAATAGTACAATATAAACAGTAAAAATGTATATGTAGATAAAGTTATTTTTATACCAGCGTACATGGAGTTTCTATGAAACAGCTGGTAATTACAACTTTGTTTTATTCTTTAACAGCGCAATTTTTTATTGGAAACTACAGCGAATATAGGGAAAATATATATAATACTGTAAATTTTAATCCTAATTACAGTAAATTTGTACCCTATTGACAATATATTAGTTTAAAGCTTTTTATACTAAATAAGATAAAATGTAACAAATTTATATCAATAACTGTTATATTTGAACATTAGTTTATATTTAGGTCAAATGTAGAGTGAAATAATTTCTTTGTATTGATATATTATATAATGTACTTATATTACATTCAATACTATAATGAAACCAAGGATATGATAAATATTTTCGAATTACTATGGCTGCTTTTATACATTATTAATCGTACACTTTAAAAATACAATAAAGAATAACCTGCTGGGATGATTTAGTCATACAATCATTAATAATCTGCAGTTATTTTAATTAATAAACTAAAATAACTGCAGATTAAATTAAAAATATTGTTTTCAATTAAATAGGAGGAGAAACAAAAACAACTGTTGAAAGTATTTTTGATTTATAAATTATATTGAGAAAAAAGTAAAAAACTCATGTTACATTTTGTTTAATAAACAATACATTTTATTATACTTACCATAAGTATCATAAAAATTAGAGTGACTAGTAGAAAATAATGCAATTAAAAATATTCCCAGTTATATCTAATTTAGAAATAAATTAGCTACTAACAGTGAATCTTTTTAATTTGTAATTATTCAAAAATATATTAATATGTTTGTTTCATTAAAGCTACTATTCCCTGTATTTATTTATTGCTCCAGTTCAAAAACATATCTATAGTTATATTTATAATGGAGGTAGAGTTAGGGAGAATATGCATACCATTAATAACAAAGCACACACTATATGAACTAAAGTAAATGGCATTGACGATAACAACGATACAGGACCACAACCCAACAAGTGGTAATAATATTATAAGTACCTTATTGAATAATGAAGAAAAAATATAAAAATATATTATGTTGAATACAAGGGAAATTTTTAATGAGGCATTTACTATCCAACATTAAAAATATAAACAGGATAAATGTTTTCTTGTTTGTGTTCTTTATTTTAGAAGATAAATTAATGCAACTTTAGTTTCCAAACATTTCCAATAAATATTTGGAGACCTTATACTTATAAAGTAGTCATTCTCAAACATCAACAATTATAATATATAATATTAATAGTAGTTTTGTAACATATGGTAGAGTTTAAAAACTAGTCAAGTCAAAACATCTCCATATAGATATTAACGTTGTTAATTATAAGACAAGTTTGAAAATCAGCAATGACCAAACACGCGCTTGAAACACTAAACAGAATTTGAAGTATGGAAAGAATTACGAGATAATCTATGCTTCTGAAACATTCTTTAGTAATGATTTTAACCTCAAGTGAACTGAAATTGTCCAAGTATTGTTAAATAAAACAATATATATGTTTACGCTGCCAGGTGTTCCTAGAGACCCTTTATCAGCGTAAACAGGTGAAACTCATATGAGTCTCTGAAAATGATGGTATTGATGGTAATGAGAGAGCTAATGCTCTGGTCAGGAAGGAGGCAAATAGCCCCCTTATGGGACTCTAGGTGCTGAGTCTAGGCGCGGTGGGCTTGGTGGCAGGACCACAACCCAGGTATCTAATCTGATCTAATCAGTCCCTGTACACCACAACTTCTCCTCCTGACAACATCAGAATATTAGGTGAGTTTTATCGCTTTGGGGTGGTGGTTAAGGATCTGCAGATGTGGGGCGGGTGGTTCTGACAGTGGCTTGTCGGTGATGACATGTACAAATGAAACATGTGAGTATATATACATATACTAACTAAACATATTACATATATTTACTTGATTATTTTTGTAATCTAGCATATTATATAAAACTGCTATTATTATACTTTCTAAACATATTTTCATTTGTTGATGTCTGAAGATGAGTATTTGAAAGATTTTACAAACATCAACTATTTATTGGAAATATTCAGAATTTAAAATTATGTTAGTTTAATATTATTTATTTGCATACTCTAAAGAAAAACTATTATAGGTAGTAGGCCTATAATAGGTTCTTGGACTAAAGGTGAAAATACATTAATGAACAATTTGTCATGGAGGGACGAAAACAACCATATAAAGAAATATATTAATCCACTTTCTTCATAGCTGTGACAATTTTCCTCCAGATCGTATTCACTGTCGCTGAGAATTGGTGCAATATAGCCACTGTTGTTTAAAAATGGCATGCAATGTACCCCATTGCTGTGTACCAACCGAAATTAAATATTTATCTAGTTTTTGAAAGCGTTGTAATTTTTCTTGAATACAAAATGTCTTAAATTATTAATAAATTCTACAAATTATTTTACTTATTTAGCGTTTAGAGCTATACAATAAAACTATTTTAACATAAAAAAAACATTATATGCAGTAAACATTTTTCGTTTTTGTGTAGTAGGGAGAACATTCAACGTTATTTTTAGTCAACTTAATTTTATTTTAACAAAAGTAACTAAAAATATTAAAAATATGTAGAACTTATTATTTAAGAGAGGGAATTCTTCTACTTTCTTCTGGAAACAAACACTAACGCACAGAAGAATTAGGATCCTGCCCATGCACAGGGGTTACATTGAACCTATTGGCATTATATTTCTATTGATTAATTTAGAGTAGTCTAATGTTATCAATGAATGTAATTGACAACAATTTAGAAATATTATGAGAAGGCAGAAAAGTTATAAGTGAAATGAATAAACAGGAAAAGAGTGCTTGAGTATTTAGCGAGATTTAATTATTAATAATTGGTAATTACTTGAATATGTTGATTTACAGCTCAAATAAATACAACAATGTTCAAATTGGCCTTTATTTATTTTTAAAATATGTTGCTTTAGAGATGTTTAGCAAATGATGGGATTTAAAATTAACAAAAACTCTATCTCTCTCTGTTAAAAAATTATCATTCCAAAGAACAAACTTTTTTTAACAGAAAAGTTTGCTCATGGAAATCTCAAAACAGCAGCGTGACTGGTGCTTCTGGTTCTGTGTATGGTCTAATCTACTACTGTACCAAGATTACCACTTAATTTAAAAAAATAAAATTTTGACCTCAAAAACATATAAGTATCTCAAATAAAATATATTTATTTTTAATAAAAAATTAAATAATATAATTAAATTAGTTAATTGAATGTAATTATATTATTTTATAATTATAATTGATTATAATTAATTTAAATATAAAATATTAAATAATACTGCTTGTAAATTGTTTTTACAAAATTTAATAACGGGTTTTAGATTTTTAATCAATGGTTGAAAATATAACAAAAAACTTACTACCTTAAATGAAAAACATATATTTAGCTTGCTGTAAAACATTTCGTAATAAATTTGGCAGCGCATGTAAGCAGGACATAAAGGTCTAAAGAAGTAAAATTTTCTTCTCAACATAAGCAAATTGTTTTCAACTGCTCTAATTTGGTATTTTTAATTATGTCTCCCATCGATTAGGATTCCTAGGTACTTAATACCATTAGTTTTTGGGAAAATTGGATAGTTACAATATGCACAAAAGAAATTTTACTTTTAGAATTTAATTTGTTTGTCATAATAAACAATTTTTATAAGCATAAATTAGCCATATATGACTTCGAAATGTTGGGACAGTTTGTTAAGTAAAAAACCATCAGGTGTGTTAGCCCAGGGGACATTATGCAATCAATTAGACCGTGTAACTCCAGTTTCGATAATCTCAGTGAACATCCAATTTATCTCCAAACTGGACACTCCAATTAACTTCACTTATTGGACACTGATTGAGGTGGTACAGAACAGATTTTAGGTAATCTTGTCTAAAGAGTAAGCGTTAGTATTCTTTTTATAATAGTGTAATTATATATTTAAATGTATTAATACCGATTCATTAAACTTTATTCTTGAATATATGTATATATAGCTAATTAATTAAAATGTTAAATTTAACTCCAATATGTAAAATAGATTGTTTGAGCTGTGAAACATTATGGTGCTAAACTATTATTTTTCTAGTAGCAGTTGATGATTTGAATTTTGGACGTTGCTCATCGCAATCTGAAGCTTTAGTCTGAAAAATACCGTGTAATATTTAGTGCCAAATGTATAGTTAGCATTATGTTTGTTATAGGTTGTGAGCCACTTGATATAATACATAACAACGTTAATGTGTCTGTAACGGAAGTTAGGTTGTACGAAAAATATACTGAGCAATTTTATGGTTCAGTAAGTACGTCCTTTCAGTAAAACCTTTGATAACATATAAAGGTCAAATATAAGAATACATCACACACATGATTTGGTTCAGAATCTAAAGCAGATTAATTTCTGCAGTGTTTTAATTAAATTCCTACCTATACACTTATTTATATTATAGGATTAGTTATTCATTTAAGTTAGATCATTAATGTAAGCATTATTCATACATTTATGTATACAGGGTGGAAAAAAATGAAAACACTCTTAAAACAACGTCATTTTTTAATACATAATTTGGTAATTGAATTTTTTTACTAATTGTCTTCCATAAAATATCATTTTTCATCAGATTAATTTACTCAAACCCGTTAAATAGTGGTCATCCCCCAGACAAGATGAAATGTCGCTAATGTCACCAAAAAGCATATTCTTTGTAACCATGATCATGTACAAGATTTCACCCTTTCAAGTGAAGTCATACTAAAGTTGTGAAAGCGTTTCCATGTTTTTTCCTGCTGCTTAATTAAATATTAATTATTATAATTTCAATATTTCAAATATATTGTATCACCTGTGAAGAATTATTATGCTAAACTACTAATACTCTAGTAGTTTTTTTCATAATAGTATAGACTACATATGATATAATATATACTAAACATGAAAAGTTTGATTTAATTAAAATAATTGTATAATCAGAAAAGTGTTAAAATATATATATTTACCTTCATACGACGCTCTATTTAGTGGGTTATGTTTGAAAAATATCACTTGCCAGTTCACAAGGGCCTGCAAGCATGAGTGTCTTTATTTGAGTGACATACCAACCATAAACTCAGATGATGATTTGAACCAAAGACTATTCTCTCTACAGTCCGAAGCCAGTTCCCTATTATTTATTATTATAACGTAATAATTTACGTATTATTTTGCGAGTTAAAATGTATAATTAGCACAACGTTACAACGTTAATGAAGTGTTGTAACTCAAGAGTAGTATTGAATCACCCACCCATACACGTGCTATGTAATGGAATAACCCATCCACCCCTAAACGTACAGTACTATTGACTCACTCGCCCATCTATACACGTCTGTACGGCATTGACTGATATTGACTCACCCAACCATACAAGTATAGTGGGATTGACTAACCCGCCCACCCATACACGTACAGTAGCATTAACGTACCCACCCACCCATACAAGTAAAGTGGTATTAACTTACCCACCCACCCGTACACGTACAGTGGTATTGACTCACTCGCCCACCCATACACGTACAGTACTATTGACTCACTCGCCCATCTATACACGTCTGTACGGCATTGACTGATATTGACTCACCCAACCATACAAGTATAGTGGGATTGACTAACCCGCCCACCCATACACGTACAGTAGCATTAACGTACCCACCCACCCATACACGTAAAGTGGTATTAACTTACCCACCCACCCGTACACGTACAGTGGTATTGACTCACTCGCCCACCCATACACGTACAGTGGTATTGACTCACTCACCCATCCATACACGCCTGTACGGTATTGACTCACCCAACCATACAAGTACAGTGGTATTGACTCATCCGCCCACCCATATATTACAGTGGTATTGACTTACCCACCCACCCACACACGTACAGTGGCATTAACGTACCCACCCATCCATACACGTGAAGTGGTATTAGCTCACCCATCCACCCATACACGTACAATGGTGTTAACTCAACCACCCACCCATAAACCTACAGTGGTGTTGACTCATCCACCCACCCATAAACCTACAGTGGTATTGAATAAAGTAAATATATAGAAATATATTTAAAATTAGTGCGCAGTGTATATTCGTATGAAACAAATTTCTTCATTCAGTTAAAACGTTGATAAATATTATATACAATAACGTCAAACATCTTACTTCTCCAGTAACGTTCAGATTTCAGGGACTAATTACTTAATTACTTTTAAAAGTGGATTAAGTTAGGCTTACGAAATGCTTTGACGTAATAAATTACATATTTCATTTTTAATCCCAATATATATAATCACCAATAAATATAAGATCAATTTGGTCAGTTGAAACTTGATTTACTACAAATAAATATTGTTTATTTTAACAACATAGTACAGTTGTGTTTGTAAATATAAGTTGTGTCGACATTTAAAAACACTGATTCCCTTTTATTAATATACGGTTTAAAAATGTGTCTAGCATGACCTTAACATAATGTGAACCAAATCGCTGTCGGTGATTCACCCATGGTTCATGTCCACTTAGCCACGCCAGAGGGTAATTGCATTTGGTAGTTGTCATGTTAATTCCAATGGTGGTTTTAATGCTCACAGTAAACCAAACGTAGTGGAACGTACTGGACAGTGGTTGGACTGATGTATATCTTGACCTTGTTTGTAGGGATAGAACACATTTTGCACATATGTGCAATATTGGAATAAAATATTAATCCAAAGGTAGTACTAAAATTACATTTTAATTACGTAATTACAGAATTATTTAACAAATGTACAATTACTGAAACACATTTAAACAGAAAATTTATTTGAAAATATTACGTATTTCGTAAATTGAAACAAAAACTTAAATTCAACCAAGTTCTATAAGAAGGTTAGGGGAAAGCAAAAACAATATACGGTGATAAAAAAATAAATCCTCCAAAAAGTAAAATATAACATTCCAAATAGTCTTGATTTGTTTGTTTATTTAAGTAAACTGTTGATAATAACTAAAAATGTATTATACTATTGACTTTATATACACACAGGAAGAATTATCATCAAATGGTAATGTTTGTGTAACAAAATCAGCCGTTTCAGGGTCCAGTCGTGGAGCGCTAGTGTAGTCTCATCATCAGTACAGGCAGACGTCACTGGTTATAACATTACTGGCACTAATATTCCTTTTGGATGAAGGGTGTTTGGATGTACCAATAGGAATTGGCATAAAAGTACTCCTTTACTAATATTGTCATAACATTGATTAAGAGCCAAAGACGCTCTTGGTGGTATTCCTTATCCGCTAGGAATCCGATTTCACCTTATCTCATTGCTTTATAAGAACTTACACAAGGAGTCGGTGGTAAGTCAATAATTGGATTTACCAGTTTGTGATCAACTTTAGTGGCCACCTAACCTAACCTAACCGTAAAGCGATAAAAAATAGTGGAAGTGAAGTAGCGGAAAAGGTCTGGAACCTTTCCCAAATAATAACCATATAAGAATGAGGTGCCGATGTAATTGTATCATAACATGATATAAATAACAAGTTTGCCATATTTTTTCCAGTTTATAGTTCGTTTCCAACATACATTGTATTGGTATCATCCGACAAACTTAAAATGTATACGTTTCTTATAATAGGGCATCAGAGTAATATATCGTAAACAATTACCTATAAATCAGACATTGGAAGATTTCCAGGCTTTTACTAATAATATTCATAATGCTAAACACCTAAAAAGGACATAGGCTTGAAGTTTTAGCTTCTAAAAATATCCTAGTATACTTGTAATAAACTACATCAAAATGTCTTGAAAAGTTTATGAAAATGTGATATTTGCATTTACGTTGCCTTACAATGTCTGTCACATTAACTCTTTTTATTTTATCTACATTTCTCTTTTGTTTCCTTCCTTATTTTTCTCTGTAATTATAGGATAATGTGCTTGTTGTAATGTCAATAATAATGTCTTATTTATTATTCTTTCTTTTTAGAGCTATTCATTATCATTATTATTGTTATTATTTTTAAGATTATTATTTTTGATCCAAATTATAAGGCTTTCTTAATCTTAACTTTTTTAAAATATATACATGCAGCGGACTGTCGTCTGATAGAACTCCCCACACATGGTCCTAAGTACACCATATGGGATTTTTTCCATAAATGTTTGTTTACATGTTATATTGCATGTAATAAATTGATTTGACTCGATATTTATTAAATGAAATAATGTTGTTACATCAAATAGAACTTTAAGTCATAGTAATTTACGATTGACGGTCCAGGAGCTGTCAGCACGGTTTAGCTAATAAAGCCTTGATTTATGGATCCCGTAAATTCCCAATTGAGTGACTCACTCCCTTATTTGAGTTTCCTACAGGCTCTATGGAATATAAATACTCGCGTAAATTGACGGCATTTAACTATTTTATGTAACGTATTAATTATTGACTGTTTCGTTGTTACATTTTAATGTATGATTTGGAGAAATATATAATTTAAAACTCATTACATTTATCAAATAAACATTCATTATTTCACTTTTTTAGCTTGGTTTGACGTAAAATATTGCATATTAGATTTAAAAAGAAATAACATCACAAATAAATGTATTTAAAAGCTCAAAACTGTTTAACTGGACAATTGTTTCTCAACTAATAAGAAAAATACATAATGAACATTAAGACAAACCTCCTGTATAAGAAACCTGTTGTTTTCATGTAAACCACGACTTTACACCACAAATATGTAAGGAGTAGTGTCACCAACACCGATTACAAATATAATGTAATGTTATCGGTTTGGTGAGGTTGAATTATGGACTCATAGTTATAAAATTGCTACTCAAGTAGGCGACACATGAAATAAAAACAATTGCTTGTATAATAGATAAATTATTACAATTTTTTAAATGGTCCTTACATCCATTAGGCATGAATAAACTAAAAACCAAATATTCTAACTATTCGAGATAAAGTTTTAAAAATCGTAGAGCATGAAACCAAAGCATAAACTTGACACGAATAAAGATAGAAAAACTTAACTGTAAACACCTATTTGTGATTTATATGACAGTAATTTGTAACTGGAATGTACAGATAGGTGAACGGTACTTCATGGATGAGTGACTTTAGTGTCATAATGTCTTATATATTTACAAGACAGTTTCGAGCTAGATATATTTTATTCCATCACATAAACGATAAAAACTCGACATTTTGTTTGTATTATAAACTTCTGAAAGATATCGAATCACTTATTCTAAAACCAGACGCACTTTACTGAATATAAGGGTAATTGGGAGAATAAAGCCAATGGCCCGTTACTGATAGCCGAAAGGCCAGTTTAGTGGATAATAGGTAGAAGGCCTGGCACTATCATAGTAACTGTTTGGCTTGGCGTATATTTTAGTGTAAGTACCTTAAATTTATTTCATTAAGTTTAACAATGAAATGTGATTTCTCTACTTTATTTCCCAATACAGTTTAGGATTACAGCACAATTAAAAATTGTGTGCTATCATACATTTAGATTTTTTATTTTTATTGTTTTAAATTTAATCAGATTCTAGTAATATAGAATTTAAAATATCTGTTGTGCTATAATGCTATTCTAACGTTAAACCTGGTCAGCTGAGACAGTGTATTGAGTTCAGGTTTACAATGTATAGGCTAATTGTTGATCTCCTAAAACTATACAGGATGATCAACTCAAGGTGGCCACAATCAGCATCTCAAAAAGTATTAATTTTACAGCAAACTTTTAAGTGGTATTCTCATTAAATTTACTAAGTAAAATTTTTAAATTCGGTCGCAATTGTCCAATATAGTGGTCAAATTTGAAATTTCTTATTGGAACCCCAATTTTTAATGTTGGATTTTGATTTCACTAGTAATTCTAAGAATGTTTTATTTGTGATATTTTTTTGATATACTTAACCATTTCGCTGCTAAGAGCGTTGAAAGTTTCAAAAATCCTTATTTCAACAATTTATTAAAAAGGAGTGTCCTGTCATTTACAAAAATAGAGCTTGAATTGTAATGCATAACTTTTATTCAATTTAATGTTGAAAATCTCCTACAGTTTCACAAATACATATTTTATACAAAAACATTACAATCACGTAGTTCAAAGTTGCCATTTTCCAACTACCGGGCAACTTTGAAATTATTTGTTGTAGTCCCTATTTTTTTTATGATGGCTTTATCTTTAAATAGGGATTCTAAGACTTTTTTATTATTGGTATTATTTATTATTCATAAAAAATAGAGACTACTATAAGTCATTTCAAACTTGCCCGCTAATTGGAAAAAGGAGACCGAATTTCAATATTTGAACTACTGTACGTGATTGTAATATTTGTTTACAAAATATGTATTGAAGAGCTTTTCAACATTCAATTGAATAAAAAAATGCATTATTTTTGTAAATGGTAGAACACGCCTCTTTAATAAATGTTGAAATAAAGATTTCGGAACTTTCTATGCTCCTAGAGGCGAAATGGTTAAGTATAGCAAAACAATTCTAAGTATAAAAAGTTCTTAAAATCACTATTAAACTTAAAATCACCATAAAAATATGAGTTCCCATAAGACATTTCAAAGTTGACTGCCATATTGGAAAATAGCGAACGAATTTTAAATTTTACTTACGTAATTTCAATAAGCATAAAAAAGGGGATAAGTCCCCAATTTAAAGTTTGCGGTAAAATCAATACTTTTTGGGATCCCAATTGTGGCCACCTTGAGTTCATCCTTTATACTACGTCTGTAAAGCCTTTAAACTGAACATTACACTACGATGAGTAATCTCTGAAGAATTAATTGAGCTATTTTTAGTCCCTGAAATTGTTTTTACGAAGGTTTACCACGGATTTTAGTATAACAAGTTATCCTAGCATACCATTTACAATCCTCTTCTTTTCCATAGTGTGAAGCACAGGGGAATTGACCTTTTTGCTGTCTGCTGCAGCATGAAATTGTGTTGATTTAATCTATAAGTTCATTTTCGTTGTTGTCAAGATTAATTATTTATTTTATTATTTTTTATGTTTGTAGGGGTATTTTTGATTTATTTCTTTATACTACCATGCTCCTCAATGAATTCGTTTATGGTGTAGTAAGGCTTATCTAAGAGATACTTTTTAGTTGCTTTATAAAAGGCTTTTTTTGTTTATAGTTTTTAGGTTTGTTGGTAAGAGATTATAGATTTTTACTCCCAAATTTAAGGAGTCCTACTGATTTTTTGGAGCCTATGCTGCTTGAAGGTAAGATTAGTTTGGGTTATTCTTAGAGAATAGATATGACAGTATTTTATAAACATTAAGTAAGTTTTATTTTATGGTTTACGATTTCAAGGATGTATTGGGATATTAGAGTTAGTATATTATTTCTTTTAAGCAAATATTTATCCAAGGACTAAAAGATAAATATATAGCTGGAATCTTATGAAAATTTATTTATTGAACATAACCTTGTTATATTATAATAGACAGGATATTGCACTAAAACTTGCTTTTGCCTTGTTTCAGGTGCCACCAAAGTCCTGGAAGATATTATGCCCCCCATCCCCCAACCAGGTTGCTCTGGTACCTCCTGTTAACATCAACAGTAATCAATCAGGTTTTGAAGGATTCTCAAGATACGCACCTAAGGTTGGGATTGTTGAGAAGCTACGAGCTGCTACATGTCCACTGTAGTATTACGTCACCTGATTTTGTGATAATGATTGTTGATTGTTGAAACTTAGTTTTAAGTGTGTTTATGTAGGAGGCAATTATAAAATGTTTGACTAAACTATAATTTGTGCTTAAAATGAGCAAATCTTTTAGTTTTAAATCTTTAGGAATTAAGGCTATTTTGGGAAGTACAGAATTCATCTGGTTAGTTTCATTGACAAAAGAGTGTTCTGCTTAATAAATCAAATAGATATATTTGTGTATGCATGTTTTATATTGGCTACATCAAAATGTATATAAAATCTTGCTATACTGTCAAAGTTTCAGGATTATTTACATAAAATAACAGCTTTATAACTATAATACTGGAGCATTAATACGGTAAGACGATTTCGTATGTAAAATGACACCTAAAGGAGAATTAAGTTCAGTAACTTGAATAAGACCATATGGGTATTAACATTTTCATATGATTGGTAATTATCAATCATTTTCTAATTTCTTGACTGTGTCGGGCAACCTAGAATTTCTTGACTGTTTAAGTCCCCCACATAGAGGACAGGATGTTCAAAACTTGACAAAATCCTATTGTCAGGCCTAACATTGTTTAACTTAATGGCACGATATAGTTTGAATGCTGAAATATGAAAATTTTAAGATCATTTGACTCATTAGATTCCAGACCTACCCGCCCACCCGTACACGTACGGTGGTACTGACCCACCCATACACGTACAGTGGTATTGACCCACCCGCCCACCCATACACGTACAGTGGTACTGACCCACCCTTACACGTACAGTGGTATTGACCCACCCACCCACCCATACACGTACAGTGGTATTGACCCACCCGCCCACCCATACACGTACAGTGGTATTGATTTAACTACTCCATAACAAATGCAACTTTGACAACATCCAAAGTACAGCAAGTAAAGCGCGTTAAATTTCCATACATTGATTTACGTATATTTTAAAGTGTATTATCTACTAAATAGCATAAACAATATTCTGCAAGTTTATGTATATGTAATTTAAATAATTTAAAAAATTAACCTACTAACATTTTTTTTTTGTAAATCCGTATTTCCTCTCACCATGATTGTACCACAAAATCAACTAATGAAAGGTCTAGACCTCCAGGCCACTTGTAATGATGTCTACAACCAGTTCGTTAAGCTAAGAAGCCGTGTTATTTGCATTTTAATTTACATTGCAAATCCAACCTACTTTGCTAGATCGCGAAGGCAAAATCGTTTCTCATTCAACCGTTGTAAAAATGATAAAATCAAGGCCAAGTTTTATTTACAATAGGATGTTTCTTTAGTCACGTGATGAACGAGAGTAAAAAACAATTACTCTAACTAAACCTTTTGTATCCCTTTCCCCCCAGTATTATTATTTTCTTTTTATTTGTACCATAATTTTTTTACACGATTGATTTATAATTAATCAACTCATGTTTTAATGTAGAAATTTAATATTAAATTTTTTTAATAACTCAGGCCTCATAATGATTGTAGGGTGATTTGATACATTTTTCATGTAAATAATTTACATATTATACCAAAGATATGGTTAAAAAATGGAATGCCTGTGAATTCCAAATAGGTTTCGATACTTTTTTCTTCAGGACAACAGTAAGGACCAATTGATATAGTTCTTCGAACATAAATAGGAATAAATAAATTAACGTTGTAGAGAAAAATATCGAAATTGTTTTTAATAATATGTTTTACCAAATGTTACAGCGTATTTTCAGTACAGAATGCTTGAAATGTTAAGGTGTTCAATAAAAACACACACAACTACTCATAAAATTTATATTTTCTAAATTAAAATAAGCATTGATTATGTATTTGTAGATGGGATTATCAAAGTGTTTTATTAAATATTTTTATGTAAGAACAAATTATTTTAAAACATATTTATAATTTTTAAAATCAAATCTCTGACAGGATGCGGTGGGAACAAACCATCAAGTAAATCTTAAGTTAGGCAAAGTGTTATCACTTAGGAATTGTTTTTAACATATTTTTTTAGTTACTTAGTTACTTGGTAATTAGTGCTTATTGTTATCTATACAATTATGAACTTCTGTAAAATTGTTTGTCTTGAAGCGTCATCTAAATGTATGAGTTTCATATATAAAATAATACTTTATGAAAGAATGTAAAAAATTCTATCTTTAAAAATGTTTTCTGTAAGGGATAAAATTTATTATGATCATCTGCTATTAGTTTACATATTTCTATTTATATAACAAAAATAATAATGTTTGAACTTTTCTTTTTTTTTATTTCAACATGATATTTTGTCATTTTCAAGGTATTACAAAATTAAATAAAAAATATACGAACCTTTTTAAAAATAACTAATGTGCAAAAATGTATCTGTAATCATGAGCTTATTTTTTCATGTAATTGGCTTGTAACTGGAGGAAATAATCAGTGTTCCTTTAGTTTAAATTGAAGCTTTTTGAATTGATGAATTACGTATATGAAAAATATAGGGATAGAACATCCCTAAATATTCATTATACTTGTTATAGTCGCCAATCATACAGATATGAGCGAGTATGAGAAGTAAATGAGTGTGATGAGTGTAGTCATTGTTAATTACTACGGTCAACTGTTCCTCATAAAGAACCATTCATTACTTTTCGTATATCCATGGCAATTAAGGGACAGCCTTATTTGGAGTCCGAATGGATCTGATTTTCAGCTTTTTTTTTTTTTTTTTTTTTTTTTTTTTTTTTTTAGGAGAGGCCAACCTCCTTCTTTACCTTACTCTTCCCATTCCTCATAGACTATTGATCTGTGCGAGGAACTTAATCAGGCAGAGTAAGGGGGCAAACCAGTACAGTAGAAGGTGAATATTACAGATAAATCTTCCGGTCTAGGCCGGATTCGAACCAGCGCTATCTCTAACCCAAGCTCAAAGTCCTGACGCCTTAGACCATTCGGCCACCGGCTTGCCCCCACTTAGCCACCGGCTCGCCCAAATTGACAAGCCCAATAGTCAGTTCTGTTCTCTACACCACATCCGAACTCTGTCTACCATTCAACATTGACACCTCAGACGTCTCTAGTAGTGTTCACGTTAATGTCAACCATTGAGTGGACCCTGTATATAGGTATTAACAGGACTTAGCATAGAACCTATCGTCTAAATCACCGCAACACTTTGTCCCTAAATAGCTTGATTACAGCACTGCTCCACTAGTACTGAAAGTGGCGTTATATTTTCATAATTTATTAAAATTGTGATGGTGATTTAATAATTTTTAATGATCCTCAAACCACGCAACAATCAAAATAAACAAATTATAAGTAAATTAATCTATGTTTGCCAAAAATACTTTCATATGAGCCTTATATCTAATTACCAAATAATATATATTATGGATATACTATATTAATACTATCATGAATTAAAATAGCATAGTTCACCTCTTTACTGTAAGAGCTTCATTCCCAAAAAAACATGTTTTAATTGAAAATACTTAAGTAGTAAGACCAATAACGTACCTGACATTTAATTTAAAGCCGCTGGAGAGAACTGGAGATGGCATGGCCGGTGAGGGTGCAGTGAACCTCATAATTCCAGCAGATTGGATTGCTGGGCCAAATCTCTCTCGATATAACGAAAGGCTTGGCTCTCAAGCTGTCTGGGGCAGCAAATACATTAGTGGTCACCTGATAAGGAAAACATTTCTTTTATTTATTCAAGCTATTATTTTCTAACAAAAAATAAAGTTGATGCATTTTTCATTAAAAAGTACGACTAAATGTATAATAAATACGTCGAGGCCGATAGACAATACGAAATATATTCAGTCCTTTCTTGTTTTATATTAATAGGTTTAGCAATATATTGGCTGGATGGATGATATTGGCTAGATTACTGTAGCAGCCAGTGATGAAGAATTATCCATCAATAAAAATGCCCAAAGCCGATAACATGCCTGGCAGACAAGCAACTATCCCCCCACTTCCCCTCACTCTCACTTCCCAATCACCAAATGGTGGATTCTGATTTAGTGAGGAAAATGGTTTGTTTATGACGCTTCTAATACGATGACATCTTCCCCGATAGTATTTTATGCCTATGTGTGATTTTTAGCAGATTAGCAAAGGTAGCGAAGTTGGTTACAGTTGGCTTCATAAGCTAAAAGGTTTACAGTTCAATGCCAACCACAAAAGTTACAAGCTTTGAAAGGGATCAGCTGATAACTAATGACAAAGCATTTAAATGTTCAATCAAGCATTTTTGAGTGAAGAATATTTATTCGTTAGTCCACTGCCTCAATCTTTACCTATGTCCATAAATTTTCTAATAGAGTTCCACAAGCTTACACAGATGATTAATTCAAGTTTGCTTCCAACTCTATTGTTATGTAATATGAGTTGTTTTATTGGTAATACTTGTAGGCAAGTTGTAAACAGATAAGTTTAAGTTATAAAATGTTTAATTTTGTTTTGTTTAGTAGGTGGTTAGTATTTTATAGTAAGGATTAGTAATAAAAACCTTATAATATTGTATAAATAAACCACGAGCTTTTTAATTTTGAGAATGTACTTTATATCGTATTCCCCGACTGTTTTTTTTCTTTCTATTTTTAAATGTGTTTTGTTTGCTATTTTAGTGAGAATTTAGTTATTTAAAGTGTATTATGATTTTATATATCTATTAAAATTAAAATCTCTAATTAATACCAACAAATAGAGATTAATAACTGATAAGCAAACTTTAATTTGTGTAATAACTGTAAAATTAACAAGGTATATTCAAATATATGTACATGAGCAAAAAAAAGAGTACCAACGATTTTTATTCAGACAGCAAGTTTTGAATGAAACTCGATATCACTGACCTAACGTACCGCCCTACATTTTCGTGAAGCGGAGTTCAATTAACGACAGATAACGAAGAGACAAACTTTGACTACCAAAACAAACTTCACCGTTTGTCAAACAAACCAGGAGTTAGTTGTCAAACTGGTAAGCAATTTACTCCCATTGTGCATATAGAGACGTTATAATGTTCCATAAGTTATCTGAGTTTATTATTATTATTTTTTTTTTTTTTATCAATATTTAATGACTTTTGGAGTTTATTACAAGTTTGTAAAACAAATGTTATATAATTTTAAACTAATAAATGGTAGCTGACAAAATACCACACGCTATATTAACTTCACTGAGTTGAGTAGTTGGGAAATGTTGACAAAATTATAATATACATTTATTATATATACCTAGACATAAAGTTGAATCAAATTATTCTTCAATAACTTTTAAAAAGTATTTTTTTTAAATTTATATACCTAATAAGTGAGTATACACTATATATACTTTGTAATCATTTATCCCTATATAAATTTATTTTCCTTTTATGCAAATAGTCATTTTCATGAGATCACTCAATTGCATTAGTTATCAATTTACAGTAATAAAACATCGATATTATTTATAATGAAACATCTGAATTGATAATTTAAATTTTTATACCAATTGAATATTTGGGTATACTCTTTAATTGCTAAAACTGTTTAAATAATTTATAATATTTAATATTAGTAAAATGTTTGTTACAAGGAAATCAATACAAAACAGTTTCGTTTACAAAACATTTTCAAACTAAACATATATATATGAAATTTATGTAATTAGAGAAGTAACGAAATTCACTATCATGATATATAGCAGAATATATCTTGAGTATATGTAGATTATGTTATCTATTTAAATCTTATTTAATTTTTTTTTTAATTTGCAGCAATAAATTTTCTTAAAAAAGGAATTCTTCACAAATATTTAACACATTTAAATTTGTTTCAAAACACAAAAAAGGTTTACTTCTTGGTTTGAAACTTAGCATTATATAATTATCAGCCATCAAATGAGACTGCTAGTTTCTGGTAAATAATGCCAGAAATAATTAGGTACCTACAATTTATTAAGGCCTTCGTGATATCAAACCGATTATCAGAGACTGTCTAGTAAGTTGTAGAGGTAGAAGTGGTCAGAGAACGAGTTAGGTTCAAGTCATTTAACTATCCAGACTGCACAGCTTAACCCCTAAAGACACTACAAGCGTCCTGTGATGGGCTTTATTGTCCTTAAATGTGGGAAGCCCTTGCCGCTAGCAGGTTGACCTTAACCCATTCCTTACGAACTGGACTAGATATAGTATCTAGGATTTTATGATAAAAAATTACTAAAACCTTATGTAGATTTATTGGTTGTATAACTTTATTTGTTATTTGTTAATAGTTTTTAATGAAACCCATTGAATGTCTCAATATGATTAATTCGTATAAATCTTTTTCAAAGACGTTGTCCTTTAAAATTGGACAAATATGGATTTGGAATGAGAGTAGATAAGCGAATGTAGTCATGTAGTTCTGAAGTTAATACCATATCAAACCTAACTACAACCCCGGTAACTATAAAAGACGATAGGTCACTACGACGAGGCTGCGCAGTAGACTGTGGTGTCACATGGTGAAATCATTTAGTTTAATTATTCGATAAAACTCTGGTAACTAAATCTACAAATTGCATGGATAGTAGGCAAGTTATTTACCACTTATCAGCTGGAATTGAAAACTACGGGAATAAGAACAGTATTTTGGTGTTTATTGTTGTCATTTCGCCCGTGTGACGTCAAAGGAGATGCGCGTGATATCTACTGTCTCCTCTCCTAAGGGTATCCTAACCACAACGCACTTTTGCATTATACATATGACAGTAGGTAAATTTTTGTATTACTGATTGCAATAAGTACAATATAAATTGACATAAACTTCGTACGAAGGACGGGTACTGTGCTAGTATCAACTATACCCAACCCTTATTTGGAATATCACAATGTTGTTGAGATTGGGTGTTTTCTCACCTCATATTCTCAAGATTGTAACTGGATTCTTTCATAACTTTAAACATTATTTTCCTAGGCTTAACTGTCGTTCCATTTTTGAAAATTTAAAATAATATTCTAAATCATAAGCTTTGTACTTTCAGGTATATTTAGTGTTTTTTATGTTCTGTGCATGTATTCACAAATGTACGTACTAGATGCATAATCAATTTGTGTAAGCTTCATGGGAAGATACAAGTTTTGCAGAGTTGTATGTTTCCCTTACCGAAGAAAAATACATTTAAATTGATATTTCAATTAAAAATTCAAATAAAAAAAATTATAGCTCTTCTGATATAAATGTTATGAAATGCAAATAAATATTTTCTGTTTATTTTCATCAAAGGAACTAAACATAAAAATTCAGCATTTTAAGTTAGTTAACATATATTTATAAAACATATTACTTATGTTTAAATTAATATACCGACAACTACTTTTAGCTGTATTTAAAACGCGGACTTTAATACTCTCCATAGTCATAATCTGAATGTTTACCATCAGTATGGTTATCCAGGATCCAATATCATAAATCCATATTAGTATGCAGAGCAAGCGATGTCGGCTTTGTCCACAGAAATGACCAATAGCGGCTACATTAACTCAATATGGGGACGCTATGATGTCAACATCACATAATATTTCTCATTCGGTTGTTTATTTGTAGAGATATTTTACACATTTTTGGTCAAATGTCAAACTTACTTAAATATTAATGGTTAAGATAATTCAAACTTAAAAAAATTTAATAACCTTTCCATTTACAATAGTGACTATTATTAATAAACAAAATGTTATAATATTGTTCAAAGGTAGCTTTGATTTGTGGACAATGTTGATTGTGGACAAAAATGTTTCTGAATTGTCTTATTAATTGACTAATTTCCCTGTTCCAGATTTTGTTTCATAAAGTTTTTAGATAAAAATTATGTTATCTGGTGTTGTGGTTGCAATTTAATACGATAAACTATTTTTAAATGTTGCTAATTTCACTTATTATTTAAATGTTATATAAATGTTATATAGATGATCAGTATAAATTATTAAGGTTATATTTAACCATAACTAAATTAACTAATGACTAATAACTATAAATAAATATTAGATAGTTAACTTATTTGTTATTATTATTATTAAGTGTTCAAGCATTGAAAAGTGAATGTTATTAATAATAACATTTTAAAATCAATATATAAAGTCATGTAAGTTATCAATTTCTCAAAGTAAATCCCTTCAGTAGTCTTTTGGTCTTAAATATGACTATAAATGGCATTAATATCATAAAATATTTTCTTTTTGAACCATCTTTATTTACTGTATCCAATGGAATATTTCCTGGAGCCTTGAAATATAAGAAAGAAGTAATTTTCGCATTTAACTAAATATAATAGGTATCAATTACCTACAGTTTCACTAACAAATTATTCTGTTATATTTCACCATATAAGTCAAGGAGTATTTTATTTCAATTTGTTATTATATTTTTCCACTGTCAAGATGGATTGGATAAAGATAACCTCAAATTAAATATGTTTCATTCATAGAGTTGCTTTTTTCATAAACAACAAACCAGTCGTTGATCATGTGTGGAAAATATGGAGAATTCCCAGTATTGACTGGAATAATGTATTACTCAAATCAAAAATTTTGGTTACATTTAATTTTACGTTTTTACATTTAATCTACTAATCCCTTCAACATATGTTTGTAGAATGATTTCAAAGAAAATCAATTCTATTTAGCACTGCAGGCAATTATATCTAGGTTGAATGCCAGAATAGTACAATGTAACTCCCATTATCCGTATTCCAACTATCCGAATCTCCCATTCTCCGAATCACTTTCAGGGTGTCATGAAATAAGCCTTAAATAATATTTTTTAATATTATTCTCGACTAATTAAATTAGACTATTTATTGAAAACAATCCAATTATCTGAAAATTTGATTATCCGAATGGGGTCTAGTACCAACTGAATCGGATAATTGGAGTTCTACTGTATCCAGTTGTTTATTTGAAAACCAGTTTAAAACATACTTATTTTTGCTTTTATCTACTAAAAATAAGTCATCAATGTGTTTCATGTTCTTATGAAACAAAAAGGAAGAAACTATCCCAATGTAAACGTCTTTATTTATTCATATTTGGAATATACCACAGCTTTACTAAGATAAATAGCATTACTGTCACGAAAGATTTTCTTCTCAAATCATCTTTGTTGACTGTATCCAAATTAGTATTTACTGGAACTTTGAAATATTAGAAAAAGTTAATTTTCATTTATATATATAATATGTAACAATTAATTGCTACACTAATTTTTCAAATTTACTTTGGACTTCAATGGCAAAAATATTATAATAGATTATTTTTATTTTCTTGACTGTAATTTGTATTGCAATAACTGTTTCTTCCGTATAAAAATAAATCTCAAACTAACCATTTAACCATGGCTATTATAAACTTTCTACCTTGAAAATGCGTAATGTCAACTTAGTTGTAATATTTCAGCCTGCTAAATCAGTTAATGCCTCAAAAAAATAATGTTATAAAAAAATTTAATACTAATTCAGAGTTATTTTATGTTCTTTTTGCGAATGATTTTATCAGTTCTTTTCCTCTTTCAACCCATATTTCTAACTTAGATTAACCTTTTAGAGGTAAATACAAAAGTATTTTTGTAAAGCCTTATTCTTAAAAGCAATATTTCTAAATATTTTCAAAATTGTTTTCGATCCTCCTTAGACTATTTATCTGAGTGGAGAGCTTAATCAGACAGAGTAAACGGGAAAACCAGAATAGTAGAAGGTGAATTATTAGTAATAAATAATTCAGTCTAGGCCGGATTCGAACCAGCATTATCTCTAACCCAAACTCAAAGTCCTGCCGCCTTAGACCACTCGCCCACCGGCTCGCACAAAAGTTGATTTCATAACTGATATTTTTTTAGTTTTTAATTCCATCTCGGCCTAAAATCAGGCTTAAAATAATATTCTTCCCTTAAGTTTTAACTGCATTTTATAATAACTCTTATTTATTCCGTTTGACCCTGTTAGGGAACAAAGAATGTATTGTCTCAAAGGAAAGCACCCTTACTTATTCAGTACCTAACACCTCCCAAAAGCAGGCAATGCTTCGATAGGACTATAATTAACACTTTAAGCTCGATCTCCTTCATTTGCAATATTGTTGCTATGTTTCGGTGATTATACGTCATGAAGCAAAGTAATTTTTAGTGTCATAAACATCACAATTTGGACAGCCCACGTTGTATTATATGATATCTTGTATATGTTTAATCATTTTGCTTTTTTATTTAACTATAATGACAAACACTGTTTGGAACATAATGAGATTTAAAAAATTAGAAGTGTCTTATTTTTTGTTTATACCAAAACTTATGTGGCTGCTCCTTTCTAATGTAAATAATTTGTCAGCAAACAATAATCTTTCTATTTGATGTTCAGTGTAATCCTGTATCAAGTAAAGGTTTATTTATTCACATATACTATGAGTAGGTTATATGACGATGAAAAAATAAATTGTATATTTTAAATTCAAATACCTATTTTATAGATCATATTCTTCGAATTTTTTTACTATCACCGGTTTGGTGCCTCAGTGGATTGAGATAATGGAGGGCAAGGTCTATAGTTATACTAACCAACTGAGCTAATGGTCTGTACTTTATTCGTTTGATAACGTTCACGCACATGCCTGCAAGCCCATGTGCACTGGCGAGTGAAGTTAAAAATAAAGTTTTTATTCTGTGATATATTTATATTATTATCAAACCAATAATTACTTAAATACATCTTACGTTGAACGTTTTTCTTTTATTTAAACTATATAAACAGCATTTAATTTTAGTAATTCCTCTTATATGCATAAAGACTCATCTAGTATTTAATTAAAGTTGTCGTAAAATAATTATTTACATAAATTATTTTTGTTTCATTTTACTAACCTAGAGAAGATGTTATGATCACTGTGTTACATTTCTGATCCAAAAATATAAAATATTTTCACTAATATTTTTTACGTTTTATGAATTGTAAAGGCCTACCTATAGTCTTTAATTAGCTGTTGAAGAATAAAATGATTACAATATATTTTATATAATATGTAGACTTATGTAGATATACAACATTAACGTGAGAATACCTTTTACATGTTATAATTATTGTATGTAATCAAATTTAGGAATATATCAAAAACTCCTGCTAACTATTATTCTTACTTTGATATTATTACAATGGTAAGAGTTACAAAGAGATTTATTCAATATACATCCGTTTAGAAAAGAGCTCTAAATATATTTATAAAAATATTACAAGCTAATATTGTATTCATTTTATCTCAGTATTCTTCACGGGCAGTTTATTTATTTAGGAAGTTTAGAGCAAACAGTTTTGACTGTGGTATTTCTGAACGATATTAGATCTAATCGGAATTAATGTAATCAATGAAGAATGTGTTTATACGTATACTTAATCATATTGTTAATACTAGTGTTAATTACAAATTGTTAATCAGACCAACACTACGTGGTTCGGATTCCACGTAAAGTTGTAGGTCCCATAGTTGCTCTGGCTATTGCGCTATTAATAAATAGTCCTTTCTGAGCTAAATCGAACTCAGATAGTAACAATGACTACACTCGTTCATTTACACTCATGCACACCTCATATTCACCCATATCTCTACGAGCGGCGTCTTAGAGATGAATAATGAATGAATAATAATGAAAAGTACATAACTTTATATAAGGTTTAAAATGCAATATCTGAAAAATGCCCACCAAAAGAACCACGAGAAGCTAGATATATTATTCATTCGGAATAACCCACTTTAGTCTATTTATTGGGCTGTCTCTGCAATGGCTTGGGAATTGACTCTTCTAGACAAAAATAATATATTTTGCGAAGTGGTTTAAGATAAGATATATATCCTAAACCCACCTATAAAACTTAGAATACATAGTGATTTGCTCTATGATTTAACTATACAAAACATTTGAAAACATTTTTCCAAAGTTTTCCTTAATTTTGTAATGTATTTTACAATTCCACGTAAGTTTTATGTACCTTCAAAAAAGCATTACAATCTACAATCTACAAATCTAAAAATTATTTTATTTTTCTATACCACATTTCTCTATTGGCTAATTTATTGTACGACAGTTCAGAGGTTATCTGCAGATATTAATAATTTAGCTATAGCTCTTATTTGTCTTTATAAAACATTTTTATTTGTTATCTCCCATTTTTAATATGTAAACACAGCGAACACTTTCCATTCACTATCTCTAAATAAAGAGCTGTCTAACTTTATAATTTTGACCACAAGTGAAATATTGAATTCCAAAGAAAATCCTTTACCTGTCTTAAAAATAAAGAAGAGCGCAGAAAGTGAATGGAGAGTGGTCTCCCCAAAGAAAAGTACTAAACCAAAATATATGTCTAGTAAATATAATAGCCTCCCTTTAAAAAATGCATTCAGTGTACTCCCAGGTGACAATATAAATGACAACAATTTTACATTAAAACATTTGTTGTTCCTTCCAAAAACAGTCAAAGAGCGTGGTAAAAAAATCGAATGGCGTATCTACTGGGTTGGTGTCTTCCACCTTTAGAGTTAAGGGTAATACTTTAACAAGCCTAAATGTTGATAATAATTTAGATTTACCGCACAAGAATGTTCAAAGTGTTTTGCTAGTAAGTGGCTCACATGGGCGGTGTTTATGTGACAAATTGAATTTATTGGTGAAAGTAGTTAAGACTGAATCTGTAGTGCTACCTGGTAGAACATTTGAATGTGTAATGGAGGGCAGCTACCTCAGTAGTCGAAAACTCACAAAACAGGATTATGTTGTCATCTTGGCTGGTACGAACAATGTTCCTGACCACTGTGATGGGCTGCACGTGTCTCTCGACCATGCACTTAAAGCCTGGTTGGGGCCAATGTGTATACTATAAGTCATTTTAAAGTTGGAAAATGGCGACTTTGAACTTCGTCATTGTAACTTTTGTATAAAATATGTATTTGTGAAACTGCAAGAGCTTTTTAACATTCAATTGAATAAAAATAATGCATTATAAGTTAAGCTTTATTTTTGTAAATAGCAAAACAAGCCTCTTTAATAAATTGTTTGAATAAGGATTTCTGACAATTTCAGCGCTCCTAGCGGCGAAATGGTTAAGTATATCAAAATAGTACCTAGAGTAAAAAATTCTTATAATTACTAGTACTACCTAAATACATGATAAAAACATGAGGTCTCAAAATAAATTTCAAAGTTAACATCAATATTGAAAAATGTCAATATAAATTTTAAAATGTTACCTACATAATTTTAATGAGCGTAAACATTAGGATAAGTCCCCCGTTTAAGTTTGCTGTAAAATAAATATTTTTTTAGATATAAATTTTAGCCACCTTGAGTTGATCACGATGATCACTAAGACACAGTGAACTGCATAAGTTTTACCATAAAAAAGACTTACTATGTTTTTTTGTATAATATTCTGGAACTAGTACTCTAGCAATGAATGTTGTTAAAATAAATATTTTGTTTTATAAGTGTCTATGATCTGCTTAACATTACATAACTATGTAACCTTTAGTTTTAGAACAATAAATAGATGGTCTTAATCTGTAGATTTATTTACACAATGAAGAATTGCATTGAATCTTCAGAACAATCGTAGGGTCAGGTAGTCTTTGAGATAAAAGTGCTAAAGGTAGGACGAAAAGATTAAATAGAGGAAAATCACTACTCTTTACAACTATAACTTCTTATCAGTTTCAATAGTTTTATATAGTAATAGACATATAACATTACTATACATAAGTTAATATACATTAATGTTGGATGCGCATTAAAAAAACTGTGCGCGTCCTTAGGTGTTGTACTTAGTAGGCCTACAAATATTTGCTCCGAGTATAAACTACAGCTAGTTACAATTATGATATAATTTAAAAGAATAACAACAATTGAGACAGCGCTTGCCTCTAGAAACATAAACATATACAAGGAATTTCATGGAAAATGTATTTCGAAAAACCAAATACCGTTGGTTTGAATGCATTAACAAACTAATTACACTAATATACTTCATAAAATGATCATTATATTATTTATTTATCGAAATAAAGTAAATTCAAGCCACAAAACAAGTTAAGATATAAACTATAGTTTGTTATTAACAAAACTTGTAGTGTAATCACATTACGACAAGATAGTTCCTTAGACTGTAAATTGTATATCCATGGTTCATATGATGTATACTTCTTAACAAGTTACATTAAGGTTCCTAAGTATAACACATTAAAGGGAACAGTCTGGATGATTATACTGGAGTTCTGTGGTAATTTGATTTTTCAACTTTTCTAAATGCCTAAAATAACTGCCCCATGAAAACTAAACTTAAGTAAATTCTGCAAATGAACGTAATAAAAACCTATAAATTCAACTGAAAAATTGATTAAATTAAATTGAAATGACTTAAAGTAATATTTGTTATTGTATAACATTACATGTTTATATTCGTGTATGCAAAGTCACTATATAAGAGGTGAGACAGTATAAAGAGTTCCTTATCCAATTTTCCAGTCTCTACACTCAGTTACACTTCATTTCCCCAGATTACCTCTTCATATTGTGGGTATATATTTTACTTTCTTCATGCGTTAAAAAGCCCTAAGAACTTTTTTTACCTGAAAATACTTTCTTCAGTGTTTTTAGATGTATTGACGTAACATTTCTCCTCCTAAATCCATAAGTATTGTGTAAGCCTCCTTTCAGTTTGAAAACTAGTAAGAAAAACTAACTTTTTAAATAATAAAATGAATTTTACAACCACGAAAAATGTAACTGATTTTTTATTGTCGTTCATTTGTTATATTCCATGCACCAATATTTTGAATACACTATTAAGATCTAGCATTTTAAAATCGACAATAATTTGTTATTACATATTTTACTCGATATTATAATATCATTGCTAATGTTTTCTTACTGTTATCAATAATGTATGTATAAAAAAGACAGAGGCATCAAAATAGACATCAATTAAAATAATATAGTTTTCAATATGTACACAATATGTGCACATGACCATGTTAGGTACAGTCTACGGCAGATCTATAATTAAGTCAATCTAGTTGAAACAATTGTTGACAATTTTTAGTCGGTAATAAAGACAGCATGAACTTTCAATTTTCATGAACCTAGAATTTGTAGTCCATTATTTTGTTATACTTTGTTTTCTAAGTGGCCAAAAATGTCACCATCCAAATCCTACCCTACATTTTCGTCTTTTGTTTATAAAATCTAACTAACAATATTTATGTTTTAAAGGTGTAATTATATTTCGTTTTATAGTAAAGAAAATACAGAAAGTTGTTAATTTGGAAAGTATCTATAGAGAAACAAACACACCTTTATTACTTTCCAGGTTTCACACCTTAGATATAAATGTAAGCACTCTCACATGTAAGCATGAGTTTAATTCTAATAGATAAAAACAGCTACAGGGATGAATTTAAGCATATATATATATATATATATATATATATATATATATATATATATATATATATATATATGTATGTATGTATTTACGAATTGAGGATAGTTAAATCATACCACCAAGTTTTTTTATATTTAAAATTGCTTAGATTCTACAGGCTTACATGGTCAAATTTGTAGCTGCCTTCCACAAACCCAGACTATTTAATATAAATACAGCATACTAATTGGAAATAGTCAAATATGTAGTCTAAAAAACATAATTCAACCTAAACGTGAACAAGAATTGGCGTACGTATAGTAGAGAAAGCAGCCTTAATTGACTTTCAGATATCGCAATTATTTAAGATTAAGGCACTGCCGATTCTGATAGAATCTTTGTTTCCTTTTAAACAGCTGAATAATTCGATTAATTTTGTAGTTGTTACCATATATAATGGGTGGGGAGTTGAAATTTAAAGAGATTTTATCCTCTCACAGTTGAAGTTTCATTATCGTATATACTTATTAAATATAAATGAAAATAGAATAAAAACTGATAATAAAACAATTACTCTATAAAGTATTTAATAATAGAGTGTATTACTCTTTACTTCATTTTGTTAAACACAAGTAAAATATTATGATACATTCTACTTCCTATCTAGTAATTTATGCAAGACAATGTTTACAATTTGAAGAACCGTATATATCAGACTACCTACTCGCGGTATATTTAAAGGTAGAAAGAGAAAGAGACTGGTGGTATATATCACGGGTGTTTAAACGGAAGTTGTACTCAGCTAAAGTGGAAAACGCCGGAAAACTGTTACAGGCCTGCTCTGGGAGAGTTGTCAAACACATTCAAACTTAACAAACTCTAAGCAATCTTGTTGAACATCATTGTCTTACTATTTTTCCCATTACCTGCACTTTATATCATAACTGTTTATATTAAATAAATAATGCGACCTATATATTGTTTTACAGATAGTATATGTTAAGTAAATAAATTACTATATTGTTAAATTTATTAGTATATTTTATTTCGAAAATAACTGACTCGTCAAATATCGATGAGCTATAATAATGAATATTTTAATAAATAATAATAAAGCTTTTATTAATAATGAAATCCTTTACCTCTAATGAAAATCACTTAAATTGAAATAATTAAAACTGCGAATTTTTTATATGCCAATAGCTTAGTGTTATTTTATATCCGAATTCCAGAATAATTTCACATATACGATACGATAATTTTTTCCACAAAAACACTTTTTATTTTGTTTAACTTAACCTTTTAAATTGTATTGAGGTATCGATGCATTGTAATTGTAGCTATTTATTTCAAAATCAATCTTTAGGTGGTTTTTGCACAGAATTTTCCTTTTGTGATTGTATTGATATGAGGACCTTTAATTATAACTGGATACTTTTAAAACAATTATATTTAATGTTTAATCTCTATTTGAAGCAATCACAGTCAGTGCTAAACATTTGAGAATCATCTGATAAATTCTCATTTTTCCTTAATTTTTAATAACGATAAAGTAAGATACTTTTAAAAAGCTACACTATGTCAGTATCTGATAAACTAAGCGTCAAATATCGCCTAATTAAATTGCTATACATATATGATTTTATACTTATTTTCCTATTTTATATTAGCCTACATTCCGTATCTGTTTAAATAATATCTGTATGGTAAATAATGAAAAAATAAGTTTTTTAGTATATACAGAAATATATTAAAACAGATAAACACACTGAAATGTCAAAAGTCTGACTAATTTATGTGGTAGGTAAGGATAAAGCAGAAAACGTTTAGAACTTATTACTGTAATTCAAGCCTTTTCCATCCAATTCCATTATATCAATTATCAAACCATCATGTTCCCAGCATTTTTAGTATAAACCTTTCCTCAATTTACTAACCTAAAATTCAATCTACTTTATATAAATTTAAAAAATTCAGCCACCATATGTAATATATTATTTATTCAGCTAATCACAAAACATCTAATATTGATAAATATGAGAAATTTTCAATATATAAAAAACTTAACTTATTTGTTAGTGTGAGGGACTATTTTAATGGTTCTTTCTCTAATGTATTAATTAGTTTTAATTAAATAGTGTTTTAAACTAAATATTAATTCTATGAATTATTTATATTCACGAATAAATATATGTATAATGGATAATCAAGTAACTTCTTAATGGTAATTTATTATTTTGAAAAACATTGTTTTACTACAAAACAAAGAACTACTAAAATCACAGTGTTGAAGGAAGAATTTGGAAATTTGACTTAAAATAGAGCTGTATAGAAAAATTATTGAATTAAAGATTATTAATAAACTAATAAAGTAATAATAGTTTAATAGTTTAATAGTAATAAAGTAATAATATTTCATAACAAGAGTGGAAAGTGGGGTTTTGCATGTTCGAGACCATATGTTTAAAGTGCGAGACTTGTCGAGCACTTCAAATTGTCGAGAACATACAAAACACTTTCACTCGAGTTTTGAACGATACTTTTCACTACACTACGGAATAAAAACTCATTTTTGGAATGTTAACTGTTTATTAAATTAGAAACATGTTTTAAAAACAGGTGTTGTTGACTGTGGAAAATTGTCGGTTGTGAACAATGTTACTTTCGGTAGTAAACAATACACAGTTGTTGAAAATATGATGTTTCGCAGGTTGTAAACACATAACGAAAACAGCTGAGCTCATAGTAGTGTAGTGAAATATTATATTTCATAACAAGAGTGGAAAGTGGGATTTGGCATGTTCGAGACCATATATTTGAAGTGCGAGACTTGTCGAGCACTTCAATTGGTCGAGAACATACAAAACACTTTCACTCGAGTTTTGAAAGATTCTTTTCACTACACTACAGAATAAAAACAGGTGTTGTTGACTGTGGAAAATTTTCGATTGTAAACAATGTTACTTTCGGTAGTAAACAATAGACAGCTGTTGAAAATATGACGTTTCACAGGTTGTAAATACATAACGAAAACAGCTAAACTCATAGTAGTGTAGTGAAAAAAATATTAAAGTCAACTAATAAACACGAATCATCTAATTATTTACTTCAGTTTTCAAATATTTTATACAGCCAAACATTTATGTATACCTCATTTACATTTTATTAATAAATTTTTTAAAATATGTACTATTTTGATTGTTAAAATATACTTAATCATATTCCATATTGAGTGTTAAAACTAATATTCAAATGTGTTAGTATTAACAAGCAAGTTCAAGACGTTTTTTGATATTGTAACTCTTAAGTTTAGTAAAAATATGTAATGAAACTTCCAAAGAAGATAAATATACTTTGGAAGAATAATCTAAAGAAATTGTTCTTTATATAAGTTTTTTTACTAATTTCTTTAATTGAAAAGTTGCAGTATTTTATAGGACATTATGATAGTTTGGATCTAAAAGCATACCATGAAATTTAAAACATTACTGTTGGTTTCATAATATATTGTATTAGATAGACACTTTTTTAAATATGTATAAACTAACTACAGTAACATTAAATTTTAGTGTAATTAACACAAAATTTAAGCAGTAAAACTGTTACAATAATGTGTAGCATTAGGTAGACAATTAATTATATAATTACTGTCATTTTGATATGTACGTGGGGATAGAATGGTAAAGGGGTTCATAAATATTAATGTTTTCGTTTGATAACTAACTCGTGTTATTCAAATAGATCAGTCAGTATTATAAAACGTCATATTCCATTGTTATAAACATATTATTCGTTTATTTCTATTAACTAATTAACTGTGTATTACTGTGTTTACGATGAACAATTCTATAGAATACATTCCAGAATAAATTAGATAGTAACATTGTTATTAAATTATCGTTTACATCTATGATATTTTAGTAGATACAGGTACTCGTAATTACTGGTTACTGTGAAATGAAATTAATAATACATTAGTACTAGCCATAATAGAATATAACTTCTAAATAAATACATACTTCATCTTATACTCGATTTCTTATCATGTATTTACTTCTTACTAATGAGTAAAATGAATCAATGTTTACTTTTTAGAGCCAGGATAATACAAATGTTTATACTGTCATAAGCTTTGCTAAAGTCAACAAATAAGCCAAAGATATTTTTATTCAAATACACCCTTACACGTACAGTGGTACTGACCCACCTACCCTTACACGTACAGTGGTACTAATAAGGTAACATTATAACGCCTTCATTAACTAGTGTATAGGCAAACTCTGCATTACTCAACTGTACCTAATTTGCGTAGCAAGCGCCGTCTTTTTCCTTCGGGACATGAATATAATTTACATAAGGTATTATGAAATGAAAACGATTAGAATAAATCTTACTTCTAGCAAAAGTATATTGAGTTCAAAATAAAGAATAACTTGACAAAAAGCTATCAATCTAAAGCAGTGTCATGTAAGAAATTAATAATTTGTCCTCTCCAAAAATGTGTGTTAATTACGTATCTTGTGAAACGTTTTGACTTCCATTTTACTTTTCTGTAATGATGTGTAAAGAAGATCAATAAATAAAGTCATTCATTAAACTCATTCATAAATGTGTGATATGCGTCGTATTGACTGGGCTCACCAAACCACCCGCCCAACATACACGTACGGTGGGACTGACCCACCCATACACGTACGGTGGTATTGACCCACCCACCCACACATATACGTACGTTGGTATTGATATACTGTACATGTATGGGTTGGCAGGTGGGTCAATACCACTGTATGTGTATGTGTGGGCGGGTGGGTCCATACCCCTGTAAGTGTATGGGTGGGCAGGTGGGTCAATTTGGTCTCTTCTCAAGTACGATCTCAAAAACTGTTTGAATTTCCCGTATCTGAGATAGTTGACATAGCCCGCAAATTGTTTAGCCTAAGACTTTCATTCCTCGGGAAACATGAGTATGTGTCATAATTGCACTGTAAGTGTATGAATGAGCCCTCACCACTGTACGAGTATGGGTGGGTCATTCCCAAGATTCCTATACAACAGGTTGTCTCATTCACATATGGTCTATGTAAACCAAGTGGTGACGTCAGAGGGAGACCTCAAACCACAGAGTAAGTGTACTACTTACTCTGTGCCTCCAACACAGTGTACTGAATAATTAAAACAGCATACTAAAAATAATTACTGTATTGTTCTTAAGTTTATTTTAGAATTATTGACCCACCCCCCCACCCACACATGTATGGAGGTATTAAACTACCCGCTCACCCACACACGTACGGTGGTATTGACCCATGCAAATCAATGTTTGGGAACTGAACAGTTGTTTGTGTGAGCAGATTGCGTTTATTTATATATATATATATTAACGTACCCATACACGTACAGTGGTATTGACCCACCTGTCCACCCATACACGTACAGTGGTAATGACCCACCTGCCCACCCACACACGTACAGTGGTAATGACCCAACAGTCCACCCATACACGTACAGTGGTATTGACCCAACAGTCCACCCATACACGTACAGTGGTAATGACCCACCCGCCCACCCATACACGTACAGTGGTAATTACGTTTACCAAACAATTATCCCTACAAGATTAATACCACTGAAAAAACTACAGAAATGACCCGTTTACACGCGTACACACATGCACGAACAAAGATTAATGAAATATAAATATGTAAAGTAATATACACAACGAACATGCATTTATTTCTGTGATCTAAATATATATTTATATTTGCCATTTTACACAGTAAGATGAACATTAACGTGGATATAAAAAACTTAACCTAACCTAACCTAACCTAACCTAACCCAACCTCCTTAATTTAAATATTTGTTTAATAATTGAACCTCCTCGATTCAATTTTATTTATTTATTTTTATTATTATTATTTTTTTTATAGCATATTTGCGTCCAGAAATATAGTTAGTTTACATTTGATTTCTGTGTACAATAACTACTTTTATAGCATACAAAACTTAACATATGTTTTTATGAACATTGAAAAAGTAAAATTCATAATAATTTTTTATTTGAAGCCTTCCGCAACGTAAGTCATCAGTAATTTACAACTAAAACTGCAGCATATCTATTTTAAATTTCAACGGAATTTTTTAGTTTACTTTAGATTAATTTATTTAAAACAAATAAATTTTATATCTACTAGACCCATTTTAACATAAGAATTTGCTAAACTGAAGAACATTAACGACATTTGGCAAAGGAATATTCATTTAAGAATCCATTATCATCACTACTTTTCTACTCCATTGGTGTTGGTAATTCAAATATAATACTACCCATTCAAATATACCAAAAGTGCATTTGTCATTTGGGAAATTTTCTTGTGATATCAGATCTTTTCCGTTATTTAACTACCACTATTTTTTTCTTTTAATTCATTACCACTTGTTAAATATTTTATTGCTCTAAATACTTTCCCCCAATCAATTTAACGTCCACTGTGGTACTCTTTATCATGTAGGAATCCGATATCATTGGCCTTATCTTATTGCTTTCCACGATTCGGTGATAAGTTAATTATTGGATTATACAGTTAGTTTGTGATCAACTTTTAGGCCACCTAACCTAACCGTAATTGCGATAAAGAAAAGTAGTGGTAGTGAATTAACGGAAAATGTCCAAAATATCTACTATACAGGTCATAGAATGAAAATGAGCATGCAATGTGAATAAAGAGTTGTAATGAACAGACACGGGCTGAGACACTTGTTCTACGGTATATTTAAAGTGCTTCAGGACAGATTTTTTATTACTTTCAAACTAAGCTTTGAACCGTTAGGTATGTTATAATTTATTTACTCCTCAACAAAAAATAACTTTATAACATTGTAGCCTAATTAAAATACATGTCATGATTAAATATGTGTTTCTGAGAGTTAATTAAATTTTAGATCCTGCAAATATTTGTAACAAAGGAAAATGTTCACTTTTTTTAATTTTAGTGTTCTATCTAAAGTGATACCACGTAAATTCTTCAAGAAAATATCCATTTAGGTTACATTATTTTATATTCTTAAACAGTAATTTGAGATATTACGTCAGCCAAAAGAAGGCTACAAATGTGTGATTGAATATACTTCTGTCAATAACATCAAAAAGCATAACTCGTTATTGGGTTCAGTGCTATGCCTCCATGACATATCACGCAAGCCAATGTCGGCGTGTGGCCAAGGCTTCGGACTACCGAGGGCAATGTCCAAGGTTGGAACCCTCACTGAGCCAACGGTACGTACTTCACTCGTTAAATAAAGTTCACGCACAGGTCTGCAGGTCTATGTAAAATGGCGAGTGAAGTTTTCTTGAAAAAGCGTTTTATGTTATTAACACAATCGTAATCCGGGTTGGACCGTGTCTGGTTATTATGTACACTATGTACAAATTGCCGACCGTGTAAGACACGGTCCAACCCGGATTACGATTGTGTAAATAACTTGAATATCGACCGTGGAAGTCTCCATACGAAGAAGCGTTTTATGTTTTTATTTTTAAATTTATGCATATATGATTTGCAATTAAATAACTACATAAAATGCATAATACTACGTTCATACTGATTTTGAGGGAAGATTAAATATTCAATGATTTTGTGTCAACTTGAAAAATATTTTGAGCAACACATCAGTCGTAAATATTTAGTATTATATGTACCGGAAAATGACAAGGTAATGGCTCCATTTTGAACAGTATCTCATATATTACGCCAATATAAAGATTTCGTATGAAAACAGAAATATAATTTTTCAAATTCGGAAGTAATTTGCAAGTAATGCTTTTTAGTACAATTTTGTTCACTTACATATTAATTTAAACCTTAAATAAAGGAATTTTAGTTTTACTAACCAGTTATAAAAAAAATATAATATTTTATAATTCTTATTTTGAGAAGTGAATTTTAGAACATATTTGAGCAACACGTAATGGTAACATTTTAATAATTTATTATGGTTTACACTCGTTAGGAAATAGTTAAGAATTGACTATTTTCAAAGAATTGATTATTTTAAGTCAACTCTTTAATCACGTTACACGTAATAGTATAATGCACTTAACCTTTTTGTATTCAGCTACATGTAGCCCTCCCACGTAGCTACACATGACAATGGTCTTTTTGCCACCCTTAATCGTACGATGACAACGTAGCAAACACCTAAAGACAACAAATTTTTTTCCTCCATGAGAAAACAAATACTTAAGGGAGTTTGATCAAAATTTTTTTCAATCAATGTGTTAGTTTTCTAATAAGTAATAAATGCGTTGATTGAAACATTCAAAAAATCTCTTAATGGAGATATGGCTAATCAAGTGGCTAATTTAGCCTATCTAAGTACACAACACGTTAAGGAACCATGCAATATATTTTATTGACATTTGTCAATATACTGGATAAAAGTTGCTAACCAACCTAGTTCAAAGTCAACCTAAAAACAAATTTTATATATTTCTCTATAAATGTCCCTTGTATACATTTTAGGTTTAAATGTGTACACATCTTTTGTTGAAAGAGTAGACCAATAATATATAAAAACTTAAATGCTAGACTTGAAAAAGTCTAAAAAGTGGAAATGAGGGATTTGTGCCCTTTTGTAGAATTTTTGGGTTGGGACTATTGGAGAACCATGAGGGAGGGAGAGGAGATGTGATGTTGTATATGTGTTAGTGAGGCAGGCTCGATACTTCTAGTGATAGTTGCGATAAAAACTAAATTCCTTAGAGTACTGAACTGGATGGGTAGTTTGAGCTAGTAACATTGTGCGTGTGTGGAAGAGCATGTAATTATGCTCGGTCTTATTAATATCAATACAGCGTCCACTAAATAGTTATTATCCTCTTATTTCGATCACAATTAGAGTCATAGCAAAAATGTTGAAACGTATCAGCTTAATTGTCATTGGGCTATTAATTACTGTCTAAGGAATATTTTGTAATAGCGACTACAGTCATTATTTTTATATCATTATAATTCGACTACACTTATTCGAAATCCATATTTGCCCATATCATGAGTATATAAATAAAACAATTAAGGAATTTAATCACAGTTTTAAAAAACTGATAGAAAACATTTTGCTGTGTTAATATATTTATTAAAACAGTCTATACAAAATTCTCCACGCAAAATCGCGAGCCTATTATTAAAAAGGCGATTGTTCAGGGAGGTTTAGATCAGTGAAAACTCTCAATGATGAATCCTCTAAACAATACAATATGCACATGTATGGCAAATACATTATGGAACGTCGTATTCAGGACCACACTTTTGACAAATGCTTTCATAGTGAGTAAAAGCATTTCCCCAAAGTCACAGATTCGTCCCTGAATAAAAGCACTGCATGTATTCACACACATTCCTGGTTGCTTTGTTGAAGAAATAGCAGCTAATTTATTTGCACCTGATTGTTTTCATTTGAATTTGTGACTTCTGTTGTTTGCGCTTATAATATACATTCTAACTGTTAATTGTAGTGTTATGAATAGAATAGAATATCGTTTATTATATTAAAAAAATACATGCAATTAATTGTATCACAATCGTAAGTTAAAATATTAAATATTATTTATTAAAAATTGGATATTAAAAGGTCAAAATAAATTAACTATATTAATAAATTATTTAAAACGTTGGGCTACACAATCACTCCAACAATGACTCATTCAAAAATACAAAATCTATTAATTCACTCTCACCCTGCACTAAATATGGCTTGCCTGTCCATTCCCGATGTCAGGTTGATCAGTCCTCAAACTATACGCTAAAAACTCTCCTACACTGTAGAAGGCCTTAGATAACAAAAACAGTTTTAATTTTGCCTTTAATTTCTTTGGCATCATAAGACATATCCTTGGATGGTAAACTGTTGATGAAATGAATTCAAACTGTGCATGGATTGTTCCTCTAATTGCGTAATTGTGGACTTCAGTGCCTTGTGTAAGGGTACATGAAGTCTTACAAAAAAGAACTCTTTCCAGAATGTAAATACAAGGCAGGGCTAACAGTTTAAATGTTTTTAACTCAATTTTGCACGGTTCTCTAAATATTAATTTTGAAATTATTCTGATCGCTTTTTTCTGCAGCCTAAAAACCCTTAAGAAATCGGCATCTGTACAGCCACCCTAAAGTACCACAACAAAACGTATGCTGGGACAATATTGCCAGTGTCCTAAGGACATAAATGCCAGATGACACCCTGGAACAAACCTATTCAATGTGATTATTCCAGGTTAACCCCCGGTCCAGGATTATTCCAAGAAATTTGGACGACTAAACTTCTTTGACTTCAGTTTCTCCTAATAAAACTGTAAGACTGTAGTCAAGAAATGACAATCTCAGACAACAGTTTATGAAATTTGATTTTGTTGGATTTGTTTTGAGATTAATATCAGTAAATTATGCATTTGGACTTAACCTTCCATCTAGGGACGAGCTGAGCCATAGAAGTGGCACTCCCCGTATTTCAATAGCTTCTAGTTTGATAAATAAATTTCTATGGTCGAAGCAGCCAAATGCCTTCGAGAGATCAATGAATACACTTAGTACATGCTCTTTGTGTTCCATGCTCTCAACCACCATGTCAACCAGACTAACAACCACGCCAATAGTCAACATTCCCTATGTGAAACCACACTGGTCTCTTAAAAGAACGTTGTATTTTTCTAAAAATTTGCTCGGGCATTTTAAAAAGACTTTCTCAAAAACTTTACTAAGGACAGGGAGAGTTGATATTGGACGGACATTGCTAATATAGCTGAGATCACCCTTTTTAAAGGGAAATATAATTTTTGCGAGTGTCAAGGGAAAATATCAAGACTAAAAAGGGAATAGATAAGTGTTTTTAAAACTGCTTGATAAACCAAGTAGACATGTGATGGATGCCATTGGTTTTTTTTTTTTTTACCGTAGACTCTTAATTATTTGATAAACTTCTTCTTCTGAGGCCCTCCGGCAAATCCAACACAATTGATGAGGTTGAACAATAGTTACAGTCCAGGGGATGATTTTTAGGACCTATTTTTAAACAACGAAAATTTAATTATATACTGGGAAATTATAATACAGTAACAACTAATATAATTTACATAATGAACTACACAACTATGTGTGTTTTCGATACATGACTTATCGACTTATACATAATTATAAAGAACAATAAGAAATTCAGATGTTGGTTATGGGTTACTTCTAAATTTACAGTAAGAAATGTAAATAAGAGAGCTCTGAACGTACTTTCACAGTAAAAATATAAAATTATGTAACTATAGTATTATTATAGCTGAATAAATAATTATGCACATTAATAGCAATACTTGTAAAAATATCATCCTTATCCTTATCAAAGTATAAGAACGATGACTGATGGTTCATAATTTATAATTACAAAAACAAATAAAATTTTCTTTATAAAAATATGAAATCACTTCATTTAGCAATATTAAATATTGCTTTTCATTACAGATTTGAATATTGAGCTATATATTAATATTTTTCTTGCATTTGAGAGTATATATTGTATTTACATCAAAACTTGTATTTAATATTTTATTTGTAATTATTTACTACTAATGATATCTATTTATGAAATATCACTTCTTTGTTTGCCTCTCATCCCGAATTTGCCTCAAATGTGCCTATTTAGATTTTTCTCTTCCGTAAAAAATGTTTGCCCTATTTCATTATTCTATTTTCAGTCATTTTTGTAGGATTTTGTTTTAAAATATAGTTTTTATTGATACAATTTTACACGTGAAGTATAGTAGTGATTTGGATTCTATTTGTTCTTAAACTCTATCAGAATGAGCTCTCTTTATTTCAATAGATCAGGTTGTCCGGTTCTTTTATCTGTAACCATTTGACCAATGAAAACAATTTTCAATTAATGGTATCCTATTCAAGGTGTCAGTTTGTGCTATAACTGCCACTTTTATATCGATCTTATTGCATCAATCTACTTATTTATTCTATGTAGAGTCTTGTTTCCTTACATAATACATTTTGATTTGTTTACATAGTAAGTTACATGATTTTAGTATCACTGTAAATATCATTAATCATGAATATGTTTAACTTAGCCAGGTTTTCCTTACTAGGACTCAGATTTTCTTAAATTAGGGCCTCTGCTAGTCTAGTGGTTAGAAGTTTTGCTCTAAATGCAGAGGATCCAATCCCAGGGGATCAACCTAAAATATCCTTAAGGAGTTTGCACCTTTGTCCCTTATAACGTCATAGATAAACTAACAAATAAAAATACACGTTAAATTAGAGTCAACAAATGTCAATAGTTGAAACAATGTTTTTTATAACATTGCTATTACAAACAAAACTTGTAAAACTCTATTTATATCCTGTTATATTTAGCATCACTTGTCAGCTGACATTACGACAGGCTGTTCCGTGAAATTACCTTTGCAGATTGTTACCTTGTATCGTCATGTGCACGAAATTACGTGAAATGTAATTGGAGAACGAAAGGTTTGTTTATGTTTCTTTCTGAGATAACAAATATTCTCCTATATGAGACACCAACTCAACGTTTTTGCGTGTTTTATAATATGCCTCTGACATGATCAGACATGATGCCTCTGAGTGTCGGATAAATGTAGATAACCTAGTAACGTGCTCAGAATGGGCTATTTATTAATAATCTAGTTGCCAGGGCAACTAATGAACTTTATGTGGGATCTGAACAACGTAGTATATGTCTTATTTTCAGTTTATTGACAAGTCTGATAGTCAGTTATCTTTCCTACACATCATCCGCACTCTGAATGCCACCAAATATGAACACCCCAGACTTCTAGTTGTGTCCACACCGATTACAAGTAAATTCTGCAGTTATATTGAACTGTCATTTTCTTTTAAAAAGAATCTAAACTGTAACTTGCCATAACTCCTAGATAAACCATTTTAATATATATTAATTTGCTACACTCAAAAGTAATTACAGAACTATTTACAGTGTAACGCTCCATATCACGCAAGACAAAGATAACTAATTTGTGTCATTTTAAAGTGCGTAGTATCAAACGACAACCAATTTAGTGTTTATTGGCTTTTGTTAAATGTTGGCACTAGTGGCGCAGTTTTGTAACCCAGCTACTTAGGCACAACGTGTTGTGATATAGGCTAAATGCACTATACTCGGTCCTCCTAATACTGACATCGCGTCCGTTCAATGGTTGCTATCGACGTGAACACTGCTAGCGAAGTCTAATTGTGTCCATTTTGCGTGGTGTTCAGGGTTTCGTGTGATGTGTATAAAAGAGAACCGAGTATATGGCTTGTCAGTTAGTTAAAAATCACAACAATAATATGTGGTTTGGATTTCACGTAAAGCTATATGTACCATAGATTACCTAGCTATTAGGTTATTAATAAATGTTTTTTTTCCAGAGGAACAGTCAAATGTAATTGACAACAATGCCTACACACGTTTTCCAACTCCTTGCTCGCATATTCATCCATTCACTAGTAAATGACTACGTGTACTAAAGTTCAGGAACGGAATTACACTGAATGAGAACGAGATACTTTAGGCTGAATGGCCCGCTACAACTGTGGCAATTCAAGGAAACTTCGTTGAACCTTTGAGGTAAGTGGGGGTGAAACCACTTCAGAGATGTACCTATGTAGTGTGCCAGAGTATAATACTTCCTCATTAGTATTCCTTATTCATTATTAAGACTACGATCGTAGATATAATGACAAATATGAGGATGAATGAGTGTATGTGAACGATTGTAGTCATTGTTGTTAACTACAATCGACTGTTCCTCAGAAAAACCATTTATCAACAGTCTAAAAGCTAGGGCATCTATGATACATATGACGTAACGTGAAACCCAAATCACGTATTATTGTTGTGATTTTCAGCTAACTGACAAGCCAGATACTCGGTTCTCCTCTCTACACAACACCCGAAACCCTGAACACCACGCAAGATGGACACCATTAGACTTCGCTAGCAGTGTCCACGTCATTAGCAACCATTGAACGGACGCGATGTCAGTATTGAGAGGACCGAGTATAGAACATTTAGCCTACTGCACAAGACTTTGTGCCTAAGTGGTTGGGTTACAGCACTACACCACTAGTGCCGAAATATAAAAAAAATCCAACAAAAACTGAAGTGGTTTTTCGTTTGAAACTACGCACTCGTCTTGCGCCATCTTGGAGCGTTACTTTTTGAACAGTTCAGTAATGACTTTTGAGTATGGCAAATTAATATACAAATTCCATACAGTTGGGAAATTCTTGCCAAAAAAATGCTAAGCATTAACAAGATGGATGGGAAAACTCAAAATATAACGAAAAATCAAATTATCAATGGAAAAATAATGTTGTTGTGAAAGCGTGTCCATATTTTGTTCCACCCCGTATGGTTTATCTTGATCATTTCATTTTTAAATAAAACTACAGTTCAATTTACCTCCAGAAATGTACTTGTAAATCCACAATAAACAAAATTTACTTAGGTTTATAAGATCTTAAAAGTGTATTTGATTTGTTTTGTAGTTAATTAATTATAAATAAATTGATAACTTAATGACACTTTTATGTCGATTTTTGGTTAGTTAAATTTTCTAAAATTAACTAAAGACATACTATTTCAAAGTATTATCCAGCTAAAAAAATATGGCCACTCCTACAACTTACGAGTCGTAATAATAATGGGGTTAAGATTTTGTTTACAAAATATTCAGCTTCAGAAGACGTTTTCTGCAAGCCATTTTGATGTTAACTATCAATAAAGTCTTCAAAATAATATTCCAAAGTTCAGGTTGTTTGGTCCAGCTTTAAATTGAATGTTTAACAACTCATGCCTAACTTTAAACTTCAACCTATTCCAACATCCTAATTACCTTTATTGCAAACTGTAGTATTTATTAAGAACTACGTATTCTGTGATTGTATTTTAAAGTTTTACTAACCAAAGACAACAAACACATATTTATTTTACAACTTACACAATAAATAGTAAAAAAATATTATCTATTATTTACGTATAGGAAATCCAAATATGAATAAATTTAATATAAAAATAGAACATAAGTCACATATCTTACCTTTAAAAGATTGCTTTTCAACAACTATTACGGTAGAATCTTGGTTATCCGAGCCCCGATTAACTGAGCCTCCGGATTATCCGAGCTATTCATCAAGCGATGAAAAATAAACATAAAGTTATTAATAAAAGGAAAACTATAGTGTGGCATATCATATAATCGTTTGACAACTAATCAGTTTATTGGCAGTTGGTGCTAGGTTAAGGTGCCGCAAGGCCATCACGAGACGTATTTGTGATAATTTTCCCACCAAAATGCATTCACTCTTCACACATCACCACCTGACACCATTGGCTTAGTCAACTGCTCTCGCACTAAAAGTTGTTGTTTTAGTGTGTTGACTTTCGTGATTTTACAATAACTTACAGTATTGGAAATATTGTCGCAATTTATTTTTGTTACTGTTCAATATTTTATTTTTTGATATGAGTGGTAAATCGTTGACAGTTGCTTATAACGAAATTGAAATTAGGATTAATGTAGTGTTTTCGTAACCAATGGGTACGAAAAATGTGGTATTAATACGTTAATTTTGTTCCATTAAAATTGTGAATACCCTGCACTATTAAGGGAGTAATGCAGATTTCGTTAAACGATAGGATAAATACGATAATTTCGTTCGGTAATCGGACTGAACGGTACCCTGCACTTAAAATGAAGATGCGAATAATATTACCGTGGACCGTAGATATATGAAATAAATACGAACGGTTTCTTTGTCGACAAATGTAACGTTAGCGGAAAATTCCTATCCACAATCCTACATATGGACATTACATTAGGTTTTTACTATTAAATTCTATTACTGTAGTTTTTTTTTTACCCACTGTTGTAGAGTATTAAAATAGAATACTTATTCTCAACTTCTTGTTATCCTGCAGTAATACGACTTTTAAAAGACATAACCTGTTGTTCCTACTTTTTTACAGGACTGAAACTACATTAAACTATTTTGCGTTTTTCTTGTAATAAACTGGTTTTATATTTTTTCGTGGTTTTTACATTATTTTTACCATAACCTTCGTATTATCCGAGTTTTTACGTATCCGAGGTGGTCCCGGTCCCAACTACCTCTTATACCCGAGAGTCTACTCTGTTAGCTGCAGGTGTCTGGGAGATGAATGAGATGTCAGTATCAAATGTTTTGACAATGTAGGGAACCAAGTTTCTTGGTCATCTCCTCCGAACTCAGTTCCTTACTCCTTTCTACAATTGCAATTGTTCATCATCATGAAGGTATATGGGATTACGGGCCGTATTTTCATTGTACATCATTATTATTAGTATTATGAGTCATGTGTACAAATTAAAACTTAATCTAATCTATTCTATCACGACTCACCTGATCAAATCCAACCTTTAAAAACTAGCTTAACCAACAAAACAAAGTCTTACCCTTTTCCGGCGTAAAAGCACTTACTATTGTTATAATTGTAAATACCTTATTGATTATAAGAACAAAACTTCACACAATTTATATACAAAATTTAAATAATTTATTTGGGAAAAACATTATTTTCTGTTTCTCTTCATTTTGATCAGTGTCTGTGCTTTCACTTTAATCAATTAATTATATGTGTGCAAAATATAAACTTTTTCCTATGAACTTGGGGCGTTCTAAAATGATATTTTTTAGAAGACAGTATGAGGAGTAACCAACAATGATTTAGTGGCAATTCGACCGGTGTAGGTTGGGTAGCATACGTGATAAGCTTGGGTAGTATACATGATCAACTTTGGTAGCACCCGTGATCAGCTTGGGTAGTATACATGATCAACTTTGGTAGCACGCATGATCAGCTTGGATTAGGTTAGGTTAAGGTAAGGTTAGGTTAGAATAGAATGTATCTTGATTCAGTTCTAAAACAGTCCTGTTAAGAAAAAATTCTTTGCGGACAAATAACCGATTATGACCCCCTCTAGTTTCTCTGGAGTCAATCTAGTTTAAAATAAATTCCAGTTAAATAACCAAGTATGAAAACTATACATCAAGAAAACGTATTAAATATAAACTACTTATTTGGTTAAAAGTCCGTACTTAATAGTTATTATACTTTGAGTATCTACTAAAACTACTTTCAACATAACACAATATTTAGTGAGTATTTAGCAATTCTTTCACATACTGTTAGTATTATCAAAATAGAAAATCAACCTTATTTATTCAGAATTGTAGTTCAATATAAACTTCATTGTACGTTGGGAACAGTTTGATCCATTGTACTTTTCTGCTCAATTGAACAAATTGTTCATATCAGGAAACGGAAGTAAGAAACAGTTAACGTAATCTTGTCATGCAGCCATTTTACCAAACTCCTTTAACTTCTTTCCTTTTACCATTTTGCACAATATGTCACAAAACTTCTGCCAGATTTATTTCTTTTACTGTCACGTTTTTATTTTTAAAGAGTGCCATCCAATTTTCTGCCATTGAAGATAATTATTTGACAAGCACCACTATGAAAAAGATTATTATTTTATTTTGTAAGGTTGTGTTTCCAACAAACGTAATACAACGAAGTGAATATATGTTACAATGTAGTAAAACTTAACAACTTGTAATAGATTTTAACCTTTTTATAAACTTATTGTTACTGCAATATATTTCCTAACTATATATTTTTTAAACAAAATTATCTTTTATGGCTATTTTAATTTGAAGAAAATTTGTATTTATTAATCGTGAATGTAAAAAAATTCTAAAATTAGTTATTGAAAACTGTTATTTATGACAATATTCTTTAGTAACGAATGAAAATGACCGAAATAAATGTTATTTACATTTACTGTTTTCAGTCCCTGACGTTTATGAAAACTAAAAAAGGTTAATTACTAGTCGGACTTTTCAGCATCATATTTGTCATAATAACAATAATAATTATTGTTTGGTATAAAACTTTACCCTAGTTAGTTCTGGAATGATGCCCGAGTTTTATAAGACTTTGATTCCTTTAAATTTATTGTTGATATCATTAAATTATAGTTATTGCTTTCATAATAAAGTCTGTCGTTATTTTTTATGGTTTACTAGTAATGTTATGTGAAAATTTGTATTTTTAGTTTAAATTGTTATTTATAATAAAATTAACAGTTTAAACACATATATACAAGTATTCTTTACTAAATGTAAAGCCTTAGAAGTCAAATTTTATAGTGAGTCTGTTTAGAACTCATTGTTTCATTAAACCTTAAATTGGTCACAAATTTCCTAAATTTATTAACATTTGAAAATGATTTAACTAACCTTAATTTACTTGCACTAATACTCTACCTTTTCAGTTCTTTACTTTACGACTCAGTTTATAAAATATAAATAAGTTAATAACTCATTTAAATTTCAGTTTCATATTTCTTTCACAAAAAATAAGTAAGATAATTTGACCTTTTACCCGGGCTTTGGAATATTGTCTTAGTTTTACAAAAATTTGATTTTATCTCTAAAATTAGCGACGGAATTATGAAGAGTAAAACATATGCAAATTATAATAAACGGTACCAATATTTTATGCAAATATCATTTCTCTTACAAATATCATTAGTTTTGCAAGTCAAATGTTAGTTTTGTCATATGGCAAATTTAAAAAATATTAAATTTTTATTAACTATTATAAAATAGCATTTTTCAATATATACAAGTAAATTAATAACTTAAACCTTCTTATGTACAATATATTATTTTCCCGTTTGAAACATTGTTATGCTTTCTTTTATTTTTAACCTCATAAAAAACTTTAGCTGGAATTATTAGTTTTAGTTTAATTGCATCACAAACTTGTATTGCTAGGTTATTAAATAAAACTCATATCGCACTAAAAAAAAATTCCTCAATAATCTCAAAAATGAAAAAAGCATTTCATAAAATAAATCCTCTCGCTTGCAAAATGTTGACAATTGACGTTTTAAAAGTTTTATTACAATTTTTCATATTTCTTCATGAGACAAAGTTTGAGGTAAATACTCATTATAAATCATCATGAAACATAAATAAAAAGAAGAAATAAGATTTATTAAAATAAAATTTAGTTAAATATGTTATAACTAACATTTTGACGAATAAATAACTAATAGCCTTTTTTTAATACTCTTGTAAGAACTCCCACAGTACTGTGTAAGAAATAAAATTAATTTTTAATCTTATCTATAACTATTTCATATTTGTACTCATTAACAGCAAAAAGTCATAAAAAATTGTGTATATACTTGTATTTTGTGACCATAATCATAAAAATCTTATTAAAAATAAATAATACCTCAACTAAGTATATATAGAGCTAAAAATGTACGATACAGTGAGGTGATAAGACACAAGAAACACCCAGAGTACTTCTGAAACTAGTTGTTAGAAATAAAACTGACATAAAAAACAAAATAAAGTGTAGTTTAACGAATTAAAAGTTATTTTACATTACTTCAATAGAGTGAGTACAAAGTACAATGAGTGCCAAGTGAACCCTGTTTTTTAATATGCAGACTACGTGAGCTGGTAAAAGCAAATCCATTTGTCTCCGAAGTTGGCAACAATGATGTCATTGTTCGCTATGACGTCATTATTCAAATCAATGAGGGGGGTATTGTTAGAGATAAAGATGAATGAGTTTACAGCATAGCACTCTGTTTGAGTTTGCACAGTCATTTTTTCAGTAAATAGAATTTCAAATAACTATTAAAATATGAATTCGGACCTGCCCTGAAGTACGAGAGGCAGAAAATTAAAATTAAACTAGCTGGAATATTTTAGGTTATTCGAATTACTTTTAAAGCAATTTTTCACTTCGTGGACGAGGCTGCATCTTATCTTTATATAATGCACCACCTGCATTATATAAAGATGTACAAGGCTTCAATTTATGGTATTGTAGAATCCAGTATTGTGGAATGTATATATGGTATATAACTTGGGGGAACATCGATATGGTTTTAATTTGGTGTAGTGAAGATATAAATTCAGTTTGTGGAGCGTAGATATGGCTTTAATTTAGTAAAAAGTATATCTGGACTATGTTTGTTGTTACCCAGATAGGAATTAACATTGTGGTAGTGTTAATATGGCCTTAACTTGGTGGAACTTGGTCTCAGTTGGGTAGAACGTAGATTATGCCTCAATGGAGTGGAGCGATGATGTAGCCTGAATTAAATTATTATTTGGGGTTACAACAATGAAAAAATGTTTAAGATTAGTGTTAGATTATACTAATTAGATAAAATATGCATAAATATATTTATGGTTATAAATTAATGGACGAATAATCTAGAACTGTTTTTAACAAACTCTTGAAGGCAAAAATATATTTAATTTATACATATTGGTATAATTCTAAATTATATATAGAACATCTTATTGATAAGTAAATAAAATATGGGAAGTAATTATTTTAATCATCACATTAACATGTTACATTCCATAAAGTTGCATTGGTGTCAACGTAACTACTATCTATGTGTAATATCAACACAAGTGCAACATTTAACAAGTTTACTGACGATTCTTTTATTGCTATAATTATTGGGTAATTCGAATCATCTTTTACATCAAAGTTTTCAGATTTTTTTCTTTTTACTGATTTATTTTATGACTTTGTTTCCTAGGTTTAAGAGTATGGATAGTGGTACTTGTAATGTATGCTAATAGAGGTTTTACATGGTTGCACTGACTTATTGTATTATGTAATGTACATAGAGGCAATTTAATTATTTCATGACCAAGCGTGCTTTACGACCTTACTGAGTTATGTGCAACTGGTAAACAATAATTACAAAAGTGGTTCGAATGTTACAAAGTTCTCCTTACTGCATTAATCTGCACTCAGACAAAACAAAGCTATGCTAGTATCTTAGTCGGGCCATTACAAGTGGTTGATAGTTAATTAACATATCTTAACGATTAACTATCCTACACATTATCTTAAACTGAAAACACATTCTTTCTCTATGGTTTAAAATAGTATTTTATAATTGAAAAGTCACATTTATCAATCATACATATTTGTAAGTTGATTGGACACTTCCACCGCTTCAAGTGTTTTTAAAACAACATAACGTTTCGAGACGTATTAAACTTCTATCATCTTCAGGTACTTCTAACTACTTTATCATAAATATAAAACTCATTTTATTACTACTTACCTAGCCCATATCAATTCAGAAAACCTTTAAAAAAATTACATGCTTAAATATTACGATACACCTCTCAGTAAATAATGCCCTCTTCCGAACAAGTACAGGTAAACATAACTATGAAAAGTACATAAAATACAAAGAACAAAATAACAACATTATCAATCAACAATAGTCAGAGAATAGCAATAAAATTCTACTTCTATGAATTTGCAACTCGACAAGGTATGGGGTACCAACTACCACGAACCACTACATTCAAGGCCTGAACTCACCACGAACGTCAATCACCAACTGATCATTCAATCAAGAATACAATCAGTTTTCTATCATTACATACATTTCATATAACTAACTAGTATTACCGCTATATCTGAATTGGTGTAGCAGCATTAAGTCAGTACCAACAATGAATTATTAAAAATCAAGAATGGTTTTTAGGTTATAATGTACATTTACATAGTAGGGGAAACATGAATGTTACATCCCAATAAATAATATAAAATAACTAGTTATAAAAGTAAGGACTGATAGTAACTATCAAACATTAAAATTATTACTTAAATAAAATATTGCTCAATTTGATATACTATTAAATTAATACAAGTTTATTTAATTTCATATTTATATAAAGGAGGTGATTCCAGCGTCGTCCTCGAAGTGAAATATTGCTTTAAAAGTTATTCAAGTAACCTAAAATGTTCCAGCTAGTTTAATTTCAATCCTCATCCTCTCATACTTCCCGGCAGGTTAAAAATCATATTTCAATTTTTATTTCAAAAAATTGTTTACTGACAAAACGATTGTGCAAGCTCAAATAGAGAGTAATCCTGTAAACCAATTCATCTTCACCTCTAACAATACTACCTCATTTATTTGAATAATGACGTCATAAGCATACAATGACATCATTGTTGCCACCCTCGGAGACAAATGGATTTGCTTTTAGCAACTCACGTAGTCTGCATATCCACAAGCAGAGTTCACTTAGTATTAATTGCATTGAAGTAATGTAAAGTAACGTTTGATTATTTTGAAGTTACTCTTTGCTTTGTTTTTTATATGGCTGTTTTAAATTTCTGATAACTAGTTTCAGAAGTACTCTGGGTGATTCTTGTGTCATAATATTTTATTTTAACACTATCCCCTTACTATAACGTAACGTTTTAGCTCTATATAATCTTTGGCTCTATAGTATATATAATAGCTACAGTATATAAAAGAGCTATACATAATACCAATGACTCTCAACGTTTAAGGCTGTATCTAAATTCTTTAAAACTTAGGAAATATCTACTTTACCATAAATTGAAGTCTGTGTTATACCAAACTAAGACAATGTCTTCGGCACTTTAATTGAAACGTTCTAGCAAACTAACCCCTTAGATATTTTAATTTTTTTTTTACTATTTGCATTAAACATAAGGATTAATCATTAAGGGTTAAGTATACATATATATTACAAGTTGTAACCAGGGCATTAAAGCGATAACCTCCTTCTTACACACAGATCTCGTATACTTACATGTGGACTTCATTCATAGCTCAACGTTCTAAATCTGAAGCACTTATACTTCATTTGAGAAATGGTGAAATATTGTAACCATTATGTAGTATTTACTATACTATACGTACTAAGGGTTAGTGTTTGATTTGATCTGATTGATCGCGTGAATCAGGAACATAAATAAAGAGCATTCCTTTTATATTGATATTTAGTTTGACTTGCTCCATAACTGATAAATATTTTTCATCAGAGGAACATGTGATAAGTACGCTAAATTGTATTTATAGTATGATTGGTTATTTTTCGTGTTTAAAAAGAGATGATTGGATAATACATATGTTGGCAGTTCATATGCACCTCCACATTGTGCTGTAATCCAGCTATTGGAGGGCAAAGTGCTGTGGAGATTGTACGCGATATGTTCTACGTTCTGTCATCTGAAAACCGACATGGCGTCCACTTAATAGTTGCCATCGGCGTGGACAATACTAAAGAAGTATGGGGTGCCCGTTTTGGATGGTAGTCAAGGTCCGTATGTTATGTGGGGAAGATAACTAAGTATCAGGCTTGTTAGTTAGCTGAAATCAGACCAGTACTGTGTTCGGATTTCGCGTAGTAAAGATGTAGGGCCCTTAGTTTCCCTCGCTATTGGGCTATTGAAAATTCGCCTTCTATAAGGAAGAGTCAACGTTAGATAGTAACAACAACTACACTCATCACATTCATATATCTACGATCGGCCTCTTATTAATTGATAATAATTGTTTATCATTAGTATAAAGTGGCTTGGAAAATTTACTTTGCAGTTACTGTTTTCTATAATTTTTATGTTCACTCAGCTTTAATTGTCGAGAAGTATTTCGTTCATTGTCAGCTGTTTTAATATCGCAAATAATGTTTTATTTTAAAGATTAATTCGATCGCAGAAACTAACAAGATTGCCTTTTTCTTTTTTTCAAATTTAGAAAGAAGTGTAGTGCCTCTTTATACATATATTTAAAATGTAACTCTTCAATTTACGTAAGATTTCAATGATACCAATAAGATAAGTTATGAAAATTGAATAGTATTTATTACACAAAACATATACATTAAAATGTATAGCAAAGGTCAGATATAAAAAAATGTTTCGATACTCCCAAATATATTTTTACAATGGCCTTTTATATATATATATATATATATATATATATATATATATATATATATATATATATATATATATATATATATATATATATATATATATATATATATATATATATATATATATATATATATATATATATATATATATATACATATCTAATGTAAATGTTAGTAAAATAATATTTCAGTAAATACCACTAAATTTTGTTCCATCTACATATAAATACAAATGTATTACTGACTTAGTTATTATAGTTACAAAATCTGGTCTCTGCACCTTAAATTAACTATAGCGGATTTTAAAAAATGTTTTGGGTGCCTAGTATGCTATGAAATTATTAAATAAGAAACTAAAACTACCCTTCTCTGGCTTTTCAATACAAGTTAATTAAATTTCACTTCATAGGAAACTTATAAATGATAATGGTCAATTGGGATGTAACACATTTCACTGTGTACTCAAGGAACAACATATTAAAATTGTTATTAAAATAAATAAAACTCAGGACACATTATAAACTCTGACACGCTTGGGGCTCTGTTCATAAAGAGCTGATCAGGGCGACAAATCTATTTTATATAAAAAATAAAATACCGCCGGGACGTGATATTTACAATGTCACACTGATGTAGTTTCTCGAGTTAAAATTGTAAATTTATTACTAAATATGCTTATTTATTACAAATTCTTTGTAGATCATTAAACTTTGGCGAACCAATTAAAAAAATTACGTTAAATTCCATGAACTTTTGACATGTATGTAGTAATATTTGTTCATAAAATATAAAACTATTAGTCGTAATTAATTATTTATTGTTTTAAATATATTTATATGACATTCATAATAAAGAAAATTAAACTATTTAATGTAAGATAATACAATTTAATAACAGTCATCTATTTGCTTCATTGTTTTTTAGTTAAAGCAACTAGTGTAGTTCAATTTGCACTAAGCAAATATTGCTATTTTAGTTTAAGTAGACTAACAATATTTAGAGCCTTGTCTGGATAGAAAGGTTGAGCCAGGAGTAACAACATTGATTTTGAATTCCTCTTTAATACTGAAATTAGCATAATTTTTTGCAGTTATAAATACAAATCTAAATTTACTATTTCTACATATAAAATATCAAAATAGTTTATGTATACAATTTTGACCGTATTTTAATAATAGGAAAATGAAGATATTCCTATCTTGAATATTCCTCATTGATCAATCGGTGTAGGAAACATAATAGTTTGCAATAATTTAATTTGTAGAAAACTGACTTATCTAATTATATTCCTAATTTTGAGTCCCTCTTAATATGTTGGTATTTTATTTAAATATTAATTATTTAAAAATGTAATAAATACATGTTGGCATAACAAATATGGTTAATATGATGACCTAAAATAACAGTAAAAATAAACCAATTAGTAAATTTTATATATGTTCTATTTCTCATGAATGAAATTTTTTACTTTTTCCAGAAACCTTACAAATACACTGTACGTCTAGAGTTGGATGGGTGGGTAAATACCACTTTAAGTGTAGATTTGGGTGGGTGGGTCAATACCAATGTACTTGTAGAGGTGGTTCGATACCACTGTACGTGTAGGGGTGGGTCAATACCACTATACGTGTAGGGGTGGGTGGGGGTGGGTCAGTACCACTGTACGTGTAGGGGTGAATGGGTTGGTTAAATAGCCATATAAACGAGGAAAACAATGGTGTTATTGGATTGTTTAATGGGCTAGTATATTTTGTAGCTAGTAAAAGATCCATAAAAAAAGACAGTGTATCAAATAAAGTTTATATTAAAATAAAGTAATTAACTTTATTATGTATCCTATAGTTAATTTATCATACGATCCGACTTTACTTCAGAGCACTCTAGACTACGAGGAGTTTGGGAATCCAATAACCACCGATATTCTTGCATTGTTGCCATGTTATAGTTTTCTAAATACACTATTTTTATAACCTAATGTTTGATATTGTGAGTTGGAGTGTTAGTAAAAATATTATAATACTAATAGTTTTTGAGAAAAATGTAACAGTTTATATGTATAATATTTAAAAAAAATCATAATCGTATGACAATGATAAAATAGTGAATAACCAATCTATGAAATTAATACATAAAATAACCAAACATAACTATGTTAACTACTAAACTACTTACTGCTATATATCTCTACAAAACTATTTTAACTACTAAACTACTTACTGCTATATATATCTACAAAACTATTTTAACTACTAAACTACTTACTGCAATATATATCTCTACAAAACTATTTTAACTACTAAACTACTTACTGCAATATATATCTCTACAAAACTATGTTAACTACTAAACTACTTACTGCTATATATATCTACAAAACTATTTTAACTACTAAACTACTTACTGCTATATATATCTACAAAACTATTTTAACTACTAAACTACTTACTGCAATATATATCTCTACAAAACTATGTTAACTACTAAACTACTTACTGTTATATATCTCTACAAAACTATTTTAACTACTAAACTACTTACTGTAATATATATATCTCTACAAAACTATGTTAACTACTAAACTACTTACTGCTATATATCTCTACAAAACTATGTTAACTACTAAACTACTTACTGCTATATATCTCTACAAAACTATTTTAACTACTAAATTACTTACTGCTATATATCTCTACAAAACTATTTTAACTACTAAACTACTTACTGCTATATATCTCTACAAAACTATTTTAACTACTAAACTACTTACTGCAATATATATCTCTACAAAACTATGTTAACTACTAAACTACTTACTGCTATATATCTCTACAAAACTATGTTAACTACTAAACTACTTACTGCTATATATCTCTACAAAACTATTTTAACTACTAAACTACTTACTGCTATATATCTCTACAAAACTATGTTAACTACTAAACTACTTACTGCTATATATCTCTACAAAACTATGTTAACTACTAAACTACTTACTGCTATATATCTCTACAAAACTATGTTAACTACTAAACTACTTACTGCTATATATCTCTACAAAACTATGTTAACTACTAAACTACTTACTGCTATATATCTCTACAAAACTATGTTAACTACTAAACTACTTACTGCTATATATCTCTACAAAACTATTTTAACTACTAAACTACTTACTGCTATATATTTCTCTACAAAACTATTTTAACTACTAAACTACTTACTGCTATATATCTCTACAAAACTATGTTAACTACTAAACTACTTACTGCTATATATCTCTACAAAACTATTTTAACTACTAAATTACTTACTGATATATATCTCTACAAAACTATTTTAACTACTAAACTACTTACTGCAATATATATCTCTACAAAACTATTTTAACTACTAAACTACTTACTGCTATATATCTCTACAAAACTATGTTAACTACTAAACTACTTACTGCTATATATCTCTACAAAACTATTTTAACTACTAAACTACTTACTGCAATATATATCTCTACAAAACTATGTTAACTACTAAACTACTTACTGCTATATATCTCTACAAAACTATTTTAACTACTAAACTACATACTGCAATATATATCTCTACAAAACTATGTTAACTACTTAACTACTTACTGCTATATATCTCTACAAAATTATGTTAACTACTAAACTACTTACTGCTATATATATCTCTACAAAACTATTTTAACTACTAAACTACTTACTGCAATATATATCTCTACAAAACTATGTTAACTACTAAACTACTTACTGCTATATATCTCTACAAAACTATTTTAACTACTAAACTACTTACTGCTATATTTCTCTACAAAACTATTTTAACTACTAAACTACTTACTGCTATATATCTCTACAAAACTATTTTAACTACTAAACTACTTACTGCTATATATTTCTCTACAAAACTATTTTAACTACTAAACTACTTACTGCAATATATATCTCTACAAAACTATGTTAACTACTAAACTACTTACTGCTATATATTTCTCTACAAAACTATGTTAACTACTAAACTACTTACTGCTATATATCTCTACAAAATTATGTTAACTACTAAACTACTTACTGCTATATATATCTCTACAAAACTATTTTAACTACTAAACTACTTACTGCAATATATATCTCTACAAAACTATGTTAACTACTAAACTACTTACTGCTATATATCTCTACAAAACTATGTTAACTACTAAACTACTTACTGCTATATATCTCTACAAAACTATTTTAACTACTAAACTACTTACTGCAATATATATATCTCTACAAAACTATGTTAACTACTAAACTACTTACTGCTATATATTTCTCTACAAAACTATGTTAACAACTAAACTACTTACTGCTATATATCTCTACAAAACTATTTTAACTACTAAACTACTTACTGCAATATATATCTCTACAAAACTATGTTAACTACTAAACTACTTACTGCTATATATTTCTCTACAAAACTATGTTAACTACTAAACTACTTACTGCTATATATTTCTCTACAAAACTATTTTAACTACTAAACTACTTACTGCTATATATCTCTACAAAACTATTTTAACTACTAAACTACTTACTGCAATATATATCTCTACAAAACTATGTTAACTACTAAACTACTTACTGCTATATATCTCTACAAAACTATTTTAACTACTAAACTACTTACTGCTATATATTTCTCTACAAAACTATTTTAACTACTAAACTACTTACTGCTATATATCTCTACAAAACTATTTTAACTACTAAACTACTTACTGCAATATATTTCTCTACAAAACTATGTTAACTACTAAACTACTTACTGCTATATATCTCTACAAAACTATTTTAACTACTAAACTACTTACTGCTATATATCTCTACAAAACTATTTTAACTACTAAACTACTTACTGCTATATTTCTCTACAAAACTATTTTAACTACTAAACAACTTACTGCTATATATCTCTACAAAACTATTTTAACTACTAAACTACTTACTGCTATATATTTCTCTACAAAACTATTTTAACTACTAAACTACTTACTGCTATATATTTCTCTACAAAACTATGTTAACTACTAAACTACTTACTGCTATATATTTCTATACAAAACTATGTTAACTACTAAACTACTTACTGCTATATATCTCTACAAAACTATTTTAACTACTAAACTACTTACTGCTATATATCTCTACAAAACTATGTTAACTACTAAACTACTTACTGCTATATATCTCTACAAAACTATTTTAACTACTAAACTACTTACTGCAATATATATCTCTACAAAACTATGTTAACTACTAAACTACTTACTGCTATATATCTCTACAAAACTATTTTAACTACTAAACTACTTACTGCTATATATCTCTACAAAACTATGTTAACTACTAAACTACTTACTGCTATATATCTCTACAAAACTATTTTAACTACTAAACTACTTACTGCAATATATATCTCTACAAAACTATTTTAACTACTAAACTACTTACTGCTATATATCTCTACAAAACTATGTTAACTATTAAACTACTTACTGCTATATATCTCTACAAAACTATGTTAACTACTAAACTACTTACTGCTATATATCTCTACAAAACTATGTTAACTACTAAACTACTTACTGCTATATATCTCTACAAAACTATGTTAACTACTAAACTACTTACTGCTATATATCTCTACAAAACTATGTTAACTACTAAATTACTTACTGCTATATATCTCTACAAAACTATTTTAACTACTAAACTACTTACTGCTATATATCTCTACATAACTATGTTAACTACTTAACTACTTACTGCTATATATCTCTACAAAACTATTTTAACTACTAAACTACTTACTGCTATATATCTCTACAAAACTATTTTAACTACTAAACTACTTACTGCTATATATCTCTACAAAACTATGTTAACTACTAAACTACTTACTGCTATATATCTCTACAAAACTATTTTAACTACTAAACTACTTACTGCAATATATATCTCTACAAAACTATGTTAACTACTAAACTACTTACTGCTATATATCTCTACAAAACTATGTTAACTACTAAACTACTTACTGCTATATATCTCTACAAAACTATTTTAACTACTAAACTACTTACTGCAATATATATCTCTACAAAACTATGTTAACTACTAAACTACTTACTGCTATATATCTCTACAAAACTATTTTAACTACTAAACTACTTACTGCTATATATCTCTACAAAACTATGTTAACTACTAAACTACTTACTGCTATATATCTCTACAAAACTATGTTAACTACTAAATTACTTACTGCTATATATCTCTACAAAACTATTTTAACTACTAACCTACTTACTGCAATATATATCTCTACAAAACTATGTTAACTACTAAACTACTTACTGCTATATATCTCTACAAAACTATGTTAACTACTAAACTACTTACTGCTATATATCTCTACAAAACTATGTTAACTACTAAACTACTTACTGCTATATATCTCTACAAAACTATGTTAACTACTAAACTACTTACTGCTATATATCTCTACAAAACTATGTTAACTACTAAATTACTTACTGCTATATATCTCTACAAAACTATTTTAACTACTAAACTACTTACTGCTATATATCTCTACATAACTATGTTAACTACTTAACTACTTACTGCTATATATCTCTACAAAACTATGTTAACTACTAAACTACTTACTGCAATATATATCTCTACAAAACTATGTTAACTACTAAACTACTTACTGCTATATATCTCTACAAAACTATTTTAACTACTAAACTACTTACTGCTATATATCTCTACAAAACTATGTTAACTACTAAACTACTTACTGCTATATATCTCTACAAAACTATGTTAACTACTAAATTACTTACTGCTATATATCTCTACAAAACTATTTTAACTACTAAACTACTTACTGCAATATATATCTCTACAAAACTATGTTAACTACTAAACTACTTACTGCTATATATCTCTACAAAACTATGTTAACTACTAAACTACTTACTGCTATATATCTCTACAAAACTATGTTAACTACTAAACTACTTACTGCTATATATCTCTACAAAACTATGTTAACTACTAAATTACTTACTGCTATATATCTCTACAAAACTATTTTAACTACTAAAGTACTTACTGCAATATATATCTCTACAAAACTATGTTAACTACTAAACTACTTACTGCTATATATCTCTACAAAACTATGTTAACTACTAAACTACTTACTGCTATATATCTCTACAAAACTATGTTAACTACTAAATTACTTACTGCTATATATCTCTACAAAACTATTTTAACTACTAAACTACTTACTGCAATATATATCTCTACAAAACTATGTTAACTACTAAACTACTTACTGCTATATATCTCTACAAAACTATGTTAACTACTAAACTACTTACTGCTATATATCTCTACAAAACTATGTTAACTACTAAACTACTTACTGCAATATATCTCTACAAAACTATTTTAACTACTAAACTACTTACTGCTATATATCTCTACAAAACTATTTTAACTACTAAACTACTTACTGCTATATATATCTCTACAAAACTATTTTAACTACTAAACTACTTACTGCTATATATCTCTACATAACTATGTTAACTACTTAACTACTTACTGCTATATATCTCTACAAAACTATTTTAACTACTAAACTACTTACTGCAATATATATCTCTACAAAACTATGTTAACTACTAAACTACTTACTGCTATATATCTCTACAAAACTATGTTAACTACTAAACTACTTACTGCTATATATATCTCTACAAAACTATTGTAACTACTAAACTACTTACTGCTATATATATCTACAAAACTATGTTAACTACTAAACTACTTACTGCTATATATCTATACAAAACTATTTTAACTACTAAACTACTTACTGCAATATATATCTCTACAAAACTATGTTAACTACTAAACTACTTACTGTTATATATATCTACAAAACTATGTTAACTACTAAACTACTTACTGCAATATATATCTCTACAAAACTATTTTAACTACTAAACTACTTACTGCTATATATCTCTACAAAACTATTTTAACTACTAAACTACTTACTGCTATATATCTCTACAAAACTATGTTAACTACTAAACTACTTACTGCAATATATATATCTACAAAACTATGTTAACTACTAAACTACTTACTGCTATATATCTCTACAAAACTATTTTAACTACTAAACTACTTACTGCAATATATATCTCTACAAAACTATGTTAACTACTAAACTACTTACTGTTATATATCTCTACAAAACTATTTTAACTACTAAACTACTTACTGTAATATATATATCTCTACAAAACTATGTTAACTACTAAACTACTTACTGTTATATATCTCTACAAAACTATGTTAACTACTAAACTACTTACTGCAATATATATCTCTACAAAACTATGTTAACTACTAAACTACTTACTGCTATATATCTCTACAAAACTATTTTAACTACTAAACTACTTACTGCTATATATCTCTACAAAACTATGTTAACTACTAAACTACTTACTGCTATATATCTCTACAAAACATTAATAATAAAAACCTATTACTAGATTCAAAAGATACCATAAATAATGATATATATTTATTTATTTTTATTATTTTTTATATTGATATATGATAAAGATATAGTACTAAAAATAAATTCTTGCTTATATTTTCCAAAACTATTACATTATTATTCTTTTACGTATCCTTTCTGCGATTTTATTCTGATACAAAACTCTTCTTTCATCTCTTATTAGAAAGCAACATTAAAGAAATATTTGCAAAAATCAAGGAAAATGAACCACAGCAAATTTTTTGTGTGGAGGAAAATTCGTACATGGAACGGGAAGCTATTATGCTACAGAACATCCTTCTAGTGAAAATCTGTTCAAGCCTTTATGAAGTCAGTTATGAAAAGGAATATAATTTCCTTTTTTGCTAGTTATTTGACTTTTAAATCGATCTCTTATGGTATTATTATGGACAAAGTAATTTATAAAATATTTAATCTTTATTTAGTTTTGTTAAATGTGTTATGAATAATAAAAATTGTTCATTAATGTAAACAGTTGAAACCTTTTAATCAATGTACATAGGACTGTTAGTTAAATTCCTACAGCATCACTAATAGGGAATTAATTGATAATGACCTGTCAATGACGTGAAAATAGATTCATGTTGTGCACAATTAATTAGTTGCACTAAATAGAATCTAATCAACCAAATTAGCTTTCAAAATATAATTATTGTTTTTATTTTATTTATAATTTGTTAGTAATATGATTATAAGAAATAAAAAGATTTATTTACTACTCTAGGACAATAAATTATTTATCGTAGATTATTTAATTTATATGTTATATATAATATTATAGTTTGTTATTTTTACGTTATTCTTATAGTATTTATGTTTATTTCTGTCTTTATAGCTTATCTTTGATATTATTGTCATGGATCTTTGCAGCTGGGCCAACTATCAACAACTTATTTTAATTATTATTATTTTCATCTTTAGTTTATGATGAAGTATATGTTGTAATAATATTCACGTATGTTTGATATTGTTTAAAAGCAACCAAAATGTGTAATGTTTTTTGTAAAACAGTATATTTATCTAGTTATTTCAAATGACAACCACCATTTAAAAATGATAATAACTAACGTATATACCAATAAATAAATATACGTATTGCATAGCATGTGACAAACAATTCCCTTTTATTATTATTATTGTTTGGAACTCAGATGAACTTTGCTTCGATTTCCAGATATTTTGATCTAAATACTTTTTAAAACACGCCATGTTGTGGTAATTACAGTTCTACGAAGAATGATTGTCTTGAGTTAGGTTGAAATTTTATAGTCAAGATTGTTTAAATTGAATTAATTTTGAAGTATGTTGCATATAGATTTTAAAATATTTATGTCAACAAACATAGAAGATACCACGCCAGGAGTGATGGTGACCTCTGTACAGAGATACTATATTGTGCTCCATGTTTGTTAACCAAAGCCATATTACCTTCACGACTATACTGCAGCCAAGCCAGGCTGTGTATCGTATGTAAGGACAATCCAGCGAGCTTCCCTTGTAGAAACACGTGCATACCTTATCGGTGGAGACAACACCTGTGGTCTATGTACACGACAAGACTCCAGTCAAGCCGGGCTGTGTTTCGTGTGTAATGAAATGTCAGGCGAGCTTCCCTTGTAGAAACACGTGCATACCTTATCGGCGGAGACAACACCTGCAGTCTATGTACACGACAAGACTCCAGTCAAGCCAGGCTGTGTATCCTATGTAAGGACAATCCAGGGAGCTTCCCTTGTATAAACACGTGCATACCTTATCGGTGGAGACAACACCTGCAGTCTATGTACACATAGATAGACCGAGAATCCTCCCACCCACCCATATACATACAGTGGTCCAGACCCACCTGCTCACCCATACACGTACAGTGGTATTATTCAGTACCACGTACAGTGGTAATGACCCACCCGCCCACCCATACACTTACAATGGTACTGACCCACCCACCCACTCATACACGTACAGTGATACTGACCCACCCGCCCACCCATACACGTACAGTGGTACAGACCCACCCGCCCACCCCTACACGTACAGTGGTAATGACACATCTGCCCACCCATACACGTATAGTGGTAATGGTACAGTGGTATTATTCAGTACCACGTACAGTGATAATGACCTATCCGCCCACCCATACACATACAATGGTACTGACCCACCCACCCGCCCATACACGTACAGTGGTCTTCAACCACCCACCCGCCCATACACGCACAGTGGTCTTGACCCACCCGCCCGCCCATACACGTGCAGTGGTCTTGGTCTTGACGACAAGAATGTATCCAAGCCGGTCTGTGTTTCGTGTGTAATGACATGCCAGGCGATCATCGCTTATGAACACACATACATACACTTATGAAACTCATAAAAAGAAACATAATAAATTGCTTTAATGTGCTATTATATATTTTTACTTGTACCCAAAGGCTTGCAAAAATGAGCTTAGAAGCTTGTAACGCCGAAGTATAGAGGCTTTTGGTAATCCAATAAACAGAGTAACTTTTAGAAGTAAGTTTGTTCGTAGAGAGAGATTCCTCCTTGACTAAAACTTGTGGCAGACGACACTGACAACTTGTCATTCAGCTTGTTTCTATATTCTCAAAGGTGCCTTGGTCCCTCGTTTAAAACTACTTTAATGATAATATAACCACAACTATTCTGGATAAGTATTTTCCAAATTTGAGTCCTAAAATTTTTTACAGTTCATTTGTTACTTGCTCAGGTTACCAATAACTATAGTGCAAAGTTTTGCTTAGTCGAACAGAAATTGTTTGTTGTAAAATTTAATTATATATTTTAAATATATAATTAAAATATTATAAAAAAAGATAAATATTTTAAATATACTATTGTTACTATTACTTTATTAATTTTCCCCAATTTTATTTTAAATATTTTTCTTCTTTTAAAAAATAATGTAATTAAAACATACACTACAACTATATTGGGGTTTTCACTAACTAAAGGATCAGCTAATATCAGACGACTATAAAAGATAATTGGTAAAAACTATGCTCCAGAGAACTTTAAAGTTTATATTTAAGGAAATAACACTGTCGAACTATTGAGATAAGAGGTTGTGTAAAGCCTTTAACTTTTCCATTTTTACCCGATGTGATCCAACTTTCCTTGGGTTGTGATCATGTGGCTTGTGATAGGTTACATTATCTCAACTTACAGAGCTTTCCTCTCGGTATACTCTTTCATCAAACTATACTACTTATATGTTCGAATGCAATTAATAATTGCCAATTATGTTTATCTCAGGGAAATATTTATAAAAAACGTAGTTATTTCCTAAAACGCAATACTAACAATATAAAATGTCTAATAGTATTTTTAATGAATTGATTACACATGCTATAAATATTTCATCTGAATTAAATCGTTGTGATAAAGGTAACTTATTTTAGTAATTCCTGATCACTGCCTATTTGATTGTATATAACAAACCATTAAAAAACTTTTCATTAAATTTTAATTTATACATTTTATTATTTGTATATGTATATTTTACTCGGTTAACTAATAAATGTTTTATAATTGAAAATGAGAGTACGACATAATTATAAATCGTCTTTTTGGTCACATTTGATGGGTCAACTTTAGTTTTTTTTTTTTTTTTTTCTGTAATCTGGGGTGTACCACCGGGTTCATATTTGGGACCTTTGTTGTTAAATGCCTTCATTATTTATATTAATCATGTGTTGTCAGATATTCACTTTACTTTGCTAACGAACTCAAGAGCTTCTCTAATGTATGGCTAATGTCATCTCCAAAGCTCATTAGGAAAATCTTGCAGCTATCGTTGCGCAAATTTGAAGGAGGTCACTGTCACTAAAAGTGTCATACTATAACATTTTTTCGTTTTGTGACTTTCGTGACATACGTTCTCCTTTCCAGCTAGGCCTAAAAAATGTGGTGGAAAGCGTCCGGAACTGGAGTATCACCTTGGATATCCTTATATGGATGTTTCCATATTTCAGCTGCAGTGGTGTTTCCACTATCGTGGAGGTTTTTCATTCTTAATAAAGAATCTTGAACTTTCTGTTTTTCTTCAAGTTGTGTCCTGTACTAGCCTGAACTGCGAGCTAATTTAAATTAATACATCCTTATAGAAACCAGAACTACCTTTGGCCACAGGCTCCTGCCTAAAAATGATGCTTATAACAACTGTACTTAATGAATTAAGAGGTTTGAATATGATGCTGCAGAGGTTTAGTCTAGTCGGTACAGCATAAGGATAATTTCTTCTTCTCAATAGCTTTAATGTTGTTTTTTTCATTATTAGCATTCCTCGTTCTTATCATTATTTATTTATCATTATTATTATCTATTTTTATTTTTATTGTTAATTTTGTTGTTCCTGACGTTTTCTTGTTTTCTAGGTTTCTTCCAAAACTTATTGCAGTGTCAGTTTTTTAATATTGTTTCATTCATCTATAATATGTAATGTTCTGTTGTTTCATATCTGTAGCAGGGATTATCACTTTTTACCTTTTTTTTAGTTATATTTAGCCATCTTTTTTATACCCATTAAAAATATATTTGTACTGAATTGGCACTGTACAGTTTGAAAATACAAATTAACAAATATAAAGGTGGTTAATTTCAGTTAATCACGTTTACCATCTTCAGATCTAAGGCATTCACAAAGGAATCCAGATCTTAACACTGCACCATTGTATATTATTATTATTATAGATATTACACTATTTTATTACATAATTTATGGAAATGTAATAGATCATTAACATTAGGAAAGGTATTAATCTATAACGCCTCAATCTATAGCAACAAGGGACGAACAATTGTGGGGGCTGAAATATATTTCAGCCTACCCCTCTCTTCCCTGCACATATGTCACCCCTAACTTATCCGCCAACTCCCGTAACTGTGTCACAGCTGTTGTGAGGGAGATTACTACAGTTGGCTTAGCTCTGAGAACAAGCTATTGTGATCTGCAGTCGTAGTCCTAAATATTAGTTTGGCTGTAAACATTTTAGAATGTTTAGTACTTATTACTATCAAAACTAAAACGTAATTTATATTGAACGTATTAATTAATAAAAAAGCAAGTTTCTAGAAAAATATAAGAAACTGTTGACAGACTTAACCTAACAAGCATTGTAAATTATATTTACAACAAAGTTTTTTTTCTATTTTCATTTTTTAAGTCTGATCTCTGTGTAATAAATATTCATTACACATGGTTACAAATATTTTATAGTTTTGTAATAAAATCCCTGTAGGTGTCCCCAATTCAATATATTTTTAAATAAATCTAGTACAAATATGATTATTTTAACTGAAAAAAGTTATTAGAGTTTAAAAACCATAAATTATTTAATATTTAATTCCTGTCTAGGTGGTTCTTTGATAAAATGGGTAGCCGGTAGCCTACGGGTCTAAGGCGTCAGGACTTGGAGCTTGGGTTACAAATAGCACTGGTTGGAATCCAGCCTGGATTGGAAATATTTATCAGTAATATTCACCTTCTACTGTACTGGTTCGCTCCCTTTCTCTGTCTGAATAATTTCCTAGCACAGATCAATAGTCTATGAGGAATGGGCAGTGTAAGATTAAGAAGGGGAGGATTGGTCTTTCCTTTTATATTATAAAAAAAATAATCCAATTATTTTATTTTAATAATATTACAAAAAATGTTTTAAGATAATTTTAAAACTTATGCAGATTTTATTACTTCAGACAAGATAAGGTGGGTTGTTTCCAACCAGTTGGATCACCTTACTTCTTTAGTTCCTAAAAGATTGCACCATTAATTGTTTATGTAATGATCACCCTCACAATCTATTATTTACATTTAGTCTCACATTACCCTTGCATTATCGCTTAGATAATGCAGTTGTTATCGTTGTAATATAGGCCAACAATTATTCTATTTTATGTTTTTTTGTGTGTGTTAATTCTCTTATATTTTATTGTTTCAGTAGGCCTAAATGTATAAAAATAACTGTCAATTATGTGTGTATATATATTCTTTGTTATTATACATGTGGTTCTTTAATTTATATCTGATATATCTTATTTTTGTTGATATTTTGACATGTCTATTTTTTTCTATTTTTCTCGATTTTTTATGTCTCCCATCAACAAAACATAAACAAATTTACGATAAAAAAAGAATATGATTGTAATATTTAATAAAAATATTCATATCAAGAAAATTACTTGTAAAATAAACATTAAAAAATGTAAAAACTTATAATATATAATGTATTTGTAATGATACAGTATTTTATTGTTGGTTGTTAAGCTTTTCTTTTTTGCGTTTATATATTTATTCTTAGAAATGTAGTAAATGTAATTAGTATATCTCTCAGTTAGCTTTAAGTTAGAGGGATAAATAAGTTAACTGTATGAGAAAAAGATATTGTACATGCAAAGACATGAATAAATAAATAAATATTCAAAAAAAGTTCATTTATAATATTACTTAATATGAAAATATATTAAGGGCCATCCTGCCGAAATCAACTCTGCCTAAAAGAAAGTAAAGTTAATTTAATTATAATTGTGAGTCAAAATACTTCCCTTTATAAGAGAAAAGCTTAAACATATTATTATATTACTGGTTTTCTCATAGAGCTATTGATAAATAAAATTATAGTAAAAGTTAAATTCCATGTTTAAAAGTTTGTTTTAACTAGTTGACTAATGCAACCGATCGGGGGTTGTAGATTATTCATCCATTTCTGAAATTACGATTTAAATAAATTTCTCTTTCATTGCTTAATATAATACATTTGCAGAAAAATTCTCATCAGCTGTTACACAATTGTGTAGATGATCAGTTTTGGAAATTGTTATTTTGAATTGAACTAACTCATTAGTATTCATAGTAACTTATTTATATGTAGTAATTATATGTTGGCATAAACAAACATAACAACTTTTCTTGTTATGTGTATTTTGTTAAACTTAAAATGTTGTTTGTAATAATTGCACACTTAAATATGGAATAAAACATATTTATTACTGTAAAAGATTCTACTTTGTGCCTTCTTAGTAAGCTGATAATTTCTTTTTTTACATGCACTGAAGTACGTAGTGTTTTTTACTAAAAAAATTAAATAAAAAATAAAGCTATTTGTCTTCTAATTCAAACAAACATTTCCTTTGAAGATCTTAAATACTTTGATCAAGTAATTAAGTACAGTTAAATTATCTTATAATTATAGCTTATGTGTGTGTTTTAGTTTTATTTGTTGGTTTTTTATCTATTTATTTACTTTTTTATTTTTTTGTGTGGACAGTTGTTTGAAAATAAAAATTATAATTTTAACTAAAATTTAAACTGACTAACGAAGCTCAGGTCATGCTTAATTGAATAAAAATCAAACTATATAATTTAATGTCAATATAAATGGACTGTGCATATTAGGTCTATAATATTATAATGAGATGGAAAACACGTGATCGTGTCATAATAATAACTCGGGTGGAAAATAGCACATATAAAACTGAATTCTGTTACAGTAAATAATTAATAATGCGTTTCACATAGTATAATATGACATGTAAATCGTGCCATATCTATCATAAGCATCAGGGGAACCCATTTCCCTTCGTTATCAGTATATTTCTTGTTACTGTTTGTATATATTGTGCAATATACCAATATACAATGAAATATCTAGAGACTACATAAGGACTAAAACATATTAAATTACTGGTGAGATCCATTTAACATGTTTTAAAAATAACTTACCATTTCTAAGAAATTAATAACACTATTTTTATTTTCAAGTCATATTTGTATTGAAAAGTTGCAATTCACGATGTATACCACACTAAGTTTTAGAGTTTTAAGAACTTTTTAATTATTTAAAACAATAAACAGTTAATGTATATCAAATAAATACCGTAACTGTAAAAAAATAGGCAATAATTTACTATGTGATTAATATTGGCTCCACAATTACATCGTTTGCCATTTCGCAATCATCCATAAGTTTAATCTTCTCAAACCAGTGCGAAAATTACTCATATGGTACTAAGAAATATCCTTACATTTTTACATATGAGACGCCGACACAACGTTGTTAGTATTTTAAGGCGAATATGAATGATTATATGAGTGTAGGATGAGTGTAGTCTGGTTACTAACTGAGTTCAACTGTTCCTCAGAAAGGGCACTTTATTAATAGCCCAACAGCCATGGCAACTAAGGGACCTACAGCTTTACGTGGAATCCGAATGCTGGTCTGATTTTCAGCTAATTGACAAGCCTGATACTCGGTTTTCTCCCCCACACAACATCCGCATAATGATTACCACCCAACATGGACACCCCAGACTTCTCTAGTAGTGTCCACGCCGATAGCAACCATCAAGCGGACGCCATGTCGGTATTAAGAAGACCGAGCATCCAACCTATCGCCTACAATCTCCCAAACACTTTGTCCCCATGTAGCTGGGTTACAGCACTGCGCCACCAATGCCGACCTTTGTCATTTGAATAGCCATTTATAAAATAATGTTATCGAACAAATAACAATTTAAATAAATATACAAAAACATACATGTTATCATTTTTCTTGTTCTATTGAGCAAAATTTTATGATTACTAAGAGATAACTCTCAACGATGATAGCTAATAAATAAATCTGTAGAGACCAGCAAATGACATCAGGAAACCAATATCATATTAGGTAAGGATTTTCCCATCCAAATCAGTTTCTTCTACCACCGATAGAATTGTTAATGCCATGACTAATACCATACATGGTAATGCACATCATAAAGATATCATGAACTTTCCATCAAGCTCAGACCCAAATTTTTAACATTCTTGTCTTAGCAGCCTTAGGCTCAACGGCTTTTGAGTAAGTAGATGTCCATACTGTGTTGGCCTCACAACAAATCTTTTTGTTTGAAAATTAACATAATTCCTAATTTGCAATTAACAACATGTTTTAATTCCACGATTCTTGCAATCCAAACCCCAGTGTTTGCCTTTTGAAGTTGTCTTAATTAATTTTTGATGAGTTTCTTGAACATTCTTACGAATCGTTATGAATTTATAATTTTTTCCTTTTACATAGTGTCAATGGATCATAATATATATACTTGATCTTGTTAATAAACATTTATTCATTGAATAAATTACTTTAATCTCTAACTGAGCTCCAGTACTGATAACTAGATCTACGTCACGACACTCAATATAATTACTTGCTAGGAAGGTTGATTCCACCGATGACAGCCATAGGGTCTGATACCCAAACACTTGTTTTGGCCATTAAATAAATTCCTAGTTAACGCCCATTTGGTATTTGGTGGACACTCATTTAAAAACGACTGAGAAGCTAGTCGAATAGGTGGTTTTCTAGATAAGTCGCTCTGCTCGTTGAGTGTGATATCTTGCAGAATGGGGAGATTTTAGTAGAGACGATCTTTTAGAACATTTTGAGAAGTGCCCTTTTGTGTCGTAAGACTCAAAAATATAAATCAGGAGGAACTGTGTTGCATAGTGGAGGAAGGCATGATAGAGGGGCTGCAATGATGAAGCTGGCGATATCACTATTCTTAGTTGACATCAATTTTCATACTTGTGTACTGTTCAGTCATAGGGGAGCACAATAATCAGCAGGGACGAAGATGACGTTCTAGTTAACATTCAGGACGATTATAAGGTTATCATTGTAAGACAAAATGCCTGAGCTTATTATCAATAAATTTGTTTTTGGTTTTAGTACACCCTCCGCAGTGCTTTAATGAACGCTCAAGACGTTTTTATGACTAAAAATATGCGCCCTATCATGCTTTGTTCATACTTTTCCTTGTGATTTTTTTTACTTTTTATTGATAGTGCCCTTCACAAATTCTAACTAACAATTATTTCTAAATGGTCTAGTTGTAGTTACATGGTAGTGAATAATATTATGAACCATTTTATCTATGAATGTCAGGTTGTTATATTATATAGACAAATATGAATAAGAATAATTAAATTTTTATGCAGTACAATTATTGGCAAACATCTTCATTTTTCAGAATATATGTATTGTAGATTTTTTAGTTCCAATTTCAACTGCCCAATTTTCTTCCGCTAGGTATTTTTTGAAAATTTGATGAACTTAAATTGTGCGAAATTTCAGATTTCAACGACGATTTAAAATTAGACTACATAAATCACTTCGTAAACTATAACCATTCATAAAATTACAAATTAAAACAACAGGCATTTTACAATGCGTTTGAAATCAAGGAATTAGTTAATAACAGAGGCGTAGTAGAATAGTAAAGCAACCAAAATAAGGACATGTTTATCCTTATTTTTGTTCCTCTTTATTGATGTGATGGAGTAACCATAGCGAGTCGTGTAAAGTCTTCCCTATTCAAAAGGAATATTTACGAGTTTTGACATGCTATGAAACTAATCATCCTTGCAGAAACATTTCCAGAATTAAAACTTGATTCCATTCTTTGTCCGTACGTTTTCACATAAATTATGTTTTTAATTTAAACTTTAGAAGTGTTTTACGAGAATAAATTATCATCTTTCATATTTCCCTAAAACAAATATATTTATTCCCTAAAAATAATTCTGCATTTGACCCAGCTACTTGGGTCCGGGTGTTGTATCTCAGGCTTGTCAGACCAATACTACGTGGTTCGGATTCCGTGTAAATATGTAGGCCGCTTAGATAGTATGGCTTTTGGGATATTTCAAAAATAACCTTTCTAAGGAACAGTCGACGTTAGTTGGTAGAAATAATTTCATTCTTTCATCTTCACTCGTTACACTCATTCGCTCTTCATGTTCGCTCGTATCTGTGCGATAGGGGTCTTTTTGATGTTTACGATAGGGGTCTTAGTTCTGTACTTTATAGTTTTTACTACGTTGTAAGGAACTGAAAATTATGATCATTTTAAACTAATTTATGTATTTTGCTGTTAACTACCAGTTACTATTCCATTATTTTTCAATACGGTACGATTGTATGTATTGACAAATATCAACTGTCAATTCTTTTTTGTATTCTTTACATTGTTAGAGCTTATTTAAGAAAAACCAACATTTGTGATCCCCTACAGGCTTCCTTGTTAGCAAAAGATTAAAAACATGAACAATATATTATACATGTAATATTTAAAGTTAAATAAGTTTAAGTTGAGAAAGGTAAGTTCAGAAGGAAAATAGAAATGGAGGGTGGTTCCACCATACGTCAAACTTATGCGTGTACAGATAAATTCTGGCAATTAAAACAATTTTACATCCATCTCAAGTGTGCTTGTAATATGTAACTAAAATGTTTCCAGGTTATTAAACATAATCATCCATAAATATTAATTCAGATTAATTCTTCTACTTCAATTAAAATGCTCCAATTCCATACTCATTACATTTCACTGGCTGTAGCATATCGAACTCCAATACCAATACAGTTACAAGAGGGTGCTTTGAGCTGCTGTAGACAGTTTTCCTCGTGGGAACATGTACGATTATACACTTTAACAACTTACATCGGTAATATCCCTATTGAATATAACATATTTTTTTAATAAATAAATTACGTAATTAAGTAATATTAATACTAGAATATGAATTTTAATAGTATTTATTTGTGATTTTACTTCCTGAAATGACTAATAATGACGTTATATAAAATATTTCTTGGCTATTAAAATATAGTTGTTATTGTTTCTGCTAAAGACATTGCAATATATTTCAGTGAGCTGGCAATATTTTATATAGGGTAAATTTCAAATATTAAGAATAATAAAAAAATTAATTTACAAACTAAAAAACAGATGGACGGCACAAAATACTGAAGTTTTACAATTACAAAACCTACAAATATAGTGGTAATCGATATTTGTTGTTGTTTTTGTTTTTTTTTTTTTTTTTATCATTTTGGTTTAAGTAAATATGTTTTTTTTAATCCATTATTTACTGTAATATTCATATTTTTACTTACTTTGCATTAGATATATGTTATATGATATTCATATATTTCCAATTGATATGCGCAAAAGTTAAGTTTTTAAAATTAAAATTAAAGAAATAATATTAATAAGAAGTAACTTATGTTGATAGTTGTCCATTTTTAATGTGTGTTATTGATTCAAAAATTTTGATTTTCACAGTGAAAGAATTTATTTTGAATTAACTGATATCAAAAAAATTAATTACCAATCTATACATAGAACGAGCCCTTCTCATAACCGAACAGAATCCTTCAATTTATTTCCGTTTCAAGTAATCATATACTACAAATGTGTTGTTAATTAAGATCTAAAATAAACTGATTCTAATTATGAGCCACAATCGTTTTATTGTTAGTTTCCAAATATCCATTTCACTGCCTTAAATAAAAAAGGGCTGAAAAATAAGTTCATTAATTCGTTAAACTAAGAAATAACTAATATGGAAATTTATATCGGTTATCTGTAACTCCTCTTCAAGATGCCAACAGGAATTCCACTCAATAGTTGCCATTAGTTTAGACTACAAAGTGTTCATGTTGGTGCTAAGTATTGTGATGTCAGCATCTTAAATTAGCATTATAACATAACTTTACTTCCAGTTCGGATTCTCTAGATAAGGTCTAGGTCTCCAAATTTACTGTCCTAGCCAATGAATGGAAGTTCATAGGTCTAACACACCTTAGCTAGTAACTAAACCAAATTTATTTTTTTCTCTCGACAAACTTATTTACTATCCACATTCATCTATGCATTTGTTGTATCTTAACTGTAAATAAATAAATGACAACGAATTTTTCTTAGCAATCTTTAACCAACAATTGTCTTGACAGAGTTAGGATCGATACACAAATTATTAACAGTAGTTCCATATTATTTTATGGAAATTATTCCGAAATCGTGTGAATTTTTTACTTTTCTAAGTTTTTAGAAAATGTATGTTTAATGCATTACGTTATTGATTGCAGTATGTTAAATGGATATACTATTAACACCTGAAAATAATAAACATATTTTGGTAAAAAAGCTATCGATTTAAGAATTTTCAAAAATATTATTTCACCTTATTAATAACAGGCACCTTAACATAAAATCTGAGTCACTGTAAAGTGATAGTGATCGTATAGATGCATTTTTAAATTTAATTCTTTTGTCAGACTAAATTAATATATTATCTTTTTATTGAACACAAAATAAATTAATTTACTTTTTAAAATATATATTATAAAACAAATTATTATTTCTGACAATCTATATTATTACTGGTTTTAATTAATATTAATTAATGACTGAGCTACTAAACAATATACCAAGACAAACCAGGTGATCTGGACTTGTATTACATTTGGTGTGGTGTTACTCTATGTATTTCTAAAGAGGAAAGCGACGAGCCACGACACAAGGCGTCAGTAACAGCTGTTCCTATAACCTCATATTGGATGTAGGACGACCAGTTGGTCATAAGGCTTTCACGTGTGATATTGTGGAACAAACCCAGAAATGAAAGACTTTAATTAAGAAACCATTTATTTTAATTGTAAATAATTTCATACTCAATCCAAATGGAGGTGTCAACAATAAAACTTTGTATCGGGCATAAATTTTATATTCATAAACTTACCATTTAGTTTTAAAATTTTCAGCATGTATTTTGTTTACATAATATTTGAATAACTACTTGAAACTTAATTAGGTTATGCAAAAAATTATATAAATATGATATAACCCCTGGGAATATTCCAAAGATTTTTATATAAATAAACCTTAATTGAATTATATTATTACCAAAATAAATTGCATCCCTAATCCAATTATATTTTTGAAAATCATATTTGAAGTCATAAGTGTTATATTAACTAACAATACTCATAAACTAAATAAAGATGACACTATAAAAATTTAACTAGGAGGTAAAGTTATTTCAATTGAAGCATAATGTAAGATAATTTTAATTATCTATAGCAAGTTTAATACTTTAAATCCAGCAATAATTAAAATTGATACGTCTCTCAGATAACAAAAATTTTTAATGTGTGGTTAATTTTACTCTAAAAATTAAAACTATTAATTTGTATAATACACTGTACGTGTATGGGAGGGCGGGTGGCCCAGTACCACTGTACGTGTATGGGAGGGCGGGTGGGTTAGTACACTGTACGTGTATGGGAGGGTGGGTGGGTTAATACACTGTACGTGTATGGGTGGGCGGGTGGGTTAATAGACTGTACGTGTATGGGTGGGCGGGTGGCCCAGAACCACTGTACGTGTATGGGAGGGCGGGTGGGTTAGTACACTGTACGTGTATGGGAGGGTGGGTGGGTTAATACACTGTACGTGTATGGGCGGGCAGGTGGGTTAATACACTGTACATGTATGGGTGGGTAGGTGGGTTTAACTTATATGATTCCCCTTGACAATCATATAAGGTATAGCATAAAAGATTGTAAGTCTGTGTAGATATATTTTTGGGACTGGAAAACTACGTTTTGATAAAATATATAATTGTTTAAGCTCGTACATTTTAAAACAAAATTTATTTTACCTAAATATATTAGACTATATAATTCGTTAGCTATTATATTTCTAACAATAAAGTTAAAAAATAAATATAATTCAGTTGCCGTGTTTGAACGTAAGTTTTGGTTTAAGGTGGAACGTGGGACATTTCTTCCTCTTTTTTCACTGAGGTTTGAAGTTGAGTTTTAGTTCTTTTTCAAGCATAGTTTGTATACTACTCGTAGGTAGTTTTAATTTTAACATCGTACATAGGCGAACTTATATATAAATTTTTTTCTTTAATACAGCTAGTATTTAAATGAATAAGAACTAAATGGAATAAATACATTTATTACTATTCCCTTTTTGTATCTAGACGGCCTCTAATACAGTATATAGTGATATATTTCTTTGTTGTAAATTTGTAATTAATATTATACAATATGTAAAGAATTTTGTCTCAAAAGGGATATTTTATATTTATTTCAGGGCACTCTTTTTTTCTTGTTTCCAATAATAAATGTCATCAATACTATTATTAATTATTGTATGTAAAAGAATTAAACGTTAATTAAAAAAAAACTTTAAATAGTTGTATTAAAACACAAATCAACGTAATGTTGACGATAACTGGAAAACGATGAATTTTAATTTAATAGAACGCAAAAATAAATATTCACAAGGAAACAATACGTGTTGTATAAATTTGAAGATTATCATCATAAAAATACCTTCTCACATCTGTGAACCATTGAAACTGGTGAAGTATCACCCAGAACCTACGAAAACTATTTATCTTATTTATCTGCATTTACCTACCAGTAAACAGTGTTGCTGATTACTAAATTTACTTAAATCACTCTCATTTAATTACAAATCCATTAAAGTTTATTTTTGAGGATATTGTAGTTATATTTAACCATTTTGTCTCTTCAGTATACTTTCACAAATTAGAAATTTTTTGCACCAATTTTTTTTAGTGATATTTTTAATAATTTCATAGTTTGTATAGTCCGTGTTGGTAGAAATCACCGATGTATAAACTGTAACCAATAACTTAGTTTATACATCGATGGTAGAAATACGGTACTGCTGAACAACACACAAGGGGCATTGTTGGCACTACTGACCCAGCTACTTGGGTACAAAGTGTTAAGAAGATTGCAGGTGATGTGTTCTATGTTGGGTCCTCCTCAATACCAGCAAATTGTCCACTCAGTGGCTGCCATCAATGTGGACATGACTATGGTAGTCAAGGTTGTATGCTGTGTAGAGAAGAAAACTAAGTATCAGGCTAGCCAGATAGTTAAACCAATACTCCGTGGATCAGGTTCCCTTAATTGCCCTGATTATTGGGCTACTAACAAATTAATCTTTTAGACAAAGATTCAACCTTAATTGGTAACAATGACTACACTCATTCATCTATTTTCGCAACACTCGTTTCAAAAAAAGTATTTAGGCCTTTCAATTGGCCCAAATATCTACATTTTTCTCAAATATATTTGTACATTTTTTACTTATATTTTATTGTGAAGCTTTCGTTTTTACTTTATGACATTTAAAGAAGTTTACAAATAATATTTAAAAATTTGTTTTAGTTCAATATTGTACTTACGTAATACGTAACTCAAACATCTGTTGTACAGCTTTATGTCAAATGAAAATTTTACACAAGAATGTGTAGAAATAATTTACAACTACATACATTATTATGTTCAATGCACGAAAACACATAGCTTTAATTTTGTAAATTACTTTATCGATATATAGTTCCACGTAAGATTTATTCTAAATTTATATTCACCCGTAAAGTTTTCATAAATAAAAATGCCAAACGACAAGGTCTACAGTAAAATACAAATTGGTCACTAAATAATTATCTGTATTTACAGTTCATTAATCAGTTTAGTGTACTGTATAATGTTCACAGAGAACAGTAACCTGGTGTATTTGACAGGAGTAGCATACACTTAACGCTATGAACAATATAAACTATTGCAAATGGTTCCCGTTAATTCTCTATTCCTATTCTAGAGGATTAACTATCCTCTAATAGGAATATCCTCTCTATCCTCTAAACTATTCCTGTCCCGTTAATTCTCTACCAATACTTTATTTGTTACTTCCCTACTTTTTTTACCACAATTACGGTTAGGTTGGATCAAGTTAGGTTAGGTTAGATTGGATCAGGTTAGATTTGATTAGGTTAAGTGGCTACTAAAGTTGATCACAAACTGTCAAATCCAGTGATTGACTTACCACCTGTTCTCCGTGTGTAAGTGTTTGGAAAACGATAAGATAAGGCCAGTGATATGGGATTCCTAGCGGATAAGGAATACCACAATGGACATAAAAATGAATGGGGAACAGTTTTTAGAGTAATAAAATATTTATTAAGTGGTGGTGAATTAATATAAACAAAAAAGTAGTGGTAGTGAATTAACGTAAAATATCCTGGTTCCCTTTTAATTTATTAAAAATAAAGCGGCGGCGTGGATGCGCAGTGGCTAAAGTTTCGGACTGAGGAGTGCAAGGTTCAATGTTCGAGTCCTACAAGTGAGCTAGTGATCCGCACTTCACTCTTTGGATAAAGCACTACACTCAGGACCTGCTTTAAAAAATATAAAAATGTAAAAGTAAAGAAAAACTATCACTTTTGAGGAGAACTATTTGTAGGTTTAGGTGGTTTTGTTAAAACCCGCAAAAACGTTTTATGTAAACCGATTACAAATGCTAAATATTCTCAAACCTATTAATATAAAAGGGGACCTGGTAAGACTTTTGACTATTATTAACAAATTAAAAATCGAAACCTTCAAGTAGTTACAATATTTACGCGCTTAGTGTTATATTATCCGATTCTGTTGTAAAGATAGACTCATTATTACTTTCAATGGTGAAGTCGGACAATTATTATGTTACGCGTATTATATGTCTACGTTTATCAGGTATTCATAAAATATTTAAATAAATTATTATACGAGTATTTATTAATTAATTAACTATACAATTTGCTTGAACATTTCTAAAATATCCCGCCCCTATAACAAGACTAAGGTTATCATTTACAAACATGAGTGCAAAACTCGTGTTATGTGACACTAATTAACTTTTAACTCATTAGAACAATAGAAACATTAAGGAGTTTTATTTCTAGATACAATCGTATAAGAATAAAGACTTTTCCCTGATTGAAGTCTTACTCCTAAACCTCTTTATTTGGAAATATGATTAAATGAACGTTACTGTAAACTTCAGGTCGAATTATTCATTCAAATAATAAATTATTATTATGTTGAAATAAAAGTCTTGCTATACCACTATTTTAATAAAATTATAAGCTCATTTATTTTAAATAACTTAATATGAGCCGGTGGTCGAGCGGTTTAAGATGTCACTTTGAGCCTGGGTTTATAGATATTGCAGGTTCGAATCTAGACTGATAGACTGGAAGTTTTATCAGTAATGTTCACCTTCTATTGTACTGGCCCCCCCTTACTCTGTTTGAATACGTTCCCCACACTCAGAGTAAGGGGGGATGGAGTAAGGTTAAGAAATGGTTCCAAAGAACTGGTAAAAAATGTCCCCCATAATAAACACTACAAAATCAAAACTTTGAAAACTATCATTTTGATTCCCAAATATGTTTTTTTTTGTCATAACTAAAAAAATAGTCAAGTTAGCGACATTCAGTTCTTACTAAAATATTTTAAATTATAATTTACATCTTTCATAAAAATTTAATTGAAATCATTATAGCCGTTTTCGATACGATTCCATTTTTGGAGGCTTTTTGCTCATAAAAATTAAAAAAAACTAAAATTAATAAAAATTAAAAAACATTTTCTTAAACCTAAATTTAATTAAAACATTAAATACACCTACATACCAAATTTCATAAAAATGTAACCATCCGTTTAGTCTCCAGTGATGATCACATACTCACGGACAGACATGAACATATTTTTTTCGAAAAAACCACTTTTTTGGGTTTAGGGGACCCTAAAATGGATTTAAGACCAACTTGTAAAATAGATTTTTTTGGTCGACCACGATACTTTCTCTATGCTAACACATATTTTAGAAAGTAAAAAAGGAGATAGCTCTCACCTTAAAAAAAAATAATAATAATAATAAATAACAGCTGAAAGTTAATTGTTTATCTATTACTATAGGGGTGAAGGTCAGACGACAGTAGACAGTTGGAGGGAGGGGGGTTACTAACGAACAGACATATAAGTACTCAGCTGGTGCTGAAATATTTAAACTGCTTCAGGGAACTTCGTTCATTCCGCTCACTGACTTGCAAGCTAAACTTTGAACCACAGCTGAAGTACTGTTAAGTTTTTGATTGCATAAAACAACTTAGCTGTATAAAATGACTAGTATGTAACATTTATATTTCATATGTATTTACATAATTTTGATCAAATTTGTTTTTAATTTTTTGATTAAACTTTTTAGTTGAGTTTTTTTATTAAAAATATTATTTATATAAACTATTGTAAAATTAGTTGAACAGGCAATTTTATATCAATATATAGATTTGTTATATAAATTAAATTTCTGTATATTATTGTGAATTGCCTTTGATTCTATTACAATATATTTAGTTGCGCATTTGAAGTGAAAAAATAAATTGTTTACTGAGTTTAAATTATATTAAATACTCACCTGCATTCTTGAATCTTAAATCCAAAAAAATTCTATATGCTGTATTTACTAATATATTCAAATATAAATCGTCATTGGCCCTTGTTTAAGGAATTTTTTAAGGGTTCTTATTATAAATATAAGTGTGGTACAAAAATTTATTATATTTTAAGAGAAGTTTTAAAAACATATAAAACTAAATTAAAATTAATTATTTTTAAAACTTATCTATAAGTATTTGTGGTAGTTTTAAGAATATAATAAGTGTTTTTATGGATAGACGGGATAATTGATATAAATGTTTTTCGTAATCATTAAGATAATCAGTAAACCATCTATTACTAGTATTATTATGTTCGTTAAAATATATATCATCTAATTTATAAATTTTTCATAAGTAAAACGGATTGGCGAAGAATGCATGACTAAGTGCGATATCTAGAGCTAACAAAAAGAAAGTCACGTTACGCTACTGACTTCCGTGCAATGTCTCAGTGATGGATCACATTGGCAATGCTTTGGTTTTGGGGGAAATAAATTTCCCTACTATTTCTGAAAATAACTACTACAAATTCGAGTTTGAGTTAAACAGTGTAAAACTTTTTATATTGTAAAAATGCATTGTTACATTTAAAAACTCATAAGTAGTTATTTGGAAACCTAGGCATTGATTTTAGCTAAAAAAAGTGTATACTAAAAGTGTTATCTTAAAAAAAAATATATATATATAAATAAGTAACGTATAAAATAATAATGACAACCTGTAAAATACACGATCATAATATATAAGATCATTTCCCAAAAAAGGTTGTAGATATAAGGAATATAACCTCTAACCACTCATAATAATTATCATGCAGTGTGCACAAAAAAACTAAAAAATATTGTTTTGATGTTTTATGCAGGAAGCTGTGCAGAATTTCTTATCCCTCACAGATAGGAGTAAGAATACATGCTTTGTCCCCATTGTACAATTTAATTAGTTTTTCATTTGTTACCCTACTTCTTCACAATAGAATGTTTGTTGTGGGAAATAACTAACTGCACTGTTGGTATTACAGGGACGTTTTTATATGCCTTTGTAAAATAACAGGTTTACACATAATGTTCCATGATATTTAATTAATCAACAGTGGCATTCAATTTCATTACAAAACTATCAATTTAGATTCATTTGTTTGGAAGATCGCTGTAAATTTTCAAATGTTAGTTTTTTATATTAGTTTTGAATATTTGTCAATAACCAATGACTTTTTATATTTAGGAATACTGAAAGTTATATGCATTTTATATTATTTATTGTTTAAAACTATATGATAATTTTTGATATTTATTATTTAAATGTACGCCCATTTATGGTTACATTTACTGATATTAGCATATGTTTACAATCACATAATCAATACGACTGCATCAAACACATTCTTATTACTAATCATTTTATGCCATAACAAACAGTATATACTTATGTATTTTAAATATATAGTAGTGTTACTGTAACATTTTAAATCAATCTCTTTTTCACTTACGAGTTTTAAATAAAAACTTTTGAATATCGTCTCTTTTCTATGCATACAAAATTTCAACTCTTTCTTGTGTTTTTACAAGCTAACCTAAGTAGGTTATTCAAATTGCCTAAAATTGTTCGTAACCTTAAGAACATTAAATTGAAGAGGTATCAGTATTTACTACGTTATTAATAGTTAATTATAAGTAATTAAAAATATTATCAGTTAATTTACGTTCTTCCCAAATTTTACTTTGTTATTTTTAGTTAACTATATCAGTAATTACAATACGCTATCGGTCAATTTACGTTCTTCCCAAATGTTACCTTGTTATTTTTAGTTAACTATATCAGTAATTACAATACGCTATCGGTTAATTTACGTTCTTCCTTATTGTAATTACTGATATAGTTCGTAAGTTAACTATATCAGTAATTACAATACGCTATCGGTTAATTTACGTTCTTCCCAAATGTTAGCTTGTTATTTTTAGTTAACTATATCAGTAATTACAATACGCTATCGGTTAATTTACGTTCTTCCCAAATTTTACTTTGTTATTTTAAGTTAACTATCAGTAATTACAAATGTTATTGGTCAGTTTACGTTGTTTCCAATTGTTATTCTGAAATATATATATTTGAATCAATACGTGAAGTTTTTCAAAATGTCATCCCATTTGTACTTTTTTTTATATCGGTCTGTAATTATAACACTCTTTACAACAGTTTTATTACAGATTTCAAATTATTGAGATTTTCTATTATTTTATCCAGTGTCAGCCTTGCCAAATGAAACAGTGTCCTTCTTTATAAGACCTTTCATAAGCCGAACTATTTGGCTCGAGAATGGAGAAAAATTAGGGCTCACAGACATAGTACATAAAAAGGCTTTAGTAGATAAAGTTAATTTTGTAATTTTATATTCCATATATTCCTTCCTTATACAATTTAAATAAAACATTGTTTTTATGAATCATTTCATATTTAAAACCTTTTTCTGTTTTGTAATTTAACTAATCATAGTCTTATTTATTTTTAAATGTATATTGTACAGAGTTTTTAGATGTATCCCCATTATTTACTGATATATTGGGAGAACACATGATTGTTTACGTGTGTCGGTCATTGACTCTCACAAATTCGTCATCTGTAGCACGTAATTTAAAAATTCTGAAATCATCGTTTCATTAGGAGTATCGATTTAATTTGTTTATTTGTATAATAAAGCTACATGTTTTGCATATATATGGAAATATTTTATACTGGAAAACTGAACTTTATTTCTTTCTTCTTTTTCAGTAACATTTCATGAATTTTATATATAGCTCAGAACATAACAGGTAGGATATGTATAAAGTACCGAAATATTATATATGTTTATTATACATATCAATAATTAATCTGTTAATCGTACTCTGTGCTGCCATTTCAGAAAAGAGGAGGAGCAGCTGTTCAAGTTGGCAGTCCACCCCTCTTCATCCCTCTTACTTGCTTATTATTAATTACAAGATTGCTTCCTTTAACTGTTCATCCCCTCGACTTGTACCAGCTTATTTATTTTTCATGGATGAAAGAGAATCGCAAGAGATATCCCCATTGCAAAGGGTTTTGTATAAGCTGCATTTACTAACTTCGTCTGAAATTTTTTTTAAGTAAGCGTAGCAACAAAAATGCGTATAAAGTAATTAGTAGGTTTAAAATACACTGTCTAAAATACACTATTATTTTATCTGGAACAATATCCTGAAAAATAACGTCCTTCGTGTTTTGAATAATGGTTAGTATTGTGCATAAATGTATGACTTAATTATAAATAAAATTTCAAGTCTGCCGATGTTAAATTTTAGTAGTTTTAAACCTTATTCTATTGTAGTGGCATACCAAGGATTTGATTGTTTTCTTAGCATTCTAATGAAAAATATTTAATGTGAGGCTTCAGTAATAAACATTTAATGACATTTTCTTTTAACTTTCTCAAATTCAATTCATTAATGTACAATATGAACCAGATATAATAGATACCACTTTGCAGTAGTATCTATTATATCTGATACTACTTACCCATACACATTAATACCACTATACGTGTATGGGAGGGCGGGTAGGTCAATACCACTGTACGTGGATGGGAGGGCGGGTAGGTCAATACTACTGTACGTCTATAGGAGGGTGGGTAGGTCAATACTACTGTACGTGTATGGGAGGGCAGGTGGGTTAATACTACTGTACGTGTATGGGAGGGCGGGTAGGTCAATACCACTGTACGTGTATGAGAGGGCGGGTGGGTCAATACCACTGTACGTGTATGGGAGGGCGGGTAGGTCAATACCACTGTACGTGTATGAGAGGGTGGGTGGGTTAATACCACTGTACGTGTATGGGAGGGCGGGTAGGTTAATAACACTGGACGTGTATGGGAGGACGGGTAGGTCAATACCACAATACGTGTATGGGAGGGTGGGTAGGTCAATACCACAATACGTGTATGGGAGGGCGAGTAGGTCAATACCACTGTACGTGTATGGAAGGGTGGGTAGGTCAATACCACTGTACGTCTATAGGAGGGCGAGTAGGCCAATACCACTATACTTGTATGGGAGGGTGGGTAGGTCAATACCACTGTAAGTCTATAGGTGGGTCAATATCACAGTACGTGTATGGGTGGGCGGGTAGGTCAATACCACTGTAAATGTATGGGAGGGCCGGTAGGTAAATAACACTGTACGTCTATAAGAGGGTGGGTAGGTCAATACCACTGTACGTGTATGGGATGGTAGGTAGGTCAATACCACTGTACGTGTATGGGAGGGCAGGTAGGTCAATACCACTGTACGTCTATAGGTGGGTCAATACCACAGTACGTGTATGGGAGTGTGGGTAGGTCAATACCAATGTAAGTGTATGGTAGGGTGGGTGGGTTAATACCACTGTAAATGTATGGTAGGGTGGGTGGGTAAATACCACTGTAAATGTATGGGTGGGCGGGTAGGTCAATACCACTGTAAATGTATGGGTGGGTGGGTAGGTTAATACCACTGTACTTGTATAGGAGGGCGGGTGGGTCAACACCACTGTACTTGTATAGGGGGCCGGGTGGGTCAATACTACAGTACGTGTATGGGAGGGCGGGTTGGTTAATACCACTGTACGTGTATGGTGGGGCGGGTGGGTTAACACCACTGTAAGTGTATGGGTGGGCGGGTAGGTCAATACCACTGTAAGTGTATGGTAGGGCGGGTAGGTTAATACCACTTTATGTGTATAGGAGGGTGGGTGGGTCAACACTACTGTACTTGTAAAGGGGGCCGGGTGGGTCAATACCACTATACGTGTATGGGAGGGTGGGTGGTTGTTTTACATAATTTTTAATCGTGTCTGGGTTTTATTGCTGGAATGGATACCCTTTGTTTCTATAAACAAACTTACCTTTGTAAATTGCAGATGGAGTTGATATTGGTATTCCTTGTTGTTGATAATTTTTTTTATAAATTTTTACATAATCACCAATAAAAAATACTTTTTTTGAGGCCTTTTGCCAGCAAAGCTGGCATCATCAGGCAACACAAATTTATTAACAAACTTACCTTTCTTTGCCAAGTTGCTATATCATGCTTTTATTCGTCAATGTGTAAATTTGACAGGAATTTAAGGCAATCATTTTTCATAATTAATAAATTCAATTTAATATTACGTCTTTAAAGGTTAAAACGGTGCCCATATATTAAACATACAAATATATTTCATTACTCGGAACTAAAGTTTATTCACTTTACTTGTGTATACACCATGTCAACTTTTAACAATCTAAAAATAAACGTTTGGTTACCAAAGAATATTATTCACTAACAAATGTTATTTCAACTTACTATTTAGAAAGTGATAAGAACTATTAGGCTTTCTTTATACGTATATTGTTGTATTTGGACTTATTAAATTTACCGCAATATTCAAACACATCCAAAGTCCTACAGCAACGTATTTATTTGTTTTAAAATTCCACTTTTATCAGAAGACAGTATGATTAAAAGAAAAAAAAAACTACAAGCACAATAGAAGAATGAATAACAATTATTTTGTGCAAGATTGAACCTCATATGTTATTAATTTCACATAACATATGACGGAAGTTATAGTGTACAAAAAAGTAATTTTTTGTAAACCCAAAGGAAAACTTTAACAAATTCATAAAACAATTCATATAAAATAACGTCTACATGTATTTTTAATGGTATAGATTATATTTATTTTTAATTATAAAAAGTCATAACTTTGAATACATTATTTTTGTTACATCAAATATGATTTTTATTAAAATCATATTAGTAAATTAAGGTTGTAAGGTTAAAACAATTTTGTTGTTGTTGTAAACTCTAAAAACAAATTTAATACAATTTTTGTAAACTCTAATTATTATAACGTATTTTTCATTGTAATTTAGATTTATCAAAGGGTATTTAATATACTTTACTTATAATATTTTACTTTAAAATAACAGTATATTTTCTCCAAACGGCAAACTATTGTTTTAACGGAAACACAACTGGAAGTAGTTTTAAGATGAAGTAACTTTTGGTTTACGGTGAAAAATCGGGATGAAGACGTTGATGGATAGCGGAAGAAGTGGAAGAAAAAGAACAACAAGAAAACTGTTGCTTGGGGGATGATGTAGTGCTGTATGCAACAAAAAAGGAGTTTTAGGGAATATTAAGGCACTGAAATTATTTCTTAAATCTTTAGAACTAATCATAATAATTAAGGATTAGTTTCATTTATAGTAAGTATTATAATTTATTTTTAATGAAATAAGTGCTTATAAATGCATGTTTTAAAAAGTAAAACTATGTAAATTTATATTTACATCAAACGTTCTACTGATATATATGACTTAAAACGACAAACTGTGCATGAAGTAGAAACTTATAATAAAAAGAAATTTTAAAAGTACTACATTTACCGTTCATTTCCAGGATCTATTTTGGAAAAATATTTTTAGTTATAAAAATATAAAAATTTACGCATTTTTAAAGGTGTATTTAATGTTTGCATAAAAATACTTTAAATATTTCAAGACCCTGTTTCTGTAGCCACCACAGTCCAATTAAACTTAATATTGTTTTTAATTTTTTTCTTTGTCAAATTCCAATATATCCCAATAATCTTAGTTCCCTCTTTTATACTGTGGCCAATCTATTAAGATTTATTTTTAGAGTAATTATATTATTTTTCTCATTAACATCGAAATGATAAAATATACAAACCCAATACTTTGACATAGCTCATTCTAATCAATTAATGACTGTAACATAAATATGATTTGTTAAATAGACCAGGACCAGGATCGTGAAGGTGTAGCTGGGTGCTACGACTGTTTTAGGCATTAGGACCTCTTCAGCCTAGGATAGGTAGATGAATGGTAACTGTGCCGAAACCATCATGACTACGAGGCAAGCAGGCAGCTCGGGTCTCCGGAAAGAAGGTCCCAAGGAAACATGGCCCCTGAAACATACAAACAAAGGTAGAAACATGGAAAATAAAAATTATTGGAGAGCTAAATGAGGGTGAATCGGAAATGAGAGGTGACTATGCTTTTAGGTGTGGATGAGAGGGGATTGTGTCAGTAGTGGGTTGTGTGTAGGGGGTCTAAAGGTTGCTGGGCGGGATGCGGGTAGTGGATTAGAAACGGCCGTGGATCAGGTGATGGATGTATGGTGAAGTATTGGCTGGTGGTGTAGGGTTATGTAAAGTACTCTGCCAGTATGGGGGAGTCTGTGGCTTTGGTGAGGTAGTTCTGGTTCAGTTGGTTGAGGAACTGACGCAAGGTGGGGATATGGAACAGGGTGTTGAGGTCTCAGGAGCTGTGATCACGGGCCAGGTGGTAAGTTAGGCGCATCACTTCGCTCGGATTTGTTAATTAATATGATTTTCTTTAAAGCTACAGAATGCACGTTGATGAAAATGCCCTATTAAAGAGTTAAATTATAATAAGGTTAAAATTTCTATAAACCAATAAACTACTAAGTATCCAACGTTAAGTTAGAACTGGAAAATATTTTCAGGCTATTCAAAATTAAAGAATGATTTAAGATATACAAGGCCATAAACTCATGAACTATGATATAGTTAACATTCTTATCTTAACTACAAAAAGATAAGAATTTTTTATAAATAATTGCAATAATTTAATAATATAAGCTGAGTATTTCTGTTGATATAATTTATTGATATGTGTTCATTTATTTCAATTAACTACCAATAGATAGCAACAGTTAAAAAAAAATCTTAAGTTGATTCGAAAAATCCATAAATATATATTGTGTAATTTTAACATCTATCACAATGCTTAACTATATAATATTTTGATCTAAATATTCCGTGAAGAAACAATCAACCATATCGCGACGTGTAAGATGATTCATTATAAAATCTACATAAGTTTATACGTTTAGTAAGGGTTGTTATACGTAGCAGTTTCACGCATGATATGAAAAACTTAACTGCCCGGAGCAGTTACAGGCCGGAAATTGAAAGCAAACTAACTGGAAAATGGTGGGTTATTTAGATTAAATCTTGGGCAATATTTCATTTAGTTGACTTTGAGATTAGTGGTCACATTTCGTAAAACTTATAAAAGATAGATTTAACATGCAGCCATAATATTGGCAGCTCATGTTACTTAATATTTTACGTAAATCTTATTATTTTCGTACGAATTTATATTTATTGACATAAGATGTGGTTTGTGCTTATATTTATTCTCAATGATTGATCAAATCTGTAATTTTAATATGGGCCACCATTTGTTGGTTATTTCCAAATCTTTCTGTTTTGTAATAGATGACTGCTTTTAAGATGGATAGTATTATTCATTTGAGTAAGTGTAAAAAATAACTGACGAAAGGAACATTAAAGAAACTAAAGAGTTATGAAATTTTAAATTTTTAGTATATGTACCAACACGTATTATGCTAATTAAAAAACTAATTATTATTTTTCACTAAGTTTTTATTATTCATTTGTAAGACGCCGATTCAAGATAAGGGGAATGAGTGTGATCAGTGTAGTCATTGTAACTAACTAAGATTGACTATTCCTCAGAAAGATCTATTTATTAATAGCCCAATAGCCAGGGTAATTAAGAGACCTACAGCTTTACGTGGAATCCGAACCACTTAGTGTTCGTTTGATTTTGAGCTAACTGACAAATCCGACACTCAATTCTCTCCTTAAAAGAACTCTGATTACTATCTATCATGGACACCCAATAGTTCTATAGCAGTGTTCATGTCAATGGCAACCATTGAGTGGACGTAAAATCAGTATTAAAAATGACTGAGCATTGCCTATAATCTCCTCAACACTTTGTCCCTAAGTAGATGAGTTACAGCCCTGTGCCACCAGTTTTAAGTGTATTATATAAAAATATTTTATAATTTATAAGTTTTACGACCGATAAAACAATAATGTTGTGGGTAACTCTTGATTAATTTACAAATGCAATCCAAAATTCAACAAATGTGAAGCTTTTTTTTCATTGTGCTCTCCATCTTTGTATTAGACACTCATTTACAAGCCACCTAAGTGTCTTTATTTAATAACTCCACATTAAATATTTTGAAAGTTGGTATTATCCAAACCCTTATTTTTAAATTACTAATAAATTGTTTATGCGTTGCCCTCATAGAAAATAAAATCATGTAACTTTTGTATGATATAAGCGTCTCTAACATGTCAAAACAACTAATTTTCTGTAGCCTATGGGCATATTTTTTATCAAGAAGGAAATTCAGCTAGATAATGACTAAAAAATGTCCTGTATGAGAATGCTCTTAAACTATAAAGCTTGTCGGTGGTTTTATAATTATCAGAATGGAACTATTAACGTGCTCAGACTATCAACAAACTAGTAGATGTGAGTATTGATGACTAAATTATTAAAATAAGTCATTTTAGCCCTGGACAGATGATCAACTATTACACGTATTTCAAGCGGAAAGATTGACTAAAACACGTAAATACACTAGATTGGGTGGCTAAATTACACCCAAGTTTCAATTTTAGCTAAATATTTTTTCGAGTATTTTCGGTTTTAATTCACAACCATAACTTAGGTCAACCAAACATAACCAAACCAAACTTAACATAACATAAGTAAACCTACCAAAACTTAACTAAACCTAACCAAACCTAAAATAGCCTAAAGAAACCTAACATAACATCTAACATATTCTAATCAAACCAAACATAAACTAACCAAACCAAAGCTAAAATAACATAACCAAACCTAACATAACCTAAACAAACCTAACATAACCTAACCAAACCTAAAATAACATAACTAAACCTAACATAACCTAACCATACCGAACATAACCAAACCAAACCTAACATAGCCTAAAGAAACCTAACATAACCTAAACTAACCTAACCAAACCTAACATAACATCTAACATATCCTAAACAAACCAAACCTAACATAACATAACCAAACCTAACATAACCTAAACAAACCTAACATAACCTAACCAAACCTAAAATAACATAACTAAACCTAACATAACCTAACCATACCGAACCAAACCTAACATAGCCTAAAGAAACCTAACATAATCGAAACTAACCTAAACAAAGTAGTGGTAGTGAATTAATGAAAAAGGTCCCTTTTTACCCCTGGCAAAATAAAAAATGTTTCCTATCAAGCCGTTTCAGCACAAAATATTGCTTAAATATTGTTAAAACGTATTCTCTATTCCATGGTTGGATTATTAGTAAATACCCTTTTAAACATAATCAGATTTATACTATGACAAATTAATCCTTTACTAAACTACACTAATTTTTAACTCAGGTGAGTTAGTCAAAACATGACAATTAGGTAGTTTTTACGTGTTTAGTTGTATAAATACATTATCTCAATAAAGTAAATTTTAATTATTTCTAAAAATACTATTTGAATTAACTGAATAACGAAACTATGTTTGGAACCAATCTATACGCGTCGGCACATCTTTGTGGAAGTGGGCTCTAAAAAAGACGTACGTTTAAGTATTTGAAACTGTTGTAGTGTTACAAATGTGATTAATAACTAGAGATCAGAGTTGCACAGCAGGTGTACTCCGTTAGGATTTACTATCTAGGTTGATGTATGGCCGAAATGTGTGCGACACAGTTCGGCAGTTTGAAAGTAATACAGTTCGGAGATCTGTGCTATTCATCAGTGACACCGCTTTCAGTGAACACCTCTTGTAGAATAACTGTATGATGTTGTTTGTTTTTAATGCAAGCAGTCAGCCGATTGTAATAAAATAGTGTACTACAAGGTGTTTCTTTTAAAATTCAACCTATGGTTTGAAAAAAAAAGACAAATATAACATATATCGTTAATAAATTTTATTATTATTAACATTCATTACTACAATGTACATGATTTTAATGACATTTTTGTTTTAAATGATTTTGTTTTAAAATATTCCTCCACAATAAACACTCTCCTCAAAATCATGTTTCTAACCTCAACTTAATGACATTGCACGAAGCCCACATAAAGTGAACAACAATGCAACAGTGTAAATCAGCTGATAGCCAAGGAAGAAGAATAACCAGGGCTACCAACCTATGAACTATTTATGACTCCATATAACTTTATCCACGTTTTTTTATTTAATTAAAACTGTAGTATAAATAGTATACAACAAAGTTGAGATATTTTAATATTATAAATAGTAATAATATTGTATTACTAGGGGACACCCCTGCACGCCTTGCGTGCCAACCCGGTCACTCACTGCGTCTGTTACACACCGGCCTACTAGTAGTAGTAGGTTTAAATTTGTTACGTAAAACCACAATATTAAATTTATCTACTGTACCTCATTCACACTACTGGCGTTGCTACCTATTTACTACTAAACACCCAATGATATTACTTAGCCTATTTAAAAGCGTTCATTTAATTTGCTCTTGTTTAACAGCTGTATATTAATTAAATAAATAAAATAACTGCATTAAAATAAAATTATTGAAACCTCCAAGTCCACTATAGAGGAGTCTAACTAGGAGAAGCCCCTGCATGCTCCACGTTCCAACCCCCTCTCTCGCTGCGCTCACGACCACTCGGCCTTCGGCTTCGGCATGCGACTTTTGACAACAAATATTAGTGTTTGAAAACCATATTAAGTAAAATCATAATGCAGTATGTACATACATATATTTCTAATAGCTTACACATTGCCTTTGAGTTTCATTTACAGTTTAAATATAAACACCCAATTCTATTACTAGGATTAAGGACGTTCTATTAAACTTCTCAATGTGATATACAACATTGGTTACATTCTAGCAAATGTTATTTGTTGACTAATTTAAATCTCTCTCCATGTTATTTTTATGGTCAACAATCGTACTTTGAAGGCTTTATGTACCCTTTACGGTAAAGGTATTGAAGAATTGAAACCTTATTGCACAACTACGAAAAGAGAAATTTTTTTACACCTTAAACGTTAACATTGAAAATAAAAAAGGGAGGAGTTGCGTTGAAAAAAAAAACGGCTTCACGTATTATACATAAGTATTGTTTACATCCTAACAGCTGTTACAAATATTTGAATTCATTATTTACACATTAAGAGCTGTTACTTTTCGATTTATTTAAATTTACATCCATGTTATTCTTATGGCAGAAAGACTTACTTTGAGGTCTTCCCGTGCCCTTCAGGGTTGAAATATTAAACAATTAAGACCTAATTGCACAACTAAAAACAGAGGCAAATTGTTCGACTCCACAGCCATTTAAATTCGTCAAGAAATAAGGAAGGAGTTCTGCTGACAAAAATCGGCTTCACGTAACATATATATGTAAAGCCAAGTTATATGTTATCTACTTTATTTAATTAGATAACAAAATAAATTAAAAATATATACTTAAACTCATCACAGGTGTCATATTAACTTCAAAAAGAGTTGCAAAAATCTTCTAGTAATTAGTTTGATTAAGGATTCGTGATAATGATAGTGTTTAGTTGGTCCTGTTTTCCTCAGGGTCCTTTGTTAAAAAAAATTTATCTCTACCAACATTTAACTAAATATTGAACTAATGTCTTGTTAAATTAAGCATTCACTAATGTACCAAGCACAGTTTGTGAACTTTATAAGTTTAATTAAAATAAGTATTATCTCTTTGTAAATAATGTTTGTTGTATTCTAAATGACTTTCAGCAATTAAAGTTTATCGTTATTGCACGCCCGTATGTGCTTTGTACTAGATTTCTGGTTTTATCAGCTTTATGTTATTTGTGTGCATATTACCGTAATGGCTTTGCTTTACGATACAATATAAATTGCTGCATTTTTTGTCAATTTAATACTGTGTGGCATAGTAATGTGTTATTTATATTGACAATTATCGTATCTTAATCCTATAATTAAACAATATAAAATTGCAAGATCTAAATGAAGATTATATTAAACTAATATCCTATTTTTCCTATGGTTAAATGTTTACATCCAGATCTGGATTTTTAGCCCCGATTCCTCAAATTAGTAACGGGACAGCCATGTAAGTTTGTTAACTATATAAAAATGTATTTCGTTTATTTATTTTTATAAAACAAATATATCTTTAGAACGTTAAATACACGATTCGATTCTCTTATGTATGTGTTTTAGAATCTAACTGGCATCAGTTTCTAATAATAAAAAAATTATATGTGAATATTAAGACATTTCTTTGAAAGAATTTTTAACAATTTTTAAAATTTTATAAAATTTATAAATTTTATAAAATGTATGAAATTAAACCTCCATACTAAAATTACTAGAATAAATGTACGAAAAAATTAAGCAACAGGAAGGTTTTAAAAACTTAATGTCAAGAACTATACAGAAAAAATATATATAGGCAAGAAAACAAAAAGTCTTAATATGTATAACATTCATTCCTATACTTATGCCCTTAATTGGCCTATTATGTTAATTTATTTAAGATACTTATCTAATTATTAAGCTTCTTTGGCAGTTATTCCCCTTTATTATTTGAGGTTAATTTTCTTTAGTAAATTATTTAAAATGTTTTTTTATTTTTCATCTCTAAGTTTACTAAAATACGATGAGATAGCTAAAACAATTGTAACAGGTCCACCAAATTAATAGATAAATTAATTAATTCAAATAAATAATAAATTGTTGTATTGAAGAAAGGGATATATTTAATTGGAATAAATAACGAAGGTTCAAATAATGTTAGAGAATTGTTGCAAGCCAGATAGGAGAAGAACAGAAATATCTGTTCCAAACAAAATACAACACTTCCTTTGTTATCAAGCGAGACATGGGTGGGCTTTTTCCAAGAAATTATCAGAAAACAGATGGGGACAAGTCTGAGTGTCGCCAGTCGAAATGATAACCGTAAGAGGGAGGGATAGCAAGTCCCAAATTCTCCCGGCAGAGGCAGCACCTTAAAGAGAGAAACCATTCGAAATAACGTTAAATGGAAAGTACAAGGAGCAAGGGGGTACGGGATTGGCTAACCAAAAATAGAGAGGGGAAGGACCACGAGGTCAACGGAGGGAAGTGAGGCGTTGGACTCTTTCACTTTCTTTGAAGTCTTAACAAGTGCAACAAGTTGAGGTTCTCAGGACACCAACTTGTCCATAAATTATAAATAAATTTACATAAACTCATTAATATAAATTACAGATTTGTTTTGTAAATTATTTGTGTGCGGTTTAGAGTCAATACATAAATATGTATCGGTTTAGACGTCTTCAGTAGATTTGACTCCAAGAACACCACTCCCTCAGATAAGTTAAATCTTAAGTATTTTGTAAAGAGTGATCCATAATGTTTTTTAGTAATTTGATTAAAATCAAAATTTTATATTAAGATAACATTGTCTGAAAACAAGTAGAGTAAATTTTTAAATCAAATGTGAATAAATTAATGTTAAAAAAGTAAAGCTTGGTTTGTTGTACTATATAGTTCCACCGAATTACCCGTAAAAGACCCTGAGATACTTTTTAAGAACAATCATGCTCTAAAACAAATTGAATATTTTGTTATTTAAAAAATAAAAAGACAAAGAATGATCAAAGTAATGTATTAACCTCATCAAGGTAACATATTACAGATTTTCATCCAAAGTGGTGATAAATTATTAAAAGCAATCATTCTAATTTAATTAATTTTATTAAATTAATTGAAAATATCAAATAAGTGTAACGGCATAAAAAGCGCGTTGTCACACAATTCAAGTCACTGGAAGAAAAAGATTTTTTCAGATGAAAAACAGGTATAGTAGTGCTTTCGTACATAATAGTGGCTTGTGAATTATTTTACAATGGATGAGGGAAAAATATGAAAACCTAATTATGGTCAAAATTAAAACCAATATCAGTTATACTTTTATCTATTTCATCTGTTATTAAATATAAACTATAAATAGTTATATGAAAATAAAATGTACCGAATAAAGTTGTGAAACACTGCACTTAACACATGTCCTGAAGTTAAGGGTTGTTTACCGGACGAGAACGAAGATTACTCATACAGTTCTTCACTTGAAACTTCGTATAAATTGATATTTTTTAGAAGAACCCTTAAATAATTCACTTACCATGGATCATTTGTTTTTTTGGTCTCACCGCTCAATTTATCTTTCATTTATTGCAGCAACATTTCAGTATGTGTCATTTAGAGATTGAAATACAATCGATAGTTCTGTAAAAATATTTTTCTCTATTGATGATCATGTTCTAAAACAGTACCGTTTCACAGTGATTCTTCCTAGTCTTTAAGATATAGTTGAATTGTATTATTTCAATTGTTGTCACTAGTCAATGTATTCAATAACAAATATTAAAGGTATTTTAGTCATTGCCTTTTTAGAAATTAACTATAAATGAGTTTCCTTATTAAGAACATTAGAAAGAAAACAGTCGTAAGTAAGGTGGTGCAGTGCTGTAATCCAGCCACTTAGGGACAAGGTATTGTGGGTATTTAGGAGATTGGTTTTATACCCAGTCCACTTAATATTGACACGGCGTCCGCTCATTGGTTGCCATTGACGTGGATACTATTATGTCTGGGGTGTCCATGTTGGATGATAGTCATGGTTCAAATGTTGTGTATGGAAGAGAATTAAGTGTCAGGCTTGTCAGTTAGCTGGAAATCAGACCAACACTATGTGGTTCGGATTCAAATTGAAGATTTAGGACCCTTTTTTTCCTTGGCTATTGGGTTATCAATAAACAGCTTTTCTGAGCCACATTTAAGCTTGATTAGTGATAATGACCACATTCTTTCATCTACACTCATCACACTCATTTGCCCATATCTTTATTATAGAATATTAATAAAGTTGTATACTTTGAAATGCTATTAGCTAATGCGTTTATAAAACATATTGTTACATAGATATTTGTTAAAACTATACAAAATTAGTTATAACAAATGTTGAATGCAATATTAGTTTCAATCACGTATCTATAAGACAAATACCATTTACTTTCTGAGCATAGCGTTTCAAAACGTTTAAGTTTTTAGCCATAAGTCCTTGCAAAATTATTCTTTATAGGCTCTAGAAGCGTACTGGAAAAGATTTCAAAATATTGCCTCTGAAAGAGATTAAATAAGGTAGATAATGAATGTCCAAATACCAGCCAATTACAGCCTTTGTTACTATTTATCACATGAATGAGAAAGCTTATATCAGGGTAACTTGACTTAAGAGGTTAGATTCGAGCACTGAGAAAAAAAATAACAAAATTACGTCAGACAGGTAGCACGAGTGACAAGGTTGGCACGCGAAGTGTGCAGGGTTTTCCCCTGGTCTATAATAAATAGGATGTACAATTATAACTTTATGACTCGATATAATTCGTACAATATCAAATTCTGAAACCAAAATTACCAATTTTTTTTAAATTTAATTACATGAATTAATTATGTTCTAAAATCTCGCATTAGATATTTTGTTAATTTAAACGTTGTATTTTTTTCAATTATAGTCTCAAAGTTCATCTTAAAATATTTTGCTTTTCTTTGTAGGAGTCAGCTGAGTGTCATATTGATCTATGGAGTAGCAGTAGCTATCTATATCCTGAAAGCCGAGCACGTCTAGAGCAGACTGGCAGTTAGCTGCCCCACCCCTACCCACTCTTCCCTCAACACCCCCAAACACAGGCTCTCATTTAACGGGAGAAAAATGGTTTGTTTGTGACTGCTCGATTCTCATAACTCTACGTGTAACACTCTCGCCACTTATGGTATTGTTTGTTTAGTCTTACGTTATTTAAAAGACACTTACATATACTGGTTTTATTGTCAAGCAGCACTTTTATACTAGTAACAAAATGTTTTATTAATACTGCATATTTTTATCTGATATCAAAAATATATGATACTCAATGATCAACAAATTGCTGATTTGTATAGAACTTAGTTCATTTATTGGAATTTTTCCGTTAATTAAACTACCCCTACTTTTTTTGTTTCCGTTAAATCACTACCACTTAATAAATACTCTACTGCTCTAAAAACTGTTCCCCAATAAATGTTACTTCTACTTTGGTATTCCTTATCTACTAGGAATCCGATATCGCTAGCCTTATCATCGCTTTTCAAGAACTCACACAGAGAGCGCAATCGGCGGTATCATTTCCAGTTTGAGATCAACTTTAGTAGCCACCTAACCTAACCTAACCGTAATTGTGATAAAAATGTAGTAGTTCCCAATTTATTATATAAAATAGCCCATTTATTATATAAAATTACCTCCTCGTGGAAATAAAGTGAGGTCTAAAAATGTATTGTGGAAGACGAAATAACTGCAAACATAGGATAGTTAAAAATGTTTGTAGATATAAAATGAATCTAAAATGTCATCATTTTTAGGATATCCGGGAAGTAACTCTAAACTTTAACGAATGGTTATCCGTTGAACTAATCAACTGCCAAGTATTACTACAATGTTAGAAGTATACAACTTGTTATTGACACTTTTGCCACTGTTTTAACATTTATTTTATTAATTGTCCTCTCATCATAGTTAAAATTCACTTCTAAAATATCCACCTTCAATTACAACGGTACAGTTGTGGCCATTTCAGTTTATTTATTATTCTATTTAGATAATATTCTTTCTCAAATTGGAGTGTGTTTGGAGAAGTATTGGCCTTTTTCACTAACATATTTTTTTTACTGTATTTATGAGTTCTAGTATCACTTTTTATATATATTTCTTAGTATTTTTTTCACTACGTTACAGTTAAATTAAGCATTTTTCTAACACTTTCGGCTGAAATCAGATAGAATATATTTTTTAGGTGACAAACAACTTTGTTAGTTGCATAACTAAAAATAAGATAATAACACATAAAATAAACATAAATAATATTATATCATTTGGAAATCACAGGACTGATGTATTACTCTAGTTAATATCACATACTAAAATATATTACTTTTGTATTATAGAGTCTATAAAACACTCGACATATTTGATGATAAGCTCCATATTTCTGCCCTATAGTGACTCGTCTAGAAATTCTTGTAGTATTTAACAGTTGTTTATAGGGATCGGAGAAAATTATTGCAGACGGTTTGGTTCAGAAACCATTAAATTCGTTTTAAAGTAGTAATTATATAAAAAAAAAAAATGTAAAAAAGGAATTAATTCACTTATCCCTAAAACAGGATTTCTCTTTGTTAACTTCAATTTATTTAAATATCCATATTTTACAAGATTATGTATGGAGTAGAATATCATTTATATTAAGCAATGTTTATTTTTGAGTGATTGTAAAAATATTTTTAAAATAATAAACTTAATATACTTTAACATTAATTTTCCCAAAAAAACGGTTTTTTTTTCAAATTCATTAGGTATAATTAAGTAAATATTAAGATTTTATGTTTCTAACAAACGCGTGAGAATGTCAATCAGTTAAGGAGAAATAGTCTTTCCGGGGCTGAGATTCAGAAATCCCTTATTACAATTTACAGGAGAGCCTGGATTTATTAGGACAGAGCCTTGCAAGTCAATGAGTCTTCACTGTGTGACTGAAGTCCCAATGTAAAATTTCATTGAATAAGAAGGTAACATTGATCTGAGTGAGTTATTTAGTCCTCTAAGTTACGAGAATTATATGGAGAATAAGTAAATCAAGTGTTACTCCATTATGATATTTACTATTTTTATAATAACTCAAGGACAAATTTGTGTTTTTTTTTTTTTTTTTTTTTTTTTTTTTTTTTCTTAAAAGCCAAATACCGGTTCATTTTTAATGTAGAAATAAATAGCTACATACGTTAATAAACTCCATTTACAATTTATTACTTATATTATTTGCATTAGCTTATATAAAAATTAACTTTCAATTTCACCTCACGTGCTATCGTAGGATCCCTTAAAATATGAATAAAATTGTTTTCTTAAAAAAGGCAGGATATTAATTATTCATGGAAGTTCTATAATGTATTTAAATTCAAATTAAAAATTCATTTATTAATTTCTTTATGATTACATTTACATTGCAGCTTTAAATTGATCAATATACAAATAACAACAACAAATTAAGACAGTAACAAACTATGAGCCGTTTGCACATTACACGGACAGCTCAGTCTTCCTCTCTGTGTTTTATTTAGTTTTAGTGTCTTTGTTTTTGTTTACGTGCTCCATAATTTCGTTTTCTGTGTTCCTTGGTGTTGTCTGTAAGCTCGCCATTCTAGCTTGGCAGCCGACAAAGATATGTTTTGTGGCTAGAAACGTTTAGGTAAGTATTTGTAAATTTTTTTGCTTTTATAAATGTTTAGTTAAAAATATTGTTTATTGATCTTTATTGTGTTTGTTATTTCAGAAATTAATAAAGCTGTTGCCTGTTTGTGGAAATGTTTTTATTTTCAGCAGTTCTAGGAAAAAACTATAGTTAGCAGTTTTTATTTTCTAGCAGCTCATGTGCCGATGTAAAAGTTATTGTGATTTTATTTATTGTGATATTTTATTTATTTCTATTTATTATATTATTTTGTCGTGTTAAAATTGATTTTTAGATGTAAAAAATCTTTGTATTTTAATTGTTTTATAGTAAAGTTATTATTCATTTTCTCTTTTTATAACTATTTCACTTGATAGGTCTAACAAAAGGTTACATGTTGTTGCCGGACACGGCAGGATTTTAGTTGTGTAATGGTGAGTCATGTAAAAGTTAACTTTGTTCTTTATTATTGTTGCTTAATTAATTTCTTTAACCAATTGTACTTAGTATTTTGTTATTTTAGGTGAACACTTAATTTGGTATTTATGTAGTTTCTGTACTTCTTTATTTTATTTTACAAATTTTATATTTAAATTATCATGGCAGCTTTTATTAGTAAAACAAATGTTGTCTTTTTTTCTCGCCCCTTTATGTATTTATTTTGTTTTCTCGCTTTTGTGGAGCCAGAGTAAAATTTCTTTTGTGCTGTGCTGTTTCTTTAGCCCTAGCTCCGGGATCGGAGAGTGGTGGACGGGCACCTTCATGGCTACTGACGACGTTTTCCTGGAGGCACAGTGTGGAATCCTCTACTATGCGTCCCAGAGGGGCAGCCACTTCCTCACCCTTTCCGCGTTGTCCATCCATAGGCCTCCAGGATAAAGACATTGACATGCAGGTGACCAAAACCCAGTTTATTTATCCGGTATTCTGGTAATTTTCTTCTAAAAAACAGGGTTCTTGGGTAATTCTTCACTTTGCTGTTCTCACTAGGAGTTTTTTTTGTTCTGTGTCGTCCTCCTGAGTCCTGTGCCTTCGCAACCACCCTCGATGGGTCCAGCAATGTTTTAATAGAACGAGGGTGGGTTGCAACTATACTAAATTTAGTAATATAAACATATTCAATAAATAAATCATACATTCTCTCATATCATACAATTATAATTAATAATAAATCAAGGGAAAACAAACGAAATTAAAAGTTAATTAAAAAATTATTTAAATTAAAAAAACTACAGATTTCATATGTAGGAAAACAAATCGTTATGCGTTTTAAATACCTTTTTTATTCAATATTAATTTCAATGTTTCGATGTGACTAAAACGTTTAGATCAAAATCTTTTATGAAATACTGTTTTTCTTTTTTATATTTATAATTTTAAATCATGTCTCTAAACATACATTTTCAACCAAACAATAAAAGTTTCTATAACCATGCACGTGTCATTAACAAAACAATATGTTCTTAACATGAATTTTCATAAAGCTATAAAAATATGCCCAATACTTAACTTCGTAGATTATCAGTAAATAAAATTCTTACTAGGTTTGAGGGCTTTATGTATGAGTGAAACCAACCCTTTTACTTTATTTTTTAACTGTTTTGTAAAAAAACAACATGAGTTTCCATGGTCAAAATAATGTAAATTGGTAATTTGAAACAAACAGCTGTGCCGTTGGACACCACAGCTTTACTTTATTGGATCGCCTTCTTCTTCTTATTATTGATTATAGTGTGTATATGTTTCATTTTGTGTGCTAACATAAGTTTCAATATGGAACTAATCCATTAATTGTTTAAAAGGTTTTAATTAAAAGGTAAAATAAGATACAAAATAATATAAACAATGTCCGATTTCCGTTATGGAAATCACAATGGGTTTTATAATGTGTTACTGGGTTAAAAAGGCAAAAATGAGATTTACATGGCCGTAAGAGTGCATTTCACATTGGTACTTCTAAAAATAGTAAAAAGTGTTATTGTTTATTGATTTCATAGCTTAAAACAGTATTAATAACAATTGATTAAAAGTGATAATATATTATTAAAAGAAATTACAGCAAGCTAGTAGTAATACTTTAGTTTATTTTAAATTAATGTTTAATGTAATTGATATTTATTTCAGAGAGATAATTTTATAGATAGGAATGGCAACGATATATAGACATATTATTATCACAATTTAAATACATTATTACGTTATATAATTGCCATAGATTCGTCACCTCGATAGAAAAAGCAGAGTTAGGTACCCCACCACAAAATGGAGTCACTCTTCACAGAAACCAACGCTGGAAAACTTTAGCGATTAGGTAACATTGATTTTCTTCCAAACATTTTTACTGTCATGTAAATAGTTTTATTTCCGAATATATTATCCAGGCTAGACGTGCTAACCCGTTCTGACAGTGTCTGATTGCTTCCTCGTTATTGCGCAATATTAACACCCCATCAGTAGTTGAAATTGTAGAGTCGGCCAACTGGCGATCCATAAATCATCCAGCCTAGACATTCTAACCCGTTCTGACAGTGTCTCTTTGCTTCCAGCTTACTACGCAATATTAACATCACATCAGTAGTTTAAAGTGTAGAGTCGACCAACTGGCAATCCACAAATTACCCAACCTGACATTCTAAACCGTTCTGACAGTGTCAATTGCGTCCCCGTTACTACGCAATATTAACATCACATCAGTAGTTTAAAGTGTAAAGACGGCCAATTGGCAATCCACAAATTACCCAACCTGAAATTCTAAACCGTTCTGACAGTGTCAATTGCGTCCCCGTTACTTCGCAATATTAACATCACATCAGTAGTTTAAAGTGTAAAGACGGCCAACTGGCAATCCACAAATTACCCAACCTGACATTCTAACCCGTTCTGACAGTGTCTGATTGCTTCCACCTTACTACGCAATATTAACATCACATCAGTAGTCTAAAGTGTAGAGTCGGCCAATTGGCGATCCATAAATCACCCAGACTAGACATTCTAAACCGTTCTGACAGTGTCAATTGCTTCCCCGTTACTACGCAATATTAACATCACATCAGTAGTTGAAATTGTAGAGTCGGCCAACTGGCGATCCATAAATCATCTAGCCTAGACATTCTAACCCGTTCTGACAGTGTCTCTTTGCTTCCAGCTTACTACGCAATATTAACATCACATCAGTAGTTTAAAGTGTAGAGTCGACCAACTGGCAATCCACAAATTACCCAACCTGACATTCTAAACCGTTCTGACAGTGTCAATTGCTTTCACCTTACTACGCAATATTAACATCACATCAGTAGTTTAAAGTGTAGAGTCGACCAACTGGCAATCCACAAATTACCCAGACTAGACATTCTAAACCGTTCTGACAGTGTCAATTGCATCCCCGTTACTACGCAATATTAACATCACATCAGTAGTTTAAAGTGTAAAGACGGCCAACTGGCAATCCACAAATTACCCAACCTGACATTCTAACCCATTCTGACAGTGTCTGATTGCTTCCACCTTACTACGCAATATTAACATCACATCAGTAGTCTAAAGTGTAGAGTCGGCCAATTGGCGATCCATAAATCACCCAGACTAGACATTCTAAACCGTTCTGACAGTGTCAATTGCTTCCCCGTTACTACGCAATATTAACATCACATCAGTAGTTTAAAGTGTAGAGTCGACCAACTGGCAATCCACAAATTACCCAACCTGACATTCTAAACCGTTCTGACAGTGTCAATTGCTTCCCCGTTACTACGCAATATTAACATCACATCAGTAGTTTAAAATGTAGAGTCGGCCAATTGGCGATCCATAAATCACCCAGACTAGACATTCTAAACCGTTCTGACAGTGTCAATTGCTTCCCCGTTACTACGCAATATTAACATCACATCAGTAGTTTAAAGTGTAAAGACGGCCAACTGGCAATCCACAAATTACCCAACCTGACATTCTAACCCATTCTGACAGTGTCTGATTGCTTCCACCTTACTACGCAATATTAACATCACATCAGTAGTCTAAAGTGTAGAGTCGGCCAATTGGCGATCCATAAATCACCCAGACTAGACATTCTAAACCGTTCTGACAGTGTCAATTGCTTCCCCGTTACTACGCAATATTAACATCACATCAGTAGTTTAAAGTGTAGAGTCGACCAACTGGCAATCCACAAATTACCCAACCTGACATTCTAAACCGTTCTGACAGTGTCAATTGCTTCCCCGTTACTACGCAATATTAACATCACATCAGTAGTTTAAAATGTAGAGTCGGCCAATTGGCGATCCATAAATCACCCAGACTAGACATTCTAAACCGTTCTGACAGTGTCAATTGCTTCCCAGTTACTACGCAATATTAACATCACATCAGTAGTTTAAAGTGTAAAGACGGCCAACTGGCAATCCACAAATTACCCAACCTGACATTCTAACCCATTCTGACAGTGTCTGATTGCTTCCACCTTACTACGCAATATTAACATCACATCAGTAGTCTAAAGTGTAGAGTCGGCCAATTGGCGATCCATAAATCACCCAGACTAGACATTCTAAACCGTTCTGACAGTGTCAATTGCTTCCCCGTTACTACGCAATATTAACATCACATCAGTAGTTTAAAGTGTAGAGTCGACCAACTGGCAATCCACAAATTACCCAACCTGACATTCTAAACCGTTCTGACAGTGTCAATTGCTTCCCCGTTACTACGCAATATTAACATCACATCAGTAGTTTAAAATGTAGAGTCGGCCAATTGGCGATCCATAAATCACCCAGACTAGACATTCTAACCCGTTCTGACAGTGTCTCTTTGCTTCCACCTTACTACGCAATATTAACATCACATCAGTAGTTTAAAGTGTAGAGTCGACCAACTGGCAATCCACAAATTACCCAACCTGACATTCTAAACCGTTCTGACAGTGTCAATTGCTTTCACCTTACTACGCAATATTAACATCACATCAGTAGTCTAAAGTGTAGAGTCGGCCAATTGGCGATCCATAAATCACCCAGACTAGACATTCTAAACCGTTCTGACAGTGTCTCTTTGCTTCCAGCTTACTACGCAATATTAACATCACATCAGTAGTTTAAAGTGTAGAGTTAATTTGCCTAGTTTATTTTCCTAGTTTTAAAGTAGTATTCAGCTATGAAAACGTAACAAGTAACAAGTAAAATACTCAGATATTTGGTTAGGTCCCAAATTCAAAACTTACCAACCTTATCTAGTTTATCTGTCTGACATTTAAAAAACATATAGACAGAGTTTGCAGCAAATTACATAGTGGAATTTTCTTACTTCGGAGACTTTTAATGTTTTCAAATAGAGACATCTTGATTTCAGCGTACTACGGATGTGTCTACCCACACTTAGTCTATGGACTCCCAATATGGGGCGCTGAGTGCTCAAGGGTGAAGTGCATTTTTGCATTGCAAAAAAAGGCTCTGAGAGTTATACTTGGATTGCCCCGAAATAAATCTTGTAGAGGACTTTTCCGACGTAACAAATTACTTACTTTCCCTTCACTATATATCTTGGAAACCCTTATGTTTACGAAGAAAATATTCACCTTTTCCATCTAAAATCACATGCTCTTAGAAATTTATATAACTTAGATATTCCCCGTCACAATAGTACTTTTTTATAAAAAACACTCCACTTACAACTGTGTTAAGTTGTATAATAAGTTACCTAGGTTCTTGAAGGCTGAAGCTTGTGTGCATGTTTTTAGAAAGATATTGAAATTTGTTTTATTAGAAAAAGAATACTATTCAGTTTCTGACTATTTACAAGTTACAATAATAGATAGTAAGCATAAGTTACATAGTTATAATTTATGAATTGTAAATAGTTATATTAATGAAATGTTGTGCAATAGGTTAAGGAAGACGTTTGTCCATGACAATCTTGTTGTTATGACAATAAACTTTATTTGATTTGATTTGATTTGATATCTAGGTGGCTCATTATAGAAAGTTTGCAGTTAATGTATTATTTTAATTGCCTTAATTTATGACAAAGTTCAATTGTGATTCTTTTCACAGGGGAAATTAGCCTGAAGAATAATGATGATAAAGTTAAAGTTAAACTATTTTAATTTTTCAACCAGCCCACCATACACGTACTGTAGAATTAACCCACCCGCCCACCCATACCGGACTGTAGTATTAACCCACCCGCCCACCCATACACGTACTGTAGTATTGACCCACCTGCCCACCCATACATGGATTGTAGTATTAACCCACCCGCCCACCCATACACGTACTGTAGTATTGACCCACCTGCCCACCCATACACGTACTGTAGTATTGACCCACCCTGCCCACCCATACACGTACTGTAGTATTAACCCACCCGCCCACCCATACACGTACTGTAGTATTGACCCACCTGCCCACCCATACATGGATTGTAGTATTAACCCACCCGCCCACCCATACACGTACTGTAGTATTGACCCACCTGCCCACCCATACACGTACTGTAGTATTAACCCACCCGCCCACCCATACACGTACTGTAGAATTAACCCACCCGCCCACCCATACACGTACTGTAGTATTGACCCACCTGCCCACCCATACATGGATTGTAGTATTAACCCACCCGCCCACCCATACACGTACTGTAGTATTAACCCACCCGCCCACCCATACACGTACTGTAGTATTGACCCACCTGCCCACCCATACATGGATTGTAGTATTAACCCACCCGCCCACCCATACACGTACTGTAGTATTGACCCACCTGCCCACCCATACACGTACTGTAGTATTAACCCACCCGCCCACCCATACACGTACTGTAGAATTAACCCACCCGCCCACCCATACACGTACTGTAGAATTAACCCACCCGCCCACCCATACACGGACTGTAGTATTAACCCACCCGCCCACCCATACACGTACTGTAGTATTGACCCACCTGCCCACCCATACATGGATTGTAGTATTAACCCACCCGCCCACCCATACACGTACTGTAGTATTGACCCACCTGCCCACCCATACATGGATTGTAGTATTAACCCACCCGCCCACCCATACACGTACTGTAGTATTGACCCACCTGCCCACCCATACATGGATTGTAGTATTAACCCACCCGCCCACCCATACACGGACTGTAGTATTGACCCACCTGCCCACCTATACATGGATTGTAGTATTAACCCACCCGCCCACCCATACACGTACTGTAGTATTGACCCACCTGCCCACCCATACATGGACTGTAGTATTGACCCACCTTCCCACCCATACACGTACTGTAGTATTGACCCACCTGCCCACCCATACACGTACTGTAGTATTGACTCACCTGCCCACCCATACACGTACTGTAGTATTGACCCACCTGCCCACCCATACACGTACTGTAGTATTGACCCACCTGCCCACCCATACACGTACTGTAGTATTGACCCACCCGCCCACCCATACACGTACTGTAGTATTGACCCACCTGCCCACCCATACACGTACTGTAGTATTGACTCACCCACCCACCCATACACGTACTGTAGTATTGACCCACCTGCCCACCCATACGCGTACTGTAGTATTGACTCACCTGCCCACCCATACACGTAATGTAGTATTGCCCCACCTGCCCACCCATACACGTACTGTAGTATTGACTCACCTGCCCACCCATACACGTACTGTAGTATTGACCCACTCGCCCACCCATACACGTACTGTAGTATTAACCCACCTGCCCACCCATACACGTACTGTAGTATTGACTCACCCACCCACCCATACACGTACAGTGGTATTGAACCACTCGCTTACCCATACACGTACAGTGGTATTGACCCACCCACCCACCTATACACGTACTGTAGTATTGATCCACCTGCCCACCCATACACGTACAGTGGTATTAACCCACCCATACACGTACAGTGGTACTGACGCACCCACCCACCCATACACGTACAGTGGTACTAACCCACCCGCCCACCCATACACTTACAGTGTTACTAACCCACCCGCCCACCCATACACTTACAGTTATTGTTAGTGATGATATTGTGACTTGATAAAAAGACTAAAGAAATAAAATGCATATGCACAGTTCTATCACAGTGATTCGGATCTCTTAATAAAGATTTAATATAATGTTTCCATGATAAAATCGCTGCTGTGTATTTAAATTTGTTCACACTGGTAATGAAAAGTTAGCTATGAATGGATGAAGAGATATCTCCCTTATTTTCCAGTCATCAAACTGTCACGCTTTCCTTTCCAAGAAATAGTCTTCATTTTTTTGAGCTCAAATTCTACTTTAATCATACGATAAATGATCAATAAAATTTCATTTATTTAGATTTATATTAAAAATATGTACAGGTATATTGGTATATTTTAATACAAACGGTTCGATCTTTTGTTATCTCTTGTCTCTTTAGTAAACTCTCAATAACAATAATACTTAATCTCAAAAACTCAACGAATTAAACTTACAAACACCATCTTCATATAGCTCAGGCTGGTCAAATAGGGATCATTCATTTACTCCTAAAATCTTATGTCTACAGAACAAAAAACCAGGAACAAATGAGGAAAACATATCAGCTTATTACCAATCAACCTGGAAAATTCTCCTCCAAGGCAAGTTCTTACTTAGTTTTCAAAATGTAAGATGAAGGAGCATTTGAACAGTTATGAGAGGATATTTGAACATTTCTATACTTTGACGATTCAAATGCTACGAGAAATTTGGTTTGATACAAATGGTCTATCATTAAAATAAAATCTCAAATTTGAATTATATTTAAAGGAATAATATTCAAAGTGTTTTATAACTTGAATCCTGTCTGGCAGATATATCCCATTATTAAAATTAGCATAGAATATTTAAATCTACAATACTCTGTTTAATTTACTAAAAATGTTTAATATATTAAGACCTAATTGTTGTTGGCACTAGTGGTGTAGTGATGTAACCCAGCTGATTGGAAACAAAGTACTGTGGAGATTTTAGGTGATAGTTTCTATACTCAGGCACCTTAACATTGACATGTCGTCAGGTCGATGGTTGCCATCGACATGTACACAACTAGACATGCATGAGTTGTCCGTGTTAGGTGTTTGTCAGGGTCTGGTTGTCGTATAGGGAAGAGAACTGAGTAATAGGCTTTTCAGATAGATGAAATCCAGACCTATAATTTGTAGTTTGGATTCTACGTAAAAATTTATGTCTCTATATTTGGAGCTATTTGGTAATTAATAAATGTCTCTTTCGGACCATTTCCGTTAACTCACTACTAATACTACTTTAGTTAGGTTATGTTAGGTTTGTATAGATTGTAATAGTTTTGGTTATGTTAGGTTTGGTTATGTTATGTTAGGTTTAGTTATGTTATGTTAGATTTGATCAGGTTATATTATGTTTGGTTATGTTATGTTAGCTTTAAATATGTTATGTTAGATTTGGTTACTTTATGTTTGGTTAAGTTAAGTTAGATTTGGTTAGGTTATGTTAGGTTTAGTTATGTTATGTTAGGTTTGATCAGGTTATATTATGTTAGGTTTGGTTAAGTTAGTTAGGTTTAGTTATGTTATATTAGGTTTGGGTAAGTAATGTTAGATTTGGTTAGATTAGGTTATGTTAGGTTTGGTTAAGTTATGTTAGGTTTATTTATGTTATGTTAGGTTTGGTTATATTAGGATAACCTAAGTAATGGTTATACGGTAGTGAATGAACGGAAAAGATCCGGTCTTTCTAAGGAATGTTCAGCCTTAGCTCGTAACAATGCTAAACTTGTACATCAACACTCATCATAATCATGCGCTTCTCATATACGCCCTCATTGTTAACGTGATTAATAATTGTTTAATATTTTAGTTGCCTTTTTATAAATTGCCCTTTTAATTTTATTTAGTAGTTAATATTATATATTATTAATATATCTTATATTATTTGAATTGCATTGTACATACATAACTTTTTTTATATTAATCCTTATGTTATTAACAAATTTGTACAAAGTTACTATCATAGTTCCTCTCTCAATTAGCATACTATGTTAGAGATATGTACTTAATGAGCTGTATTTCACTATGTGTTAAAACTAAAGATAAATAAATAAATGTAAATAGGCTGTGAGCTATTTTTAGGCAAAGAAGAATGGTCAATCCTAAACAGACTCCGAGAGGAGATTTTTTTCTTTCCTGAAATAACCATGCGAGCTGATTTCTTCCAGTTTAATACAGTAGATGTTTTTAGACAATCTCTGTTTTCTTCTTGTTTAATATTTTTCAGTTCAAGCAATATTAATTTTCTGTTTTATCGTATCCCAATCATAATAAAATACACAACAGGCATTGGGGAATAATTATATAAAACATTAGTTATTATACGGTGGGGTTGCTGTATGCTTGTATACCCGGAACGGAAAGATTAATAAAAGTTACATTGTTAGAAAGTCGTATTTGATTGTATGATTTTTTGTTTGAATGAAGAAAATATATATTTAGATATTTTTTAACAAAAGACGTTTTATTTTGAATATATATGTGTGTGTGTATGTGTGTGTGTGTGTGTGTGTGTGTGTGTGTGTGTGTGTGTGTGTGTGTGTGTGTGTGTGTGTGTGTGTGTGTGTGTGTGTGTGTGTGTGTGTGTGTGTGTGTGTGTGTGTGTGTGTGTGTGTGTGTGTGTGTGTGTGTGTGTGTGTGTGTGTGTGTGTGTGTGTGTGTGTGTGTGTGTGTGTGTGTGTGTGTGCGCGTGTGCGTGTGCGTGTGCGTGTGCGTGTGCGTGTGCGTGTGCGTGTGCGTGTGCGTGTGCGTGTGCGTGTGCGTGTGCGTGTGCGTGTGCGTGTGTGTGTGTGTGTGTGTGTGTGTGTGTGTGTGTGTGTGTGTGTGTGTGTGTGTGTGTGTGTGTGTGTGTGTGTGTGTGTGTGTGTGTGTGTGTGTGTGTGTGTGTGTGTGTGTGTGTGTGTGTGTGTGTGTGTGTGTGTGTGTGTGTGTGTGTGTGTGTGTGTGTGTGTGTGTGTGTGTGTGTGTGTGTGTGTGTGTGTGTGTGTGTGTGTGTGTGTGTGTGTGCTTTATAAATATTACTAAACGTTTTATTATAATCAACATAATGCTGCTGCATGATAGTAAATTTTTAGCAATATTAAAAACATTATTTATAAGTTACCAAAACTCATAATTCAACTTGTAACATACAAAGAAAATGTTCAAATTTGATTAGAAAACATTTGATTTAGTAAGGTACAGTACTTTCAAATGTGTTATAAGGTGACTTATTCAAATTAGCTTATCTATTTCTGAGTTTCGTTAAGCCATATTTAGAACAAATTGAAAGTATACGACAGTAAGAAATATATTAAAATGCAATAATGTAATAAAACATTTAATGTTTGTACAAACAAAAAGAAAATTGTTTATTATATAATATATATAGTAAATATAAAAAGTTACTTTAATGGAAAGCCGTACGAATATTTACTAAAATACATCCTTACACGTACAGCACAGTAGACCGCTTTCACTTGGTTTATTTGCAAGACTTATCTTGACTATTAGAAGACAACAAACAGCGGAACGGGCGGTAAAATCTGCGTAAAAACACGTTTCCAATGTTCAATAACAAAACTTCGCTCGTAAAAATTGGCTTTCCATTCCCAGGGTATCTGTCATGTAATAACTGAATAATTCTCAAAGTTTTACATAAAAGTAAAGATTCCATAGCTCACGCTGACACAATTTAAATGCAGGTAAAATTGCATGTACAAAAGAGCACAATTATTTATAAAAATAACACAAAATGGTCCAATTAATTTATAAATATAATCCAATTGAATATTACTAAAAATTTATGATTTAAAAATAACAAAACATTTACGAAATATTAATTATGCTATAACATAATTTGTAATAAATAATAGTAAATATAGTAATAATGGATTTAAAACTGCGACATATGTAGAATAATATTGTAAGTTCTTATTTTTAAACTCCTCTTTGACATAAAAGCTTTACATATTAAATATTAATTTTTCTAGTGTCCTCATAATATTTAAGGTTGTCAATGGCAAAAATATAGATATATAGTTATTGTTATTAGCACACAAGAAATTAGTGAAAGTCTAAACCTTTATTTAAAAGAACTTTAAAATCGTTGCTGTTCTACAATACCCTGGTTTTTAAAACGACTACTTCGACTACTTGGTACTGTACTTTTTACTAAAAACACAAATCCAGGATATTTCCGTTGTATTTGGACAGCATTTGCACGTTTAGAACATTCATAAAATCTTTTAGTAAAAAAATTGTAATTAAATAAATAATGTCTTTATTAAGGGGTGAAGTTAGGACCGTAAAATCGTCTCTATGTACTATATGTATATATATTTTCATGTAAGTCTGTGAATATTTTTGGTACTGTATCTATTACATTTTTTCGTTATAAAACTTTATTTACTTAAATTGTCAAATAATTATTATTGTTTGTGTTGTTTTTTTATTATGTTCTTTCAAGTATAGTTATGTTTTCACCACTTATTTGTTATAATTATATTAGTTATTGTAATCCGCTGCCACAGAGCGCTATTTAGTTTTATTTTCTTTAAAAATTCGTTTTTCCTGTTTTAATATACAAAATGTTTTTTTTTTCTTATTCTTATATTTTAAAATGTGTGTGTACATATTATCGGCACCCAACGATGTTGGCTTGTTGGACCATATGTTGTAAAAATATGGTAAATAACTAAATTAAATTAGCAAACCCCAAAAATATTCCTGAAAAACAGTCAAAACTGACACTTTTTTACGAGGAAAGAAGGAAATCAATACGATTTATATTATCCTTTTTTTATTAGGCGTAGAAAGCATGAAGCCGATATATGATCACAACAATGGAGTGTGGTGGTATCTTAACATGATTGATGGTGTGTTTCACACTTAAGAGCATGTTATGATGTGGCACCTTTTATTTAACAAATTGATCGATGGCTTTTGATCATATTTCAAACAAGTGAAATCGTTTTACTTTCGGATATAATAATGATTTAGAAAGCTCATAATTAATTACAGACACTAACAGCTAATTTAAGAACAACTTTCAAAACATGTAGTTTAGACTTATTTTATATTTTATATTATTAAGGTTAAATTTATCGAATAATTTGGATAAAAAAATACAAGTATTTCAAATAAAAAATATATTGACACTGTTATCTGACAAATATAAAACACCAGATATTGACGATGTTATCCGCCAAAGCATAGTCAATAACAAGTGATTTTCTGAAAAAAATACCGGTTGACCTTACTTCATTGTCGAGCTAATATAAATTCATGCAAGTTACTGTTAAAGTTTCTTTTACACATTTCCCTTAAGGGAAACCATAATTTTGCTAAAAAATGTTATGCTAATTAAGTTCTTTGAACTTTACATGATATGACTATTTAAAAAATGTTTAGGGAAAAATTATAGTAAATTGCCATGTCACAGATTGCCTTTAATTGTATTTATCTATTTTGATTAATTATTTTATAATATATGTGAGTATTATTCTCTCACTCTTATAAACTTGCAAATGCGATCCTTAGTGTAACAGCATTTGAAAGTTTTCACAGCTTTATTGGGTAAAATATAAATTAAAATGGCATTTCGGTATATAACTGTGCTAATCGTATATATATATTAATATGTGCATAATTAAATATGTATACTTATTTGTTACCATCAATAACTCTTGCATTTATTTATTAATAAACTAGGGTAATATGAAGGAGATAAATATTGAAATTTACCGAATAATTGTGGCCTACTTTTTCTTAAATAACACAATTTATTTTGTACGATTAACTCTGTCGATGCATTTTAAACAGTAAAAACTTGATTCTTCAATTTCTCAATATAAAATGTAATCAGTAAAAAACACTGTTACACCATGAATGAATGTTACCCGTAAACTTGTTTACCTTGTTGTTTCCACCAACGCATTTATGTGCTTAGTTGTCATTTAAAAAGTTGTAAAATAACGAAAATGTAAAAAATGAAAGAGCTAATTTATAGAAACTGACCCAATATCCAGTATTACTTCCGATCATTTTAAACGGGTAAATAATAGTACATTCGTTTCTAGAATTTATTAAGTTGTTGAGGTTACTACTTTTTTGCATCGTAGCTTTTTAAGATTTTAGGAGGTTGATAGTTTGGATAAGTTTAATGTCAGGCCATGGGTTTGAGATGATTGGGACATACCAGTAGTCTAGCACTAAATACATTTCAGAGACTCTCTTGCCAATTGTGTTTAATCGTTCTGTTATTATGGGTATTTATTTATGATTTTAGGCTATATTAATTGGTGGATTCATCAGTATTTATGAATTATAGTGGACCTATTGCTATAATACTTTTCGTATTGGGCTAGAAAATGTTTCTTTTCTTTTATTTTTTTATTATACACCAAAAGAACTTTTAAAATAAACAAATTACTTGAAATAACTATTACTATGCAATGTAATATCTTTACGTAATTATTAATTATTTATCATTTGTTACGCCGATTGTAGATATCGTAGGCTAGCATGAGGAGCAAATGATTATGATGAATGTTGATGAACGAATGTAGTCTTCGTTACTAAGGTCGATTATACCTTAGAACGAGACATTTATTAATAGCCCATTTTTACGTGGAATCCAAACGTGTCATGGACCTGATTTTCAGCTAACTGACAAGCCTTATACTCAGTTCTCATCTACACTCAACATCCGGAACCTACCACCAAACATGGACATCCCAGGCCTCTTAGTCCTAACTTCTTTAATTTTTTAACTTTAACTTTTCTAGTAGCGTCCTCACCAATGGCAACAAAAGGACGATGTATTAGTATTAAGAGGACAAAAAATAGAACTTTTCACCTACAATTTCTACAACATCATGTCCCCAGGTAATTGGGACACAGCAATGTACTAAAAATAATAAACGGTTAAATTGAGATAACTTCTTTCTAACTAATTTATAGCAAACAAAAACTTACTTTGTCAAGCGATCTCATAACCCCCCCCCCCCCCATTATCAACGGGTTCTCATTTACATTATCATCATAAGGCCAGTTTTAATATCCGTTATCTTCATCCTTTCCATTCAGGACATTATGTTCCTACCCTCTTCTCTCAAAAACAAGATGGGGTTTGACTTTACTACCCAATTTAACAAAGCCGAAGTCTTGCCGATTTTAAGTACTGAAAAGAACTACATTTTAAAAATATATTCGTTAACCAGCTTTCTTGTGTAAGCAGTATTTGTCTGCAGTGTTCTCTAAAAAAGGACAGCCACCATTAAAAATGAAAACAGAACACTTTAAAATGTGTGTTCGTGAACTAAGATATTTTTTAGTTGGTAAGCCTGTATTACGTACTCTGTATAGAAAGTCCAGTAAGGTCAAGACCAGAGGGTTCCGACAATATTTCGTGTGTGGGTTCTGTGGGTTCGTGGGTTCCGACTAGATATATCGTGTGTGACTGTTCCTAAGAAGGGTGACCAGTGAGGGAGCCCATCCTTCTACGTGGCCGCCTGCCCTGTAACTGGAGATAGTATGGAAGTGACCTTTAGGTAGTTGGTCCGCAAGTGTTAGAAAGGGCTTCTTAGCTCTAACTTTGCCTGGAAAATTATACATACTAAAACTTAACTTTCTTTCTAACTTAACTCATCCAAAATTAATTTTAAACCTAACCATGTTTACCCTTAGTACCATGAAGAGCATATTTTTCTGAATCAACATTTATATATAAAGTCGGTGATCTTTTTCTAGATACGACCCGTCTGCACTTTCAGTAAAAATGTTGTAATCATTTTATGATATTCTATGAGCTAATAATAACTTGAAAGATTTTCTCAACACTCAAAATTCGGTGATTTTGTGGTCTATTAAAACGCCCACTATCAGTCATTCCCCATGGGTTGTTACGTTTCATTATTTTGGGGCTATTTTATTTACTTACAAAATCATCTGCCTTGAAAATTATTGTAGAGGATAGTTATTTTAGTACGAGTCACTTATTAAATACATATTAAAATTTTGCATTCTAGTAATAAATATAAAAATTATTTTATTTATTAAAACATACTCATAGTTCAGTAATATTAAGTTGGCTTTCGACACGGATTATGTCATAATTAGTATAACTAAAAAATTTTTTCAGAAGTGTTCTTTGCCGTTCTTTTAAAAAGAGGTTATAATGAGTGAACATTATCGTGAACACCTCTTTTCATATACATGGCTTTATGTATACATGATTAATTAGTGTGCAGAATGTTAATGCGCTTTTATTGAATTGCCCACGCATTCACCATTTTGGGTGTAATTGATGATCCAACTTGTCCGACAAAACGCCGCACACTGGTCTCCACTGTTCAATTACCCAATAGTGAAGCAGTGATTGCAATGTTAATGTCAGGGAGAGTTCAATAGTGGTTTTATTGAGCAAGATAATGTGTGAGTTTAGCTAGGATTTTATATATGTTGCTGCTTTTAAATTGTTGTTATACATTGCAAACATGTTTAAATGGTTATTCATTATTGTTATTAGTATTTATTACTGATACGTCGGTCGGACAGTAATAGTTACAGTAGTTCATACACCGATAGATTTAGCTTGCATTGAAAGTGACAGTCAAGCGACAGCGTTAAACAGTGACATATAATGTTTGAACACAAACTCGAGTTTGACAAGTAACAAAATTATTATAAGTATTAGGGGTCAAAATTAATTAATTAATTTTGAATTAGTGTCTGTATGGTAATATAAATCTATGGTAAGACAAATACCTCATTATTTGTGATTTTGTTTATTGATCAATGTGAATAGAGTATCGGTAGTCACAAAGTGTGATCGCCGTATTGTTTCGGACTCAGTTGACTGTAACTGTACGCTCGATCAATCTCCCAATGTTTAATTAATCTTATAATACGGTCATTAAATGTTGATATGAATTAAACACTAAAGTAAAAATCATTTTATTAGTTTTATTGTTTTTAAATAAATAACCTTGATGTTTATAGTTTCTTTTATTTTTCAAGCTATATCAATTCACGACTATCCGATGATGCAAGGAGACTCACTATTACATAAATACATTTTAAGGTAAATTGCTCACTAAACTTTTATATTATATATATAAGCTCATCATCCATTAATACTGTGGGATTTCTAAGGATTTCCTTAAAGATATTAATTAAATAAATCATTAGCTCTTTAAGTTTATTTAGGGCATCTATGATGAATATTATGAAACATTATTTTAATTATTATAAAAAACTATGCCAAAGCTAAATAGAAGAATATACGATTTCAAATTTGTTTTATACTTGCACTAGATTTATATGCTTATTCATAAATCTTTAACTCCTGTAAAAATATATACAAACCCCACATGGGATTTCTTGAGAATGTTTAACCTTCAAAATAACAATATTTATAATTTGTAATTATAACAATATTCATAATTTATAATTAGCTAATTTAAAACTAAATTTACTTGGTAATTTTTAAGATTTAAATAATAGTACTTTAAATACAATATTTGTATATAGGGAGAAATAAAAAGTATAAATTATTTCTTATTCCTCATTTAAGTTCTTTAGGCTAAAAATAAAAAGTGAGAAAAGCAAAATAACGTATTAGTATTTTCCTTTGGCAATAAAAAATACCAACAATAACTGGTGTATACAATATGTGAAGCCAAAGCCGTTTATCTCATCAGGAAATGTATCTGGCGAGTAAGTCCGCGTATTTCCCCGGGGGACAAAGCTAATATCGAGTGACACAGAGACCAACAACATATGTTGTAGTGTCCTCACATGGCCACTATGGTGACGGGGGGGGGGGGGAGTACTTTTATCTTCAAAATAAGAGAAACAATTTTATATTTGTTTTATTTGTTTGTTTACTTTCTTCATTACAGAATAATCGCAATTATAATGAAAGCAACAATGTTCAGTGAAAGTGTTCTATGTGGGTCTTCATCTTTAAAAGCACAAACTCCATTAACCACAAAATTAATTTATCAATAAAAAAATAAATCATACACCAAAAAACATCAAACAAATCACTTATACAAGCAAACATAACAATAGAATAATCTGTATATTTTGTTCAGGAAATTAGATTATATTAAGCTAATCATATAGAAAATTCATGATATCAACAAAAATATTTGTACACAAAATAATAATACAAACAAACAGATAAATACAAAAAAATTTTATACAAATTTTCAATAATATTATAATCACGATAAACAACATAGGTTATTCTTCTGAAAACCTGGAATAGTTTAGTTAAATTTACCAATATAAGTATTTAATTAGTTTGATAATATGGTTCGATTAATTAATTCGGCTATATGGTAAAAAAATAGCTTATTTCTGCTGTTAAAATTTAGTACCCTGAGGCAAGTAACATCTAGACTGGATAAGTCGACTATCCTTCCTCGGACCGTATAAATTATTATACAAAAAGTATAAATTTGAGCATAACTTTAATGATAGTTACTTTACCAATTTACTTGATAATTTTTGTAATTTTTTTTTTTTTTTTTTTTTTTTTAAGGAGAGGCAAACCTCCTTCTTAACCTTACTCTGCAAACCAGGGGGCAAACCAGTACAGTAGAAGGTGAATATTACTGATAAATCTTCCGGTCTAGGCCGGATTCGAACCAGCGCTATCTCTAATCCAAGCTCAAAGTCCTGACGCCTTAGACCACTCGACCACCGGCTCGCCCTAAATTGATATGTGTAGTTTCAGTAATAAATCTTATGACAAAGTTATACTAAATACATTCTGAAAACAATTAGAACTTTATATCTGTACAAACATCAAACACAATTATTCAAAAACTCCTAAGATATTTTTTTCACCCTGGAACAATTGTTTACATTAATTAATCTAATACAAAAATTACAAGAGCAATTTTTGTCTTAGAATGATCTAATTCGCTAACAAATTGGTTTATTTGTATGTAATAAAATGTTCAAAAATTTATGTACGCCTTTTCTTACCTTTAACACCAAATACAATTTTTATGATTTGATTATCACTTAGGACTTTTTCATTGTATTTTTATTGATAAAAATATGATCTGTGGAAATTTTTAGTTTAATCGGAGTTATCCCCACTTTCACGAGTATTTTGACTCGACTAAGTCTTTTACTTATCTCCACTCTGACTCATTCTATATCATAAAATACAGATTTAAAACTTAAAACGCTGATTTAAAATTTCAAGTTCGTAACACATTTCAAACCAACCCATGGTTAAATATTAATTTGTTCAATCAACTAGTAAAACATAAAATTAAAGTGCAGTATTCGTATTACATCGAAAGACAAGTAATGCCATAAACATAAGCAGTTCAACTTAGATAGTTGGAAAATATACTGGTAATTCTGTAGCTTGTCATGACAAGTGTACCAGACAGGGCTTCACTACCACCACAAGTGCAAAGTATACAGCCATCAGCTGTTTACTGTGTTACTGACTATTTGTCGATATGCTTCTCTACAAATCCGACCATATAGGGATGTAAAGTATAAATCTTTTTCTCTGATTTGGTTAAACCATTCAAAAATATCGAGTTAAATTCAGGTTATTTATTTCATTTTAGTGCTTCCAGTGGCTCACAAAAGTGGGATTTTAAGTTTCCAACCCGAAAATTATAAATTGTATTTTAAATACTCAAACTTTAATTTTATTGTAATTTCTTTAGTTGTGTTTTTTAGCTTGCATTTTTCTGTAATTTTTATTTACAATCAACTAAAAAGGCGTAAAATTATTAACATCCACAACGGAGATTATTAATTGTAATTCAATTAAAGACAAACATGACTAAAGATACTCTAAAATAGTAAAAGTTATGTAATAATGTAATCAGATATTATGTAATCAATTATATAACCTTCTAAATAACCATTTCCAATGTACGATGTTTTTTACGTACCATTTCCAACTCGCCTCAAATGCTGTTTAACGTCTCTTGCATTTTATAGTGTGGACGAGTTGATGGCATACAACTGGGAGACCGCATAACCAGAAGACTGACAACCGGTGTCGGAGGTGGGGATTTGGTATGAGTGACTATACTATGAGTGCAACCGTAAATGATGTATGTTTTGACAGATGCTTTGATGTGGGATGTATGTTTTAGATTTTTATATAGGGACGACGTTTGCTATACATTTTTGTAATGTCATTGCAAATAAATATTTGATTTGATTTGATTTGATTTGATTTTACGTGCTACATAATGTTAGTTACCATGAACTACACACAATACTCTATTCATATCCCAACAAACGTGTGCCGTTTTACCATCGAATTAAATTCGTCTATTGCTATAAACAGAACAGGCTAAAAGTATTAGAGTACTTACAAATCTAAAAATAATTTGATCTTGATTTTTTTTAATTAGCAATGCGAATGTAAAAACTCATTTATAAAAAAATAATTAAATAACATAGTTATGATAGTATTTAAGTTGTTGATTATGTAAAAGGACGTAAAATTTTAATGATCTCTGACGCGGTACTGGGTAAATCCCTTAAAACTAAATGATTGTTTAAATATTTAATTTCAGTCCACATTCAAGACAGGAGCCCTTTGGGACGCAAACTATAGAATTTCCCTTAAAATATAACCTTTCACCTACACTTATTATTTTTTTTTATTTAGTATATTATAGACCACGGTATGCATAGAATTTTAAGCATTGCCTTGGTTCCATGGAATCTACGAATATTTATTTATTCTAGCCTGGGGTGTTATTTCTTGAAATATATACTTTTACCAAATATCACAAAGTTTGCCAAAATTTATTTAAATACTATTTTCTAGTTGGGAGATACAGTAAATAAGACTTACTTACGGAAAAGTCAGTAATTTCTCCGGTACATTGCCAACTAATATTATTACAGCGGAAAGTTGTTGAAAGGTTTTAGGTGAACTTGAAATTAATAAAGTTTACCTCGGTGTGAAGTTGAAAGTTATGAAAAACTGCCTGCTACCTCCTCATGAATAGGTATCACTTGTAAAGGTGACGTTTAACGAAAATTAAATTTAATGGAAGAGTAAGGTAATTAATAATTTTATTTTATAAGTTTTTATTATCATATTTGTGTGATATAATTTTACGGGAGTAATATATAAACCATATTTAAATGTTTAAAAACATACCAAAAGACAATCTTTTAAAAAAAGTACAAAGTACTTATGTCTGTGAATATTACGAGAGCGTCACAAAGATAAATCCAGGTTTCTTAAACACTCAGCATCTGCTTCTCATATTGAATGAAGACCAGCTAATACCCTCTGAAAATAACGCAATGAGCCCTCATTAATTATGTGATCCATAGTCAAACTCGACTCCACAATCACATGACTGATCATTTGCCATTCTCCACTTATATTTCCAGTAGTTGCTATACCCGTGTGAAAGCGACTCAACATAGTTCATTCCTTACGAGGAAGGTTCATTGCACCGATGACGGTCATAAGGTCCAGTACTTATTTCAACCGTCAAACAAATCCCAAGTTAACTCCAGTTGGTTTTTGGGGAAAAGTCGTTTGAGATTAACTGAGAAGCTTGTCGACGATGTAGTTTTTTACATTTAAGACGCCCTGCATGTTTTCGGATATCTTGAAAAATGGGGAAATTCGGAGTATATAGGATCTTCTTGACCTCTGAGAAGTGCCTCTTTGCGTCATATGTTTTTTTGCAATCAGCAGCCACAGTAGAGCGGTCGCAATGAAGGAACCTCTTATCGCTTTTATCGCCGTGTTTAGTTGTATATAAATCACTCGTACATGTTTACCACTAAGCCACACTGGCACACAATATTTAACAGTGCAATAAATCATAACAAAGCAGTAGTACGCAAGGCTTGTGCTTTGGCTCCCCACGATGGTTCAGCAAGTTGCTGCACTGTGTACGGGAGAAATTAAAACCTAAATTTAAAAGTCCTCCTATAAATGAAATCGAACAGATTCACAACCTTAAAACTATACTCAAAATCAAGGCACTAAGAATACAACCAACTACATGCACATTCGTTGACTTCAAAAACGCATACGACACCATCGATAGACTATCACTCTTCAACACGCTAGGAGAATATAGACTAGACGACAAACAAAAAGACTAATCGAACAAACTTTAACATACAAACAATGCAAGTTAAATTTGTAAGTGAAATCTGAAATGCAATGGAAATAAATACCGGGGTGAGACAAGGAGCCGGACTCGTCACTACTGTTTAGCATAGTATTAGACAAGAGATGATAGAATAGGAAAAATAACTGAATAATAAATCGAAGTAGAACTTGATACACCTGGAAAGGGGAAACAAAAAGCCGACATACCATACCTTACCTTAGCTTACGACCTAGCAATTATAACAACAAACCCAAGCAAATCTATGACCCAATCTCTACGATAAACGTTAAAAGAATGCGCAGAGAAAATAGGATTACAAATATCCTTTTTTTAAACATAATATATATCGCAAAAAACACGTACAAATAAATTAAAAACAAAAATGGGGAAACAAATAGAGTTGATTATTTAAGTACCTAGATGAAATAGTCGAACCAACTAAAAAAGCAAGCACAAAAAGCTAAAATACAAAAGAACACTAGCGTTAACTTAAAATATTTGCAATAAGAAATCAATATCAATCAATACAAAAATTCGGTACTACAAGACAGTAATCGAACCGATTGCATTATAAGCAAGTAGCACTCTAGCACTAAACATAAAAAGACAGTTACATGGACTGAAGACAGAAAAATTATTCGAAAAAAATTGATTCCAGAAAAGCAGAGGAAGGATACAGGCTGAAAAATCGTAAAACACTCAAATGCTGAAACAGACGTCAGGAAAGGAAGGGCAATATTTTACGGGAATATACAAAGACTACTAGAAACACGAATGACGTAAAAGATACACAACATATTAACAACATAAAAAATCACAACCAACTAGGTAGTACAGACACAAAAACACTTTAAAGAACAAACATAAAACAAGAAGAAATCCTAGACAAGACACATTCAAAAATAAAATACACAATTGGAAAGTTGAACCAGAACCAGAGAAACAGAAACAATACAGGCCCAAGTGGTCAAGTGAAAGAAAGCAAGAGTTTAGCCGGATAATGAAACAAAGATGGAGAGAAAGAATGAACAAAAAATTGGGTTAAGATTGCTTAGCGTCTTCCTTCATGGGAGTTTTACAGCCTGAATAAATAAATAAACATTCTTGATAAAATGTCCACTTTCTAAAGTATCGTTTACATTAAAGTACAGTAATTATTTAACTCAAATAGTATAAATAATGTTATTTTTTTAATGCTTAGCTAATACAAACTATGATGTTAATGGCAGTCATAAAACAACGACAAGTAAACGTTTGAGGCTAACGAATTTTTTACTCTTTGACTGGATAAGTATTTCTTAAAATGAAGCAGAGCTTAAGCCTTAGCCTCCAGCTACTTAAGTCAAATACTTTTACTCACCTGGTTGTACGAGGATGTAAGAGTCACATCCACCCTACAAATAGATTTGTGTGTACGTGGCTGGGAGGGCCTTAAACGTCTTAATAAGAATTTATTTCACTTCTGCAATCAACAGTTTATTCACATTTTAAATGGCCAAAGTTCTAAGTCATGGGGTTCTGTTGATATTTAACTACCTACATAAAAGTTGTTTCTCTTTCATCTTCTGTTCACATTGTGATATATTAACGTTATAAATTTAAAATACAAATTTAATACATTCATTAAGGAAGGGAGTAAGTTTTTGTCGATAGTATATATTGTTTATATTCAAAAGAAAAGGATTACAGTGCTATGATTTCTTTCGTTTAATCAAAACAATTACATTAAAACAAAACAAGTAATACACTTAACATTGTATGATCATTGACATAAATAATCTCACATGCCATCTATCACTAATTTTATTATATATCCGTACATATGTTTCATTCTTAAACTATAATATGGGTGATGTTAAATGAAACTGCTGTAAATATTAGTAATATATTGATTTGTTCTACAATATGAAAATTATTTATTGTTTTATTTACCAATGTAAAATATATATATTTTTCATTCTCTATATGAAAAGTTTTCATAAGTTACCTGCGTATGTTTAAAACAAGTTAAACCCTTTCAGATTTACATGGAATGTCATAATTCACCCCAGGGGACAATTAACAACATCCCTACGTGGGAGCTCAACCAACATACTGTAATGTTGAATTATGCTTCACTTTTTTACTGAATATTAATAATATACGACCAATTCAAAATAATTACCCATATAATTTCATAATTTGGTATATTAAATCTTATGATTAAATAAAACGTATTAAAACCATACCATCTCCTAGATACTTGGCAAAAAAAGCAGAGCCTAAAATCACCATCATTGTCATTTGAATTGTTTAACTCAAAAACTCATTTAGTTATAGTTTTTCAAATGACATAAATGATTAAAACATAATTATTTTTTTATTACAACTAAGCATCTTATTTTTTTTTATTACAGTCTGCATAAACTAAATTGTGTCAATTTGTATAGTGAATGTATTGATATATTATGTAGTTCATCTTTTAAGATATGTGGTTTCTGCAAGGGATTTTATCGTGAATAAATGTGGTCAATTACCCATCTCACTGGTTAGCTTAGAGGACAAAATCATCTAGATTTTCCTGTTTAAAACTATCTGAATATTTATAATTCCTTATTATTGCACGTTTATTTTGACAGTGTCTAGTAGTACGTGACATAGAAACAGATAAATAAATAAATGTTAACTGTATTTATATTTATTGCTATGTAACAAAAATTAGTTTTCTCATGCAGGAAAGAAATTAAAACGTCAAATAGGAACCATATTCTTATTTTTGTAAATGTTGTGTACTGATAATTACAAACTTGAATGAACGTGGTTTGTCCAGCGTACAGCCATGCGTCACATGTAGTATCTAAAATAATGGTGTTTTTATATTTATTATGACAACTAACATATGTGACCTAATGAATTTATGTAGTACACATTTAAAACTAAACACAAACTAATATTTTACAGTTTTTTTTATTTTATAAACGTACAAAACGTTTATTTCGAAGTAAAACAAAGCACTTTATTTCAACTGTAAACCCTTGTTGTATGTTTATGTGGAACTGAAATATTCACGTAATTTTCCTTGATAAACATAGTAAGTGTTATTTTTAAGTAATATAATAATATTAAATTGTTTTACTAACATGACATGTTCTTCAACATAGTAGACTACGGAGTTTTTTTAACGAAGCGATATAATAATATAGGTATAAAAATGTTTAGGGGAAAAATAAGTAGTAAAGTTGTAAAAAGTTGTTTTCAAAAATTAATTAAATAACATTTTGAGTCAATTAGTTTAGTTAAACTTAATTAAATAACATTAATTAAGTTTAGTTCTGAGTCGGTAAAAACTAAACTTGGAGTACCCCAGGGCAGTATTTTAGGTCCTGTACTTTTCATCATTTATATAAATGATATAGTTTCATGACTTCCTTTGGGAAAACCTTTCCTATACGCAGATGACCTGATAACCTATAATCCATGATTTCTACTTCTATAACAACGTTTCATGAATGGCTATCAAGCAACAAATTAGTGCTTAATAATGACAAAACATTTTTTGTTCAGTTTTTAACACACAATAAAAGTCCGCGACCAATTTCTCTGGAAGGATTTGGAGTTAAGGAGTGTTCTGCAGTTAAAATCCTGGGCTTGATAATTGATAGTAGGCTGACGTGTTCAGACCATATTTCAGAACTATGTAGCAAATTAAGTCAAACTTGTTTTTTTTTCAGGGTATTACATCCTTTAATGGATCAGAAAGCATTATTATTGGTATACCATGGTTGTTACTTCTCCCTTATGTCCTATGACCTATAGAATAGAGGTTTGGCCTGGTTCATCACATTCATTTAGAGTGTTTATTGAACAAAAAAGAGCAGTCTGTGCTATTTTAGGCCTACTTCCGTTGACCTCATGCAGAGGCGTCTTTAGAGGACAACATTTTGACATTTACTGGGATTTATATTATTAAGTCTATTTAATTTGTTCTGAAGAACTCTGAAGGACTCCAAAAAGTTAATGCGGATCACAGGTTTCCTTCCAACCAGGCATGGCAATAACCTCCGCACTCCCACACATCGTCTTACTCTCTCCGAGTGTCAGATATTCCATGCGGGAATGTTGTTCTTTATGTTGCCTATTGAAATTAAGTCATGTCAAGGCAGATTGTTGGAGAATAAACTGAACAAATATCTTATTGACAAAGAGTGTTACAATTTAGATGAATTTTTGAGCAACACCTTTTTTTAGTTAAGGACGTTTTACCTTAACTAAAAAATGTCCTTTTTGTTTTTACATGGGTTTTCCAGCATTCTATACAAATGTATCCCATTTCACCCGAATCGATCTGCTTGTGAAGGAGAAAGCTTCTTCTGATTGTCCCTATTTGTATTTTCACGCACAATCGCATATCGGGCAGATCGAAAATACCTTTGAGGAAACAATTAATTCAGACCAGCAGTCCTATCTTATATGCATGTTTTTAGGTATGTTGTATATTTCGGGAAATCTAAAATGTCTAAATATTATGTCATTGATAAAAAAATGCTAACACTATTGTATTAAAATGGTTCTTTTTCAAATATATTCTTAAAGGACAATTTTACGGTGAGTTCATAGATATAGTGATACCAGCACGGCAAGTTTAGTGATATTTTTATAAGATAAAAATATTATTTTGATTGGTTTGATTAGGCCTTCACGTTATTTTATTAATAGGCCTATATATATCTAAAAGAACTCTATCCATGGATTATTTCCCTAATAGTATCGATATAATTAACCAATATTATGGATCTATAATTTCACCATAAACACGCTTATGAAATGTTGATTTCACACTTTAACTTATACTATGCAACTTATTAGAAATACTTCAACAGAAGATATATTTTTTATAACCAAAAGGAGGGTTAGATGCCTTTTCAGCTTAAACATTATTTTATTATTGAGTGTTTTAAGAACTAAATATATACCAACTATAAAATGTATTTCTTAAAATTAATAATAAATAAATTACTACATGTACTTTAAATTTGTCTCTATAAATGCATGTGTTTCTCAGTCATACTAGTAATTACTAACCCCACGAGTAGGAATTGATAGAAGTGTTTTGGCCTAAATGCCAGTTTTGACCAAAAAATTTAAATAAAAAACATACAAAAATGGTGTATATTGCATAATATTTTAATATATTCGTGTATTATTTCTCCTGAACACGAATGTAGCCTCATAGTGTTCCACACTATATATAATAACTGAGATATTTAGCTCAAAAATGGGTTAGGTTTGTTTGGTTAGTATGTTTTGAGCATGAATACCTAATATCTTATAACCTAACTAACCAACATAACATAATCTCTCTTTGACTACCGAAACTAACCTTACCTAACCTAATTTAATGTTATCTTCATGTTTAGTGGGTAAAGTATTTAAGATTATTGTTACAGATTTCTGTCGTATATATGTATGTGTTTTACCCTTATGTACCATCATCCCATCTCCTGCCCCTCTTTAAGAGTCTGCAGAGGCTGTCAGTCACGTTGGTTTTAATCCAATAAGAACAATGTTATTTGCGAATCCATATTTTTCGTTATTTATTGCCCAAAAGGTGTCTATGAGGTGTCATTTTATACGTTATCATATTGTGCATTGGGTTTACTTTTGATATTCACATTTACACTTCGAAGATCATGTAATGTTAGATGATTGTTGACAAACATCAGATCGTTTATTTTTACTTATGGGTAATGTAAGATGAATTTATTATAACCAGTGGTGTACAATTTTTTTTAGTTTTTCCCAATTTTTTGTTAAAATTATTATTTCTGCTGGTAAAAATGGTTCTGTATTCGTACTTGTCCGTTTAATATTCAATATTTAACATAAAAATATGAAAATCACATGGGACTTCGGTAATCAATTCTAGTTTTCTATTATGGACAATGTACAACAATACTAATGTTAAAAATTGTAAATCATACACTTACGTAAGCCAACATAGTAAAACTTAAATGTATATTAAATGCATATTCCAAAAACAGATTTTTAGCATATTACTTACCTGTTACGTTTGTTATTTTTAAAAGTCACATACAAACATTTTCAAAACTGTACCTTACAATTAGATTACATAATTGTATTATTAATAGACATATTGTCTCAAGCCACTTATATACAACCCTCCAGGTCACCACCCTCGACTCCCAGGGAGTAGTAATTATCCCAGGTATAACAGTCATCACTAAGCATAATATTAACTAATTAGAAGAGTACGAGTGGGCTGCCGTATTGACGACAGTCCTAAGTAACCTTAAAGTACGAATACATTTTTATAAAGTATACAGTATTTTATTGGGTTAAGCATAAACCTCATTTTACTGGAAGGTATTATAAATTAGTAATTAAATAAATCAAAACTCCTATTATTAGTAATGTTTAAATCATGTAAATAATCACTTTCAGTTTTCCATATTCAGATACAGTTTCATTAAATAAATTATTGTGAGCAGATAGCAGTTATCAGCTGATCACTTTCAAAATATTTAACAGCTGATTGCGATCTGAAAACATTTAGGTTATGAAGTTTTAATCAACTACGCTACCGACAGTTTTGTCGAAAAATGTTAGCATTTTCTGTAAGATTTTGATGTCCCTAGACTATCCTCACAAAGTTGACTAGTTTAAAAATACACGTTAACAAATCTATAGCATAATTCCATTATTTTTTTAGTTTACTAGTACATTGCAAAAGCCTACCACTTTCCTTTTTATAAATGATTTTTTGATATTTCCATTTTAGCCCTGCTTAACAATTACAGGTAAGGTATATTCATTTAAAATAAAAATGAAGACAAATATTGCAGCATAATTATTTAACATTACAGTGGTTTGGTTGAGCTACCAGGTAGGCGCTGTTGTAAATTGTCCCCTGTGGTGTTTTTAGACATTCTATGGAACTCCGCAAGGTTGGTATTATTAAAACATCTGCTCATAATTTATAAATTTAATTTTGTGTAAGAAGAGTTACTTTGGAAAGTAAAAAATTAGTTTTACATGAACAATTAAAGATAATTCTGCTATTAATTCCAATATAACAGTGAATTTGTCACATTTTACGATTTCGTAGCGTACATAATAACATTTAACAAAGAGAATATCGTGTAGTATGTTAACGAACTATACATAAATCTCAAATACATTTTTGGCAGGTTGTTGAATATCCTTTTTCAGCAATTTGTAAACTAAAATACAAAATAATCTTCTTCTCTACTGCTCCAAGGTCAAAGAGTAACTTTAAAGGATTGGGGAGGGATTCTACCAACGAATCGACACGGAGAGATGTTCGTGAAATATTCAGACTGCTTCAGAGAACTTCGTTCATTACAAACCATGTCTTGCAAACTAAAGTTTGAAAGTCTCATATTAATAAAAATGAAATATTTAAGCGCAAAACAACTCTATACGTGGACTTTAAGATAAATATATTGCAATCATATTTCAATTGCTCATTTATTTATTTATTTCAACAATAATATAGCAACATAATAAGTTAACATATCCAATTACAATGTGCATTAATATATTTAACTACAAAATTAAATGCTGCACTAATAACCATGGAGAGAACCCGAAACTAACATGCATTAAGAGTCCATAATTCAACAGCAAAAAAGCAACGTACAAAAATTATATAATAAAAATTTAACAATCGTCCATAAAAATACAAAATACAAATTATAATACATGTAAAACAGTAAATAACAATCATATGACAAAGTACAACAACAACAATAATATAACAAGGTGAATTAAATATAAAGCGAAAGGTAACAATAAATAATAACAAGGGATAAACTATGCAAAATTAACTTAATCTGGTTCAATGAATATCACCGAAACTATCACTATATAAACAAAACAAAGCAACAAATAATGACAAAGGGAGTAAAATATTACAAATTATTATTAAATAACAATAACGGTTCTATTGTGAGATAATATTACGAAATTCAGTTTGTGAATTGAAAAAGATATCTACGTCATTATCAATTATTGATTTATACAGCCTCATCATTGTATTGAGTGGAGACCAAGTCCCCAAACAAGTGCGAGAGAAGAAGAATATTGTATTGTTGAATATTTATTATTGTTTTTTTTTTTTTTTTTCACTTACAGTTTTTAATCACTTAAACAGTGTGTGTGACTGCATTAGTTCATCTACGCTCATCTTTTCTGTTCCAAATCTATAATCTAAATCTATAATTAATATTGTTGTTTATGTTGCGTTTTTTTTATTTTAAATATTTAGTGCCAATTTATTAAAAGTATGTTCTATAACTTATTATTATAACTTATTCATTGTATATTTGCCAACTATTTATTTAATATTTAATGTTATATTTTACATTTTTATTATATTTTTACTTTATTTATTGCATATTTATTAACTATTTATTGTATATTTGTTAACTATTTAGTTAATATTGATTATTATTTCTTACCTATTTATTACATATTTATTTACTAACTATTTATTGTATATTTATGAAATATTTATCGCTCTTGGGCGTTATAACTTGTAAATATGTTGTTTATTAATTTGTTTATTAACTTGTTTGTTTAATAGTGTGAAGACTGGCTGGTTCAATGAAATATTTATTGGGTTCAAAATGTTAAATTGTTTTGCTTCAATGTAATTGGGTTTATGCCAGTGTTGTTGCATTAAATAAAATAAAATAAATAAATCACAATCAATTACCCATATCTTAACGACTGGAGTCATAGTAATTAACAGTATTTAAATATGTTTATTATTTGCAAAAATACAATTTATACAAGCAGTTTCTATTTATCTTTCGAGCTCAAGGCTAATTTAGAGAAAAACTATATTGGTGTCTTTACAATTATGTGTAGTAATTCATTATTTTGAAACATATATTTATACATAACTATTATAACAAAAATTGTTTTAACCTCCTTAATTTAAAACAATATAACAATAAATCAGATAGTAGTAAGTATAACAATTTTAAATATATAACAAATTAAACAGTAATATATTTTTAAAAATTGGGATAAGTATAACATTGGACTTTTAAAAATACAACAAAACAACTCAATAAAATCTTTAGAATCAACAAGAAATAAAAACAACAAGTAACAAATTTTGAATCCTAAAATGTAGAAATATATATTTTAAAAAATAAGTAAGTATGAGAAATAGTCCGATAAAAAATAAATCATACAAATATTTTTCCACTTATTGTTCAAAGATTCAAAATCATAAACTACGTGGACATTTTTAAAAAGGTTTGCTATCTTACTGATCATAGTTTCATGTGATCATTCAGATATCACTTAATATTTAGACACAATGTGTGACAAATCTACAGGTAGAGGATGAGAAGGTCAACTTTTACTTTTCAATATTTGTTCGTTCATGAATGTATCTTTTTCATTGGAATCCCCTCAGTGCTTGACCAGCTTGCTTTATATATTCATGTTTTCTTGTTTAACCATATGCATCTATCTTTTATTTACTAATATAATTTTTAACAGGAAAACTCTAAATTTGTATTTTTTTAAACTACCAGATAAGTATGTTTACCATTTTATGGTGAGTGCTGTGAAATTATGCATCTTGTGCTCTGCCAGTTCTAAACTTAAATAGAATATAATTTTTTTATTTTGTGAGTGTCATACTTCAGTTTGTAGATTAAAACTACACAGTCTCTTTACATGTTGTTGGATAACTAATAGGTAAAACATTTATGTTAGCTTATTTTATAGAAAGTAGTGTTTAAGCTTTACTTTTATTTCAGCATATTTCTCCAGGGTTTGTAGTTCTCTAGCTGGGGATTAATCAGTGAAGGGATTCTATAATTAGGCACACACTTGCCATAATAGTTTATGTGTCTTTGAACAACAAACTATCTATTTCTCAAATTATAATTTATTAGTTGTTGAATTCTATAATCATTGTTTAGATAATTTTTAATTAAATCAGCAAATCTTGCTAGAACAGCAAAGTCTATAAATATCAAGCCATTCTAAAGAAATATTAATAAACAATACATTTGAAATTCTATTTCTGACGTTTTTTTAGTTTCCTTCATATGAATTCTGGTTGAGAGATATCCCAATTAAAAATAGATTTTACAAAATAAAAATATATTAGCCTTTTTGTGCTTATAACAAAACATTACAGACATTTCTGCATTTAAAATATAGTTTTAAAAATTAAGGATAAATATAAATACAATATGACAAGTACATCTTAAATGTAAAATATTCTAATTTTAGTCTAAAGGTAAGTTTTTTAAGGCAGTGGATGAATACCAATTTTTTTATTGATTAAACACGACTTCTTTACACTGCTTCTTCGCATAAAAACAAGCAGTTAAAGTATATTGCTGCTGTAAAAGTTTACGTTTTAACGTCATATAAAAATGTTATTTAGGAAACAAATTTACAGTTACCAGAGGAAAAATGTAATGAGTGAAGTCTTGCAGGGAAATAAAAATAAATAAAAGTATAAATGACGAAAGTGTATTAAAAATTACATGAAACGTTAATTGTGGAACATTGTAATATAAAATAAGCAGGAGGAGATTTATATACGCAATTAAATTGTTATTTGCAATTAAATTTAATTGTTATGCAATTACTAAAACATTTTTTGAACCAATAAAAACATAAAATTTATTTACTAATTCCTCATTAAGGTTAATTTTTGAATTATTTTTAGAGTGTACAAAAAATGTATAAGGTAAAATGTTTTAATGGCAATATACCATTTAAAATATATTTTTATGAAGGCAGCAAGGTAAAAGAGGATAAAAAATGTACTATAGAAACAAACAAGCCTTCTAAAGTAATGAAAGAACGTAGGCACCATCTTGAAGTAATGTGGCAAGCGGTTCCGAGAGGGAATTCTGTCTGGACAGATGGGGTTTTAGTGGGTAGGTGTTCCACACATCAGGGGTCTGGAATGAGAGCCCTGACGGTGCAAAATGCATTTTCCCATCGTAAAAAAAGCAATGAATCCATTTGAAGTAAACGCACTCTCATGCTGCTATCTAACGGTGATAGGTTTCGAATGAGTCTTTTGGCCTACTAATAGCTCAGCAGAGACAGAGTAGGGGATGAAGAGAGATGTATAGAGATAGCACGTTGGTACTACATGTGAGAACACAAAGCACAGAATAAGATTCGGGCCTTATTTAGATTAAGGTCTTATCCAGTGCTCTCTGATAGGGATGGCAAATATTTTCAACTTATCGATATATCCAATTATCAATGTATCGCAAAACAAATATCGATCTAACGATAACATCGAAATAAAAAATCGATTTTTCGGATAACCGATGTATCGAATTGTAAATGATGTACATTGTATGTTAATAATTATGCACTAACTCTTATGTCATGACCAAAAAATACACTAATTTTTTGCTGTCACTATTTATAATAGCCTACAGAATGTAAAAATTAAATAAATTTATCAACACGAAACAAGTTGTGGTCAGTGGGGTCGAATAAAAAACAAGCAAAATAAGAATAACCAGCCCTTTAATTATTCCATTAAATAATAAAAAATAATAATGTAATAACATATTTATTTTTGTATTTAACATTTAAAAATGCCAGTAAGCTTCTTAAAAACACTAACAGTTAACCAAATAATATACTAAACTACATTTTAATGTGCTAACCTAACGTAAAAATACTAAATAAAGTTACTTTGTTATTTCAATACATGTTTCGTACGCATTAGGGGCAATGAGTTTTTTCGAATCGTGATAATTTTGAGGAGAAAGAATAACATCAATATTTAGTGATGTGGTATATCGGAATATGAAAATATTGATACGCCGATATTATTGATAAAAAATATCGGTAAAGTTCCCAAGTAATACTATTTAAGGCGTTTACAGTACAATGTTTAAAGCTGTGAATGGAGGAAGTGCGAGCATTTAAATCCCTTTAAACCATTTAAACAACTGATAAACATCGATGTGATAACCTAGTGACCTACTTTCCGCATTCCAATCAAGGCCGCGGCCTTCCCCCTCCCCGACCTCAATCACCTAAATAGATCGGAGCAACATGAAGTATCATGCACTTTGCCGGCGCTGAGCGCCTTACTTGAGTATTGACAAATGTATTTATGAAACTACTGTACATTTTCGACGTTACATATGAATCTAGTGAGGTTAACAGATAAATTTCCTTATTATTCATTGTACTGCGATGTTTTTATGCTGAGAGTCTATTTAGTAACATAATAATAAATATGCAAATGCTGCTTACTGACTTTTTTACCGCTGTTTTGGAGTTTTGTCGAGAAATGGAGGTATATGTTTTATCTGTTTAAAATGTTGCACTAACTCTTATGTAATGGCCAAAATTACACTCGTGTTTCGCTGTCACTATTTAGAATAGCCTACTGAATCTAAAAATTAAAAACAAATGTGTCTAAACAGGTATCTACACGAAACAAGTTGTGGTCTGTGACATTGAATAAAAAAAATCAAAATATGAATAAAACTTTATTTATTATGTTAATTGTAAATTAATAACGTAATAACATTGTATTTTTGTTTTTCACATTTCAAAATGCCTTAGGGCTTTCTAAAAAAACGAAAAATGAACAATTCAATTCAATAAGGCATTCAAATCAGGCATCTTAGAGTCAGTGGTGTCAACTCACACAGAACTTCATTTACCTGTTCCACCCACTGGTCTACAATAAACTACATTTTAGTGCGTTAACCTCAAGTAAAAAACTAAATAAAGTTACTTTATTATTTCAATGTACGTTTATTAGGCATAAAAGGCAATTTAAAAGTGTTGTTTTTTTTTTTTTTTTTTTTTTTTTTTTTTTTGAATCGATGAATTTGAGGACAGAGAATAGCGTCATTATATTGTGATATGATATATCAGACCAAAATATCGATATATCATATATTATCGATAGAAAATATCGATACTAATAGAGCGATATATCGAATCACTATTTCCAATATATGGTTGCCATTCCTACGATAATACAGAAATACAGGGTCAAATGATGGATTTGGCCGAGCCGGTAGCCGAGCGATCTAAGGTGTCAGGACTAGTGGTTCGAATCCGGCCTAGACTGGAAGATTTACTAGTAATTCACCTTGTACTGTACTGGTTCGCCTCCTTACTCTGTCTGAATACGTTTCTCGTACAGATCAATAGTATATGGGAAATGGGAAGTGTAAGGTTAAAGAAAATGAGATCGCTCACTTCATATGGGAAAACAATATACCCTTTATTCATGTATGGGTGCTTTTCGTTACTATTTACCCATAGCATTACAACACTTACATAAGCTACAACCTTATAATTTTCTACTCCTCTATTAATATGTTTCTTTGGGATATTTCATCCACAGTAAATAAAAGACCCCTCCTCTTCCTAACATCTCACCCTGTCGAATTCTAAAAACATTTTCTTCTACCCTCACTCGTGCCTAAATAAATACACAGAGACGTTACGTCAACAATGCTGCTCTAATTAAGCAGGATGCCCGAGAGCTAGGGACATTTACAATAGCCTCTTGTAATGAAAACGCTATGTCACTTCAAACATGACACATTACACATATGTAGTGTGTCTGTGTTATGTGGATATAGGGCTAACAATGTCTCTCTTGACACAATCCTTAAACTGTGCTTTTGTAAGCCTAAAGATTAGTTAGAGCCTTAGAGCCTAAAGATTTAAATATCTTTCTAAATAGAATCGTTCAATATATTTAAAAACATGTACTCATTAAAATATTCACTGGTTATCTTTTCCTACATAATACTATACAGATAATTAAAGGTAAACTAATGAGGCTACTTCGTAAAATAACACAACAAACGCTGGTATGTTATTTTAAGATCCAAAATCATGGAAATGTGGTTGAGAAACATTTAATACGATCTTTCTCTTCTTCTTCCGCGGTTAGGCATCTATACCTGTCTCAGTCTTTTTGCTTTCCTTCTACCATAACGATTCCCTCCATCGCCTCCACAGTCTTCCAATATCCTTCTCCCTTCTTTTGGTTTGTATCCTAGAGCTTCCTTAGGGATCCTTCCTGGCGGCATTCTTTCCACGAGTTCACGCCACTTCCTCCTGTACGTTTTTAACCTGCTATTTATTTATTCCATCCCTAGTTTATTTCCAGTTCTGTTACGTGCATCCACGTGCAGTCTGCTCTCCTCATCTTTAGATAATAATAATAAATGTATTTATTGTTTTCACAGGCAACATAAATAAAAAAATTAAAAAAACTTAAATAACTAAAGAAACACAATTATAACTTAAGCGTCTAAATAAAGTACTCCAAATTATATAATACATTCCTGGTTATACTACAATCATACATAATACAGTTTAAATACAACCAAATATAGGCTAAATTATTAAACATAAGATTAATTTGTATTCAAACAGATATATTCAAAAAACAAAACAAACAAAAGAAAACATACATACTGAAATCTATGAAAAACAACTGTCACCCCAACAGACCAAGGACCCAATTATGGAGGCCGCATGAAAAAGAAAATGAATGATTAAGTTATATTTGTTTCCTCCATGCCTGTAAAAAAAATAACGATACTTAATTTTTAAAATTGAAGGATTAGAAACTCTTCACTCTTCCAAACAATGCTTCTTTGAATACATTAATTTAAAAAAAATAAAAAACAATCCAAGAAATGAATTTAAATAGTTAATTTAATTGAGGTTGAGAAACCTAGTTGTTCCAGCAACCCTTCAACGTATCAAGTCTTTACATGTTGCTCTGAAGACTGCTCGTGACATGTCCACATCTACACCACCAGCTATGGAATTAAATTATGTGATTTTTAATGTGGAATTAAATAATGTGAAATTTAGAAAGGAGTGAGCATGGACAATATTTATAGCATGGACAATATATGTATAACTTCCTTATTACATAGATGTAGTTTAGCATCAAGTTCAAATCCCTATTATTCATTATTCATTATTAATACTCCAATCGTAGATGTATGAGTGAATATGAGGAGCGAATGAGTGTGTACATGGATGAGTGTAGTCATTGTTACTGACTAAGGTTGACTGATCCTTAGAAAGAACCATTTATATAGGGCAACTTAGGGACCTACAGTTTTACCTGTAATACGAACGTAGTATTGTTATGATGTTCAGCTAAGTGAGAATTCTGATAATCACAGTTCTCTTCCCTATACAACACCTGAACATTGACTACCACCCAACACGGACACCCCAGACTTCTCTAGCAATGTATACGTCGATGACAACCATTGAGCGGACTCTCTAGCTTTACGTATTGAAAGGACCGAGTATAGAACCTATTGCCTACATCTCCATAATACTTTTTCCAAAGTAGCTGGTTTACAGCATGACGTATTTTGTATTTAACTAACAACTATGGTCAGCTCCATCTTGCACTTCTGTTATCACCTAATAGAGGGCACCTGAACAATATTTTATATCAATTTAAGTACTCAAAAGCCAGTCAGCATAATTTATTTTAAAAGTGGCGACTGACAATGATGTTCATGTTCTACGTGTCAAGCTTTTATGGACATTTATTTTATTTTGATGCCTATGTGTTTTTGACAATATGTAGACTTTTTATTTGTTGCATACTCTCTTGTTTCTCCAGATTTTTCGTTGTTGAATCGTAGTGGCTATTCCAGATATTTCATGAAATGCTGTATTCTAAAATCGTAAGAGATGTTGCAAGTAGTCGTATTACAACACTGCATTGATGGTGTCGCCAGTATATTTGTCATCAAAACTACTCCTAATGAATTCATTTAGTCAAATAAAAGAATGTTTAAAATTTCCCTGAAGAAACTAAATTATTTATTTTCCTTAAACTAGAGATTATTATTATTATTTAACAAACTGAGGAGACAATTACTAGAGATAACGTTCTTGTATAGTTCCGGGGAAAGGTAGACGACACGTCCAGCCTGAGTTCTCTTTCTTTTAGACGCCAAAATTAAAATAGTAGAAATAAATCTATTTTTATTTTGTCATATTGTCCAACCGTAACACATGCCTCCTCGTCGTTGTTGCCGATTATGACGTCATATAATTCTGTTCTGAGAAGTAGTAACCATAATAATGACGTTTATATGGCAGTTTAGTATTTTTCGAAAAGGTTTGTATTCGTTATGTATCCCAACTTTTTTTCCCTGAACATGTTGATTTCTTACTATTTCGTGTCAATTTTACTCTCGTTGCAGAAATTATGTGCACCCGAGTTTAAAGGTTGTTTACTAAGAGGCCTATAAAAATCCAATCACACTATGCGGCCTATGAGTTTTTCTCTTTTAATTATACGTTACAACACATGCATTTTAAAAATGTATTATAAGTTTTAGTAAATGTTATCATAGTTAGAACTAACTGCGCCAATGTTACACTTCTATTACTCGCAAACCCGTTAATGTATCACATTTATATTTAAATATTTAGCTGACAGGAGTATTTATGAAATTTTTATTACAATTTAGAGTTTTTAATTTTATTTCTGAAAACCTTTTCTTGACTTCTTGAGGTCGTAAAATAAAATATTTGTTCATGTTGTAATCCTTATAACATGTAAAGTCACGAAACATTACTTTTACATGAGTAAGTTAATTCAGTGGTTTTATATTTTAATTTGATTACTGCATTTACTTATGAATGAAAAAGCAACGTACCGTAACAACACATTTCATGAGGATTACAACAATAGCAAGTAATTAGTTTTTCTACCTCTAGAAGCCAAGAAAACGTTGTTACAGAAAATTGATACGAATCATTGTTTTAGTTAAAATGCTGAAATTCATTAAACTAATTCAACACACTCCCTTCAACCACGCATTTAAATATAAATGCATATATTAAAGAGGTTTTACTAATAAAAGGGTTAAGTTGATTTACTGTGAAAACTACTCAAAATTTCGGTACTTTTTTGTTCCAACTAGGATCAAAATTATTAAAACTTCAATACAATTAAAAAATGCACATTTTTGTAACGTACAGTCAGACGAAAAAGTTCTCTTATTTAAAATCTTTATTAATCGGACTCACATAATATATGCACTGACCAACCTAACCTTCTTAAAATGTGCAGTATAATATTTTCATATTAGAGTTATTTTGTATTCTGGCCAGAAATTTATTTTTGAGTAAGTTTATAGTTAATTGATTTTTGTAATTCAAAGGATTCTTGTAGACAACTGATGGTGTTTAGATAGAAATTAGTTTCATGGAGTTGGCCATTGCCTTGAATGTTGTAACAATTATTATAGTATTTACTATCTTCATATTAACTATTTAATATGGAATTCATTATTTATTTTATTAGTTATTCATAAATACATTAGGAATATATTATACATGAACATATTAAGCATGATCTTATTATTATTATTTCTGGAAGTGAAGCACGATCATATAATATAGCTATAAACTCTTATAATCAACTTTAATTAATTGATTAAATGAACTATTTTAATTAGAATGACTGCTTTATTTAGAATTAAGTAGAATTACTGTAGAAGTCTAAAAGAAAAATATAATCGTAACTGCAAATGTGTGAAAATAAAAAAAGGTAGAATGTTAACAATACCTGCGTGTAATGATAGATAGTGGTCTTACATGGAAAGATCATCTATTTAAATTACAGAACAGATTGAGTACATATTTAGTGGCTATGTACAGAATTAATTATGTTTTGGATATAAAACTGAAAATCATCATCTTAAAGGCACTATGTGAACCCTTAATAAGGTATGCCATCTTATTATATGGAGTGGCTTCGGAATGTCATTTACAGTAAATACAAAGGTTGCAAAATAGGTGCGTAGAAGTGTTATTTAGGAGAGAACTACTAACGGAGCAGTTTAATGTATACATGATGGCAAGAACAACGACACCGAAAAACTTTTACAAATATAGAATAATAATAGAGCACACAGGTAATAATAGGTGTAAGGAGCTAAATACAAGATCTGGTGAACGAGGTATAAGAAATAGAGAAACATGCCGAGGACAAAGGCCACATTCAGTGTTTGGAGAAAGAATATTGGAATACATAGTACCTACTCTTCATAAAACAATCACCACAAAGTATTAATCAACGAAGTGTTTTGAAATTGAAAATGGAAGTTTATGGTTGGCTATTTTTACAATGTTAAAAATATTGAATTTGATGGTCTGCCTAGATAACAATTACAATCAGTTTGTCTTTTACTACTAGCCATTACAATATGATTTTATGATAAATAAACATTTTATTGATAAATTATAAATATTATTGCAAATACAGAGAAATTTTAAGAATTTGTTAAAACAGTCCGTCATTTGCAAAATGTTAATGTATTTTTTTTTTTTTTTTAATTGTATACAATGTATTAAAATGGCCTCTGTTGATAGGTGTTTGAAACTTCACTGGGCCAGATCTTGTAAAAATAAAAATGATTATAAAATTGTAATTAAGCAGCCTGTATTGATGCAAGAAAATAAAATGAAGTAGAATTAAATCCCTATTAGGCTAATAGTATGTAATATGCACTTTTAAAGCATTTAATGTTCTCCATATTTACGTACTCTAAGATAAATCATCATTATCGTTGTAAAATTAACGGTATCTAAACCTATGAGTCTCACCCATGGTTGTTAAAATTGTTTATATTTGGAAGATTTTGTTAACAAACAAGGTTCCTTGAAATATGAACTTTAAATGTAAAAAAAACTATTAAGGCATTTTAAATGAAATTCAGGAAGTGCCAAAATAACTTATGAACCTCAGAAGAAACTCTTTGAGAAACATCGTAAGGCAAGAAGTTGAATGCATGTTATATTGCAGATGGCTCGACGCCATTAATATTCCTACACCTTGGAACGATTTACTAAGAGGAGTGACGTCATTGAATTTGTAGGCAATAGCGAAAAAGGTATATTACTTACATTTCCTAAGCAATTTATTTTTTGGCTACAATAGTCTTCTTCTTTAGTATTGTTCACATTCGAATAGCAATTGTTTCATCTAATATAGTCTAGGATCCTTATTCATCCATTCTATATACATGCATTTCCCAACCATCTTATTCTGTTAGCTTTAACTGTCAGACCGTATTAATGTAATACATAACTGAAATAATGGGACACTTTTAGGCACTTGATTGTATAATTAATTTCACCATTTAATTTGTTACACCTTAAAAACTTCTCAAATACGTTTTCAAGTTGTAGATTTACAGTTCACTCTTAAATAATTATTATTGTTATTAAAACAGTTTAATGAATAAAAGAACTATTTGAAAGATTTTCGATGAATTTTCAATGTTATGTTTGTTCGGTAAGGTAATGTTTTTTTTTTAGAGAGCCATTAGATAATTTTTTGATATCAGGTCTTTCGATAGATCTATTTGTACGTCGACTAGGATAAACAATCTCTCGACCAGGAGAGGCGAGATAGATAGATAGAGAGAGAGAGAGAGAGAGAGAGAGAGAGAGGAGGAGAGAGAGGAGAGAGAGAGAGGAGGGAGAGAGAGAGAGAGAGAGAGAGAGAGAGAGAGAGAGAGAGAGAGAGAGGGAGAGAGAGAGAGAGAGAGAGAGAGAGAGAGAGAGAGAGAGAGAGAGAGAGAGAGAGAGAGAGAGAGAGAGAGAGAGAGAGAGAGAGAGGGGAGAGAGAGAGAGAGAGAGAGAGAGAGAGAGAGAGAGAGAGAGAGGAGAGAGAGAGAGAGAGAGGGAGAGAGAGAGAGAGAGAGAGAGAGAGAGAGAGAGAGAGAGAGAGAGAGAGAGAGAGAGAGAGAGAGAGAGAGAGAGAGAGAGAGAGAGAGAGAGAGAGAGAGAGAGAGAGAGAGAGAGAGAGAGAGAGAGAGAGAGAGAGAGAGAGAGAGAGAGAGAGAGAGAGAGAGAGAGAGAGAGAGAGAGAGAGAGAGAGAGAGAGAGAGAGAGAGAGAGAGAGAGAGAGAGAGAGAGAGAGAGAGAGAGAGAGAGAGAGAGAGAGAGAGAGAGAGAGAGCTATTTGTACGTTTAATGGAGTAAGGCTGTTGAGAGAGCCATTTGAGATAAGATATTTTGAGAGATCCATTTGTGCGTCGGCTGGGATAGGGTCTTTTGAGTTACTATTAGATAATTGTTTGAGATAAGGCCTCTTAAGAGATCCTTTTGTACGTCGACTAAGACAAACACACGAGAGTGAGCTATTTGTTCGTTTACTGTAGTAAGATCTGTTAAGATAGCCATTTGAGAATTGTTTGAGATGAGGTCTTATGAGAAATTCATTTGTACGTCAGCTGGGACAAAAACTCTCTCGAGAGCTGTTCGTATGTTTACTGGAATAAGGTCTGTTGAGAGGGCCAATTGAGAGTTGTTTGAGATAAGGTCTTTTGAGAGATCCATTTGTACGTCGGCTGGGATAAACACTTTCGAGAGTGCTATTTTTACGTTTACTGGAATAAGGTCTGTTGAAAGAGCCATTTAAGATTTGTTTTAGATAAGGTCTTTTGAGAGATCCATTTGTACTTCAGCTGGGATAAGCACTCTCGAGAGAGCTATTTGTACGTTTACTGGAATAAGGTCTGTTGAGAGAGCCATTTCAGAGTTGTTTGAGATAGGGTTTTTCGAGAGATCCATTTGTACGTCGGCTACGATAAACACTCTCGAGAGAGCTATTTGTACGTTTACTTAAATAAGATCTGTTGAGAGAGCCATTTCAGAGTTGTTTAAGATAAAGCCTTTTGAGAGATCTTTTTGTACGTCGGCTGGGATAAGACCTCTTGAGCGTTGTTTGAAGTAAAGCATTATAAGACAGCCATTTGTAAGTTGAATGGGATAATGCTTCTTGAAGAGCCATTTATATGATGGTTATAATAAATACTTTTTTTAAAGCCATTTAAGATAAATATGTTAAAAGCAAGAGTAAACATTCACTTAAGATCTTTTTGTATGCAGATGAGGGACTAAACTAATATTGAGTTAGTTCAATATTTGATATTTAGTTTTATATTGAACTAGAACGAGTTAAGTTTACATACCCACATATCCATTTTAACTACATTAAAGGTTGGGGTGTGACAAGCAACGAGGACTGGAGGAATGGCCAGGTGCCAGGTCTCAGTGGATGTCAGGCAGGAGTGTCGTGGTTGTTGTACATCATACTGTTACAAGTCGAGTGTCACAAACTACCTAATTTTCTCTTTACAGTAAAGATTGTGTTGAGACCAAAAATAAGTGGAGGGGGAGGGGGTAATTTTCCAGATACTAGGTCTGTAGTTGACGTAAGACAAGACTGACGTACTTCTTGAATATCATACTGTTACTAGTCAAAAGTCACAAACTACCCATTTTTCTCTCTACAGTAAATATTGGGGTGTGACCAACAGTAAAGTGGGGAGAGGGGGCAGGTTCCAGGACTGTAGGAGACGTCAGGCAAGAGTGTCATACTTCTTGAATATCATACTGTTACTAGTCAAGCCTCACAAACTACCCATTTTTCTCTCTACAGTAAATATTGGGGTGTGACCAACCAAAAGTGAGCGGGGGGGGGGGGGGTGGCGTTGGCCAGGTGCCAGGACTATACGGGACGTGATCAGCAATCGTAAATGTTTATTGATGGATATTTCTCCGCCAACGGTCAATACAGCACTTAAGCCGATTAGTTGTCTGTAATCTTTTATTTATTTGATTTTTCCAATGTGCATACTCATTTAATACGAATCGTCAAATACAGGAACTTATCAAAACATAATTTAGCATTTCAGTTGTTGTTATTTGTATTCGTGTCATATTTATTTCATATTATTATATATATATTTTGCATACGCAATATAGTATTTCTGTTGTAATCATTATATTTTTTATTTATTTGCTATTTTCTATGAATGCAATATTTTTCTTTTCAATAACCATCGCAAACGTTTATTATTTTATTTAAGTTCATAAATATGGCAGATATCATACTGACATTAATTTATCTATATTTTATTGTCTATATTTCCTTTATATATACAGAAGCACCACATATGTATTCACATACAGTCATTTAATCACCAACTTTAAATCAATTTACATTATTAAACTGAAGTAGGCTTCTTTAAATCAATATATATGACTCCCTATCATAACATACAAGTTCTACTCATCCTGATGGATTGCACTCACACTTCCTACAAGTTATGTATTTACTTTGGATTGGTGAGTCCCCGTGATTTTTATCTTCTAATGTGGATTAAGTAGGGTTGGTGAGCCTAATTAACTATTCTAATTATATCTTATCAACAATAAAGTTATAATTACTTTACTATTATTGTATTTAAACTGACTTTTAGAGTCCGCACTGAAAATCAATGATCATGTATATTTTCTTGAGAACTGGTTTAGTTTAAAAAATTGAAATTTTTAGGGGTACCTGGATAGTATTTCTGAAAAATAAATGATATTGAATATAAATCCAGGTGTTAGCTCAGTTCCCTCGGACTGTCAACGGCCTGTCCAAGGTTCGAATCCCGAACTGAGCTAACGGTCGGGACTTCAGTAGTTGAATAAAGTTCACACACAAGCCTGCAGGCCCAAGTGAATTGGTGAGTGTAGTTCATATTATTTTATACAAGGAAAAAATAGTTTAGTGGGATCTGGAAAAAGTTATAAGTATGCAGTATTTTAGTGAATAAAATGAATCTAAACAAATAGTGTAAAATCATAAAAATTATACATATACACAAGAGTGGTTTGTTTTATTTAAATTTATTTATTAAATTTTTTTTAGCTGTATAATATGATCAGAGAATATTTATTTTATAAAAGAAATTTATATTGATAACAGAAGTTTAGGTTTTATCGCCATACTATATATACACACACACATATATATATATAGTAGCACTGTACGTGTCTGGGAGGGTAGGTAGGTAGGACATCTATTAATGGGATAGAAGCTTTACTTGTTTGAGTTCACTTTAGATTAGTTATCGTACCTTACACACCATGTTTGTACCTATAAAATAAGAAGCCTTCAGTTTTTGTATCACATTATATTTAATAATAGTTTATTTTAGTTCGCTTAGTCACCTAATAAATAATATTAATTCATGGTGTGAAAAAAGAGAATAAAAAGTAACTGACCATTAAAAATATATTTTTATAAAATACCTCTATTTATTCGTTTTGTAGTAACCCACGTAACAGTTATAATGATACTCTTATTCAAAATGTGCCTCTCTTTTTTTTCAAATAAACATTACCTAGTCAAAAAAGAAACATTTTCTTCAGAAAAGCTTCTAAGTTTTAAATAGATCCTTGGAGTTAATTAATTCTTTATTGTTCTTGGCTAGATATTAAAAAGGTGCAGAAAACAAACCCTATCAAAGTGTTTAATGTTCGGAGTTCTTTTTGAAGATTTATACTGTAGTTCATAACACTTCAGTTCTAACCTCTTTTCTTTACACATGTCACGTACAATATGACTGATATGTTAATGGACAAATCATTAGTTTTCCAAATTTTTTCTCCTTTTCTTAACAATAAATTCACGTGCTTTTATATGTAATCTATGTATATACGTAGTCTCTTATATAATATTTAATCTCATAAATACGTTAAACCAAACCATTAGACCATATAATATAGTTTTACTAATAAAACCAAAATGATACATATCCCACGCACGTCACCTGAGTCACTTATGTGATTTAGGTTTCGTATATACCACCCTTATGGGAATTACTTACCTTTACTAGTAAATATGGAATTTTGGGATACCACTAGATTTTTAAAATTTAAAAAAATAGTCAATATTAACACCAAAAAGGTAAATCCGTAGAAATTTCTGAAAGGTCTGTAGACATTAATATTACTCCATGTAGTTTTCCCTCCTAAACACGAATCTGACGTACATTTATTCCTACAACAAATAATAACTGAGATATTTAACAAAACGGGTTAGGTTATGTTAGGTTGACAAAATATATTCATGGTCAACATTTACTAACCTAACTAACTATATATAACTAACCATTCTAACCTAACTTTAACTAACTTAACATAACCTAACTTATAATTATCCTATTTGTTGAATATCTTAGTTATTATTGATCTTATGATTAATTTGACGCCATATTCATGTTCCGGAGAAAGAACCACATAAGATTAATGTAAAATACATACTTTTTTACTAAATTGTGTGTGTGTGTTTTTTTTTTTTTTTTTTTAATGTTTCGAAAAATCTATATTTCAACCTACAAATTTCTATGGATTCGTGTTCTTGGGGTTAGAACTGAATAGTTAAATAAACAAAATCATGAAATCAGGTTATATTCCAATTTTACCTTACCACTTATTTGAGAAAAAAATCCTGCCTAGAATGGTGCCAGAGTTTGAGACCGTTTACGGAATATATCATCCTGTAACTCACATCTAACGATTTTGTTTTTCGTTTCTTCGATCCATAAGTTTTCCTTAAAACTTTAACAAGATTACTAGAGCATACTAATATATTTTTTCCTCTATTCTAATATTAGAATAATTATAAGGCTTAATAATTGTAATAGAATTATTTTATACACGAAGCATACTAATACAGTTTTATAGTTTTTGGACACTTGTATAACTAACAAATTTGGGGTTAATTCTTTTAATTAATTCAGTTTTGTTATCATTAATGGATATTGTGTGCATATCAAGTAATTGATTTTTTTTTACTAGAATGAGGATTTATGTACAATAAGTTTATTTACAATAAATATATTCTTCACTTTCTAACACGCACATTATATCCAAGTATTGCATCATATTCTTCTATACATATTTTTGACATACTCCAATTTATTTCACAGTAGACTTAACGTCCTTATGAAAGGTAACGTACTTATGAAAGGTAACGTACTTATGAAAGGTAACGTACTTATGAAAGGTAACGTACTTATGAAAGGTAACGTCCTTATGAAAGGTAACGTACTTATGAAAGGTAACGTACTTATGACAGGTAACGTACTTATGAAAGGTAACGTACTTATGAAAGGTAACGTCCTTATGAAAGGTAACGTACTTATGAAAGGTAACGTACTTATGAACGGTAACGTACTTATGAAAGGTAACGTACTTATGAAAGGTAACGTACTTATGAAAGGTAACGTCCTTATGAAAGGTAACGTCCTTATGAAAGGTAACGTACTTATGAAAGGTAACGTATTTATGAAAGGTAACGTACTTATGAAAGGTAACGTATTTATGAAAGTTAACGTACTTATGAAAGGTAACGTATCTATGAAAGGTAGTGTACTTATGAAAGGTAACGTACTTATGAAAGGTAACGTACTTATGAAAGGTAACGTACTTATGGAAGGTAACGTACTTAAGAAAGGTAACGTACTTATGAAAGGTAACGTACTTATGAAAGGTAACGTACTTATGAAAGGTAACGTTCTTATGAAAGGTAACGTTCTTATGAAAGGTAACGTACTTATGAAAGGTAACGTACTTATGAAAGGTAACGTACTTATGAAAGGTAACGTACTTATGAAAGGTAACGTACTTATGAAAGGTAACGTACTTATGAAAGGTAACGTACTATGAAAGGTAACGTTCTTATGAAAGGTAACGTACTTATGAAAGGTAACGTACTTATGAAAGGTAACGTACTTATGACAGATAACGTACTTATGAAAGGTAACGTAATTATGAAAGGTAACGTACTTATGAAAGGTAACGTCCTTATGAAAGGTAACGTCCTTATGAAAGGTAACGTACTTATGAAAGGTAACGTATTTATGAAAGGTAACGTACTTATGAAAGGTAACGTTCTTATGAAAGGTAACGTTCTTATGAAAGGTAACGTACTTATGAAAGGTAACGTAATTATGAAAGGTAACGTACTTATGAAAGGTAACGTACTTATGAAAGGTAACGTATCTATGAAAGGTAGTGTACTTATGAAAGGTACCGTACTTATGAAAGGTAACGTACTTATGAAAGGTAACGTACTTATGAAAGGTAACGTACTTATGAAAGGTAACGTACTTATGAAAGGTAACGTCTTATGAAAGGTAACGTATTTATGAAAGTTAACGTACCTATGAAAGGTAACGTACTTATGAAAAGTAACGTATCTATGAAAGGTAGTGTACTTATGAAAGGTACCGTACTTATGAAAGGTAACGTACTTATGAAAGGTAACGTACTTATGAAAGGTAACGTACTTATGAAAGGTAACGTACTTATGAAAGGTAACGTCTTATGAAAGGTAACGTTCTTATGAAAGGTAACGTACTTATGAAAGGTAACGTACTTATGAAAGGTAACGTACTTATGAAAGGTAACGTACTTATGAAAGGTAACGTACTTATGAAAGGTAACGTACTTATGAAAGGTAACGTACTATGAAAGGTAACGTACTTATGAAAAGTAACGTACTTATGAAAAGTAACGTACTTATGAAAGGTAACGTACTTATGAAAGGTAACGTACTTATGAAAGGTAACGTACTTATGAAAGGTAACGTACTTATGAAAGGTAACGTACTTATGAAAGGTAACGTACTTATGAAAGGTAACGTACTTATGAAAGTTAACGTACTTATGAAAGGTAACGTACTTATGAAAGGTAACGTACTTATGAAAGGTAACGTACTTATGAAAGGTAACGTACTTATGAAAGGTAACGTACTTATGAAAGTTAACGTACTTATGAAAGGTAACGTACTTATGAAATGTAACATACTTATGAAAGTTAACGTTCTTATGAAAGGTAACGTACTTATGAAAGGTAACGTACTTATGAAAGGTAACGTACTTATGAAAGGTAACGTACTTATGAAAGGTAACGTACTTATGAAAGGTAACGTTCTTATGAAAGGTAACGTACTTATGAAAGGTAACGTACTTATGAAAGGTAAGTACTTATGAAAGGTAACGTACTTATGAAAGGTAACGTACTTATGAAAGGTAACGTTCTTATGAAAGGTAACGTTCTTATGAAAGGTAACGTTCTTATGAAAGGTAACGTACTTATGAAAGGTAACATACTTATGAAAGGTAACGTACTTATGACAGATAACGTACTTATGAAAGGTAACGTATTTATGAAAGGTAACGTAATTATGAAAGGTAACGTACTTATGAAAGGTAACGTATTTATGAAAAATAACGTACTTATGAAAGGTAACGTAATTATGAAAGTTAACGTACTTATGAAAGGTAACGTACTTATGAAAGGTAACGTATCTATTAAAGGTAGTGTACTTATGAAAGGTAACGTACTTATGAAAGGTAACGTACTTATGAAAGGTAACGTACTTATGAAATGTAACGTACTTATGAAAGGTAACGTACTTATGAAAGGTAACGTTCTTATGAAAGGTAACGTTCTTATGAAAGGTAACGTTCTTATGAAAGGTAACGTACTTATGAAAGGTAACGTACTTATGAAAGGTAACGTACTTATGAAAGGTAACGTCCTTATGAAAGGTAACGTCCTTATAAAAGGTAACGTACTTATGAAAGGTAACGTATTTATGAAAAATAACGTACTTATGAAAGGTAACGTAATTATGAAAGTTAACGTACTTATGAAAGGTAACGTACTTATGAAAGGTAACGTATCTATGAAAGGTAGTGTACTTATGAAAGGTAACGTACTTATGAAAGGTAACGTACTTATGAAAGGTAACGTACTTATGAAATGTAACGTACTTATGAAAGGTAACGTACTTATGAAAGGTAACGTTCTTATGAAAGGTAACGTTCTTATGAAAGGTAACGTTCTTATGAAAGGTAACGTACTTATGAAAGGTAACGTACTTATGAAAGGTAACGTACTTATGAAAGGTAACGTACTTATGAAAGGTAACGTACTTATGAAAGGTAACGTACTTATGAAAGGTAACGTACTTATGAAAGGTAACGTACTATGAAAGGTAACGTTCTTATGAAAGGTAACGTACTTATGAAAGGTAACGTACTTATGAAAGGTAACGTACTTATGAAATGTAACGTACTTATGAAAGGTAACGTACTTATGAAAAGTAACGTACTTATGAAAAGTAACTTACTTATGAAAGGTAACGTACTTATGAAAGGTAACGTACTTATGAAAGGTAACGTACTTATGAAAGGTAACGTACTTATGAAAGGTAACGTACTTATGAACGGTAACGTACTTATGAAAGGTAACGTACTTATGAAAGGTAACGTACTTATGAAAGGTAACGTACTTATGAAAGGTAACCTACTTATGAAATGTAACATACTTATGAGAGGTAACGTTCTTATGAAAGGTAACGTACTTATGAAAGGTAACGTACTTATGAAAGGTAACGTACTTATGAAAGGTAACGTACTTATGAAATGTAACATACTTATGAAAGGTAACGTTCTTATGAAAGGTAACGTACTTATGAAAGGTAACGTACTTATGAAAGGTAACGTACTTATGAAAGGTAACGTACTTATGAAAGGTAACGTTCTTATGAAAGGTAACGTACTTATGAAAGGTAACGTACTTATGAAAGTTAACGTACTTATGAAAGGTAACGTACTTATGAAAGGTAACGTACTTATGAAAGGTAACGTACTTATGAAAGGTAACGTACTTATGAAAGGTAACGTACTTATGAAAGGTAACGTACTTATGAAATGTAACATACTTATGAAAGGTAGGTTACTTAAAGAGTATATGTTATTTACTTTAACACAGATGGAAGTATGTAAATTAAAAGGTCTATCTATATATTCTATTAAATCTTAAGGATATAGTACTGATTATTAGGATATGATTAATATCCATTTTATTTTACTTCAGAGGATCTAATTGAGTTTAAAATTAGAGTGGTGATATAGTTGTAGTCATTTAATTTTTTTTTTTTTTTTTTTATTACTCTAGAAGTGTATATACAGATCCCCTACATTTGCATTTTGGCCTTTTGCGTTGATGAAAGTCATCCAATAATCTAGACCTCTGATTTTTTTACAATACAAGAAATATTATTATCGTAACACAATAGTTATTTTTAATAAATTTAGCACAGAACAAATTAAATATCTTCAAAATGTTTTTCGTATCAACTGAAATGTATTTAGGAGTTACATTTTACACCTCTGTAATTGGAGTATATTCTCCAAAATCATCACTCTAAATATATAATAAGGCTGTCTCCCTAATTCTGACCACAGCCTTACTAATAGAGTAAATCTGAATAAGGAAGGGACTGACAAGGTGCTGACCCTTCCATATGCCTGGTAAAATGGAGAAATAACTAATCGACACACATTTAGCGCAATATCGAATGTGACTCTATCTTCTTCCTCTATGTGATACTACCTGTAGCAAATATAATTCAATCATTGAATGCAAACTTTGTTTATGGTTTTTATTCATTTTGATTTAATTATTTAGATTCGATTGTTTAGTGTGTGAACAAAAGAGAGGATAGTGATGAGAAGAAATAATATTGCTTCATTATAGTTTAATTCAGTATATATTAACACCAAGGTTCATAACTACAACACACTACGCTCGCTTTACATTACACAATTGTCTGCAGGGCCGATGTTTTGTGCAGCACCTTGTCCAATTAACAACCACATTATTTCCCACTTGTACACTTAACGAGGTTTATTAGTTCATTAAATGCAACCCATTAACCTCAATATTTAAGAAATAACACCGGAAAAGAAATCAATTAATTCGGTGACTGTTTTCCTATTGTTTGCCAAATGCCATCTTGATAGGTTAGGTTAGATTATGTTAGTTCATTACGGTATGTTATTCTTCATGATGGTGATAGCTATAAGCATTAACATTACGTTAGCTTCTCATCACTAAATAATACGACTCATCCCAAAAAAGTTGTATTATTAAGTGATGAGAAGCTAATTTAATGGTAATGCTTATAGGTTATGTTAGGTTAGGTTAATTTAGGTTAGGTTAGGTTATGTTACGTAAGATTAGGTTAGGTTAGGTTATTAGGTACATAATGCCTGCATGATTTTCGTGCCAGCCTATCACTCGCCAAACCTACGTCATCTCGGCCTCGGCACTGCCGAGTACTAATGGTAAGTCCCACTTACTTTGATTGGTATTTATTTCATGGCTTTATTAACATTGGTAGGTCAATGATACTACACGTACAATTGAAAGTAAAAGAACTAAATGTTTAGGATTATTCTTGTTTCAGCATGCTTAACTGAAGATTAATGTAGAAATATTGTCAGTGCAGATAAAAATGTTTAAGGGATGTTGCACTGATAAACCTGCTGTTTAATAAACCTTAGGAATGGATTATTTAAACTTCTTTCTATGAGAAAAACTCTGCATTTCATGAAAATTTCAATTCAATCAAGTTAAGATTAGTTACTTGTTAGTATTTTACTTATTACATTATACTAACTGACAGCCCTTGCTTCCCTACGGGGTGGTTCTCTACGCTTGCTTATCATTCCTCCGTGGTTCTCTGTGAACCACCACATCAATATAAAAGCTCAGCCTGCTGTCGTTCTCCTGGATAACAAAGTTTTATCGCGTATAAATCCTAAATTTTATTTATGTTTTTGTATCAGCTATTTTAAGTAAAAAATTAATTACATGGAAAAGGAATCGTTGAGAGGCTATTTATATCCATTATTAATGGAAGTATGAGAAATCATTTCTTAGCCCCCTTTTAAGTACTTGGTTTTTAAGCACTTTGAGTCAAAAGCTCTCTGGCGGTTTCATTATACATTGTGTTTTATTGTATTGTCACGTCCCCCTCGGTGAAGGGGTGATCGCTAGGGGGTTGGTAGTCCAGAGGATAAAATAGACCCAAACACAGATATTTTTCTTACCTTTTATTTCTCTCTTTAGGTGGTACAGCTACTCCACGGTCCCTACCAGTATAACTCCTACAACTTCCCTACCCTTCTAAAATACACGTGCAGTGGTATTGACCCGCCCACCCACTCATACACGTGCAGTGGTGACCCGCCCACCCATAGTGGGTATTGAACATCTGACACACGACCATCACGTACTAAGGGTTGACAAACCAGACAAACCAGACAAACCAGACATACCAGACAAACCAGACAAACCACATGACTTACAGCTAAGATTGCCATGCAAAGACTAAATTACTGTAGTATTGACCCACCCACCCACCCATACACGTACAGTGGTATTGACCCACCCATACACGTACAGTGGTATTGTCTGTACATAAATCTCACCACGTCTACCCTATCAGTAGGCCACGTCTTCAGGTGTCTAAGGGTGTTGGATGTCCATCGCCTCCTCCTAGGTCCGTCGGTGCGCCTGGGTCGCTCGGCTGCCGCTCTCCGTCTGTCCTCTAATTCAACTCCCGGTCTTCCCCCTCTTCTTGCCTCAGCGTACTCAGCAGTACTCAGCATAAACCACATATAATACGAAGGGAAATTGGCCCCTTCGTAACACTTCCCCAGGCAAACAAAAAAAAAGAGCATTCAGTTTTGTTTTTTTTTTTTCAGGAAAACACCACTCTAGAGGTCCATGAATATCCACTACACACCAAAGGTCCAGAGTAGCTCCAAATAAACAACAGTTCATTTCCCAAGGGTAGAGATACGAGACACCAGGCCTCAGATAGCTGGTAGACAGCTCTGGTAGTTCGAAATTTAAGGGGGGTCAAAATGCTTAAAACTTTACGCCACCAGTTGTGAAGACGAAATTCTGGAAACCACATTCGTTGAAAGGTCCGTGAATTGGCAGGTTGGCAGCCCCTCGGGTAGACTTGCAGCTCAGACACCTTACGACATGACTTCCCAACAGAGTCTAACACCTATTCTAAATAACAATAATGAGGGACAACCCTAGCAAAAACATTCGTGCGGTAAATTTACTCTATTTTGAATATTTGAGGGATCCTACTCTTTCCTACTCTTAAAATTGTTTGGGAGACTCGTACCACCAAAGATAAGTTAAAAAGAATACAAACAAACAAAACTGATACAACAAATTACAATCCATAACTAATACTAACATAACCAAAGATAACAAACATACATCACCTTACTTTCAAAGCCTACATAGTACAAGTAATACACAAAAATATGATTCAACATAAATATGGTATAATGCAATTACAACACTAATACCTCATTGAAAATGTCAGATATTCAATATGCCATGCTATATTAACAAAGTATTAAATTTTCAAACTGGTTTTATTTCCAGTGGTTAGTGAGCCATTATATTTTGTACGCGCCATAGAGGAAGCCAAGGTACGCTGCGCGGAGTATAGTCATGCTGAGCGTGCTCCGCTCCAGTTTCACAACGGGGACGCTCCGTCAGCAAATGCCGCGCTCGCCCTGAGTTCATCGCCTTCCGCTAGATTCTACCTTAGATCAACTAAGCCACTTCATAAATGAATAAAACATACTAAGTTTTATCAAAATTACACAAACAATATATGATTAAGAACAATTGATTTAAAACCCCTATGAATCCCTTTAGTATATTTCTTAACCTAACAATATGTTTACCACTATCCAATATGCAATAATACAAACTATAGATAAACTATTATTATTAACATTTAACATATATAGATACAATACTTACATTTTCTCTTACAATTTCCCATTCAAAAAGGAAAATGTAGAACTCTGCATTATTTTACATAAATACCATGATTTTGTTGATAACACATACATACTAAGCACAATTAAGATATTATTATTAAAATTCATATGAGTCCAAATGATGTCCATGTTTTAGAAGTTATTGTCCACAATCTCACTTTATATAGTGTCCTTGATCTGAGTTGCATAATATGTAAATCCTATGACCAAATAATTTTAAACTTAACCTACAACCAAACAATCTTAAACCTAATAGTATACAGTGTAACTTCTCACACAACATAGTTAAATTATCTTGAGTTCAAAACACTACTATTAAAATTGATAAAATTAAACAAAGCTCATAAATAAACCATCATGATCTGCATGAGTTTTACATATATACATTATGACAATTATTACAGTACATTACAATACTGCAACTTTTTTTTTCTCTTTTTTTTTTAAATTGAAACTTGTTTATCATAGCTTATGAATTCCTCTAATCATAAAACACGCCCACGAACACCAATAAATCCTTATGCAAGTTACATTATTCACTCAAAAGAATGTATAATAAAACTGTTACTCTAATAATAAATATAAAAAGAAAAATCCAAGACAATATCATGTTATGAAATATAAAACATTATACAGTATACCATTTCATTCAATATACAAGGTTATAATATGTTACACAAAATGTTATTTATAATTCTATACAATGACCATTGTAAATCAATTAATAAGATAAAGGTTATATCAAAATTAGTTATTATTTTAATTGCAAATTAATTTATACACTTTATTCCTCAAGGTCATGTTTTAACAGCATATGGAACTCTTAACATAAAATAGAATTAAATTAGGACAAAGAGAAGTTAGACTTATACTTTCAATTCTCGTCTGATTCATACAAACACGCACACTCACATTCATAACGGTGGCCACCTCACACACTCTACAGACACCACACCTGTCACTCACATAGTTATCTTACCATGCACAGATTACCTACTACCCCATATCTATGCTATCTGTCTTCCTCTTGACTGCATATGTTTAGCAACCCGTCATATTAGCAAGACATCTCTAGAAGTAAATGCCTTACCAGTTCCCTAAGTTTAAATTAAATACTTATTTCAAGATTTCTTTACTATATCAACTCAATATAAACAACATATATTCTGCATGTTTAAATCTGAAAAATATTATTACATACACAATTAATTATACTCATAATAAATCAATCATTATTCCTTTAGCTATAATACTTATCACTGTTCTCCAACTGGGTCCCACCATTCTAAGGTTATCCGTAATTCTTTACCATCCACCTTAACAAGTGGCATGTTGCGAGGCAGGTCATCGCTCTCTGGATGACGTGACATCATGGCAACATCGTCAGTTCCTTTTTCCTTCTTCCACCGGCGGATGAGTCTTCCCAGTAATAAAAAGCTCAGAACAAATATACAAATTAATATTATCGAATATAATATTTCCCATTTAGTCTTATTATCCACATATATTTCAATGGGTTCAGCAGTTACAACATTAACAATATAAAATCCAACTAAGTGAGGGTTCCTAACTACAATAATAGTTACCAATGCAAAATACACAGCATGCAATACATATAACACTAATGACCACTTTTCCTGACTTTCCCTTGTAACAGTTGAAGGTGTCCTGATTCCTCGATGAGTTGCTGTAAAGGACAGGTTCCAATGTGGTACCACGGTCGGCCAACTTATATCTAAACACTCCTCCATCGTCTCGAATGAACCTGAAGAAAAAGAATTCCTAGCTGGAATCTTCAAAGTTTTTAATCTGGACCATGAAGCTGGAACAATATGTATGATTGAGGACTCTGAACCTTTCTTAACACAAGGATAATTATCAAATACAAGTACATTATTATTTACAATCACATGGTATCTTAATCTGTAACGCCCCTGTTCGTTCTCTCCCTAACCCTTGAATAGTTTGGTTCTTACCAAAGCGACATGTAAAGTTCAACATTCCTGAAACATGGGTAAGGACATAGGTTTCATCGTCCACCTTCCTTACAACTGGCTCCTGTCTGGGAACACACGAGAAAGTACAAATACTACTCAGTTCTTGTATAGACGCTCCTAAAAACATAGCTCTAGGGCACATCGAACCTGACACGGAGTCTCCATCATACCTAGGTACAAAACAAAGTGGGTTATTATATGGTTGGCAGTCATGTAATGCTGATCCCTGAATCTGGGTGGCGTAATAGCAAGTCCTCGCCCTTCTGCCATGTCCGCTGCTACTACTTCTCGTTCTAAGCTGTCTTCAGACGTAGACTCTTCACAAAGTTGTTCAAGGGAATCCTCCAGTGGTGGCTCGAGTTCAATCTGCTGTGCAAACTCTCCTAGCGAGTCCGTGGAGGATGCGTCGTCAGCACCTTGGCGACTCTGGCTTCTGGTTACCACACTAACGCGCACCAAAGGATTCGCTTGTTCTTCGTTCCTATTCCTTTCACTCATGAACAATAATGCACTAACCCACTTATAATATACACACTAATTACTCTCGTAGAACAAAGCTGTATAGTTAAGTACAATAACCAAAATTGCTTCTAGCTTTTATAACAAATACAAGAAAAGAACATTCAAATTATACGACTAAGATGAAACTTTATAACACTTCTATATTAAAACAATAAACTAAATTTAAAATAATTTAAATAATATGCTTAATACTAACAAATTCACATACTTCTATATAACTCACAAGCCTTAGTTTACTAACACAAAACTAACTAAATAAATGAAAATGTATTAATAATTTCACATAAAATAGTCACAAATGAACTACTTCACTTTGCTTCACTTAACTAAATTTATTTGTCTTCACTCTTCTTTTTGAATGAACTAGCAATTGGCCAAACTCAAAACCACACCCCTACAATGTCGTCGGAGAAAAGGCTAAATATCACCGTGAAAAAGAAAAAGTACCCTAATACTGGACACGTAGAAAACACCTAAAAATATTACCAGATTAAAACTATACACACAAATATTATATCAAATAAATTAAATAGACAACCCTTATAAGCTTACGTACTACAATTAAATAAAATATATCAAGTATTTACTTTACTTTACTTTACTCTACTCTACTCTACTCTACTCTACTCTACTCTACTCTACTCTACTCTACTCTACTCTACTCTACTCTACTCTACTCTACTCTACTCTACTCTACTCTACTCTACTCTACTCTACTCTACTCTACTCTACTCTACTCTACTCTACTCTACTCTACTCTACTCTACTCTACTCTACTCTACTCTACTCTACTCTACTCTACTCTACTCTACTCTACTCTACTCTACTCTACTCTACTCTACTCTACTCTACTCTACTCTACTCTACTCTACTCTACTCTACTCTACTCTACTCTACTCTACTCTACTCTACTCTACTCTACTCTACTCTACTCTACTCTACTCTACTCTACTCTACTCTACTCTACTCTACTCTACTCTACTTTACTTTACTTTACTTTACTTAAAAAAAACATCAACAGCTCATTTAAAAAAAACTTAAAAATGGTTAATTTAAAATTAAAAAAATGTCAATTCAAAAAAAAATAGTTAACACTGCACTTAAAACAATCTCATAAACTAATTGACATATTATAATATTACCTTACTGATCTTTTATCCGTCGCAGGCTAAACGCCTCAGGATACCCGGCGCCTCCACCAAATTTTTCACGTCCCCCTCGGTGAAGGGGTGATCGCTAGGGGGTTGGTAGTCCAGAGGATAAAATAGACCTAAACACAGATATTTCTCTTACCTTTTGTTTCTCTCTTTAGGTGGTACAGCTACTCCATGGTCCCTACCAGTATAACTCCTACAACTTCCCTACGCGGACATAAATCTCACCACGTCTACCCTATCAGTAGGCCACGTCTTCAGGTGTCTAAGGTTGTTGGATGTCCATCGCCTCCTCCTAGGTCCGTCGGTGCGCCTGGGTCGCTCGGCTGCCGCTCTCCGTCTGTCCTCTAATTCAACTCCCGGTCTTCCCCCTCTTCTTGCCTCAGCGTACTCAGCAGTACTCAGCATAAACCACATATAATACGAAGGGAAATGGGCCCCTTCGTAACAGTATCATTTGTACACTACGGTCCCAAGCACACCCGTAGTCCAACCTATTTCCTTCTCAGTGCTACCCACTTTCTTCTTCGCTGACTACTCAGTAACGTTGGCAGCAGTGACTCTCTCACCACTAGGGATGGCAACGATAGGCTGTATCGTGATATTGGAAAAATCGATAAATATATTTCGATATATCGACATATTAGTATCGATATTTTCTTTCGATAATATCGGATATATCGATATTTTTGGTCTGACATACCATATCATAATCAATGATTTGAAAAAAAAACACATTTAAATTACCTCTTATGCGTACTAAACATGTATTTAAATAATAAAGTACTTTATATAGTTTTTTTTTTTTTTTACGTGAGGTTAACACATTAACATGTCGCACCCTTGCAAGAAAAGTGACACAAGTCGGAAGTGAGTAATTTTACACTAGAGGCAAATGAAAACAACTGTTTCTTTACTGGTTAGCCATTACTAGTCTTTAGCAATGATTATTTAATGATACTTTTTTATTAAATGTATGTACAAATAACTTTTATTTCGAGTAAAGTAATACTTTGTTATTTGTTCTATGTATTACATATCCATATAAATTTTATTTTAATTTGACTTGTGTCACTTTTCCACAAAATTTTAATTTTTATTTTATTTTATTTTTGAGTTAGTACTTGAATTATATGTCTAATATAACGTCATTTAACCAAACCTAGGCTAGGTTAGGTGGTTTTGAATGTAAAATATTTGGGGTACTTTTTTATCAGGACGACCACACCTCACTTTACAGGTACCTAGCCTAACCTAACCAAACCTAATCGTGTTAGGTTAGGTTAGGCACCTCTAAAGTAGTGTGGTCATCCTAATTACAAAGTACTCTATTTGGATTTGGGTGAGAATAAAGTAATTAAAAAATCCTGTAGGCTAAATGAAAATGTTTATTAAATACAAACTGTGACGAACTAAAACATTAAGTTTATAAAAGTAAAAAAGGACGACTTTACGTTCACATATCGCTTATCAAATAGAGTCATAAAACAAAGCATAAGAACCTGGAATGATTTTGTTCTTGACTAAGTACTGCAAGTCTTTTTTCTTTTTCTCGGGTATTGATAGTCTTTTTTTATACAATTGCTTCAAAGACACTCCATTGCAGGTTAGCAACAGTTGTTTTTCTGCCTCATTTCTTGCAGATCTTCTCTTTCTACTTCCTCCTTCTTCCTCTTCTTTCCCAAATTTATCTTGGATAGGAACACTTTGATACGTTTCTTCTTCAGCAAAGCTTGTTTTGCACTGTAAATGAAGAGGTTTTGTTTTCTCCACTCTCACAATCTTTATATCTGTCATAGCTAATTTGTTACTTTCAGAAACATAAGTAGAATTGCATCCGATCTTTTCCCACAAATCTTTGAAATCGTAGAAATCTGAATGGCATTGTTCGATGACATTATAGGGATTACCATTTTTTTTAGCTGTCCTTATCAGTGAAATATAGTGACCAGGATGGTAAATGGGGCCTGATTTTAGCGATCTTCTGATTTGTTTTTCAATTGTCGAATGGACGCTATCGCCTTCATTCTGGCTGTGCCCTCTGATTAAAAAGTTGTGAGTAATACTCTTGATTGTGAAGTTTTCTATGGCATAGAGGTACATTGAAAATAAATATTTATTTTTTTGTTGACCCCCACAGTTGTCACTATAAAAAATGAATTCAATGTTATCGACATGGTTTTGGCATTTCTTCTGAATGAAATCCAAAATACAGCTTGATATTTCACTTGAGCCACGGCCACCCTCACCTTCGTGCCAAACATAACAATAGGTTGAATCATTCTTTAGTTCACAAACTGTTAGGTTGTATACACTAAGTTTAGATTTGTAATACATCGATGACACCTCCCCTTTAGGACACGGAAGCACAGCCTGTAAGTCGTAACAAGCAACTATAGTCGTTAGGCTAACTTTATTCTTGTCCGATTCTTTTTTTAAGCGAGACAAATCTTTTTCAATAATATGAGTTTCATAGGATAATTTTAGTTCTTCTTTTGCATCCCCCTCTGCAGTTTGGTATGAGTGACATAGTTCACACTGGTCTTTTCTTGGTGTAAACAAAGATATGTTATACTCTTCTGTAAAGATTTTATGGAACATAATATAGTTACCATAAGGCCTTTCATTCCCATCTTCAGGTGATTTACACAGTTGAACATAGTCTCTATGAAGGTCGGCAATAGTTTTACCTCCCTCAATATAGTCACGGGTACTGTTTTTGCGAATGTAATGACTTTCAATTTTTGGTATTGATTCAATGTGTCTTCTTATGTCTTCTTTTATAGCGTCATCAATTTTTTTGTGGTTTTTATGTTTCCCTCGCATATCTTCTGTAACAAACCCTTCTTTTCCTTTTTTTTCTAAGATTGTTCTTATAGGCCGATCAGTAATGTCTAAAGTATTTTTGAAAAATGTTTTGCATACACGGATGCGTTTGCTATTGACATCAAAATAAAATGCATTATTAAGGCGTCTTGTGCTGCCCTGTTTAACATATCTATATTCAGGATTGACTATTTGCATGTGATGAGCAATAAAGTCTCTTTGCCTACCTAAATCTCCAAGCTTCCAAAATTTATTGAAGATTTCTTGCCTTTCTTCCTGACTTATTACAGTAGAACACTTCAGTCTGCAGTTAAAATTACAAGGAGGTTTTAATGCCTTTTCTGGAAACTCTTTTTTAGATTTTGAACAAGACATGTAAGACTGGCCAGTGTTTTTTAGTTTTTTAGTTTTGTTTTTTATCCATTCTTCCTTGTTTAATGATCTTTTTCTTCCTCTTTTCTTCTTCGCAGGAGGACTATTCAAGAAATCTATATTTATACTTTCATTTTCTTCTTCTGGTTCGCTATCTTCACTACTTGTTTGCATTAATGTTACCATCTGTTCAATATTTCCTACTTTACGTCTTTTACTTAGTTTTAATGTTTTTTTTCGCCCATCATCTTCAGGGTCGTACCACGGATCACGATCTGAGTCATCATCATTTTCAGAAATACTTTTGTCATCACTTGTAATGGAATTAGGTTCTCCACCACACCACAAGGGGTCATCGGGAACGGGATTATCAGCATTGAAACTGTCTGCAACTATAGCACAGTTTGTTGATAATTTGTCAGACAATTGGACGTTTGATGTTGAAGGCTGTGGGACACCAGACTCAACAGATAACTGTCCCTCTTCGTTTAAATTTTCTATGATGTTTGTAGAGCCGTTAGGTTTTTCAATAGATTGTCGTAAGGAAGTTTCATTCCTTGGCTCATTACTAGAAACTATGGTCCATGTCTCAGTGTTCGGCTTGGATAAATTAACACCAGTGTGTGAACGGGTACCGTTGTTTTCATCAATATGTTCAGTGGTGTTATCCACTTTATTTTTGGCTAATTTCATCATCAATTCAGTTCTTTTATTTACATTCATGTTGATTATGAATATGTACAGGAACAAACGTAAATAGGCTAATAAAAATACAGCACGTGATAATATTCAGTCATCAAACAAGTTAACCGTCACATCTCAAAAAATGTAATACGTCATTCAGTGTCATTCATCAACACTTTTAAAAACATTATGCAGAACAACGTCACAACTCAAAACTGGCCACCAAGTCCAATACCTAAACGTCTACTTTAGGAGCCTCTTTATGAAGAAAAATGACATAACTCACATATGTGTCGTTATTCCACTTATTTAAAACTATTATTTATGCACTAAACTGGCACAAGTCTAAAAGTGACACTTTTCCACAAAACAAACATAACCTCACTCTGCAACAGTTCAGTCACTACTGAGAAGTGTCAGTTTAGACCACAAAATGGCGACAAGTTTGTGTAGAAGAAAACTGACACTAGTGCTCCCTAGCGGAAATTATTGAAATTTGAGTTGTGACACTTTTACACATAAAAGAACACAATGTTTTGAACTGATTGATACGAAAAACAGAATATTGAAAATTTTTGACTTGTGTCACTTTTCTTGCAAGGGTGCGATGTAGTTTATTATAGACCAGTAGATAGAACGGGTAAATGAAGTTGTGTGTGAGTTGACAACACTGACTCTTAGATGATGCCTTATTGGAATACCTTAGTGAATTAATTTATTTTATTTTTACTGTTTATAAAAAGCCTGAAGGCATATTTAAATGCTAAAAACGAAAATAATAATAATATTACATTATTATTTTATAATTAATATAATAATTAAAGGTACCGGTATAGTTATTCTTATTTTGAGTTTTTTTTCATTCAACCTTTTAGACTACAACTTGTTTTGTGTAGATAAAGGTATTTCATTTTTACATTCAGTATACTATTCTAAATAGTGACAGCAAAATATAAGGGTATTATTTGGTCGCGGCTTAAGAGTTAGTGCATAATTGTAAATATAAATAATTTACAAATCGATATATAGGTTAACCGATATATCGATATTTTTCTTTCAATACTATCGTTAGAACAATATTTGGTTTGCGATGTATCGATAGTTCAATATATCGGTATGTTGAACATATATGCCATCCCTACCCACCACAAAAGGTAAAAAAACCTGCGGGCCGCAACTGGGGAAATCTCATAGAATTTCTCAGCCGGGCATGTTCAGCGCGTCTCCCGCTCCCGCATTGCATGAAAGTGGATCTCTATGACTTTCCTTAAAATGTCAAAAACCTGTTAAGTAGTTCTAGAGATTTCATGATGAGTGAGTGTGACATTCTAGTCAGAGTATATTTATATATTAATATTATATATTATGTATAGGTATTTTAAGTAGTTATTTTTTTATAAGACGCCGATCGTCAAGATATGGGCGAATATGGATTTCGAATGAGTGTGATGAGTGTAGATGAGCGAATGTAGTCATTGTTATAAACTAAGTAATTCCTTAGAAAGTGTCATTTATTAATAGCCCAATGACAAATGAACAGCCAGTGATTATCAGCTGATCCTTCTCAAAATGTATTGACTTTGATTGGGATCGAACTGAGAATCTTTAGCACACGAAGCTGGGATTGAACCAACTACGCTACCGACCATATTAAGTATGTACTAGGTGCATTATGAATGGCATGACGGGTTGTTGCTTCCTTCATATAATCCATTGCATCTATTCGTTAGAGTTTTATTCTTTAACAATTACGTGGCCTCAATATTTTCAATAAACATACTTTAGTAACATTTTTATTTACCAAAGCCACTTGGCACTTTAAATGCCATTTTTACTATCAGTAATAAGTAAAATATTTAAAAACAAAATACAACAGATATCAACCTACCTTTGTATTGTTACAAGTCCATGGTAAATTCCACTGTGCAGCAGATTGACCTTTCTTTTTAAGTGCGAATTTGGATGGGGTTACATATCGACATTCTAACCATTCAAGTAAAAATTGTAAGACTAAAAAAGGATAAAAAATTACTGAAAATTAAATTTTGAATTAGAGAGTTAAATATTATAGTATTCTTGTCTTAAATTGAAAACATTTAAGACAATCAGGCAGATGGGCTTTGGGAGAACAGGAATCGTAAGATTTCCACCCGAATGCAGAAAGTTTTCATCTGACCTTTCGCTTCCAAAACAAATTGAGAATTCCTCTAGGACTGAAATTGGGGCAGCCAATATCACACAGTAAAAATAAATTAAAGAAAATGAAAGTAACACAAATAGAAGAACATAAACAAGGGAAACATAAATAAAACACCAGTTAGCAGTCGTCAACTGCTGATTCTGAAGCGGGAGGACAGTCAGATAGGAGCCTACGTACTTTCCATGCTCAGTCTATCACTTCCTCTGTTAACCATCTCCTGTGCTAATCCAGTTCACTTAGCGATAATTGGTTTTGACATCGAATAAATTGACGGTTTTTATTTTAAGTGAGCAATCGTCAATGAATGGGATCGAATCGGATCAAAGAGTGTAGACATTGTTACTAGTAAGGTGGACTGTTACTTAGAAAGAGCCATTTATTAATAGCTCAATAGCCCAGGGCAACAAAGGGACGTAAGATTTACGTGGAATCCAAACCACCTAGTATTGTTCTGATTGACAAGGCTGATACTCAATTATCTTCCCTACACAACATTCGGACTCCGACTTCAAACCAACATGGACTTCTCTAGTTGTGTCCACTTTGATGGCCACCATTGAGCGAACGCTCAGTATTAAGAAGGTCGAGTATATAACCTATTGCCTCCAATCTCCTAAACACTTTGTACCAAAGTACTAGTGTTATTATTTAGGACAATCACTATTTATTAGGAAATAATATTTTTTTTTTTAATCGTGTTTTCCCAGATCACCAGACTAACTTCTACTTTATAGACAGTTACAAACTGTAATAAATCTTATGACATAATGGAGAGTTGTGTACGCCACTGTAAATGTTACGATAAAAGTTTGTGTATGTAATTTAACGATTGTTTCTAAGTAAACATTTTTACGTCTGTCTCGACCGTAGACTGTCTTTGGCACGTCGTTCTGTTACCCATAACTGATCAAATAGTTTGATGTACATACATCTAAGAACTAGGACTAGCATAAAAATTTGATTTATCTTTTACAAAACATATAAAAAAAACATAGATATCAATAACTGTTCCTTTGGAAAGTTTGTAGACAGGATAAGTATAAAAAGAGACCAGTTAATGTCAAGCAGCCAGAATAGTTAGATTATCTGAACAAATGTATTGATGAAATGGAAGATTATTTTTAATTGCCATTTATACTAAGCAAGGCAAACCCTGGCTTAAAAATCAATTGTCTTGCGAAGTAGTGTCATTCGTTCAACTTTTGTTTTTTATTGTAAATTTACTAATTCATTAGCTACCTTAAAATGTAATAATCATTTAGTTTATTAGTATATGGACGATTGTAAGTAAAATCTTCTTTTAAGTGTTTATATTTTAATATAAACCTAAAAAATAATGTAATTTTTTTCTACAACATTCCTAATATTACTTTTCCTTAAATATGTAAATAAATAAAATAATTTAAATAATAAAATAATAATAATAATAATAATAATAAAATAATAAATAATAAAATAATTTAAATAAAAATTTCCTTAAATAAATAAAATAAATACTTTTCCTTAAATATACTTAAATAATATTACTTTTCCTAATATACTTTCCTTAAATACAAAAATGTAATTATTGTCTTCCACTTAGCTTTTACTTATTGATAATAAAAAAACATACAAAAGTAATTTCAAGATCGACAATGACTAAAACATTTTAAGCCATTCGAAATCAGAAAATGTAACACAATAAATAAAAAATCACATGAATGTTTGTAGTAATTTAGATTTTTATATGACACCCTCTGAAAAATCACAACAAAGTTACTATTAGAAAATAGTCCAACAACAAATTGATAAAAAATATAATATATTATTTGGATTTCAAATGTTATAAAAACAATTGATGTATGTTACATTTAAAAAGCCTATTATAGGAACAATGGAGGCAAAGAAATATAATATATAACAGACAGAGCTAAATCTGTTTAAAAAAATTAAAAATACTCGTTTGTAGCAGCTAGGAAATAAAACAATGTAGCTAACCAAGAAATGAAACTGTCAAGCTGGCCAAGAGAAAAAACTATTTAGCTACACGGGAGATAAAACTATCCAGCTACCCAGGAGATAAACCTATATAGCTAGCCAAGAGATGAAACTATCTAGCAACTCAAGAAATAAAACTATCTAGCTAGCCAATAGATCAAACTATCCCTCTACTAAGGAGATAAAATTATGTAGCTAATCAGGAGATAAAACTATCTAGCTACTCAGAAGATAAAAGTATCTAACTAGCCAAGAGATAAATTATCTAGCTACTCAGGAGAAAAACTATCTAGTTATCTAGTGGATAAAATTATATAGCTAGCCAGGACATATAACTACCTGGCTACCTAGGATATAAAACTATCTAGCTAGAAAGGAGATAAAGCTATCTAGTTTTCTACTGGATAAAACTATATAACTAGCCAGAAGAAAAAGCTATCTAGCTATCCAGTGAATAAAACTATATAGCTAACCAGGAAATATATCTACCTATCTAGCTAGGATATAAAACTATCTATCTAGCTTGGAGATAAAACGATCTAGCTGCCTAGTAAATAACCCTATCTAGTGATCCAGTAGATAAAAAACTGTCTAGATAGCCACGAGATAAAACTATCCACCTACCCAGGAGATAAAACTATCTAGTTAGCCAAGATATAAAACTATCTAGCTAGCCAAGATATAAAACTATCTAGCTAGCCAAGATATAAAACTATCTAGTTAGCCAAGATATAAAACTATCTAGTTAGCCAAGATATAAAACTATCTAGTTAGTCAAGATATAAAACTATCTAGCTAGCCAAGATATAAAATTATCTAGTTAGCCAAGATATAAAACTATCTAGCTAGCCAAGATATAAAACTATCTAGCTAGCCAAGATATAAAACTATCTAGCTAGCCAAAATATAAAACTATCTAGCTAGCCAAGATATAAAACTATCTAGCTAGCCAAGATATAAAACTATCTAGTTAGCCAAGATATAAAACTATCTAGTTAGCCAAGAAATAAAACTATCTAGTTAGTCAAGATATAAAACTATCTAGCTAGCCAAGATATAAAACTATCTAGCTAGCCAAGATATAAAACTATCTAGCTAGCCAAGATATAAAACTATCTAGCTAGCCAAGATATAAAACTATCTAGTTAGCCAAGATATAAAACTATCTAGTTAGCCAAGATATAAAACTATCTAGCTAACCAAGATATAAAACTATCTAGTTAGCCAAGATATAAAACTGTCTAGTTAGCCAAGATATAAAACTATCTAGCTAGCCAAGATATAAAACTATCTAGTTAGCCAAGATATAAAACTATCTAGTTAGCCAAGATATAAAACTATCTAGCTAGCCAAGATATAAAACTATCTAGCTAGCCAAGATATAAAACTATCTAGCTAGCCAAGATATAAAACTATCTAGTTAGCCAAGATATAAAACTATCTAGTTAGCCAAGATATAAAACTATCTAGCTAGCCAAGATATAAAACTATCTAGTTAGCCAAGATATAAAACTGTCTAGCTAGCCAAGATATAAAACTATCTAGCTAGCCAAGATATAATACTATCTAGCTAGCCAAGATATAAAACTATCTAGCTAGCAAGGAGATAAAACTAATACGATGCAGCACACTAATAGGTTTCATATAAATTAAATTAGTGAATGGAAGTTTATTGCAAGAGCTAGCACGCAAGCAGCACACACACACACACACACACACACACACACACACACACACACACACACACACACACACACGCGCGCGCGCGCGCGCACACACACACATACACACATTTTTTATTTTAGTTATAAATGTGCTTATCTTCAGTTAATCCATCCCGATAATCAAAACCACTGATTACTGGTGTTATAAACTTAAAAAATTAAAATCCACAATCTCCAGGCGGATGTTTAGTTATCCCTAGGGAAGAAGTTCTAATCTTGCTCTAAACTGCTTATGACAGACCAATTAATCCCTCTTTGAGAAAGGGGAACAACAAAGACCATTAATTTCAGCATTTCTTTACCTCACAGTTCACCAATTAGTACAAAAACCTCTTGCTTTTATAAACTTAATGTGATGCACGCATCTTAAAGTCACACTATAGACTATGTTCAAATACTTTTAAAATCTCACTGTACTAGCCGTTTCACATTCCTTTAAACAAAATAAGGAGTTTCTTCTATAATATTTGTAGGATTTATAATACTCAAAATGAATTTGAGGAACGAGTTGAGCTATACATCCTTTTAAAAAATTTTGCGACTGGGAAATGTTAGGCATGGAATTCGTTTGAACAGGATTTTCACTAAAACGCCTAAAGGAATTATATTTTCTAGATAAAGGTTTGTACTTTCCTCATATATTTAAATGTAGCTAGTTATGTACTTTTTTAGCAAATTTGGAAGAACTGTTCTTCTTTACGTTAATATACCTGCACATTGTTTAACTATTTAAAATCTTTCTAGATAAATGACGTCATAAATTCAATGAAAAATTTCTGACGTCAATTTTTAACATATTACAGATATATACTTTTTCATTTCTATTCATCGATAGCTACATTTGGGTTATTTGTAATATGTGATTACCTGATACAGCTGAAAGAATGATGTTAAATCGTGTATGCGGATTTCAATAAAATTGTGTAAACACAATACGTTAGGGAAACTGGTATTCATTTTATGTACGAAATATATAATTGTGCGAAAATAGTTTCCAAAAGTGAACAAAAATAATGCCTAAACTGTACATACTGGACAAGCAGAGTTTGTTACATTTTATAGTGGACATTTTATTCATAATATAACAGTATGCGGAGTGTCCATCATGATTATTACTACATAAATATAATTGTTTACAAAGAAGTTCTTTATCCTTTACTTTAGATAAATTTTGATTTTTGTTACAATATTATGTTAAAGTATCTTTACAACAAACAGTTTTTGTCATATATTATAACAGTTCAGTAAATTAAAATTATAAAAAAAATTATTCACTAAAAGATTTCACCCTCTCTCAGTCATAGCGTCCTATATGTAGGACGAAAGATAACTCTGATAAGGGATATGCTAAATTTTTTCTGGCACCACTAGATATCACTAAAATATAGTTGAAAAATACTGAAAATAACAAAAATTCTATGTCTATTTTTGAGAATTCGTTACTGAAAGGGTTAAACGTGAATCTATTAGTTTCAATTAATTCATATTAAAGTAAAAGTTTCTCTTATATTCAAAAGCTTTATTAAGTCCCTTGTAACAGTAGACTTAATTGAATTATATAGTTGTATATTAATAAATTCACCTGAATTTTATATATTTACGTCAGCTGATTTTTCACTTTAATAACTTTGCAGTCTTTAAGTATGAAAAATAATTGTTACTTGCAGTTCATTATGAATTCAAAATACCCTTGTTTGTACTTCTTTAACTAAAAAGCAATATGGTATGTACACTTCTTACAACGATCCTGCTATTAAATATAATATTGATGTTAAAATATAATCTGATGATTCAAAAGTACAACAACTTATAGATTTATATTATTACTCTCAGTAATATGTTAATGAAAACATAAACTAATGAAACACTACTTAATTCGATTGATTCAGAAGGACAAACAGGTCTCGAGGACAAAAAAGTTTCAAAGAAAACTGCCAAACTTGTGAAAGAAATATCCCTCTTAACGCAGAAGAAACGTTTGTCAAATTAATCTACTTTCTTCTTTCAGAAATGATTTTAGTTCGTTTCTTTTCGTTCCTTCTACTACAAAAAGTCTTTAGAATAGCCACTGAAAACGTTTTCATAAACTCTTTTAATTTAGAGAACATTTCATGAACATCTTTTCTTACAATAGTTCCATTCGATCTACAGATTTCAATCAAATTAAAATATTTATATTACTTAATAAATAATACTAGACAAACATCTGTCTGAGGGCAGCTTATATTAAACTCCAGGGTGAGTCCTTACTGTCGTAAAATGCCACTAAAAAGACACTATGGTTCCACACACAACTCCAAACTCCACAAAAACACAATAGAACGCACACACACTACATCACTCCGTTCATCCTGCCTAGCAGCTCTTTCGCTCTCGAGTCCCAGCTCCTTTGGTGGTCTTGTTCGGGCAGAGGGTACAGTTAAAAACTGGGTTTTCTTGCACTTTCCAGGCCGCCGGATTATTCAGGGGCCCGAGCCAAGTCAGCCACCAATGAATGACCCAGCAGCTCAATCAGCAGGTGTAAAGCTCCTTGGCCGTAGTAGTGCCGGTTGATGACAGGATTGGGCCATGCTTCGGTCAGGGGAGGGTGCTATACTGAGGCCACTGATCGGGGAGTCTGCTTTTTACTATGGGACGCTACAGCAACTGATCAAAGGATGAAGTCATAATGAAACGAAAAATGTCTTTACAAAGGGATTTAGGGCAGTTAGGTTCTCTCTTGCATGGAACCTTTTTTTTTCAAATTAATGATACATAAGGCAGCAAGTTACAAAAATGCCTGAAATATGTACTAATATATTCTTATCTATTAATATAATCAATCAGCTTATATTAAAAATATTATTACAATAGAAACTGTACAATATTATTACCGATATAAATTTGTTTAATAGCTGACTATTATTATTATTTATTTCTCTATTATCTTATTTTCTGAAAACAGATTACTATAATTTATTTCTGAATGAAAATTAATCTGTTTATATCCAAGTTTGGGGTGATTCTTAGGTATTTCTTAAAACACTTATATATTCACAATGTGCATTCACACCATTACCTGAAATGTCTCCTATTCGACATTTTGAGAATGTTAACATTTTCAAACATTTTATTTAAACTATAGTTTAGATCAAATATTTCACCACAGTAAAATGTATATAGTTTTACCAAGACCTTTGTGTAGGGGATGTATACATTTACGCCCAGGAAGTGGCCGTTATATAAACAGCTAGCCATCAGTTCCTCTCATATCGTGTCATACATCAAGAGTGTCAAGACAAATTGGAGAAATATTTTTTCCGTGTATATTGCAAGGAGGTCCATAATACATCTAAATATCTGCTTAATACACACTGTAAGAGTAAACATCAGAATGTTTAACTGTAATTTACTATGATTCATCATATAATTCGTACCATTATAACAATAGATAGAACAAAATTTAAAGAAACAAATAAAACATTAAAGTTTTTTGACTGATAACATAAGTTGTATACCTCTTTGGTTATATATCTTTTAACCATACAGTTCCTCAAATGCTGATTACAAATCGTCAGTTTTTCACGTGTTACATTACGACTTTTAAAAAATTACTGGCATATTTAAACGTTTATAAAATCCAACTAATAAAGTTTATATTGCACAAACTATTTATTTATTATTCGTCACTAATCGTCAAGAAATGGGTGAATACAGAAGATGAAAACTAAAATGAGTGGATAATAACAATTTGTAGTCATTTTTAGTAACTAAGAACAGCTGTTCCTTATAAAGATTCAATTATAAATAGCCCAAACTAAATTAGATCAAATTAAATAAAATAAAGCTATAGGTATATATTTTAAAAATACGAATAGAAAATATAATTACCTTTTATTTTTTGTCTTCATTGTGCCTACTTAAACAGGAGACCAACGTTCTCCCTACTCTCAAGAAATACTTTTACGACTTTACGAAGTGCTATTCATCATTAATATATCTAAGTTTTTTTTTAGTAAGTATTATATAATGTTTCAATATAATTTTTTTTCTCTTTTTTTTCTATAAGTAGACAACAAATTTTTGATAATATTACTTTAACAACACCTATATAACAAATACCTATATTATTGAAACTATTTCTTAAATATATAAGTTATAGGTAATTTGTAATTGGATTGTTAAACTTTTCTAACAAACAAATAGTTTCTTACAAATCAATTTGTTAATTCGATAAAGATAATATGTCTTTAAATCAGCTATAAGAAATGTATGAATAAAAAACAACCAAAGTAATAATTGCTACCTAAAATTGATAGTATGAATACAGAAACCACTTCCATATTGGAATGTTGATGGTTTCGGAAGATATATTGTGTAGGAGAGAAGCAACATCTAGTGCTAACCACCCTACCATCCCGGACGTTCTAGGACTGACTTGCAGTAAAATATTTATAATTTAAAAAAAATTTAACTAAGACCAAATGCCCCCCCCCCCCCCACTACGATTTTCATCACTTACCATCACATGTGCCTGACTGGGTGGAAAGGTCATCCCCACCACTCATGTATGGATGGGTGTGAAAGACATAACTAAAGCACATGTATGGGTGGGTGTAAAGGCAATAACCACCACACGTGTATGGGTGGGTGTGAAGGTCATAACCAACGCACGTGTATGGATGGGTGTGAAGGTCATAACCAACGCACGTGTATGGATGGGTGTGAAGGTCATAACCAACGCACGTGTATGGATGGGTGTGAAGGTCATAACCAACGCACGTGTATGGGTGGGTGTGAAGGTCATAAACACCACAAGTGTATGAGTGGGTGTGAAGGTCATAACCACCACGTGTAAGAGTGGGTGTGAAGGTCACAACCACTACACGTGTATGGGTGGGTGTGAAGGTCACAACCACTACACGTGTATGGGTAGGTGTTAAGGTCATAACCACCACACGTGTATAGATGAGTGTGAATGTCATAGCCACCACACGTGTATGGGTTGGTATGAAGGTCATAACCACCACACGTGTATGGGTGAGTGTGAAGGACATAACCACCACACGTGTAAGAGTGGGTGTGAATGTCATAACCACCACACGTGTATAAGTTCATGTCCATCACACGTGTATAAGTGGGTGCGAAGGGTATAACCACGTGTATGGGAGAGAGAGTAAAATTAATTTAACGTTTTTTGTTTTTAATACCATAACCATTTTAATTAAGAAATTGTCAATAGCAATCAAACTAATGCATATTGTTTAGTTCTAAAAGCTTTATTTAAAAAGATTTTCCTTTGTCATAAAATTATTACATCATAGAATATCGTTTTAATTTTGTAAATTTATTCCATATTGTTAATAAGATCTATAAATTACCCGACTAAAGCTACAAAATCAATAAAGTAAATACTATAACCCCGTATATAGTAAGCTAAGTACGTCTCCAATGTTTAATTGTCGTTAAAAACAGTCCACTGTCAGAGTTTGTGTTTTCGATTCCCTTTTAATTAACTGCTGTAAAAACTACAGTATTTCTTGCTATCAAAGTTTCCTTGCTTACAAAAGTTGATGTAATTAAAATGATGACGGTTTATTACTAACCATCATTTAGGCTTTACTTTTGACATTACGAAACTTTTTTCCTGTCTTGACCTTAAATCCAGTGTTGCTTGCCTGTAAAACTGTTTTAATATCAAGCCACTTACAAAGGACAAGATGGTTCTTTTAAGGTGACCTTCTTCTCATACATTAATCCTGTTAGTAACTAATTGCTTGTAAATTATATGTTGTTTTAAGTTATTTTCATTAAAAGTTAATAAATGGTTTTAAGATTTTCACTCTTTTTTCAATTACTTCTTGAACAATGTCAACAATTGCAATATTGCTTATTATAAACCTAGCGTTGGTTTGAAGTCCATTTTATACTAAAGTTGCTCGAATGCTACTTCTTACTACATTCCTATTAAGAAATAGTAAGATTTTAACTTATTTATACTATTTACTAACTTATTTCGTTTATATGATAGGGAATATTTTTTCAATACTAACACCAAGAAGTTTGTTGGTGTTTCATAATGGTGATCTATTTAATTTTACTATGTAAAATTTTGTTTTAATATATTACATATTATTTTAGATGTATTTAAATTTAAATTATTTTGTTATAGCTTATTTTATGTTTTAATTTACTTAATTTCAAGTTCTTTATTTGCTGATATACAGCTGTATCCTATAAACAAACGTGTAGTCTACTTTTTATATTTTTTATTTTTAATATAATATAATTTGTAAACATGTATTCATTTAGATAGAGTTATAAATACAGGAAACTAAGCATAGTATAATACAATGTTAACACATACAGGCATGTTACTAATACATTTTCGAAATAGCATATTTAGATTTACAGCATCAAGAGGTTACTACATCTACAAGGAACTAAAGCATATAAGCATGTTACTACAGCTACAAGGCATGTTACTACAGCATACAAGGAAACTAAAGCATAAGGCATTACTACAGCGTACAAGGCATGTTACTACAGCATACAACGAAACTAAAGCATATAAGCATGTTACTACAGCATACAGGCATGTTACTACAAGCATACAAAGGAATTTACTAAAGCATATAAGGCATGTTACTACACAGCATATAAGGCAGGTTACTACAGCATACAAGGCATGGTACTACAGCATACAAGGCATATTACTACAGCATACAGGGTATGTTACTACAGCATACAAGGAAACTAAAGCATATAAGGCATGTTACTACAGCATACAAGCCAGGTTAATACAGCATATAAGGCATGTTACTACAGCACATAAGGCATGTTACTGCAGCGTACAATGAAACTAAAGCATATAAGGCATGTTACTACAGCATACAAGGAAACTAAATCATATAAGGCATGTTACTACAGCATAAAGGCAGGTTACTACAGCATACAAGGAAACTAAAGCATATAAGGTATGTTACTACAGCATACAAGGCAGGTTACTACAGCATACAAGGCATGTTACTACAGGACACAAGGTATGTTACTACAGCATACAAGGAAACTAAAGCATATAAGGCATGTTACTACAGCATACAAGGAAACTAAAGCATATAAGGCATTTTACTACAGCATACAAGGAAACTAAAGCATATAAGGCATGTTACTACAGCATACAAGGCATGTTACTACAGCATACAAGGAAACTAAAGCATATAAGGCATGTTACTACAGCATACAAGGCATGTTACTACAGCATACAAGGCATGTTACTACAGCATACAAGGCAGGTTACTACAGCATACAAGGGATATTACTACAGCATACAAGGCATGTTACTACAGCGTACAAGGCATGTTACTATAGCATACAAGGAAACTAAAGCATATAAGGCATGTTACTACAGCGTACAAGGAAAGTAAAGCATATAAGGTATGTTACTACAGCATACAAGGAAACTATAGCATATAAGGCATGTTACTACAGCATACAAGGCAGGTTACTACAGCATACAAGGAATGTTACTACAGCATACAAGGCATGTTACTACAGCATAGAAAGCATGTTACTACAGCGTACAAGGCATGTTACTACAGCATACAAGGCAGGTTACTACAGCATACAAGGCATGTTACTACAGCATACAAGGAAACTAAAGCATATAAGGCATGTTACTACAGCGTACAAGACACTTTACCACAGCATACAAGGCATTTTTAAATGAGTAACTTTTTTACTCTGACAATTTTTATGGCATCTGTATTTTAAATGTTTTATAAATAACATTCTCTTTATAGTTTTTCATCTTGTTATTTTTTATGTATAAGATCCGAATATCTTACGTTGTTTTAAGGGCCCATCCAGGCACCCATTTAAGCACTCCGAGGAATTTAGTTTTAAATTTTGTCACAACTGTTGCTAGGAGTAGTAAACAGCCTGTCTCACTAGCAAAGAAACAATATGTTCCCCTCATAGCCCCCGCCTGCCCAACTCCGCAAAGTCTACATAAGAGTTCCCTCATTAAAAGTAAACTCTACCAATGAAATCGTTATATAATATTAATCTTCTCTTTAACCCAAAGAAAAGTGTACACATACGAAATCAAAATTTAAACAAGTATCATTTATAGAAAATAAATGTTTAACAAATAAAATGTTTTTTATATTTATGCTAGAATAAGTTGGTTTGTGCATTTTATCCAATATATTCTCAATATTTTAATAAAATATCTCACACTGTTTGATAATGAGTTATGTATTAAAAATGCCAAATTAGTAACTTTAGGTAACCATTTAAAATAAAGAAATGTTGTAGAATTTATTACTTATCAGTAGACTAACCATGTTGTTCAAAACATTTTCAATAATGTTTTTCATTGAACACTTTTAATTTGCGCAATAACGAGGTGCATTTAAATAAAAACTCTGATTTCTGTTGCAAAAACCTGTATGAACTGACGAATGTCTGTGTTTTTGACAGAAGAAAGCATGTTTACTCTGATACCACCAGACGTCAGAGACGACAATGTTGCAATTACGTTGTTATAATGATGTTGGCACAACCAACGTGTCCTTATTTCACCTTTGTCATGTTAGTTAAACCATAACATGTGACTTTGGAAAAAATATTGATAAAACTGGTAACGAACATTAAAGTTTGTTAAATTGTATAAGAAAGAGGTGTTTAAGAAAAAGTATGTTTGATTCATAATGAATTTAAAATGTGAATATGATATAAATTAATTTCAAGTACTACTCAAGCAATATAATTTTATGTAATTCTAAGGTCAATTAAAACCAAACCACATTTTAAACTCAAAATTCAATATTAAAAGAAGCTATTTAAAAGTACCTTAGAGTAAATAAGTGTAACGAGTTACTTTGTCCCCATGTAAATATTACTAGTTTTTCATATGCTAAGTACATATTGTGAGGTGTGTGTGGAGCATGAATCCTCTCCCACGTTGGTCACGTAGTTAAGCTTATGAGAGTCTTTGTGGGAAAGAATATGTTTATTCAGTAAACCCTAATATAATTTTAGCAACAGTACAAAGTCTCTCTATGAAATATACTACTGAACATTTTATCCTATTAAGCTAACTTCTGTGATATTACAATGTTATTTGTATGTACATATTTACTAAAACATAGTATGTACTATTTAATTATCTATTGGCTTTATCCTCTATGTGTGTATTTAAAAATATATTTAATTGTGTATAGTTCGAAATCTATTTTTTACTTAGACTTAATAACTTTGCAAACTCAACCCTCAGAAGGGTTTTTTTTCTGGGGGCATGAATTTTATTTACTATACGAGTAGTATACTAATAGTATAATATTTTTAGTTTTATTTAAAATAATCCTGTTTTTAGATCCCATGGACTTTGTTTATTAACAAAAGTGTTCTTCTGAATTGAAACCAATGCAATTTGTTAGTATTCCTCCTTCTTTATCTTCAAAAGCATAAATGTATGTATTTTGACCATATACATTAAATTAGCTTGATTTAATCTAGTTTATAAAAAAAAACACACAATGTTGTGGTGTTGAAAACTGTCACATTTAAACTCATAACTTCCAGATGTCCTACCTATCATAAACATTTTTTCTTTAGAACTGTTATTTCAATATATCTATATATTAAAAGGATTGTCAACATATATTCCGAACTCATCCGAACGTTTCATCCCTCCGATTCGCTTCAATTACGTTTTATCATGAAAGATGTTATTGCACAGATAAAGGTAGGCTATTAGGCATCGAATAAACTTAAGTCTGACTTTAATCAAGTTTTACTCAAATGCGACTTAATTTATGATTTTTGAAGGTTTACTTCCCACTCAAACATCTGTATCTCATGTTCTAATTGAGGTGGATGGTTCGTTTTAGTCTAAAACACTCAGTACGTCAAGCCATTTTATTTAGTCTTTCGATCATCAAAATTAGTTTAGTCAGAGCATACTTGTTTGCGTGTGGACATTATAAGTCAAATACTGGCTCACTCATCACGAAATCTCCAAAACTATAAGGCCGATTGACTTTAAACTTGGTACATAGGTTAATATAATATCCTAGAGACCCACTAAGAAAAGATGTTTACCTGCGGGAGTATCACGAAAAAGGGTTTCGGGAATTCACTCCACTGGTATCCATATTATTTATTCATTTGTTTGTTTATCATCATATGTCAAATAGTATAATAATTAATTTATTTACTTCACGTGATTTTACTTAGACAGTCTAAACTACTAATATATATAGTCAAATACGTACCAAGACCGAGGTGTCACGAGTGCAGCGAGTGACCGGGTTGGCACAAGATGCGTGCAGGGGTGTTCCCTATAGTTTCTTAATTATTAGCATATTAAGTTTTGATAGAAATACAGCTCATGTGAACGTCACAGACAATAAATAATGCTTCTTGTAGGGAAAATTATTTCTTATTATGAAAATAAAATTGTTCTATGCATATTTTTGTTAAAAACTTATATTAATTTGTTTTAACTTTAAAAAAATTAAATTACAGCAAGAAACTATTTTCCTATCATCCAAAAGAATACTATTTCATAAATGTATACACTTGGACTTTACAGATGACGAAAGGATAAAAGCATTTCTGTCACAATCCATGTAATATTGGGTCCGTCAATATTTAGCTACCACCCCTCCTTCCCCTTCTATCCTACCCTCGGTCAATGTCTCTGAGAGGCATAGCTCAAAGCTCTTACTGTCTTTTTCTGCTTTCATAAAACCTGATTTCTAAATAGTTATATTGGTACGTCGTTTCACAAATACTTGTTTATGAAACAAATATGTTAGCAATCTTATTCCGTTTTATTAAGATACAAAACGTCATATTGTGAATATTAGTGACAATAGAGACAGCCTACGGTCGGATAAAAAGGATATTCATTGTTCGCTCTAAGTTAATCATGTAGGAAAGTGTATCTCAACAAAAATACCATTACCTTTCTTGTAGTTAATATTTCACTTTTTTTCCTTTAATCAAGAGTTTGTTTGGGGGAAATACTGTCCCAAAATTAAAAAAGAGGAGAAAAATAATAATAATTTCATGTCATATTGCAAAAGAGACTTGTTATGAACTTAAATGATAATAATATAATAATGATAATAGTAATTTATTTCCATCCATTTTTACAAATATAAAAAAGCAATAATACGGCTCGGAAAAAACTGACCACACCTAGAAGTATTTGTGGCCAGTACAACATTTATTTACAAAATACTAAAAAAAATTATATATATATATATATATATAATTTAATAAAAACATATTATAAACATGGAACATGAGTTCATTAAGTCAGACACGCCTGTGCGTATTGCATAGTGTTTTTTCCCAAAGAGAAACTGAATTCAATCTGAGCAATATTAAAATCTCTGTAACCCCTTTCAAGGTGTAAAAATTTTCAATCTTTTGAGTTAAAGATGAATTATGTGTTATAGTACTTGTGGTTATGGTACTTGGTTTGTTTTACCTCTTGACGTTTTTTTTGGAGCCTGAAGAAGTTGGAGGCTGTGTCATGGGTTGCTCCTGAGAAGGTTCAGTGAACATCAAATCAGATGACAAAAGTGTTTCAAGGTTAGTGTTCTCCATATCTATGCTTCTACATTGTAAAAATAAAACTTTCTGTGGCGCATGAAACACTTAAAAGTTATCTTAAATTCATCTTACACTATATTTATTGTTACTTAACTTAAAATTTCTTATATAAAATACATTACAAGACTAAAATAACAAGAAACCATATTCATTGCAAGAAGTGTCAATATTTATATTAAACAAAAATCCAAATAGTCTAGATCTTGTTTCGTAAATAGCCAATTCTTCAAATTCATAGGAAAAAAAATCAAATTTGTACTACTTTTAATGTCATGTGGTATTTGATTAAAATATTAGGTCCAATATAATGAAAAGATTGTTTAAAAACACTTTTTGAGACTTTAGGGAGTTTAAATATTCTACTTGCCCCACTCCTCGTATTATGTAATACATTTGTAATGCCAGTATTACCACTTTTGACATAAAACAATCTTAAAACTTTTAGTCCATTGAAAAGTTACACTTGGGGTTGCGTTTCTTAGAGGACGCAATTTTATTTTTTTGATGTGTAGGGGGGGTAAGTGTAAAGCTAAAATCAAGTTTGTGGGGTCGCCACCCTTGTCCCACGGCCGCCATCTTGAAAATAGGGGTTGAAACGGTTTTTACGATATATCTCTTAAACTATTTATCTGATAAAAAACATTTGTTAACGTTTTTTGTTGATAATTAAATTTTCTATAACTTTGGTCCAGTAACGTTTTGTCGTAAAACTATAAATAAAAAAGTTATAAGTGAAAATGTTCAGAAATTTGAGAAAAAAATTTATATTTTTCTATATTACTTTTTTTTATCATTTTACGAAAAAACGATATCAGACCATTTTTGTAGATCGTTTTTTAAGGAACAACTTTTATAAGCAACATTTTTTCATTTAGTCAATAGCTAAGGTTTTACAGCGCTCCGAAGTGAGTACTATTTTTCAGTACTCTTAACTATACATATTTTATACATGGGTACTAATAATGTGTCATCAGTTATTTATTTATTTTTTTATTTTGTTATTATAATTCTTTTAATTAGTAATTTTGTAATGTTATTAATAATTAATTATTGACTCTTTTCCACTCCATTACAGAATTTTACAATTATTGATTTTTAAAATAATTTTAAATGTGACGGCCGTTACCGAGAATGCTGTCCAGGCCTAATCCACGGTGATTTTATAAATTTGAACTACTCCGTCCTCGGTCTTTTCGATGGACCAGGCTGCAGCTCAGCATCTGATCGGTTTTCTGAATCAAATATCAGTGGGAGAACTGGAGAAGGAAGGGGTGTCAATGTCGGCGGTTCATCATCAAAGTCATTTTCATTTGTTAATTCTGAGAGTTCCATTACGTTACTGCAAGTCTCTCCAGAACAATGGAAGTACCTGCGGAACATTTTAGCCCTGCTTTTCGACATCCACACATCGCTCCACAGTTTCCTTTGCATTTACAAAAGATCAATTTAAGAAGCTCAGGGGGTGCTGGAGGTTTAGAGCTCTGCACTGGCATCAATAATTTTCCACATTTTTTCCAGCCCCAGTCTTCAGGATCATTATTATTACCAAGCCACGACTGGACCTGATGGTAGACTCGGAAAGTATGAAAGCGAGCTGTGTCTTGTGTTGGAGGAAGTGAAGATAAATTAAATGTACTTTTTGTCACTGCCTTGGCGAATTGTTTGTATCTTAGGCTGTCAAGAGAATTATCATCTTCATAACCACCGTATAAAGAGATAAAAAAACGTTCACCAATTACAGTGAGCAAAGCAGGGTCAACTCTCTTGTTGAGAAACAAAGCCGTTCCACTTGCAAACTCCATAAGCTTTATAACTTTATAAACTTTATAAGCTCCATAGTACTTGTTTTTGTACTCTCATTACGTACAACACAAACCCGCGATTGTCGGTTTGTACGCGAATTACTTGGATCCTGAACCGCTTTGGCACAGATGAAGCAATTGTTCACAAAATCAAAGTCTGGCTCTGGAGCTTCTGAAACTGAAGATAAACTACTGGAGCTGCTGCTGCGACGACGAACAACATTATCAGTTCGATTGTCCATGTAATAACAATAACACGCAATATGTACAGTAACTTCCGAAACAGTTCGTAAAAATTGTTCATTAACCTCATCATTTTTTGCTACAGCTCGGTCTAGTAAAGTTTTTACACCTTTTGCCTTCACAGTTCTTATTTTATTTTCACCTAAATGTTTTTTACAAATAAAACAATCACTCATGATGGAATAATAGAAAAAGCTCGCTTAAAAAGTCTAAATGCTAATAAAAAAAGAATAGTTTTCACTGCAGTTAAAATCGAGTCTAAAATCATTCGAAATCGTCTTCACAATTAAAAACAGAATAAAATACATCCGCACGTAGAGAAATATGTAGCACAACTAAAAGATATAAGTTGAACGACAACTTCAACACAATATTCTCAGCTATTCGTACAGTAAGAGAGGTTAGAAATAATGATAATAATAATAGCAGCTGTTCTTTTGTTCCCTAATGGTCGCTTGGGTATTTTCTACCTGGACAGCATTCTCGGTAACGGCCGTCACATTTAAAATTATTTTAAAAATCAATAATTGTAAAATTCTGTAATGGAGTGGAAAAGAGTCAATAATTAATTATTAATAACATTGCAAAATTACTAATTAAAAGAATTATAATAAAAAAATAAAAAAATAAATAAATAACTGATGACACATTATTAGTACCCATGTATAAAATATGTATAGTTAAGAGTACTGAAAAATAGTACTCACTTCGGAGCGCTGTAAAACCTTAGCTATTGACTAAATGAAAAAATGTTGCTTATAAAAGTTGTTCCTTAAAAAACGATCTACAAAAATGGTCTGATATCGTTTTTTCGTAAAATGATAAAAAAAGTAATATAGAAAAATATAATTTTTTTCTCAAATTTCTGAACATTTTCACTTATAACTTTTTTATTTATAGTTTTACGACAAAAAGTTACTGGACCAAAGTTATAGAAAATTTAATTAGCAACAAAAAACGTTAACAAATGTTTTTTATCAGATAAATAGTTTAAGAGATATATCGTAAAAACCGTTTCAACCCCTATTTTCAAGATGGCGGCCGTGGGACAAGGGTGGCGACCCCACAAACTTGATTTTAACTTTACACTTACCCCCCCTACACATCAAAAAAATAAAATTGCGTCCTCTAAAAAATGCAAGGTGAGGCCTAAAAAATGTAACATTTCAATGGACTATTTATAGACAAAAAGGTGTTGTATTGGGAGAATTTTTAATGTATAATATAATGGAAAAGAACTCTCTCTGCGATTTGTATTTGTAATTATTCTAATTATATGATTTTTTTGTTTTTCTGATTTTTAAAATGTAAGTCTTGCACGCACTTCCCCAACACTGTATTCTGTACTGAAGTCTCGAATGTATAAGAGCAAAATAAAGAGTTTTCATAGTCATTTCATAAGAAAAATTCCTTAAATAGTAAATTTTTCTTATAATTATTTTTGTTCTATTTTGTAGAGTTTCTAAATGCTTAATTGATCAAACATGTATTTAACTTATCTTTAAAAGACTTATTAAAAAACATATTAGTTAACCGTGCATACATTATAGTATCAGATAAAGATTAGGCACTACATAAAATGTTCATACATACGGTGCATCTACGAATTTAATAAATGTATTGTTTTAATGTCACATAATTTTTATTTAATTACGTTTAAAACATTTTCCTTTATCCGAACTTCTAATTCATTTAAAATGTATGTTCTAGTGAGATATGCATTGTTATTTATATTGGGGCTTAGTATATGAACATTTCCATTCTCACAAAGACTTCCCTAAGCTGAAATACTGGTCCGAGGCAAGAGGAATAATTAGGCCCCGCCCACACATCCCTGCATTATAGCGTATGAAAAGCTTTTGTAAAAGTTAACTTCGTGGAAAATGTTTCATTAAATTTATCCACTTTCCGGTTACTTATTTAAAGAATTGCATTTATCTTTGCTTTTTTGTTTAGAATACAGTGACATTCTACTTGTTTTAACAATGATATTTGATTACTTTTATTTCTTTGTGGATTCAGTTTATACATTGTCGCTTTAAAGCAGTAAAAAATCTTTATTAATTGCAAATGGCTCATTAACCGTGTGTTAGGTTTTAGACTAATCTGAATTTTCCTGTCTTTCCACACCAGTGAAGGTTTGTAGGATAGTATAAAAAACGGTTAGGTGGTGGATTTGGTTTTCAGTGAGTTCCCCCCCCCCCCAATTTTATAATCAAAATTAGTAAATGTAACTTCCCTTGAGACAGGAAAATTATTTAAAAAATGTTTAAACCATTATATTAGAAGTAGTATGGCCATGGCATGAAGTAGTAATATATGTAAGAGGGGTTATTTTTTTTATATATATTTTTAGTAACCAAACGGACATTACATTCATATCACAAGATTTTTTTCTTTGGAGGTCTCTGAATGATATTCCAACCTCGTCGACAGGAGTAAGGGCCATAGATGATACCGGCTGCCTCACATGAACTACACAAGGCCTGGCCATCGAGTGTGGAATCAGAATCATAGTATGCAACAGAAGAAAAAAAATGTAATTTGTTAGCTATCTCCAGTGAATCGTTAATGAGATTACCATTTACAAGAATTTTACTGGGAAATTTACTTCTTAAATTATTAGTTTTTGAAATACTGTTTATAATCGACCAACTCCCTATAAGTTTTTTTTTTCTTTTTTTGTAATTTCTAAAAAAATAATTTAAGCTGTTCATTTTCTGTTGCTATGTATATTGAATGGTAAAATTTTAGTTTTTATCTGGACACAAAAATACCATGGGTAATCCATGTAGTCTTAGATGGTTTCACGATGTGTTTTTATTTGTTTAAAAGGGCAACAAGAATCAATATAAAATAACAGACGATCGTTAAACGCCTTGAACAATTCGTCAGGTCACTTTGAAACGTTAAAAATATTCCAAGTTTCGTCTTTTAGACAGTTTGTTAGTAAGGTTGTTTTGGGGACATATTACTCTTTTAACTTCGAGCTAGGTAAACTGTAAATCGGTGGCATGTCGTTGATAACAACCTCCTGAGCGAAATGGTCCGAAATGGCTGCATCAATTACAGAGACGGTAATGGCAGGGATGTTTGTCATGACGATGTCGATAGTGGAGCTCGATGATGCGGTCACCCTAGTTGGTGAGTTCACGGACAATTTTAAATCAAATGTGTAAAGAATGTCACGTAACCACTGGGTAAGAGGGTTGGTGGAGTCTATAGTGTCAATATCAATATTGCCCATGAAAATAAATTTAGAATTGCTTAAGCACAGACAATTTAAAAGTGAGTCTAACTGCTAAAAAAAATTATGGCAACCGGTTGGTGATCTGTAAAGACCAATGACAATATTGCCACCCTTGATCAAGTAAATTTGACTCCAGTAGATTCGAAATTAAGCTCACATGTGTGTTTAATTTTAAAAGATTGATTTTCTAGTTGGTTTTTTTAATTGCTACACCACCTCCTTGTGTAGTTTTCGGTTAAAAGAATCAGCTAATTTGTAATCTTCAATGTTGGAAAAATCAATTGTTTCATTTTTAAAGTATTACTCACTTATGGCGAGAATGTCAGGCTTGTGATTATGACACATGAGCTCAATTCATCTGCTTTGTTAGTTGCTGACTGATCATTTAGATTTGGTTTATCTACAGATGGATTAATTTCACAATTGAATTGTGGTGTTGTAATTTTGATGCCAAGTCTGATTTCCCTATCTTTTGGTAATTTAACCATACGTGGTACCTATATACTCGTCATCCCTAATGCCCCCTACCTAATGATCTCTATTAGTTAAACATTTTCAACATTTTAAGTGTTAAAGAGCGTCATTTTTAAGGGTTACAGGACTGTATTCGTCATAATATGTAAATGACTAATATAACCTACATTTTGATAAAATATTTAAAAAAAACCTATTCTAATCAATCTCCCCTAACATGGTAAAACCGACCTGGGGTTGGGTCCAGGAACTTGGTCTGGTAAGTACGAGTATTTCGTAACCTAATTTATCTCAAAGTAGGCATTTTTATTTTGATTTCACATTTATTCACAATGCTCCCAAAAAGTTATAATCTGTACTCTTTACTTTAGTTGTATTGAACATTTATATTAGTTATTCGAATGTATATAAATATAATAATATTATAACCATGTCTACATACATGTGATAATTTATAAACACATATTTTCCACAGCTCATGATATTCAGACGGTCAACGTAGTTTGAACCTGCTGTGTACATTTATAAACACATATTTTCCACAGCTCATGATATTCAGACGGTCAACGTAGTTTGAACCTGCTGTGTACATTTATAAAATCATAAGTTCTAATCTATGTTTAGTCCTCTTAAAACAGATTTTCAAAATATGCTACTGATTTAAACACTATTTTCTTTGAATTGAGGCATTTTTGTATCAATTTTATATTACATAAAATGCTGTTTGCATCAGAGTTTGAGACTTTTCAACTAGAGTACACTAATTTATTATGTTTACTTTTAGAAAACTATATATAATATTCAACAAATTTAATAAAAATTACATTTTAAAGTAGTAATGTTCAAAATTATTGTTTAAAATATATTTCTACAATGAATCATTCAACAATGTTTTAAACATTCATGCCAGCACTTAGTTTACTCATTAAATAGTTTTCCAATTACATAAACAATCTCTAATTAATTTGTTTTTATGTTATTGTATAAGTAGTTTTTTCTAACGAAAAGAAACTGTATTTTCAGTCAGTTTAATGCACAATGACATAATTAGTCAGGGTTGCCAACATTAAACGTATAAATCTCCAGCTTTCACAAACAGCCTTTGGCAAATGTTTCATGTAATGTTGAGTTTTTCAGTGCGTGCAGGCAACCTTAAATCTTACGGGTAACCTTAAACCTTAAAATTATCTGAAACAAAATAAATTTAAAGGTAAGCCTGTTTTATAGACTAAAGTACCTGCACGTGTCCATACACTGACCATTAATTAATATATTGTGGGTGAAATACTAAACAACCTAACATCAAATTATATTTGATGTTTATACAAATATTTTTTAACAATAACATGATCACTATACATTCGTGGATAGTATAAAACTCATTCTTAACCTATAAACAACATCAATCAATAAAATACTTTATAGTCCTCTTTATATTATTAAAAAATCCTAAAAATTTAATTATGTAGAGAACATAAAAACACATAATATGAAACAATAACTGAATACGGTAATGCTTTTTTCTTAACTCTGACAATAGAAAACTATAGATCTCAGATAGTCAAGAATAAAATTATTTAAATATTTAATTTAATAGGAAATGACAAGATTATTTCCAATCATCAATGCACTAAAACAACCCAGTTCCTGAATTTCCTCTTACGATTTTTAGGCAATTGAACATTGTTGACAATTACCTCAACTTAGCTTTGTTGAAAATTACTTAACTACAGTAAAAACGAATTCTATTTTCCTTCTGAGTAATAGATTCGATTATTTCATTTCGTAATGAATGTAAACTATTCAATTAATATTTCAGCTATGTACTCAAAGTGGTTAACACAGAATTTTTGTTTAATCTGGTCAGCATGGTTAGTTTAGTAACCATTTTAATATATAACAGAGATAAGGCTCAACTATTACAAAATTTTCTTCCAGAATTGTAATATTTAAAACTACTCTATTATTTATTGCATGTATTTAATTTTTTTAATTGATGGCACAGTATGTTTCATATAATTTCAACGTAGGTACTTTTTATTTTATTAATTTAATGCTATAGCTGGATGAACGTTAATAACATTTATAGATGGATTTACACAAAAATTGTAAATTCTATATTCAAAGTATAGTTTACAGGTTGTATGTTTTTCTCAACAAGAGTAAAGATGGTGTGCCTAGTGTGGAAACAATATTGCTTTATAATTTTTGTTTAATGAATTTACCAAAGCCAATTTTATTCCCTCAATCCATGAACCACCGTCTTTTTACAGGATGACGGAGGGATAAAAGCATCTCTGTCACAATCCATGTAATATTGGGTCCGTCAATATTTACCTACCCCTCCTCCCCTCCCCTCCTGGCCACTGTCTCTGAGAGGTACGACTCGCTCTAACTATATTTTCTGCTTTCATAAAGCCCAATTCATATATATGCAACTCTGCTATTTCAACACAATTGTCTTTGTAAATTGTACTCTTATCAGTATTCCTGCATAGTTTTTTATATGATTAATTTCTTTAAAGAATTAATATATTTTCTCACGTATGTTTCAGTTTTATTATTGTAAGCGCAGACATATTGGTTATATTTCATCTACACGCCTCATTGAAACGTTTTATAACCAACAATTTGCTTTGAATTTAGAAATCTTATTATGTTGTTTACCTGAGGTTAAGGGGAACAGAGGATACGGTAAAAAGACTTTTTCATCTGCCATGGTTTTGTTGCATTATGAATCTATAGATATCAAGTTTTTTATGTATTTACGATACTAGTAAACAGCAGTAAGTAGATGGATTTAGTAATGTAAATTGTATTGAACAAAACACAGAATTGCTTCCTTACAAATTGTCAAATCAAATCGGTAAATATACAGGGCGTCTATTTTAAATTGGCCACATTCTGATCTTGTAAACAATAAGTCTGACATAAAACTACAAATGGGGAACCTTAACTTGTTTTCGCAGCATCAAAAATACGTATTTCAAATTTTGAAAAATGGCCACCATTTTTCAATATTGCAGTCAGGTGTTTTTTTCTTATAGAATACTATATATTTTATGACATTTTTAGATAGAAATACTAGTTTTAAGACTTTTATTTTTGTTTAATTTTTTATTATTTTGCTTATTAACATAGATATGAAAGCTCAAAATGTTCAGATTCCTTATGGAGCTTAAAATTGAGAAAACTTTGTTTTTTAATATACATTCAAAAAAAATATCTAATCTGCAACTATTACAAAAAATTTGGAGATGTTTGTCTAGATATTCTTTTTTCACGATTTGACAGAATAGTGTATAAAACTATAATACACAGATATCTAAATAAAATAAATTGTTACTATTTTGTCACAGATAAATTGATGTTGGCAGCACTGTTACTATTATCATCTGTTTAAGTCAACTTCCAGTAAATATCGAAAACAGATGTACCATGAATAAAACAGCATTACAAGTAATACATGACACAGTAATAATACCACTAAGGAACACCCCTGCGCGCTTCACTCATCTGGTTCATGTCTCCTCGGCCTTCGGCCTCGGTCTGTGACTCATATCCACATTAACAGCAGGAGGAGTCTTAAAAACAACAAACATATTTATTATTGTTTTTTTAATCTAAACTAAAAATACGTTTACGTTCACAAGAGCTTAAACATTATAAATGTAACATATAAAAAGATGTAATAATTGTTATTATTATAACAAAGCGATAGAAAACCATTGGATCCTTTAGGTCTTGGGGTGTATACTCATATTTTTGTTTAAATGTTTGATATGTCCCACCGTCCTTGGGCCTGAAGTATGAGGTGTCCAAGTCCGGTTGGATGTTGTTTAGGGAAGAGGAAAGAGTATAAGGTTAGTCAAATAGCTAAAAATCAGACCAATACTATCTGGTTCACATTCCACGTAACTGTAGGCCCCTCAGTCACCCTGGTTATTGGGCTATGAATAAATAACTTTTTTAAGAAAAAGTCAACCTTAGTTAGTAACAATGACTACACTCATTGACCCCTCATATTAGCCCTTATCTCTACAATCGGCGCCTTAGTATGAATAATTATAAGGAATAATCTTTTAAATCGAATTAAGCTATTTTATCCTCTTTCTAATCAAGACCATTCTTGCGGACCGATTTATTTATTGAATGTAATATATACAAACTGATATTTCTTCATAGCATATACGAGATGTTTTAAAATAAATAATACCAGAACTGTATAGTAGATAAAAGCAACGTATAAAAGAAGGTTTTATATTTAGTAAATCAGATGCAATATATTCCTGGAAATAATTTCCCGTGGCTGAATTCGTGGGAAAGTCCAGTTGTTTCTCCAGGGTCATTTATATTCCAAACCATTAAGGTTTCTATGCCTTTTTATTGGAAATTTTTTATTTATTTTTTACATATACGTATTGTCTATAATATAAATTAAACTAAGCTTGTTAATTAATTAAACTATAAAAAAGATTTTGAGTAATTGTTCATATTTTTCATAACTTTTAAAACACGATAAATAATGTTTCATAACCACTATTTACTTATATTTCAATATATTTGTTTAATTGATTTTTTGAAGTTTTCTCGTGTAATGAGTATCTTAAAGTATGACGGAGGACATATAAATATAGAGTTATAATTAATAATGTTTTAATAATTGAGTTTAACTTTACATTAGCATTAGACAATTAATATTATAATTGTTATAGGTTGAGTTCAGTATAAAGATAATTATAATTGTGCCAGACAATAAGTGATCTGCGTGTTATGTATTTAATGTATTTAGGTGTTCTAGCAGCAGACGGGAGTCGTTCCACCGCTGAGCTGCTTCTGTCTCACTTCCAAACCTCAGTGCAGCTCACTGGCACCAGTGCATTCAGTTGGTCGCTTTCTGTAGTATTTTATTTTGCTAGAAAGGCTCACTATAACGAACCTAAACATTGGAATAAATTTATTTTTATAATATTTACGTACATAAAGTGTGTATTTATTACTGTTATATTAACATTCAGTGTCGATGTTTACTTCTCCAAAGTTTGAATTCATAAAGACATTCAGAAACTCTTAGATAGAAATATACATATATATATATATATATATATATGCGATGATGAGAGGCCATTTTATAAACAGCTGGTGTCATTTTCCCTCATATTGCGTGATATGTCAAGAGTGTCAGGCACACCTTGGTGGAATATTTCCTCATATATGTTGCAAGGAACGCTACCAACCTCCAAATATCTCTTTAGTAAACATTGACAGTAAATTGTTAAAGTTAAGCTACCTAATGATATTACATATATATTATATCAGAATAATTAAATCATTACAAAGTATAAAGCTAGGTATAAATAAGGATCGAAGATTTTTTTAGGTTTTAAAGAATTTTATTAATATTTAGATATATTTAACTTAGTTATGTATAGTATTGAACTTGTTACTAGTAGTGCATATATATTCGATATATATATTTCATAAAAATTAATAAGAGTATTTAATTTAAAATTATTCCAACTTAAAATTACAAAATAGAAATGTTTTATTTACTCTATACCTGTATGTATTAAAATAGTTATGTTGTTTTGCCTGACAAATGGTAAAAAGTTTTAATACAATCTTATATGCTTAGTAAATAAGACGTGGATCTCTTTTTGAGAAGGTGGAATGAGTGCTTTAACTCTGTTTATGACAGTTATAAAGGCATCATGCCCTTTGAAAATAAGTCAACTGTGGAAAGTCTAGTCTATTGACGGTCTCTCTTGACTGTTCAGCCCTTTCAGACAGTTTATTGAAGACAAGCTACTGTTAGTAACACAATACTGACAAGTACAGTGAAAGTATGCTATTTGACTGTATCTCAACTGTGACATGCCCTGAGTGTACAGTCTATTGTTGGTTTCCCTTGACTGTGCAGCTCTGTGAGACAATTTATTGGAGACAAACTACTGAACGTATCAGAATACTACCATGTACAATAAAATATGTCATTTGACAACATATAAACTGTGAGATGCCATTAGTATACAATCTACTTTCAGTCTACTAAGTCTAACGCCCAATAATAACAATAATATTTGGAGTGCAGCTCCGTGAGACACTCTAATTGTATTAAAGACAAACCACGCCCCTTTAAACTCACACTAGATAAAGTAAATAATATTGTTACGGATCACGGTAGTCATCATCAACATCACCTAGGTCATTGTGCCCCCTCTCTGTGCGGGTTACCACCTCCGGGGCAAATCAAGGACTTCCAGAAAGGACTAGAATGGCAGATAATTCGCCTGTGGGTGAATCGAGACCCTTGCTTTGGAATCGAGAACTTCCAGTTTCTTCTCCAGGTTCACCATCGTCAGTTCCAGAATTTCTGGGCTTCTACCTCCGATCATATAAAGACACTTATCAGCCGACCTGACAGTCAGTGAGTCAGTCCAGTGTGTAAAGAGTTAGTGACAGACAGTGAAGAGAGTCAGAGTCAGCCCCAGTGGGTGTGACTGTAACAGTGGCAGTCTAGTGACAATGGCAGTCTAATGACAGTTGCATTCTAGTGACAGTGTCAGTCTAGTGACAGTGGCAGTCTAGGGACAGTGCCAGTCTAGTGACAGTGGCAGTCTAGTGACAGTGACAATCTAGTGACAGTGGCAGTATAGTAACAATGGCAGCCTAGTGACAGTGGCAGTCTAGTGCCAATGGCAGTTCTAATGACAGTGACAGTCTACTGACAGTGGCAGTCTAGTGACAGTGGAAGTCTAGTAACAGTGATCATCTATTGACAGTGGCAGTCTAGTGACAGGGGCAGTCTTGTGACAGTGGCAGTCTAGTGACAGTGTCAGTCTAGTGATAATGGTAGTATAGTGACAGTGGCAGTCTAATGACAGTGCCAGCCTAGTTACAGTGCCAGTTTAGTGACAGTGGCAGTCTGGTGACAGTGGCAGTCTGGTGACAGTGGCAGTCTGGTGACAGTGGCAGTCTAGTAACAGTGGCAGTCTAGTGACAGTGACAATCTAGTGATAGTGACCATCTAGTGATAGTGACCATCTAGTGACAGTGGCAGTCTAGTGACAAGGGAAGTCTAGTGACAGTCTAGTGTCAGTGACAGTCTAGTTTCAGTATACCGAGTAGTGTCGAACAGTAGCCGAGAGAGTGGTAAGTAATAGTGTCGGAAAAGTGTCTAAGCTATAATTTAAGTCAGTAAATATTTCATAGTGTGTAATATAGTGATTTACTACTTGTAAATATAAGTAACAATTAGTAGGCGGAAGTGGACGCCTTTTTTATTTAGACCCTGTTGGACCGTAACAATATATGTACTCCTCAAAATAAATCGTATTTATTGTTTGTAATTGTGGTTGATAAAGAGTTTCAAGACTGTGTAATATTACCTAGTTTTATTTTTCAAAAAATAAGTATAAAATATTTATGATAGGTAGCGCCGTCTCCACGACTTCCACTCAAAATTCTACTTGACTATCTATATACCATATAGATACATACAACATATATGAATAAATACATAATATACTTTTTCAACGTTATCTGCATTTTTTCTCTGTGTAAATTATTTCTTGTTCAAACATTTACATTCGCAATACAACTTATATTAACTTAAAATGATGATTGAAGTCATATATAATACGTTTATTGGTCTGTTGGTTTGTTTTTCAGTTTCCATGTTATGTCAAATATATTTATCAAATTAATACTAAGAAACAAGATAGCATCATCACAGTTTACAGGTGATCAAACATACTGTAACATATTCTTGAAATTCTGGCACGTATTTATTTAAAAATAAAATATATGTTTGTGAGGCATTATTTAAATATATAAATATATATTTATTTCAATATATAAATAAGCATTTTATTTAATGTGAAAGAAAATTATATGTAAACTAGAAGAATATTGTTTCTATCAATTTACAAAACACTATATTGCTCATAAATATTGATTGAGCTTTGAACATTCTGTTTAATGTATTTTTGTTTCTGTATTTATAATTAGTCAACTTATAATCAAACTAATGTTAAAAATTTTTTTCGTTTAACTAGTGTTTGTTAGCGAATTATTATGACAGGACGCCTGTTTAGCCTCCCTAAATAAGAGATAGGTTTATATGTCCAATTAAGATATCATAGTTGTTAATTGACACACTGACGTACACAATATTCCATTAAATATTAATGAGGCATTACAAGATACCCTTTATGTCAATCTTGTATTTAGTAACCATTCCAGGATTAGGATGTAAATCTGAAAATGTTTCCACCATGCATGGTAGTTATAAATTATAAGCATATAAGTTTTAACTGTTCTTATTATTTGGAAAACTGACCCAAACCAATTGCATAGTAAATAAAGGTTATACCCATCTTCTGTGTCAAAAAACACGTAGCATATATTGGATCTTCAATAAATTTAAGTGTAGCAAATGTGTAGCAGAAAATAAATTAAGTTAAATTGATAAAAATTGAAAAGTTTTAGTAGCTATACACTGTCAAAGAGGTTAAAAATGAGTTAGGATATCATAAGAGATTTATTTCTACAGGTTACACCTTTTACGATAAATATATACAAAACAATACAAGATGGCTTATAACTAGAGCGAACAGTGAGTTTAAAACCACTATAAATATTGTTATAAAATATTGGTAAATCAGTTTACCACATTTTTCATCGGAAAATATAAAGGCTTGACTTTTACAAGGATATTACAATATATTTATTAATAGTTATAATTTTTAATAAATATCTATTTAATATGGTTTTCTTTTACGCTGAAGAAGACAGGGCAATTAGTTATGCGACAAAATTAGATGTTCGCCCATAATTAATTGGGATACATCTAACAAAGTTAACCTAACACAACCAAAACTTACATGTCCTTCATAAAATTTCAAGATTTGTGTTGAATTCGGGTGCCTGGTCTCCGAGAGTTCCTACTGACCGTCCCTCCGGTGAAGTTATATGTGAATTCGGTTTTTGTGTTTAGTAGTTAATGGTTGTGATTGTCACGTAATGGTGGCTAATTGAGATTAACCACGAAAGTAGTTTTATCTTCAAATCTCCAACAAATGATCATACACCAAAATAGTGTTTTAAATTCCTGTTTATCGTAAATTTCAGGTCAAATTACACAAAAAATATGATAAACATAACGTTTAAAAAACTGAAATAACTAAAGGTTATTATATGAATACACTAAAGGTATGAAATTCATACAATTCATTTCATATAAAAATATGAAAATACTAAAGGTTGTGAAATTGATTTTTTCCTGGCTTTTCTGAATAAAACATAGAATAAAAAGCATTTCATGTAAAAATACAGCCAATTATCTACCTATTTCAGTCCAAACAATGATTCGAAATTTTTTAGAATATTTTTTAGAAATTATATAAGAAATAAATTTTTTTATCAGCCTTCAAGATTTAACACTTTTTCCGCTATTATATATTTTAATAGTGAACGTTTTTTGATAAATTCATTAATTTTGTAATACATAAGTTACTGTAAGTGTAATAATTGTATTATATTTACTTAGGTTAGATTGTAATTGTCAACAATAGGAAAAAAACCATATATGCCTTTGAAAATAAGAAAAATTCAAAGATAAAATTTAGCAAAACACACGTGGTACATTGTAACCACAGTTTTAGTAAATTGATGAAAATTTAGACTTCTGAAACGTTGTAGTAGGGTAGGATTACTTTATGGATGGGAATTACTACTTGTTTTTAAAGAACAATGCAAGGCTTGTGATAACATGAGAATTAACATGTCAATTATTACGTTAATTTATTTATCATTGATGAATAGTTTATCATCATTTTTTTCAGCGAATAAGAGAATACAAGTAACTTTCAATACTAATTAGCCAATAATATTTATGCATTCTCCAGTCACCATTTTGGTCATTCCAGCCAACTGTCATGAGTTTTCCGACCAGTGTTAGTATAACAGTAGCATTGTTGAACACCAGTTTCATTCTTTTGTTAATCGATTCGGTCTGAGGAAGGTAAAAAAAAGCCGACAAAGTCGATACAACTGTTATTATGTACCAAAATGATTATAACAGCAAAATAAACGAGGTTTACTGAAATCGATCATCATAATAATTGTAAATTATGTTCTTATTTTGTCATAAATTTCTGTCGTCTAACTTTCACTTGTATTATATGTCTACAAACACGTAAAATGCTGATTAATAAAATGTTAATTTGTGTGCAAATATACAAAAATTATATAAAATGAACAAAAACTTTATTAGCTCTAGTATAAAATGGTACGGAAATTTCGAACGTTCGTAGTTTTTTTTCTGACACCAGAGAACTATTTTTAAGTTCAAACTAACGAAACTTTAACTGATGCACAACGTTGCAAATTGGAATGGAAAAAACACACATAATGAGGGGCGAGAATATACAGAGGGGAAGGAGGGTAGCATTGGCTTTAAGCACACTACTAACCTTGCTGCAAGTAACTTTTGAGGTTTACAGTACTATAGCTACTATAGAAAAATTGAAATTTTTATTTACTGCGAGAAACTGGCAGACGAGAAAATGCTTCCTAACTGAGGTGCATGCTTTATTATATTTCTACAGTTTTTTTAGTATAAATTAAAAATATTAAGTTTCAAGGTCTTGTAAAATATATCCACTTCAACTAACCATTAAGCTCATAATAGAAAATGTATTTTAAGAATTTTTATTTTCTTTGAAATTTAAAAAATTATGGTCATCTTAAACAACACGACTAAAATAGGCAAAAAATCATATAATGCGTGGTTTTAAATATCAATTTTTTTAAATTTATTGTTGAAATGAATATTACCTCAAACCTAAATAAAATCATCTATAAAATAAGGGACAGTTAAAAGTAACTGTTGCTTAAGATATATCTAAAGAAACATTGGTTAGTTGTAGTATTATCAGAAATCAAAATAAGATTAATGTAACGAAAAAAATTTATCTTGAATCATGATCCTGTAAACTGACCATATATTAATGTTCACTTAATACTTAAATGAATGAAAATTGAAAACTAGTTGTGGATAGGCTGAAAACTGTATAAAAGTCAATATTGTGTTAATGGTTAACTTCCGTTCCCTTAAGGATAGAAAATGACCTCACTGTACTTGTTACATTTCACATTTTAATAATATAATTTTTAACTTATTACTTTTTACATGTATGAGGCTGTATACAGTCAAAATGTTTGAAAGAGGTACTTTTATGCAAACTTCTTGAATTCTTGAATGTTGCTTAGTTCACTAGTAGAATTTAGGAGTTAGTAAGTTAAACTGACAACTTCTAAGAATTTCTTTGTATTTTTACCTATACACGTATTTTGTGTGTTTTCAATTTTTTATGTGTTATGAAGAAAAAGTATTTTCTCATTAATAACTGTCTTAATATACCATGAATAATATTACTATGACATCTTTGAGGAAAGTTATGAAATTATTAAACTTTGTCTTAATACCACCTAGGTCTATATCCAACTTTTTTTTTTTTTTTTACTTTCATTTTGTTACATTTACCAAATCATATTACTTTTGAATAACGTAACCTACCATAAAATATGTTTCAATATAACGTTAAGGTAAATATTAAATTTCAATTCATATTTAGTTAAGGTAGAACAAGAGGGTGTTATTTTGTCACTGTTCATCTGTCAAGCTTAGACTCAGTTTGATCTACTTCACATGTTCACTTTAACTTGTATGTTAATAATAGTGAAAATAACAAAAAAATCACGTAGTAAAATTAAATATATAGATCGGTATATTATAATTATGTAATATACAGAGATAATATATAAACTGTAAAAGATTAAAAAGAAACATTTACAGCAATACCAAATAAACCTGTTTGTATGGATTCAAGCGATAACTGCCATTTTCAAATCAGTTAGGTTAAATCTGTTATAGAATTGGCCTTGATGATTGTTTCATCTTTTCCGTTAATTCACTCACATAACCATAAATTATGTTAACTAACATAACCTAACCAAACTTAACACAACCTAACCAAACCTAACATAATATAGTAAAACTTAACATAAGTCAAATAAACTCAACATAACCAAACCAAAGTAGTGGTAGTGAATTAACGGAAAAGGTCCTGATTATATGTAGGAATTGTTCATCTTGTAATTTCAATTGTTAAAAAACCCTTTTTTGAAAAGTTTAATACTTTTAGGATAAAATTTCTTTTCATAGTTCTCATGAACTTTTTCATTAAATATTTGTTACAATATATAATTTTCTTATAACATGTTTTGTTTTTATTATACTACAACTTTTGATAGTTTAAAAGTTCGTAAATCCCCGTTTGGAAGACTAAAATAGAAAAATATTAAAAATATGAGTACACTTTTGCAAATTTCATTTGGCAGTCACAAATATATATATATATATATATTGGTGCTTTTTTCTTCCTTAATATTTTACATATTGCATTACTCTATCAACTATCATTAATTACGTTACTTCATACTTCACATAATATGACGCTTCACACCTTGAATTTAGGCAAAACTAATTCTGGTTTACTGCGAGTCGTAACTTCTACAGCCTATCTGACAAGTGTTGTTTTACATCGGTAATAAAGCACTGTTTTGTTCATCATAAATTGTCTTAGGCTCTTGGTTCTCTTGTTAACATGTAATGGCTATCAGGTCATAAAGTACAAATTTTCATCTGAGTATATTATATGGTCAGGTAGCCATTGTCACTGTGCTTTATGAGACAGTGCTTAGCTTTAGTTAATATATATATTTACGTCCAAGTTTGTAGTAGTTTGTCTAATAACTTTACAGATAACTTACAACGACCACTAAAGAGACTGGTCATAAACTGAGCTTTAAACCTAAGTTGGTTTTTACTCGTATAATGGATCCACACAGTGAATGGAATATGAATACAGCGCAACATAAATAATGTGAATGAATGCATATAGGTGTATTTTACGAAATCCAGTCCACAATCTTGAACTTTTCTGTTTGATCTCTTGAGAGAACTTTATCTTTAATCAGCTCGGCCTAAAGCCTCGTAGAGGGCTTAGATTCCGGCTTCACGAGGAACTTCCGAGGACGATTTGTTCGAGGTTCTCGACCAACGGCATCGCAATCAAACTCAGGCTGTGCCCAAGCTTTAGAGTCTCTGTATGTCTGCTTTCACTTCGTAAGGGAGTTTGACCTAGGCCCTTGCGAAGTAACTCTTTACGTAACCTCACGTTAGGATTTTGGCCTTCGAAATTGTGAGAAATCTCGGTCTACGTCCTCATAGGAGGATTGTGCCTTTAACGCCATATGAGTACATGGATTTTGGCACCGTGAGGAAAATCTTTCTGCAATCTTCTGGAGTTTGACTTATAGAGGTGATTCTGCATATTTTCTGATTAAAGACAACGGAAGAGCTTTGACTACGTCCATATTTGTGGACTCTGGCTGTAACCCCACTTGATGATCTCTTCCTTCAATATTGTGCAGCAGCTAGGCTTAGCCTAGACTGACATGCTACGAAGACATATTAGAGACCATGACACGGTCAATCATAATCGACTATTGTCCAAATTAGAACTAGCGGGTATACGGGGGATTGCACTAGGATGGTTTGCATCATATCTACGTAACAGACAGCAGTATGTTGATCTTGGCTGCAACAGAAGTTCCGTCCAAACAATTCGTTGCGGTGTACCTCAAGGCTCAGTACTGGGCCCTATTTTGTTTCTTATATACATTAATGATTTATATTCTGGCCCATTTAAGGGGAAAATTACAGCATTTGCCGATGACACAGCACTTTCATATGGGACATCAGCGGTAAATATGCTAAGATCAGATGTTCAGCATGATATCAGGCTTCTATCCTTGTGGTTCTTATGTAATAAACTATCATTAAATGTGGAAAAATCAACTATTGTAAATTTTTCATTGTATCAAAGCTTTACATTTGATGAACCTTTAAAATTCTATTGTGTTGACTGCAACGAATATTTATGCTCATGTAGCATTCTTTCTCAGAGCAACACTATAAAATATCTAGGTCTTATAGTTGATGAGAAACTAGTATGGAAAGATCACATAAACACAGTAAAAAAAATCTTTTAATGTTTTTGCGTAAATTTTATTTCCTTAGGCCTCTCTGTCCTGATAATATTTTGTGTCAGGTGTATTATGCTTTTGTTCATTCAAAGTTGAATTATGGTATTTCTTGTTGGGGCAGCACTTATATCACGCACATAAATCCTTTGTTGCGTATTCAAAAATGTTTTATTAGAATAATTAGAAGGAAACGTATGCGAACTGAGTCTCTACCATTATTTGTTGACCTTGGTATATTACCCCTGAGATACTTGTTTGTTTTCAAAGTGCTCTTTTTATTTTTTAAAGTAAGTGGAAATTTTGGTGCAACTATTGATCTTCCTGTAAATAGACCTAACACTAGGCAAAGTGATTTTATTAGACCACCTAAAGCAAATAGTGCGTTTTTTCAAAAAAGTTTCTTGTTTTTAGGACCAAAATTTTATAACCAAGTACCACGTATGGTAAAAGATTCTCGAACTTTACAATCAATTAAGAATAATTTAAAACGGTGGTTGCTGAAATTGTCTAAGGCATATGTTGAAGACCTATTTTTAGTGCTACAGTAGGCTAAGAAGAAAAAAAAAATGTATTCTTTATTTTCAAAGTCTTGTGTGAATCGGTGCATGTCGTGAGAGCCTGTGAGAAAGTGAGCGTGTGTGTGCGCGTATGTGTTCAAGTTCAAGTCCAAATAACTTTATTTATTAATATTCAATACAATTTGTACAACTATAACCATGTGTTGTACAAACACACATACGATTACCAAAACGTTATGCTAAGTTATAATTAACTATCCTAATCAGTCTTGAATGAATAGTGACAACCTTAAAAATAAATGGGTTCTTCTAACTCTCAATGTGTGTGCGGGAGTGGGTGAGTATGTGGGTGTGCGAGTGTGTTTAGGTGCGTGAGAGAGTGAGCGTGCGCGGGTGTAGGTGTACGAGTGTGTGTAGGTGCGCGAGATAGTGAGTGTGCGTATGTGTGTGGATGTACGTGAGCGCGCGTGAGTGTAGGCGTGCGAGTGTGTGTAGGTGCGCGAGAGTATGTGTGGGCGTGCGCACGTGTGAGAATGTTTGTATGTGGCGGGGATGTGTGTGTGGGTGTGTGCGAGCGTGTGTGTGCGTGTGGGTGTGCGTGAGCGCGAGCGCTCGTGTATGTGTATGTAGGCTTACCTGGCAATGACTGCATGCAAGTTATTTTTGTTTTCCTTTAAATAATATTATATTTTTACAGTCTAAGTCCAACTGAGCTCCTGCATGCAGACAGGGGACATTTCTGATCCCCTTGCATGTCAGTATATTTCCCTGCAGCAGTTTTGGTAGTTTTTAGTTTAGTTAAGATAAATTGCAATGGTACATATATATAGTTTTTATCTTGAGCGTCTTTTTTTTATACTGTTAAAATAAGGAAAACATGTAAATTTTGTATGCTGTATGGGAAAATAAACAATTTTCAATTTTTTCAATTTCACTCACGTCTACTAGTACGGGACTAGACAAGGTTAATAACCAAATTTTGAAGATTAAATTAGGAAGTTTGGTTTGTTGTATAACCCACAATATTGAATGGATTCATACAAAATATCATAAAAGTATTGTGTATCTATCTGTGCAATAATTGTATACAATTGTATATACCATTAAATTTTGATTGTATAGTGTGGGTTTTGTATAAGCCTCAAGCAGTACAAAATGAAGTATATACTGTATAATGCTCAAGTATATATTCTGTACATTCATACTCATATATATCATTGTATCAAAAGAATATGTGTCGAATACGTATTGAGCGTTTTATTTCAGCGGACTCTGAAAAGTTTAATATGAGATATTGAAACCCCGTCGAAATCAAACTTTAAAAAAGTATAACTATTTTAAATCAAGCAAAAATAATCACTTATTTTTAGGTATAGTTTATTTTAAATGCCATCCATTGCAGTGTCCAAGCCTGTGCTAGAACACTGTACGCTGAAACCCAACAACAGGTTTGGCATTTTGTGAGTAATAGTTATTTAAAAACGTTAATGAGTTCGTAAATCTCTTTGAGTCAAAATATTGTGATATTTGACAGACATAACAATAAAAGTTCAATTAACTGCAGGACTTGAAATCTTCAAAATCATTATTTCTTTTTAAACAATAAATTTTAAAATTAGAAAAAGAACACAATATATCACACATTCCATTTTTACTTTCTCCTATATGCATTAGCTTAGAGAAAGTATTGTGATCATTCAACAAATCTTTTTACAAGTTAGTCTAAAAATCCATTTTAGAATCCCCTGAATCTAAAAAAGGGTTTTGGTGTCTGTCCGTAAATGTGTCTGTGAGAATGTGCACTTCACTGGAGACCAAACGGGTGCATCTATTTTCATGAAATTTTGTATATAGGTGTATTTAGCCAATATCTAAGACCCTTTTGAAATTTGAGGTTTTCTATATTTTTATGGGAAAAAACATACAAAAATGGAATTTTCTTGAAAACGGCGATTTTAACTACATTTTTATTAAAGATGTGAATTACGATTTAAAATATTTTAGAAAAATAACGCATGTCTCTAGCTTGACTAGTTTTTGAGTTATGGCAAAAAAACATATTTGGGGATCAAACTGGTAATTTTCAGATTGTTTAGTGTGTGCCAACCCTTTGTAACCATTTATTTAATGTAGTATTTGATTATAATATCACTTGTATTATGTGATAGCGCTTATATTAGTGTTAGTTCCATAAGGTGATATTAACTTTTGAGAAGAAAAACCATTACAAAGTGATAAACGCCAAGGACATGGTACATAGCTTAGTATGCATTTTCCTTGTTCCAAATTATCTAAGGGTGATTCATTCCGTAGTAGGTATAGACGACAGTAAGAAAACTTAGTTCCACAAAGCAGTATCTTTCAATCAAAATGCACGAAACATTTCAATATATCAATAAATATACGATTACATTTCAATTCCGTGGTTTAATGATCACCATGTTTGTAATCACAGTAATCCCGATAGATTTCGAATGTGAGTTTTGTTAAACAGACTTCATCGTTTTCAACAATAATATTTATGCAAACTAAATGATTACCTAAGCTGATGTAAATTGGAAACATGAGTAAATCAAATGATAGTTCCCTTTGGCAAGTTACACATGAGTTAAAGTCATTGTACAAAACTGCATTTGACTGGTCGTTGGTGACGGGAGATTACGAAGTTGTCCTCTGTCTGTATTGGAGAAACTTGTTTACGATAAATTGAGCAAGCCCTTAATTATATTATTATTCATTACTGAGAAGTCAATCGTAAAAACGTGAATGAACATGAAAGGCGAATGAGTGGGATGTGTGTATATGAACGAGTTTAGTCTTTGATAATTACTAAGGTCGACTGTTCCTTAGAAAGTGTCATTTATTATTCGCCCAATAATCGATAGAAGTAGCAACTAAGGGACTTACAGTTTTATGTGGATTCTGAACCACGTACTATTGGTTTAATTTTCAGCTAATATACAAGCCTCATACTCAGTTAGCTTCCCTTCACAACACACAGTCCCTGACTACCAACTAATACGTGGTTAAGTGGAAGAGAGGACTGTATAATAGCCTTTGCCACTAAAATGAAGGCTTTTTCATTCATTCATTCATTCGATACGGGCACTCCAGCTTCGCTAGTATTGTCCACGTTGATGGCAACCATTGAGCGGACGCTGATTCAGTTTTAACAGGACCTAATATAGAACGTGTCACCTAAAAACTCCACAACACTTTTTCTGCAAGTACCTGAGGTACAGGACTGCGCCACTATTGCCGACTGGAACTGATAATCATAATTAATGTTTTAGTCTCCAAGCAAATTGCAAAGTAAACATAAATATAGTGATATACTGACTAGTCCTGGGTTACAGAATGACCTTCCAAAGATGATGAATGTACGAGAATCTACGATCGAGACAGACGTAAACATGTTTACTTAGAAACAATCGTTAAATTACTTCAACACATCGTTAACAATTTCGAAAGATTTTACTGTGAGTTTTTGAGTAAACAACTCTTTACTGTATCTTGAGATTTGTTATATTCTAGTTTGTAACTGTGGAAGGGAAATATAAAACTGTTTACGAAACCATTGTCTTATTCTAATTTGAAAACTGGATTTGGTTCTTAGTTGTTAGATAATCATAATTTAGATTAGTAATTGAAGAAACACGACGTTATTACAAATGAAAATAAGATATAATTAAGTTAATTTAGTTGTTAAAAATGTTACATTAAGTGAATTGAATCAATATATGAATATGAAAAGTTCTTTTGACCTGTTAAAAAAAATTTGAGGTGTATTCATATTCACGTTTCAACATGAATTAATGATAATTTACATTAAATAAATGCGTAAAAGTCCAGTTTTCATCCTTAAGAAATGTTTATATGTGTAATTAGAAAATGTACAGGCTTTAAGTTTGAACATGATTACGTAGGTATTTCGCAAAAGTATAGATCCCTTTTACAGCAATAAAATAAAGGTACTTAAAAATAATGGTAATTATAAACAAGGTCATTCTTTATTCATTACTAAGACCTTGACGTAGAAATATCGTGAATAAGAGGGGCGAAAGAGTGAAATGAGTGTAAATTAACGAGTGAAGTCATTTTTACTAACTATGATCAAAAGTGTATTAGAAAGAGCCATTTATTAATAGACGAATATCCAGGGTAACCAATGGATCTGTAGCTTCACTTGGAGTCCGAACCACGTAGTATTGGTCTGATTTTCAGCTAACTGATACACAAAATATTTTCTTTCCTACACAACGCCTAGATTGCTGATACTGACAAACACCCAACATGGACACCCCAGACTTCTCTAGTAGTATCCACGTCGATGGCAACCATTGAGTGGATGCCATGTCGGTATTAAGTAGAATCTATCACCTATAATCTCTACAATACTCTGTCTCCGAGTAAAGAGGTTATGAAACTAGGTTTATGAAATAAACAATTTCCCCACCCGTTTTCTAAAGTAGTTGATAAAAAACTAGTGCTTCTTTTTCCTACAGAAAATACTTTATATACAAACTTACATTCATATTACTTGACAGTTAAATGTTTCATATAATCTTACATAAATTACCTTGCAGGATATACTGTTATAAAGTTAATTATACTTTACTACCAGTCCGTAATTTATATCATTTATTAAACGAGTTTTCTTTAATATCTATATACCATTATATGTGATAAACCTGATCTACTGCGTACATCAATAAGTATGTTGACGTCTTTGTTGACGTGAAACTACTGTAAATACATTTTATTGTGAACACTTACTACACATATTTTAACACAAATAACAAACCTTAATACGTATTTTTGTAAAACATTGACAGTAAGTCAAACAACCAAACCAGAAGACATTACGTCATAAAACTGTCTGTTCAAAGGTTTAACATAGATTTTATGTAAAGTTTGAGTAGGTGAAATTATAACACAGTCCTACTTTATAAAAGATCAACCACACTTAATACATTTTCCATCAATATAAGTGAACTTTGGAAAACAATCTAACTGTTTTTAGGTTAAACCAGGATAGGTTAAGTTAGGACAGGATATATTTTTCACGTCAGTTTCAGTAACTTTATGTAAGGTAGCACACGCGCCATTGCCTGATATATTATGTACATATATATGAGTACATTACACCCACTTGCAAGTTTATGTTTTGAATAGAAAGTTGTTAAAAGTGCTCACTTCTTTGTATGAAGTACTATTTTAGTGAGCATACATACATTGTATATTCCCATACATTAACATACAAACGATTAAGCTGTCCCATCTCAACTATGTCAGTTTTGCCCTTTGCACTTCTTGGCCACAAAGCACAATCTAGTACCCAAAAACAATTACTTCACTATTTACCCGTTTTAAATACACGTTTCAACTTGGTCTCACGCTTCAATTCGTACACTAAACATCGTAAACCTAACCTAACCAAACCTAACCTAACATAACGTAACCTAACCTAACCCTACATAAATGGTTTTGAAAAAAATTCCAGTTTTTTACAAAATAATTAGTTGGAAATTCTTGTACTGTTATCTACTATCTCATGTACTAACATAACCTAACCTAACATAACCTAACCTAACATAACCTAACCTAACCGTACATAAATGGTTTAGAAAAAGTTCCAGTTTTTCACAAAACAATTATTTGGACATTCTTGTACTGTTATTTACTATATCATCTACTGTTATTTTCAACACATTATGCATAATAGTTATACCTCTTCCCCTCTTCCTACAAAAGTTACTGTTAGTAACTGTGAAACTGCATCCGATAAAAATACAAATAGTACTTGAAAAAAGGAAATTGCCTATTTCATAATACTTAAAAACATTGCATGAATTTAATACAAGAATATTGGTATTTACAATAATAATATTATTTTTAATATACACACTTACCCATGATAAGAAAAAGTATACAAATATTTAAATTAGAAACAAAAAAATACGATTGTTAATTTTGAGGTATTTTTAGGGTAAACGGATGGTTTCTCAATGTGTAAAATGATTATTTTTAACAATAACTAAGGTAGTTATTATCTAATATATATATTAAGTTTTTATATCCCCAAAAGATGTTTTTTAGAAACATTTGACAAATTAAAAGTTCTCAAATGTAAGTAACTTCATACTTACATTGGACTTACCACTGCTAAAACTAAAATATGCTCTTGGTGAGAAATTGTTGCCTTGCAATGGTTTCACGGCTATGTCTTTGCAAAATCTCTGGTCAGGAGTGTGTACCCTACGCTGATAAAATCACTCACCTCCAATAATCGGAATGACATCAGGTTATTGATTGCGTATATTACTGGACACGCCATTTCAGGAAACATCTGGCAAAGATTGGTATCGTCAGAGAAGACGCCAGTTGGTGAGGCTTTTGAGACTGACGAACGTCTATTAACTGAGTGCGAAGTTCTGGAGCTCAGGAGAAGGAGAATATTCGCGGACGAGTTCTCAGATGAAAAATTTGTAGCTAGTCTTGGAAAAAAGATTTTAGAGCTGGTTAAGTCGCTTGGAATAGGTACTACATTATAGTACAGTGGGTACTCTCATTATAGAAGTGAAGCACACTAAACCCAAGGTTGAAGTGCAATCTAGGAATATCCTTGGAGCTTTCCTTCCCATCAGCAAACTTAACTTAGTTTATTAAATAATCTGATAAAATAATGCTAAAAGAAACCCTCTACGTTGTTTTACATATGAATACATGTTAAATAACGATTTAACAAGCTGATTGATATAAATGAAAATAATCTTTAAAGTTTAACAAATACTATTAACTATCGCCCAAAAACTTTCTTTTTATATTTTATAGTAGCATATTAGTTTTAACATTACTAACCCTTTCCACTATTTTAATAAAATTCTCTACACAAAATTCAAATGCAAACCAACCCCTGCTTCTATCACAAAGGCAACACTGAAAAGGCCTGATTAAATACAGCCCTTTTGATCCCTAAAAAAAACAGCCCTGACTCCTTTGGCCAATTTATTTTTACAATTCCAAATTGTTCAACATTTATTCTAAATTATTCTTCAGCACTCCAATTTATAATGCCACCCTAAAAAAATAGCTCTATCCATTTGTCTATCAGTTTGGTTAAGGAAAACATTGCTGACATATAAAAGTATAGAACACGTGTTATACTGAATTGTAGATCTAGTGTACCAAAGTTTCCCGAAAACAGAAAAACTATAAACTTGTTGTGTACTTCAAATTTCTGTTTTAGAATGAATGTAAGTATTTCATTCTCTGTGATAAAATTTTAACTAGAACGTACTTTTAAAATGGCAGAGAAAAATTAAAATAATGTATTCATTTGGTTTATGAAACTCCAGAACTGTTATATTATAGAAATAATACTGGTTTAAATTACATTTTTCTTTCGTAAGAGTTCTTCAATTACATTTCAAAGCATATGAAGCTTCATCATCAGGCTTCCAAAAACGTCACTGTTTGAAACATTAAACACTAAAATTATAAAACGGTTGGTGTCTATCACCGGCCAGCAAATGTGTTGTACTCGTGTTTTAATATGTTTAAATGTTTGAATGTTTTATAATTTTAGTTTTTATTGTTTCAAACAGTGACGTTTCTGGAAGCCTGACGATGAAGCTTTATACGCTTTGAAATGTACATAGCAGTGATGTAATTGAAGAACTGTTACGACAGAAAAAGGCAATTTAAACCAGTATTACTTCTGTAAAATAATGTATTCTATGTATTTGCCCACGTTCGGTAAAGAACATAATTTATGTGTATGTACTACGTTTAGGTATTTGTAATTTTTCGTTAAACAAAAAATGAAATGGTTTGTTGTCGACTTTGACTGTCGGTTTGTATATGTCAAAGATTTTAAATTATTTCATAAAATAATTTTTGTTAACAATATGCAATATTGAGTTTGAAACATTTCCTTTTCACTTTAATGCATAACTAATAAGATATTTTATCCACAAGTCATATACACATTATTATTATAAATTATTTTAGCAATCACATATATTAGATTTAGATTAGACAATTTCTAGCTAAAATGATAATAATCAGAGTTGTTTGTTTACTTAAAAACTGAAAGAGACTTCAGGGTATAATTCATCAAGATATTAGGTCGTAATATATCATTTTATGTCAACTGTAGAATTTAAAAATTAAAATTAATAATTTGAGGACCTAAAAACAGTTTTTATAGTTTATAGTTTTTAAGTTAGCTTAATGTTAAAATAAGTTTAATTAAAATACTAACCGTTTAAAGTTAGTTTAATTAAATAGTTTTAATTTAATTAAATAAATTTAATTAAAATACTAAAAGTTCAACCTTTCAACTGCCTACTCCAAGTTCCTAGATGGGCCTACATTATCTGTCCATCATGACCCAAGCAATAGAAACCATGACAGCTGCGTAGTAGATATCACTTTGATAAGGGTTAGGTTCATCTATATAGGACAGACAAGGCCTCATTTTAAATGTTAAAAATAAACGTTAGGCCATATGGCCTACATATGTTAAATATGTAATAAAGGTCTACATATTTTGACCGAATTAAAATTTTTGGTCTGTGTGTGTTGTTTTTTTTTATGAGGTTCCTGTGTTCATCCTCACACACTACACTAGCGCGTACACTTTATTAAACGAGTGAAATAGCAAACAAGCTCAGTTGGGGGTTCTAACCTTGGAACTTTCCTCCACATTACGAAGCCTTACCCACTGAGCTACCTCAGTGGCAGTCGAGTCTAGCGTTATCTTATACCTCGATTATTCAATAAATATTCATTTACGAATAATTGTATCTATTGTCAATGAAAACTAAATTAAAGGAATGAAACCCCTTGACTTGAATACGATGGACATATGGAACATATTAAATTCTCATTGCAATTGTAATCAAATTAAATTATTTTAAAATTACAATTATATTTAGTAATATTTTTGGAATTTTATTGATTTTTAATGTATTGTTAGTCAATTTAATCATTACTTACACCTACCAATATCATGTGTTAGTCCTTCTGGTATATATTTGCATTTCATAGAAGGAAATATGTAAATATATGCTAATGGGCTACAACTCTTGTGTAATTTTTACATGTGCTTCCATTTAAAAGACTTTCCGAAGACTGAAAAAATAAGAAGGTATTAAATACTATAGTGAAATTAATGGTAAATAATTTAATGCATACAACACTATTTGAATTGTAAATATTTTAAAACTGTTGTGTTTTATGTTTTACATAAATATTACTCGTCACGTGTTTGTAGTATTTTTGTAGTTCTATTTAAACGTTGGTATACATTACTTTTCTGGTTTTAATGAAGTTTTTTACTGTTTCCGCTTCATAAAACAATGTTCCTTGTTTTTTATTACTTCCTTATGAACCATAACGTTTTTATATTAAGATATTAATGGTAAGAGAAATGTCTTCTGGATGGTTAATTTTACTTTACAACCACTCTTAACTTATGAGGTCTTGGTGACATTTATTTCGTTTTATATCAGTAATTAAACCATCGTTTGTTCAATTTAGTTGACAGAATTTGACCTAAAAAACAAGTATATTCGCAAGTTTTCTTTTAAGAGGCTACAGGTTTTCCACCATTAAAACCACTCAGACTTCTCTTACTGGTGTTTGATCAAAACTTGTATTTTTTTTTTTTTTTTTTTTTTAATAAGACTGTTAGTTAAAATGATTACTACAGTTGTATCAAGATGTATATTATCAATCATAATCTACGTACAACTGCCACCGAGATATTCGCTGCGGTCGTAAAAAAGCGACATCTGCATATTTTTCTCTGTGGTGCAAAAAATTATATTTCATGTGTGACAAATTTTGATTTGAAATGTGAATAATATTGTTATAGTTTACGTTAAATGAAGTAGTTGTGTACTTTTTCGTTCAAAAAATGCAGCCATAATGTGGAAAATAATACCTAGAGCAGCTAGAAAAATGATTGATTATAAAAAAGAAAATATTGGAACGATTCGGTTGAAATGTACAAAAGTAGCCTACGTGTTGGATTTTTGTGCAAATGTATTTCTCCTTCCAGCAAAAAGTGCTTTTAAGCAATGTCCAGCTTTTCATCGTAAATCTTAATATATAACCTTCATTGTTATATAGAACGAGTGTTTGTACCTTTTCAAACAAAAGAATATAGTCCACAAACTTTATTGAAAAATGGTTTCATGAAAATTTATATATTTTAAAATGTTACTTATTTCATAAACATACTTAACAGAATCATAAAATAGAATATTTCGCTTAATTACATGTTGATACAGAAATTTTTATGTAAGAAGTGTATTTCTAACACAGTTAAATTCTGCCTAAGAGCTACAACGATCCGTCAAATGTCAAATTATTGTACATGACAAGAATAGTACAACACGGAAATCAACTATTTATTAGTTGCCTTAAGAATATGTTTGATTAGATGAAAGTTTCATAAATAATTAATGAAATATTAATAATTTATTAATTAATTGTACGATCAACATGGTACGACATAGAAAAGGAAGTCTTTTATTATTGAGCATATTAGCTATTGATTAATAAATTAACATTCAAACATAAAATTTTACGTAAGTAAAGTTATTATTGTTTAAAAATGTTCAACACTTGTTCACCGATGACCAGAAGCGGATTTTATCCAACTTTAATTTGGTATGGAATCACTATTTATCTACGTAGAACACTTTCTGTCCAACTTTTGCATTTTAACTGAACTTTTTTTAGTAACAAAACATAACTGAAACGATATTTTACTTTTATAAATTGAGTTAAGTCACTGGAAATGAAAAAGAAATTAAATCAGCTGCATTTTGAAACTAACCCAATTTAAATTAACAAATAATGTGACATTGTTAACAGATCATTTAATCTACAAATTCATTTTTGTATGATGTGATTTCATAAAATACTTTAGCTAATATATACATAGGCCACATAGCACTAGTGCGAGTGAAATGCATGCCAAACAAACAACTACTCTTCCATTTAATAATGTCATAGAAACTACGATGAGAGAAGGGCGGGAGCACAATAGCAAGCCCCGCCCATTACGTGACCATTGGTTCGTTTGGTTAACACCAAATTGAACCCTTACGTGTGCTAAATATAACGCGGAGGTCGTTTGCTGTCCGGCCTGATAATACACAACAGAGTTTTCATTAAACTACTATCACCAGAAAATAGTAAGTCAATGTTTTTGTTGACAGATTTATATTTATCTTCCACAACTACAAACTAGATTGTAACAACTATAATGTTACTCCAACACTCTCACTATAAAAAGTTACGATGATTGTTAACGATCTGTCGAAGTAATTTGACGATGGTTTTAAGTAAACATGTTTACGTCTGTCTCGGTCGTAGATCCTCTTATATTCATCATCTTTGACAGGTCATTCTGTGACCCAAGATTGATTATTTCTTGAGATTTATCTTTTATTATTTTATTGACAAGATGTATAAAATAATTGTATGACCTCTTTTGTGCGTCATTATATTCATATATACGTTTTAATGTCAAATTTAATATAACTGGAAATTAAAATATTGATTATGGTTTTCAAATTCATTTGAAAAGGCTGCTTAATTTATCGTAAACAAGTTTCTCCAATGCTCATATTATAGAGGAAAACTACGTAATCCGCCTTCATCCAAAAAACAGTTATACACAGCTTTAAACGATAAATTGTTTGGGGATGTAACTTGCCAAGGGTGTAACTTACCCAGGGTGTAAGTTTCCAAGGGTCACGGAACTATCATTTGGTTTACATATATTTGCAATTTGAGTAAGTTTTGAGGTAATTATTTATTTTGCATAAAGCTATTTATTTTATTTATAAGACATATAACACAGCATGACATTTGATGTTTGTCTGTATTTATTTAATTTATGCTTACGTCATGTATATTAATTGAGAAGAAAAATAATTGCTGAGTATATTTTTTATTATTTGTGTAGTTGGATGACACTAATGCACATCTCAAAGTATTACTAATTTTATAGTTATGATAATGGGAGGAAAAGAAATAAACACAATCTATGATGTGCCACTTCATTTTTTTTATATTTTACGATGTTCTATGTAACTAACCAATTTGATTATATGTTTAAAAAAAGTTGATAATATCCTACAAATATAGTTGGATTAATTAATTTATCATTTACCAGTTTTAGTGGTCAACCAACATCTGTGCTTTTAATAAATTCGTTTTTTACGTATGAGTATACCATATACAGTAACGAAGACTACACTTACTCGTCACAATAATTTGCAAACTCTATTCACCCATCCCTCCATTATTGGTGTTATTCGTACAAATAAGAACAAACCCTTTTTTTCCATATAGTTTCTTATTGTTAATATACAGTATTATGTCAATAGTATGTGTCATTTATTTTAGTTAAATGTAGTATTTATTTCCTTATATTAAGAAAGGTAACAGTTTTTCGTCTTCATAATGTACATTGAACCGTTGCCCAATATTAGAGCTATAAATTTCCACATTTCACAAACAGACATTAGCGAATTTCAACGTAACAAATGGTTTCCCATTTATTTCAGAACTGTGTCGCATTTACTATGTTAAATTATATAATAGATAATTAAATTAAAGATAAGCAAAATCTTGAACTAAATACCAAAAATTATTAATTATTTGTTATACTAACGATAAACTTGTTAAATATATTTTACTGGCTTCAAAGACTTACAGTTTTCTGTTTATATTTTCAACTCAACGCCCATTTGTATTTATAAAATAGAAAAAACATTACTACGTAAAAAAGCCTATTGATTATGGTAGTCTTCTATAAAAATTTAATTGAGAAACTCTATTTTATTATTTTATTTATTATTTTTACTATTTTCAGTATATTAAGTTAAATAAATAATCATAATAATCGTTGGTCGGGCGATGTAGGGCGTCAGAGCTTTGATTCTGAGTTAGAGATAGCACAGGTTCGAATCCTGGCCAACACTGGCTGTTTCTATCTGTAATGTTCACGGTTCAGTAAGTTTTTATTTTATCAATGATAGTTTAAGTGTTTTTAAGCTCTTTAATCATAAGTACCAAGTATATTATTTTATTTTAAAATTCCCCAAAATACTGACATAAAGGATTTGTTCAAGGTACAATAGGAATTATTTATTCATACTTATACAAATTGGTGTACAGTATATATTACATAAAACGCAATTTTATTTACACATAAGTATATATAAATTTATGTACAGTATATATTACTAACAACAAACATTTTTGATCGCATAAGTAAATTTACAAATATATTTTCAAAATAAATAAGAAATGGGCCTTACTACATATAATTGTATTACACTACATTATTAGAAATAATGTGGACATTCTCTACAAGAACGAAACACACTAAGACCAGTTTTTTACTGAAAAAATAATTGAAAAAAACATATCTAATCTAACCTAAGTAATAAAATACATATTTGGACATTTTTTAAATGCACTCGTCTATTGTCTACCTGAATAAAGATAAGAAGCTATTATTTGTAAAAACACCGATTTTTTAGTGTAGGGGGAAGCCTCTACAAAACATTTACTCTTGGTTAAACATATTTTTCCATAGCTATAACTAAATATAGTTTTGTTGAAAAAACAACATGGTTGTTTACATAATTATTCATTCTGATTTTTAAATACAAAACTAACAAAATACTTCAAATAATCTTAGTAGAGTTGCATGTAGTTATCAACTAGCGTTATTCAAATCCATTAAGGTATGTTTGTACCAGTTTCAAATCTTCATTGACTTTTCTTCTCTCAGCCTGATTCCTGAAGAACGGAGAAAGGGGTGCTGCAGAAGGCTGCGAACCGCTTCAGAACCCATATGCTTTGTCAAGCCCTGTTTTAACTACAACAAAGCGTATAGAAATTCTAAAGCGGGCCACCGCCATTTTGAATTCTTCATATCCGTAGGGGTGAGAAAGAAGAGGAAGGCCTGAGAAAACAGTTGGTCGATGTATCCTGATTGGGCGTGCGATTGATATTCTTCATAGAATATTATTTTAGTCTCTTCCAAGAAAACACTTCTTTCATATATAAAATTCCATAATACATTTTCTATATGAAGTTAACAAATTTAAAAGATCACATATCTGTAGACTAGATATACAGGGTTGGGCAAAAGTCTGGAATATATTTATTATTTTCTAAACCATTGGAATAAATGTAATGAAACTTTGCAGTTATGTACATGTTTCTAAACCAAACTTTTAGATATATTTTACTTCTTTTTCACATAGCCAGGTGACGGCCCATGAAAGAAGTCTTAAAAATTTTAAATGTAAGCCTACCTCAAGTTATACCTCATTTTAAAAGTCTTTGTTTGTAAAACACGAGGTCAAACAGATGCCCCAGTCAGAAATACAGCAACTCAAAGAATTTAATGTCAAGGTTAGAAAAAAGTCTGGAATGTATTTATTAATTTTAAAACTATTAAAAGAAACGTAATGAAACTTTGTAGTTATATACATGTCCCTAAACCAAACACATGAACATATCTTACTTGTTTTTTTTTTTTTTTTTTTTTTTTTTTTTGCATATGCAGGGGATGGCCCATGAGGGAAGTCTTACAAATTTTAAAAGGAAGCCTGCCTCAAATTTATAACTCATTTTAAAGGTCTTTGTTGGTACAATACAAAAGTGCAAACCTGATGTCAAATTAATAACCCAGTCAGAAAATATAGCCTATTAAAGAATTTAATGTAATATAACTATCGTTTGTTATAATTGTTAACTATCAACAAAATACTCAGCAATACCTGAAACTGTTAAATAAATAGCCGTATAGCTGAGAAGAATTGGTAATATAACATTAAATTCTTTAAATCGCTGTATTTTTTAATATGTCATCCTTTTGACTTCAGGTTTGCACTTTTGTATTGTACAAACAAAGACTTTTAAAATGAAGTATAAATCGATGTAGCTTAACATTAAAAATGTCTAAGACTGCCTTCATGGGCCATCCCCTGGATATGCAAAAAAGAAATAAATTATGTCCATATGCTTGATATAGAAACATGTACATATCTACAAAGGTTTATTACTTTTCTTTTAATAGTTTTAAAATTAATAAATAAATTCCAGACTTTTTCCCAACCCTGACATTAAATTCTTTGAATGACTATAATGTTTGAATGAGTCATCCTTTTGACCTCAGATTCGCAATATTGGGGTTTACAAACAAAGAAATTTAAAATGAGTTATAACTCGGGGTAGGTTTACTATTAACATTTTTAAGACTTCTTTCATGGTCCATCACCTGGCTGAGCGAAAAACAACTAAAATATGTCTAAATGTTTGGTATAGGAACATGTACATACCTACAACGTGTCATTAAATTTCCTTCAATGGTTTTGAAATTAGTAAATATATTCCAGACTGTTGCCCAACTCTGTATAATAGTTGCTTCATCAGCATATTAAAATACAATACAAACACAATTTAAATGCAATACAAGTGAACGTCACACAACACTGATTTATTACAATATCATTACAAAAATTATGATACTCAATGTACAAAATGTAATTATTGTGATATATTTTGTATATATTTCAACATTTATATAAATTTCAACAAAGTCATAAAAATCATATTTCTTCCTTTAAATATAAAAAGCCGGAAAGATCAAATGTGGCAAAAGACCATATGAGCTGTAACCACAGTGTATATTCAATGGATGAAAATTTTGATATTCTCTAAGTTATTTATAGGGTACAATTACAAACGCTTTGGAAGAACAATATATTTTTAAACAAAAATTGATGGCTCGAAACAAACTTTGAATAAACGGGTTAATTTTTATTCAGAAATAGTTGTTCATAATGTATTTTCATCAAATAAGATGATAGTAAACAATAGAAAATAACCAATCATAGCCCAACAGTCACCATTTTGACGGTTCCAGTAAACCGTCATGAGTTTCCCGACCGTGACAAGCGTTAGTATATACGAGTAAGTAGAATAATTCAACACCAATGTCATTCCCTTATGAAACCTTCTGGTCTGAAGAGTGTAAACGTCGTTTACCGAAACGATCACCATAATATTTTTAAATTTTGTACTTGTTATAAATCTATATTGGGTGACGTTCAGTTTATTTTTAGGAATATAAGGTAAAATATTATATTATTAAGTTTTAAAACTCCACCATTCTCTAAACCATTTGTTATTCTGTGGTAGTTATTTTACAAATATAAACTTACTCATTTGCTGTATTTATCATTATAAACGTCCACCATTTTGATTCAATCAATTAAAATGTATCAATAATTTTTTTTATTTTCAATACTTTCCTCTTTGATCATATTATTTACAACTATCAAAGTGTATTGTAATATAACACTTTAAAATGGCAATTCGAACCATTATAAGTGATCATAACTTAATAGATTTTGTTATTATGTAACTTATTTCTTATTGCTCATCAACTAATATTATTACTTATTATTAGTTGATAATAATAATCATCCTTATTTATTTTGTTATTATTACTTATTTATTAGTTGATAATAATAACAACAATCATCCTTAATTAATAACAAATAAGTAAGGATATTAACAAAGATAAACCTCAATTTAAACTGTGTTACCTTATGTACAACATCAAATTACACTATAATTCACAAGCAAGGATCATATTTTATCTTATTATTATGATATATTTTAAATTTTCATTTTACGTCCTTAACAATATTTTTCTTGACAATATCTTCAAAGTGGTGTCAACTTTTTCAGCTTAAATACAATATTTATCTTACTTAATAATTTTAAGTCATCTGAGTGTTGTCTTGAACGACATTAAAATAGTTTTTCTTCTTTTAATCATTTATACAGCTGATTAGCTGAATTTCGACTTCAAAGAGGAGACAGTGCTGCCACAACAAATACAACAGAAGACAATCAGGTTAGTTATTAATAAATATCGTACAGTATCTTTCATAAGAATTGTGCGAATATAGTAACAATAATACAAGAAACCAATGTTAAAGCTGATAAGGTTGAACAAAATAAGATAGTCAGACAATTAATCATAATTACAAAGATAACCAATATCAATTACTACAATCAATAGATAATTACAAATACTGACAATATCAAAACTATTACATAAAAACATATTGACTACCACAAAATTACTGGATTTTTATACCAACAAGAAACGAAGCAGTATGTCTAAAGGTATTATCTATGCAAATAACCCTAACTTTAAAAAAGAACTGATGCTTGAAAAACTGATACTAAACAAAACCAAAATGGATAGGAAAATACTGCTAAGAACGAAAATAAAGATAAATCTACAATTATTTGTGTCAAACTTAGAAGAACGTAATAGAAAATATTTTATATAGCCAGCCTCTGACTGAAAAAGAGAAAATATTAAATATTATAAAATATATTCAGAAAGAAGTATTTCCTTACTCATTTATATTTTATATTTAAAACTGTAATTACAATACGGAAATTATCACTTTTAAAGGTGAAATACTTAAAATACAACTTCAATCATAACATTAATATAAACTTGCTCTTGTAGCCATGTATTTTTTTAACAATAATTTCATTTCATCACACATTTTCGTGTTGTTTTTGGATATCTAAAACATCTTTTTTAATATATATATTTGTATATGTCATTCTTCAAGCTCGTTTCTTACTGGATATATAATTTAATGTTATAAAGTGAAACAAACACTCCAGTCAGTAATTTTCTTAATGTCGTAAGGTCTTTCAGTATTAATCACCATCATCCATCTACTTTAAAACAATGCTAGAATAACATTACAAAAGAAATTTCAAAAAAATTAAGCTTTTCTAATCCAAATATTCCAAGACTTATTGACTACTAAACACTCACAAACCTGGCAATAAAATGCGTCCAATAGTTTCATGTATTAATAATAGTCCTACATACTTACTATCAAAATGGTTAGTTCAAGAACTACAACAATATACATTTCCTGCGACATTTTCTGTTGAAGATATATTTGAATTTTTGAATATGAGTAAAAATTTAAGACTTGAAGATAATGAATATTTAATTTCTTTTGATGTAACCTCCCATTACCCAAATTTACCTATCGAACAATCGATATAATAAAAACTGGTTAATTTCCATAAAAATTGAACGAGTAAAAATTGATGAAGGAATATTATACATTGTTAATGTAATGTCCCAACTGAGATAACATTTCATATATCCCAATCAACAGACTTTTAGTTACTTGGAAAGCAACACAAACATAGTATTCCGCAGGTTTTTGCGTCCATACATGATGTAGGAGACTTTCAAGAAACTTGATCCTTTTGAACCGTATTGGAGCAGCCTGGCTTTAAGTCCATTTGTAGTTTTCAAAAAGGTGTTAGACTACTCTAAGCTCTAGTTGTTCAACGTGAAAGGGAACTGTAAGATTACTCAATATTTAAAAAGCTATTGAAAACCCACAACTTATAATGAACATACCATCTTGCGTATGTGGAATTTTAGAGGGAGGATGCCTTGTTATTTATTTTTCGGAAACCCGAAATAAACTGACGACTCGTTTCCAAAGCAAACACCCTTTTAAAATGTTTAAAGTTCCTGTAGATCTCAAGGAAGTGATATTTCCACCAAATAATTTGGGCCTTTAGCTAGCCTATCATTTAGTACTCCTGACTTCAATGCAAGGAATCAAATCCCAGGGAGGTCCGACTGAATTTAGCTTTATGGGTTTGAACCGTTGTCCCATAACAACGTTGGAATAATCATTAAAAATTCCACAAGCAATAATCGACCAAATGAAGCTCTCAAAAACTAGATAAGTAAAGGGAGTTTTTCGTGGAATCTCCACAGAAGTGCTGAGTTTATCAGGTTTACTCTCATATAACTGTATATACAAATACAGACATGTTTGAAGAAATCTTTCTAAACAAAAAAAAAGTCTTATGTTACGTTTTCGTAAATAATATTAAAATGATTTTAAAAGCATCTTGTACCTTTTCCGTTAATTCACTACCACTACTTTTTATTGCAATTACGGTATGATTAGGTGGCTACTAAAGTTGATTAAAAACTAGTAAATCCAGTGATTGGTTTACCACCGAATGCGCTATCCGTGTGTAAGTTCTCGGAAAGCGATAAAATAAGGCCAGCGATATCGGACTTCTAGCGGATAAGGAATACCACATTGGACGTAAAAATGATTTGTGCAAAATTTTTTGAAAAATAGAATATTTATCAAGTGGTAGTGAATTAAATGAAACTGAACACGTAGTGGTAGTATATTAATAGAAAAGATCCAGCATCTGCATTCAAGTTGATCTGTATTTTTGACAGACAGGAAACTAACAGGCTAATTCGGCCATACCTTAGCCTTGAGAATTTAATCGTTAATTTAGGGATACGAACATGCACTAGACTGGTCAGTAAAACGTACCGTATGGTGTTGTTTCCAGAGAATGGTTTCACAATGGCTGGTCAATTTACAGCGATGCTGCAGAAGGGGGATAATTCAAGCCACAGATAATTTCGTCCGGTCCGTAATCTTCATTCTCTATTTTGTAAAATAGTATCTTATTGTCCCTTATAAGTGTACAATCCTTGTAAATACAGAGATATGCACGCTGTTATAAAATATTATTAATTTGAAAAAAATATAAAAGCATTAATGTTAATATAGGTTTTCTAGTTAAATATAGAAAATTGTATTTGTTTTATTAATTAAATTACTTCTACTAGTAAAATCCAGTTCATATATAATATTAATTGAGTAATTACTGTTAGTATCTTGTACCAATAGCTCCTATTTACAGTTCATATGTATAGTCTTAATTTACATTAACAAAAAAAGATACTTACAAATTTAAAATAGGGGAAATAATTAACCCAATACATGTTAAAAGATCTGATTTATTCTTTAATGAAGTGAAATATAGAAACAATAATATTAACATTTGCAATAGAACAAGAAACTATATTTACCTATTAAATATAGCAATATGTATTGGTATACAAACTAGATTACGTAAACATTAATACTTGTATAGGCTTAGTTCTAAGATTACTTTAGAATATTGTGTGTATGTGTCAGTTTGAATCTGACAGGAGGGGCGCAGTGTGTACACCATGGTTGCTCGTAGTTAGGGGAAACAAACTCGAGAAACAAAACCCTAACGGAAATATAGGATGCAGTTAGTACATCAGGGCTGTTCATACATAGAGGAAACAAACTCGAGAAACAAAACATTATGGAAATTTAGGACGCAGTTGGTAGACCAGGGATGTTCTTAATTATAAGAAACAAACATTAACGGAAATTTAGGATGCAGTTGGTACACCAGGGATGTTCTTAATTAGGAGAAACAAACCATTAACGGAAATTTAGGATGCAGTTGGTACACCAGGGCTGTTCATTATTATAAGAAACAAACATTAACGGAAATTTAGAACGCAGTTGGTACACCAGGGCAGTTTGTAATTAGGGGAAACAAACTCAACAAACAGAAAATTGACGGAAATTTGTGACGCAGTAGATACACCGGGGCTATTCGAAATTAGGAGAAACAAACTCGAAAAACAAAAATTAACAATTTAACGGAAATTTTGGATGAAACATTTACTAGTGGTTTAGTTAGGTAATATGTAAGGGGAATAGGTAATGTAGTGGGTGCACCAGACTTGTTAGTTAGGCAAATTAACCATTTAAGTAAAAATTTAATTAAGAACTTATGCGTTATTTTCTCAAATTACAAGTATTCTCGAGGGAAACAAAATATGAAATAAAGATTAAAGGACAATTTGGAAGCATTTTCAAAACGAGGGTTAGGTGTAATTAGATTTTAAAATTTGTAAACTACCTCATTAGGGGGCACAGTGGAGGCATATTGTTTGTTTCAAGTATCATTTATTATTGGGCAACACGTTCTTGATGTCAAACTAACCAACCCCTGGTTGGAGTGTGTACACTAGAGTTAGTCGCTATTAGGAAACGCACTCATCTGGTAACTAACTAAACCATTTTAGTATCTTCCCATATCTCTTATCATACGAAATCGGTGGATTTAAACTTTTGACAACAATCCAGTTTCTGTATATTGCCATTTACCATGTATCAAAGTAGAAGACATTATTTAGATAGTTTATCCAGTTGTCTATTTATTACACTAAAACACTAAAGGTCATGGATGGTGTTAAAATAAACTATGTTTTCATAGGGATCTTTTGTGAACATTCGTTTCAAAATACGAAAGAAAACTACAAACATTAGAAGCAAAACTAGCAATTATATAACGTTTTTCAGATATAACAAACAACACACATTCTCCCCTTATGAAAGGATATATTTAAAATGGCTCTCTTTAAATACACTTCTTTAGGAACAGTCGATTCACTTTACAATCCAAACCTGATGGGAACTGACGATTCCCGCACTTTAGGAAACTTTTAATATCTTACATTATAAATAATTAATTATATTTATATTAAAACTAACCAAATGGCATGAGGGGGGTTCCAGTGGAAGACACGGTCGTTCTGTAACCGAGAGGGTTGTGGAGATGCGTACGCTTATTTACAAGGGAGCCATGTGAGTTGGCGAGCCACCACGCTATCTGGGGACAGCTTTTCAAATTATTGGTTTGAATGTTTTTTCTAGTCTACTAAAAAATTAATGACTGGAGTTTCTAAAGGAAGATCAGTTTCGGTTTCTTAACAATGAAAACTTAAAAAATAATCCCTTTAAGCATTTCCTGTTGTTCATTTGTTTGATCATTTTAAATGCAAGTGAGTTGATATCAATGCTATTTTAAATAATGACTCTTATACAAAAGATTTGTTAATTTTAAATGTTGTTAGTAGGTTGGATCAACTTTATATTATTAAATTATTACTTTTATTACATTTATTTGCTATAAATAATAGTTTATATTTTACTTATAATTCTTCTTATATCATTTATTGTTATTTTCATTATTTGGATTGTCATCACCCTAAAACCGGTTATAAAGTTATATTACAAAGTAAAATATGTCGACAAAAAAATCACTCAGTGGAGTTGGTCTGATTTTTTTTATTTGTTTATTTTGTGTTAGTGACAGACGGTCATCTTGGATTTACCCCCGTAAAAACATTAAAGCCATTGCATAAAACACAGTTATAGTTTATTGTAAAATTGTAATATCTCATTTATAGCCCTAAATATTTTTTATAAATGTTTTAATTACTTTACAGAATTTTTTAAGCTTAAATATTAAAAATAAAATGTTCAACCATTTTCTCTAGCTTAATTTTGTGCAATGTTTCAATAGTAACAAAATATTGCAATTTATTTATTTAAGCTTTAAATGATATATCAGTCAAAACTGTACAATAATGTTACAACGTAATAGTGTTAACATATTATCTTGTTCTTTGAGGAAAATCCAGACTGTATGACTGTTCACATCAGAATTTTAAAGAAAAAAAGCATAGTGAAGCTTAAATTAATCCTGATATTTACTAACGGTAATAAATATTATTTCTTTGACCTTTTCTGTTAATTCACTACCACTACTTTGGTTAGGTTATGTTAGGTTTATTTAGATTATATTAGGTTTAGTTATGTTGTGTTAAGTTTGGTTATGTTATATTTAGTAATGTTATGTTAGGTTTGGGTTGGTTATGTTAGGTTAGGTTAAACTAAGTTATGGTTAGGTTAATCTAAGTTATGGTTATGGCAGTGAATTAACAGAAAAGATTAAATTTCTTGTAATAAAATAAAGTTTACTCCAATATTTCGTAATTGTGTAATTGTTAATCAAATTACTGGTAATTCTTCCCTATTAATGAATTATTTAATATATTGCCTACAATATGGAAATTGAACTACATGAGAAAATAGTCTTTTACTATTGAATAAAACAATATATTATAATTTAAAATATTTTACTATTGACTTTGCTCAATCTTAATATCTACTATTTTAGACAAAAACATAAATAGAATTTTAGATAAAACTATTTATATATTTATTGTGAAACATTAACCTCTACTGATTACGTAAAGGCCATACCCGTATCACCGAAATTATTTTTTATTATTATAATACTTTATATTAGGTTAAACACTTTTACTTATAAATTTTTGTCTTCTACGAACAGTTGTGAGATTTTTCCAATTATATTTCCGTTCTCTTCAGAAAATCCAGTCATAAAACAACCTATACTTGGAATCGCTTATAAAGCCGTTTACCAAATTGTCAAGAGTGCACTACAAACAGCTGAGAAAGCATTAAGACAGGCTCAGTTATGTACAGTGAAAGATATTTTTTTGGTAAGAGCCATTACAATAAGCACAAACAACTGACGTAACAATAGATTTGTACTTTCAAATATTGCAACAGTCAGGAAAGCAGCGTGAGATTAAAAGTCAAAAAATACATATGGGTCGATAATTTTTTGAATATTAAAATAACATATGAGATTTACATAGAATTATAATGTTCATATATACAGTAAATTGATTTAATCCACAAAATTCTCAAAACTAATGTAATTTGGCTTTTGTTGATTCTGGAAATAACTAAAATGAATACTAGCATACAATTGTATATATTGTTCTATTAAATGTTAAAAATAGTTTATGTACTTTTATGAGTTAACTTCAAAGTTTCAACTATAAAATCTGTACTTACCTTTTTGATCCTGAAAAAATATAACCACTAACTGCAGAGTGCATTAAAATAATTTTAATCATCAAATTTCAATCAATCTTGACTGTATGTTTGAATAAAATATAAGAAAAAAGTTAAATGGTATGTTTTTGTGCATAAACAGTTTTTAATTTCTTATATATTTTGTTTTACAGTAAATACAGTTAGCCATCATTGTAGCCATTGCTGTAATTTTTGCACTATTCCGAATTTAATTTATATACACAATTTTTGTTACGTTTAAATGAACAATGTGTCCAGTTACAAAAATAATTTACAATACAATCTCAACATAAAATATTATTGTTATATTCTTTTCAAACATGTTCAGCAAATATCCAGTTTATTTTACTTTGCTGATTTATATAATATATATAATAATAATTTTTCTTTTCAATAATATTATACACAAATTGTTTGAAAACAAATATATTATTATTACTGTTTTTACAATGTTTCTCCTACGCTTTACCAGTAGTTTAAACTGGTTCTAGAAGACTATATCAGGAAATTGGAGTTAAAAATGTATCGGTATATTAAAACAGTTTGTCTAGAAAGTTAAGCGATTAAAAACTGAAATTCAACCGAAAAATTATGAGATATTTTGGTTAGGTTTGGTAATGGAAGTTCACTACAGAATGAACCCAAATTTGTTTAACATAAATTATGTGAAAAAATATGTGTTAACGGGTGGTTTTGTATCATGATAAAATGTGTCATATTTAATTGTTGTATACAAACGTTACACATTGTATTTATGATCGTTACAAAATATATGGAATTGTTTTATGATTGTTTTGTATCTAAAAATTGAAAGTAAAGCCATAAGCACTAAAAAACATATTGTTATTTCAAGAACTATCCCTTTGTATCAAAGTTCCTTACCGGCTACCATGCACTAGAGAAAGATCTTCTTAAAACTATTTTTTAGAAACTTGTTTATTCTAATTATTTTTAGTGTACATTTAAAGTGACTAAACTACGTCAACATATTAATATATCATTTAAGCTATTTTTATTTTATCTTACAAAACTTTAAGAAATGTGTAAATCGGAAACATTCAAACCAATAATCGGTTGTCAGCTACATTCGAGTTAATGAAGATAAAGCGTTTGTTACTAGTAGTTGGTAACACTAGTGTCGGTAGTTGGTCCTACACCGGACACTCAGTTGGCAACAATGTGCAAGACAGATGTCAGCAGTGTTGCCATAACCACAGTCGTCTCGGGGTGTCCCAGCATAGCGGAGGGGCCCGCATTGCAGCCATCTTCGGAGCAACAAAACACCTTTGTGCCCCAGCCTTCACCTGCAAAACCATGACAAGTTATTTTTTTAGCTCCAAAATACTGACTGCTCCAATGGAGTCGGAGGTAAGGGATCACAGTAGTCTCTGAAGGTAGAGAAAAATGTTCCGAAACGTTCACCTGTAACACTATCAGTTGGCAGCTGACAAGAGTTTTTAAATGTCATTAGTATTATAAGTTGTACCGAATGCAGGGAAGATCATGGAGTTGCGTTGCTGGAACAAAAGAATACCCCAAGATTCCCATTGACTATATAAACACTAAAACTGTACGCTAATATAGGTTCCGTGCAGCCGGTTTTCCTATTCAACAAACTTAGTTCATATTTGATTTTCACAGATAGCGCCAGCTGTCTGCCTTTCTCTCTCCAGGACACGCTGTTAGTGACTAGTATCCGAGCTAATAGTATGCAAAACAGTTGTCCGAGTACTTATTTAAATTAAATCACCATTAGATAGCAGCACAGACGTTTATCTACAATGCATTGCCTGGAACAGTCTGTTTGATCATATGGTCAATGGTAACACTAAAGTTTTGAATCAGTTCATCAAAAGCTGTGGAGAGTGTTGAATTATGTCTTCAGATCAAGAGAAGACCCCTAACTTCACCTTTAACGCCAGATGTTATATGGTTGAGTTCTAAAAGTCTTTTTTTCTCTGATTATAAAATTGTCTATGTATTTCAGTTCTGTGGTAGAAGATCCACTTCTGCCAACTTTGAAACAAATTACAAATCCAAACATTTCCTTTTAACACTAAGAACGTTCAGTTTACTAGCCCCAAACAGTTGTGATACTACTAAATAGGACGTGTGGAAAGCAACTATTATTAAAAAAATGTATTTTGCTACTAGATATTTACTATAAGAAATAAACACTTAAAACTTTTACTAAAAACTAAAGCTTCCAGAAACGACCACATTGTGTTCTTTAGAAAATTAAGTCTCAGAGATGCCACAGAAGAAACCACATCGCAGTAAGTAAATATTGTAAATAACACCTTGACACGGTCGTTATCAGAAACGTTAGTTTTTAGTAATGACCCCACCCGCTTAAACCTATGATATAATTTAAATTATACTTCCAAAATAAATTTTTATGTCAACACTTATTTTATACAATGTTTTTAAGTAGTAAAAATATAGTTATTCAATGCTCGAAACGAAAATACAATATCAATCAAATATTATTTTTAAGTACACATATTCTCTAAGTAATGTTTCAATATTAGTTTATGATTATTGATCATCTAGTAAATAAAATTTAGATCCATATAAAATAAAAAGGTTTTAAAATAAGTTATACTACATATATATTTTTTTTCAGATAATATTGTAATGTACAAAACACTTCAATGTCTCTATGTTTCGTTTTAATATTGTATTAACAAAGCTTACGTTCACTTGCACAAATTTCACTTTGCTAAATACAATGAAAAGAAATTTACCACAATTATGAGGTTAATTTCCCTGAAACTGCCAAATGAACACGCATTGTTCAACCTCACATTGAATAACCGCAAACAAAGATAGAATTCAAAACACACCTACCTCTTTCTACGCATTCTGCGGGGGCGCAATCCCTCACCATGCTGCCCTCACTGACGTATTTCTGAAAAATGTAAATTAAATAAACAGAAAAAGTAGTTTTTGGGGTAATTTCATGCTTTAAATAATAGTTGAGAGGTGTAAAGCAAAATATTTTAACAAGTCATGTAATATTCTGGTAATTAACTATATTAGTAGTGGGAATTGCTGGTTCTCGGATAACAGCTGATTCAGCATTTTTTTTTTTTTTTTTTTTTTTTTTTTTTTTTAACTTCACTTGCCAGTTGACATGGGCCTACAGACCTGTGCGTCAACTTTATTCAACGAGTGAAGTACCGACCGTTGGCTCAATGGGGATTCGAACCTTGGACCTTGCCCTCCGCAGTCCGAAGCCTTAGCCACTGAGCCACCACGCCGGCATTTATTTGAAGAGTAAGGAGTACTAACCACCCATGGCGTCAGAGCCTACCTATGAAATAAATGCTGAATCAGCTGTTGCCCCAGAACCGGCAAATCCCACTACTTATATTTCATGAATTTCCATCTGGCCATATATAGGAGCAGGAATTCACAATGGATTATATCGCAAGACATACTTCGAACAATACTGCTTCTTTCGATTAGATGTTAATTTAATAACGTTTGCGTGCTAAAAATAGTACAAACAAATATATTAAATCATTAATTTATATTACGTTAACTTGCAACTGAACATCAAGGTGTAGATAGTTATTGATGTTGATTGATATATACACTCCTATGTAATAATACAAATATTCATACTCTCAATATGGTAAATTTGTTTTGAGTGCTTCCAACCAATCTTTGGATTGATCACTACAGAAGAAGAATCTGGTAAAAAATATTCCGAAGAAAAGATTCATTTTTAATGATTTTACATTAGTTATTACCGTAATCAAATACATTAAACGTAGCCAGTAAATTGCTAAATAATTAAATTTCTTAAAATTAAATATCTTTATATCACCATATATGAATGTGTTTAAACACTACAAAATACTTACATTCTTTACTAAGAAAAATATTGAATTATTATATTTTACTAGGGATATTTGTTCTTAATAAATATGTTAATACCCTTAATGAAGATTTTGGTGATAAATTATGCTATGAAAATAAACCTAAAGTTAAAATGACAATTATTTAGTCGTTAAAGAAACTGGGTAAGCAGTTTAAAAACATAATAGTATATATTCTTTTAGTTATTTTTTGTTGCTTTTTTATTTAATTAATTTGTTATAGGTTGTAGTATTTGTCATTGATCCTCTCTATTACTATGTATTTTATTAAAGTTTTTATTCTTGTTATACTATTGTTACGATCATGGCAGCCATCATCGACACCGCCTAGGTCATTGCAACGCCTCCCCGCGCGGGTAACTGCCCGCAGGGCCAATCCAGGTCCTCCAGGAAGGACTAGAATGGCTGATTATCGCCTGTAAGTTAATCGAGATCCTTCCTGAATTGGAGTCGAGAAGTTCTAGATGCTCCTTCCAGGTTCACCAACACCAGTTGCAGAATATTCTGGGTAATATAAAGACACTCATCTACCAACCTGACAGTCAGCCAGTCAAGATTCAATGTGAAGAGTCAGTGAGTGACAGTGTCAGCCCCAGTGGGTGTGATAGTGGCCAGTCTAGTGACATTGCAGTGACGGTATAACCGAACAGCGTCAGACATTAGGTGAACAGTGTTACAAGTAACGTAAGTTATATTATTAATTTAATATTATTAAGTTAGGTTAGGTTAGTTTAGGTTAGGTTATGTTATTTAAGAGTCGAAATAGTGTCTAGGTAATAATTTAAGTTTGTAAATATTTCATACATTGATTTAGAACGTATAAATAAAAGTAACAATTAGTAGCCAGAAGTGGAATTGCCTTATTTATTTAGAACCCTGTTGGAGTGTAACATTATTAATATAGTTGATATGGTTATTGTATGTTATCATGTTATCAATTTTATATATATATATATATTTTTTTTTTACAAAAAAACAAATGAACTAAAATATTCTGAAAAAGAAAACTAAATAATTGAGGAGATTATGACTGGCACTCCTGATTGCTAAAACTAAATGATGAAAATATTAACTGTATAAAGCAATTGGGAATTTATGTTCATTTTATAGTAAATAAACTTTTTGTTGAATAAAGAATTGTTAACGTGAACTTTAGGGAGCTTCCTTAAATGCTTCATCCCCTAAACATGGAGCTTTGATTGGCAATCATAACAAATCCGAAGTGAATACTGTAAAGAGTGTCAAACGCTATTTTAAAGTAACTTTTTTAACTCACAATGCACTGTTGGGAAGTTGGTAGCGGGCATTCCTTAAGGTGGAGGCGCTCTGTGTAGTTGATGCAAGGCGTTATGGAGCCTACGCCATCTGTGTATTGCCCACATTGGTAGCACTTAAGACTCGAACTCGGCACCACTGAAACAAAACATTGAAATTTCAGGTATTTATGCTCAAGACAGTCATATTTCCTACGTATAAGACGGGCTTTTCTTAACACAGATACCTGTATGATTTTAAATTTTATAAACTGTTAGTTCATAATTTTCTTTCCAACGCCGTAGATAAATGAGTATCCACCATCTGTGCACCACTAATAAATTATGATTCATGATTAGTTTCACTGAAATACATAAATATTTATATGTTCTTGCAATATATTACAAGAATTTATGAATATTATTTTACGTAACTTCAAAAAAATGACTATAGTCAGTACTCTATATTGAAGAGTTTGCCATTTTTAAAAGCAAAACTAACTCTATGTGAAGTGACACCAACAATAAAAAGTCTTTCAAAAGAGTTCCTGGGGTCACGTCAGCCATACGACATCACGCAAACCACGCGAATTTTCCGAAACCCTGCCTGAAACAAGATTGTCTACACCAACCTTACAGTATTTGGTTTTTAAACAATGTTTATAATCGTCCTTAAGTCATGCTATACAGATTATGAAATGAATCGAAATGAAACGAAATGAAGCGAAAAAACACGAAACTAAGTGAAACGAAATAAAACTAAATTTAGCGAATGAAGCTAAATAAAACTAAACTAAGAGAAACGAAACGTAATGAAACAAAGTGAAACGAAATGAAACGAATGAAGTGGAATGAAACGATATAAAATGAAATGAAACGTAATGAAAAGAAATGAATTGAAATGAAAGGGACTAAAACGAAATGAAGCGTAATGAAACAAAACAAAGCACAATGAAACGAAATGAAGTTAAATGAAACCAATTGAAACGTAATCCAACTCAATTTAACGTAATAGAACGAAACGAAGCAAAATTAAACGAAATGTAGTGAAATGAAACGAAAATAAGCGAAATGAAACTTAAGGAAACGAAATTAAATAAAATTAAAAATGCATTATTTATTGAGGCAAAGTTAGGACTAATAGGACCTCTCTTACACTTAACCTCATAAATAGGTACAGATTATCTTGACGTGACAGAGAAGCAAAAATAATCTAAATTGTTTTTAGAGTCTAATCTACTTTTACTGATTAGGTGAAATCTTAATTTTATAATTAAAACTCATTTTGTTCTTGTGTTAACTATAAAATCCTATTTTTGCATGTTTTTATAATAAATGTACATAATGTAGTTACATTTGACCTTCACCTTACATATAAAGTTGTATTTACTGTTAAGTCGTAAAGTTAGAACTTACTATCACTAACTTAGATTGAATAGCATAATGCGACTTCAGAACAACTGAATTACCATAGGGGCTAGAACTACATTTCTCTGGGGTTAAACTCCACACAGCTCAGTTTTTATTTTATGTATTAAAAAATAATTTAAAAGACATGGTGTTCTGCTAAAACGTATATGGTTTTAGTATTTTTATGCTCTACTATTTAAAATTCATTATTCATTTTAAGACACTTAACGTAGAAATATACTTTACACTGACTTACATCCCCCAATCAGCTTATTGCTTTGAAGTTCGTTTAAGTTACGGTTTTCTTTTTTCATTACAGCATCGTAAGGATAATCGTAACTGATGAACCATACACTTATTTTATAATTTCAATTGAGTAAATATCACCTATTGATCATTTTTACAGGTAGTTTTTTAATTAATTATTTTCTCTGTTCAACTTGGATATATATAAAGGTAAATATGGGATGTAGCTGTCCCCATCGATTTTCACTATCTCCTTTTAACTATTCAATAATAACCCCACAAACAAGAATACATAGAAATGAGTCAGTGGAAATATAAATTTTTATAAAAATTTGAAAAAAAAATATTTTAAAACCAAACGTTTTGTGTGTAATATTAATATAACGTCGTTTTCATTCTTAAACACAAATGTTACTTTTTTTTCTTACAGCCATAATTATAAAAACTGAATTATGTTAGGTTAGACTGGTTTGTTTGTTAGGTTAGATTAAGTTAGCATTATTTATTCATCATTAATATAACCTAAACTAACTTAACCTAACCTAGTTTTAACCATTCAATCGTCGTATGAATAAAATTTGATGTCAAATTCGTGTTCAGTAGAAAAATCTACCTAAAATTAATGTAATAACGGTTACCATATGAAACCTAAGATCAAAAAATCTATTTTTAGAAAACATTAATTTACATGGGAAAAAATTATTTAACGAAATTTCAACTAAATTAAAAAACTTGAATAAAATAGGTAAATTTTTAAAACTTGTGAAAGAATGGCATTTTAGTATTGACGAAATAGAGAAACGTTTTGGCATATTAGATTGATACACTCATACATGGTTTTACTAACTTTGAAGGGCATTTAAGTATATATATATTTGCTGTTGGAACATCAACCAAGCTATAACTACTTTTAAATTAAATATAATATGTATAAAATCATGCCAGTAGATTTTTTCGTTATTTGTAAAGTAGTTTTTTATATAAATTAATGTTTTAAGAAGAGTTCATTTATAGTGTTTAAATTATTTTTCTTTGTAATGTGTCAAAATAAATAAGTAAACAATAACTATAGCCTACTGTAATACAGATTTTAGAGACACACATACTGCAGAAAACCACTAAAGTGCTATGTTAATCTTGACTATTATTTATAAGTATAGAGTAATTTAAACAGAGTAATACTAACCACTTTACTAACCACAGTAAAGTAGTTAGTATATTCAAACAAATTTGTTAAAATATTGTAAAAGTTTATGGAATAAATTAATTTTTATTCTTAATATACATTGTTTTCGGTGTGCAAACATTTTTTCGTGTGTGTGTGTGGGGGGGGAGGGGGTTAATATTGACTAATTAACAAAATAATTCTGAAAATGGAGTACCCCTATATTCCATCACTTATCAAGATGAATTATTACGTTTTCATCTTCTAAATGTGATTGTGATAAAGCAACGACCTTATTAGTCTGTTCGACATTTAACAATACATCGATAAATATGGTTAAGCCCTACATTTATACAAATGTCGTTTATCATACATATTTGCTAGACTATATGTTAAAATAGTTATATTTTTAAATGTGTATGTAGCACTAACTTCCACTGGTAAAATAAGACGATATTTAACCTTTTTAAGTTTTAATGGGTTAAAAGTATATTACTTGATTTTTTTCAGGCTACTGATTACGAAACAGTACATAATTTAAATATTGAATTATATTTATTTAGATAATGAAGTTTTTGGATTTTTTTCTTGAGCTAGTAACATACTCATAATTATAATACAACTAGTCTAGGACTTTGGGTTAGAGATATCGTAGGTTCTAATCCAATCTGGGCTGGAAGTGTTTATCAGCAATGTTAACCTTGTACTGTCTAAATGTTCTCCCCTCAGATCAATAGTTCATGGGGAGTGGTCAGAGCAAGGTGAAGAAGGTAATTGGCCTCCCTTTTTTATTGAAAAAATAACCAAATGATTACGTTCAATTATTTGCAATTCCATTTAAGTAAAATTTATCTCCTTTTATGTATCCTAGACTTTGCAGATGACAGAGGGATAAAAGCCCTTCTGTAATATCGGGTCTATAAATATTTACCAGCTTCCCTCCTTCATATACAACTCCACCATACTCTAAAGATTCAATGTTTTAAAGCTCTTACTTATATTTGATAAAAACAGGTCAAGTGAAGAGGTTCTTTAATGGATTTTTGTTACAATGTAAACTTTTGCGCTGGAATACAAAGACTTGTGTAGTGTTTTGGTTGTTATCTACACAAAAAAAGTGACCGTACAAATATAAGAGTCTGGTTGTTATAACTATTCAACATTATAAGTTTATAGCTTACTCTGTCTTGTTTAAAACAAGTTAACACTGTAAAGAAAAAACTTATATATTCTGAAAAATCATATTCAGTGAACTAAAATAGGCTTGGCTTCTTTGTCCCCTGCATTTAATTTTTGGGGTTTCTATATTAGGCAGTAGTTACAAATTAAAAACCGATGTATCGTAGAACTCTTCATTTGCCAAATTACATTGAGAGCCGAGTCAGTCTAAATAATTTGACATTGCTCATATATCATCACTTTCTTATCTCCTTGGCCACATTAGTGTCAGGATGGTGTCTGGGTACGTCCATGATCACTGCAAAAGAGGACGCCATTTTGCAAGCCCAGGATGAGGATTAAGAGTTTGACATTCCAAATAAAGCAAAATGTTTGGTCAAAGACAATTGTTTTAAGTTGATAAATGTGGGCAGGATGTTTGAGGAAGGGAATCACCAAACCAATCAGAACGCAGGAACTCTTGTTCTAAGCTTACAACTTCGTATCTAAAAAGGCTCTCTCTGTGATTTAAAAGACGGTTGCAGATGATGCAAGAGAATAATGAACAAAGATGAAGAGAATACAGAAGAATGAAAATGAAAATAGATAAAATTACAGCAGCCATAAAATATACAGCTCTGTATCAAAACACTATAGAAGTGGTACTATGTTGTAACAGCAATCCATCAAGGTTTTGACAATGAAAACATATCGCCAGAGTTAAAGCATTATGACGACCAATTCAGGTGATGCTAATGGCAGTAAAGTGTAACGGAACATCAACCAAGATGCTAAGTGGAAAATAAAAAATGCTAAGTGGAAGAAGGTCACCAAGTCCAGAAATATCAGCTCAAGGAAGTGGACTTCCAATTCTATATTTTGTTTAAAAAATACTCATTAAAATCTGATCTCACCAAAACATTATACATTAGGCAATCCCTAAGTGTCCATATGCAAAATATGAGGATGGTACATTGTCCTTGTGCCGTATAAAATGTACTGTCTATAGTAAAAATGTTTTCATTAAATGTTGGTTTACTTATTTATATCATGAATTTACGTATTAATTATACGGTTTTATAAAATTAATTTATTTATTTTGTGTTTAATTATACTAAAATTCTTTGTTCTTATAAAACCTAATGTTATCATAGATTGCCAAAATCGACTAATGGCATTATTATTGTGTATTAGTTAAGTAAGTTTATATTTGCATTATTTAATATTCTTATAAACAACTATTTAATTAAGATGGATGTATTTTTTAAGACATTGTTTGGAAATATTCATTTACCAAAGCATGCGTAAAACCTATCATGGACTCCAAACCACGCTCCAAAAATCAGTCTTCACGTACTACAAAAAAGTATCATCCAACCCATTTGACCAATTAGCTATCACGCGTTCCAAACAGACCATAATTGTAGAGACCGTTTTTGTATTTACTAGGGGCACATGTCTTGTCAATAAAAAAATCTAAGTAACAAACTACATAAATCATCATTTATGCGTTTTCTTTTCTTTTTTTCTTTTTTTTTTTTTTTTTTTATATATAATATTCTCTACATATGAATCGTTTACATTAGCCATTGCATTAATAAACGTATTATAAAATTATTAGTACAAAATAACACGTACAAACAGAGATTCCACTGTTGAATCGGGTCATTTGGTCCCCCACGAGGGTTTCCTGTCCAGAAAGGGAAAATAGGCAATTTGGAGGAAGAGATGAATGTGGACATTACCCAAACTGCTTCTTACTTCCGTATCCGGATGAGAACGATTTGTTGAACTGAACAATAAACTTCAAAGGACCTGTTCACTGCCACAATACAACAGAGAACGTAGTGAATGACATCGTATATTGCATACTTGATATATATTAGTTTAAGATAAATAATTATTGACAAAAATATATATGATTAAATTTAAAAAAAGTCCATACAACAAGACTACCACCCTTTAAATATTTCTGATACAACCAACATATGTTAATCTTGGGGAAACTGTAATGGAAGGATAGGTTATTTTATTTTAGATAAAGTTAGGTTAGGGTTGGTTAGGTTAGGTTAGGATAGGTTAGGTTTGGTAAGTTAGGTAAGGCTAGGTCAGGTTATGTTAGATTAGGTTAGGTTATGTGGAGTAAGATATATTTACGATGCCAAGTGTTGGGTCGAGATTTAGGTCCCCAGCAACAACTGGTCATAAACTTGTGTAAGGTTAGGTTAAATTATGTGTGGTAGGATATATTTACGATGTCAAATGGTGGGTCGAGAGTGAGATCCCCAACAACAATTGGTCATAAACTTATGTAAGGTTAGGTTAGATTATGTGCGGTAGGATAGGCTATATTTACGATGCCAAGTGGTGGGTCGAGATTTAGTTCCCCAACAACAAATGGTCAGAAACTTGTGTAAGGTTAGGTTAGGTTATGTGGGGTAGGACATATTTACGATTCAAAGTGGTGGGTCGAGAGTTAGGTCCCCAACAACATCTGATCATAAACTTGTGTAAGGCTAGGTTAGGTAATGTGGGGTAGGATATATTTACGATGCCAAGTGGTGGATCGAGATTTAGGTCCCCAACAACAACTGATCATAAACCTGTGTAAGGTTAGGTTGGATTAGATTATTTGTGGTAGGATATATTTACGATGTCAAGTGGTGGGTCGAGATTTAGGTCCCCAACAACAACTGGTCATAAACTTGTGTAAGGTTAGGTTATGTTATGTGGGGTAGGATATATTTACGATTCAAAGTGGTGGGTCGAGAGTAAGGTCCCCAACAACATCTGATCATAAACTTGTGTAAGGCTAGGTTAGGTTATGTGGGGTAGGATATATTTACGATGCCAAGTGGTGGATCGAGATTTAGGTCCCCAACAACAACTGGTCATAAACTTGTGTAAAGTTAGGTTATGTTATGTGGAGTAGGATATATTTACAATTCAAAGTGGTGGGTCGAGAGTAAGGTCCCCAACAACAACTGGTCATAAACTTGTGTAAGGTTAGGTTAGGTTAGATTATGTGCGGTAGGATATATTTACGATGCCAAGTGGTGGGTCGATATTTAGGTCCCCAACAACAACTGATCATAAACTTGTGTAAGGTAACCACACATATCTTGTATTGCCTGTTTTATTATGAACGGCACACTCACTTGCAAGAGTCTGATTTCTGTAAAAAATGTTATAAAAGTGGGAATCCTCTTCTAAAATATATCCTAAAAACTTAGGCCTACTTTACACCACAGTTGTACATCGTTAGCAGACTGTTTGATAGGCTACAAATTGAACATTTTCAATATTACTACCGGACTTTTTCAAGAACAATTTATCTAAAATATCTCGCACAGTAATGTAAAGTGGTGAATGGTTTAAATTTAAAGTCCAATTAGTATAAACGTGATCATTATTTAGTACTTGTAAACAAAATTAACCAAATGTATATTTTTTTTTAAATGTATCAGCACATTATTGGTTCATATACTACTAAATACAATTTTTTCTTGGTTATCACTAGGGGTGCAGTGCTTTAATCCAGCTAATTTGGGACTAAGTGTTGTGAAGAGTGTAGGTTCTAAGCTTGGACCTCGTAATACCGCCGTGACGTCCACTCAATGGTTGCTATCGGTTAGGATACTTCTAAAGAAGTCTGGGGTGTCCATGTGAGGTGGTAGTCAGAGTCCGGATGTTGTGTAGGGGAGCGAACTGAGTATCAGGCTTGTCAATTAGCTGAAAATCGTACCACTAATACGTAGTTCAGATTCCACGTAAAGATGTAGGTCCCTTAGTTTCCCTTGATATTGGGTCATTGGTAAATTTTCTTTCTCAGTATAAGTCAAACTCAGTTAGTAAACAGAAAGGCTGGGCACGAACTGGACAACATTCCCAATTTTAAGGAAGGGACAGAAAAGGGTCTCCTAATCTCCGAGCACGAACTGGACAACCACGTAGAGAGGGTGGTATGCAGGAAGGATCAGAAAGGATTAGATGCAGCGGGGGCCAAGTGCGCAAAGAATGTAGTGACCCCAGCGCCGGAGTTCCCTAACCTAACCTAACCTAACCTAACTTAACCTAACCTAACCTTATTTAACGCTAGATTAGGCACTTCGGTTTTCAAAGGAGCCGAAAAGTTGTCCAGTTCGTGCTCAGCCCCTTGACCTGCTTCGAAAATGTTGTCCAGTTCGTGCTCGGGGATTAGCGAGGGTAGGCAAAAGTTGTCCAATTCGTGCCCGCCGAACAGAAAACTCAGGTCATCCAGCGCTCATATACTAATTTATATTCACCTCAAAATACACACAAAGTTGTGTCTGCGTCTCATAATTGTAAATGTGGCATAGATTTCTATTTAACTTACTTTTTAATCAACAAGAATTCTTTCGTCCTCATAACTTGAAATGTTTTATTGGTGTTTTCAATATAATATAGATTGAAACTATTTTATTACGTTTCTAAATTAAGGTTCCAAGAATATCAGCTAGCGTATAAAATTATTGAATTTTGCAATTTATATTTCAAATACAAACGAATTATTTTTAATGGATATTAGACTTGGAAATAAAAAAACAATTGGTTGGAATTAAAGCGAGAATAAGATTATCTGACCAATTTAATTTACGAAAGAGAAGATTATTGCAAATAACTATTGTACTTAAGCCAAATCCTGGCTTAAAAACCAATTGCCTCTCAATGTTCAGTCGATTTATTTGTTTTGTTTGCTGTTTCTGTATTCTATAGTTCAGGCAAAATTGATTTTACACACATCAACTGTTTATTATTTCTAGTTTTAATTATTTTACGTAATACCAAAAATATAGAAAGTGTTGCCATATGTTGAAATAATTGAAACATTCCTTATATGTCAGATGGATTCTGTATGTGTGGTTCGGATTCCACGTAGACTAAATCTGTATGTCCCCTATTGGGCTATTAATAAATAAAAATTTTAAAATAGCAGCCGACCTAAGTCAGTAACAATGACTACATCCTTCACCTTCACTCATCACACTCATTATCCACGATCGGCGTCTTAGTAATGAATAATAATAATGAAATGTTACAATACATTATAAAACTTTTACCTCTTTTTAATTCATCATTAAATTATATAGTGCTAACGTAAGAAGACCACACCCTTTGTAATCGGAAAACATCCTTTCTAATCGTAGAACGCTTGGGTTGGTGGGACTAACAATCTTTTTGCAAACCTACTTCTTAATATAGCCAACAAAATAGGAATGTTATTTATTTATTTTTCTACTTGAGTCTAAACGTACAGAAGAGTGGGTACTTTGGCTTTGAAACAGTTTGTACGTCAACTAAAATGTTTAAAACTATACATTTGAAAAACATGTTTATCGTGTACGCTTTTTACACCATATGTTTTTTTCAAATTAAAACTAAATTATGTAAATACCAAATTTTTCAGCAATATAATTAAAAAAATGAGACTACCCTTAATGCCATATGACAATGTAGGTAAGACAGATTACTGAAAATGCAGTGTTTAGTAATTGTTAGAATAACATGTATCATTTGACCTTCTATGCTCATTCTTTTACAGTCGACTTAAAATACTTCTTGTGCTTTTAAAATGCAAAATTCTGAAAAAACGTTCTTTTTAGGTTTATCCTTTCCTAAAAATCCTATGGATTAAATAAAGTGATATGAAATAAAACTTAAATAGTCAACAAATAGCTAAAAATGTGCCTTCCTTAAGTGAATAATCTTATGAAGAAATGAGTTGGGATGTTCGAACACAGTACAATTAAAATCCACAAATTACCCAAGGGAAGAAGTTCTCAACTTGCGCTAAACTGTTTATGACATGCCAATTTATCCCTCTTTGAGAAAGGGGGACAACAAAAACCATTCATTTCAGCATTAACTTCAACAGTTTACCAACTAAAATCGTCTTCTTCTTCTTCTTAGCTGATTGTTGTGCATATATTATGTTAGATAAAAATACTAACAACTATAATATAAATACTATAATTTATGTGTTATATATTGTATAGTTTATTCTAAATAAAACACGACGCAAGTCCAATTTTTCAGTCCTCACAAATAAGTTAAAAATAGCAGTAAAAATGAGCCAGGAAGGCCTAATCTAACTAGAAAATAATTATTTATGTGCCTTTAAATGATAAATAAGAAATTCCGGAGCATATTTTATAAATATTTTAATTTCAGGTTTTAATTAATTGTTCTTATTATTTCTTAGTAGCCTATATATTTTTTTAATTTAAAGGTAAATATATTTATATTATAAGTACCTTAGGAATTTCTTAGTAAATATTACCATAGCATAGGATCATATCATCTGTGATTGGTTCTGTATGCTTGTGAAATTCAGTCCTGGCATTTTATTTACATCCATATTTTGTATGTCGTTTTTATTTAGCTATTTTTTAATTCGTTTTGTAATTCATCTTTAATCTTCCAGCTTTTAAATTTCATCCATCTTCTGTTATTTAGGAGTAATATAAATTTATGTTCACCACAGTACGATACTTTTCGTTGGTCTACTGTTTTGTCGTGTTTAATTTTACTCATTATTGATAAGATTTTTTTTTATGAATGTATGTTGTTGTCCTTTTACTAGCTTTTCCTATTCTGTTAAGCTCAACCCCGTTTTGCTGGATGGGGTTTTTAAGGTATACCGATGTATTTAGGCTTATGTAATATTTGAAATTCATAGTTATTCGTTGAACTTAGAAATCAGGAGGCACTCGTTTATTCAAGTCGTTGTGATAAAATATTTTTTAAAGTTACAACAGCAAAAAATGCATATATCAAAAATGCAAATATTTAGAAAGTTAAAGTTCAAAATGTTTGTTAAAAGAGATCCTTGACCATGGTTACCTCGAGATTCCATTATTCAATATGTGGATATCTGTCCATGTGTAACCTCAAAATATGACTACTCAATATGTGGTTAAATCAAAATATGATTACTCAATTTGTGGTTACCTCAAAATACGATTACTCAATTAGTGGTTGCCTCAAATTGACTACTGTACTCAATATGTGGTTATCTCAAAATATGACTGCTCAGTATGTGATTACCTCAAAATATGACTACTCAATATGTGGTTTCTTCAATATATGGCTACTCAACTTGTGGTTATCTCTTAATACTACTACTCCAAAGTGGATACATCCAAAACAATGCTACTCGATTTGTTCTTAACTCAAAATTCGACTACTCAATGTGTAGATACCTCAAATAGAACTATTCAACGTGTCGTTAACTAAATATATTGCTACTCAATGTACGTCTAAATCAAATATGTCTACTTCATGTACGGTTACCTCAATATATGGATATCCATTTGTGATTATCAAATTAGTCAAAGTTATCGGCAAACATAGCATTTTTTTTAACCATAACAAAAAAAGCATGGATATCATGAATAAAAATACAAAACTATATTACTTAAGTTGGTTGATATATACAAATGTAAACAAATATGGGTTTCTCGGAGAAACCCTCTTTTCTCATTTTTTACATCCCAGACCATGCAGATGACGCTGGGATAAAAGCCCTCTTACAGAATACCTTGTAATATTAGGTCCATCAATATTTACCCAAACCATTTGTCCTTCCATCAGCGTCTTCAATATGTACAATAATAATTTTAAATACTTATATTTTATGTCTAGTTTAATAGGATCACTCCCATGTTTTGTACTTAAATTGCAGCAATACGTAGGTTTTATCTTATGTAATTTTTTAAGCTTGAATAACATATTTGTTGTAATTTTTACAGTTGCCTATCTAGATGTTTCCTATAACCAACTACATCCTTAGGATAAACTTCTTTAATAAATCGTATTTCTACGTTTTACAAAGTTTGTCCTACTTATCTAAAAGTAGTAATAAATGCTTATGCAGTTTTTAAAAAGCCCTATTTAATGTATCGATCTATGAAAGACAATACATGATCTCTGCCAAGGGCACCATCCAGATCTTGTAAACGTAAGATCGGAAATGCGAGTATCCACTTGTAAAACATTTCTAACCTGCCCAATCCCTGGCAGACGACTGCCAGAACACAGCAAATCAGCCTGCCGAACTGCTCTGAGAATTCCTCATATTTGCCTTCTCTTCTACCTTCAGCCGATGGAATATGCTCTTCAGATGTTTGCTAAGGTCTGTACCCGGAGTAACGCAGTGTATAGGGGAGTCCTTGTGTCCCCTTTCTGGAAAACCTCCATTGCAGTAAGTATTTTCATCGTGATGTTGATTTATAGGCTGAACACTACAGTTATTCCCCGAGCATAGACTATACTTGATCACCATTTCAAAACTGGCGGCGTCTGTGGTGGTTGATGTTGTTCATAAAACGGCTCCCACCTATGGATTTGATCTTGGCTCCAGTGTCTTTCGGACACAGTTTTCAAACCTCTATGATGGTTCCATCTAAATGGTTTAATCGGGAACACCTCCAACCCGTTCCTACCCTGTGTTATATTTATGGGAGAAGCTTTAAGGATAGATTTTTACCTGAGTATAGAATTTACTGGCAGCCACTTCCCCAGCTTTTATTTTCTGCCCTGGCGTAAAAGAAAGAAAGGGTCTCTTCTTCTTCTATTTATTTTTTGCTCTTAATCTCCGTTTTCTACACATTTGAGTTACCTTCCTTCTAGACATCTCCTGCATTCCAGATATCCGCCACATTTTCCAACTGTGTTCCATAGTTTCCCCGGACTTTTGAGGATTCACTGAAATACACTCCACAATCAATAAAGCCCTGATCTCAAAAACCTTAATGCTGTTAAGCTGCCAAGTGAACATAGTCTTCATCTATTGTACTGTCTCTAGCATCGCCTGTGGTTGGTCCTTATCATATTTCTTTGCTCACTTCTATGATTTCGTTAAAAATCAGACGACCACAGAGTAGACGACTATAGAATAGACAACCATAGAGTAGACGATTATAGAGTATACGACCTTAGAGTAGACGACTATAGAGTATACGACCTTAGAGTAGACGACTATAGAGTATACGACAGCAGGGTGACGACCATAGAGTATACGACTATAGAGAAAACGACCATAGAGTAGATTACCTTAGAGTAGACAACCGTAGAGTAGACGACCATAGAGTAGTCGACCGTAGAGTAGACGACCATAGAGTAGACGACCGTAGAGTAAACGATCATAAATTAGACAACTATAGAGTAGACGACCGTAGAGTAGACGACCATAAAGTAGACGACCATAAAGGAGACGACCATAGAGTAGACGACCGTAGATTAGACGACCATAAAGTAGACGACTGGAGAGTAGACGACCATAAAATAGACGACCGTAGAGTAGACGACCGTAGAGTAGACGACCATACATTGTTACTTTAAGGTCTCCATGTATTGCTATAGACTTCCTGGTAGCATTTCTTTTATTTGTACGTCCTTTATATTGTGTCCTTCTGTTATGTCTTATTTTATATACATTATCTTCAATACTCTGTGACTTTTGATTCGACACTAAGGGTTGTACCTAGAAACTTATGACAATATCTACTTTTAGTGAGAATGATTCCCGTCCTCCTAAAAGCCACCTCAAAATTGTTTGTGAGTGTAAGAAGACTAAAGCTTTCTCCCACGTACACTTGGAATGTCAAGCTGTCAGAACAACATGTACTCCTGACTAGGGCTTTTAAGAGAGAACACCCAACTATACAGTTTCTTCTTTAGTACGTACATTCCTAAAGACTTCAGGCTAAGGGCTTTAAATCAACTACATACAAGATGGGGGTAGGATGGTGGGAAGTGCATCAACATTTTGTCAGTCAGGGAGTTTTATAGTATACAGTATAAAAATATATAGATAAATAAATATATACAATAGGGCGTATTTATTAGGCTTTCCAGCCCAATATTCATTACTATTTGGCAGCCTGAACAAGTCACGATAGATCATGTGTCTGAATTGTATTCTCTGTCCTAAGACACCTTAGAATGTATTGGGACACCTAAGAATCTAAATACACGAGGCCAAGAAGCCATACCTCTTTTGCTTATTCAGCATAACTTTCCAGGGTATATTAGCTTCTTCTATTTAGTTATCATTTCATTTATAAGAGGCTGGAATTTCTTTACATTACATTTCTTTAGGATGAAAACAATCTAAGATATTCCTGACAATTGCCCCTTTCAACCAACAATGGATAACATATCTAACAAAACGTGTCACGTGTCTTTGAACTTTTATATTTTTAGCAAGCCACTGTGACAAAAATACATTTGAATGAAAACTTTCGGCTTCAGTTGTTTTGATCAAATACAATATAAGTACGAGCTTTGAACTGAGTCTCCAGGACATGACGGTGGTTGGTAGATGAGGGAGGGAAGCAGGTAAATATTGATGGACCCGATATTACAAAGTATTCGGACAGAAGAGCTTTTATCCCAAGTCTAGGATAAATAAACGGAGATAAAGCTTGACTCAGTTGGTAAAGGAAACTCTGAATCGACAAGCTTCATTTCAAATTACCAAAAAAATGTGATTCTACGGAATATTTGTTTAACTATTAGCTTCCAAAAACGTTTGATGATTTATTTTTCCCGATTAATGTTAATATGTGATTATATTTAGATTTACAATCACTAAAATATAACTAGGCGAATAATTAATGACCTAGTGCAAACCCAGTGTTTTCAATGGCATTGCTTAAACTACTTAATCAATTAATTTTGCATACTCATATAAAATAATGTAATTAAATAATTGTCATTTAAGACTTTTTAATCACTTTGAATGACAATGACGCTTAAACTATAATAAAATAGTATATTAAAATAAAAATAGTGTAAAATAATTTAGGCAGTCATTAAAATTCATTATGCATTATTATCGATGACCGTATTATGGATTATTACTGATGAAAATATAAAACCAAATTGAAGAAATATATAGTTGGTATTAATATACAAAATCTAATAAGAATTAAATAATTATATTCAAACAAAACAAATGGATGTTAATAAATATTACCTATCATAAAACTTAAGCTGGGAAAGGATCAACGCACAGAGAGATAAAGGGCCAACCCCTATTATGTATTCACATAATGCTGTTTTATTGGATAGCCGGAGGCCGAATGGTGCAAGGCGTTGGGCCTGGGTTAGAGATAGCACAGGTCCGAATCCTACGTCTTTTTGGTAATTTTTTTATCAGTAATGTTTACCTTATACTGTACTGGTTATCCCCCTTACTCTGCCTGAAAGTTCCCCGCACAGATCAATAGTCTATGGAGAACTGGTAGAGTAAAGCTAAAAATGGAGATTGGTCTAACTAAAATGTTCAACTTCAACTGAGTAAACGTAATAAAATTTTTTATACATTTATTCAATCAACAACCTACATAGTTGGGTATAAGATGGAAATGAGTAGCATATCTTAAAAAACAACTAATTAGTGAACCAATATAACACTATCTCTAATCCCTTTTGTTCTCGTAACAACCTCTATCCTTAAGGATTGTAGTGACAGTAACAAATGAATTGTGTTTAGTGCTTAGCATCTCACATTTTATGGAAATAAGGTTCTTACAGCTAATAAACAAATAAATGTTCCACTTGGGGTTTGAACCTTAGACCTTGTACTCCACTGTTAGGCCTTACCCTCTGAGCTGCCACGCCATCATTATCCCAATATTTGTCCCTTCTAATTCCACGTACCGATTCTATTCATTGTACCATATGCTAGGCCTCTTGCTAGCCTAGTGGTCAGCACTTCTGCTTCACATGAAGAGGGTTATGGGTTCAAATCTAGGGAAGTGTACTAAAAATGTGCTTGAGGAGTTTGAACCGTTGTCCCGTTAAAACGTTTTTAAACTAAGTTAAAAATGCCACTGGCGAAAAAAGACAAAAAAAGATATTGTATTTTCTTACCATAGGATTAATAAACAAAACACATTATAAGTGTTAATGAGTTGGAATGCATTTTTAAATGAAGAAAATATTTTCCCACATACCGCATTAAGAGAAGTGTTATCTAAGTGTCATTTTTGTGTTATCTAAATCAAAGTATTGCAGATTGATCTAATACCTTGACAAAATCTATATATTAGTATTTTTTTCTTTTATACTATAGAGAATTCCTATTTATATTACTAAACACTCCTGTGTACATTATAACAAATATTCCTTTATAATATATTTGCATTATAAAATATTTGTTTTGCTCATAATTCCTATTTACGCAATAGCATTAGAAATATAGTTCTTAGCAAGTACACGTTTGTATTAGTGTAAAACACACTCACATACAAATACAGTGGTATTACACACACCCACATACGTACAGTGGTTTTGGTCCACCAACCCTCCAATACACTTAAAGGGTATTTATTTATTTAATTTTTTGAGATTTTCCACTATTTGCGAAATAATTTTAAATACAATTTGTTCACATTTTTTACATTTCAAAAAACTGTAAAACACAGAATAAAGACTAGCCTCAATTTTTCGTTGCATTATATATTGCAAAACATTATGAAGAAGTAGCAATCGGAGATGCAAGGTGTTTGTCTTAATTAAATAAAGGTTTGTGAAAAGCAGTAGACAAGCTTTCTTAGTGGCAGCTCTAATGACCGTAATGCGGCAGAAGGAATGAGAAAAACGAACTAAGATTATTTCAGAAAGAAAAAGTAAATCAATTTGAGGAACGTAAAGAGAGAATTTTCTTTCACAATTTTTCTATTTCGCTTTGAAACTTGGATAATCTACAGAGTTATCCTGTTTGTCTTTTTCAGGCATATGCAGAATTATTTATAATTGTCACTGTTCTGTACATGAAAAAGAATAATTAAAACAAATAATAGGAACTATTAAAATAATAAAAGTACATATGTAAATGTTTATTTATAATTTAATTAAAAATATATATCATGGATAATGTAAAATAATCTCATACCTTGCTTCGTTTGTTGTTTGTTTTGAATTTTGTTTATAACATAAATTTATGATAATAATTGGTCTTTTTTTAATGAAACTCCTTTTTATCCTTACTCTGCCCATTCCCCATTGTCTATTGATCTGTGCGTGGAACTTATTAGACTGAGTAAAGGGGTGATCCAGTACAGTTCAAGTAAAACGTTACCGATAAATACTTAAAATCCAGACCGGATTCAAACCTACGCTAACTCTTGTTCAGACTCAAAATTCTAAATTGTATTAAAATTCTTTTCCGCTCAAAAGTTTTATAGTTTAAAAATTGTGGGTTATTTTAATGTAGTTTTAAAAAGCTTGATTAAAATATTAAAAATGTAACAATCAGTTGTCTTCCATTCCAAACCCTACCAACTTTTTATATTTGTGATTTAAATAAATTATTGAACCAATTGCTTGGCAGTTAAATTTTAAAAGAATAAAATGTATGAATATAACTGACATGTGTCACTCGGTGTGTGATCAACACTGGTTAAAATACCAGTCAGGCATGACCTCGATATATTCATATTAAAGGCAAAATAAATTATTCTAGTGACATTCAGTTTAATTTTCAGAAAAGTTTATGTATAATTATGTTTTTAATGAAATTTCTTTATCAATCAATTCATAAAGTTGTGTTCTGCGAATGAATAGCATACTTTCCTGTTTAATCCATACTGTTACTTTAATAGTTTAGTCTATTTTTGTAAGTAACTATAGCACATATTTTAAAATATTAATAGTTATGCTACAATAAGGAAATGAGGTAAGACCAAGATTATCCTTAAATAATATTAAATACACCCGACCGCTAACTCAAGTTGGGTGGTATTTGTCTTTGCCCTTACACCCTAACTTGACTAACATAGCCAAACCTAACATAACCTAACTCATCTTACATAACCTAGACTAGCGTAACCTAACCTAATCTAGCCTAACCTCAAATATGACCTGACCTAAACCGACCTGACCTGACTTGACCTAACCTAACCTAACCTAGCCTAACATCAAATCTTACCTAACATAACCTAACTAACATATTCACATCTAACATAACCTTACACAACTTAGCGTAACTAACCTAACATAACCTTACACATCTTATCGTAACCTAACCTAACATAATATAACCTTAAACAATTTAGCGTGACCTAACCTAACATAACATAACTTTACAGATCTTAGTAACCTAATCTAACATAATATAACCTTTCACAACTAGGCGTAACCTAACCTAACACAACCTTACATAACTTACCGTAACCTAACCTAACATAACATAACCTTACACAACTAGGCGTAACCTAACCTAACACAACCTTACATAACTTAGCGTAACCTAACCTAACATAACATAACCTTACACAACTTAGCGTATCCTAATCTAACCTGACCCGTATTTGTTTTTATTTTATTTATGTTCCACATCATTTACTTATTAAATTTGTATTGATATGTATATTAGCTTTTACACGTCTAGTAAGTAATTTTTTACACGTCTAGTAAATAGTATTTACAGCTATACTTTGTATAATTCGGTATAATCAATACTATAAATATTCACAGATATTTGACCCAAAAGTACTGGTAGCTATTGAAATAGTGTTGAAGAGATCAATTGAATTTAAACTCATGAATGATAACTTTTAAGTAATGAAACTGAGGATTTAACACAGTTTGATTTTCAAATGTAATTTATTTCAGCCTATAATTTAAGTAATTAAATGTTCGTCAATAGAAACAATTTAAAATATTTTTTCACAGAATGCAAACGGGTAGTAAATTTGGAATTTATATGATTTTGACAGTTATAAATTTGAAATGTTAATTTTGACTTGAAAACCATTCTTATGTTAAAATAAGTGGAGAAGAGTTACAAGGCGTAATATTTCTTAATTTTCGTTTAGTTCTTTAGTCGGGTATCGTCAATTTTATATTGTTATCTCGTTGTTTTTATAAACTACAAAGAAATCAAATTAATTTTATTTGGTACTTTTTTTGTAATCTATCTTAGTGGAAGTTCACAAAGCTGGAAATGTTGACCTGAAGTCACTCTTATGAATTTAAAATAAACTACCATACCATTATTTGCTCACATTTTCTTTATCCAAATCAGAATATCGTACTGTTAGGATCAAATTTTTTTAAGTCGAAATCATTTGATGATTTTTAATTTTAATTCGATTGTTTATGAAATTGTTTCTACTACTCTACTACCTAGTATTTATATTGTATACTTTAAATGAAAAAATAAATTTCCTAATCTATAAATAGGCGTGCAGCAATAAGAAACTTATGTACAACGGGTCAATGTCATTGACCTTCATATGCTGTCATATTTCAACTGTCAGGTACACCTCAGTGGAATGCTTTATTCATGTATATTGCATGAAAATAGTGCCTGCCTCTATACACACTTTTAACATACCATAAAATGTCAAGTTAATATCGGTAAAACCCAGATGTTGTTTCATAACTATCCATACTATTTATGCCCATAATATTGTAATATAATCATCGAAAAATCTCTCTAACCACCCACGCAAGTAAGGAACTGTTGGTTCGTTCCTTCACGCATGGAAAAAATTAGATTGGTTAGCTTCCCAATCAACGCAGCACGTACGTACGAAAATGATGGATATGATTTAACATATTAATATACGACGTTGATCGCATTCCCACTTGATCATAAAGGTAAAATGCTGGTGGCCTTCACTCTCACCCTAATATACACGATGGTAATGACCCTCCCCCACCATTCATGTATGTTGCTGAAAGCCCTGGTACTACCCAGTTGTTGAGCAAATACTGAATGTGGAACACCCTTTATAGTCTTTTTTTGCAGCTAGAGAGGAAAAACACTTTTGAATCGGTAATGGTAACGAAGAAATTACTGGATGATCCATAATTTGTGGACACCTGAATCCTTTCTTCTAAAATCTGAAGGAAACAACACATTTCGTTACGTGCATGAATGAAAGCCAGTCTCTCTCTTTTTACTATCATGTGCCTTCTGAATTTTATAAAGTCAATCCACCTGAAGAGAGCACGTGACGCTAAACCTAGAAACTCACCTGCTAGAGGACGTGGTCTGCCAGGAAAATGACTAGGCACATGAATGACGAGGGGCAAGGACAAATAGGCACAAGGACCTTCTTGGCACAAGGTGACAAGAACGTCTAGGCACAAGGTCATTTAGGCACAATGATGTCTAGGCACAAGAACGAATAGGCACAAGGACGACTAGGCACAAGGACATTTGGCACTATTATATCTAGGCACAAGAACATTTAGGCACAATGATGTCTAGGCACAAAGATATCCAGGCATAAGTGCGTCTAGGCATAAGGACGTCTGGGCATAAGGATCTGGGCGCAAGGACAATTAGGTTCAAGGACGACGAGACACAAGGAACTAGAACGTCTAGGTGCAAGAGCAACTAATCCCAATGATGTCTAGGCAAAATGATCACTAAGCTCAAGGTTGTTTAGGCACAAGGATGACTAGGAACTATAAAGTCTAGGTGCAAGAGCAACTAAGCCCAATGATGTCTAGGCAAAAGAATTAATTACTAAGCACAAAGTTGTCTAGGCACAAGGATGACTAGGAACTAGAAAGTCTAGGTGCAAGAGAAACTAAGCCCAATGATGTCTAGGCAAAAGGATGACTAGGCACAAGGTTGTCTAGGCACAAGGATGACTAGGAACTAGAAAGTCTAGGTGCAAGAGCAACTAAGCCCAATGATGTCCAGGCACAAGAATGACTAGGACAAGGACTCCCAGGCACAAGAACTTAGACAGGTTCATAAGTTCATTTTATGCAGTATAGCTGTTTCTCTATCCTGCTCTATATTTAACCGCTTAGTTCTAAAATATAAGCCCATTTATTAATTTATTCGTAACATTTAAGTTAAACGAAATAATGTTTTTTACAGTGTTATTTTTCAGGAGTAAAATAGGTTTATTTTTACCAGCCTTAATTTTATTTTATGTTTGTATGTCTTTAACAATAAAGTACTATATGTTCTATCAGTCACGGATTACTAACCGTACGGTTAGCTCTGTTCAGACCAGTCAATGAGGCAGTATATCCTTTGACAACAGGTCTACCGTGTTATGCACTGAATGTACGGTCCATTGTTAGTCTCAAAGGACTGTACTGCCACATGAGACATGTGATTGGAGACAAACCGTGCAATTCCTAGGTACAATGAAGAAAGGAAGGCATTGTGTCTTATTAAAACACTCAATCAGCTGTTACCTTCAAGGAGATTTTTTTCCTTTCATGGTTTCTGTTATCATATGGTTTTTGTTTCATAATGCCATACAAAATTTGTTTGTTATATGTATGAGAAACTGAATCATTTAAGAAAGATAATTAGATAAATGTCATTGTATTCTATACCTTACTGTGTGTACTGAATAAGTTTTACTGTTTTTTATTAATTTATACCTTAATTTTAATTAATTGCTACAGTCTCATTCTGTACGTTTCGCAAACAATGAGACACTGTTTATTCGATTCTTTCATTGTTACTCAAAATATGCATGATAAAAAATTACAATTTTTATTGTAAATTATTTTGGCCTCTTAATTCCTTTATATTATGTAACGAATGGTTCAAACAAATTACTTTAAAAAAACTTTTACAGTTACACATATTGTTAGAAAATATTGTTATAAATAGTCAGATAAACTTTTAAAATGTTTCTTCTACTCTTCAAAAAAATTATCTGCACATTATTTTATCCATTTATTTGCTATATATATATTTACTAATTGTTTGTAATATTTGAATAAGTTTGTGTGTTTTTTTCTCACCCGTTTTATTTTACTAAGCCTACAGTTGTAATTACTTACAATTACAGTAATTTTTTACTACTAATATATAAAATGTAAAGTAGTATTTAACCATTATTAAAATTATTTTGTTCAGACTTAGATTTTTCGATTGTAATGTTTTATTTAATAACCACCTTAAAATTTGAGGGTTAAAATTGTGATTAAGTGTCTTCTAGTCCTATGTTTGATATTTGTAACACAACTTTACAATAAATCAATTTATTTGTTCAGCATTATTTTGTTCAGTAGTTTTCAACAATTATTTTTGATGAATTTACTTTCATTTAATTGCAAACAAACTTTGGAGGTTTTACTATAAACCATTTCAGAATACAAGCATTAAAAAGTGAGAAAAGGTGTCATCGATTGTCAAAAAGTAACGAAAGCTCAATGCCAGTTCCTTGGAGTGACGTATAGTTGTTGCATTCATCTGAAATGTTATCAATACCTAGAACAGCCCCATGTTGGTATTGATTTTAAGGTCTTTATAGATACAGTTTGTACGTGTTTAACTATAAATTTCATAGTTTTAACGCTTACATTGAACGAATATAAAATGACTAACAGGAAATTTCGATACATAAAATGTTACTTTGCAAACTTAACATGATTTCGTTATCTTATCTAGTAAAAATATAGTAGTGAAGGATTTGAATTTTTCTGAAAATAAACCTTTAGAACCTTTTCCGTTAGTTTACTACCACTACTTTGTTTAAGTTATGTTAGGTTTGTTTAGGTTATGTTAGGTTTGGTTAGGTTATGTTAGTTAGGTTTGGTTTGGTTGTTTTAGGTTAACATAAGTTATGGTTATGGTAACAGAAAATATCCAAATGTTTTATTTAAAAAGTTTGTACTATCTGTAGGGAGGAAGAAAGTTTCACTGATTTTACTGTAATGTGGTAACAGTTGAAGTTAAACGAAACTCAAAGGAATTTTACTGTACAGAACAGAGTATATTATCCTTAAAGTGTATTTAATTTAACATTTTATAGATACACTATGCGATTTTGAAATATTGTTGTCACAATTTGTATTCTATATAAATCAGTTAATTATTTTATTAATGATTTTTGTTTATTTTATAACAGGATAGTTAATCGGGTAAGTGTTATTCCAAAATTCGTAGGTGAGTGTTTTGCATTTTATTAAATATTTAAATAAATATTTTTAAAAAACCGTGTTTGATTTACCCCATCAGGCCTTGTGAATAAAGGGTAATTGTTCAAGTCATGTTAGAATACTGTTGAGCTTAATTTAATTTAAAAGTTTCTCCTGATATCCTGTTATGATTTTCAAATATTCAGTTTATAGAATTACTCTATTTATTAATTTATTGAATACATTTATGTTTGGTAAACAAATTACAATATTTCTATACTTTAAAGATGTTAAACTATAATTGTGTCAATAATATCTAACCGTTTTAAGAAATGTCAAAGCTCATTATTATTCTGTATCTTAACAAACTGTATTTCATGAAACTATCTAAAGGGTTGTAAAATATGCTAGTTCTTTCAAGAAATAAAAATGCTTAAAATGATTTTCAAACGAGTAATCATATGATTTAATTTATTAAGAAAGGCTAAATAAATAATTAAATCATGTATGCGTCATTTAATTTAAAGAGTCCTTAAATAAATACGAGGGTCAAACTCCTTTAGCTGACCGCCAAACCTAAACTTTTTTCTATTACCGGATTTCCATAAAGGACATATGAAAGATGTTGCAGGACGTATTAAACACTCATTATACAATATATCCTAGGCACTTTCTCCACATAAACTCACAAAGATATTGTGTAATTTAGGTTAGGTTAGGTTACAGGCAAGTCCTTTCATTATAAATGAAGCTAGTAACAACATGTTCTTGTAAATATACAGGGTGGGGCAAAAGTATGGAATATATTTATTAATTTAGAATCCATTGAAAGGAGTGTAATGAAACTATTTAGTCATGTTCCTATAGCTAACATTTAGACATATTTTACTTGTTTATCGCATAGCCAGGTGATGGCCCATGAAGGAAGTTTTTAAAATGTTAAATGTAAGCCTACCTCGAGTTATACATAATTTTAAAGGTCTTTGTTTTTAAAACACAAGAGTGTAAACCTGAGGTCCAAAGGATGACCCAGTCAGAAAATATAGTCTTAAATCAAACTATTTAATTTCATATAACTAAATCTGCTTAAGACAAAGGTAAGATAGTTATCTATTGCTGTGTACAACTATAATTTACCTAACTGAATTTGAGAATTCAATTTCACAAAAAATATGTAACAAATTATTATAATAATATTCTTCGACTATTTTAAGTAAGCCTAATGTAAAAAGTCTTTTGGTAAGTTTTTCATAGTTTTATCTAAGTTAAATAGCATTGATATTTTTATAACTCAGTCGTTTGCTACGATTGTTAACAATCAACAACATACTCAGCAGCAGCGACCTGAAACTGTTAAATAAATAGCCGTATAACTGAGCAGAATTAGAAATATGATATTAAATTCTTTGAGTCACTGTATTTTGTGAATGGGTTATCCTTTTGACCTCAGGTTTGCACTTTTTTATTGTACAAACAAAGACCTTTAAAATGAGGTATAACTCGAGGTAGGCTTACATTTAAAACTTGTAAGACTTCCTTCATGGGCCATCCCCTGGATATGAAAAAAACAAGTAAAGTATGTCCATATTTTTTGTATAGGGACATTAACATAACTACAAAGTTTAATTTTTTTTCTTTTAATATTTTTAAAATTAATAAATACATTCCAGACTTTTGCCCAACCCTGACATTAAATTCTATGAGTGGCTGTATTTTCTGACTGGGTCATCCTTTTGACCTCAGGTTTGCACTCTTGTTTTTTACAAACAAAGGCCGTTAAAATGAGGCATAACTCGAGGTAGGCTTACATTTAAATGTTTTAAGACTTCCTTCATGGGCCATCTCCTGGCTATGTGAAAAACAAGTAAAACATGACTAAATGTTTGGTATAGGGACTTGTACATAACTAAAAAGTTTCATTACACTCCTTTCAATGGTTTTGTAATACAAAATTAATAAATACACTCTACACTTTTGCCCAACGCTGTATAAGTAGTTTAGGTTAGGTTAGGTTGGCAAAGAAAAAGTTTAGGTTTGGTGAGCAGCTAAAGGAATTTGACCAATACGAGATTTTATAATTTAATTCTACACTGCTAAGAAAACGTGATCTTTTTCGAGAATAAACCAAAAGGCTTACAAAAATACCGATAGGTTTGCTGGTTTGAAAAATACTTGAGTTTATATAATTATTAAAAATATCACAATTTAAACCAATAAAAACTGTAATAGTGAGGCCTTTCGATAGCAAGGCTATCATCGTCAGACACATCACAAATAAATATTTCAATTTGTGAAGTTTGTTCAGCTCTGAAGACATGAGGGTCATCATGTTCTATGTTGAAGATGGAGCTGTATTGGTTTTCTGTATGTAATTATTAAAAATAACACAATTTAAACCAATAAAAACTTTAATAGTGAGGCCTTTCGATAGCAAGGCTATCATCGTCAGACACATCACAATATTGTTATGTTATGCCTTGCTAACGAAAGGCCTCACTATTAAAGTTTTTATTGTTTTAAATTGTGTTACTTTTAATAATTATATACAGAAAACCAATACAGCTCCATCTTCAACACTTGATTTTATGTTTTAAACTAACAGCTGTATTATTTTTATTTTTAAGAAACTAAAGAACTGTAATATGTATAGATTCTTTCAAAAGTCACAACTATTCCTTACTATTCCTTGTATGAAAATGTGATTTTTATTCGTAAAACTACCTTAAAACTCGCAAAATTTGCTGAGTTTCAACAAACATAAATAACGATTATGTTATATTCTATACAAACTTTTATTTAGTATTCAATCTAAAAGGATAATGTTCAGTCAAAACATGATTAAATTATTGAAGATTAGTTACTATCGATAATCGATTGAATTGTTTATAATAAATCGTACATAAGAATATAAGTTCTCGAAAGTAACTATAAATGTTCTTTATACAAAACCAAGTGTTATTTCATGATGGTTGTGTAGTTTATAAGCACAGTTTTGTGGTTATTATAAATGTATATAGAAGGAATAGTGAGAGGGGTGGAAAGTAGAGCAGGATTATTGTTTGTAGTGAAGCTTATTAGCTTTTATTCCTACATGATACTCACGACTGTCAGTAAGATGTCAAAGCTATAAAATATCTATAAATCATAAATTTCCAAAACATAAAAAATCAACAAACATGTGCATTGTATGTGACAAATAAAACAGTCAGAAAATTAACTTATGAACAAAATCAAGATACACTCATTATGTACCATATGCATTCTTGTTCTATACTTTTTATTTACAGTATTTATATAAAAAAATTATATTGTTCAATGAATAATAGAACTTAAATCCCATAGAGTGAAAACTTTAATTCTTTTGGAGGAGTTAAAAATTTAATTTTTAGTATACTCCAAAGAATGGATCATGTTTTAAATTGCAGTCACATGTTCAAGTTGAGTGAGTAAAAGTTATTATTTATTTTTACTACAATTACTCAAATTATTATATCAATATATATTTTGAATATTAAAATATTTTATTGCTAATAAAGTGATGCATTGTTTTTGTATAAATATACTTGGTTTTGTATAAAGAACATTTATAGTTACTTTCGAGAACTTATATTCTTATTTACGATTTATTGTAAAAATACAATGCAACGACGCATATACAAAGGTATTACTTAAAAATATTGCGTAATTATTGATGTTGTTGCATTTTACACAATATTTTGCTTATTTTGTTAGTTTGTATTTTTAAAATATATTTTATTAAATTATATTATTAAATTGTACATGAAGCTATATAGGTCGTTTAATGGTAAAATTCTTAAATTATGTTTATTATCAAACCAAACACATTTAAATTAAGTTGCACTAATCTATAAAATGTCACTACTAGAGACGTCTGAAGTGTCCGTGTTGGGTGGTAGTCCAGGTTTGGATGTCCAATAGGGAAGAAGCCTGAGTATTAGGCTTTTCAATCAGCTGAAAATCAAACCAATGCTACGTGGTTCGGATTCCACGTAAAACTGTACATCCCTTGGTTTCCCTTGCTATTGGACAATTAATAAACTGATCTTTCTTTGGAGTAGTTGGCGTTACTCAGTAACAATGACAACACTCGTACATCTACACTGATTCCCCCTTCATATTCACCCACATCTATACGATCGGCATATTAGTAATGAATAATGAATAATAATGATGATAAGAGAAATATTTATAAGTGTATTATAAAAAAGAGTATATAACATAAATTTGTTTTATAGTCATTCTTATCCATAGAGTTATGCAAGTCTCGGCTAAGTGGTAATATTTGTACCTCAATATTGCATCACTTGTTACCTGCCAGGCCCACTTTGTGGGAGGGGAGGGGGTAAAGTGGTGCAGGGTGTCTCTCCCCACCCTCCCAAACCCGGGAGCCACGAATTCTACTGCAACTTCCATCTCCTTTGAAGTTTACGAACCACGTAAAACATGTACAGCACTTCCTGCAGAGGATATGGAACTATTTTCTCTGATATTAACAGAGAAACGCATATTTTTCAGGATAATAGACCAAATTGTGTGTAACATTTTCAAACTTCATTTGTTTGGTATTTTTCTCAATGTTAAACTTCTTCAAGTTATGAGACACTACTTAAATTGATACTCATGATCACATATTTTTAATCGTGAACAATCAGTATATCTTGTTACCATCCAATATTTTTACCACCTCTTTTAGGCGTTAATCAAACTACACAAAAAGTAATTTAGTTTCAATTTCTTCAGAACTATTATATTTGGTAAATGTTTGAGTAATTATCAGCTTGAGTAAGTGAGGTCATTTAATTATTGGTAATTACTGTTACGACTACAGAAACAGAACAATTTTATAGGGCTAACGTTTTGTCAAACTGTTAATAACAAAGTGTTTTTACAATTAAAATAAAAAAATTATTATAATTACCACGTTTCGTCTCTTCATATTTACATTATGTAACACTCAACACACTCATAAGACTCACATTATTTAAATGACAAACCAATTTACTAACAAACCCGGTGTAAACAATCTATTAACATGGTTCTGTAATCAGCACTGCGTCTTGCATTGATTAAATTGTGCTTCTGCAGCAGCGTCAGCACCATTATAACTTCGTATAGTAATTGATTACTGAAAATTTGTTTCATTCAACACCGTCAGTATAATAATGTGTGTATATTGAAAATAAATCATTTTTATCTTTTAAATTATTTAATTAAGCAGTTATTACTGATTCTGGGATGCTCACTATGTTCTATAATATCTAATATAATAAATTAATGTATAAAGGAAACTGCGTAGTTCGGATTTCACACAAATCTGCAGGTCCCTTAGTTACCCTGGCTATTCGACTGTTAATATGGTTCTTTTTAGGGAACAGTCTACTTCAATTAGTAACAATGACTACACTCATTCATCTAAACGCATCATACTCATTCGCTCCTCATATTCACCCCTAATTTGAATATCGGCGGTTTTATAGTAAATAACTGCAGCTATGGGTTACTGGTGAATACGTACAATAATATTTCATTTTATTAACTTGGAAATTTTTTTTTATATTTCTGTTAGAGTTAAAATAATATATTGAAGTTAAAATTGTCTTTACTGGTCCACAAAATATATCACTAAAAAGGGCTACTTTACAATTAGAAATTTTTGAAAATAACATGGTGGGTAGAAAACCAAAAGGGAAGTTATTGCATTATATATATTGCATTACATATATTGCATTGCATTTTAATATAAACCAGATATTCTATTGTAAACCACATATTCTAATGTAAACCACATATTGTAATGTGAACCACATAGTCTAATGTAAACCATATATTCTAATGTGAACCAAGTAATGTAATGTGAACCACGTATTCTAATTTCAACCACGTCTTCTAATATAAACCAAGCATTCTAATATGAACCAGGTATTCTATTGTAAACCACATATTCTAATGTAAACCACCATACTGTAATGTGAACCACATAATCTAATGTAAACCATATATTCTAATGTGAACCAAGTATTGTAATGTGAACCACGTATTCTAATTTCAACCACGTCTTCTAATGTAAACCAAGCATTCTAATATGAACCAGGTATTCTATTGTAAACCACATATTCTAATGTAAACCACATACTGTAATGTGAACCACATAATCTAATGTAAACCATATATTCTAATGTGAACCAAGTATTGTAATGTGAACCACGTATTCTAATTTCAACCACGTCTTCTAATGTAAACCAATCATTCTAATATGAACCAGGTATTATGTTGTGAACCACATATTTTAATGTAAACCACGTATTATAATGTCATCTACGTCTTATAATGTAAACCAAGTATTCTAATATGAACCACGTTAGCGTTTTAGACGCAAGATACCATATTATAAATATTCTCTTATCGACGATATTTGAAAAATACTATAATATCCCTAATGATAAGTACTTTACATTGCATCGTCATGTTTTAGGTTAGGTCATATAATTTTAAATAGAAACAAGAAGATCTCCCGCTCACTTGGTTGGATCATCTGTAACAATCCACCGACAGTAGCAACTGAGCTAATAGTAAATTAAACAGTCACCCAAGTGCTTATTTGAACCATTTTCTGTTAGATGACAGCATAGACAAGCGTCTACAGCAAATGCATTGCCTTGTGAAGTCAAATTCAAGGATAATACTTTTATTTAAGGAGCTTTCCTTTTAATGAACGAAAACACATTGTAATGAATATAAACAACTGTAAGAAGCAAGTCCGTATTTTTTAATTCTAGTCAAATGTATAAATATATTCCTCAATACGATGGAGGTCTATATTACCATATGATCCAATTCCATTTGAGGAATGGTTTCATAAAGAACATAACAAGTCACAAGTTTGATTTTCGAACTTCTTCATCTAAAGTTGTTACCAAAGTGAAGAACAATACAAGTTTATTCGATACAATTTTCAATGTGCTTTTCAGATAGTTTGAATCAATTTGACATTTCAATACTAAAGTAAATTAAAACAAACAAACAGAATGTATCCTGTTGGTATGAACAGTGTGCAATTTAATAGTTTTAACTGATTTTAATTTACAATTCATTAGTTTATCTTTATAAAGAAGGCATATTTGTCAAATAGTTTGTAATAATAAGCCATTAAAGTGGCCTATATTATAACACCTTTTTTTTGTAATTGTCTAGAAAAACTGCTAGAACCTTGGTTCCAAAAAAATTGGCAATTAAATAGAACAAGGACCTTGTAGATTTTTTGGCTAAAATTGTTTTTCATAGTACATACACAGTTAAGATTCTAAAATATGATATTTTTTGCACCGGAAAAGGCGGAAAATATACGAAAATGAGGAAAGACGGAAAAATAGTTATTTAAATAAATATAGCAATGTGGTTACTAAAATTGTGCAGAATGATGTCCTGATCACAAATGTGGCAAGGGTTATAAAATCGAACTATTACTAAGCACATTAGCGACGGAAATGAGCCAATTTCAGTAAGGTTATATTCTGATAGGATAGGACTAGGTTCGGTTTCAATAGGTTAGGGTTAAGTTGGGTTTGTTAGGGTTTTGTTAGGTTCGTGTAGATTATGTTAGGTTTCTTTTGGTTATATTAGGTTTGTTTATGTTATGTTAGGTTATGTTGAGTTTGATTAGGTTATGTTGTTATATTAGGTTTGTTTATGTTATGTTAGGTTATGTTGGGTTTGATTAGGTTATGCTGTTATATTAGGTTTGTTTATGTTATGTTATGTTGAGTTTGATTAGGTTATGTTGTTATATTAGGTTTGTTTATGTTAGGTTATGTTGGGTTTGATTAGGTTATGTTGTTATGTTAGGTTTCTTTAGGTTGTTAGGTTTTTTACGTTATGTACGGTTTGGTTAGGTTAGGTTAAAACTTTATTTAAGCCACCTAACCAAACAAACAAAAAACTTAAACAATATATTCCGTTTTCCTCATTTTCGTAATTTTTCCAGCTTTTACACTGAAAATAACGATCAAATTTTTTTCTCTTAGCTATGAATCTACTATTAAAAACCATTTTCAGCCATAAATCAACAAGGTTCTATGTAATTAACTATCAAAATATTAAAATGGGATTTCTAGAAATATTTCTAGTCAGAAATAGTAAGTATGAAAGGTAAGATCGATATTTTAAGAGCCAGTTTCATCCCTTCTAGAACGAGTGTAACAAACAAACTGGGCCATCCAGGAAAGTGCCTCCCTTAGGGTATGGGTACCTGACCCTCTACGCCACGCCACTTGGAGATATACAATGCATACGGCATCCCCTTGCCCGCCTCGCAATATTAAATATTCATAGCGGAATACAATTACACCATTCAGAAATGTCAGTTACGTAAACTTTATTTCCCTGCTAAAGTTCACACAGTATCCAGGTGCAATATATGAAAAGAAAATAAATGTTAAAATAAGTTTAGTAATTTATAAAAAAAAGTAGAAACGATTAAAAGCTACTGGTGTTTATTAACTTTTGATTCATTATTATTCATTCATAGACGCCGATTGTCAAGATATAGGAGAACATTAGTTGGCTGGGTGTAGTCATTGTTACTAGCTAAGGTCGAATGTTAATCAGAAAGAGCTATTTATTAATAGCCCAATAGCAATGGCAACTAAGGGATCTACAGCTACAAGGGGAGTGTGGAATCCGAACCACGTAGTGTTGGTCTGATTTTCAGCTAACTGACAGGCCTGACATTCATTTTTCTTCCCTAAACAACATCTAAACCTTGACTACCATCCAACATGGACACCCCAGAATTCTGTAGTAATGTCCACGTTGATGGCAACCACTGAGCTGAAACCGTGTCGTATTCATCTAAATATTTTTCTACATTCTTTAATATTGATTGTGTTTTTGAAATAAATTAACTGTTGTCACCATCTTTTTTAGAAAATATGTATTGTTATTATTATTTTTACTTATGTATCTATTAGGAACACATGAAGTACAGCAAACGCTGTTAATTGTAACAGGTCCACCAAATTGATGAATAAATTAATTAAAGTAAATAAATGATAAATTGTTTTATTGAAAAAATAGAAATATTTAATTAAAATAATCAACGAACATTCAAATAATATTCGGAAATCATTGTAAGTAAATAACCAGCCAGCTAGGGAAGTGGGTAGAGACATCGTGACAGATGTCTTCTGAAAATTGAGTAAACAACATTCTTTCCATTATTGTCTGGAAGGGTGGGGCATGTCTGTTTTCGACTAATTTCTCAGAAGAAGAAACCACATGGCAAACCAAAAGGGGAGGCACCGTGTGACAAAGCAGAGGTCGAGTCCGGAAGACGTCTCTAGTAAAAAAGACAGCCACTAGGTGCAGCATCTACCGGGGACGAATCGCATGGATAGGCGGAAATTGAAAATCCAACGAACAAGGAGACACGCTATAGGCTGACGGTATCGAGGGAGGGAGAACCACACTGTTGTCTGTAACGGACTGGCAACTGACGCCGGCAGCCAGGACTCGGTCACTTCTTTCCAGATAAATGTAGAATCAACTACCCAACTTGGGTGTCCGCCGGACTCCAACGTTTTAGTTCAAATGCAGTGAAAGTGAATATATAAAAAAGTTTAGATATCTATTTCAGTAAATAAATTCAAACTTAAATATAGATTTTTTTATTAAAATTGTAGTGAAATCATTAGCACTAGTTTAAGCAATAAGACAAAGGAGGCAACCGCGTGGTGCAACAGAAACAACGAAGTTTACAGATAAGTTTAGTTATAAATTTAGTATAAGTCAGGTTTTAGAAATCAATTTTGAAACAATTAATTAAATTCATTTTATTATAATATGATTTGAAAAAGTAAAGTAAAAAACTAAAGAAATGTATTAATAAAGTAGCTTTGTCAAACCAGTCTTAATTTATTGTATTTTATAGCCCCAACAATTTACCCACATAAACGACCCTGAGATCATAAAAAGAAGTTTAACTTTGCATAAATCATTTTATCAAATTAAAAAAAAATTAACTTAATTGCTCAGAAAGCAGATTGTTGCATAATATATTGGCTTTTTCTTTGGGTCCAAACGTATTTGACTGTTTCTACCGTTTCCAAATGAGCTCTCTTTCTTTTACTATACCAGGTTTTTCATGTTATTTTCTCTCTTACCTTCTGACCAACTTCTGATCGAAAATCGTTTGCCTGAAATATTTCCTGTACGATGTGTTTTTGTTACATTTGCTAATTTTAATTTCCCTTTTATTCCGCAAAATTCTGTGTTATCCTACTTTAAATGTAATAAAATATTTTAATTATGCCATAAAATGCTTTATTGTACTTTTTTATAGTTTAATCAACTCTAAAGTTGACAAAAATATTTAGTACTTTAGAATTTATTTATTAGGATTTTTTTATTCTAGTTCTTACTTATTAGTTTGGTTTCTGGCCTATTAAAGCAACACGATATGTATAAAATATAACTTTAAAGTTTCACCATTAACCAAATTTTATTTCATTATAACTTTTTTCATTATGTTTTATTTAATTATATTTTCTTACGCTTACTTTTAGTTTACCCTATATATTTCTATGTTTATAGAAATTTAGTTTCATATATACACACAACCAACCATATATAGACTATTTCATATTTTCTTTACTCTTTGCCCTATACAGGTGATAAATTGTACGTATATGTTAATTATATAGCCCCGTATACATTAAAATACTGGATGTGTACTTTTTTAAGAGCTTAGCGTTTCTTTGCTCTGCTATAAGCTCTTGGCTTAACATAAGTTTGCAAGTCAGGTGCAAAAAGGATCATATAATCCAACATTCATAAAATGTATGAACATTTATTTAAATGCTATAAAATGTATGATATGACTGGCCAAGTATCAAGTAGTGTCATAAGTTACATTAGAAAATAAGTTTCCTCTTAAAAACGTAGCAAAAAATTTTAGTTTTTAGTATCTGGTTGATAACTAAATAAATTGTCGTCACATGCAACGTCAACAAAGTACATTATAAAATATCAAAATTACAAATTTTTACTATAATTGAGTTTATTTGGTAGTTTCTTACTCGGCATGATACGTGTTGGTAGAAACAAAATGTCACTCAAATCTATTACAATATAAAAACAAAAGTACAAATATATTGGTGATCGATTTCGGTCAGTTACTTTGGGAATTCCTCTGGTCTGAAGATAGTAAACGTGATTTACCAAACTCGATCCCATAATATTTTGTAATATTACAATAAATTTGTTTTGTATCAGATTCACTTGTTTTAAAATTATTATAATACCAATACTAACCATCAGCTTTAGAAAATTAAATAGTGTTGTACATGTAAAAGTGGATCCCGCATCATAAAATTAAATGGTAAAGAACATCAAAAGTAAAAGTATGGAAGAAATACAACGTCAAAATGAATAAGAAAACCTATAAACCTACAAGCTTCACATGTTGAAGCTCACTTTGTACTAGACGTACAGCTGTATCTTCAACGAACGACAAGATGTATATAAGTATTAAAACTAAATGGGTTTTTAATTAGCATAATACGTGTTGGTACATATACAGTACAAGTAAACGTCACAAAACACAAATGTATTACAATATAAGCACAAAATGCACAAATATATTACAATACAAGTACAAAATGCATAAATATTATCGTGATCGATTTCGGTGAACCACTACACCTTCCTCAGACCAGAGGAATTTACAAAACAATGGAAAATGGTATTCAACAACTCAATTTATAAGCCTATGATCTCGTGATCCTATTGGCTGGAATCGTCAAAATGGCGGCTGCTGTGATATAATTTGTTAATCCCTATTAGCTGTTATTTCTGATGTTATAGTCGCCGAAAATACATTATTAAAAACTTTTTTGGTATCAAAATTAACCTGTTCATTCATTAATTTATCACAATCCTTACATTTTTTAAATAAATAACTCTTCCCAGGAATTCATAATCCTACCCTTCTTGAAAACTTTTAGAATATCTACATGTTCATCTATTTTATTCAAACTGTGGGTACAATTCAGAAGGTGTTTAGCTACATTAGATCTTTCAGGTTTCTTGTTTTTAAAAGCAGAGACATTGTTTTTATATATTTTACTAAAATTTACAGTTTGACCTATGTAAAACATTACAATCGTTACAGTTAATCCCATATATTCCTGAATTATTGAATTTATCTTCACTTTCAATATTCGGGTGTAAAATGTTGGACATAGTATTACAAGTCTTAAAAGCTACTGATAAATTTAATTTCTTAAATCTATTACAACTTTGATTCCGAAATAGTTTTTAATAATGTATTTTCAGTGACTAAAACATCAAAAGTAACAGCCAATAGGAATTAACCAATAATATCACAGCAGCCGCCATTTTGACGATTCCATCCAATGGTGTACCGTGATCATAGGCCTATAAATTGAGTTGTTGAACACCATTTTCCACTCTTTTGTGAATATCTCTGGTCTGAGGAAGGTTAGCGTGATCATCGAAATCTATCACCATAATATTTGTGCATTTTGTTCTTGTATTGTAATATATGTATTTGTGCATTTTGTGCTTATATTGTTATAAATGTTGTGTTCTGTGGCGTTTACTTGTGTTGTATAAAACTAAATATATGGACAATCCCAGAATAGATGTATATAGGATGTCAGCAGTCAAACGCTTATCGCCTTTTTAACGTTTAGATGAGCCGTCGGGAGAAATTTTGGGTTCCGTTTATGTGCAGACTTTGAATGGTAAAAACCATCGATTATAGAAAACAGACCGTCAAAAGCAATGCATTTGCTGTGGATGCGCGTCTGTGCTGCTATCTAACGGTGATCGTTTCAAATAAGAGCTCGGATGACTGTTTGACGTATTACTTACTAGCTTAAGCGTATGCTGGAAAGAGGCAGAGAGAGGGGTGAAGAAAGTTATATAGAGGAAGACCACTGACGCTACCTGTGAAAACCAAACATGAACTAATTTTATCAAAGAGGAAAGCCAGTTTCACATGACTCATATGTGTCTTCTTGTTTTGATAGTCAATGCCAAAACGTTATCCAACTCAGCTGGATTAGATGATAACAAGGTGACATTCAGTCATCTCGCTTGTGTGTACCGTACTCGCCATATCCTTACAATCCATATCTTGTTCATCTTAAAACAATTAAGAACTTGACTCAGTTTGTGGCGGTGCTGATGAGTTATTTTCCCAACCAAATGGCTGAGAGTCCTTGGCCTAGATCGATGGCCCACCTACAACTGTATTTATGTTTGTGTAAGTGACTTTAAGGGAACAACAAAGGATTATAAACGTAAATGTATTTATTTTTTATATTCTTACACATATTATTATTTAAATTTTTATTGTAGATTAAATAGTATAAGTTAAGTAAAAAAATATGTCTTTATGCAACTCTAAGAATTTGTTAAGCTTTTCAAAAAAGGAAAGACCAATTCTCCTCCTTAACCCTATCTGCCCATTCCTCACAGACTATTGATCTGTGCGAGGAACTTATCAGACAGAGTAAGAGGAAAAACCAGGACATTCAAGGTGAATATTACTGATAAATATTTCCAATCTAGGCCGGATTCGAACCAGCACTCTCTGTAACCCTAGCTCAAAGTCTTGACGCCTTAGACCGCTTGGCCACCGGCTCGCCCAATGATAATTACTGCTAACCCAATATATGTATTTATTTATAAAAACGCGGTTTAATTTGTTATTTTTAAGAAGTTATGTGTATGAAAGAGTAATTTTGGCCATAGTTTCACCTCAATAAACACGTTTTTTTTATTGAAGAACATTGATTGACCTACTTGCTATTTTAAATAAAAAATTCCGCTAGAATTTGTCATGACTAAAAGAGGTAGTGTTCTCTTTGTTTAGGGAACGATGCAAGTTTTCTCTAAGAATATTGCTGACTAGGAAAATTTGTTTCACCTTGGAGTATAGGAAGTGATGACGGTGCAGGTCTATTGGCAGATGTCCAGACTGTACTCATTTCCTCTAAAGTAGCTGACCCTTAACATTTAACCTGGATAGTGTATATTTTAAAGGACATAGAGAATAAATATAGAATATCAATAAAACTGCGCAAATATCTTCCAACTAGATTGCATTTTTAAGCATGTTAAAGTTTTAAATATTTTACCTAAGTGTGTGACATTAATTTATTTGCTATTTTGCTAATTTTACCTCTCTCAAAATTAAGGGTTCAGGCTGCAGAATGAGCAACGATACTATTTTTTATTTTTATTTTATATTTTCACCTGTAACGATTATTTATTTTTAATTATTTTACTACGTTTTCACAACGATAAAAGTCTTATTTAATTACCCTATTTTCTTCGTCAATATTTTATTACTAACTCATCGTAAACTATAAATGCCCTTTTTCTTGATGTTTATTTAATACCTTATATTTCAAATTGATATGAAGTTTTTAATTTTTCATTAATAATATCATTGCTTTGTTAATCACTATTATTGTAGTTAAATGCTGTTTAACTTTCTTCCATATATACATGACAGTTTATTTTCATCAAAAAGCATTCCGACCGCAGCAGAAAAAAGAGTTTACATGCTACAATTTTAAGCATCTAAGGTTGAAAGTCTGGATGAATGAAAACTCACTCATCTCACTACTACCAGTGAACAAAAATCTCCATGACAAGTGCAGGCCCCATGTTGGAAATTCAGCCTGGCGCAGAGTTGATAACAGTAGTTCTATAAGTGGCCGGTAGATCATGCGGAGCGGCCTTCAGTGTGTGTGTGTGTGTGTGTGTGTGTGTGTGTGTGTGTGTGTGTGTGTGTGTGTGTGTGTGTGTGTGTGTGTGTGTGTGTGTGTGTGTGTGTGTGTGCGCGTGCGTGCGTGCGTGCGTGCGTGCGTGCGAGCGTGCGTGCGTGCGTGCGTGCGTGCGTGTGCGTGTGCGTGTGCGTGTGCGTGTGCGTGTGCGTGTGTGTGTGCGTGTGCGTGTGCGTGTGCGTGTGCGTGTGCGTGTGCGTGTGCGTGTGTGTGTGTGTGTGTGTGTGTGTGTGTGTGTGTGTGTGTGTGTGTGTGTGTGTGTGTGTGTGTGTGTGTGTGTGTGTGTGTGTGTGTGTGTGTGTGTGTGTGTGTGTGTGTGTGTGTGTGTGTGTGTGTGTGTGTGTGTGTGTGTGTGTGCATGTGCGTGTGTGAGCGAGAGGGGGGATATGGCAAGCATCAACTACATATCTCTTTGACGCTCCGTCTGATATATCTGTCTCTCTCGTACTTCCCTTATTCACTATCTCTGTTGCACTCTGTAACAATTGTTTCATTATAATTAAATTAGAAAATTGTATTTAGAAAATGTTAAATATTGTAAGAACTGAGAGGTTTAGGAGTTTGGTTTGTTTTCCAAAAGTTTTCGATATAAATTCTCCAAGTGTTGAGAAAAATTCAGAATCTTCCCCTTTCAAATAAAAAAAAGTAGTTTTTTCCCATATAAATTAGCTAAATAACCAGTATTTTCACGTCTGTTAATTTCCTGTCGATTTCATGCGACATGTTTTCTGAAGGCAACATGTTTGGTGAGCCTTACCTGTTCAGATGTCCTGGTTTAGAGGGTTCTAATTGGTTGATTTTGCTTCTATAGTTAAGAGGGGGTAAGTCCGTGGGTCGAAGCTTGCGTGCGTTCGATCAGTTCGACGATATCTTTCTGAGTGTGACCACGTGCGGATCTTTTCCGTTTCGGTGTTACTTTTCCGTTACGGCAATTTTCTTAGTTCGCGTGTGAGTGAGAGGGTGTATGCCGGTCGAGCTTTGTTGTGGTCACTTTTGGATTTGAAACCTCCAGGACAGCTACATCTCCCGGAGGTAATTTTCATTTTAAAATGTTTAAAGGATTTACAATTTTAAACAATTTTGAAGTAATTTTGAATTTTAAACAATTTTAAAGAATTTTAAAGAAATTAAAAGAATTTAAGGCAATTTAAAGAATTTTAGAGCAATTTATACAATTTTAAAGAATTTAGAAAATTTATTACAATTTTGAATTTTGAAATTTTTTATTTAATAGTTTAAAGAAATTTATTAAAAAAGTCAAATAAATAAAAAAGTTTCTGGTCTGAAGATATTTAATTTATTATTTTAGAAGAGTTGTTTTAATTTATTTATGTTCCATTGAGTCAATAAAAGAAGAGATTTTTTTATTTTCGTTTTTATTATTATTTTAATAAGAAACCAGTTTAATTTTTTACTTAAAGTGGTTTATATACCTGCATTCAAGTAATCCAAGTCGTTGCTTCTGCAACCGGTTTCAACTCATCATGAGAGTCATCTTCAGGCCGTACAAGGATGTAATAAAATGTGATCACTTCATATGAAGGTCGTCACGAACACATAACGAATACGGACACTACGAATATACGAACACATAACAAAACACTTAAAAACGTTGACATTAATTAACAACTAAAAATTCGCGACGCGTGCCGGGCTGGAGCGTAGTCTAGACTGCCACGGTCAGGGTCATTGGCAGTGACGTCACATCCTTTAATTTTTTGAAGTTATTTATACGAAGAAAAATAAAGAAAAATTTTTATCATTGAAGAAGTTTCATTTTAATCTCTCATTTAAGTTGTTCAACATATCAAAAATAAATAGTAGCTATAATAAGGCTACAACTCTTACTGCCTCTATGCGATAACTCTGACTGTCTCGCACTGCCGTTACTCACTATATATGTCTCACTCATACTGTCTTTTTCACTATCTGTGTCTCTCTCGCACAGCCTTTTTTCGCTATCTCTGTCTCTCTCACACTGCATTTCCTTAGAACGGAACACTCGTGGTGACTACTAATGAAAACACCTGGTCTTGTCACCATAAGGTATGGTCTTTTTATATAAATTTGTATTTAGCGCATTACTCATGATACTAAGTCCCATCCATCTATCCTACGTATCTGCCTACGTAAATATCCAATACTATTTAGTATAGTAGCATGAGAAACATGATACTTTTATTAGTTTTATGTTTCTTTAATTATGTTTTCTTATAAATACCTTACTCCTTGTGTAGATAATTTTATCTAATCCTTACAAACCCATGAACTAGACTAACTGACTTTCGTTCTTGTCGACTGGTTGACTTATCAGAAAGTACGTAGAGGACTATCGTGGTTTGAAGGACCATAGAACTTGGAACCATTTGACCTAATGACCTTAAATCTACGCTGTCAGGTCGACTCCAGCCCACTCGGCGAATGGTACTTCATATAGATTTCTGCTTAACCCTTGGTCTTTTGTTCTCCGCTGTAATGAACTCCTTTGAAACGATTGTTCAAACATGTTAATTCACTGTATTTATGATCACTCCGAGGAATTACTAACGTACAGCCTATAAAATGATTCTTCACGATTATATAATTGGTTTGTGACCATTTTATTAATATGGAACATAATTGTTTATTCTTTCAGATAGTTTTAACTTTGAAGGCATGCGAAAATATTATTACTCTTTTATGTTAGTTTTATCGACTTAAAATTATTTACTTATTATAAATGTATTATTGAACATTTTAGTTTAAATTATTATAATACATAACTTCACTTTTTGGTAATAAGTCATATTTCAAATTTTGAAATTTGAAAAATTAGTAAATTCATTGAATACATCCAATTATTAGATGTTGAGAATATGTTGAAATTTTTAAATTTACCACCATGCAATCATTACCCTTTCTGCTTTGTTAATACGTACTCTATTATTCTACTCTCGCTTACTTTTATGGTAATATTTATATGAGTATTTTATATTTGTATGAACTGAATTGAGTGTAAATTTAATTTAATTAAAATTGGTTAATTGCTTACACTACTAAATCAAATTTGAACATATGTAAACTGATAACTTTCGTCTCCATATAGTTGGTAAGAATAAAAATGATTTCTTTATATTAATAACATCAAATGATTTTATTTTTCTATTTGTGGGAATAATTAATTACTTGTTTAATAAAACATTCAATATAATTATCAACAGGTATACCCTTTTCTATATACTATAATAAATATTCAAAAATATTTATTCATGTCGGTATAATCTAAATACCTAAGCTTAGAGGTTATTTCTTCTTTTCGAATGTAACTTTTTTTAAACAACTGTTTATTGATGGCACAACACATAAGAATCAATGATCGATATATGTTTAATGAATATTCTATCTTCATAAATATATTAATATTTGTGATCATAGAACTCTGGTTGTGAGCCTTCCTATCAAGTTAAAAGTTCTTTTCTTTAACTCTTAATTAATTATATAAAAAGGTAAGATGTTATATTTTTAACACCAACACACATAAACAAAGATAAATACTTATCATCATTAATTTAACCATTATTATTCATTATATATCGTAGAGATGTGGGTGAACATGAAGGACGAATGAGTAAGTGTGATGAGTGTAGATGAACGAGTAAAGTTGTTGTTACAAACTAAGATCGACTGTTCCTCAAAATGAGCTATTTATTAATAGTCCAATAGACATGGGAATTAAGGGACCTACATATTTACATGGAATCCGAACCACATAGTGTTTGTCTCATTTACAGCTAACTGACGAGCCTGACACGTAGTTCTCTACCCTACACAACATCTTAACCTTGTTATGAACTATTATCCAACATGGACATCCCAGACTTCTATAGTAGAGTTCACGTCGATGGCAACTATTGAGATGACGCCATGTCGGTATTTAAACGAGGAGTATCGATCGTATCATATCACCTACAATCTCTATATAATTTCTATCCAGGATTAATTTTTGAAAGAATCCTGAATATTGTTTAATTTATGTCCTTCCCGTAGACCAACCTTCACCCCAAACTATACATGTGATTATAACATTGTTTGTTTATTGTCATGAGACCCATACAATGACGGGGAGATTAAGTAAGGGTGAGCTCAATATGGTGATATTGTTGACCAAGCACCATTCAGGTGAAATGTATGGATGGTATAATGCTTAACCCGCTTCATGGCTGAAGTACGGCACAGTTTCCCATGAAGTGGATGGAAAAAAGCCACAATTGTTGCCAGTTAGAGAGGCCAAGGAACAGAACGAGTAACCTCTGACCTTGTCGCTTTGTTACTCTCTTTATTCACAGAAAATTAAATATATATTCAGGGCGTTACAAAAAGGTGGGGTTGGCTTTGCGTTTTCAGATTCTATGTGTAATTCTAAGCTAAAAATGAAGAATAATATTTTTTTAATTTCCGCTTTGTTTAGCAGCTAGACGCCATTTTTTTTCATATAACAATCTATATCTTTCTTCTTAACTTTATGATTGTTACAAAACTCGGTAAATGGGTTCATGTTAGAAAGCAGTATTTGATAAAAAAAATAGTTTTATACATACTATCTTGATTATTTTCCAAATTTATTTTGATAATTTTAAAAATTACATTCATTTTCTTTTTATTTTAACAAATATCTAAAACCCCCTGGTTTTATAAAATTTGCCTAAGATATACAACATGTTTTAAATAACTTTACCTTTCCAATGATACCTTATTTGTAAAAATCGGTTGAGAAATAACAATTTTATGAACTAACGTTAATTCACATGCAGTTCCAATACTGTCAAATTATTAGCCATTTAGTTTGGATGTGAGTTAATGTTAGTTAATAAAATTGTTATTCCTTAATTGATTTTTACAAATAAGGTATCATTGGAATGGTAAAGTTATTTTTTAAACTTTTTTTGTCTAACAAAATTTTTATTAAACCAGTGGTTTTAAGATATTTATTAAAATAAAAATAAAATGGCCGTTGTTTTGAAAATAATTAAAATAAATTTAGAAAATAATAAAGATAATTTTAAAATATTTGTTTATCAAATTCTACCTTCTAACATGAACCCCCTAACCGAGTTTCGTAATAATCGTACAAATTACAACAAAGATATAAAGTGTTGTATGAAAAAAAAATGGAGTCTAGTTTGCAAAGCAAAGTGGAAGTTAAAAAATTATTATTCTAAATTTTTAACCTACAATTAGACATAGAACTTTAAAATGTATAGCAAGCCTCACCTTTTTGTAACACCCTGTATATACATATATATATTTTAAGATTATCTTGCATCATAAGAGTAGTTTTACTTCAATTACAAAACTAGAAATAAAATAAAAATTAAAAATACCACTTTAAGAAGATTTCAGTTGCGTAATTTTATGTTTTAGCCTATAAAATAAAGCCTTGCAAGATTAACAATAAATATATTCTGAAATTTCGTCTTTATTATTAGCAGTATAAAACAACAACTGTGAGTTTAAAACATTAAGAAATGAGTTTTATTTGTTATATTAGTTGTTTCCTGTCACTGATCTTTCGGAGATATAGTATTTACGTATGATTTAAATAAGATTCTACATTATAAACTGCAGAACTGTCAGAAGTCGATTAATATTGATAGTGTAGACTGCAGAACTAACAAAAGTCAACCTACGTTGACGGTGTAGACTGTAACAGTATCAGAATTCACTGAAGTTAATAGTGAATGTAAGCTGCAGAACTGCCAGAAGTTGATGGAAGTTAATAGTTTACACTGCAATAATATCAGAAGTTTATTTAAGTTTACAGTGTAAGCTACAGAACTACCAGAAGTCGATGGAAGTTAATAGTTTACACTGCAATAATATCAGAAGTTTATTTAAGTTTACAGTGTAAGCTGCAGAACTACCAGAAGTCGATGGAAGTTAATAGTGTACACTGCGATAATATCAGAAATTTACTTAAGTTTACAGTGTAAGATACAGTACTACCAGAAGTCAATGGAAGTTAATAGTGTACACTGAGATAATATCAGAAATTTACTTAAGTTTACAGTATAAGCTACAGTACTACCAGAAGTCGATGGAAGTTAATAGTGTACACTGTGATAATATCAGAAATTTACTTAAGTTTACAGTGTAAGATACAGAACTACCAGAAGTCAATGGAAGTTAATAGTGTACACTGTGATAATATCAGAAATTTACTTAAGTTTACAGTGTAAGATACAGTACTACCAGAAGTCAATGGAAGTTAATAGTGTACACTGTGATAATATCAGAAATTTACTTAAGTTTACAGTGTAAGATACAGTACTACCAGAAGTCAATGGAAGTTAATAGTGTACACTACGATAATATCAGAAATTTACTTAAGTTTACAGTATAAGCTACAGTACTATCAGAAGTCGATGGAAGTTAATAGTGTACACTACGATAATATCAGAAATTTACTTAAGTTTACAGTATAAGCTACAGTACTACCAGAAGTCGATGGAAGTTAATAGTGTACACTACGATAATATCAGAAATTTACTTAAGTTTACAGTATAAGCTACAGTACTACCAGAAGTCGATGGAAGTTAATAGTGTACACTACGATAATATCAGAAATTTACTTAAGTTTACAGTATAAGCTACAGAACTACCTGAAGTCGATTGAATTTTACAGTGTACTCTGCGGTACTATCGGAAATTGGCTGAAGTTTACTGATTACAATAACAATATTAACGGAAGACGATTGTCCTGCAGTACTGCCACAAGTCGAATAACATTTATAACTTAAGCGGCATTACTTCTATAATTCAATAATTAATTGTCAGTTACAATATAAGATTATCAACGATTATAAGGCAATTTTTATGAACAGGTGCAATCAGTTTTCGGTGAGTTAATTATTTTCCAATTTTATAATCATAATTAGTTAATATACCTTCTCTTGAGACAGGAAACATATTTTTAAATGTTTTTTTTTCTAACCACTACATTGGAACTTTACAAAATATTTATAACTTTTTACATATCAAATCAAAAATATTTTTACAGTTTTTTTATAATGAAAGCATCTTAATCCCTTCATTTATATGTTAAATGCGTAGTTATAAAAAAAAATATTTTTACTTTTAACGGTGTTGTCTTAATAGTGATTAAACATTAGCTAAATTTACCACTTCATAATGTCACAAATTCTAATGTAGTGGATAAAATTTTTGTGTATATATTTTTCCTGTCTCAAGGGAAGGTACATTAACTAATTTTGATTATTATTATTAAATTCTTAAATAATTAACTCACAGAAAATCAATTGCACCACCTTTTAAGATGCAGTACTACCAGAAGTCGATTAATGTTTAGTATCAAAAATTAAAAATATTGACTTGTATGATAATTTTTATGCCATGTTTATAAAAATCGTATTAAATAGAATGGGCCTATAAATGCATATATGATTTCGGAGTTGGTTAAATTTATTTAACTAGTCAAAGTATTAAAACCCACTAATTGTACAGTTTGAAAGTCAGCCTTGGATAGTAACTATGACTACGCCCGTTCATTTATCTACGCTCACTATACATTATTTGTCACCTATATATTGACAAACAGCGTCTTATTAACAAATTATCAGATATAATTTTCTAATGTTGGTTATTAAAGCGTTTGTAGACCAAATTTCACGTATAAATAGTTAAAATCGTGCATTTAACGTGTGTATGTCTTTTTTCAATTCAATCAACCTATTACTACATTTTCTAAAACCCATACTAAAATAGCTTAATACATCGTCCAGTATATATTCACACTGACCACATAAATGTGTACACTGTTATTTCCACTACACTGACTCACAAGCTAGGCCGTTAAAGGTCCCAGGTTCTCCATCAGGCTAAAACCCCCGCAGTCGATCACTTGTAATGGCCGGCCGGTGTTGTTGGTCCACCCCTACTAACATAACACACGCTCTGCTACCCTTGCTGTTTTAGATTTATTATGGTTACCAAAACAAAATATTATGACATAAAATATGCCACATGGCTATACCTGTTGTTCGGTTATTTTATTTAGATCAATATGTAACTAAACAATTTCAGAAATAATCGTCTGATTTCCATTCTGACGTTGTATCCAAAAAACCTAATGGCAAAATTATATACATAACTTATTTTAATCTACTTAATAAATACCTCCGATAGTAATTGGTCCGTAGAGGAGTTCGTTAAATCACAGCTTCATGAGCTGAAGGATCTTAGTTCGATCCCAATCAGAGTCATGACAAATTTTGAAGGGGATCAGCTGATAACCACCGGCTGATCAGTTGTCATTGGTTAATTAATTAATTACACTGTCTAAGTAATATTTAGCCTTAATTTGTAAAAATTACTACATTCGCTCATCTACACTCATCATACTCATTCGAAATCCATATTCGCCCATGTCTTGACGATCGGCGTCTTACGAATAGATAAATGATATATTCAATACAGATATATTACGTATTATAACATTTTAAAATTAAAAACAACCTTTCTTACAGTAATCATGCAAACAAAGCTCAATTAAGAAATATTAATTCACGTAATTTTTACTCTCATTATTTCAATTCAGAATAAATTATTCCAAGCACGTCAACTGAACAGATGTCAATTTCTAAAATGTTATAAGTATTTATATCATTTTATAAGTAATTCTAGTATACTTTAGCTAAAACATATGATCTTCAATGTCATTTTTATTGAGCGCATCTAAGTCTTATTCAATCATTTATTCTTTCCTAATAATTAACTGCTCAAATGTTTAAATATTATTTTTTCTAAGTAAAAAACATTTGTTTTAGCAAAAGGTTTATTTTATATAATTATTTGTTATGCAAAAGTTTAATAGGCTATTGTTTAAACATCTGTAGTAGACTGCAAGCTAATTTATGCAAACAAGCCAACATTTCAGTATAAACAAGTTGAGGATGCGAATAACTCAGTAACTTCTGTAAAAGTTCAAAAAATTCAAGTGATAAATAGATTTATTTCTGGGCTTCAAATTAAAGAGCTACTAAGGAACCAAAATTTGGAATCAAATTTATTTATTTATTTATTTTTACAGTACAAGTAAACGTCACACAACACAAATTTATTACAATATTAACACAAAGTGCACATATATATTGCAATACAAGTACAAAATGCACAAATACTAGCAATGCTGATCGATTTCAGTAAACCACGCTCACATTCCTCAGACCAGAGGAATTCACAAAAGAATAGAAAATGGTGTTCAAGAACTCAATTTATAGGCCTATTATCACCATATTCGGTCAATTTATGGCCGAAATCGATCACCATAATATTTGTGCATTTTATGTTTATATTGAAATAAATTTGTGTCGTGTGACATTTACTTGTACTGTATATGTACTAACATGTATTATGCTAATTACAAAAGCTATTTATTTATTTTTATTAAACCTATCGTCAAGATAAGAGTGATTATATATTTCGATTGAGTGTGATGAGTATAGATGAGTGAATATATTCTCGGTTATTGCCTAGGACCAATTATTCCTTAGCAAGCATTGTTCATTGATGGACAGAAATAACCGGTGATGATCAGCTGAAGTTTTTCAAAATTTATATTTTATTATAAATATTTATTTATTAAAATATATTTCAAAATTATTATTAATCTGGGCTTTAAACAACCATATTACTGAATAGTGGTTTAAATGGTACATATTTACTTAATTAAATTTACATTTTAGCATACGTACGTAAAATGTATACTTCAGTTGTAAAGAATCCGATTTATGGCATTCAAATAAATTGTGAAAATTAGATCTGTTGATAATCCACTTAAAACTGTATACAAAAGAGTCGTGTTGAACCAATCTTGAGAAAATCTGTAAAGTTTCATATATCAGTAACATCAAAGAGGGATTTTCTTCAGGCATCCAATATATGTTTGTAGGTGTTATTAAATTGTAATGAAATAAATTTAAAAACTACATTGTTTTATTTGATATTTAGTGCTATCCATAGGACCTAAAAATTATTTAAATTGTGTTTTCCATTTGTTTTAAATGCAAATTTAAATAATTCTAAAAATATAAGGAGGGATTTTTTCAAGCAAAAAAATAAAATTGAAACTGTGTATCTATTATAAAACCCTATTGAATTAAATGGAAACGTCATCCCTAACAATATTTATAGGTTAGGCTTAGGTAAGGTAGGTCACATTAAATTAAATTTGTTTGGATTTAGGTTAGGTTTAGTTTTTGTTCGATTAAATTTTGTTATTAGAGGTTAATGGATACCAGCGTCAGCTATTACAGATACCAAAAGGATAAATATTTGAGAAAATCTAACCAGGAACGTTTTTCTGTTTTCTTCAATGGTTAAATACAAAACAATTGAACGCTAAGCAACTTAAATTTAATGCAATATATGTACAAAACATGTCCTTCTTAGATCCCTCTGGTCTGAAGAAGGTACACATGATTAACAGAAATCTATTACCAATATAAGGTTACATTTTGTATCATAATTTTTTATCTCTCGTAGTCATTTTATCATAAATGAAATAAAATCAATAAAAAGCCAACCCAAAGTCATTTTTAGATCGTTTTATATAATTTAATTTTTAAACCTTTTAATTTGATCATGAATTTAAAGATCTTGAAAATGACAACGAGTGTGCCTAAACATAAGCAAATCAAATTACGAGACAAGATCTGTAATTAAATGGCAATATAAGAATACAAATGAGAATACAAGGTATGTAATCATACGACAATACATGGTGTGTAATAAAATAATAGTAAAAGATTTTTAATCAAATGACAGTAAAATGTGTGTAATCAAAATCATTGTACAAGGTATGTAATCAAATGAGAATAAAAGGTCTGTGATCATTCGACAATACACGGTATGTAATAAAATGAAAATATAAAGTGTGTAATCGTTTTCTATTAAAATTGCTAAATTCATGTGAATAAATAACATATGTAAATTTTGTACTTATAGTGTAATAAGTTCGTTTTGTATTTCTACCAAAAATTAATACGCTAGTTGAAAAACTATTAACATACAATTTAAATAATAACTAACCAAAAAAACTGGAGATATGTTTGCATTCATTAGAATTTATTCAGTGACTTTCAAATTCTGGAGATATATTCAGTTTCTGAAGAATTCGATTAAACCCAACAATATGCATGTTTTTATTCACCCCTCTCATGATGCCAAGTATAATAATTTTACTTTCTCCCCTTTATTTTTGTTTAATTTCAATGTTTTAGACTTATATATCAAGCTTTGTACGATTCAGACCTGAAAATAATTTCACTTTACGTGTTTAAAAGCGTACAGACAAGTAGATTCAAACCTCGTTGTGACCCAAAAAACTATTCAATCGAAGCTTAAGCAATTTTTACTAAGTTGATCAAATTTAAACTTTATTATACCTGGAAAAAGTTTGTTTAAGTGGCTGCACCACAGTGCAACTAATTAATAATAAAGTTGAACTAATCACCATATAAATTTCGTTCAAATCCAATTTATCGCTGGAAATTAAATGTAAACAGTTGACAATACAGAAATGTCCTCGTTTTGAATTAAAGTAAACGGTTTATTTAATGCCCACTGAACGTAATGTAATACCAAAACGGAATGTAAAGTTTACACTCTGTGATAGTAGTATGGTGCTTGCAAATTACATTAAAATTAATTAATCTTTGTAGTATTTCAATATGAGCTAGCACGCTGATATTTTCAGAACACATAATAGAAATATATAATATTAGGATTTCCAATCAACTCAATAATAACATTATACAATGGAAAAGCATATTAACCTATTTTGTTATGTCAGTTGTTATATGTTACATTGTTGGTTTAACTTGGCTAATAAAATGTCACATTGTACCTAAATACACTATTTTTTTTAGAAAACAGGATAGTATTTTATTAATTCCTAGTGTGGTGACTAGTTAAGGCTTTTGGACGTAATGTTTCAAAGTTCCCAAAAACTCGTATAGCCTATAAGTATATATATAAACTCATATATACTATACCATATCTCGTACATATCATTATTCCCTTTACGCATAAATGGTTTAAATAAACTTATATGGGGTTTAAAGGTAACTTAAGTAATAAAAATAAATAGGCTTGACATATTATCTGACAAATCAAGATTTTGAAATAACACATAAAAATCACATTTTGAAATAAACAACAAAGTTACACTGTTAAAAAGTAATTTGTTTTCGTTAGATAACTCATGATTGTAATTTGTTAAGATTTTTCACGCTCAAAGTATTAAAAAACTATTTGACAGGTAAAAAAAGTCTGTCATTTTTAAGTGTTACTTACTACCTTATACTAAACGTCAATTAAAACCAGATATTTGACGTTCGTAGCGAGTTCCACCCAATAATGAAGTGATTCGTGGTTTCCGGTACCCGGTACCTTGTGGGCTTCATATATTTGACGTTCGTGGTAAGTTCTGTCAGTAAGTAAGTGAAGTGGTTCGTGGTTCCCAGTACCCGGTACCTTGTGAGATTGATATATTTGACGTTCGTGGTAAGTTCTGTCAGTAAGTAAGTGAAGTGGTTCGTGGTTCCCAGTACCCGGTACCTTGTGGGCTTGATATATTTGACGTTCGTGGTAAGTTCTGCCAGTGAGTGAAGTGGTTCGTGGTTCCCAGTACCCGGTACCCTGTGGGATTGATATATTTGACGTTCGTGGTAAGTTCTGCCAGTAAGTAAAGTGGTTCGTGGTTCCCAGTACCCCATACTTTGTGCTCCTGGCAAATCTGACCTTCATGGTGTGTTCCACCCGAGAGTGAAGTCCTTGTCTCCCATCTCTTGTGGGCTTGGCAGACTTGGCCTTCGTGGTTTATTTCATCCGTGAGTGAAGTTGAACGTGGTTCTCTGTCTCTGATCCCTTGTGGGCTTGGCAGATTTTACCCTCGTGGTGCGTTTCATCCGTGAGTGAAGTTGTACGTGGTTCCTTGTCTCCCATCCCTTGTGGGCTTGGCAGATTTGACCTTCGTGGTGCGTTTCATCCGTGAGTGAAGTTGAACGTGGTTCCTTGTCTCGGATCTCTTGTGGGCTTGGCAGATTTTACCCTCGTGGTGCGTTTCATCCGTGAGTGAAGTTGCATGTGGTTCCTTGCCTCCCATTCTTTTTGGGATTGACCTTCGTATAGTGTTTCATCCGTGAGTGAAGTTGTACGTGGTTCCTTGTCTCCAATCCCTTGTGGGCTTGGCAGATTTTACCCTCGTGGTGCGTTTCATCCGTGAGTGAAGTTGTACGTGGTTCCTTGTCTCCCATCCCTTGTGGGCTTGGCAGATTTGACCTTCGTTGTGCGTTTCATCCATGAGTGAAGTTGAACGTGGTTCCTTGTCTCCGATCCCTTGTGGGCTTGGCAGATTTGACCTTCGTGGTGCGTTTCATCCGTGAGTGAAGTTGCATGCGGTTCCTTGTCTCCCATTCGTTGTGGGATTGGCAGATTGACCTTAGTATAGCGTATCATCCGTGAGTGAAATTGAACGTGGTTCCTTGTCTCCAATCCCTTGTGGGCTTGGCAGATTTGGCCTTCGTGGTGCGTTTCATCCGTGAGTGAAGTTGCATGCGGTTCCTTGTCTCCCATTCGTTGTGGGATTGGCAGATTGACCTTAGTATAGCGTATCATCCGTGAGTGAAGTTGTACGTGGTTCCTTGTCTCCCATCCCTTGTGGGCTTGGCAGATTTGACCTTCGTTGTGCGTTTCATCCGTGAGTGAAGTTGAACGTGGTTCCTTGTCTCCGATCCCTTGTGGGCTTGGCAGATTTGACCTTCGTGGTGCGTTTCATCCGTGAGTGAAGTTGCATGCGGTTCCTTGTCTCCCATTCGTTGTGGGATTGGCAGATTGACCTTAGTATAGCGTATCATCCGTGAGTGAAGCTGAACGTCGTTCCTTGTCTCCGATCCCTTGTGGGCTTGGCAGATTTGGCCTTCGTGGTGCGTTCCATCCGTTAGTGAAGTTGTACGAGGTTCCCGGTCCCCCCTACCTTGTGGGCTTGGCAGATTTGACATTAATGACGCGTTCCACCCGTGGTTGAACTGGTTCATGAGTTCCGCTACCTTGGCATATTATACACTGTCACAAAATAATAATTCTTTTAGTGACCTGTTGATTTTTATATTTTTGCTGTTTGTACTTTAACATTACATCATAGTTTTGTATATTTGTAAAAGTTATAAAAAGAAATGGCAAGCTGATAAATTCTACATAAATCTACGAGCTGATGCTATCAAAAGAGTTCGTATATTTTTATCGTCTGATTCACTAAAGAATATCTGGCACTAATTGAAATATAGGATAAGTTAAAAAGGAACACCTGAACGTGACAGGAGTTCTTATGCTTTTCAAAGATTTTTTTAACACTTGAAGCATTGGATTTCTCCGTTAAATTGACAATTCACAAAATTTTAATAAAAGTAAAAAAGTGTTCTGGTGAAAAAAAGGCAGAGATAAAAGAATTAGTTTTCAACTTACGGTACCAAATATCAAACCATGGACGAGAAACCCGTGATGGTTGGCATTGTTACTGAGTGGCAGTGGAAATCTTAGTTTGAAACTAAGATGTATTTTTGGGTTAAAAGGCTTTGTAACCTACTTATATGTTCACTTATGAACATTCATATCATATTGCAAATACATATTCAACCTTGAAAATGTTATGCATCAGTAGTAAATAAATTGTATAAATGTTAAATAAACAGACATTTGTGGAAATATAAAAATGAAAGTAAGATAATTAATCAAATCACACCAAGAATAACTCTCGGTTTCGCAAAAATGTACCACGTAATATGCACCACTATTCCAAAACAAAAAAATTGCCGAATATTTGTTTAATGTACTTAAAGTGACATAGCATACTTTCATGGTAAATCAAATTTGATAGTATTAATTACAAATAAAGAATGGAATTAGATAAAAAAGAGTCGTGCTTGTTCTTTCATTAATTGCGTGGAGGTTAGGGATCAGTACTACAAAAAAACTGTTTTGGGATCGAAGAGCCCGACGGGAAAACCTAGTTAATTAGTGAACCTTTTCTGATGAGCAATTTTTTTATAATTTTACGTTTTGCAATCAATAATCTTTATATAAAAATATCAGCTTAAATATAATATCTGTATTCAAAATTTATAACCCTGTATATTAGCCAAATAGTTATTTATATAAAGGAATATTTTATTTAAAAATTATTCTTATAAGTTGTATCAAAAGTATCAAGTATGACATATCCTATAAAAGACTGTATTACTTCAAAACGTTCAATTTAAAAAGCTTTTAATGTAATAATATGAATAACTCCTGGAAAATTCATGTCTGAAAGTAGTATTTTATGCTTGAAAATACATTTTTTTATAGCATATTCATGTTTATAAATAATGTTTTAATCATAAACCAAAATCTAAAATGATCAAGCTTATAAGTAGTGTTTAGTTCGTTAAAATACATCAATATTTGCATGTTCGGAAATCGTATTCGATACAGAATGTTGATGTTTGAAGTTGACTTTTACTCATGACAATATACTGTTTCTACCATGTTCATGTTGAAAGTTGTATCTGATTCAAGAAAATATACTATATTTAGAACGATCTTGTTTAGAAATGCTGTTCTAATTGTAATATGTTATTTATAGAGTTTTCAATTTTAGAATCGGTTCAATTTAAAATTTATCAATTATAGAATGTTCATGTTTAGAGCTAATGTTTGATTGATACAAATATATTATTTCTAAAATGGTCATGTTTTCATTATTTATCTCTTAACAGGAATACATAACATCTAAAATAACCATGTTTAAAAGTTGTATTCCATTCAAAAATATTATTCCTAGAATGTTCGTCGTGTTTAGTTGATAGAAATGTAATATTTCTAGAACTTACCTTCTTAGAAGTGGTTTTATTTTAAGACCAAATAATATCTTCTGGATATTTAGTTTGGAAAGTGTATTACTTCTAGAAGTTGCATTTTGAGAATTCCTATTTAATCCTTAAATAATTGAAATAATTAATTATTGAAAGATTATGTTTAAATGCGTTGGTTTATTAGGTCATACAACTTCTATAAAGTTCACATATCCCTTTTTTCTCATAAATATCCATTACATCTAGAACGTCCAAGTTGTTCTTGGTTCATGAAAATGTAGTTTAATATTCAAAAATGTTCATCCTTGAAGTGTTATTTGATTCAATATGGAAAACTCAAAAAGATTCCGATGTATATATGAAAGACAATCGCCACATTGACATGTGACGCATTCTCTTGAGTTCTTTTTCATAACTTTTTATTCGTAATATTTAGTATATTTGTATTCATCTTCTTATTTTGATAACGTATTAAATTGAACAGTTTAAAATTACTTTGTTGTCCTTCCACTTATCTTTCATTAGTCGACTTTACTTTAGGGATTGATGTGGGTGGCCCTCAGTTATTGAAGTGTAAGGACATTATTCCTCGTGAGCTTTGAAATGTGCGTACGAATATTCCAAGTCTTTAAGCTCACTTCTTTTCTATAAATGTTACTTGTTTGTAAATGTTTATGTTTCTTATTGTTTGTTTGGTTGGAAAATTGCTTGTTTAACGTTGATAAAGTTATGAATAGAACACATTTTGTTCTAGTATGAATATAAAAGTCACAGTGGTTATAGCCAACGTTTGTTGTAAGAAATGTTACGTTTCAAAGACATTTTTAAAACTCGTTATATACTTCTCAAACACGTTAATGAAAAAAAACTTCATTCAAGAGAAACTAGCTCAAAATATGTTTTGGCATAGATTATTATTCGTCCAACTAGCAAATTACATGATGATATAAATACACAACAGGTGAACGTCACACACCTAAATCACAGTATAGGCACAAAAAAGTACAATTTTTACCGTGATCCACTGTGGTAGACCGCATTTACCACACTTAGTCCTGGCCAATTTACAATGGAAATTGTCCATTGTATTCTTAACCGAAACGAAATTGACCACAATATTTGTATACTTGTGTTGTAATAAAATGTAGTTTTTTATATTGTGTTACAATTTGTAACACAAATTATAAATCATGAATTAATAAATTTAATTTAAATATTTTTAATTTAAAATAATTACAACTTTTTTTAAGTTAATTAACCACCGTAATTAAGTCCGTGCGAAAATGTGCTTTTGCAAGCTATGAAATCCGACATAACTTCGTACATCTCAATAAACAATATAATTGCTTTGCAAATTAAAGTTTAGTTTTACATGAAATAAAAAAAATTATAGGTTAAAAGCAAACATTTCTTTAACAAAATAGTTTTCCTTAATTATTATATATTTTAATGAACAATTATAAGTGTAAAATTGGAAAATTTACATTCATCACATTTAACATTGATTTCAAACTGACTTCAAATATATTGCTTGCAAATTTTTTACTATTTATATTTTGCCAATGTGAACTTATTATTCTCCTAGTTTAAAAATTAAATTTGCAAGCGTTAAAAATGTTGTAATAAACAAAATTATATTTTCAAAGTAAATTTTAAATAAATCAAAAATTTTAATGTATTATTATTAATAATATATTATTATTTGAACATAGATCAACTTATTAGGTTTTATTTATAATATTTTAACCTGTTAAATTTTACAATTGAGTCATTAATTTTCTTTAAAAAAACTACTCTTCATAGTAATGAATTTAATATTTAAATGTTATTATAATACTTAAAAATACAGTGAGAGGGTTTGTTTGGATTGAATTTGTTTTCGTTAACACAGATTATGTTATAGTAAGTAGCTGAATTCACACAGTTTAGTAATACATTAAATAAAACGTATATTATAAAAATAAACTTCATATCCAACTCTTTTCTGAAAATTGCCTATTTATATGATACATTAAAGCGATATTTCTGTAAAACCAATTGAAATGCTAAAATTAAGTTTCATTTTTTCAAACAATGATGTGATAGGAAAATAAAGTTAAAATACATTTTACAATTGAAATTTTGAGTGCATAAGGTAATTCTTATCGCAAGAATATTTTGAGGTTTCAGTTATACATGTAATGATACTCGCTAATCATTTGTCATGTGATCGTCATTTATGCTGAAGCCAATGAAATTGAATGTATGATCAGATGTGAGACAGTGTCATTCGGCTCAAAAAATATCTGTCTGATTTTTACTAAATTTAAGCCCTCTTGCTGACGTAAGAAGTTTGAGTTGGCAAGTAAGTACATGAGTAATTTTGATGTACACAATTTTGTCTATTATTTATTAATATTTAGGTTTTGGATTTTGTATGGTATTTGAATAATATTTTATTAGTGAATATGCACCGGATGACAAATATCATATCATTTTTTTTTTCTCATTAAAACCTGTACTTCAGTAATGTTAGCGCTCTTCTACTGTTAAAAAGATGCTGTCTCAGTTCCTGATTGGAGGAATTGAACATTATTATATAAATCTTGCCAAATATATACATAATTATTACAGTTTTAAACCATGTTTTATACATACTCTGTTATCACACGCGATTTGGATATCCTAAAATAAAATATTCAAAAATATAAAAAATGCTAAAGTTAGATTTCGACTTTCGATTTTCGAATGCACAAAGTTTCAGAAAATGTATCATTTTTTACCTGAAAATATAAGTAAGTGTGGTAATATTTATGTTAAATTTGCATAACATATCCCACAACAAATTTATGTTAGCGATTGAAATTGTTCATGACTAGCACATATACAAATTATTTCACAATATATCCTTTACATGTTCACCGAATTTTATTCGTGCCAGTAAAAATGGCTTGAAGTATTTTTCAGGTTCTTTTTTAAAAAAGGATCCCAACTCTTGAAAAATTTTCCATAGGAATATCCTCTCGAATGGAAATAAAACAAACATAATGTGATTCAGTAAATGTTATGTGTATCGAAAATTCCCTTTCTAGCTATATAGAGTCATAAAAAGTCTGTAAAGGTTTATATAATGCCAATTTTAATAAGTAATACAACAAATGTGTTATATTTTTTTCGAATTAAACTCAATATAACGTTTGAAATCGAAAACTACAAATATGTTCACTATTTGGTAATTAGAATTTAAGGAAGTTTCGCAACATTTTTAAAAATTGTATTATAAATAATCCAACAATTATTATTTATATATATATATATATATATATATATATATAATTTGTTTTCATATTTTTGATATGTTTTATTTTCATGTGCTGTTTATTTTATAGTGACTAGAAAAATGTACAACTTCAATTAGCACATTGAATACACAAATTGGGAAAAAAAGATGTCTCATAATATTGTCCTATGTAATCCTTTATTTTCAATATAATGTAATGTCAAAATGATTATTTCCTATGTCCTATCGTACTGATAGAAAGCGTAAATTTTTCTTTTTACCATTTCAAGCAAGCCCTATTTTTAAACTATAATATTATTTGTTCTATATCATAATAGGTACGAATGTCATTTAACCTTTTTTAAGACCTTTTTAAAACAATTTTTAAAATTATTTAATACATTATTTGTCATATCATTCGTTTTAATTTATGATTAACTTATGATGATTTACCAAGAGCACAAGAACTATATTCTACAAAGTACTTTGATATTTAAACAAAATAATTGTAATTTTATTTTAATTTTTAATAAATCAAATTTATAAAAACATAATACTTATGAAAATCTTATACCAATTTTTAAATTTCATTTGATAAATTAGTTTGATTTTCAAATCGCATTTATTAAAAGGTATCTATAATATTTTACATGAACTTTCTGCTTATTTCGGTAACGTTGAACTAAAATTATGACAAAACCCGAAAAGTAAAAACATTGTGTGGAAAATGTAAATTTTGTAGCTTGCAGCCGTTTCGGACCGTTAAACGGCGTTATCTCTGGCATTACAGTAATACATTAATGTTATTCCACCTCGCTTACATTTCCCACAGATAACAAGTCCGGCACCCATTTATTTACGAATATTTTCACGATAAAAATCCTCTATGGTCATCTCAATCCTCTATAAATAAACCTTTATGTTTTGTGTTTCGTTTTACGGTATTTTTCTACCCTCTGCACTTATAATTGTACGGATATTTTTGCCTTATGCGTTTTCCCAAGCCTACAATGAACATCATATATTTTCAAAGTGAATTGTCACTATACTATGACACCACTGTTGGCTGTAAGATAAACTCTAAATAAGTTGTATTGGTAAATTTAAAATATTTATATATTTGGCCAGCTCGTTATACACTAAACTATTGTATATTGATCAGCTACATTGGAAGTATGTAAAATCAGGACAATACAAAAAATTATGATTAGAGTCTAAACTGTAATTTCAGTCTAATTCAAGGCCAATTTTATCCTGACACATTGTAAATTCAAACAGAGTATCTGGGTGAATTCTAAACCATTTAATGTATTTAGAGTCATATTTCAAACTTCATCAATCTACGTTAAAATTTTTCGTACACTTACATCACAGTTCAGCAACGTCCTTACCAATTTTATTGCAAGAAATTTAAGCAATGAATTGATTAAAATGTACTTGGAAATTTTTTTAAACATTTGTAAAACAAAAATTAGATTTCATTCATTAAGGAAATATAAATTATGCTAATCAAACATTAGAATATTTTCAAAAGTGCATATATGTATATTATTATTACAAAAAACTATCCGTATGCATTTTCATTGTTTTATAACATTTATTTTCGTTTGGAAACGTATTCACTTTATGAAAAGAACATACTAAACTGCCTAAAACAACTTTAAAAGATTAAAATAAACCTAAAACATGTTAACTTCAAAACCCATAAAAGTTAAATGGATCAACTCATTGTAAATTAAAGATTGTAGTTTCTATTTTTGTCTCATTTTTATTGGATAAAGTACTTTTAATAGGGCGAAATATCGTTTTTATTAATGAATTTAGGTTGTTCAATAAATTTTTATAGAAGTTTTCCAAATATTAAAATGCCTTTTTCCACCATATAATGTATATATAATTTTACCTAAACGAATGGAAGTAATTTTATAAATAATTGATTAATTATCGTAAACTTATACAGCTTCATAACAAGTTCTGCAATAGCTTATTTTTATACTGAAATTTTAAGATCAAGTTAACGTGCAAGAAAGTTTATTAAATTATTGTATTAAGAATTAATTTTACCAGACAATTATTCAACCTACCTATGATTTTACCTGTTTCAATGACTTTTCTAGCTTCTATTTTATAAGGACAGTATATTTTTGTGGATATACTTTTAGTATGTTGACGCAGTAAAATTTCACAATCCTTAAGTTTCAATTGAATGGTCATTCTCTGCTAGTTTAGATTTTTAATTTTTTGATTAAAAATATACATTTTTTTTAACTTAAAACTAAAGATTTAGTAACTTGAAAATTATATATAGATTAAATATACTTTTCACACTATACAATACGAAATATATCAAGCAATTTAATAGAATATATTTATACGTCAAACTTATAGCATAATAGGCTATATTCACTAATTTATGTTGAAAAAGTTGCTAAAACATTTTTTTAAATTGTTGCATTGGAAAACTATAACTGTAAAACGCTATTGCTGAAATTTAAATCAACTATTTAGTTATGAGAGTATAGAAAAGTGTCCAACTCACCAAAAAGTGTAATAACAGTGAATAAAACAAGCGCCAGTAAGCTGGGAACTTGGATCATTCTGAGCTGATGATACATCTTCGTTAACAAACTCACAGATAAACTCACTGAAACATCGCACAAAAATATCTCCAATCCTTTTCACAAAATGTTAAAACCTTATTTGCGAAATCACTATTAAATTTCAGTTGTTAAAAAGAAGTTTCACCTGATTTAAATCCAGTTGTTTACAGTCCTACAAATTTATATAACAGAGCGGAACAGAACGTATAATTACAGTAGTTTTATTACCGCAACAGTTTACTCCAACAATGGGAATTCTCCCAACAATGGTCTCCGACAATGCGACATTATGCGTGAGGACAATACGCTACACTAACGTATCTATGACGCGCCACAGGCGGGGCTGGAGTACTCGGCTCGCCCCTCACTCGAGAGTTTCGCGCGGCACCCGCTTGCGCGCGCAGCAGCACAGTGTGATCTTTACTAACGCGATAAACGGCCTTCTGTAAAACATTGTCAGCCACTGCTGGTTGGATAGTTATATATAGTTAGATTACTCTGTAACTAGTTAACTTCTAAGGTCTGTAAAGTTAGCGTAGTTGGTGATAGATGGGGAGCAATGTTAAAGAGGCAAGACGCCCTAGTTAACGCCAATACTTTTTTACTGTAATTAATATGTTTTTTTCAGCTAAATGAATATTTAAAGCTATTTTTTATAATGTTAGAAGTTCGGTTATACGAAAACTACTGTTTTACAGCTATACTTATAATTTTACCCAATCTATCAAATAAAATTAAACTTGAAAAATATTCACCCTTTTCCTTTATTTGAGAATTTCCCTTTTTGGTGGTTTACAAAGCTGATATGTTACAAAATTTACAGTTCTGCAGTTTTTCTGAAAGCGTAATTTATTTTGTATATACAGAAGAAAATTACGTAACTTATAAAATTATCATTACATGTTATACCTTTTCATTTATTTAAATTTTGACAATCTTCATGATCTTTAAATTGTTGTCAATAATCAAATTAAAAAGCTTAAAAAAAATAAAAATACAACATATAGTACGTTTAAACACATAAATATCCAAACTCATGAACGGATCTCAGAATGACTTTTTTTGGTATTTGGCTGTTTTTATTGAAATAAAAAATAATTGTTACTGGCTAACTTATAATATAAATATTTTTTTTTAGTTAAACCAAAACATGGTCACTCTTAGTCCCTCCTAAACACTGCTATTTTTGTGTTTAGTTGTACTGTTTATTGTTGTGTTTTTAAACCGTTTAGTTTGATTATTAATATGAATTGAAAGATCTTGAAAATGACACAAGAGTGTCAAGACTCGATTAGTTAAAAAATTAACTACATATATGAATAAATGATAATATAAGGTACATAACCCTCTTCTATAACATTTCAAGTAGCTAAAGGTAAATAAATTCAATATTTAACCCTGAACTAATAATTTTTAGTGCTTTAAAAATAAATGCTTTTACAGTTATGAACGTAAATGATTATTAGTGTATGAATTAAAATCTGTAACACAATTCCATACATATTTTTCACGCCATAATTATGTTTACTCGTATGTTTCTTTTTATACAATATTATAATGGAATATTCTATCGAAGTATAGCATATCTATTTCACTATTTTTCCCACTTATTACTTTTCAAAAAAAAATCTAATTTAGATTCATTACTATTTGCATTTATGGAGTTCAATTAAATTTAAACTACACCAAAGCTTATTTTTTTAAACTCACTATTTGGTGTTTGCTAATAGCTAATTTTAATATGAAATACAATATATATGTTAATGAAAATGCTTGTGTTTATCTTATAAAATTTTTGATTAATTTTGGCAAAGACGGTTTATAGTTAATGGAAATTTTCATTCACTTAGACTTATATTTTTTAATTGAAAAAAGTTTAAGGTAGATATTAACACTAAATATCGGCAAATTTTATACATATTAAAAATGTTAAACATTTAAAAAACTAAAGATACCCAACAAATAATTGACAATCATGAATGCCAACTGGAAACTTTCATAAAATAATGGTTAAACAAAGACTCTAGAAAACTATAAGTACTTTAAAGTAAATGCCCTTAAGAAAACAAACACACACAAAGCATTATTTTATTAAGAACAAAGATGCTCAATAAAGTAAGAGACAATTAATATATAGGCTACAGTTGCTATATTTATAATTCCATAAACAAAGAATCTCTAAAAAATTATTAGTACATAAACCAATACCTTCAAAAATATAAAACAGTAGTACATAAAGTCAGTCAGCTGAGTATCCATAAAGAAAAAAATTCCAAATATGAAAAGCACATAAAAGAAGTTAATAAAAGTTAATGTCCGTGAATATAAAAACAACTACATAAATTAATATTATAAATACGGAGATACTCATACAAATTTAATTTTAAGGGCACATAAAAAGGCAGCCACAAAAAAGATTATACAGACAAAGATAGTAGCAAAAGAAGGGGCCCATGAAAAAAACGCTAAAATAAAGTTAGAATCCATAAACAAAGGCAGTCACAAAAGTATGAGTCCCTAAATTAAAAACAGTCACAAAAAGTAAGAGCCCATACAAAGAAACTACTTCGTGACATTACGTATCTTGCAAATTACAAAACTGGGGTTTTCTTATCATAATACTGAAATAAATAGCCTAATCTGCTGTTCTGAGTAAAACCATTTTTTATTTTATTATTTTTTTTAATCAGCTCAATATTTGTCTCATATTGCCGTGTAAGCTCCAAATAAAACAATTCAATATTAATATAAGAATTCAGGTGATATATTCTTAAAATACAGTCCTGATTTGACAGTTTTGAATTGAAAAAACTGATGGGTACTAACTCAGTAATGATTTATTATTATTTCTTGGTGGTAACTAAGGCTACAAACAAAGTTATGTGTAAAATGAAAATTCCCTATGAATGCCTTTGGTCTGAGAATGATAAACTGAAATCGTTCTGTTTTCTTTTGAACTCTTATTGAATAACTTTTTTTTAAGTTTCACTTATTTGTGCTGTTAATATTAAAAATTTTACAAGGTTTTAATGTCCAACGTTTTTAGTATATGCTCGAAAAAAATATATTTGGCTTGTGATGCTTCAGATTGTTCATTAGTTGTCTTAAAACAATGTATAATGAACTATTTCAAATGTCATATAAATATTAAATTCAGCAAATTACAATTATTAGAGTAATTAATATTACAAAAAATCACACAAAACCAGATAATATTAGAAAATGTTCTACCAACAATGTTTTATAACTTCAAAAATTATATACTTTTTGGTAATTTAACGTAACCAAAATGACGCGAGAATGGGAGGAAAAGCTCTCCCTCATATACAGCTTTAAATTGGTCTAACGGAAATTCATCGATTTATTCACGTTATACTTCTTTACGTTTTGTAAAATGTAATCAAACATAAAAAACGTTGAATAAAAAATTTATTTTTGAATATTAAAAGTATTTAAATGGTTGTAGTTTATGTAGTTCTAAAATTGCTGATTGTGGAAAAAGAGCTGAACGTTGTTTGTAATAATTATTTTCAAATGGAGGACGAACAAAAACAATTTTAAAGTTGATATGTAGATTTATTGTTAAGAAAAGGAACGAAATAGCCATTTATTTTTTTTTTTTTCAATTTTATATTCGTTTTACAAAACAGATCTTATATGAAAGTTAAAATTTACCATACAATTAAATGAACTATTAGAGGCACTATAGTTCACTAATTTGAGCAATATTTTTATATATTATTAAAATCCGGACGTAAACTACTTGATTTATAAGTATAATCTAGATTTTAGCAGCACACAGGATTTTACATCTCAGGGTAAAATGTATGGTGATATTATAAATAGTGTAGATATTACCTTGATGTGGTTGTTACAGGAAAATCTAGTCTAATTTTAAGACTCGTTGCTCAGTGAGCTTGTTTTCAAACCAAGACAATTTAAATTAAAGGTGATGAATTAAGGTACTCGTGCAGGTTTTGTATATCAAATGGCTGAAGAATAAGAAACTCCTCCGATAAGCTTCCAGCCTCACTTTTCAAAACTGGTTTCGGATACCACGTCGGTGTTGCAATCTGGAAAAAATACTGAGGCTTCCGAAGTGTTAGAATTATTTGAAAGTCAAGCAGTTCAAATTTTCTTGATGTACTCATGAGATCAAAGATAAATTGTGATAATTAAAGATGATGAAACGTCACAAATTATATATTAAAGGGGATGATCTATCATGAACGAGGCATTTATTACCATAGATAGTCAAATAATTAACGATGAAAACGTGGTATGAGCAGACTATAACTAAACCAACTTTGGATAACATTGAAACTTTTTATTAAGAAGCATTTGGAATTAAGTTGTGAATTGAGTCTCCACGTGTTTTCCTGTTAAATTAACCTCCTAACAATCTCGCCAGGTTTCATGACGACACTTTTCCCGCATATTTCCCCCCGTCAGTGTGAATGTGACTGAGCGACGTCCCTGATGTACGAGGCTCTACAGCTCATGTTTTATGTAGCACAAACACACTGCCTTGACGGCGTCAAACATAACATCGTTGATGAAGCCGAGTTTAGCTTTACATCTCATCTCATACTCACTGTATATAGTATATAAATTCCTAAACAGTAAACCGAATGTATTTAAAAGGTATTCTAACTTATAACAAAATAACAGTACTTAAATATAAGAATGCTTATTATTGTAGACTATCAGATAGTATAATACACTACAGCTCGGTGTACAATAAATACTGTCAGTCTCGATAAATGTAGTGTATTTTTTCACAAATCAGAAACTTCGAAGATTTAAGTGGTTTTCAACTGATGTTCTTTTTTTCGGGGGGGGGGGGGGTTTGCCTCTAAGAATATAGTATAAGCCTTCGAAACTCAAAGATGTATAAAAAGTACAAACAATAACGTTCTACATAAATTTATGGTTTTGTTAAATTAATTTTTCTAATGCAAGAAGCGATCAGCGAAAACACTTCGCAGCGTCCTGTAGTCTTGTACTCATCCTAATTACATATTTCTCTCTAACCCTCCCCCTCCTCCAAAGGATTATTTTACGTAAAACCTACTGTTCTTCAAGAACCCAATCACCCATCCTCCTTGCGATTGTAGATCGATACCATCACCCAACCTACATACTCAATGTTCTCATATCAAACATTACCAGCGTTTTATAGAAAACTCCCTACGCAATTCCAAGGACCATCACTCTTACTTAAAATTTGTGAAATAAGATGGATTATCCAATTCACTATACTTACGCTTTATGTAGGCTGGTCTTCCTATCTACCCTACATGAATCTTCAACCTCACTAATAATATGTACTCCACTTCCCATCAGTCCCGGACTTTGGATGAGTTGTTTCAGTTACGGTAAAATTTGTATGACTTTCCTTAGATCTATGAAAGGTATTTTATGACCATTCATAAATGAATTTACGCATTCATTTTAGAGGTACACTAAGATACTCTTAGATAGTAGTTGTGACTTTTACTGGTAAGTTTCAACACTCTCCTGGACTGAGATAGTACTTGTGACCTTTACTGGTAAGTTTCAACATTTTCCTGGACTGAGATAGTAGTTGTGACCTTTACTGGTAAGTTTCAACACTCTCCTGGACTGAGATAGTAGTTGTGACCTTTACTGGTAAGTTTCAACACTCTCCTGGACTGAGATAGTAGTTGTGACCTTTACTGGTAAGTTTCAACACTCTCCTGGACTGAGATAGTAGTTGTGACCTTTACTGGTAAGTTTCAACATTTTCCTGGACTGAGATAGTAGTTGTGACCTTTACTGGTAAGTTTCAACACTCTCCTGGACTGAGATAGTAGTTGTGACTTTTACTGGTAAGTTTCAACACTCTCCTGGACTGAGATAGTAGTTGTGACTTTTACTGGTAAGTTTCAACACTTTCCTGGACTGAGATAGTAGTTGTGACTTTTACTAGTAAGTTTCAACACTCTCCTGGACTGAGATAGTAGTTGTGACTTTTACTGGTAAGTTTCAACACTCTCCTGGACTGAGATAGTAGTTGTGACCTTTACTGGTAAGTTTCAACACTCTCCTGGACTGAGATAGTAGTTGTGACCTTTACTGGTAAGTTTCAACACTCTCCTGGACTGAGATAGTAGTTGTGACTTTTACTGGTAAGTTTCAACACTCTCCTGGACTGAGATAGTAGTTATGACTTTTACTGGTAAGTTTCAACACTCTCCTGGACTGAGATAGTAGTTGTGACCTTTACTGGTAAGTTTCAACACTCTCCTGGACTGAGATAGTAGTTGTGACCTTTACTGGTAAGTTTCAACACTCTCCTGGACTGAGATAGTAGTTGTGACTTTTACTGGTAAGTTTCAACACTCTCCTGGACTGAGATAGTAGTTGTGACTTTTACTGGTAAGTTTCAACACTCTCCTGGACTGAGATAGTAGTTGTGACCTTTACTGGTAAGTTTCAACACTCTCCTGGACTGAGATAGTAGTTGTGACTTTTACTGGTAAGTTTCAACACTCTCCTGGACTGAGATAGTAGTTGTGACTTTTACTGGTAAGTTTCAACACTCTCCTGGACTGAGATAGTAGTTGTGACCTTTACTGGTAAGTTTCAACACTCTCCTGGACTGAGATAGTAGTTGTGACCTTTACTGGTAAGTTTCAACACTCTCCTGGACTGAGATAGTAGTTGTGACCTTTACTGGTAAGTTTCAACACTCTCCTGGACTGAGATAGTAGTTGTGACCTTTACTGGTAAGTTTCAACACTCTCCTGGACTGAGATAGTAGTTGTGACCTTTACTGGTAAGTTTCAACACTCTCCTGGACTGAGATAGTAGTTGTGACCTTTACTGGTAAGTTTCAACATTCTCCTGGACTGAGATAGTAGTTGTGACTTTTACTGGTAAGTTTCAACACTTTCCTGGACTGAGAGAGTAGTTGTGACTTTTACTGGTAAGTTTCAACACTGTCCTGGAATGAGATAGTAGTTGTGACCTTTACTGGTAAGTTTCAACACTCTCCTGGACTGAGATAGTAGTTGTGACTTTTACTGGTAAGTTTCAACACTTTCCTGGACTGAGATAGTAGTTGTGACTTTTACTGGTAAGTTTCAACACTCTCCTGGACTGAGATAGTAGTTGTGACTTTTACTGGTAAGTTTCAACACTTTCCTGGACTGAGATAGTAGTTGTGACCTTTACTGGTAAGTTTCAACACTCTCCTGGACTGAGATAGTAGTTGTGACCTTTACTGGTAAGTTTCAACATTCTCCTGGACTGAGATAGTAGTTGTGACTTTTACTGGTAAGTTTCAACACTTTCCTGGACTGAGAGAGTAGTTGTGACTTTTACTGGTAAGTTTCAACACTGTCCTGGAATGAGATAGTAGTTGTGACCTTTACTGGTAAGTTTCAACACTCTCCTGGACTGAGATAGTAGTTGTGACTTTTACTGGTAAGTTTCAACACTTTCCTGGACTGAGATAGTAGTTGTGACTTTTACTGGTAAGTTTCAACACTTTCCTGGACTGAGATAGTAGTTGTGACCTTTACTGGTAAGTTTCAACACTCTCCTGGACTGAGATAGTAGTTGTGACTTTTACTGGTAAGTTTCAACACTCTCCTGGACTGAGATAGTAGTTGTGACTTTTACTGGTAAGTTTCAACACTCTCCTGGACTGAGATAGTAGTTGTGACCTTTACTGGTAAGTTTCAACACTCTCCTGGACTGAGATAGTAGTTGTGACCTTTACTGGTAAGTTTCAACACTCTCCTGGACTGAGATAGTAGTTGTGACCTTTACTGGTAAGTTTCAACACTCTCCTGGACTGAGATAGTAGTTGTGACCTTTACTGGTAAGTTTCAACACTCTCCTGGACTGAGATAGTAGTTGTGACTTTTACTGGTAAGTTTCAACACTCTCCTGGACTGAGATAGTAGTTGTGACTTTTACTGGTAAGTTTCAACACTCTCCTGGACTGAGATAGTAGTTGTGACCTTTACTGGTAAGTTTCAACACTCTCCTGGACTGAGATAGTAGTTGTGACTTTTACTGGTAAGTTTCAACACTCTCCTGGACTGAGATAGTAGTTGTGACTTTTACTGGTAAGTTTCAACACTCTCCTGGACTGAGATAGTAGTTGTGACCTTTACTGGTAAGTTTCAACACTCTCCTGGACTGAGATAGTAGTTGTGACCTTTACTGGTAAGTTTCAACACTCTCCTGGACTGAGATAGTAGTTGTGACCTTTACTGGTAAGTTTCAACACTCTCCTGGACTGAGATAGTAGTTGTGACCTTTACTGGTAAGTTTCAACACTCTCCTGGACTGAGATAGTAGTTGTGACCTTTACTGGTAAGTTTCAACACTCTCCTGGACTGAGATAGTAGTTGTGACCTTTACTGGTAAGTTTCAACATTCTCCTGGACTGAGATAGTAGTTGTGACTTTTACTGGTAAGTTTCAACACTTTCCTGGACTGAGAGAGTAGTTGTGACTTTTACTGGTAAGTTTCAACACTGTCCTGGAATGAGATAGTAGTTGTGACCTTTACTGGTAAGTTTCAACACTCTCCTGGACTGAGATAGTAGTTGTGACTTTTACTGGTAAGTTTCAACACTTTCCTGGACTGAGATAGTAGTTGTGACTTTTACTGGTAAGTTTCAACACTCTCCTGGACTGAGATAGTAGTTGTGACTTTTACTGGTAAGTTTCAACACTTTCCTGGACTGAGATAGTAGTTGTGACCTTTACTGGTAAGTTTCAACACTCTCCTGGACTGAGATAGTAGTTGTGACCTTTACTGGTAAGTTTCAACATTCTCCTGGACTGAGATAGTAGTTGTGACTTTTACTGGTAAGTTTCAACACTTTCCTGGACTGAGAGAGTAGTTGTGACTTTTACTGGTAAGTTTCAACACTGTCCTGGAATGAGATAGTAGTTGTGACCTTTACTGGTAAGTTTCAACACTCTCCTGGACTGAGATAGTAGTTGTGACTTTTACTGGTAAGTTTCAACACTTTCCTGGACTGAGATAGTAGTTGTGACTTTTACTGGTAAGTTTCAACACTCTCCTGGACTGAGATAGTAGTTGTGACTTTTACTGGTAAGTTTCAACACTTTCCTGGACTGAGATAGTAGTTGTGACTTTTACTGGTAAGTTTCAACACTTTCCTGGAATGAGATAGTAGTTGTGACTTTTACTGTTAAGTTTCAACACTTTCCTGGACTGAGATAGTAGTTGTGACCTTTACTGGTAAGTTTCAACACTCTCCTGGACTGAGATAGTAGTTGTGACTTTTACTGGTAAGTTTCAACACTTTCCTGGACTGAGATAGTAGTTGTGACTTATACTAGTAAGTTTCAACACTCTCCTGGACTGAGATAGTAGTTGTGACTTTTACTGGTAAGTTTCAACACTTTCCTGGAATGAGATAGTAGGATCAGCCAAATTAGGGAATCTGTCCGAGTAAGTTATAGTTATTGCTTAAAAATATTTTCTTGTAGAGCATCAAATAATGTTTTTGGAATTTGTGTATGATTCAAATATTCAGGGACAGAACAAAGGCTTGGTGGTTTAAATGTTCAATTAAGTTAAAACTAGTTTATTTTTTTAAGTAGATTCAGGTTTTTTCAACTTTACCCTACCCATTCCCCATAGGCTATAGATCTGTTCGAGGAACTTACTCAGGCTCAAAATCCTGACGCATTGACTTACTTGACTTGTTTCCTTAAATCCCTAGAAGGGACGTAAGGCTGCAACGAAGAACCTCCACCGGACTCTGTTCTGCGCCAAACATTATCTCTCCCCAAGTATTCCCTTCTTCTTGAATTTATCTTTCCACAGTCCCTTGCCAGGTCTGTCTGGGTCTTCCTCTCTTCCTTATTCCTTTCGGGTCCCAGTCTACAACTTGTCTACTTATGGTGAATAGGTCTTCTCAGGGTGTGCCCTATCCGATCGTACCTCCTTTTATTTTTCGTCTCCCCAACAGAAATGGGCTATAGATCAATCAGAGGCTATAAATCAAAGGGGCTATGATTTGTCATGACACCTTAGGGCTCTTTTATGCACTTGCGGCCACATGCTGATGCGTTTTGAAAATACATTCTTGTTTTTATGTTTTGGATTGTTTGTGCTATAGAATTTTTGTCTTGCCTCTCGTGCGTGGTACATGAGGATAAATTTAAAAGGTTTGTTTAGTGAGATTAAGTTAAGGCTCTGTTTGTGGAATTTTCATCCATGGACATTTGGGCTGACAATTTGGCAACACTGACCCCTCCACCCCCACCCCACACACCACCCAATAGTGGGTTAAAGCAGCCGCATATACTCATCGGTATGCCGGGCGTTGCACAAAAGGCGCCCTAGACCACTCAACCACTTTTCTAACATTTTTCCCTCATTTTCTAACATTTTTAAATAAGGGTTTTATTCTTTAAATGATATTCTCTCTGAACTGAAAAAGGCTAGTTAAAATTCGAACTAGAAACAATACTAACGATAAAACAAAGACTGTTGGTTTCTAATCGTTCTCGTGATCCTAGCGAACGAACGGTTCGGTCCTAGGGGTGGGTATACACTGGCTGGATGTGACGCTAATGGTCCAACTTGTCACTTGATGGCCGAGAGCCCCAAACGTATTATGCAAACCAAGCCACAGTTGGAGCGGAATGAGGGGGAAATCATATACTTCTCTGTGGATTTTGTACTAATGGATACACTGTTTGAGTGCACGTGAAGGAGCTTATGTCCGATAATTGAAGTTATTTTTACTATAGCAGACTTTAACAGCTGATGTATGCTTTAACATATATGCTTTATTTATCTTTTGATTTAATATTTTACTATGTATCGTATATTAATTGGCACAAATACAAATAGTAACAAAGACCACGTTCAATAATCAAACTCAACCGTAAATAGTTATATTTGCCAAATTGTTGACAATAATACTTTGATGTAGATTTTTAAAATACAAACTCTGAACTACATTATTTCGTTGTATGATATTATAGAACAAATAAAACACATATTTATGTTTATATAGAGTTTCTATGATTTCATATAGCAAAGTAATCTATAATATTATTTTATTTTTTATTTATTCGGTTTTAAATATTAATATAAGCAACATTATGTGCATACTGCTGTATTATTAATATTTTATTCAATTTAAAATAGAAACAAGAAATGACTAAATTGATATGAGCTATAACATCCTATCCTTTCCACAAACATGTCCAAGGAAGCAATCAGAGATTGCCAATAATCCAATTTGGTTTGGGTGTATCGGAAATTTCAAACATAATCAAACCCACATAATATTGTACTTCTGTTTAACCATTGACTATATAAACAAGAAGACCTTTCAGCCATGTGGGTCCCATGAAGTCGGTTTTTTGCTCTGTGAAATTAGTTCACGTTCGGTTTACACAGATAGCGCCAGTTGTCTCCCTTGTCTCTATCCAGCACACGCTGAACTACCTAATAGCTGAGCTAATAGTACGCCAAACAATCACCCGAGTGCTTATTTGAGACTAATTACCAATAGATAGCAGCACATATATGTGTCTACAGCAAATGCATTGGCTTAGGCAGTATTTTTGTTTCCAAGTCAATGGTTTGACTAATCCTTGGGAAGTAAGGATAAACACAATTTTCGCAGAAATTATCGAAACTGCAATGCCTAACTAATTATTTTATTACAATTTATTTATTTTTTAACTATGCGTAATAAACATGACTGTATAGTAAATAAGTGTACAATAAGAATTCAAATTACTGAAATATTCCTTTTTTTCTATTTCTATTTCTTTATTACTGATCAATTAACAAGGTCAGTTTATAACAAAGAAACTATAGATGTGAAATGTAAATAAAACGAGTTCATTGTGAATATAATGAAACATATACATCGTCTCTTTTTTAAATGTGCCACCATTGTGATCTTGGAACCATGTCTGACAAATAAATTTAAGTAGGGAACCTTACCTTGTTATTAAAAACAGTTAAAAATACATATTTCAAATTTTTATAAACTGTGCCATTTCCCAACATGGCGGTCAACTTTTTTTCTTATGGAACACCCCATATTTTGTTATTGTTTTAGATAAAAATAGTAATTTAAAATAGTTGTTACTTTTGGCCGTTTTTCGATATTTTGCTCAATAAGATGAGATAACACGATGAGCGCTCAAAATTTTCAGATTCCTTATGTAGCTTACTATTGAGATAACAAATTTTCGTAATATGCATTCAAAAAAATTATTGTATCTGCAAAAATTAGTACGTACATTTGGAAAATGTATGCCTAGCTATTCTTATTTCACAATTTAACAGCATATTGTGGTAAATTAAATTTCAAACACACAAAAATTGAAACAAATATTTTAGTATTTTGTCACACATAAATAATTAATGTTGGCAGCACTGTTACCATTATCAGTTGTTTAAGTTTCTAAGTTGACTTAAGTAGCTGATCATCAATTTACTTACCTGTGACAAAAATTAACATATTTATTTCAATTTTTTAGTGTTATAATTTAATAAATATGCTGTTAAATAGTCAAAAAATAATAGCCAGGCATACATTTTCCAAATATATGTTGCAATGTTTGCAGAGTAGATCACTCTCCTAATTTATATTTAAAAAAGTTGTTATCACAATGGTAAGCTTCATAAGGAATCTGAACATTTTGAGCTCTCATATCTACGCTATTAAGCAAAATATCGAAAAACGCAAAAAAACAGAATGTCTTAAGATTACCATTCTTATCTAAAATATATCATAAAATACAGAGTTTTCCAATGTTCCAAAAGAAAAGATATAGTTGATTGCTATATTGGAAAATGGCGGCCGTTTATATATATATATATATATATATATATATATATATATATATAAGTTTCTCCATGTTATTTTTCAAACTTACGGTTTCCAAAATCACACTGGTGGCCCATATATAAAAGACACTCTGTATATTATATAAATGTAAAATATGATTACATATAGCAAATAAACCTAATAGATATGATAAATAATCATGTATTTTCTTTACTTGAGTTTTAGTGAGTTGGATAGTGAACATAATATATTTATGTTTTCAAAAATTCTTGTAGTCTATTTATTAAATTTACTTTTACATTATTTTTATTTATAATCTATAAAAATAGAAAAATAAAGCATCACTTTTAGTTTTGGTTATTTCCCATCGTATTTAGGTTTCCTGTGATTTTGGTTAATCATATTAATGTATACATTACAATCATCGTTATACGGCTTACACATGCAAGGGCAAGCCCTCCGGGTGGCACTATGCTTACATTACAACCCTTAATTAAATGGAGTCAAGACATCCCCGGGTAGTAATTTGCGCTGCAACTGTAGTCTAAGTAACTCTCCGGGCACTGTGTCGCATTGTCATTTAAATTAATTGCTCACTTTTGTAAAATAATATCATATATTGAATCTAACTGTGCCCTAGTAAAACAAAAGTTAGTTATAATTATTCAACAGTTAATTTAGATTAAGGTTTTGGTTTTAAACTAAAAATGCTGTTTTATGTTGTTAAACTTCAATTCAACCAATCAATCCTGAATTTTATCGGCATTTTATAGTTACTCAATAAGTATATAGGTATGGTAGTCCTCTACCAGATATTATATTTGTAGGTTTTTGCCGATAAAAATAAATTATTGTGCACTTAAAACACGATAGTTGACGGAGCTCTGCTATAAGCCTTTGTCATTTGCTTAAAACTTAAGGAAAGTACTGATTCGTCAGAGCTAGACACTCTTATGAAAAATTGCTATGTCTGTGAAACATAACTAATGGTTTATAAAATGGATCGTTTTCCGATTTGTAATAATAGTTAACGATAGGTTTTTAAAAGGAAGATGGACTTTTTCATAACAAAAATCACAGCTAAAAATTGTTGACACAACCCTATATATACTACTATGGTATCTCCTTTGTTGATCTGAAATTACCCTCCCCACTTTAGTTATCTTTATAATGGTTTGAACCTTATTTTGTTAACTTTTAGTTCTTCACCTTTTTCAGGGCTTCGCCCCCAACTCCCTTCCGTGCTATACCGACCTTTTTCTCTCCTTATTTTCAGATGCGGACAAGAACAACTTTAACTGATGCCTCACAGGATTATATTTTGAAAAATCAAGAACTTTACTGAAATAATCCTCTACTTTGGTATTCAACGCTGCTGCTCCTACTGTCCCTAAAAGAATAATCGAATTTATAAGAAGAATATTTTTAATTTTTTCACTTAGTAGGCTCTGCTGAGATATATTACATATTTTTCCGAGAGGCATATATAAATTAAATGTCCTGAAATCTGAAGGAACAATCGGATTTGTTATTATTTTTAATAATAATAATAAGAAAAATAAAAATTAATAAAAATAGTAAAAATATTGAAAAATAAGTATTAAACATTTTCATAAATTACTCTTTTTCCCCATTCTACAATTTTTTTAGTTTCAAAAGCCAACAGACAAATATGAAGTATGAGTGTATGATGTACTTAAATTCTGTGTTTGTACTTTAGAGAGATCCAGTGAAGAAACGGTCTAAGGTGTCATAACTTTGATCCTGTCTTAGAGATAGCGCATGTTCGAATCCTAGCCTAGACTTGAAGTATTTATCATTAATTTTCACCATGTAATGTACTACTTCTCTCCTTTACTATGTCTGAATAAATTAAATTACATTCTTACATATGAGATGCCGACACAACGTTGTGCGTATTTTAAGGTGAATATGAATGATGACATGAGTTTATTCTGGTTACTAACTGAGTTCAACTGTTCCTCAGAAAGGCAATTTATTAATATCCCAACATCCAGGGCATCTAAGGGACCTGCAGCTTTACGTAGAATCCGAACCACGTAGTGTTGGTCTGATTTTCAGCTAACTGCCAAGTCTGACACACAGTCCTCTTCCCTACAAAACAACCTAACCTTGACCACAGAATATAGACGTCTATATTCTGTGCCTTGACAAACATCCAACATGGATACCCTAGACTTCTCTAGTTGTGTCCACGTCGATGGTAACCATTGAGCGAACGCCGTGTCGGTATTAAAAGCACCGAGTATGGAACCTATCACTGCAGAGATCAATGCAGGAAGTAAAACTGCAAAGGCGTAAACTAGTCTAAACTAATGGCGTAGTGCTGTAACCCAGCTACTTGGGGTCAAGGTGCTGTAGAGATTGTATGCGATAGGTTCTATGCTCAGTCCTTTTAATACGGACATGGCGTCTGCTTAATGGTTACCATCATCGTAGCCATTAGTAGAGAAGTCTGAGGTGTCCATGTTGGGTGGTAGCCAGTGTTCGGATGTTGTGTAGGGAGAGAACTGAATATGAGACTTGTCAATTAGCTTAAAATCAGGCCAATACTATGTGGTGAGGATTCCACGAAAAGTTGTCTCTTATTTGCCCTAGCAATTGGGCTATTGATAAAGGGACATTAATAAGGAACAGTCGATCTTAGATAGTAACAACGACTACACTTGTTCTAACACACTCATCATCACTAATTTTTGCCTGTGTCTCTATTATCAGCGTCTATCTAATGAATGATAATAATAATAATACTCTTTTTTGGGACACACTGTATATTATTTATATTTATTTATTATAATATATCTATTACGGAGGAATGTATGTACTATGTGGATTGAGTTTGAGATGAGATGTAAAGCTAAACTCGGCTTCATCAACCATGTTATGTTTGACGCCGTCAAGGCAGTGTGTTTGTGCTACATAAAACATGAGCTGTAAAGCCTCGTACATCAGGGACGTCGCTCAGTCACATACACACTGACGGGGGAAATATGCGGGAAAAGTGTCGTCATGAAACCTGGCGAGATTGTTAGGAGGTTAATTTAACAGGAAAAACATGTGGAGACTCAATTCACAACTTAATACTATTTTTTTTCTACAATGTTTTTTTTCTACAAAATTTTAGATTTTAAGTTGTTATAGCTTTAATTTAAGGAGATCAGTCTATTTTAAGCGTATATTTTGACGGAAAGATTTAACAAAAACCTAATGACTAAAATTATCAAAGAAATATATATGTAAAAATCTAAGCACAAACACAGAAAAAACAAACATAATCCTAATTATTTTGGTAGACATAGATAGGTATAATTAGATAGACATAGATAGTTATACACTTGTACATCATACATGGACATGCTCATAAATCAACATTTAAATTCTTTATTCAACTTGGGAACTCGAAATTTCCTTTCAAGGCTAAGGCTTGTTTGGAGGTACTTCAAAACCCCAAAATATTTTTGTTTCTCAAATTCAAATGAAAGATGTCATCTTTCATTTAAACAAAATTAACTAGCTAGCGTTCAGTCCTAATAATATTGTACAACTCTGGTTTTTTTTCTTTTTTTCTATGTTTATTATTTTTTTTTTTTTTATATTATTAAACTCTTCCGAATCACCTTTGGGTGTTATTATACTCTGGTATCTCCTTTGTTGACATGAAATTACTCTCCCCGCTGAAGTTATCTTTATAATGGTTTGAACCTTATTTATTTGACTTTTAGTTCTTTATTTTTATAACTTTTTTCTTTATTATGTAAACGAAGTTCTTTCATGTCTTCTTGCATTTCTATTAGCTGATTTGGTTTCGTATTTAGTGTGGTCAATTTTTTTATGATGTGTTTGGTTAGTTTATTGTCATGCATTATAGGTTCAAGTATGATAGTTTTTTTCTCATTTAATCTGTGATTAGTTCTATTTCATTGTATACTTCCTTGTTGGGTATGTCCAGTCTTTATATATGTAGTTTTATTGTTTATTTATTTTTTTATAAATGTTTTACTTATATTTTTATTATTTATTTTTTTAGTTTCTTTAAAAACCTATTCAAATATAAACGATAAAATGGCTTTTTTTATTTCACACGTTTGTAATCGAACAACAACAAAAAACAATGAATCTCGTAAATAAAAGCTGATAATAATACATGAATTATGATGCATAAATACAAGACTAAAAATCCACAATTTAGTACGTACATCATTGACTTGCATATTATTATATTTTGTACAGTGTTTATGGTTCTAAACCTCGGGTAACCAAAACACCTGCTTGTTTTGAATGTAAAGCTGTCTTTGGAACATATATGCAAGTAAAGTACTTTGATCACCAACACTTGGCGCCATCAGCCCCTCCCCCCACTCCACCCCTCCTCACAAACGCACAATAATCTACCTCGTACGTTATGTATACAGATTTTTTCTATGTGAATAAAATACGTTCGATTTCAGGTTTTACTTTGTGGGCTCCGCAAACATTTAACATTTTTATTTGTTCAAGGTTTGTCTAAATAAATGTTCACCACAAGATGATAAAACAAAAAGATCTTAGTAGTACAACCTACTAGCAGGTTGCCTTCTTGCACTGACAAACTGTCAAATAGCAGTTAATCGGGTCAAAGTGTCACTGATTAATAAACACACCTTGTAGCCTTGTAGATAGAGTAACGTTTACTATCACAGCTTTATGAGTTAGGACATTATTAGAGGACATTTCATGGAAACCCATAAGCCTTCAGCCTCAGTAACATTCCTCGTTGGCACTGGGGCGCAGTGCTGTAATCCAACCACTTGCGGACAAATTTCTGTGGAGATTTTAGGCAATATGTTCTATACTCGCTCCTATTCCTGCATACTCTAGATGGTTTTCATGAGGTGTCCGTGTTGGATGGTAGTCAGTGGGTGATGTATAGGGGAGAGAACTGTGAATCGACCTTGTGAGTTAGATGAAAATCAAATCAGTACTACGTGGTTCGGATTCCAAGTAAATATGTAGGTTTCTGAGTTATCTTGACTATTGGGATATTAATAAATAGCTCTTCCTAAGGAACAATCGACCTTAGTTAGTGACAATGACAACACTAAACACACTAACACACCCCTCATATTCGCCCATATCTTGAAGATAGGATTCCTAATAATGAATGAATTTACTGTGGTAATACGCTGGTCAGAAGTGCAGTGTGAGTTGATAAATATTATTTTTTGCAAACTTTTAGCCCATACAAAATGTTTCGAAAACGAAGGAGAAGTTTACAAATTAAATAGTAATGCCTTTAATCATCTTACTTGAGTGTGTAATTCAATACAACCCTTTCTTTGTGGTTTTGGACGCCTTTTTTGTTTGGTTTAATGAAGAGCGGTGTCGGTATACTGAATGTCTAGACCTAAGGGAATATTGGGATTTTGCAGGAGAATTTAATTTCCCACTTAAGTTTCTAAAGTCAGTATTTACATTTTGTTGGCTTTAGGAGAAAATAGGCACTACAAAAACTATTAGAAAGGTCCAGTGTGGGAAAAATATGGAAACGCACAACGTTATTTTTTTTCTATAGATAATTTGATAATTGAACCTTTTTAATAATTGTGTTCCATAAAGTATAATTTTTTTATCAGAATAATTTAATTCATTACGGTAAGTAACTCTTCATTTGTTAAAAACTAGCATCTTATCACTAAATATAAGATTCTTATGTTTAGTGATAAGAAGCTTGTATTTTTATATAACCTTACATTAGTTTATCTTATCACAACTTTTTGGGATATATTTCGATTTAATTTCTAAAATCATTTTCAATCCCTTCTTCAAAAATAAAGGAACATAAAATTACTAGGTAAAAAAATCGTTATTTTCATTTATTTAATTTTTTTTACATATTAATTTTATGTTTGTTGATTTTTGAAGAAGAGATTGAAAATGATTTTAGAAATTAAATCGAAATATATCCCAAAAAGTTATATTATTTAGTTATGAGAAGCTAATTTAATGTTAATGCTCAGAATAATTTACTTAAAACCGTTAAATAGCGAAGAAATAATATTGTTCAAATTAGTTACTTTAAAATTTAAATTATTGCTATTCTGGAAAGGATAACCTTTCGAAGTCCTGTTTGCGGTAATTAATTTCTCTTAAATAGACCTTTTATTTGATCCCAAACTCGACCTAGGCTTGCGTTGAAGATTTTCGTTCAACTCCTCTTGGGAGAGATCTCAACTCCCCCTGAAAAGATGAAATATCGCTAATGGCGTCAAAAAGTATGTTCTTTGTAACCATGATCATTTAAAAGATTTCACTGTCATAATTGAAGTAATGCAAAAGTTGTAAAAGTGTTTTCATATTTTTCCACCCCTCCTAAATACAGTAGTATAAATATTATTTAGATTCCAGCAGCTGTTATTTCATATACATCATTAATATTTTAACAGTTATTTTGACTCATTTAAACCTCATTCCATGTTATTCTTATGGACAAGAAAACGTACTTTGAGGCCTTCCCATGGCCTTCAGGGTAAAAATATTGAACGATGAAAACCTTATTGTACAGCTATAAATAGGGGCACATTTTTTACAACTCAATCGTTAAAATTGTTTATGAAATAAGGAAAGAGTTGCGTTTACAAAAACAGGCTTCACGTATTATATGTATGTAAGGATTTTATAAGTTACTGATCATATAACAACTGAAATAAAGATTGTAAATCCGTCAACTATTTGTGATAAAATTTCTAACTATTCAAACAATTTGTCCTTGAATGAAAAATGGATGTTTAAACTGAAACAATAAATCATTCTAGCCACAGGTGAAGTATTATTTCGACGTGATTATTTCACACTATGTCGTTTCTGGTTTTACGTCTTATTTTACGTCATAGGATTGGTAAAGCACTAAATTACTCTGTTAGTGTTTATTTCATGTTTATTTTTGTGTAGCTTGTCCCACTGTTCACGTAAATAAACTGAAACGAGGACAAACCCTGTAACTACAACTCTACCCAATAATGGGGCCATTACATAAATAAACTACCGACTAGAGACAAGTCAGCGTTCATAAGCTAATGAAGTGTTATAGACCAAAGTTTATGGATATAAGGGGAGGGGTGTAGATTATGAGTCCCAGCTGTGCGTTTAGTTTCAGCGCCAGCAACTTCTGCAGGACATCTTCGAGTCCAGTTTTAAAATCCAATGAAGATCATTGAATCTCTTATGTGTCATACATTTTAGCTTAGCATTAAAGTAAATCATGTGTTACTAAGATTTTTATCGCTACAATGCATTAATGTACATATGATTAATTTAATATTAGTAACACATTTTATAATAAGGATTGAAATATTGTTTAAACAATAAATATACACCAAGGATCGGCTGTATTCGGTTAGTAACAAGACTGCATATACTATTAATGTCAATATTAATATTTATTTTTATAAATATTTAATGAGTTTATGGAGTTTTTTTTTTAAGTAAATAGCACAGCGTATATATATTTTAAACTAATAAATAGTAGCTAACAAAAAAACATACACTATATACACTACTATTTATGTATAACTATGACTGATGTGATAAATTCACCATGATTAATAAAATCGGTGTTATTACAAATTATTTGTTTTGATAATTAATAGAAACAAATTACTTGTAATCGCATATAAAATAATATTTCAGTATTGTGTAATGTTCAATATTTAACTTAGTTAAAATTTTCAGGGAATGAAAAATGTCAATTCTATGTTAACTCCAACCTTTGGAAATTTTAATTAATTCTATAGAAAAAATTTGTTTGGTATTGTTTGATTTAGAGATCGTGTGTATTTTTTGTTATAATTGTAATTATTACTGAGAAATTTATTAAATTTAAATTTGTTTTGGGCAAAGCATCTATTTATCCGAAATTCATAACAATAGAAGCGATTGATCGTAAGTAAATGAAATATTTCATTGTACACATTACTAGAAAATAAAAAATAATTATAACAATAGTAGAGTTAGCGGTAAACGTTAATCACTGTTCGTGGTTTCCCTCTGCAGACATTTATCAGAGCCGTGCCTCTGGTTGATGCAATAGCAAAACAGAAATGCACTGCGGGTGTTGCCTATACAAAAGTACTACGGCGTTTTGGTGAATGCTGATTTATACTGAAAATACATTGTATACATATAATTACTCTTTTTTATATAGATGTACACAAAATGTCACTATGAGAACAGTCATGAATTTGCCTGAAATCTCAGCATGATCTAAATGTCGTAAGGTCAGATTTAAAACAGAAACCCTGATTTGGTCGGTTGTTGACAAAAATAGTTAAGATAATTTATATACAAAATTAAATTTAATATACAAAATACAATGCCTATGCTTGCTTAATGCTCATAGCATCCTTAACATTTATATGATTTTATACCACCTTGGTGCCAAGGTCATTTTAAAATTTATGTTAGAAGGACTACAAACGAATACAGTTCTTTGAAATATTTACATTGTCAAATGTAAGAAACAAATTAAAGTCACTTGCCATAGGCTTGACGTCGGGAATGGTGAAATTTTAATCTCAAGCCGCAATTAAAGTTTTCCGAGAGCTGTAAGCCGATCTATATCGCATTCATTCATATTGTACTTAGTATAATATAGTTTCTTTCCTTAGGGTTTTTTAATTACTATTAGTATTATACAGTGCTAACAAGAAGTGAACAGTTTAGTAACTCTAAAATAAAATGTTCATACCTAATCAAAAGTTTTTTTCTACTGTCATAATGCCGTTGGCAACCGTGGCGTCAATCACAGGCCTTTGTGTGCTTGTATACGATAAGTACAGTCTCCATCAGGCTAATCCAGGCCTTTGTGAATGTGTGACACTTTCACACATTTCACAAGTTCACACATGGTTTAACCAATGAAACCGTAATCGTGCGCTCTTCCCTTTGATACCAGGGTAATGAACCTATTGTAGATAAACCAGGATTCTTTGTTCATTGTTAAAACGTTAGTTGACAACTATAATTAGACCGGACAGTATGCGACCTGCGTGTCATATTTAGCACATGTAGGGGTTCCAGCAGCAGAGGGGAATCATTCCACCACTGAGCTGCTTTACTTCACTACGCCTCCTAGAGTTCAACTTCCACAACAGTGTTTAATTGAAAAAAATTACTCTAACGAACTATACAAGTTTGTGTAATTGCTATTTATTGTTTTTAATTTCATTGTCTTATTGCTATTACTAATTGTTATTTTAATACTAAATAATGATTTAATTTAATCGTTCTAAGCTTGAATCGTTGATGTTAATCAAACCAACCGATGATCACTCCTGCTAATAACATAATGGGTGGGGCTTGCTATTGCACTGTCAGCAAGTGGTCCTCCGTAATCCTGTATGCCATGAAACTTTTTAAATGGAATTATTGAGTAAGGGGAGAGTACATTTCAGTCTCACTTCCACCACTCTGTGTATATCACTCACTGTGTTCAGGAGGTCATTTTCTAAACGGCCAAGATCTAATTTAATGCAATAAGATTGCATTAATTTGTTGTTTTAATACACCAGCTGTTATGAATAATTACTATACAGTATAATTAATACTCGTAAGTTGAAAGTAAGCTTCGTTACTCTCTTACAAGTGAGTGCATCATCCCCTTTGTAATGAGATAAACAGTTTGCATCCAAACGGACTTATCTCTCCATTGCCTCACAGACTAACTGAACTATTATCATCAAACTCCAGAGCAAGCTACTTATTGCAGGCCATGAGAGACACAGGCCCGTTGATGCTGCAACCTGAGAATATTCTAGAATATTCCACAAAATTCCTAAACATTCTAGAATAACACTCGAATGTTTCAAAGTACAAAGCAGCATAGTTAAACGTATATGGTACTCAGTTACGAGCAAGATCTCCAAAACCATAAAAAAAATACCTATCTTGAAATTTTGAGATATTGCAGATTTTCTATCAGAGAGGTGCTTTGAGGAATGAGATTTGAAATTCTTTTCCCAATGGTTAGAAACAATCCTTAAAAGAACTCGTTCAGCTACCATAAGAAAATGTCTGACAATACTTAAAAATTATAGTTAAAAAATTATAGCAAAACAATATTTAATATTAATGTTCTGTTACATTTAGTTTTATAATATAATTGACCTAATTGTTAAATAAGTCTTAATATACAGGCTGACACTAAATGTAGATATGTCACGAGTGCAGCGAGTGATATTAAGTACCAACCGGCATTATTAATAAGTGTAGTGAATAATAAGGTTGGGACGCAAAGCGTACAGGTGTGTCCCCTAATTATGTATATAAAATCGAAATGCTTGTCTTACTGACTCAGCGCTGGTTATTCAACCATCGTGAAGTCATGGAGGTAAAATTTATTATAACCATAATAATATTTATTGTATGAACACTGTCAGCACTAGTGGCACAGTGCTGTAAGCCAGCTACTTGGGAACAAGTGTTGAGGAGATTGTGGATGATAGGTTCTATGCTCGGTCCTCTTAATACTGACACGGCGTCCACTCAATGGTTGCTATTGATAATAACACTACTAGAGATGGGGTGTGCATGTTGGAGTGGTCAGGGTCCAGAGGTTGTTTAGGGATGAGAATTGTGTATCAGGCTTGTCAGTTAGCTGAAAATTAGACCAATACTATATGGTTCGGACTCCACGTAAAGATGTAGGTCCCTTAGTTGCCCTGACTATTGGGCTATCATAAATGACTCTTTCTAAGGAATAGCCAATCTTATTTAGTATCATCACACTCATATCTGCCCATATCTCCAAGATTCATGTTTTACTATTCCTACAGTACTCATACACAATCCTAAAGATATGAGCTATTCTTTGTGTCCTTAAGAGCCAAGCTATACTATTAGGGTCCATTTTGAGGCATTTTGTTTTCCTTAGAAAGATCTACAATGCAATTCACACAACTCGATCTATTCACTCTTTTAGACTCCTTAGAACTTAGGCCTTTTTCTAACGCCTTGAATATATCCCCCTGATGTGGTAAACTATTGACAGTTGCTTTGAAGATTCGATTTTTAGACTTATTATTGATTTTCACAAAATATTTTCATCAAGCTCAAGCTTGTAAATTTAAACTTCTACTATTTTGTACAGGTGCAACATTATGAGGACAGATCTAAATCTATGGCATTATGCTTTCCTAATGAAGATATTTAATTTGATGTATAACTTAACCCACGCTCTTGTTTAACATTTTCTTCTGGCTCCTTATGGGCCATTCCCCTGGTGTTTTGACAAAATGCATAGTTGTTTCAAAAAAGTACATTTTTTAGGATTAATGTGTTAAGTTTAATTGCTTAATCAATAATGGTTGACAATATCACTATATTGTCAACTATATAGTGACACTTCTATCCCTACAGAAACGTGCATGTTTCCACTTACCTAAGTTTACACATCTACATTGTAATTAATGTAATGCAGTAGTAGTGTGACAGCTAAAGAGTGTAAGAAATTCAAGTGGAATTACCAAGATATCAAAAGAAACTAATGACAAGAGTTCTCACTTTTGTGGTTTAGCTACTAGCGCCCAGCACAAAACAGTCATACACCTACATCATTAAAATGTTCCGGCCTGCTTCCCCCGCACTGTACAAATATGACTTGATATTCTCTTGTTGCATTAATTGTGTTTTCACACAAAACATCTGTCTGTTGAGTGTTTGACAAGCAGCTTATATATTTTTACATTAAGTAATTTTAAAAGCTACTATTCTATGGGTACGAATTGTTAGGTGTGGTACCTAATCCTACCCTAATGAATAGTTGTTAAAAATGTACAGTATATTGCGGGGTAACATTACTAGAGCTAATGTATGGATTGCTATCCTGTGATGGTATCTTTAAAGGTAGTGCAGCTTTTTGAGAAGAGTTATTGACTTGAATAAATATACATGAATTCACACTGCACTCACTCAACATATTGAATTCATACCATAGCCACTTAACATATATGAATTCAAACTGCACTCACTTAACATACATAAATACATACTGCACTCACTTGTACTCCGCACTCACTTAACATACATAAATACATACTGCACTCACTCAACATATTGAATTCATACCATAGTCACTTAACATATATGAATTCACACTGCACTCACTTAACATACATAAATACATACTGCACTCACTCAACATATTGAATTCATACCATAGTCACTTAACATGAATCACACTGCACTCACTTAACATACATGAATGCACTCCGCACTAACTTAACGAACATGAATGTACTCAGTACTCACTTAGCATACATGAATGTACTCCGCACTCACTTAACATACATGAATGCACACTGCACTCACTTAACATAGGGCCTACATGAATACACCCTGCACTTTCTTACATACATGAATACACCTTGCACTCACTTAATTTACATGAATGTACACTGCACTCATATACATGAATGTACACTGCACTCACTACTCACTTAATGTACATGAATGCACATTGCACACACTTATAATATTATGAATTCATACTGCACACACTTATCAAAAAATTCTACAAATTTGTCTAAAAAAGTTGCACTTGTGCCGGCACAAATATCACACATGGAAACGGTCTAGAAAATATCACTGTACAATTGCTGGGGACATAAGTGTAGCAAGGTTCTGTAGGACAAAACATGTGTTGTGACTAGATCATTTTCATGGTACTTGTGCCTGACACATGTCCCGCATCTTGTTTCCGGACTTGTATGAATGTAAATGAGTCTTAAGAAGAAAATCAGCCTGTTAAAAAAAAAAAAAAAAAAAAAAAGAATGACTGGCATATCCAAACAGAGACAGAGTTTATGTTGAACCCAAACTTACAGGTGTAACTATCTCCACTCTTTATTCTTTCAGTATCGGTGTACAACTGTAAGTAAAGTGTAAATTTATTAATGCTAATTTGAGATCCAATTTAAGCCCTAAGCCCCTTCGTTACAAGATCATTTGTGTAATTTTCCTAAGATTCCTAAAATTATTACAGCCCACTACAAAACTTTAAGTGGTTGGTTTAATAGTGGTCTAACCAAAAAGTTGCTGAATCATTAAACAAGACAAGTGTGAAATGCTTTTATAGAATTATGAAATAAGCACCAACACCGTTAATTACAGAATATATTTCAAATATCACTTAATACGCTAAATAACATTAATTTGTATACTGTACATTAAATGCAAATACATCAGAAAATACATATATTTAAATAAACTACAATTAGTAAAATACATACCCTAATGGAAACTAGAATGATTTATTGTCTCGGGTTAAAGCATCCATTTGTCATTCAAGAGCAATTTGCTTGCATGGTTATTACTCTAAATTACCAACCGTTGACGGACTTGCCATTCTACATTCGGGTTGTTTTAAAAAACATAACATTGAGTAATTCAACTCATAATGTAGTACTGTGTTGTTTTCAACATATGAAGAGAAAGCAACTTACCTTAATGTTTTAAATTGTAAACTATTGCAAAAGTAATAAAACATTCTTTCCATAACACACTTATCCATCAACAAATCATCATTATAAATGAGTCTACTATAATTACTAATTATTTTGTCATAAAACAGCAGATTGTAATTATAATTTAATACTAATCGGATTTGGTTATCTTAACATTTCACATTGTATATTTTAGTGAATATTTCTTATTCTGTAGCTTCTATAAATTAGCACTATTTATTTTGATTAATTTTCTTTTAGTTGTTTTATAAGAGTGGGGATTTTAAATGATTAAATTGATATTTTTTTAAATATAGAAAATTTAACTTGTTTAAATTCAAACTTTGTGTGCCTTGGCTCATCTCAATAAGGTTCCAGGGTACTGCGGTCTCACAGGCAACGAAAAGGCTGATCTCCTAGCTAAGATGGGAGCGAGGACTCCATTCATAGAGCCTGTACCAGTATATGGTATCGGACTTCAACTGCCAGAACTTAAATACTGAACTTGGCGAGAAATCACTACCAAAGCAGATAACAGCGGTTTCACGGCCAAGTCTTTGCAAAATCTCTGTTGAGGGGACACAATCCTACGCTGACCAAATGACTCGCTGCCATGAAACTGAATGACATCAGGTTGATTATTGCTTATATTTCTGGACATGGCCACTTCAGGAAACATCTGGCAAAGATTGATATCAACAGAGAAGACACTAGTTGTCAGCTTTGTGGTGAGGCTCTTCAGTCTACTGAACATCTATTAAGTTAGTGCGAAGTTCTGGAGCTGAGAAGAAGGAGAATATTTGGGTACGAGCTCTCAGGTGAAAGAATGGAAGCTAGTCTTGAGAAAAAGATTTTACAGCTGGTTAAGCCGCTTGGAATAGGTACCCCATTCTAGTAGGTATCAGGGGAGCACAATAAAGCCAAATTTGAAGTGCAATTTAGGAATGGCCTGAAAGCTCTCCTCTCCCTTAGAAAACTAAACTAAGCTGAATATATAAAGCTAGTAAAATAAATATTGTAAAAATGAACTACTTTAAAAACTATGAATATTCAATGTTCCTGATTGATTCTTACATCATGATATCAGCATTCGGAGGACAAATCTTCTAGATTAAATATTTCCCTATGATATGTTACTAACAGTAGGTTAGTATTATTATTCATTCTTATATTAATTCTTATAATAGTATTGTTATACCAACTTACTCTAGATACAGTAGTTGGTATAATATTAATAGTTCAATTGGTATATAAATTATTAATAGTTTTTTAATTAAAGTAATGTAGTTATACCAACCTAGAAATTATAACAAGGTTCAGTGGAATAATCAAGTAATTTGGGGAACAACAATGATAAGCTTGCTTGCATTTTGAGGTTTAGCTACGAGCAGCCAGCACAAAATAGTCATAAACCTACATCTTTAAAATGTTCCGATTTACTTCCTCTACAAAACAGAAACATGTATGATGATAGATTGAGTGTATGATAGAATACTTGTTTGTCATTGTATTCAAGAATATTTAAAACAAATTTAGAAAATTGTATGAACTCAGTATATAGTTATAAAAGGCAAGCGTTAATTTTTCCATGGCATTTAAAATATTGCGTTAATTTCATTCATTTCTTAAGAAGGCAAATCTGAAATTGTTTCAATAACATTTTTTTTAAGAAAACAAATGTTATTGAAAAATTTGACTATTGGATGTTTGTATTATTTGATAATTCAGAAAAAGGTTATACTTGTAACTTAATGTAAAAAAAGACAAATATATCCAATAATTTTTTTTTTTTTATTATTTATTTATTTTTTTTTTTTTTTTGCTATAACATGAGTTTTACATACAATTGTTTTTTGATGTACAAAAATAAAGGAAAATATTAGAGTTAAAAGGTTGTATGAAATCCATCAACATACCGCATTATCTTCAAATATAAAATGGATACGACTATTTTTATTAAAATGGTTGTTGAACTTTGAATTAAAAAAATTATTATATTTTTTGCCACAGGAAGCTTTTAAAGAATGAGCTTACTCCTCTCCAATCAAACTTTCAAAAAATCAGACAAAAGACAATCGAAAAGGCCTGTGCCACGTTGTAATCTTTAGTCTAGTTTTATTTCAAATGCAGTACAATCATTGAATGCTATTTAAAATGCCTAAATATCTCTCCGTTTACAAATGTTGTTGGTTTTAAAAATTAATATAAAATATAATAGTATATAATAATAGGCTATGATAATATACTTACCCCTACCTAAGAGATTGGGTGGGAGGGTTATCACTACTTTATATGTACTTTCATACAGAAACTTTTGACTTTTTATAAATATATACATTTGTTAAACACGTTGGTGGCTACGTGCGGATAAATCCGCACCGGCGGACCCTCCGCGCATCCTGGCGGCGGGTTGTGCCACCATTTGTAGTTGCATAGTTGATTCATCAGTGTGAAATCGGATCTCGTAGAGGTAGAACGTTACGTTGTCAGGCCCTTGTATACGAACCTATTGATATTTGTGTGCGTCAGTCGCAAGTTTGGAAGTGTTTTCGCTTCCCATAAGTGTTTTCTGTTTATTGGTGTGTTTTTTTAGGATTAGAATGAATTTTGTCATTTCAGGCTTAGCCCTCTACGTGTTAACTCATGTGTACTAAGATTTTTAGTTTTTTTTTTTTTGTTCTGTCAAAAATCTGTACTGGCCAGTTTGGTCCTGTCGATGAACTTTATTCAACGAGTGAAGGACCGGCCTTTAGCTCAGTTGGGGATTAGAACCTTAGACATTACCCTCCGCAATCTAAAACCTTAGACACTGAGCCAGTACACATTAAAATTTATGTTGCAGCAACAAAATGTAAAACTGTGCATTTCAGATATAATTTCGAGATTTTTTTTATTTTGGTCCATATTCTTGACCTCTTGTTTTATTTATTACAAAACAAACAATTCTTTACTAACTTCATTTCACCTCCATTACAGTTGGTAAATAAATAACTTTACATTCAAGTTATGTGTTTTTTTTTCTTGATTAAGATATCTCACAAAACAACATCACTCAAGAAATAAACAAGATTTTTAAACCGTGAATTAGTTCAAGAATATAAAAAAAACAGGTGTAATGTTACATCATTTATTATGTTACATGCTTCACTTACATTTCAATTCTAAACATTATTACAATTATTTCGATTTATTTTATTAAGCGAACTTAAGTCTAGAAAATAAAATCAGTATGACATACTATTTATATGGCTTGTTGAATTACATTTACAACCTTAAAATATATTAATGTATTATAGCAATTAATAAGGCACTTATATAACAACACGACATTCAGGAAAAGTTACTTGAGCGTTAAAAGTTATAATGACGTTGAAGAATGTTCTTTAACATTTATAATATCTAATTGATTACCTCGTAATAAAACTTATTTACATTCTGATCTTTTCAGTATTTAAATATGAAAAAAATGGTACTGTATTAAGAATATTTAGAAAGTACATTTATTTCATGTTTGAGAAAAAATTACTAACAAAAATGTATTCCAATCAAAAGGAACCTCAATATTTCAGAACTGCCTTATACCAGAAGGCAAATTAATAGTCAATCATGTTAAAATTTCAAAAGTCTCTTTACTTTTGGTATAAAGTGACTTGAATACAGTATTTTGTTCAGTTCGTGTTATCAGTTATGATATAACACGTCTATATACACATTTTACAAATCGTAAAAACTCTCAAATCTGGCATCATTTGTGACTAAATTAATAAGGCAAGATTAAGACACAAGTTAATATTTAGTACAAAATTCACAGAGTGTTATTAGAAAATGTGTACAATACAATATGTTTTTCTTTAAATACAAATTTAATTACTTTGAACAGCAAGACCTCCTTTATTTTATAATAAATAAACGTACCACAATAAACATATGCAAAATGATTTTCAAGATATTTCTAGCTCTGTAATACTATTATAGTAAGTGTAAAAGTTTACGTTTTATTGCAGTTAACCATTTTCTTCATGGAGTGCTGGATCTATCTCAACAATTTTGGTAATTGTTGTTTCCTTTTATTCATTTTTCTTTCAGTTTAATTGAATATTGCACATAGAGATTCAAAATTAAAGCAGATCTTGATGTGACTGAAATGTTCACTTTTTACATTCAAGACTATTGGGTTCACATAATCACACAAGGCATGGCGCAGCAGACGGGGAGACAAACTGGTACCACAGTCTTCCCCGAACTTTCTTTCGACTTCATTTTGCTGCTAGACTCGTATTCGTACTTTGCTTTCGCTTTGTATTTTCCACCACCACTCTAATAACAAACAAAATAGTTCAAATTTTTTCAAACTGTTTGTGATTTAACAAAAATTCAGCAGCTAAATGGATCTTTTGCAAAAGTGTAATAATATAAATATGTGTCCATATATTTTTTATATTTAAATAAAAAGGTATATTGGAAACATCAATAAATTGCTTCAAATAAAAACAATTAAAACTCAGATAGGATTATGTAAAACTAAAGCAATCTATAACAATTATAACATAAAGGGAACAAATTTTAAGATAAATGTATTGCCCTTGAATGTACATTGTACAATAGATACTTCATATGAAATAACTGCTGTAGTAGTAATCCGTTAGTAGGTTCTGCCACTACTGCTGGTTCAAACGACATGTACATGGTTTAGTACTCCCTTTTGAACCTCAAAATAGTCGATAAAAATTAGAGGCACAAAATTTAACACTGGATGAACAGTATATCTATGCCTGCATTTCTTATTAACCTATAAAATATATGTCTAATGTTGAAAAGATAACTAACATTTTTAATATAATACATACAACTGCATAGCAATGTATAAGTGTGTCATTTCAATACTATATGTTAAATTACGCAATATATGCAAAGGACACTTTTTAAAATGGTATATAAAACAAAGTTTTGAAAAGAAATTTTTTAAATCATATTAGAGTATTTAAAATCAGTTACATAAATATATTTTATATTTAATGATCAATTGATATTATACTGCAGTAGACAATGACAGCACTTCGCTACCTAACCACCAGGTAGCGAAGTATCCATCGGTAGATAACCATCTACCCTTGTGTATCTTTTACCCCGAGGTTTCCTTTAATCCATCATATCACTACTGTATAAAAGCTCGACCTGCAGTATTTCCATATAAAAATATTGCATACTAACTGTGCTTTTAAGTTTAGTGTCTGATTTCTAATAATCTCAAAATATAGTAACCAGACTGGGAGGAAATAAGTCTTGAAGAAGCTTATTTCACACGATTTGGCCATGCCCTATGTCTGGGCTATTGCTAATTGCTGTATTCCAGTTAATCACAAAATTATCTCATTGAAATCATATTTTCCTCCTAGATAATAAAGTTTCATAGTTTATTTTAGTCTAAGTTCACTTTAGGGAGGTGCAAAGCTGCAAGATCGTGATAACAGAAATGACCTTAAAACATTACACAATAGAAACCTAGCTACTGCTTATGACCAAGGTCTTATTGAATATCTACATCATTGAAGTTCCTCCGTGCCAAATTTCAGCTTCATTGACTCTGTTGATATCTAAAAAACTAATCAGACAATCATAAAGGCAGGTTTTTATACAGGTTTTATCATGTCCAATGAGCATGCTATGGCTGTATTCTTATGATTGTTTTAATGTTCTGATTAACATCAGATTGTGTTAACTTTTAGAGAACTCAGAGAATTGTGTCTGAATTCATAGAATATCGAGTTCCTTTCTCCTCATGTTTAGCTATGTTATAAGAACAGACCATTGCTGTATTCAAATGAGTTTTGAAATTGAAATCAGTTTGTTTTCCTAAATAACAAAGTGTCATGGTCTACTTTTAGAGAGTGCAATGTAGGATAATTGTGCCTGAATCAGTGGTTTCTCACCACTGTGTTTACACATTCATTACGATGTGAAGATTTCTTTAATTTTATATATTTCCGTTTTCCTGCAAAATTATGTTTGTTCTATAAGATGTAAGAGTTTTTGTCAAGAAAAGCATATAGATCTTGTCGATTCTTACATGCAAATTAAAATTCTAGCTCCAAGATTAAAGGAGGTGTGATAGAACAAAAGGTCTTAGGAACAAAGTTGTATATCCTTTGGTAATGATAATGGTAGTAATCATATATGTATAAACTAGTTCACGTTAGGGCTACTATTTTAATAAATTAAATGATAAATATAATAAAGTACCCTTTTATTCATTTTTTATAAAAATATATTACCGGTTTCGGCTCTTAGGCCATCTTCAGATAGTAAATAATATAACCTAAAATAAATTAACAAATTATAAAAATAAAAATAAAACAGATGAAAATAACATAACATATGATTAATTTAGTTTGTGGGTAAGTTGAATTTTACTTTTTGATTCTTATGTTTTTTAACTTCTCTTATTTTTTCGTATATAGGATTGTTCATGTTAATTTGTGTATTTAATATGTTCTTTGGTTCATTATAATTGTTTATGTATATGTGTAAATTTTCTTTTGTATTCATTTTTTCTCCTTTCTTCTCGTATTCTAAAACTGTAACATTTTCATTTATATTTTGATAACTGTGATTTGATTGGAGAATATGTTCTGCAAAGTTAGATTTATTTGATGTTGAATTGTTGTTTCTTATGGCTTGTATGTGTTCTTTGTAACGTAAATTAAATGTTCTTCCAGTTTGTCCTATGTAAAAAGAATTGCATTCTGAGCATTTTATTTTATATATTCCAGATTTGTCATATTTGTTATTTTTATTTTCTTTGTTGGATAATTTGTTAATTAAAGTAAAAGTATTGTTCTTTGTTTTGTAACTGAGTGTATAATTACTGTGTTGAAATGTCTTTCTAATAGCTTTATTCATTTTTGTATTGTAAGGAACACTGATAAATTTTTTCTTTTCTTTTTCTTCCATTTTCTTATTCTTGTTTCTTTTTATTCTTTTTATTAATTTGTCAACAATTGTCGGATTGTAACCATTTTTCGAAGCTAAGTATTTTATTGTTCTTTTTTCTTCTTCATAATCATATTTTTGCATTGGGACGTTTAACATTCTGTTTATCATTGATCTAAAACTAGATAATTTGTACTTCCATGGGTGGTTAGAATTATATGGAATTAGTAGGTCACTTTGGGTTGATTTTCTAAAAATTTTGAAAGAGTGTTTATTTCCAATATTTGTGATTGTTAGATCTAAATAGTTTATTTCTTTTGTTTCATTTTCTTTTGTAAATTTTATTTTGTCATTTAATGAATTTAAGTATTCTAGTAATTCGTCACTTTCTTTTTCGTTTCCTTGGAAAAGACATATTACATCATCAACATAACGAAACCAATAGATTATTTTTTGTTTGTGAGGATTTGATTCATTCAAAATTTTGTTTTGTTCCAGATTGTGTAAAAAGATGTTTGATATTATTCCTGATAAATGAGATCCCATTGGATGGTAGTAATCAATAGCACAATTTGTTTAGCCACTACATGCACAATTGGAAAACACTGTTTTTGACATTAAAAATTTTCTTAGTAAAACGATTTCAATTTCAGAAAACACAACAAATTTTTCAAAACTCCTTCTTATATCACACCTACAACATAAGAGCAAACATCCTACCAAATTTTAATCTTGAAGGTTTAGTTGTTTTTTAAATACAGTGATCATTGTGGAAATGAGTCAGTGGTATTTGGCTTTTATATACTGAAGTAATACCGTTGAATACAGAAACTAGAAGCCTGCCCACTCTTACGGATCCCGTGAAGTTGGGTTTCCTATTCGGTGAAATTAGTTCTCTTAGGTGTCTCACAGGTAGCACCAGAGGTCTCCCTCTCTCTATATCTCTTCGCCCATCCCTCTGTCTCTCCTGCGCCCGTTAAAATAACTAATAGTTGAGCTAATAATACGCAAAATAGTTTTCTAAGCACTTAGCTGAAATGAACCACTGTGAGACAGCAGCACAGGCAGCAAATTTATTGGCTTAGGCAGTCTAATGTGGTGTCCACAGATTTCTCTAAGTAGTGTCCATGTTGATGGCGACCATTGAGCAGACAACATGTCCGTATTAAAAAGACCATGCATATAGCCTATTGCCTACAATCACCACAACTCTTTATCCCCAAGTAGCTGGGTTACAGCACTGCGTAACTAGTGCCAAGATACACTAGTCATAGTATCTAAAGACTTGGTTTTCCTATGGGACTGAGATGGGTCTACAGACCTGAAATCGATACTTCAAAATCAATTTGGATTGCTAACATATGTTTATTAATAAAAGCAATCAAACATGTAGGCCTTCTTTCCAGAAGAGTTATATTTGACAAGTCTGAATAAAAAACAATACCATCCAAAGGAATATCAGTAGTCACATGTCTTCTTACCTGGGACTGCATCATCGACTCTTCCTTCTTGGCGAATAGTTCCACACCAGGTGGATAGTAGACAGGTGGCCCAGCGATGTTCTTGGACTTGACCTGCATGGCGGCAGCTGTGGAGGCAGGTGAAGGCCCAGTGGCCGGAGGAGGGGTGGGTGGGGCATCCCGAGGTGGGGCCTCAGTCCTCTGAATGGATGGTTCTCTCACAGGCATGTAGCGGGTACTCTCGTGGTGGTGCTGTAACATCAAATGGTCTCAATTAATGATATAGTAAATTTTAGGAGTTTTTTTTTTCAATTTGAAACAGCAGGGAATATTTATCCAGTTTTCTTTTTAAAATTCAGTTAGAAACACAAGAGATGGAACAGCATTACTAAGCTGATTTGTGTTCCTGTACTTAGATCAGTTTATCCCAGGTAAAAATAGATAAAAAAACTTATTTTATGTATTGTAATCTGCTGATCCATTAATTTATCTAAACGATGTTCCTATTTATTTTATTTAAGAATAAAGTTAAAATATTCTTGAGCTTACCTGAATATCAGTGTCTGAGAATGAAGCCATGAGTTCATCCAGTTTCTTCGGTGGCTGCTGCTGTTGCTCTGGTGTGGGAGAGGGTGTCGGGAATGGCCTAGGTAACAAGGGAGCTCCCTCCTCCCCCGGGTACTTTGATGAGTGAGTGGTCTGACTTGAGTACTTATAGGTGATGACAGTAGGCTGAGAGGGCTGTGACGGGGGCGGAGACACCTGGTAGGTCAGGGTCCGACTGGGGTCTGAAGGGCTGAACTTTTGCGCAGGCTGTGGTGACTGGGGTCTCTGATATGGCTGGTGCGATGATGACTGGTCAAAGTTGTATGTTTTCACCGTTGTGGTCTTGGTGGCAGGGAGAGGAGGGGGAGTGAAGGAGACAGGAGAAGGGGATCGGTGAGGTGGAGGGCTACGAGGAACCTCCTGTGGGTATTTGTTATCTCGTGAGGTTGAGTTATAGGAGTAGCTGTTGACTGTTGTCATTTTGGAACTGGTGTTTCTGATAGGCTCCTGGGGTGTGTTGTAAGTGTAATTACGGACAGTTGTCACCTTGGTGGATGGTGAGGGTGAGCGCAGGGGTGGCTGCCTGACCCCTTCAGGAGAGAAGTCTCGGTTGGAGTAGTTGTATTGGCGCACGTCTGTCCGTGTTGTTGATGAATTCCTCCCTCCAGATGGGGAAGGGGACCTAATAATCACAATATATCAGGTATAATAAGAACAAATAGACCTTTCGATATGATTTACTAAAAAAACAACTTTCCCCGTTGATAGCCCTTCAGTACACCCACATATAACTGATGTTATTGCATGAGTGTAAAGAGAGTAATTCTACTTTCTTTATTTATAGAATAGTATCCAAATCATTTACTGTTAAATTACTTAAAAAGCATAACAAGGCTAATTGGATCATTCCTTCCCCTATTGAAGTGGACTGCTTGAAGATAAAGGATTCCATACAGTTATGGCAGGCTTGGTTAGAGGAATGATGAAATCATGATCGAGGGTGGATTTAGATAGATGGGTTGATAAAAGGATGCTACATTTTGTGTAAGTTAAGTATTCACTCATCTTAACAAGAGTAATGAAATTACAAAGGGACCAAAGACCAAAATAAGCCAAAAAAAAAAATAAAAACGTTTTACACGACACTAATTTTTAAAAACCTTAATGATGCCATGTAAAGCACCCATGAGCATTGTATTGTAATTTATATAAACAAAACATAGTATAATTTATATAAAAATATAATTGAATCAATTTAAATACTTCATTATGATAAAAAAACTTACAAAATTGTAGGTAGAATAGTAATAGAAATGTTCAAAAAATTTTATGAACTATATAAAAAGGAAGATTTAAAATAACATTAAATGGTACGAACAAAGAACCGTCATACAACACAAATTTACTATGAGATGAGGACAAATATTTTTTTCATTGAATTTGGTAAACCATCTTTTCTTTTTTGAACTGGAAAGAGTCTATGTCTACTGTATATTCAGGAACCATTTTATATTGATACCTTTTCATCCACCTAATTATATCAACCCTGTATATTTTAGCAATCTTAACATAGCCTTGCATGAGGGGGGCACATCAATCAATCAAACAGTCAAATCATTTATACATTACTAAGCAATAGCATAAGTTCTACCCAATAACAAGACTGGTACTTGAGAGCTTCAAGTAATAAAATAACCCATGTTCCTGCAACAAATCTACTAACCTGTGCATTGTTGGGGTCCTGGGCACCTCATCAGAGCTGGAGTAGTTGTATGTGCGGACAGAGGTAAGTTGGCGTGCCGGAGAGGGTTGTCTGCGGTCTTGAGGTGGGGAAAGATCTCGTGAGCCGCTTCCTGTACAATGCCAGACTATCTGTTAGACAACATTTTCAGCGGAGGATTCCTTAAACATGCTGCTTTAAAGAAAAGCAGGTTAACATTTTCACACATTTCTTTCGGCTGTCTGTAAGATGCATATTTAAATAAAATTATGTGCTTTACTTAATATTTTTACTCCCTTGAATTAGGAATAGGTAAGAAACAACAGTTATAAATTTTGAAAAGTATGAAACTCTTAGTAAATGTTGGTAAAACAGAGTTTTAGAACATTTCTTTGCAGTTTGAATAACTGAAGATTAATAAATGTATTGAAATGAAATATATATTCTACAGAAAGATTTTCTACGTTCTCTAGTACACTTAAAGTTAGGAGTTATTATGAAATTCATGTGACATACAAAATATATTACCACACCTGAATGTAAACCGATTCCTAGGAGATCGTAGGAAGAAAATCTGTTACTTTCAGACTTGGACAGTTCTGTTTTTAAGACGCACTTTGGCAAATCATTAACAAAAAGATTGATAAGATATAAACAAGTATCGATTGTGAATGAGACTAATGAGGGTAGATGAATAAGTGAAGTCTTTGCTACTATCCAGGTTGACTGACTTTTAGAAAGGGATGTATTATAATTGCATAACTGTCCAATGGTAAGGACAACTAAAAGGGGCTTACATTGTATTGTGGAAACCGAACCAGGTAGTGTTGATTTGATTTTTGACTAAGTGACAAGCCTGATATTCGGTTTTGGGCAACATCCAAACTCTTGTCACCTCCCGACACGGACATATTGATGTGAATCATCTAAATCAGATTAGGAAATCGTCTTATCAAAGATTGGAACATACTTTCATGTTCTAACTATCGTATCAAAGATTAAATTTGTTTGCCAGGACTGTATATGAAAGGTGTATCCCATCTTGAATGGATTTATTACTTACATCATCTTGGCTTAATTTTATTTGAAAGATAAATACTCCAGTTCCAGTTAGGCAACATTATGTATATAGCGAGAATTCACACCACTGATGATATTACATGCAATGTATTTGAAAGGACCAAGGCAATAAATGTTACATTTTTTTGTCTCAGAGCCTAGGTTAAAATGTAGAGATCTTTTATTGTTCTTCATTATATTTGTGGTAGGAGGATGAATGTTGTAGGACCCACTAACTGTACCTAGGCCACATACATGAAAGATGATAGTGAACATATAGAGGATCTATAGTATTAAGTTCAGTATTATTAAGGGGAAGGTATTTCATAGACACAGAACCTTTCATAGTCAAAGCAAGTGGTTTATGCATTTTACATGGAAAGATTTAATGAGTTACGTACATCGAAGTAAATAATACAACTGGAATACTGGGTAGATAGGAAGTGACGGATAAAAAAACGCACCATCGGCAGCCTTCCCCCACCACCATGATGGACCCAACACAGATGAGTCAGTTTCTCAAGCCGTGCACGTGGTTGTTATTACGGTCCTGACTGTCAATACAATAGGGTAATTGCAATTATACTTATAGATTTGAAATCTTTATTAAATGCAGAATCTGACCATATAAATATAATATTATTTAAATTGTAATTCGAATTTTAACAACTGAAAATATTTAAAAATTATTACATCTTGACATTAAAAAGTTACTAAGCGAGGATTTTTTAAATTTTTTGGTCAGAAGCTAACTTCAAGCGACAAAATTGTAGCTAATGAGATGATCTTCAGCATATAACCAAGCAATTTCAAATAAAATTCGTTAGTCGTGTGTGATGGAGTGATTAATAGCGTGACGAGGTTCTTTATAAGTCATGCCGCGGGCCTTCTTCCCTGGTTCCGCTGATCTTCGTTTACGGTACTCCCAGAAACTTTCTGAGTACAATCAGTACTTATATTAAAGAATTTTTATTACAGGTTACACTACAGGTTAAATACTATACTATCACCTTCTTGGTAAACTATTTACATACTGTAAATTAAAATATAAAATGTAGACTACATATACAGTGACTGGTAATCCCCATTAATTGGACTTTAGCAAGTATTTTTTTAAATATAGGAATGATTATACAATAAATAATTGTATTACATTGAGTATTTCATTCAACGGAGCAGGCAACCCGGTTTCAAATAGTTTCTTCAACGGCAGCCCGGTGCCAGTATTGACATTTATCTTCTATAAATAAATAAAATGTATGATCACATTTATAGAATGATTGAATTCTTTAACTTAAATCAACTATTAAAAAATTTAACATTAATTTAGCTTTACAATGATCGAGTAGCAAAAACATTTTAAAGAATTGCTGGACTAAGGAGGTTGGTGCGACATAAAATCAACCTCGTCACGCTATTAATCACTCTACTGCAAAATATGTGCACACTATATTGTAAATTGCTTGATCACATGTTGAATATCATAGCTTTAACTACAGCTTAAAGTTTTCTTCTGGCTCAAAACTAAAAAATTTCTTCGCATACTAACTTTTTCATGTCACAATGTGATAATTCTTAACTCTTTTCAACTATGGAAACTCTAATTAAAATTAAAAGTAAAATATATATATACCATTGCATTCTTCATCTAAGGCAGATTCCGAATATATAAATATCATTGTACTTAATCTGTGTTACTGAAGGCTAGGAGCGAGTTAACAACTTTGTGCACCATTCGATGAATTGGCTCATTTCCGCTGGGTCCATCATGGTGGTGGGGGAAAGCTGCTACAACGGAGCGCTTTCGTGAACTCATACTTAGCGTTTCAGTTGTATTATTTACTTCGATGGTTACGTAACAGTCGTACTTGACTGAAGTTTGTTATCAATGAATTCAGTAATCTTGTCACATACTGGATGGTGTTTTCTCACAATACATTGTGTGGATCTTTTCCATTAATTCACAAACATAATCATAACTTAGGTTAACATAACATAACCAAACGAAACCTAAAATAACATTTCTAAGCCTAACATAAACTAACCAAACCCAACATAATCTAACTAAACCTAACATAACCTAAACAAACCTAATATAACATAACTTAACCCAAGTACGGTAATGAATTAACGGAAAAGGTTCCATCGTGTTTTTACATGAATCAAAGTTTAGTGTTTGTATGTGAAAGAATCTGATAACTTGCATTGATTTCACAACATTATCAGATTTGTTTAGCGTAATAAAAGTGTTGTTTTATTTTTTCATCCAGAAAATGGTCAGTTTATTAGGGCATCTGCAGATGTGTGACCACGAGATTTAATAGGAAGTTTGTAAATATTCTTAAGATTAGATTATATTTTGTTGAAAATATTGTATTCAGCTGTGCTCTTAACAGTCATATATTAAAATTTCTACAATAAATTATTGCTATTATTTTTTACATATATTTAATTCTAACCAGTGCGTGTGGTCTTGGTCTCATAACGATAGACCTCCTTGTGTGCTACAGGAGGTGGTGGTGTGGGTGATGGCTGCTCTCTCCGTCCGCTGCCTCCTGTGAACACTAGCTCCTTCCGTATTTCTCTATCCCTATCACGGTTCTGTCCCACACTTCCGTACCGCTGCTCCTGGACAGTCCTCTTCTCAACCGAACGTGATACATGGCTTGACCGAGGTGTACTGGACTCAAGTGGTTCCCTGTTAACATAAATTCAATTATATAAAATAATGTTTAGTCTAAGCTGAATAGGATAGAACATTTTTACATGAATTTTAATTGGACACTAACCCAATCCAAGAAAATGTAACTTTTTTACATAAAACTTCACTTGCCAGTTCACATGGGCCTGAAGGCCTGTGCATGAACTTTATTCAACGAGTGAAGTAGGCCTACCGACCTTTGGTTCAGTGGGGATTCAAACCTTGGACCTTGCTTTCCACAGTCCAACGCCTTAGCCACTAAACTGGCTCAGAGGATAAGTTTTATAACTATTAACTTAGAGAATAAGGCAAGCTTGATTGCAACTTTTCTTTGAAATTGATGCTATTCGAAAGAATTAGAAGCTATCTAATAATTAATTTTACTTTCCAGTCTAGCCTAACTGTTTTGTGTTCCGTTATAAAACAGAATTAATAATTGGAGTAATACATCAGTTTGAATATATCATTGACGAGGGAGATAGCAGTGAATTTATATTTTTTAATAAAAGAAGATAAAGGCCATTTTTTAATGTTCCTTTATAAAATATTGTTAGTTATTATAAAAGCATATAAAGGCCAGCGGATTAAAACAGGTATCCTAATAAAGAATTCTACTGTTAAAAAAATGTTATATAATTATAACTATTATGTGTCATTAGTGTAACCTCTGATCTAAAAATCTCCTTATTTAAAAGCAGCCAATTTCAAGGAAGAAAGACTTGTCATAACTCGTCTAATCAGGTGATATGTTTATAACATATTATAACGGGAGTTTCATTGGTTACGTGTTAACTCAACCATTATGTTCATGTCCCCTAAAAAGCACATTCACGGATTAGTAAGACGCCAATCGTAGAGATATAGGCGAAAATGAGTGTGAATGGTTGTGATGAGTTTAGATGAACGAGTGTAGTCATTGTTACTAAGGTTGACTGTTCTTCTGAAAGACCTATAATTTTATAGCCAATGTCCAGGGTAACCAAGGCACCTATATCTTTAGACAGAATCTGAACCACATAGTATTTGTCTTCCCTAAACAAAATATGAACCTTAGCTACCATTCAACAAGGACACCCCAGACTTCTCTAGAAGTGTCCACGTTGATGGCAACCACAAGTGTAGACGTTAGTTGGTCCTCTCTCTATACCAACTAGCCATGTGTCGAACCTATCGCATATTGCCCATTTACTTCTCTATATGCATTGTACATATGCAAGTGTATATAGATATATACATGTACCTTTTTCAGTTTATAAATCACTTTCTGGGCTAAAACAGGAAATGATCTGCATGAATTACTATTTCAACAATGTTTTGTCATGTTGGTTAAGTCCTTCCTTCTCTTGATATTCTTGATATTGATATGTACTTGTTTACTATCTTTATCTTTCTGTTATCTTTTTTAAATAAAACTTCACTTGTCAGTTCACATGGGCTTACAAGCATATGCGTGAACTTTATTCAACGATTGAAGTACCGACCGTTGGTTCAGTGAGGACTCAAACCTTGGACCCTGCCCTCCGCAGTCCAAACCCTTAGCCACTGAGCCACTCAGCACTATGACTTGAGGTTTTAAATTGTTTCTATTAATCCCCTTTTTTTAACATATCAAATAAAGCATGATTTTGAAATATTTAATATTGTTTTATTTTTAAAAATACAGCATTTAATTACACTTACAAGAGCCCAGGATCGATTCCACCGGTGTGTCTAGAAACACCACCTGGAAAAATGCACATTGTTATTTGTTAATTTAAGAAAATTTGGAAGTGTTTACTAAATAAACTGATACGCAATATATTTATGATAAATAGTGTTGCCCTTTAAAATTAATGTAGTTTTAAATTTGTTTCCAAATAAAAATCTATGAAACTAAGTAATAAAAACATAAACCTTAATGATTTAAATAAAATATATAGTTCATAATAAATATTTTAAAACACCTAATAGTCAGAAAATCAAATTACTGACAAAAAAATTGCCGTACCAATAATTGGAGGGAATCTAATTAATATATAATATTTATATTTAAAAAGGGTACACATTGTATGAAACAATCGTAAAAACATTAAAAACAGCCTAAAAAGAATGTCTAGCAAATAAAAGTATGAAAGTTTTTTTCAATTGAACAAGTAATGAGACAAGGATAGTCTTGTTGAGTTAGAGATTTTCTGCCCAAAAGTCTTCTGGACATGTAAGCAATATTTGGAGTGAGTAGATATTAGGCATAAAGAAACCTATTTTAAACACAGCTGAAATATGGTAAACAAATGGTACAAGACTACCTACTTTAGAGCAGTGATGTCTGAAAATCAAGTTCACCAGACAGTCCTAGTATTTGATGATAGATCCACTTGAAATGAACATAAGCTGACTAATAACATGACAGCTATTAGGGAGGTTTTGAGAATTTTACTAAGCGGGGCATTGAAACTTTCATACCAAGCCCTATTTTACAATTTATAGCACGTGAAGAGGTCTTCAGAGGTAAATCTTAAGTTTCTGCAATAAATATGAGAGAGTGCATATCTAACAATGTAAGTTAGATAGAATTGATGCTAGAACCATAAATAGGGAGATATATCCTAGAAAACAGTCTTAAGGTTTGTTGTACTTTTTAGACAATTTAGTACAAAATATTGTGAAATGGCTGATTCAACCAGTTCAAAATTCCAGAAGAAATATAACAAGGGAAAATTAATTATAGAGAGAGCCAGTGGCCGAGCGGTCTACGATGTCAGGACTTTCTCCTAGTTAGAGATAGCTAGTTTGAATCCCTGGCCTTGACAGTTTTTGTCAGTAATATTCACCTTGTACCGTACTGGTTCTCCCCCTTACTCTGTTTGATAAGTTCCCTGCACAGATCATTATGGGGAATGGATAGGGCAAGGTTTAAAATATCGATCAATCGTTTTGTTAAAAAAAAGTGTTTTTTGGCCAACAGCTTCTTAAACAATCTTAATTGTATCAGCTTACCCTGGACATCCACTTAGATGAACTAAATATCCCCGTCCCTAAAAACAGATACTTTCAGAAGTATCATCTGTGCTCTTAGACAGCTTGTAAATAACACACCACCAAAATTGAATTCATGTGTACAGAATTTTGTTCAGGAAATGGGCAGTTAAACAGAGACAGTTTTTTTAAGACTGTGTTAGTTGGAAACTAACTGAAAATTGTATTATTGACTTACTATCAGAAAAGCCAGTCTTTTGGGCTGTATGAAGGTCATCTAGAAGAGAGTCTAACTCAGTGATATTTTGGCGCATCCGTATATCGGCACCTGGAGCTGCTCCGTCTGAGGGCAAGAAACTTATGTTACACATAACATAGTTTACAGCAATGCAATAAAAAAATAATTATTACCTTACACGTTATGTTAATTCCAAAGCAACATATCCCTAATTCACACATTATAATTCTCAAAATAATACTGCAATCTTTAATAGTTTTATCTTGTTTTTACCATTGTTAACATGTGATTGTTGTGAAAAAAATGTTAATATTACTTCAATGTATAATGAATATAAATAACAACCTAAAGTCTTACACCACTGACTCCAGATACTACACCAGATGTTTCATTCCATAAGAAATATGTTGTCAGTTTTAATGTTTGTAGAAATTAGTTTATGTTTGTTGACACTAGGGAGCACTAGCAACATCCTTTCTCTGTTTATACCTCTGGCTCCCTTTGTCTTTCTTAACACATCGCCTTCCAATTTTAAACAGAATGAGACCAAATGATCACTATGAGCTGAGATTCCAAATTTCTCCACAAGATTGCACTACTATCAATACTTTTCTTTCTGTCCTTAACCATTGATTTCACATACATAAAAATAGATTTTTCATCCAGTACTAGATTTATTGTCTCTAATTATCAGAAGACAACCTTACTCATTAAACCCAAGATTCTGCAGTTTCTTTAAATCTAATAGAAACTGGCACAACAATTTCTATTAGATGAGAAATCTATTTGTAATATAATCAAGGCTTCAAGCCTTTAAAATATAATAGAACATCTGGTAAAGGATCTATAATCAATGCTTTCAATAAGCAATGAATATAAATCTCTATAAGAAGTGCAGACACCATGTTAAAAGTTCATTCCTGTGCAGAGCCTTGAAAATGCTAGTTCAATGAGTGGCGGGTATATTGTGTGGAGTACCTTTTCCTTTAAATCAGTGAGTGAGTGTGTGTGTGTGTGTGTGTGTGTGTGTGTGCGCGCGTGCGTGCGTGTGTGCGTGCGTGCGTGCGTGCGTGCGTGCGTGCGTGCGTGTGTGTGTGCTGCTGTGTGTGTGTGTGTGTGTGTGTGTGTGTGTGTGTGTGTGTGTGTGTGTGTGTGTGTGTGTGTGTGTGTGCGTGTGAGTGTGTTCGTGCGTGCGTACGTGTGTGTGTGTGTATGTGTGTACGCGTGTGTGTGTGTGTGTGTATGTGTGTACGCGTGTGTGGTGTGTGTGTGTGTGTGTGTGTGTGTGTGTGTGTGTGTGTGTGTGTGGTGTGTGTGTGTGTGTGTGTGTGTGTGTGTGTGTGTGTGTGTGTGTGTGTGTGTGTGTGTGTGTGTGTGTGTGTGTGTGTGTGTGTGTGTGGTGTGTGTGTGTGTGTGTGTGTGTGTGTGTGTGTGTGTGTGTGTGTGTGTGTGTGTGTGTGTGTGTGTGTGTGTGTGTGTGTGTGTGTGTGTGTGTGTGTGTGTGTGTGTGTGTGTGTGTGTGTGTGTGTGTGTGTGTGTGTGTGTGTGTGTGTGTGTGTGTGTGTGTGTGTGTGTGTGTGTGTGTGTGTGTGTGTGTGTGTGTGTGTGTGTGTGTGTGTGTGTGTGTGTGTGTGTGTGTGTTGTGTGTGTGTGTGTGTGTGTGTGTGTGTGTGTGTGTTTGTGTGTGTGTGTGTGTGTGTGTGTGTGTGTGTGTGTGTGTGTGTGTGTGTGTGTGTGTGTGTGTGTGTGTGTGTGTGTGTGGTGTGTGTGTGTGTGTGTGTGTGTGTGTGTGTGTGTGTGTGTGTGTGTGTGTGTGTGTGTGTGTGTGTGCGTGTGAGTGTGTTCGTGCGTGCGTACGTGTGTGTGTGTGTATGTGTGTACGCGTGTGTGTGTGTGTGTGTATGTGTGTACGCGTGTGTGTGTGTGTGTGTGTGTGTGTGTGTGTGTGTGTGTGTGTGTGTGTGTGTGTGTGTGTGTGCAATCTACAATATCAATCTGTGTTGCACCATCTGCTGAACTCACGCTGCCTTTACTCACTATCTCCATCTCTCTCTCTCACTGCCTTTACTCAAAGCAGAGGGCTCTCTCGGTGATTTATAAAACTAGCGAAACAGGCTAACTTTTTGCCACAAGGTATGTTCTTCTTATAGTCTTCTGTTCATTAGAATAGATTAACTTAAGTTGGTACAAGATGGAGGGAGAACAGGATAGTGAACTAATCATAATATTTAAGTATGATGAAACCTGCTTATACTGTATACTTATGGGTTACACAGTACATAAATGATATAACTATACCTTGAATTCCAGACCCGGAGGTTGATGTATTGTACTGGTATTGGACAGTCTTGTAGGAAGACAAATTCCTGCCATGCTGCCCATCGTGCTAAACAGAGTACAGAAAGAAATTGGTAAGTTGGCAAAATGCTCAATGTCATGTAGAAAGATAACACAAAGAAAGAGTTGTTAATTTAAGGTTGTATTTATTTATTTAAACGTTTACTAAAACTGCAAAAAATCAATGAATGATGACTGTTTTATGTGTTTTTCTTTGTTGGGCTATTCTAATATTATTAAATTAGAACGTCTTCTTGTCCCTTTTCCAAATTATGTTTGGACTTAATGATACTGAACAATTAATTGTATTAGTTGTATTTTCTGAAATCAATTCATGAAATACTATTAAAAAAAACAAACAAAAAACACAACTGATTACTCATTCATCGAATATTTCAGGCACTTTATGGTATGTGAATTCCATATTATACATACTGTACTTGAATTTAAGCTCTTGGTTTTAGACCTCTAGAAAATTCACAAAAATTACTTCATAAGTGACATTGTGGTGTTTACGAAATCAACTAACTCTGGATGGTTTGAATGCCCTTTTTGAGCCATAACATAAAACAGAACAAAATTTAATAACAGTTTCATGGTCTGTATTAATATTTTATGCAATTTTGGTCTTTTGACTATTTTTTACTTCAAACTGTTCCTAGAAAATGGGCAGTTGGTATTTTGAAAATTTTTATCACAACCACAAAGTGGAATGTTTGTTCAATTTTAAATTTATGAAATGTTCATAGTCAAAAATAAAATCTTCTTCGTCTTTTTTTATCTCAGAAAACTGGCTTACTTTAAATGAAAATTGTTCCAACAAAAAATCGGCCTGAGCGTGGCTTTTGTTTTTGGGTTTTATAAAAAAAAGCAGCATCCCAATCTCAGACAAAGGCTTAGTTTTGAAAAAAAAAATTTAAATGACTGAATAGAAATCTACTGATGTTTTTAATCCACAACTTAAAAAACAACTATATTTCAAGTCTGATAAATGTTTCATAGTTAGGAAGGAAATTTTATACAACTTTTGCACTTTATACTTAGCTAGTATAATTTAAAAAAATAGCAAAGAACAGTCACAATATTTGAAGAAATGGCTGATATTTTAAATTGGAAATAAATATCATGTAATATTCCATACAGGCAGTTTTCCGTTGATTATGACAAGTTCCAAATACCAAAATTAACTTACAATTTGTCATTTACTTGAGCTTGGCTGTGATTGTTCCACAAACAAAAATTTAATAATCATAGAGAGGTATAAAACAAAGAATTTTTTGTTCGACTACCTATTTAATTGTTTTTTATATACTTAATCTTAATTTTGTATCTCAATTTGCAAAACGTGAAATCATTAATGGGAAGACAGACCTAGCTTACCTGCTGTTACTGAATAATCAAGCTTCTTCAAGGATAAAAACAGTAAGAAACATAGCCTACACAGAAAATTGTGATATTTGACCTAAACTAAGGGAGAAATTCTGGAGAATCCAATATTTGAAGGAAAAGGATATGTATTTCCGTTTATATACGTATAAATGAAGAAGCTGTATACTGAATATGGATTAGTTGTTAGTATACCACAATATGGACTAGTTGTTAGTATACCACAATATCTAGCTAAACTCCCTCCTTAAGAAATTGTCAGCTTTAAGCTGGTCCTTCAGAAAGTAAGCATGAAAAGTTATTTTCTATTGTTTTCATAAAGACTGAAAAACAGGCTGTAGTAAAGCTATAAGAACTTTGATACCAACAAGACTTGTAAAATGTTAATTTTCCTCAGTATTACTTTTGTTTTCTTCGCTAATGTCTTGATCGAATTGAAATGGTTTATTTGAACATTTTCTTCTAATACCACAATTGTTTTATTTTTAATTTAAAAATGTCGAGGAATGACAAGAATGCATTCAATTGTATTACTTTTAGTTGTATTCATTTTTATTTTTTTAATTGTACCTTCACAGTGCTGATTTAAAATAGAGAAAGTAAAAATCATATAAAGTCTTTGTGAATTCTATACACCAACAACTGCTGTTTTGGAATTGTTCTAACAGAAGAGGAACCAATGTGACCTTGAGGAAGGTCAATGCTTGAGTCTGTCTCTGGTCTGGACACACCTGTGACCTTGAGGCGAAATTCCTACAAGTTGTTCCCCTGCACAAACTGGTTGCGCTGTACAGGGACCATGATCTCCACTAATACATCCTGATTCTCTGAGCTTAACACAGGAAGAGACTTTCACCCTTGCTTTTTATTCCTAGAACAGCCAAAGGCATCTGCACATTTTGCAGGATCGAACATGATTTGAATGTTGATTTTAGCTGAATTCAATGTAATTAACACCAGGTTCAATCATGCACATATCTTCACCGACAGAATAAATTTTTTTTTATTACAATATACATCACCAATTCTTGTTATTAACAAATTCGCTGCTGATGGCACGGTTTCGCGCCATGCCCCATGCTTTGTGTATGCGCATGGTGTGGTTACGCACGAAATTGTTAGTTTTGTGTTATTGCCTCAGTGTTTTCAGCATTTGACGAAACTTTGTAATTCATTGTGAGCATTTTATAAACTTTCTATCGAACATAATATTATCGTTCGATATATTTGAATTATAAATTGTTCAGATATTGAAATAAACAAAATATTCGTTATATTGCACCGCTCCTAGTGAAGGGTATTACTTGTAGGTTAGCAGCGAACGTGTTAATGTTTTAAATATTTTTAGATAATATTCTATAAAGAATTATGTTGTATTCGGATTTAATTAGCATTAACATATTGCTAGGGGACACCGCTGTATAGCCTTGTAGCTCACTGCCACCTATGACTATGTTAACAAAAGGAGGACTAATAAAAGGAACAACACAAATTGAATGTATAACATTCCTTTTGCTTAACAGCTGTTTTTTACTGTGTAAAAAATCAGATCGTTTTTAAACCATAAAAAAAAGTACAGAATGTTTACCTCATCATAAACATAAACGTTATGTGTATTAATATGTAGTAATATGGTGATAATATGTTTTAAAGCCAACAGGGCAGAGCCAAGGTAATTTTTTACATTTCTGATATTTTTCCCTCTTAAGCTTTAAAATGAATATAATCAAGCTATCTTATCTTCTTATCTTCTTCCTAACTCTAGAAATTTCTTGGAAACTGATTCGCTTAGGAAATATGTATATGGAGTGAAATATACAAAATCTAAATCCAGGTAATGATGTATTAATGTAACACATATTGGTATTTAAAATTCATTAGTTTAAGAAATATCTACCCTTCAACTGGAGAGCCTTATAAAAAGACTTTATGAACATTATAAAGGGATGAATATCGCTTACATTGGATGGTTTTCATCTACTACGGCTAATGAGAATGGAACATTCCAACCAGAAGGGTTCATTTGATTTTTCAACCTAAAGTCAGTCATCTGTCTGAATGAGGTCCATCTTCGTTAAGGATAAAAATCACGATTTTGAAATCAATTCTGTTTAATAAAACTTCTTTCACAAGTTCCTGCAGGCCTATACGTGAACTTTATTCAACGAGTAAGATATTGACCATTGTCTCAGTTGAGGATTGAAACCTTAGAGATTGTACTTTACGGTCCAAGGCCTTAGCTACTAAGGCACCTTGATGGCTAAGAAAAATTAAAAATAGAACATATTTAAGACTACTAAGTGAATTAGGTATTTCAGCACAAACAACTTAGCTATTTTTTGGGAAAAAAATATAAGCTGAGACATGCAGTATCGCTTTAACTTCGATGATGGTCCGAAGTATTTAGCTGGACTTACAATCATCCAGAGCGCTGCTTTTACCACATCATCGTTCATCTACATGGGTCTTTTTTCTTTTCCTACTTGCTTGATGTAAGAATACAATTTTAATCATTACTTCAACTGCCAGCAACTACAGAATATTATTATTGAACGCTAAGGTCAACAAATTAAGTTTGTTGACTCCTTACCTGCAGGCTTAGGTCCCTAAGTGGCGGCGACACCTCCTTCAGGACAGTCGTTGTGTTGGAAGGAGTGAGGTACTCTATTTGGTACTCAGATGACTTGACGGGGGGCTGTCCGGCAGTCTCCGTGGTAACGGTGCGGGTCACTTCCCGGTACCCAGTGACTCCAGGCCCAGCATAGCCATTATGATTGTGGCCCAGGGAAGACCCAGGCCGTGACACACTGGTCTGTAGCTCCTCCAAGAGTGCATCTATTACAAATTATGAATTGAATAGTTTTGGTTTGAATTCCAAAGAAATATCAATATTAAATTATCAAAATATAAAACTGGATGCCTTGAATGTTTATTATATTGACTGATAAAAAACTAGTAATATCACTATTATACCTTGAGTCTTAAAACTTATTTTTTTTCTGTGAAGGGGTTGTGCCAAAATGTATTAAAACCTTTTTAATATTGACACTTTCTAGCTATTTTAGTATAATTTAGCTTTGCAGTAAAATGTTGTTATTTTTTTCATAAACTCTATATATTTAACATAATTTACCTTTTTTGTATTAAATATAAAAAATACATCATTTAAAGTTACTTCAAGACCATGTCAGACCTCTGTTTCATTCTACTCAGCATTTTTGAGTTCTAGGCTTTAATCAGATGCTCAATTCCAATTTGTTTTGAAAATTGAGCCTTTTTCAAAAATGTTCAGCCTTTTAGTTCTTGGAACAGTGAAGCTTACATATTTTGCCTAGTTTTTAATCTGAGGAAATAGTCAGGTTAAGAAACGTAATAAATTAAATTTTTTGTGTAGTCAGTAAATATTTCTATGCTTGTTGAGTTTTTAGTTTCTTAATTGGCTCCTTTATGTATCAGTTTTAAAAACAAAAATTAACCATAAATGAGGTGCAGTTATGACAACTATACACAAAGTGCACTTTAACTTTTTACTTTTGTAATTTAAAATCATAAACCCATTTTGTTGTTGGCATAAAAAGTAATGAAGTACAATTTTTGTACAAAAAAGGCCTTTAAAACAAAAAAAGTGAACAGTGCTTGTTTTTCCCTAGTATTTAAACTCAAGTTCCACCACCTACATGAAAAATTAAAATGTCTACTTGCTGTGAAGTGTTATAGAGAAAAAGAAACAGATGTTGCATCCAATAGTGCATTAAATGTGTGTTGAGTAGTTATATCTCTAATTTTCCGTGCAATAACAGCGCCAGCACCTTGTCAGTCCCTCTCTTTATACCCCAAAATTTTCAAGGATAAACAATAGTAGTTATTACTACAGAAGTATAAAAATTTACATTAGTTGAAATCTATTTATAACTGTCACTTAGGCATTCGCTGCGGCAGTAATAAAGAAACCTGTCTTTCTTTCTTCTCTGTGGAAATGCATACACATTTTTTTTGGGTTAGTCACTACATCTTCTTCTTATTCTTAGACGTGAGATGCCGACACAACATTGTGCGTATTTCAAGTTGAATATGAATGATTATATGAGTGTAGGATGACCTGTGTAGTCTGGTTACTAATTGAGTTAGACTGTTGCTCAGAAAGGACCATTTATTAATAGCCCAATAGACAAGGCAACTAAGGGACCTACAGCTTTACGTGGAATACAAACCAATTTGTTCCATCTTCAGCTAACTGACAAGCCTGATACTCAGTTCTCTCCCCTATACAACATCTGTATACTGACTACCACTCAAAATGGACACTCCAGACCTCTCTAGTAGTATACTACATTAATCTTCAACAATAGACACCCCTGCCTTCTTTGCTTGTCAATCCGATCATTTCATCGCTTGATCTTACCTCGGTCTTTGGACTCATTCCTTAAGTCGTAAATGAAGGTAATGCAAGCGATGTAATAACCCAAATCACAACTCAAAAGAGTATGTCTGCATATAGGATATGTGACAGATATTACTTATCCTTTGGTTCAAGCTATATAATCTATAAATCAGTCCAATCACTGTAATATATTAAACAGAGAGGCTGATGCCCTTTAACTTGTCCTTTTCTCTTGGCAACAGTTGCAAGTGAAAGTATTCGAGCACTGCCTTGAGCATTTAAATCATTGAACTCTTCCTATTAATTAGATTGAGACTTTGATTATATCGCCTATTAAGTTTCTTACTCTCTAAACTATCAATTGCAAACTCTCTTACTCATTTTGAACGGTTTTATGTTTAATTTTTATAACTAAAAGCACTGTAATATTTTGTAGAACTACTTCCAATGTTGAATAATCTTTGATAATCACTCCAGTTCTATAATGCACTTTAAGCTCTGCTTTTGCGAATTTGTTGAAATCTTATATACAGGGTAGTAAAATTATAGTCCTTGATGTCAAACAGGAAAAATATAAACTTTGTAAGAGTTTTGGTATGGTAACATTACAATTGCTATCTTCTTATGGTATAAATGGCAAAACCATTTTTGATAACTCTAAATTGAATTTATTTAATCTTAATTTGGTGGTCATCATCATAATCTTGCACACTTTCCATTCGCAGGCTTGGTCTGTTTGTTCATAAGCCTCTCCATCTAGTTCTGTCTTTCCAACATTTTTCAGTTTTCATTCTGGTCCAGTCCACTCCTCTACTCTCAACACCCTCTTTCACTCCTTTCATCCAACTATGTTTTGGTCGCTTCCATCTCACCGCTATTTCATGCATCTTCCTGGGAATCGTGTTCTCTTCCTTTCTCTGTAAGTATCCATACTATCTCCGTCTTGCTGTCTCCATCCTCCAATGTAACAGCTCCTCTTTTAACATTTCCCTGACCTTTTCATTCCTCATTCTACATCTTCTTGTCACTCCTTCTTGTCCAATTTGGTGATCTACTTAATTTTTTCTTGCCAAAAAACTAGTTTGAATCCATTTACAAACCTCGTTTTGTTTCCAATGCCATAAGATGAATTACTCTTTTCATACAATAAAGATTAAAAATATAATTTAAAAAATGAAGGAACTTTCAGGCACTTCAATTCAATTCAATTCAATTCAATTCAAAAGAAATTTATTTCACACACATCTTGTATAATACAATAAGGTAATCAAAGCAAACACAATTTGGTAATGATAAACTTAAATTTCATATACATTATTTAGCCCCTGAGCTGTTCAATCAAATTGTAAGAGAAAATCTTACAATAAACTCTCTTACAGTTTTCTCTTACAATAAACTTAAAAATAAAAATAACAAACATCTGTGAAATAAAGTAGGGATCCCAAAGGCCTAGCCTTTAGTGGGATTTCCTTCACTTTGAATAATTAAAATAAAACTAGGAGTGACAGTGCCAGCTACTTATATAAAACATAATTGTATAATTAATCATAAATACCCTTGACTCTAAAATGTAAATAATGATGTTCCACAATCACAATTAACTTACTATAGAAATGAAATGAAGGACTAAATACTTGATTAAATTCCATTGTTAAGCAGTCAGAACCCTTCCAAATACGATTAAAATATATTTCTTAAGTTAATTTTGTATTTTAATAAAGTGTTCAACATCAGTTAAAGAAAACAAAAATTCTTTTAGTGTATTTAAAAATTTGTTTATATTGAGTAGATGAATATCCCCTAATTGCTTCGCAACTAGATTGTATAATCTAGGAGCAATACAAGTATAAAACTGCTGGAAGCATGTCAAATTGGATTTTGGAATTTCTAGGTTTTTTCTTCTCAGATCATATATCGGTGATACGCCAAAAAACAAGTTCAACTTCTTATAAAAAAGATTTTTAAAACTTTATAAATATACAAATGTCTAATTGGAAGTACTTTAAGATTTACGAAAATTGGCCAAGAATGACATGTCCTGCAGGAAAAGGTTATAATGCGTAAAAAGGATTTCTGAAGGATTGAGATAGGATATAACGCTGAAACATATGTCCCTCCCCAACATGTCAGACCATAGCTCAGTTTAGATCCAATCAAAGCATTATAAACACTGAGTAATACTTTATTAGGACAATAGTCTCTTAATAAATAGAAACATCTAACACTTCGCAGCAATTCAGTTTTTAGTTTCTTTATGTGCCCCTTCCATGATAGATTAGAATCAATTACAAGTCCCAAATATTTTATTTGTTTAACTACACCTATTTCTAGACAGTTGCAATTTGTGATGTTCATGCAATCAATTTCATGATACCTCAGGGGGTTCTTAAAACGCTTTTCCATTCTCAGGCTGAATATCATATACTTTGTTTTTTCACTTAAAACCATAAAATTCTTTTCAAACCAACAACGCAAAAATCTAATGTCTTGCTGCATGTGTTCATACATAGTTTCTAAATCATCACATTCATATGTCAAGGCCGTGTCGTCTGCAAATGCTGTTATGTTCCCTTGTAAATTTCCGTTACACAGGTCATTGACGTAGATTAAAAATAGTATTTGGCCAAGTACTGATCCCTGTGGCACTCCATACTTGACACTACCCAATTCACTACAAACTGCTCCTACTCTAACGTATTGTTTTCTGTCCTGTAGGTAGCTTTTAAACCATTTTAAAGGCAATCCTCTGATGCCGCACTGCCATAACTTGGTAAACAATATTTCAAGATCTACAGTATCAAATGCTTTCTTTATGTCAATAAACAGAGCAGCACATTGTTTACCCTTATTCAAACTTTTATATATGTGTTCCATAAAATTAAGCAATGCATCTTCCGTGCTCAGACTTACTCTAAAGCCAAATTGTTTATTACTAAAAAAGCCAGTTTTATGCAAATAATTTAATTATTACTAAAAAAGCCAGTTTTATGCAAATAATTTAAGATTCTATGTTTTACTATTTTCTCTAGTAATTTAGAGAACACAGACAATAAGGATATTGGTCTATAGCAGTTTGTATGTTTTTTATTTCCTGATTTGAAGATAGGGATAACAACAGCTGTCTTAAGACATTTTGGAAATTCACCTTCCTCGATGCTTTTATTAAATAGATGTACCAGTATCGGAGTAATGTTAATAGCAATCTTGTTCACTAAGCCTGAATTTATATTATCAGCCCCTGGAGATTTGCCATTTCTAAGTCCCTTTATAAGATCTTCTACTTCCTGCTCACTTGTTGGGGTCATAAATATTGATGTTACAGATTGCGTAATTGGAAATGTTTGACGCCAGGATTGGTCGTGTTTATTTACTGTTATTGTTTCCCTCATTTTGCCTGCGACACCCAAGAAAAAATTGTTTAACTCTTGTGCAACAATGTTTTTGTCAGTTATGATGTTGTTTTCTTTCTCGACTTCACAAATTTCCTCTACAACTTTCCGTTCTCCTATTATGTCATTAACAATCCTCCATTGAGCACGTGTATCCCCCGAGCAGTTTGCAAACGTACTCATGTAGTAGTTTTCTTTTGTCCTTCTCAATTCAATATTCAGTTTATTTCGAAAACATCTATAATAGTCCTTTAATTTGTCACTATGCGGTCTCGCTCTCATTAGATTATATATCTTTTTCCGTTTGTTTATACCCCTGCATAAACGATCATTGATCCAAGGAGTCAGTTTAATCGTTTTTATGTTAATTTGGACTTTATTTTCTATAGTTGTCTCCATGGCAGCATTTAGTTTCTTCAAGAATACATCAAAGGCATCAGACACAGAGCTAATGCTATATACCTGAGTCCAATCCATGGCTGTAAGCAGGGCCGCAAAGAGCCAGGCCGGGCCCCGGGGATGAGACCCGACCGGGCCCCCCCCCCAAACCTAGTTGAACGAAAATTCCCGAAAATCTGCTAACTCATAAACTGGGATTTGCAATAGTAAACACTCATGTTATTGACACAGGAAGGAAGAACATTAAAACAGTTTTAACAATTAAACATAGCTTTTAATTATTTACAATAGAAATGTTAGTTACAACATAACTTTTCTTGCTTTCATATCCGCAAAGTTTTGGTTTACGTGGTCGAAATCAAGAGTTTTTGCAAGTTTTGACTCTATTCTTAACAGTCCCAAATCAGATAATCGTTGTTGACCCATAGTAGATCTTAAACAATTTTAAATTCGGCTCAAAACACTAAATGATCTCTCGGCCTGAGCAACGGATACTGGTAGGCAACAGAATATGCGAAGAGCAATGCACACATTGGGGACACAACTTTCTGTGATCGTCTTCTCGTCCATTTCGTTATACTTCCATAAAAATGAAAATTTCATTGCTGTGAACCTCGTTTTCAGGTTGGCCACCAAAACATCAATTATTGTGTAAAAAACTTCTGTTTTGAAGCGTTCTTCCGGGGATAAAATCAACATTACATCTTCTGCAGCTGTTTCATCGTGAAAAGTCTTCCTCTTTCTTGCACGGGAAGTGGGGAGTTCCAGTTCGATACCATAAGCTTCAGTACAACTCTCAGCAGCACATACTCCACATAAGTTCAAACTGTGGCATCCACAGGGTGAGTACACAGCCAGGGAGTTTAATTTTAAAATATCAGCCTGAACACCCTTATACTTGCCACTCATATTACTGCCATTATCGAATCCTTGTCCTCTACAGTCATCTAAGGATATGTCATATTTTTTAAGAACTTCTTTGATTAGATTTGCGATTTCTTCTCCAGTTTTTTCATTGCAGTCGGAAAACTCCAAAAATCGTTCATGGAATTCATATTCTTTTACGTCTTCTTTGAAAATAACGTATCTAAATACAAAAGAGGTCTGTTCTACATGACTTGAGTCTGGTGTAGCGTCAACCATAATAGAATAGTATTTAGATCGCTTGAGTTCACCCACAATAACTTTCCTTACATAATCAAGCACAACTTGCTATGAATTCGTTTCGAGTTCTCCAAGACAAATAATGCACTTGCATTCTCTTATACGATTCTTTAGATTGCTTAACCTGATCTAGATGCTTCACTAAAATAGAGTCATAATGACCTAAAAGTTCTAGCACACCTAAAAAATTGCCGTTGTTTGCATGACCCACCTTTTGAGTTTCCCCTCTAAAAGAGAGACCTCGCTCACTTAAAAATAAAGTTACGTGAAGGAGTCTGTGTAAGATCTGTTTCCAGGTAGTGATTTCATTCTGCAATTGTTTTTCAATGCTACCAAATATAGTACCTCCTTTGTTAAGATTTAATTCCAGATCTTTCTATTTTAAGTAACATTCTTTATGGCTAAGGCTGTTTTTGTGCTCAGGAATCTTTTCTTTCTTCTCAGCGAGCTTCCGATCAGGTGGCGCGCCCGCTCCCGCTCCCACGCGCAATGTATTCCCGATATATTTTTATTAATTTTGTAACTTATGCAAAGAAATAAGTTCTTGCATATTGCCTTTTCCAAATGCATAATATTCCTTACAATAATTTCATAATTAAAACCGCAAGTAAATTCAATCTGTTGTAAAATATTTTAATAAAGGATTTTTGGAATTTCCTAAAAAAAAAAAATCGCGGCCGGGCCCGGGCCCCCTTGGGCCACGGGCCCCGGGGATTTTGCCCCCCCCTGCCCCCCCTCTGGTCGGGCCTGGCTGTAAGGATGTTGTTTAACTTATCAATGTTTATTTTCTCTCGCTCATCATTAAGACTTATCTCCGATTTTTTTATATTATATATTTTTACTACCACCATTGAATGATCAGTAATTCCAATATGTAATACTTCAGTTTCATATTTCATTGCCATATTATTTTTTCCAAATCTTAAGAAGCAATGGTCAAGGCAGCTAGTACTTATCACTTGTTGATAAGTACTTTGGCTTATCAATAACTCTAATTCAACTATAAACAGTGATAAGAAAATATGATAGATGGTTACCATATTTCTCAGTTTCTGTATTTTTTTTCTTCAAACCAATGTTAACAAGTTTGATAAATGTGAGCACAATTCTTACATCTTTTGATGGACCCTCAGGTTGGATAAAGTTAGGTCAGGTTAAGTTGGTTAGATAACGTTAGATTAAGTAAGGTTTGTTTATTAATTTTATTTATTTATTAGCCAAGGAAAAGCATAAAACAAGAAATGTATTATGTAGTCTTTACAAGCATCATCAATTAAAATATACAGTACCTACAATACTTAGCTAGTTAAAGTACATTAACTATGACAAATAAGACATTTTATAACTGTTTAAACTAATGATAAAACAGACAATCATAAAATAATACTCATAAACATAATACATCTGCTCTTCATACATGAAAAACTATGAGACTTAAGACAGCAAAATATTGCTGTAAACAAATACACAAAAGTACTTGGCCACAATAAGAGAAAAAAATTAACTAAATAACTAATGAGAGAAACAATATAAATAGATAAAATAAATATTTAACTTTATTAACTATATATGCCTAGTATTTTTAGGTTAGGAAGGGAAAGAGGTCCTTTTTCATTCACATGGTCCTCGGTGGAACGTCCCACCCACCCTACATGTATGGCTCCCAATGTTCTCTACATCCTTACTACTTTCGATGGATACCTACCCTACTACACAGATGGATGCTGTATGAACTTTTAACCTCTTTTAATTGTTCATGAAATTTGAGAGAATTACGTAATAACCAATCTGAAACTTTAAAATTCCGGCCTAAGACAAAATATGGAAAACCACCATAACAGGCCAAAGATCTGGCTAGACCTAAAGTTGCAGAACAATATCACCAATTTTGAGAGCTGATAAAAACAGTATTCGTAATCACACGAAAGGCCTCGACGAAACAAACAAACTTTGTCTGCTACAAGTGGTACAACGCAAGCAGACAACTGATGCAAATAAGACAGATGGCACATAACTGACACGGAACTAGGCCAGACGATGACATTTATAGAACACACTTCATCACAGGGCTGCCGTTTTTGTGTATGTGTACATTTGGTAGCGTTCCCTACCAACATTCCCTACAAAACATGCGTCAAAATGCGTGCATGCTTATACGGGTCCAATGGAGGATAAGATGGATGTGCGAAGATAAGTGAGATAATCACCAAGATGTATTTTAAAAGCTATATTTTTCTCAACTAGGCCTACTTCTATAAAATAGAAGAGAAGATACAATATTTCATAAGAAATTTTACAAGCAGTTATAAACTGATTTATTCAATAATAGCTAGTTATAGTATTTCAAAGTATAAAGTCGTTAGAACATATCTACTGTAAATTTTATAACATCCATTCAGCAAAACCAATTAATAAGATGTTATCTTATCAATTGTATCGATAAGAGATTGAATTAATAATTGGGACAGAACAAAAACCGGACACCAGGATTGGTCACACAGTTTGTCACTGGGGCCGCTGTGACACAGTTTTACTGGAGACGTTTGCCAAAACAAAGGTGTACCTTGTGCAAACCGAAGGTGGTCGGGAATCCCCAAGGCGGCAGATTGGCGCCGACTCTTTTTCTAGCCTTGACCAACTCGTTAGCGGCCTTAGGAGTGCTTTGTGGATTAATAAACGACTGCCTGTGATTTGTGGCTGTTGTCAAGAACTGTAATCATTATATGACATGCGAGAAATGAATGCAATTGTTCTATTCTAAATGCTACGTTCTACAAAAGTTGCAACACGCCGCTTAAATGTTGTATAGTACTAAAGTTAAACGCACACGTGTAATGAGGAGACATCGATCTTTACAGTAAACTTATATGCATCGTCACATCAATGTAATGTGCATTCAATCCGACTTTTAGATCTCATTATAAAATAGATCTACAACAATTTGATCTCACACGTCTAAAAGAGTAAAATCCACTTTCGAATTTCAAGTTTGCCGGTAATATAACTACTGTAACATTACAATAGCTAAGCAATAGTGAGTTTCAAACATAATATTCACAACTTTTGTGATATGCGATTTACTTAGACCAAAAATTAGAAGTTTCTGATAACTGTCAGCTCAGTTTTAAATAAAAATTGTTGAAGGGATCAGTAACACCAGTTATTTTTCGTCTCGCATGGGCCCAATCAGACAACGTGAAGTCCAGTTATCGATGTTTTCATAATTTAAGACTGTCGTGCCTACACTTTGTTTCCATAAAAATATATTAATTTATGGTCAATGTTGACTGGTGATTGATGATGAGTTTACGGAATTCTATTATAGATTCTATTATATATACCTCAGTAATCGATACTAATAATCAAAGTGTGTTAGGTTAAGAGCACTTAAATAATTGCAGGCAATTCAGGTAACTTACTGAACTGATGATTTTTTTAAATATTTATCGTAATTTTCAAAAACATCTAAATCCCTTACCTGACGCCTTGGTAAGTACTCGTTGAGTCTATGAATATTTCCGGAAAACCCTTGAGTCAGTCAGAATCAAGGGCAGTTTGCATCATCAGCTTTAGACTTACCATAAAAGGTACCGTTTCTGACCAACATTTATTGAAGGTTAGCAAGTGCAGGGTCGAGAGTGGTGGGTGCCCTTCTACCAATGAATACGCAGATGTGTATGTATCCATTGCTTCTACATCGTGTCTGGCCTAATAGCAGTGTTCATTGTTACAAAACAGTGTAAGGTTCCACGAATGAGAATTTTAAATTAAAAAGTTTAGTGTTTTCTTGACTATTTACGTCTTTTTTAAATTTTATCTTAATGTTAACCACAATTAGAATTTATAGTAGTACTGTATAAAATGTTTATAAATCTTAAAAACTCAGAAAAAATGTAATATGCCTTTCTATTCTAAAACATCACTTATAAAAAGCTAAAACCATTCTGTCCGAGACCTTCATATAATGTCATGTCTTAATACGAACCTGAATTATGATTTTTAAGCCAATGATACAAATATGTCCTTATTGTGGGACACATTTTTGCTGTAATCAAGTTAAAACTATTAAAACAGTTACTAAAGCTACTCAAAATCGCCCTAAATTTATCGGATGATTGCGAACTTCCCCTCTATGTTAACAACCCAAAAACAATTGACCAAATTAGGGCTGATTTTCAAAAGATTTTGCCTGCTTTTTTTAAAGAATACATGCTCGTTTTTGTCGGTGCTTTATGTATACTGTACCTCAATATGAAACACAAAGGCGAGTTTGGCACGCTTTGTGTTTACAATGGTCACACTGGCTCTCTCAGAATAGCGGCTAGTAACTGAACACCGCCTCCACACGGCCACCGTATCCCAACTTGAGGCACGTTGTCCAGTCAACTGGTTTGGAACCAGAAAGAAAATTTTGACAGAGTTTTGGTTGGTACTGTATTTCCAAAATCACCCACACAGTACCTCTGTGTACTTATTTCACTGGCATTATCGATTCAAAAGTGTAATAAGTAAACATAATGTTTTAATAATTTACGATTCTTGTTTAGGTTCCTGTTTATTATTTCGTATAACCATAAATTTCAATTTTAGAACAAACGTTCCCCTGCTAGTTTAAATGTTTAATTTGTGTCCCAAATTACAATCCAAGAAAATCCACAGTAAGTCAATGTTAAACTATAAAGAATTTCTGCGTTTTGTCTATGTGTCAAGATAATTTTACTGGAACACAAAAATTTAAACCAGAGCGAAAAAATAAACTGAATTCACTTTTTCATGGTCACAGCGAACACTCCAGTGCTAGTTATAAATAGATTACAACTAATGTACATCCTTATACATATGTAGCAATAATTACTACGTTTATCCTTAAGGATTTTGGGGAAATAAGGGAGGGACTGACAAGTCGCTAGCCCTGCCATCGCATGGTAATCTGGGGAAGTAACTACATACATGTAACGCACTATTGGATGCAATCTCTATCTTCCTTCTCTGTTCCTAACCTAAACTAACTTATATCTTAACCAAGTTCATAATAACATCCAACCTAACATAATATAACAATTAAATTAACCTAAAACCTCAAACCTAATTCTTAAGTTATTTTAACAAAATAACGTAATTGATAAAGACTTAATCTAATACACAACCTCACATAAATTTATTACCTAACCCGTCACCTAGCATAACTTAACCTAACCTCAAACCTAACATACATTTACGTTTTGGTGTAACGATAAGCTAAACCTGTGGTTAACTAGTTAAATAAATTTTACATCATCGTAAGATCTATTTTTATAATAGTTTACCACATAATAAACTGTAGAATATTGTAGTAAACTAAATACATTTAAGGTAGGGTTGTCATAAACGTTCTTAGTAACATACGGACATCAAATATACATGGAGGTTTGGTGGGGTGGGGGGAAACTATCTTTTATGATATCCGAGTTGGGTTGTTAAATTGGGAAAATTACATTTACGGTATTGTGATATTTAATAATAATTTTTCAACTATAACTTATTTTAAGATTTTAGAGTAATACAATACTAACAAACATTTTTTGTATACTTAAAAAAAAGTTCTTGAAGTTTAAATTAAGTTGGTAGAACTTAATGCATTGTTATTAATCTTGTCATAAAATTGAAAATGTTTAGGCATCATTTGTATTAGTTGTATTGGCTTAAGACTGAAACCACATATTTTTCTGTAGAGATTGCTTTTTTAAGTAAAGAGCCATTGCTTTTAATGGCTTCAAAAATTCCATATATGCCATGTCAATGTTAACTTTGATGCTCAAAATAGCTTCGACCTTCAACACTAAAAATCTATTCAGATCGGGTGTTCAGACATTTTTCATTAGGGGGAAAAACCTCGTTCAACTGGTGCTAAATTACCGGTTACAGAAAGAGCAAACTCCAACACTCTTTCAAAATGTTCATACTTATTTTCGGCCAAGTTCAAGATTTGAAAATGTTCTTTTTTTTAAGCGGAGGGAAGTGTGTGATAGTGCATATTATATGAGTCATCATACAACACACAACCTCTCACTATTGTCGATTGAAGATTTCCTAAATAAATAGTAATACAGTTTGTCTTTATTAAAATATTAAATATTTAAAATATATGTATAATACTAAAGGAAAAGAATACGGACATCTATCAGGCTTTTGCTTTGTACGGTTCGGGCACGGACACCGGACGTAAAATACAAACAGTCCGTACAAAATACGGACGTATGACAACCCTAATCTAAGGTATCTGGGTTGTGTTATATTTAAACAGCTTTTGTTCAAGTAGTTAACCTGGGAATGGAGATCAAAATAAACACGCCATTCTGACTTTGTGTTCATTACTATACGATACGCAGTTACAGCTTTGAGACTGGCTAGGCTGCCTCACTCGGATGGATGTTAGAAGGCTTGTCTTTTTGCCAACTCATAGTGACTAATGCTTCAATTTTCAGATTGATGGTCTCTCATTTCTATTCCCGATGGGCTATTACTAAGTCAGATTTGACTTAAAATACTAACTTCCAACGATCTAAATTTCTTATGACGATTATTGATTATGATGATGACAATGTATATAAATAGCATGGAAGTTAGCAAACTGCCATTTACAATATTTAAAGTTCGTGGTCTTCATCGGAAAAAAATAGATATCATTACGTAAGAAAAAAGAAAGAAAATTGAACAAAGAGATCTCCCAGGAGAGTGTTTGGGTCTGTAGCAACCCTCCCTGGATGCTAAATAAACGACTAATCCAAGAAGATGGACCATCCATCACATGTGATCTCCCAGCTATTTCAGCCATCAGAAAAGAAAAAAAAACTAAAACAGCCCTTCTCAAGGCCAACAAATTAAAAAAAATAGTATTTGTTTTAAAAATAGGATGAATAGCCAAAATTTATAAAATAGACGCCATGTCTTGACGATGTGAGGAAGTGGAGATACGTGTTATTAGGCTAAAAATGAGGAGACAATATCATAATTAGTAAGGGATAAATGGTATGGTAGTTTCGTATCATCCTGAATATAGACAAGTAGGAGCTGACCGTGCAAAGAGAAGAGTCTGATACTATGCGTACTGGGAGAAGAATAAGAGTCATAAATACGATAAAGAATTTGTAGGTTAGTTAAAACACAGAGTTGAAAAAACAGAGGTAGCATCCAATAGTGCGCTAAATAATAATAATAATAATAAATTCTTTATTTTTCTCTCAATTAGAGGAATTATTGTTACATTCAAATGTATATCGAGTGTGTATAATTTCTCTAGTTTACCATGCGGATGGCAGTGCCAGCCCCTTGGCAGTACCAGCCTTACCCCCTCCCAATAATTAAGGTTTCAAGTTGTAATTATTACAATACATGTGTAAATATGTATATTAGTTGTAATCTATTTACAACTGTCACTGAGGCATTTCCCAAATCTTGTTTCTGTAAACAGCAGTTGGTCAGTGACATCTATGACAGGAAAGAGTGGTTAGAAATAAATAATTGGAGAAAATGTGGATTTATTCAGAGTTGAGAGGGTAAAGGTCATATGTTTATAGGATAGGTAAGAAAAAAACCAAGCCGGGGAGAGGATTAACAAAAAGTCACGTTTTACTAGAACGAACACGAGAACGCTGGTTTTTCTTAGTGTAAAGATGTGTTTATTGAATGACTCAGTTTCTTTACAAGCAACAAAGTCCGTTGCCAATAAGCTGGTCCGGTTATATGTACGCGACTGTCCTACTGACTGTGCGTGCTTAACGAACGGCCTTCTCCAACACAAGAGATGGAGGTTTACGCCAACCACACGTACGCCAGCTGCTTACACAAAGGCGTGTTCGTGTTGTTCTTTGACTCATGCTTAACAAAACATGCTTAGCACTTACTTTATTAGAGTTCACATACTATGCGACATAAATGTAATGAGGTCATCACCTACGTGTATGGGTAGGTGGGTGGTGAGGGGGGTGTCACCACTGTACATGTATGGATGGGCCGGGGGGGGGGGGTGCTGTCACCACTGTACATGTATGGATGGGGGGAGTTCACCAATGTACATGTATGGGTGGGTGGGTGGGAGAGTCACCACTACTGTACATGTATGGGTGGGGGGGTTGTCACCACTGTACTTGTATGGGTGGGGGAAGAGCCATCAACACTGTACATGTATGGGTGGGTGGGAGGATCATAACTACTGTACATATACGTGTGAGCTTCACCACCACTGTACATGTATGGGTAGTTAGGGGGGTTGTGATCACTGAAAATGTATGAGTGGGTGGGGGGTTGTCACTACTATACTTGTATGGGCGGGTGGGATGTTCATCACCAATTTACATGAATGGGTGGGTGGGAGAATCATGATGCTAGCGGATCTGAACAATACCAAAACAGACTGGTTGTGGAAGACGTAACAAAAAGCTCACGTTCATTTCCTACAGTTCTCCATCACTCTGTTACATACATCTGTAAGTATACAGTAAAAGTGAAGTACCACTCACTTCCTGACTCATCACAACTCCATAACTATACTCTCGATTGACTTTACATTTTCAAGCAAGGTAGATTTTGTATCTCGAAGACAAACACAAAAAGATAGTTGCAGGGGCTGTCATATAGTTATGGTGACTGGTCAATAATCATTGCTATGTGTTATATTATGAATGAATATAAGTATTTATTATGTCTCCGTCTTCTTTTTCACTTTTATAAATAAAAGTACTAACGTCCTTGGTACACCATGCAGGACTATTAGGTATTGTGTGTATGTCTAATTGTGAAAGTATTATTTTGTGTTAGAGTTTGTATGTATGCGTGCGTGTTATGAGTGTGTGTGAGCGAGTGTATGTGCGCTTTTGTGCGCGTGTGAGTGCGTGTATGTGTGTGTGTGTGTGCATGTGTGTGTGTGTGCATGTATGTTTGTGTGCGAGTGTGTGTGTGTGTGTGCATGTGTGTGTGTGTGCATGTATGTTTGTGTGCGAGTGTGTGTGTGCATCTGTGTTGGCGAGTGAGAAAGTTAACGTACACACTCCCGCTTATTTATAAACTATAATTAGCATTATGTTTTTTTCTTTTTTACTGCTTTTCAGATCACTTTTATTTATTTATGTTGTTAGTTTTATATTTATCTTAATTACATTAATTCCAGAAGTTCGTCAGTTATGAGTAAGAGGACTGATAAATGGCTCAGCCTCCACCCAAACGATCTTCCCATGTGGGGGTTATCTTTGTATGTATTGTATATGTTGAAAATTCTTGTACGTGTGTAACAAAAATTGTATACATATATAAGATAAATAAATAATTATTTGATTTGATTATATTCCTAAAGGAAAGAAACAGCTCTTTAAAACCCCTTTTGTGCCCCTTATATAAGTGTGTTTTATGGGTATTTTCACTTAGACAGAATTTGGAGTAAGTTAACCTTGTTTAAATGTAAGTTGGTCTTTCAACGGACCTTAACATTCCGATCTAGATTTTATGTAAGTGTGTTTTTATGGGTATTTTTCACGTAGGCTATGTGTCCAAATGGAGTCCAATCGAACCTCGCGAAGAAGTGGTCAATGGTGTTATGATAAATTGACCTTTCAAATATTGTAATTGTTTCTTTATTGTCCCACTTAGTTGCATAAAATTCTACAACTTCCTTTGTTAACCTTATGGGTGGGTTATATTCTCTTGTTATGCCCATCGAATTTAAGTCTTCGACTTCTCATGTCAGAGGGTTTCACAGTGTTATCTTCTATTTATTAGTTAGGCCCTCGACGAAGAGGCCTATGAACACTTCAATCACACCACTGTTTTCCTCTTTAATTTTGCGTTATTACATATGAATTTATAAATGTTGTTAAAGTTTCAATAATGTTTATCCTAGTTGGAACAAAAAAGTACCGGAATTTTAACTTGTTTTCACTGTACATCAAATTTAAAAAGTTATTCCTAAAACCTGTTAATATATCACATTTATATTTTAACATGTGGTTGATAAGAATGTTCCCTAGACATTTTAGAGTTTTAAACTTTACAAGGAAAAAAGTTCTTATCAATTACCTGAAACATTGTTTTCTTGGCTTCTAGAGGTCGTAAAATTAATTACTTTGTATTGTTGTAATCCTTATTATCTCTCACCCACCCACCTATACAATTAAAGTAGTTGTGACCCACCCATACACTTACGTGATAGTGACCCACCCACCCATACACGTACGTGATAGTGACCCACCCACCTATACAATTACAGTAGTAGTGACCCACCCATAGACGTACGTAATAGTAACCCACCCACCTATACAATTACAGTAGTAGTGACCCACCCATACACGTACGTGATAGTGACCCACCCACCTATACAATTACAGTAGTAGTGACCCACCCATAGACGTACGTGATAGTGATCCACCCACCTATACAATTACAGTAGTAGTGACCCACTCATACACGTACGTGATAGTGACCCGCCCACCTATACAATTACAGTAATAGTGACCCACCCATACACGTACGTGATAGTGACCCACCCACCTATACACTTACAGTAGTAGTGATCCACCCATACACGTACAGTGGTTTTAACCCAACCACACTTTCACACACGTACATTGGTAGTGACCCACCTAACCATACACGTACGTGGTAGTGACCCACCCACCTATGCACTTACAGTAGTAGTGACCTATCACACACGTATGTGGTCGTGGGCTACTCACATATACACGTACAGTAGTAGTGACCCACCCACCTATGCACTTACAGTAGTAGTGACCCAACCTCCCTTCCACACATTTAAAGTGGTACTGATCTACCCAACCCTGCACGTACAGTGGTAGTGACCCACCCACCTATGCACTTACAGTAGTAGTGACCCAACCTCCCTTCCACACATTTAAAGTGGTACTGATCTACCCAACCCTGCACGTACAGTGGTAGTGACCCACCCACCTATGCACTTACAGTAGTAGTGACCCAACCTCCCTTCCACACATTTAAAGTGGTACTGATCTACCCAACCCTGCACGTACAGTGGTAGTGACCCACCCACCTATGCACTTACAGTAGTAGTGACCCAACCTCCCTTCTACACATTTAAAGTGGTACTGATCTACCCAACCCTGCACGTACAGTGGTAGTGGCCCACTCACATATACACTTACAGTAGTAGTGACCCAACCTCCCTTCCACACATTTAAAGTGGTACTGATCTACCCAACCCTGCACGTACAGTGGTAGTGACCCACCCACCTATGCACTTACAGTAGTAGTGACCCAACCTCCCTTCCACACATTTAAAGTGGTACTGATCTACCCAACCCTGCACGTACAGTGGTAGTGACCCACCCACCTATGCACTTACAGTAGTAGTGACCCAACCTCCCTTCCACTCATTTAAAGTGGTACTGATCTACCCAACCCTGCACGTACAGTGGTAGTGACCCACCCACCTATGCACTTACAGTAGTAGTGACCCAACCTCCCTTCCACACATTTAAAGTGGTACTGATCTACCCAACCCTGCACGTACAGTGGTAGTGACCCACCCACCTATGCACTTACAGTAGTAGTGACCTATCACACACGTATGTGGTTGTGGCCCACTCACATGTACACTTACAGTAGTAGTGACCCAACCTCCCTTCCACACATTTAAAGTGGTACTGATCTACCCAACCCTGCACGTACAGTGGTAGTGACCCACCCACCTATGCACTTACAGTAGTAGTGACCTATCACACACGTATGTGGTTGTGGCCCACTCACATATACACTTACAGTAGTAGTGACCCAACCTCACTTCCACACATTTAAAGTGGTACTGATCTACCCAACCCTGCACGTACAGTGGTAGTGACCCACCCACCTATACACTTACAGTAGTAGTGATCCACCCATACACGTACAGTGGTTTTAACCCAACCACACTTTTACACACGTACATTGGTAGTGACCCACCTAACCAAACACGTACGTGGTAGTGACCCACCCACCTATGCACTTACAGTAGTAGTGATCCACCCATACACGTACAGTGGTTTTAACCCAACCACACTTTCACACACGTACATTGGTAGTGACCCACCTAACCATACACGTACGTGGTAGTGACCCACCCACCTATGCACTTACAGTAGTAGTGACCTATCACACACGTATGTGGTTGTGGCCCACTCACATATACACTTACAGTAGTAGTGACCCAACCTCCCTTCCACACATTTAAAGTGGTACTGATCTACTCAACCCTGCACGTACAGTGGTAGTATGATCCACCCACCTATGCACTTACAGTAGTAGTGACCTATCACACACGTGTGTGGTTGTGGCCCACTCACATATACACTTACAGTAGTAGTGACCTATCACACACGTATGTGGTTGTGGCCCACTCACATATACACTTACAGTAGTAGTGACCTATCACACACGTATGTGGTTGTGGCCCACTCACATATACACTTACAGTAGTAGTGACCTATCACACACGTATGTGGTTGTGGCCCACTCACATATACACTTACAGTAGTAGTGACCTAACCTCCCTTCCACACATTTAAAGTGGTACTGATCTAACCAACCCTGCACGTACAGTGGTAGTGATCCACCCATGCACGTACATTGGCTGTGCTTCAACCACACACCCATAGCCTACTCATTCAGTGGAGTGACCCACATTCAGTGGTAGTGACCCTCTCACCATACATTTACAGTAGTGACTTAGACGTTTTGAACTTGCTTTTTTTAAATCATATAACTTTAAGTGATATCATATAAGTGTTTGGGCATATATTACCGAATTATTTGATAATGTTTTCTGTCACATCTAATGCAAGAAGGAGATTGAGGTCGCCTTGAATGGTTCACATGTTACTCATCTACAGCTTATGTTCATTGACAGACTGCAGGAAGTGCAGATGTCGAAAGGCTATCGCCGCTGGTGTTATAGATGACAAGCCAATTAAGAGAAGGCCAAAGTTGCGCTGATAATGAAGACTCCTATTGTTGTTTTATTGGCGGAATCGATTTTATGTGTTGCTGACAAGCTATTGCTATGAATGCCGGCTATTAATATGATGTAAAAACGATACACAATGGTGGACAGTTTGCGGATAAAAAATCGTAAACAGCACTCGTAATGCGAGGGACATTTGTTTTAGTGAAAAATACTTGCCAACAGAGGAAATATCCTTAAAATCATAAATTCAGCTATAAAAGAGTAGTTAAATTATAATAACAATTTTAAATTAGGTTTGGAACAAAATAATTACTGAAAAATACAGAAAAATGTATGAAACGTTCAATGTAATTATTGACGATTTAAAACTAAAAACCTCAAACTTATGGTCTACTAGATTGAACTTTTATTAATCGTAGAGTTCACTCTAACTCATTTTAAGAATAAATATGTCCCGAACGCTTGAAATATATATCTTGTTTTCCGGGGATGCAGTTTGAGGAACGGTCACCTCAATCCACATTATTTGCACCAATAGAAAACAGTTATACTTATTGAACTTCCTTGGCTCCCATCGTTTTGAAGTGTTCAAAAAACATATTTGCATCGCTCAAATGGTAACTTGTTGTTCAATACACAGAGGGTAAAATGGGGTCTCTTTATCGTGTTATCAGCGAACGCCCTAGTGGCAGTTACTACTAGTGTACATTTTAGAAAATTCAGCACTGTAGTTATACTACAATGTTTAACTTTCAGAATCTGGAGGGGAATGAGGGGAGTGACTCACAACGTTGTTGGTCCTGCCATCCGCATGGTAAACAGGAGAACTACCTACTCGACACACTAACCTTCTATATCTAGACACCCATTCATCCAACTATTGTATGCGTCCTCTGTTTCTTTGTCCTCTGTAATCAGTGTTACAACCTATAATAGGCCACTCACCAAGATTGTTGTCGTGATTGGAGGAAGACATCGTGGTCACGTGACTTTGTCTAACGCTCGTCATCCTAAAACACAAACGACAATTTAAGTATCTGGCGTATACAAAAAAAACATTAGAAACAAGTAGCATAATATACCATAAAGCGACAAACCAGAAACAATTTTACACTATCATCAAAATCACACATTTTAGTCTACTCTATACTAGGCCCTTCGTATACAGAGTCAGTATAGTGAACATAAGTGTTTGATCATTTTAATAAGTCTTTGCCATCATTGGCAAATAGAATAATAAAGGCAACAATAAAATAAATTGTATCAAAACCCAGCAACGTTGGAATAATATAAAATATCGTCTTTATTAGACGATTATTAAACATAGATAAAATGCAAAGGGGTATTTTACGTGTCATTTAAGATGTTTACTACATAATAAATTAATTAGAACTGTTTTAGTATGTTAAACTGAATCAAATAATTAATTGTTCACTAATATTTATAATTTACAAAACAAGTAGAGCTCACTCGATACAAATATAATACAAATAAAGTAAAAAAAAAAAAAAGTTACATTAAAAACTTCGGTAAAAACAGTTAACCATCTTTAGACCACAGATATTAAAAAAGGATGCCTATTTAAACTATTTCGCATATACAAAATATCGACAAAAACGTTATTATTAAAATACCGTTCTTAATAAGATTCTAAAATCCTATTACAACAATTTATAATTAGCGGCAATAAATTAATCAAACATATAACAGACCTTATTAACATAAAACGTTGTAACTGAGTATGTCGAAAACAACACTCATTTGCATGAAATTTTAATCAAGAATTGTTTGGCAGTAAATTGGTATTGGTCGAATTTTTAGAATACTGTAAAAGTGAGAAATTTAAATATAATGTACTTCTAGTAATTTGCCAATTTCATACATTACTTCGACATAGAATGATACGTTTGTAAACACGTATTATTACGATGAAAACGTTCCCTTTAATTGTATTAAAAGCTAATTAATTAAACGTTCTTAAAATAAAAAATGGAACATTAAAATATAATAACAGTCGTAACATTTCTATGAGCAGTATTAACTAAACATCAAGTCCTCACAGCACAGAGACAAGAATAGTAATCTTTGTATTTTTTATTGAAATGTATTGGACAGTATCTCCTCAAACGACTATGCCCACAATGTACAAACCCAGTTAGGGTACGAGGAAGCAAACCCGTAAGGACATCTGATTCATGCAGCTACAATCAGCTGTCCTTAGTGTGACTACAGCAGCTGCCTACAACTTAATTGTCATGAACACGAAGAAGCTGAATCACGATAAACAGCTGATTCATGCAGCCACACACCTGATTCATGCAGCCACAATCAGCTTTATGCCTAGGTGGCGAGAGAACACCAGCCCCTACAGACAGAAGCACTACAGCGATAAATTGACTGACTTGCGCTTCAAGAAGCTGGATCGTGAAAAAACCTGATTCGTGCAGCCACAATCAGCTTTATGCCTAGGTGGCGAGAGAACACCAGCCACCTACAGACAGAAGCACTACAGCGATAAATTGACTGACATGCGCTTGAAGAAGCTGGATCATGAGAACACCTGATTTGTCAGCCACACACTTGATGCATGCAGCCACAATCAGCTTTATGCCTAGGTGGCGATAGAACACCAGCCCCCTTACAGACAGAAGCACTACAGTAATAACTTGACTGACATGCACACGACTCGCTCGAGGAAGCTGGATCACGAGAACAGCTGATTCGTGCAGCCACGACACAAACAGCTGGTTGTGTTGTGAGAACACCAGCTGTCTACAAACAGAAGCAATACAGCGCTACCTAGACTGACATAGACACGAGGAAGCAGGCTGGTGAGAACAGCTGATCATGCAACCACGATCAGCTGTTCGTGGTGTGAGAACACCAGCTGACTCCAGACAGAAGCACTACAGCGCCAACTAGATTGACATGGGCAAAATAAAGCAGACTCATGAGGCTGATCCTTACAGCCACAAACAGCTGGTTGTGGTGTAAGAACACCAGCTGTCTACAGACGGAAGCACTACAGCGCTACCTGGATTGACATAGACACTACGAAGAAAGCTCATAAGAACAGCTGATTCGTGCAGCCACATTCGGCTTTGTTATGGTTTGAGAATACCAACTGTCTACAGACAGAAGCACTTCAGCGCTGCCTAGATTGACATAGACACGAGGAAGCAGGCTCGTGAGAACAGCTGATTCATGCAACCACAATCAGCTGTTCGTGGTGTGAGAACACAAGCTGCCTCCAGACAGAAGGACTATAGTGCCAAATTGATTGGCATTATGCCAACTTCGTAAATGTGTTATCACTTCACAGTAGTGCCGTAATTATTGGGACTTATTTATCGGGGCTGTTCGTCTTGTCTCATTACGCCCAGACTGTTCAATTGATTTCACGCTGAAAGTTCAACGCTCTACGCTGAATTGAAATCCGCCTGTAAAGAAAAGGGTTGAATGAGATGAGAAAACTGTAAATATTATATTATTTTTGTATATGTAGTTGCATTATTTATATTGGAATATACAGAAAAATTCTGTCTACACTTCAACTCATAGCACATTCAAAATACTTAAAGATTTAAATGGGTTTTGGGATGAAAATTTATTTCTACGTTCAATGAAAGTTTCGTAGGGACAAATGCAATGAAAATTGTTGTTTTATTGATAGAATACGTTGAACACAACTAATTCAACCCAACATAACGTCGTAACCTAAACCATCAAACTCAACAAAACCGTAATGTAACCAAGAAAACAAAATTTGAAAGATATTATCGTCTATTGCCTTCCTAAATTAAAATTAGAAGCTTGTATTTGATTTTTTTATTATAAAACTGTTCAGTCTTAAATTTATAACACAACTGAAAAGATCTCCTCTTGTTAACAATGGAGAACAATCTCTATTAAAGCCAAATACTGCGTGATTTCACAAATTTACGAGCATTTTAGTACTAAACTTCTGTTGATCCAATTAGAATGATGATGGCATTCTTTTCTGCATATCTCAGTCACAATAACTCATTTACAACAATTCCATTATCATGTTCATGCTGGACAATTCCATTAACAAAATTCCACAGCCTCTTCGATACTAGAATTAACCCTCAGTATTCATTATGCCAAAGGGAACAGTAAAAAAAACTCTCGAGACTAATCTTGGGCTATGAAAGTGAGGTTTTTAATAGTTCTCCAAGTTTCCTTGGAACTTATTAAGGAGCATTTTGAACTGACGTTCTGTTAAGAGTTATTATTATAGTATTTTTGTATTTCATAGTACCAATACAATACATGGATCTTTTAATCAATTTCACAAATTAAAATCACCCATCCCATTGAGATTATAATGTTTTATCTTTCATTCTAGGGTTGCAAAGATCTATCAACCTGCCACTCCAATCACTCGCACCACCCAGGGGTGTACTCCCCCCTGCCCTCAGGAAAAGCCGGATGTGTACGTCTCTGAGGAGTCGGTCACTGCCCGTGACGTTTATCTGAGAGCCGTTAACGGGCCTCGGCCTACATCACAGCCTGTCGCCTTCTAGGGGCTCCTGCACCAAGTGCCCCAAGGTCACGGACCATATTAGGAGCGGCCACTCCGCGGACCGCGACGTCACAGCTTCTCCAGGACCAAAGTCTAGGGAATGAAAGGGGTTCACATTCCGTCGTACACAGAAACAGTAGAATATATTTGTTTCATTCCATAGAATCAGATTTTAATAACCTTGAAAAAATGTTCCATGATAAAAAAGTGTATAAATTGTCCTCCTTTTTTGTAGTTTTCCTTATTGCCTTCTCCTACATAGTTTAGCATAGAGAAAGTTTTGTGATTGTCAAAAAAATAAGTTTTACAAGTTGGTCTAAAAATTCATTTTAGGATCCCTTAACCTAAAAAAGTGTTTTCTCGAAAAAAGTTTGGTGTCTGTCCGTAGGTGTGTCTGCGTGTTTATGTACAGTTCGCTAGAGACCAAACGGATGAATACATTTTTATTAAATTTGGTCTGTAGGTGTATTTAGCCAATATCTCCAGACCATTTTTTAATTTGTTTGAAATTTAATTTTTTTAATTTGTATGGGAAAAAAACACACAAAAATGGTATTTCCTCATAAACAATTCTAATGATTTTGATTAAATTTTCAGGAAAAATGTTAATTACAATTCAAAATATTTTAGGAAAAACCATATGTCTCTAACTTGACTAGTTTTCGAGGTATGGCAAAAAAACATATTTAGGAATCAAACTGGTGATTTTCAAAGTTTTGATTTATTTTAGTGTTTAATACGGGGTAAGGTGTGTGCCAATTATTTGGAATTATTTTATTTTTGTGTGTGTGTTTATTATACTTTACATGATATATTTTATTGTATATTGATACACTTTGTTCCTAGTAACATGCAAAGTAACTTGCCTAGAGATGTATCCCACCTACTTAGAGGCGATCATCATCATAGGCAGCTAAATCATTGTAGATAATTCAAGAGTTCTCTGGTTGAGCTTGGAGATGGTAACTTATTGGATTCGATCTAAGTGAGAGCTTATCAAACAGCCAATAAAATCACTAACCAATTTGTTTGCATACATCAATAAATTGAGGTCCCACCGAGGTCTATATTTTGGATTTTCATCTCTACAAAAATTGGTTTCACTTCAGCAAATCTGAAAATGAATATGTTTTCATTTACGACAGATCACTACGAGTAAACAAACGACATATTTCACTGTTCTATTACTTTCTACATCTTCAACAAATCTGTCCACGTTCTAAACGTGTCTGTTCATTCTAAGAGATAAAGCACGTACTAAACAGAATTTTCTCTTTGAAGGTCATTTGGTACCAACTAGTGACATTTGATACCCGCTACCACTCCTAATAGTGGCTCAAATAAGTTTAAATTTTCAAAAAACAAAGTTTATTTACAGTGAATTTAACATTTGGTATAGGTTTTATGCCTCCACGAACAATTTGTAATTTTTCGTCAAACAAATTTGTTCAGATTAATGCTGTGAACTCGGTGCCGTTTAGTGGATGGAAATTTACCAATTTTTCGGAAGCATTTCAGAAGTTACCTTCAAACTAAGATTGTGTTTTTCTTTTTCCTTTTTTTACTTCTACAAAAAGAAAACATGTAATATTCAGTATTCTATAAAGTATAATCCTGTATTTCATACTTATTTATGCGTCACAATTATTTCTTTTTGAAATTTGAAATTTTGATGTAATTAGCATAGGCCCAAACCAGTCGAATGTCGTGAAAAATAATTTACGATGTACAAATCAGTCAGGCAAATAGGATCTTTCTCAATTGAAAAAAAAATAAATCAAATGATAATACTTAAAAACAATGTAAATCTGAAATATGTGAAATGTTTTAAAATATGAAATAAAACAAGACACAATATCACACTCCATATCTTAATAAAAAAATTAACCATGAAAAAATATGTATATGTTCATGGTGTTTCAAATTCAACAATTAATTATGTGAAGCCTCTAACTAGAGGTCGTCAACCTAAAAGCATCGTTGCCCAAAATAGGACCACTCTAAGACGAAACGCGCTCAGATAATGCACGAAAGCACCTGTAAGGGGAGTGGATAAACAAGGATGTCAATGGTGATCCAAGGAATCCGGGACGATCTACTTCCCCAGACACAGCCACCGCGTCAAGGACAAGTTACGTCCTGTCTGACCTTCACCACCTGGTCTGCTCTGCTTGTCCCAGAATGCGGTTCTAACTGCTTCCCTGCTGGGGCATTGTTACGTATCAAACAACGGTTTTACGATAAGTATGATTTTCGAGGTTTATCTTGCCGGCATTAGTGACTTAAGTGCTGGAGTGTACAGTTTGGAGGAAAGGCGTGTAGGTGGGTTTAATGGATGATAAGGGGTGATGTGATATATACGTAGTACAATCACGTTTACTGGGGGGGGGGGAGGAGGGTCATGAGGACAATACATAAACTAAATACTGTCACATTTTTTTTTTTTTTTTTTTTTTGTAGTTTGTGGACTGTCTGCTTGCCAGCGCGTCGAGCGAAAGTGGACTAAGCGTGGTTGCCAGACCGTGCCGGTCCACAAAGGGTTAAAACTGTCGCTCTTAGGGCGAGCTTTCTCTTTCAATTTATGGGTTTTTTTTTTCAATTTAAGGTTAATTATGGAAATGGTGCATGCATGGACCTTTAGATATGGTGCGTCTTCCAGCTGGACAATACGCAAGTTTCCTCCCACCATGATCAATCTTTGCATAGTTAGTTATCAATGATCAAGGCCAGTAAGTCTACAACTATCAGATCGAGTGATTAATATTAATTGGTCTCACCTTAAGGGAGAACTAACAACCAAGCTCATCAACGAAAAGAAAAATTATACGAATCACAGTCATGGTATTCTTGATAATTTGTAAGTTCTATTCGCCCCATATCCGTAATAAAATATTAAAAAAGTCGTTTTCACGTCACATATCTGAATCATCATTTGTGCAAACAACTCTGTGTATTTTCCTCTATCATCCTCGTAGCTTGACTAGACTATGTAATTCTGGTTAGTCCGTATAATTTACTAGTCTAATTCCATATATTAGGTCTAAGCCGTCAGAAATTTGAGCGCAGTTAGAGATATCCCAGGTTCAAATTTGATCTAGACTGCAGATGATCTGCATTTCAAATTCAGTATTATCAGTACTGCATACCCGTTGTACTGAACGTACAGGTTTTCCTTCTTTCTTTGTCTGAATAAGTTCCCCACGTAGACCTATAGTGTGTGGGAAATGGGCAGAGTATGGTTGAAAAGGAGTCCGGCCTCCCCTCAAAAAAGTTATAATAATGATAAAAGAGATCAAATTTCCTGTCAGACAGACAGAGCATATTCCCAGATGATGGAACATGAGAAATCATATACTGTAGTTCAAATAGTTATCTTCCAGTATTAGGTCTACTGTTTGGTTATGCCACTTCTAGTTACGTCTGTCTCCTTCAACTGTACGAAGAAATTAAAATATGAATAAAGGAAATTCTCACAGTTGTGAACGGTCCATCTAAACATGGATATTGCAGCGTCCAATTCTTAGAACGGTGATGACTTTCACCTAAGTGTGCGTCTGGCACTCCTACAGGTATCCTTGGCGGAGCCTGGGCGGTCGTGTGGGCGCAGCGCCGTGACGTCACAAGACTTGCCGATGTCTCCTCTAGAGTGCACACAAGTGCATCCATTGTTTGTGACTAATAGTATAATGTTTTAGTAAGTGGTTTTATATCTGAATGTTAACATTTTTATATAACGAAATGCATAAACTGATTTGTTTCATTAATCAATACAAAGCAAATACATTGACTAAAGCAAACAGTGTCTCAAAAGTTGTAAGGCTTTGAAGCGTGAAACTTGGCACAAATACCTTTTATAGTCTTCTAGATTAATAAACGATTTAAAAATATTTTCTCTCTAAGAGCTAAAATAAACTACATAACACATATCCCTAAACCAATCGATCAGTCTTTGTTACCATTCACCACACGATTAAGAGAGCTCAGGCCGGTAAAATTTTACATAAGAGGTTATTTTATAAGATGTAAAAGTGAAATGCAAATAAAATAACAAAATTTGACGAAAAAGGTTGACACGTGTGTAGCGAGTGACGAGGGTTGCACGCCAACCGGGTTAGTGTGTGTCCCCTAGTTTATTGATAATATTACAGTGTGTATTTACTTTGAATACAACAATATATTAAAGTTAGTACAGTAACTATTCGATGGTCCAGGCACTCACTCTAGGCATGTGACATGTTAGTCCAACCTCACCTCCTACTCTAAAGGGGTACACAACTTTAAATAGTGTTCTCTGTCTCACTTCCACCACTCAGTTCATCTCTTCCACCATGGTGCTTTCAGTTGGTCACAATCTTCAAAGTGAGATGCAAATCAAATAAAGTTATTAAATAAGCCACCAGAGGAGCACTGCCAAAGAGATATAAATATTTAAGTACTGTAATATTTTGCTTTCAACGAAAAAGGTGATATGAATTTAGGAGACGAAGTATTAAGTTATATGAAATTTAACACTTTAGGCAACCATTCAAAACGTAAATACATCCAAAATCAAGTTTTTTTTCGATCGTGTGAGAAAAGTGCAGAAATCAAGTTTTAGGATCATGGACTTTCCGTTTTCATTCACAGTTGTATTTCTATTGTTATATAAAAAAATTATATATTTTTTCTGGGATTTTGGTGTATGAAAATATAGTGTTCATAAAATATAATCACGTACATAAAACATGTTCCTCGTGAAACTTACACTCCAAAAAGAACTCTTCAGGTGTGAATGAACCGGACGTTTCACAATCCACTTTAAGTGTTTGCTCGCCTTAAGCTTGTTGATTAACATAACAAGTCGCGGATGAAGAGGCGTTGCAGTCCGGCTGACCTCAAGGCGGTGATGACGTCAGCTGTTTGACTTCAACAATGACTTGGAGTCAGCTGTTACCGAACACCTCGCCTGGTTGGTTCGCGGAACACTTGTGACAACATCTATGCAAATATAAGTATGCTCAAACACGTTCTCTCTCGAGTTATGTATGACTTTAAATTGGGTGGTATGAAATTAGAGAGCGCTTCAAAAGAGAGTACATTTTACGATATCTTTGTTAACAATTAAAACAGCCAAGAAGTTTATTGTATTATGCTTCAAATGATATCACCGAAATATAGCAGTTTTTTTTTTTTTTTTTTTTTTATTTATTTTTTTTTTTTTTTTATGTCTACTAGTCACATTCAGATTATAATTCCCCTTTGTTACTTTCCCTTGATCAGCTTTCCTTGGTTCCCCATCTTCCTCAGATTCTCTTAAATCCCTTAATACAAAAAGTTAAATTTCTAAAATTCCAAAAGAGGAAATTAAGGTTGAGGAGAGTTGAATGAGCGAACAGAAATATGAGGAACTAGTTGAGGAAAAGGAATTGAGGGAAACTGAGTAAGAGGGAGGAACTAAATTGTGGGAAAGGAGCTAAGGAAAGCTGATCAAGGGAAATCAAGGGTAATTAGCTAAGGGAAAGAGAACTGAGATAACTGACTGTGAAGAGAATGTGGGGAGCTCATTGAACTAAACTACAGTGAACTACTAGGGGAAGAGAATAGCTGACTAAGTGAAGAGAATGTGGAATGTTGATTAAAGAGAAGGAACTAGAGGAAACTACATGGGAAGAGAACATGGAAAACAACTATGGGAAGAATACGGTGTGGAACTGATTAAGGGAAAGAAACTAAGAGAAACAGGCTAAGATGAGAACACTGAGAGGATCTGACTAAAGGAAGGGATCCTTGGAGAACTAGCTAAAGAGAAGGAATTTAGAGAAACCAATAAAGAAGGAAGCCAAAAGTATATAATTAAGGGAAAGGAACTAAGACGACCTGATTAAATGAGAGGAACTAAGGGGAACTGAAAAAAAAGAGGAAAAGCTAATGGAAGTTAAGTAAAGGAAGGTAACTGAGGTGGAAATCAAATGGAAAAATGCCTTTCATATAGGGATAAATTAGGAATAAAAAGTTCTCTCTACCTCTTAACACCTTAAAGGGGAAATAAGTGAGAAAAGGAAACTAAGAGGAACTGACCTTAAGGGTGACTGATAAAGAAAATGGAGTTAATGTTAATGGAAAGAGTTGGCCCTGATAACATTAATTTTACTACATTAAACAGCAACTTACGATCAATTGTGTAATCTTACAATAACTCAACCCAATATTGTTCAAGCATCCAAATTAAGACGAATGTTCTTAAAATCTGCCTAAGAGTTGTGGATATACCTTATGCGACCTCCCAACAGCGAGTTTCAAACCTTGTGGTATCCCAAAGCATTCCGAAGTGAGTGATTGACACAGATATTTTACAGCCTAACATCCGAAGTCTGCAGCTATAACCCAGATCCGACTGTGTGTCAGGGTCCAGAAATAGCAGTTGTCTTGGCCCTCCGCCCACGCTAGGGCTGGGAGTTGACTTCCACGGTCATTCCAACTTTCTGATTATCATACATTGTTTGGGAGAACAGAAACAAGAACTTCATTTTTCTGGGGGGGGGGGTGTAATTTAATTGTTAGAGTCAATTTAAGACCACTTGTATTCTTTCAAGAACTCAACCCAAGAATTCAAGCATCCAAATTTAGAAGAGTTTTATTTAAATCTGTTCAATAGTTATGCATATATCTTATCTCACCTCCCAACTGCGAGTGTTGAACCTTGGGGAACCCAAAGCATTCCTAAGTGAGTGCACACTATGCTTAAAATCCTGCTTCCCTACTAAAAACTCAAGATTATAAAAGGTGTTCACTGGAAAAATGTCTAGTGAATTACTAGTCGAAAAATTCTTCAAATACAATAAGATATTTGAAATTTGGACAAGAGAATAAAACGTTTCTAAATTATAATCTAGTGTGACGTATCTAATATAGTGATTTTCGAACAACTTTCCATATAGAAATTTGCCAACAGCAAAAATAATGATTAATTTTGAATTCCGTAACAAATGTTTCTTTAGATATACATTGTTTTACTCAGAGAAAAGCAGTAGGTTCCTTGCTGCTGCAGGAAACCATTGTAGATTTTATAACTGATTGTGTGCGCATGGACGCTTCTAAATGATAATACATTATTACACGATAAAAATGTATTAGTATCAAACAATTAGCTGTTGTCTCCAGCTAGTAAAACCCTTTAGTAACACCACTGATTAGTAAAACCTAGTGGACCTGTTAACCATATCTCATTTCCATAGAGATTGTACCAGCGGGAATTGAAACATAAATGTCATGCTGTTGTACATTTAATTAATTAAGATGAACGTGTTGGCTTAACTAAAGACAATTTAATTCTTACGGAAAAAAGAACACATTGATTGGCTTTTTCAGCCCCGTAGGCATGGACTTTCGAGACACACTTTTGGGGTGGGTTTCTATGATGCTAAAGCTAACTTATGTAATGTAACTGAATATATTGTACAGTGGTTCCATAAATGTCGTGATGAGTCAGTCAGTGGTATTTCACATTATGTATGTAGATGCTCTAGCTAACAGCCCTTACTTCGCTACGAGGTGATTCTCTCCCTTGGTTATTCTTTTCTCCACAGGCTCTCTGTCAACCGTCACATCAACGTCAAATCTCAGCCTGCTGAAGTCCTCCTAGATAACAAAGTTTTATAGTCTAGAAACCCCTATAAGTCTTCTTTAAGTAGTGCAATCGTGGCAGAGTTAGTAGAAATGACCTTAAACAATTCACAATGAAACCCAAATAGATCTGGCTTTTGTGTCATGTTTATGATTTTAGTGTCAGCTTTTAAATTACTAAGTTAAATTAATACTGATTTTACTCTTATGGACAAAAAAGTAAATGTTAAGGGGCTGTTTCTACCCTTTAGGATAATGTAGAATGCTCTTCTCTTTCATGATACCATAAGTTTTTAGGTTGGTTTAATTTTATGGACCACTGGGAATGAAATAAAGCACATTTTTGAATAATTGTCAGTGTTCCAACATTTTCTAAGAAAAAAACTGGTTGAGAAGCTTATTTGACACTTATTTCTTGATAGACAACACTTAGTTTGGTTATCCCAGTCGTCGTCCACTTTCGGAGGATAAAGCCATCTTAATTAGTATCCAGACTACATTTCTGTGTGTATAATTAATTTACATGCTCATATAATACTTATAAAAGTCAAAATCACCTTATCGTAATATTATGTAGTATTTTCCGGAATTGTTTATCTAATACACTCTCATAGTTATCTTACCAACAAAACCACGTAAGAATGATTCTTAAACAAAGGCTCTACAACTAAAATGCCAGGTTTATTAAGCAAAACAGATAATTTATTTATGTTTCAGTCTACGCTGATAAATATAAAAAGTTTTTTATTAAAAATTATTAAATTCATTCCATTAAAGCCATAAGGAGTATTTTTATTTTGAGAACATATTTTACCTTAGAACTTCGGACTATCTTTTGATTCCATTAGAGGATTGTAAACTAACGTTAGGAATTTGAGTCATGGTAACTATAAGCAGTTTTGGAAAATAAAATGCCTTTGTTTGAGATAATTGTGAAGAGCACTTTTGTTGCTCTTTCTATAAAAGCTTAACAATATTTGAAGACAATGCAGATTCAATGTTAAGCGAGGTATGAATAGCTTTAGTAGAACTTGCTGCCTGATTCTGACTGTTTTACGAGAATTTGTGGTGCGTTTTACCCTTGGTTGTAAACCTTTGACATAGATATATCATGTAGCAAGAATATTTGTGCCAGTAATTTTATTAGTTATTGAAATCTTCCACTACTTCTGGTTTGAAACTGAATTATATTTACATGGGACTCTATACTAGCGCTCCTTCACTGGTCTCTTGATAAATGGAGATGCAAACATTGAGTATTAAAAGTAATGGCTTTACTTATTCAATGGATATTTCTTTAATCTTCTTTGTGCATGCCAGGCAAGAGAGTTTTAAGTTTAGTTCTTTTTTAAACATCTTACATACGAAGTCTTCCTCGTAATCCTTCATATCGGGGAATCATCAACTTCCTTCCCAAGCTGGGGGATTTCTGTCTGAGTGAGCTCAGCTCAATTTCATATGATTGTATGGTCCTGTATGTATTCATCTACTGTGTAATATGACTTTATACGGTGTTGTTTTAATGTTTTTATAAATTTATTATTGTTTAGAAGTTTAATGTGGTCTGGTAGGAGGTTGTAAATTTAGATCTGGCAAGGCTGGTATGTTGTTTAATTTTAATAATCTGTGTTACGGTAAGTCGATATTGTCCGTGTCTGGTGTAATATGAGTGTTGATTTTGTCTTTTGGTTAAGTTTGAGTTTTTGGCAAGAATTACGGTTTCCAGGATGTAGTGACATACAACGGTCAATATGTTGTTTTGAACACGTATTGGTTTACATTCTTCCAACAGATCTAGTCTAAAAATTTTCTTAACTGTTTGTTTTTGAAGAACGAGGATTTTGTTCATAAATCTTGCTGATGTTCCGCCCAATGCTGTTATGCCGTATCTAAGGTGTGAGGCGAAGAGGGGGTGATATGCGATGAGTGTGGTGTCAAAAACAAACTTGTCATCAACTGTCGCCTTAATTTAAAGTAAAAAATTGTTTAACCTTCTGTACTATCTCAAGCTTAGTTGTTACAAATGACACTTTGTGCGTGATTATTCTGTGGGAGCCAGAGTGCTTGGACGTTTTCCAACAGACATAAAGGACGGTCATCTTCAAGGGATTTGTACAGCAGAGGCTTCACATTCTTGCGGTCAGTTTTTGTAGTCCACGGGACATCTCTGAAGTTCTAGAGCCTTCTGTTCTACAATCAATTGGTCACGCCTCGCAAGATAGACCCTCAGAGAGACTACTAAAGACTAACAAGGCCCTTCGGCTTGAGTTGAAAGGAGAAAAGTAAGTTGTGAAATGAATTTACTCACACGTCCTTGGAAATATTGAAAGGAAATTGATAACATATGTTTGAAAATGTTAAGCGAAATCAATATCATTTGAGATAACATTATCACCCCGACGTCATATTTTACTAAAAAATGGTTCCAAAGAATTGGCACAAAACTTCCCCCATATCAAACACCAAAAAAATCAAAACTTTGAAAATTACCAGTTAGATCCCCAAATATGTGTTTACCATAACTAAAAAAAATAGTCAAGTTAAAGACATGCGGTTTTAATAAAATATTTTAAATTGTAATCCACATATTTTCTGAAAATTGAATCAAAATCGTTAGAACCGTTTTTTAGAAAAATGCACATACACACAGACAGACACACATACGGACAGGCACCAAATAAAAAAAAAACTCTTTTTTGGGTTCAGGGGACCCTAAAATGGATTTTTAGACCAACTTTTAAAAATGTTTTTTGGGCGATCACAATACCTTCTCTTCATATGGGCGAAAGTAAAAATACACATTATTGGTTTTACTATTCGTGTTTTTAGGTGGTGATAGTTAATTTACTCCGATATGCATACTAAAAGAGCCATTGGTTACCATCCCAACTTCAGAAATATATTTTGTAATGTTTTATTTTCATGTGAAGTAAAACGAAACTCCTCAACATTTACACAACATGATTTGTTGTTTCTGACGCCCTCTACTTAAGATACGGCTTGCAACAAACGGTATACATAGCCAAAACCTAACTTTACCGATCGGAACTGTAATCTAACCTAACCTGAGAGAAAATTTAGTTAAATGAGTTACGCTCGTTTGTAAGTCTGCATCTTTAAGGCCTACTTATAGGTAAGAAGAGCTCCATTAACCAAATTTTTACAAAATTACGTTTTAATTGTACAGATTATAACATAAACTCATTCAATAATACTTAACAATCGGTGATAGCAAGGTCACAATCAGGCCCGGACTGGCTCATTGAAAAGGGCGGTGGACAACCTTTGCCAAGGGCGCCGATATATATATATATATATATATATATATATATATATATATATATATATATATATATATAATATATATAGAGCTCGATTTCTAGAAATTGAGGTGCTGGAACTGTACTTGAAAAAATATTCCGGGGGGTCCTCCCCCGGAAAATTTTTGAAAATACCATCATTGAAATAGGCAATTTTACGCTATCTGAGTACATTTTTGCAACTTGTAATCCAAGATCTTTTTTTATTTTTTATTTGAACAATTAGTTCAAAATAACTGTTCAAAACAATCTGTAACAAATTTTTTAATAAAAAAAAAATATATATATATATAAATCTTCACTTTATTTTTGTAACTATATATTATTTCATATTCTACATCATGTTATTATACACTGTTTATTATTGACTTGGGAATTAACTGTAATAGTGTATTACAAAATCCCCTGACATCGGAAGGTTCAGATAAATGAAACAAGGCGCTTTGGTTTAATAATTCCTAATGTATTTAATAATCGTAAAATACATCGTTTACTAGTATTAAGGTAAGTGATAGAGCCAAACACTAACAATAAGTAATTAAGTAAATGGTCCTAGAATGTTAGTAAACGCCTCATTTCTGTGCTTGAGTCACACAATTTGTTTATTATCGTTTCACCATCAATTTTACTCATAATATCCTTTTCACTTTGCATGATTATTAAAGATTCAAGATTTTTATTTGTCATTGTGGACCTCAGACGAGTTTTAATAAGTTTCAATTTGGAAAATATTCTTTCACAGCTAACTTGGGTTAATGGAATTGTAAGCAAATATTTATAAACTTTATAAAGTTCTTTGTATTGCAAGCAATACATATTATATTCAACAAGCACTTTAAATGCACACTTTATACAAGTGTTACAGGTCTTTGCTTCAGTACACTTTACCGAGTCTAGGTCTAATTTATCTTCGTCGCCACCTTCAAAGTCTTCGTGATCTAGTTCATTATCTGATTCCTCTTCTGACTCTCTTCCCCTCATTCCTAAATATTCGTTGGAAATAGAGGGTTTTGAAATTTGTGGCCATACTTCAATAAACGATACTAATTCCTCTCTTAGTTTCTCTTTGTCTATCGAAGGTTTGACTTCACAAACCTTATCAAGTGCATTAGGAGGTAACGGTTCTTTAATGGCAAACCTGTTGGGGTCAAACCAGGCTAAATCAAGGTACAGCTGTTTTTGATTAACAAACCGGGTTTCCATTGTTTGTATAATAGTATCCAAGACAACATTAAATACAGAATTTTTGAAAATTTCCTCCGGGGTTGATCCAACACTTTCATCATCAGCTAACTCTCCTGATAGCTTCTTAACCTTTTAAGGGGAGGGAGGTTCGGTTTGTGCAGGTGCTGGGCATTGGGCTGAGTAGGCGCTGGCGGTGGCGTTGCTACCGAGTACTGCCGAACGCAGAAGCAGCAAGTATGAATGTACTTTACCTTACTAAGGTAATGTAAGTTTTAAGCCCACCTAATTATTCTGAATAATTACTGAATAACTAGGTAGGTAGGAGGTGGTGTTTATTACGTTAAAATATGCATTTTAATATTCTCACCGCTAAGGCAGTGAAAATATTTGTCGTGAATATTTTTGTTACTAGGCGCCCTACCGCGAGGGCGCCCAAGGAGGAGGGCGCACCGGGACGCGTCCCGGTGTCCCGGCGGGCCAGTCCGGGCCTGGTCACAATACCACATTGGCAGTAGTTAACAAGCAAGATTGCTTGAGTTGAGACCATACTTAGGCCTACATTGTACGCTCAACTCCCTATGAAGATGGTCAACTGCAATGTGGCCGAAACGTCAGCAGTAATTGTACATAGCTACATAACCCTAAGACGTGGTCGATATCCGAAAACCAATTTTTATTAACATCAACATAACAATTTGGGCAAACTGGATTTCTCATTTACTCATTTTGTAAACTATGGAGAACCTAAAAATTCAAGCAAAAAATCTAAGTTTGCCTCAACGATTTATATAATTACCAACAGTCATCACAACACGTGACAATCAATGCATCCCCCCCCCCCTTCGACGCGGCTAAATTTACTCAGCTGTTCGCGCCGATTCAATCATTACTATTTTCGGATCCGTTGGAATACGCCGTAAATTTTCATTACGAGTGGGCGCGACGTTTTCCCAGAATGTCAGGGTGGCATTCGCCTGTTTCAAGAATGAGCATAAAACGAAATACCAGAAATTTGAAACACTGCATTAGAAAAAAGTAGTTGAATTTGTTTTCTTTCTGGCATTTGAGTAAAATCTTATAACTTTATATATGTTGTTAGTTCTATCTACTACAGAAACGGTGGCGATGCAGAAAACACGGTCCGTCGAGCATGACAGCCTAGTCATAGCTGTCATACGATACTGAGCATTATACCGTACAAAACTGCATGTCATCCAAAAGAAACGTCGCTGAGACCAGTGTTACACGCATGGTGTCGGGTGTAATATCCCTGACATGTCTGTCATTCGATACTGAACATTACACGGTAAAAACTGCACATCATCCAAGTTCCAAACCAACTAGGCTACATTGGTTAGTCGATGCCGTAACGTTGCCATCTTTGTAATGAAAATACCATAAAGTATATCTTGAATTACAAAAAATATTGTTCAGGCCTATGGGAAAAAAGACCATTGAATATGATCTTATTCTTATGTAAGGCTGTACCTCACATCAGATGTTACCCATGTGCCACTCCCGTGGTTCAGAAGTAATGCTAAGCCAATGGTCCAAAAAGTCTACAAGAAAAAAAGAAAGAAAGAAAAAACGGCTTGTCTAAACGGACTAGAGAAACTGAAGACTGTCTTCCCTTTAAAAGCCATAAGATTTTTTTATACCTTTGAAATTCAGAACAATTTAATTCGGTTACAGGACTTAGAATTTTTAATATTACTAGAAAAATTTAGTCAATGGGCTGCTGAGTAGAGTTTAGTTTAAGGAGATGATTTACACTTAGAGTATATCAGGTCCATACTCACTGGAAATTCTATTTTACCATCTCTTCCATCTTAGTAAGTAACAATTACTAAACTTATCACACTCATTCAACACCCAAATTCATCCATATCTTGATGTTTGAACATAGTTAATTAAAATAATTAGCTTAAATTAGTCTTTAGATAATTATTTTTAATAGGGTAAAAATATATTTACATAAGCATTACATTTAATTCATATTATATTTTACATATCTAATAATAAAAGCAACAATCCACTGCAGTAGCAATGTTAATAAATGTTCAAAGTATGCAGTTTATTTAAATAAAAGAGAAACAGCTGGTTCAGTGCGTCAATCCGAAGGTAAGAGTCACAAGTCACAATATTAACAGTAAAGTTTTGTTTCATAGACTGTTCATAACAACAAATAAATGGACTGATCGCACAGTTTGGTCCAAGGGCGACAAGCGGAAGTAAAGCACACCCTCTTTGATTCGAACCAACCCATCCATCCAGATGACATCTGTTTCCGGTCCGGAACTGAGGGTCATTATTGCTTCCCTATCACTCCTAAATAGTGGACCAGTGGTTTTGAAACGCACGACGTATTTGTTTTTGAAAGGCTCTTACAATAAAAATCAGTCCTTAATATTGCAGACTCAGCACAATTCCTACAAATCGCGCCATATTAACTTATATATTGTCAGTAATGAAGTAACTGGCATGTCGTAATTTCTTCCAAAACAGGCGAATCCATTAAGTTTGCTAGATTATTCATATTCATAATAATTTTATTAGTTTTGTTATTTGGTTCGAATTGTTATGTTAGACTATTTATAGAGGTGAGATTGTTAAACTAGTGTATATTGTTTATGTAATTCCTAATTTTGAGTTTAGGTTGTAATTGTTTCTTTTTCTTTTTTTCAAATGGATTTATTTACTCTCCCCTCGTAGATTTAGTCTAAGTGGAGAGAATATTAATTAATATAAATGTGTGTTAACATATGTATTACATATTTTGTTGTGTAAATAACTTTTTTTAACTGAATCAAAATTTGAAAAAAAACAATCTAAATGCAAAGCTGAAGTTATATGTAAAAAAATACTTAAATTTTTACAATTCAGGCTAAATCTGAAAAATTAAAACCCCAGTGATGCTGAAACGTTGACTTTGAAAAATTGCACACGCAGTTTTCTTACTTTCAAAGCCTTATATTTCAATAATAAATCGAAAATAATACAAGAACATAAACTATAATGTATTGTTTATGGCACAGGTTAACATTTTATATTATTGTGATAATATAAAAAAACTAATTAATTATGAACCCTCTATAGGGGCAATAATACCTTTTTAAAATGACTAACGAAGCGAGAATACTGCATATGACAAGCCAAAAAAGCTCAATGCCAACCAAATGTCTGTAGCTAATTAACCTCAAAATCGCAAATAATTAAAGTTATTTATTTATTACGTGGCTCATTACGAAGTCGTCTGTTGTAATTGTAAAACATAAATCATTAACACTATCTCCCTGTTTGCTGATAACAATGAACATACAAAAAGATATTCAGGTAAGCCTTTGTTTTTCACAATGTTTAGTCTATATTTTTTTTCAAGCTACAGCCAGACCTAGTAAATTTCAGGCAAATCACGTACGTTCAATTTATAGTTTATTTATTATTCTATTTATAAAATTCATTTGGCTTATTAAATTATTTGTAGATTTGGGTCTAGGTACTCACAAAATAAAATCACCAACATAAAACTAAGGTAAACAAATGAGGAAACCTAAGAAATAATAAATTAAATAAAATAAGATAAGATACATAAAATTTAAATAACTATTAGATACTAGCCGACAGCCCTTGCTTCGCTACGGGATTGTTCTCTACGCTTGCTTAACCCCCCTCCCCCTGAGGATCTCTCAAAGCCATCACATCAATAAAAAAGCTCAGCATTGACGTTCTCCTAAATAACAAAGTTTCATGGTCTAGAAAACCTTAAATCTACTTTTTGTGGTGGGGGGAAGGGAGGGGGTTCAAAATAGGTGATCGTGTCAGAGTTGGTAGAAACGACCTTAAAATTTCCCAGTTAAAACCAAATTAACCAAGCGTTTGTGTCACGTTTATAATTTTTTATCAGCTGTTTGAAATAAATAATTAAATTAACGGTAATGTTCCTCTTATGAGAAAAAGAAACGTTTCACAGCTGTTTCTACCCCTTAGCAGTGGAATTTTGAAAAGTCCTTTCTTAGTGGGTCTCTATGATTCAAAAGCTAACTTTCCTCAAATGTCGTCAAAATCTGTTCAGTGATCCATGATGAGTGAGAATAAAGTATTTGTATTTTATATATTAAGATTGAAATTTGGATTGTAATAATTGTTTACAATTAGAATATGTCATTTTAATATTTAAGTTGAAAATAGTATTCTTATAATTGGTAAAAATTAAAAATTGAATCACACCATACGAAAGAAAATTCGTCAAATAATCGTTGCTGTCATGGATAGGTTAAAAAATTAAGATAACAAATCAAATAAACCTTTTTCACAACAACCCACTATCTGTTCCATACTAACAATCACAACAAATTAAAACACAATCAATAAATTGACATTGTTCTTTTTCTTCGCCGGTATTGTCCGGCCTACGCACAGGTTTCTGCCTATACGGCCTTTTTCATATTTAGCCAAGCAGTAATTGTAGTTTCATTACAATTGTTTTTATTTAATTTTTACAAAACTATTTTTAGCTATCATCTTCACCCTTATATTTTAGTTCTTGATGTTTTTTATTGTAATTTACTTTGTTCCATTTCTTAAATAAATACACTTTTCATTCATGTATTAACAATGCGCACCATTTAACTAATAAATCACCGCTGATGCAGGGTAACGTAATTTTATCAAATCTGTTACATATAACATTCTATGCACATGCAACAATATATTCCACCTACCTGCGTTAGTATCCTAAACAACACAAAAACACAACTTCCACGTGATGTTAGTCCATTAGGCGCGAGCGGCACGGGGAGGGACACTGAACTGAAGAAGTCGGAGGCTGTACTGCCAACACTGCGCCGCGAAAATAAAACGCGCGGAGGCGGCAACTTAGCGGAGCTTTTATTTTACTATTTTTACACTTGTTTGAAGTTCCCGCGGCGGAACACGCCTGGAGACAGCGCATGGCCGTTTTCGCATTCAGATAAAACGTACGATGAGAGAAAACTGTAATGTAAACAATATAATAAAGCGTTAACAACTGCAGAAGAAGACTTGTGAACAGATGTTACTTGCTATGCCGCCCCACGCGACTGAAGTCATTGTAAGATTTCGCCTCGCACAACAGGCCGCTAGAGTCACGACTGATCTAGTTTAGGTTTACTAGGTGACCTGTGAAATTTTACTTTATTTACACGAAAAACAAATAACAAACACATGGATCAGCTGATTCATCACAGCTAACAACTGTTGGCTAAAATTATGAAACAAGAGAAGCCTCTTTAATTACAAGATTGTTACAAAATGTTCCTCACTTTATAATTGTGATTGTTTTGTTTGCAAACTAAAATAGCTGAAAATAAAACTGTAAAAACATATACGTTAAAATCAAATAAAAGATTTTGAATGACAATTAATTTTTAAAAAATACAACTTTTCCAACTTATCAACCCTCTCAACACTATGTTACAAGAGGAAAAAATGGTCCATTGTTTGTACCTACAGGCAAATCTTTAAAGTCAATAAAACCTTCCCCTGTTTATATATGATTCATTGTCTAAATTTTCTTTAAAAACGCTTTAATTCATTTATCAATAACGCATCTCATCAATACAGTCTCCGAAACAAACATAAATTGCCAACTCCTCAACATAAAACAACTTTCTTTGAACAACATATAGATTATGTAGGCGTTTCACTTTACAATTCTTTGCCTGATGACATCAGAGAGGAGAGCTCTGGTCGAGCTTTTGAGAAGAAGGAGAGAGGTTTCTTGATGGACGGTGCCTTCTACACGTTGAAGAGTATTGTACAGCTAGTAGAAATTAGTAATTAAATATACTGTACTTATTAATTTTTGTATATATCTTCAATTGTTTTGTTCAATTTTATGTATATTTCTTCCATGTAAAACAATTTTACTAATGGAATAAAGAGGTTTGAGTTGAGTTAAGTATCTTGGCAGTGTTTTGCAAGAGAAAGGCAGAATTGACAAATAAATAACTGTATGAGAAGCTAACATGGAAGGCTGATAAGGAATAGCAATGTTCCCCATGAAATATAAGAAGATTTCTTATGAAACTTATCATGTACCTATTGTACCTGCTGAATGCAATGGAGACATGGATGATGCGACAGAGTGATAGGAGCAGAATACAGGCTTGCAAAATGAAATGTTTGAGGAGTAGTGGTGACCAATAGAGATATAATAAGGGATGAAGTATTTAAAAGGGGATTTGGGGACCAGCCGTTGTTGGAGGTATTGACTGAGGTGGCACGGACATGTAAAAAGGATAGAAAAACTGTAAAAAGATGAGTACTAAGAAGGGTCCGTGAGATGGCAATGGATAAAAAGAGACTGAGAGGAGAACCTGGGGATCGATGGTTGAGGGAGTAAAGGAAAGTGCTGAGAGAAGAGGAGAATGCTGGAAGAAGAGGAAAGATGTGAAGATAGGAGAAAGTGGAGAGGCCTCTGTAGCAAGCAGACCCAGTAGTTATTGGAAACTGCTACATATCTAGATAGATAGATCAACAGTATCTTTGACTTTTACTTAGAACAGAGAGGAAATAGGAAGAATTACAAACGCATTTCCATAATAGTAACATCAACTAACTTCCTAATTATTGATGGATAAAGGATGTTTGGTTCAGATTTGTCTTTTTTATATTAACTTTGACTTTGTTTAGGAATCTGCTGTTAAAGTTTGCAGCATTGAGTCCCTTCAAAGGTACCTGTCGTGGGGAGTCAACTTATTTTGAGATTTATTTATTCATACCAACGGGTTTGCCATTTATAAAACTGATTACATGAAATGCAAGAAATGATAACATTACAGTTAAATGCAGTGCTTGTACAATAAATATTCATTACACCAATCATCCCCACCATGTGGAAATATAAACAAGAAATCAGCTGATTTCAAAGTATAATCATTGATTTTATACACAAATAGATTTCCCATCCAATGTTAAATTTTGAGTCTCAAAATATCAGCTGTTTTTGTGGTCCATTGTGGAGCGCTAGTGTAGTTCCATGTAAATGTAATGCAGTTTAAACCAGTTGTGGTTGCGGGCCTCACTAACAAACAAAATTACAGGCATAAATATTCCTAGTAGATGGTTTATCTATTGTAGGTTTGTATAATCAATGGTAGAATCAATGCAGATCCTGAGTGGCACAATAAATTTAATTATTTTTTAAAATTATTCTTTACTTTCTGTCTGTTTAAAAATTTACAAGACTTTTTGTTTTATCTTGTGTGATCATTTAAAAAATAAAAGAGTTTTATGTGTGCTTTACACTTCTTGCTTTACATGTGAATCTTTTTTGTTTTATCTATTTATTAAAATATTCATGTGTATAATTACTTATAACATACATGTCTGTATACATATTATTTTATGTGCCATATAATAAATGCTGGAAACTGCTGCCTCAAAATTTTATTTATTTATTCTAAAGATGATGATTGTCAAGATATGTAGGTAGGTGAACATTGATTTAGAATTAATGTGATAGCACTTTGTTTAGTGTAAACGAGTGAATCTAGTCATTGTTACAAACTAAGGCCAGCTAGAAAGTAATTAAATTATAGTCAGCTAGTAAGAAATTAATTAATTACAGGGTGATTTAAAATTGTGTAGCCAAACTTTGAGATCATGTACTAGACATAAAAAAATCCTATAATGCATATCTCGCTTTGTTATCCGTCTGTATGTTTGTATATTTTATAAAAAAAAAATAATAACTCAGGGTCCGTATGGTGCAGATTTCAAATGTTACTTACTAAGGTTGATAGAACCTCATTGTACACTGGTTTTTAATGGTTTTTGTGAAACTGTTTGAAAACGGTTTACATTTTAAATATTAAAAATTCAGAAACAAAAAAACCTATAAATAAAATAAAAATTGGATAGAACAACTTTTATAGCTTATTTAATGCCAAAAAAATTTATACCACATTTAATGAATTCAGTTGGCTTTATAACTTAGAAATGGTCCATAAAACTGTGAAGTAAAATGTAATGGAGAACAAAACCAACCAATAACTTACATAGGCACTTTGCAGATAATGTGAAAAGGGAAACATTATGCTATGTGTAACAGAAATAAAATATTTAGTTACTATTATATCTACAACAAGTGCTCGAAATGACAGCCGTTAACTTCAATACAAAGCCTCAAACGTTTCAGGAATGATTCCCTTGTTGTCTCCAATATTCCATCTCTTTCCTAAATGTTAGCCGCGGCTGCAACAATCTGTGCAGTTAATTCTATGGCATTTTCTACAGAAGTAGAATAAACTAGGTCCTTCATATAGCCCCAAAGAAGAAATCTATGGGTGTAATGTCAGGAGACCTTGGAGGCCAAGGTACATGTCCACCACGTGCAATTGTGTTTTCTCCAAACAATGTCCTCAACTGATCTAGCACCTCATGTGAAAAATGTGCTGGCGCACCATCATTTTGGTACCAAAGCCTCTCCCTTGTTTGTAATGGGACGTCATCCAACAAATCGGACAAAACATTTCTCAAAAATAGACGTGCATAGACGTGACCATTAAGACTTTGAGGAAAAATATATGGGCCAACAATGTTGTCTCTGACAATTCTAGCCCAAACATTATGACTGAAGCGATGCTGCTTATTTTGAGGCTGAATTCCATGAGGTTTTCCTAGGCCCACACATGACTGTTCTTTGAATTAAACATTTCATCTTGAGTAAAGGTGGCTTCGTCTGTAAACAGGACTGTATTTATAAAATCAGGCTGGTGGTTAATTTTGTTCAGAAACCAATGTGCAAAGTGGAATGTCTGGGTAGTCATTAGGAAGGAGGGCTGGTATCTTTTAAAGTCAAAACGGGTAAAGTTGATTTTCATAAACCACATTCCACACAGCTGTCTGACTAGTACCATCTCACTTGCAACAGCAAGTGTGCTTGTAGAAGGGTTATCTTCACATCTTTCCAACACTTCTTCCTCAAAATTAGGAGTACGAACAGTTCTTTATCACCCTGCATCATTCATATTAATACTAAGCTTACCAGTTTCCCTTAATCGACAATGAACAGCTTCAAAAGTGTGTCGGTTTGGGCATTGCCTATTAAGATACAATTCCTGGTAAATCCTTACAGCTCTCTACCATTACCTCTGTCGGCTCCATATGTAAAGTGAATATCAGTTAATTCCTCCAACGTGTACATCTTCTTGATTAAAACTAAATGATCGATAAATGGTTACACAATGATTACGGCTACTGCACATGTAAGTTGCTGAACTGTGATTCGACAGGACTGAAATGCTTATCAGTAGTTGTAGGAATTCCTTTTGACCTTGAGTACACTAAACAGGTTTTTGGACCATATCTGGGTTTTAAGCCAACCGAATTTATCAAATGTGGTATCAAATGTTTTGGCATTAAATAAGATAAAAAAGTTTTTCCTTACAATTTTTATTTTATTTATTGGTTTTTTGTTTCTGAATTTTTAATATTTAAAATTTAAACCGTTTGAAAATGGTTTAACAAAAACCATTAAAAATCATTGTACAATGAGGCTCTGTCAACCTTAGTAAGTAAGTAACATTTAAAACCTGTAGCATTTACAGTTCCTGGGTTTATTATTATTTTTTTTTTTAAATACACAAACATATAGACAGATGGATAACAAAGCGAAATAGACCATACGGTTACAGGAAATTTTTCATTTTATTTTCATGTCCAGAACATGATCGCAAAGTTTGGCTATACAATTTTAAATCACCTTGTATAGTAACAAATGTACAGCTGGTGATTATCAGCTGATCCCTCTCAAAATTTGTAATGTCAGTCCATTTTTCATTACAGAACAATATGCAACAGTAAATAACTAATGTAATGTATAAACTACAAGTACTCTGGATCTTAAACTACTATCATCTTTCTTCTACTATTGACAGAACGAAATGGGCATTCTTGTTGTTCAGATGATCTGTTGGTTTAACGTGGGGGATGAGGCTGCATATGGCTCACTGGCTCTACGAGTCAGTCGTTTGCCCACATATCTCCTACAAGGGCTCTTTTGTGGTGGAACAAGGCTTGTCAGATCTTAGCGAGTAATAAGCTTGCTAGTTCTAAGAGACCAACCAACTCACACTTTCATGTACAGTGGTATTGAGCCACCCGCCCACCCATACACATACAGTGGTATTAAAACAGTTGACAGTAAGCAGCACACTTATAGCAATTATCAAAGTACTGCATAATTTATTGCCACTTGACTTTTACCTTACAGTGGAGGCCAGGAAGGCAGCCTAAAAGCTGAGTAGTTCAGTTAAGCTTAAGAGGAGCCACTTGCACAATCTGTTGTAACTGAACTACAGAGATCTGACATGTTACCAAAATGTCATGGATGTAAAAATGTCGTTCTCCAAACCATACACCTGGACAATATCGAATCTAATGAGAACTCAAGACTAAGGAAAACAACAATCCCACCACTTACAGAAATTGTCTGTACACTTGTGGTTCTGTCTTGGAGGGTGGGGCTGGGTATGTGGACTATGGTCCCTCTACTTGGATTCTCTTATCAGAGAGTCTAGGAAGGTACTATACAATTTACCAAGCTGAGAACTTTGCCATCCTCGCTGCCAAGAATCACAAAAAATTCAAAGGCAAAAACATCTGTATTATTTCAGACAGTCAAACTCCTCTAAATGCACTTAACTCCTGCCAATTTACCTTAAGACTCACTAGGGAGTACATCAAACTATGTGTGCCTTGCCCCTCCTCAACACGCGTAGTTTATGAATGGATTAAATCTTATTTAAGTAACAGTCTTACTTTAACCTTGGACTTACTTTAACAAAAACCTTAAGTTGGTCTGAATACAGTATTGAAACTTGTGATAGTTTTTGCTGAAATTCAGTCTGAAAAGATTTTCTCTTTTTCTCCCATTGAACAGGACTGCTCCTAGCGTTGAAGGCAGCCGGAGCAAAAGAGATCTTGGCGCTCCCTTACTCCTCGTACTAAAAACATTGATTGTGGGGTAACCTGAGTTATGTCGGAATTAATCAATGATAGTTCAAAAGTAAGTTTCCATTTTTTTTTTTTTTTAGAATACAGAAACATGATTCTTTTGGTGCGGCAGTCATATCTCTCTGATAGGTCTCGAATATCCAAAGTAGACTTTTCGATAAAAACAGAATCAGAAAATCTTGTTAGGGTGTATTCACCCGAGGAAAAGTTAAATACAACAAGCAAACTGGTAAAACTAATATAAACACGATAAACAGCATGGTGGCACTAGCAGGGAGAACAATCCGCGAATACGGAGTAAGCTAAGTTGGCGTGGAGACCTATTACACGCGGGTCACTTGTGGGCAAGTCATAAATATCAAACCGATTGGATGTTCACGAGCATGTCCACATCAGCATGTCTATGTCCAAAATCCCTTATATTAGACGGGAGAACTTGCTTGTGAGCATGCTGATGTGGACATGCTCTTGAACAAGATCTCACGTGTAATACACTCTTGAGGACTCAACACCAAAAACAGTCACATTCAAAGTTCCGAAAGGATCCATTCTTGAACCCATTATATTTGTTTTATATATTAATAACATTATCTGACTACCTTCCTGGTAATCTTCATACTATCTTCACAGATGATAATTCCATTTTGACCTCTCATAAAGAATTAAATAGCGTAGAACAGGATTCCTTCCTTAACAGTAAATCCACTTCTCAAGCATCAATATCCGTATAAATCTGTAAAAACCCCAATTTCTTTACATCATGGCAAAATAGGGAAAAAACACTTTAATCAGATTATGTTCACAAAGTACAACCAAAGGACAACTGTGAAACTTCCTTCCATTGAACTTGATTAGAATGTGATCGAGGAATCACAGTTTGTTGATTATTTTGGAGTGAGGCTGGACAGTGGTCTCAGATGGAACGACCATGTTGATAAATAATTGGCAAAACAACTTTTTGTCAACACTTTTGTTCTGATAGTCATTTCTTCCCTAAATAACATTGCTTTGTCAAAGCTGGGTTACTTTGGCTTGATAAGGTACTCAATCGTACTCTGGGGCATATCTACTTACAATAAGCCAAGATATTTGTTCTTCATAAAAGAGCTGTAAGATGTATTTTAAAAGCTAAACCATCAGAATCACGTAAAGTTAATTTTAAAGAACTAAGCTTACTAACCGCACCTGCTATCTACATGTTTGAGGATTTCCTACGTTAAAGAACAATAACTTGTACAGGTGCGTCTGCATTCCACAACACCAGAAACAGAAATGTCAGTCCTTCAATGTATCATAAATTGAAACTATTTTAAAACAAACCCGAGTATGTTACTCTCTAACTCTCTTAGTTACCACCTAATCTAGCTGAGATAGAAGAATTTAAAATGTTCAAAAGGTTTAAAAAATGTTTAATTGAATATTGCTTTTACCAAAAATGCCTAGTTAACTAAAGTGACCTTTTACCAATTTTAATCCATAAAAATTTATATAATTAGTCCGTCGACTCCTAAACATGAAATAAAATATGATTGTGATAGTGACAATTAACTTATATATCAAACAAATAATACCGATTATATACAGACACTCAAGGGGTAACAGGAGTCTTTAGTATCGAAGGTGGTTTACCTTTGATACGCCGGCTGCCGACCAATGGTGGTTCGACGGCAGCAGCAGTCTGCAGTACTGTATCTACTCTTAGTATACCGTAATGCTGGTCGCTGTCTAGACATGCTCTATGAAGAGGTTGATTGCTATTTAATTTCTCGTCACCTGTGAGAATAAGTATTTATATTATTTTTTAAGGGCTTTTCTTTGACCACTTCATAAAATGTTTTCACAATATATTCGCAAAAATTAAGCACTCCCCTTGGCCATGGCGCCCCCTTAGCCACGGCACCCGGGGCGACCACCCCACTCGTCACCCCCTTCGGACGGCTCTGCCATTGAATATGAAAGTGATGCTTAGAAAAACGTTAATTTTCCCACACTTTAACTACTGTGACGTTGTGGTCAATGACATGATGGTTGAGCTTTCGGACTGATTATAGTGTGCCCACAACTATTGTATCAGTTTTTTTTTTTTTTCAATCTTAAACTTCAAGACCATGTTACCCCATTTTTCAAAAACCTTTGTCTTCCAAATTGAATCAACTCTGTATGCTTCAATTTCTCACTATTTTATATTCAATCTTACATAATAATTTCCCAACTTACCTGTCCGAACGTTTTTCTTACATTTCTGAGACTAGTGCTAAGAACACTCGGCACTTCATTGTTGTCAATTTCCTCTTCATATAACTTATTTATACAACAATTGTTTTTCTATAACCGCTTGCCGAGTTTAGAATAATCTTCCTGATCATATTAGAGGTAGTGAATGGCGCAATCGGTTTCGGGTTGCATTTACGGTTCTTCTCCAGGCCTCGTAGGGTGAGCAGATTATTCAGCACTAGGTGTATGCTGACGGCATGGAATGTATGAGGATGAATGTGAGTTTAAGTTTACAGGTGTGTCTTTTGTATATATGTTAATTTAGAATGTAATATTTATATAAGCTATGACTATTATTAGTTAATGAATTTGTATTTTGTGTTAATACAATCTTGTTCTATTTTGCAGACTAGAATGATGTTGAGATTTTTGTTTTATCACTTATTTGCATTACTGTAGTTATGGTTAGGTGTAAGAGAGAATCTTATTAGTCCTAACCTTGCCAATTGTAACATAATTGTACAATAAAGTCATTTTTCATTTCAGACTTCAGTATTTCGAAAACTCTGAAATGAATAATCGTTATATAAGCACAAGTTCTTCATTATTAAGCATAGAGTGGGTAGCACAAGGTTCTATTTTAGGCCCTCTGCTATTTTTATGTTTTTTAACAATATGCCAGAATGTATAATTCACTCTATGAATGCAAACGGTTTTAATCTTAAAATCTTTTCAAAGTTAAACAATGAATTAGAATATTTTTGTAGTAAATGTGGAAGCACTGGCAGTCCGTAGTAATCAGTTAATCGCAGTAACCGCTGGGGTATCGCTATGGACAGTTTCTGGAGATATTGGGTGAATGTCTCAATCACATTTATAACAATAAATTATGGATTGTAGTCATTGGTGATTTCAATATAAACATATTGGACACTGGTCTCTCATCAAGTAAGTTTATCCACACAATGTCAACGTATGGGTTAAGACATACAATAACAACCTATACTAGAGAGTTTAAGTCTTCCAAGACAGTGATAGACAACATATTTACAAATATTGATGCTCACTTAGTCAGGAGTACTGTTTTGGTGGCTGCTCTGGCGGATCACCACGCTCAGGAAATCGCAATCAACATGAATGCCAGCACTACCCTCTCTATCCCACAATATCGGATGAGTCGTCGGATTAATCACTCTAACATATTGGTCTTCAGACACTTTCTGCAGAAGGAGACGTGGTCCAGTGTCTTCGATGCTACTGACTCAAATAGTAAATTCAATGCCTTTTTTAATTTAATAAAATATCACTTTGATGTTTGTTTTCCTTTTGTTAAGAGCAAGATCAAGGCGAGAGTTTCTTTCTTAAAACCAAAACTCAGTCAGCATATTTTGAAGCTCAGAGACCGGCTGAGGTCTCTTTATGAGGCGACTAAGGACTACGCCTCTGTGCACCCACTTCGAATGGAGTATAGACAACTCAAGCGGGAATACAGAAGGGCAATAAGGAAATCTAAGTCTGATTTTGTAGCAGATAGGATTTTTCATTCTTCTAACAAGGCAAAAACTATGTGGAACGTGATTAATGAACAGAAAACTTCAAAATCTAATAAAACCCAAAATATTTCATTGAAGGCAGACAATGGATATCTTATTGACGATCCTGTTGTCGTTGCGAATGAATTCTGTAAATTTTTTTCCAACCTGCCCAGTAACTTCTCTTCTCAGCATGCTCCATCATCCACTCCATGTATATTTCGAGCTCCTCTGCAGTCTTTATGTTTGAGGCCTGTAAGGCAAGAAGAGGTTTCGGAGGTGATTATGTCTCTAAAGTCAAAACATTCTTTTGGGGCTGATGGCATTTCATCATATTTGCTTAAACAAGTTCCTGATTTGATTTCAAGTCCCTTATCTCATATAATCAATCATTCATTTCAATATGGTATTTTTCCTGAATCACTTAAGCATTCCATAATTAGACCTTTGCATAAAAAGGGCAGTAAGGAGGAGTGTTGCAATTACAGGGCAATTTCCTTAATATCTACATTCTCTAAGGTTTTTGAGAAAGTTTTCCTGATCAGACTTGTTGATTTTGTTAGTAAGAACAACATTATGTCCCGTTGTCAATTCGGATTTTCAAAGGGAAAATCCACGAGTGACGCCATTTATTCCCTAATATCTACTATTGTTGAGGCCCTTGATAGGGGTGAATCTGCTGTGGGAGTGTTTTTTGACCTTACCAGAGCTTTTGACATGGTTGATCATTGTATCCTCTTACAGAAATTAAATGCTATGGGACTTAGAGGTACTTCCCTGACCTGGATCGCGTCATATCTGTCGGGAAGGGAGCAAACCGTGCAAGTTTCATTTATTGATTCAGATGGATTTGAACGAGTGGCTTATTCAGAAGCGTGTCCTCTTCTGAGAGGTGCCCCACAGGGCTCGGTGCTTGGTCCGATCCTTTTCCTTCTCTTTGTTAATGACCTGTCCCAAGTTTCATCCAGCTCACGGGTTTGTCAGTTTGCTGATGACACTTCAGTTTCTGTGACATCACTAAACAGATCTGACTTGGAGGTTAGAGTATATGAAGTTTCAAATGCACTAAGTCAGTGGTTTCGAAATAATAATTTATACCTCAATAATAACAAAACTCAGATCCTGGATTTTCATATAAGTGACAGGAAGCAATCCGAATGTCTAACCTTCTTTGTTGACTGCGAACAAGTTACGCCTAGTGTGTTGACTAAGTTCTTGGGTGTTTACATTGATGACGGGTTGAAATTTGATCACCACATTGACTCCGTAAGTAAGCGTGTTAGTTCTGGAATTTTCCTTCTAAGAAGACTTTCAACTTTTGTTGATGATAGGATATTTTTGCCAGCTTACTATGGACTAATATACCCCCTCTTATCATATTCTGTTGTCATATGGGGCCACGAATCTTCAAAAACTCATTTTTTATTTAAACTCCAAAAAAAACCATCAGAGCCGTTTTTAGAAAGCCCTACAGATATTCTTGTAAGCCAATTTTTAAAGAATACAATATTTTAACTTTTCCGTCCATTTACATTTTTCAGTGTATCATGTTTGTACGTAAGCACCCTGAACTCTTTGCATCTGTCACTTCTTCCAACCGGTATGGGCTTCGTGGTCGACTAAACATTTGTATTCCCCGACACAAGACAAGTTTTTTTGAAAATCATCTAAAATTAAATGCCACTAAACTCTATAACTCGCTTCCTGTACCTATCAAAGCAGAAAAGGACATAAACAAATTTGGCAGGGTTGTAAAGGGCATGTTGTTATCTCGTTGCTGTTACAGTGTGAGGGAGTTTTTAGATAAGTAATTAGATAGTAATTAGGATAGGAATAAAATAGTAAAAATAATAGTGCTATAATTATTGTAAAAATAATGTAGACCAATTATTGTTTTGAAGTGGCTGTAATATAATCATTGTGATTAGTATTAGAATGATATTGTATGTGTTATACATGTAATTGGTGTGATGTTTATCTAACGTAATTTATTAATACATATGGATGACACTATTATGCAATTTTATAATTGTTAAAAATAAAGCAATTTTGATTTGATTTGATTTGTAATCGATCATTCGATCTTCTAGATTCAACAAGTATAACAATAGAGATTCGATTATTTCTTTAGTTTACTACTAAAGAGTAAAGACTCGACTCAGTCGACTCTCGAGTCTCAGCCAGCTCAGCTGTTGCCTGTTAGTTATTGAACATTTGGTGTCGGCGGCTTTGTGGTTTGTTAAATTCATCGCAAGTAAATAATAACGTTTTGCTATAGTTGATCTAGACAGTAGACATGGGTGATTCCAACAAAGTAAGTGCATAGTCTAAGCTTAATGTATTTTATTTTCTCTAGAATAAACCCCACAGAGGATAGAACATTAACCTCTTCAGAGCAAGGCTTGGAACTCCACCGTTTGGTGTTGGACCTATTTTACTGATTTTGTATATTTTTGTTATCCTTTGATAGAGATGGGAAATCTAGTTACATTCCGGTAATAGGCTGCAACGTTCCACAGCGCGTCGGTAATAGGGTGACTCATCCTATTATTTTTGTCACCCTATTACCGCTTGACCGGATCGTTCCAGTCGAGCTTATCTACTTGACACTATTACTGTATAGCATTGTTTCTTTCGTTCTCGATCTACTACACACTACTAGTTTTAGCTATACAGAAGTGAATATTAGGCACATCCTGTTAATGTTGTCATATTAAAATCGTTCTAGATGATACAGATACTTTCACAAATTTGTTTTTGATTTATTTATATTTTTAATTTTCCAAATGCTCATAATTATAATACAATAATTTTTAATAACAAGGTATTTAAATTAAAATTAATTTTAAGCTATAAAAGAGATTATTCCTTCTTTTATTATTAAAATATTACACAAATACTAAAGCACTAAGCTTATCGAATAATGAGGTATTAAAATTTCGGGTCTGATAAAACAAAGAAGAGGCTACTTTAATATCACATACAAATTTAAAGTGTAACACTAACTATTTACAGAATACTTAGCTAATTGTGTATATTTACATTATAGAACAAATTATGAAGAATAAAGAAATAAAAATAATTAATAATTATAATGCATTGTAAATATGGCCAATATGACAACAGTTTCATGTTTCGACAGGCTCTTCTTGCTTCCCCCTCCCGATATTCTGTTTACAATTACAAATGTGCATCAATTTCTGGGGACGAGAGCGAGAGCAGAATCATATTACTCTTCCTATTATTTGCTCCGTTAACAGCGTTCAGTAGCTACATTGAGAGCTGATGAGTGATGGCTGCAGCTCTATTTACTACGTTACAAAATTAATAGAGTGAGACCAGTAATCGAGAGCGGAATCATATTACCCTTCCTATTATTTGCTCCGTTAACAGCGTTCAGTCACTTTATTGAGAGCTGATGGCTGCAGCTCTGTCGACTACGTTACAAAATTTAGGGTATTACCAGTAATCGAGAGCGGAATCATATTACCCTTCCTATTATTTGTTCTGTTCACAGCGTTCAGTCACTACATTGACAGCTGGTGGCTGCAGCTCTGTCGACTACGTTACAAAATTAATAGGGTAAAACCAGTAATCCTATTACTTGGTAATAGGGTGCGAAGAAGTAATCATATTATTTTTCCTATTACGTTAAATAACGCCCATCTCTATCCTTTGATGTAAGACAATGGTAATTGGACCATTTTTATAGTTCTCAAGACTCAAGCTCTTTTGTTGGCCTAAATCATGAACTAATTCCCAAAAAATTAAGCTATGAACTTGGAAATGAGTTAGTGTTTTTTTTTTTTTTTTTTATACAAAACAGAAACTTTGCCTGTTTTTATTCCGCCAAATTCTCCATTTAATAAGGATACGTTCCCTACATACAGCAGTGAAATATGGGAAATGTTCTTACATTGACATCATTTCTGATTAACAGGGCCCTTTCTAGCATTGATGGGGCCCAGTCAAAATAAGTCTGGTGCCCTCCTCCCTCGTACCAATGCATTGAATGTGGTGTAATCTGAGTTGGTAATCATTATTGAATCTGGTGTAATCATGAATTGGTGATGTTTAAGAAATAACTCTCCATTAACTCTCATGGTGGCAAAGCAGTAATCTATGACTAATTTTTGGCCCATGTGCACTGGCAAGTTATATTTAACGACTCATTTTACATTGCATGTTTACTACGTAATCTTGGTAATTATGCACTTTCTTGCCACCTAACAAATTTGGAACATTTTGCTTGAAATGGGTCTAGAATTGGCTGTATTTTCACGAGATATGCTTTTTATTCCGCGGAAATAACGTATTTTACCGAAAAATTCGAAAAAACCAATATCACAAATTTTAGTATTTTTGTCATATTTCCGTTAATTTAAATGGTATTTTAATCATCTTTTTTTTTATTTTGATGTGTTTTTTTGCGCTGAATACAAATTTGAAAACTATTTTGGTCTATTACAAATATTTCTCGAGATATAACGGAAAAACTACTATCGCGGCGAATCGCGATTAGCGGCCATTATGCGATCATTATATACAACAACTATTAATCACAAAAACCGAATTTACCTATATTCCCGCCGGAGTGACGGCCGGCAGGCCGTCACGGAGGCCAAACGCTCGAATTTAACGCAAATTACGAATTTTTGTTGAGAAAATAGACAATTAGGATAAGTTAGGTTATGTTTGGTTATGTCAGTAAAAAATGCATTTTTTGAGCTGAAAAAGTAATTTTACTACAAAACCAGTTATATATTTGTGTTCAGCATAAAAAAACACGAGAAATGGAAAAAAAATTTGTTGAAAAATAACGATTTGTAAAAAAGTTGGTTTTTTCATTATTAGATAAAAAACTAGTTTTTTGATTTTTCGGTAAAAAACGAGTTTTCCGTGGATGAAACCAAACTCCTCAAGAGATATAAACTCATTTTTCATCACTTTTTTAACATGAAATTGTATTTTCAGAGGTGGCAAGAAAGTGCATAATTACCGTAATCTTACTAATACTTAAATAATAAATCAAACTTAACATTATACAATTTTATTAGCAAATTACTCGCTTTCTTTTCGTATGTTCACTTCATAGTTTTTTATTTATAGGCCTTTGCAAACCAAAGATCACGTGTATATTTTAGTAGTTCAGCTCGCGCCAGTCACTCGAGTGGGCTATAAAAATCAATTTTTATAAATAATTTACAAAATAAGTTCTGTTCAGTTAGCGTTTTCTTTTTCAAGACAAAATTTTGAACATTTTGTATATCTTGGGTTTGGATAGGCCTATTGATCATTTTTAGTGTTTGCTTCATGGTCACTAATTAGAAAATTGTTTTTCGGAAAATAAAAATTCTAATATCAAACTACAAAAAAAGTTTTTTAAATAATTTGGACCTTTTTCAGCTTTTATGTGGTAGAAAATCCATTTTTTAATACAGTGATATATAATACATTATATTCTGATCAAATCCTGATTTTATAGTAACTTTCAAACAAACACACACTGTAAAAATGGCCTGTCAGTCAAGGCAACTTTGATCGCCAGTGTGAGGGTTAGTTAGTTTTTATTTTTTTTTTAAGAAAATAGAAACTTCAGTTTCTGGATGTGCAATTAATGAGGAAAATTAAGAGGTACCATATCAAATGCAAATACCTTTTAATGTCTTGATTCCTGTGAGCTTAAAACAAGAAATAAAAGTACACATAACTTAACTACTGTAACATTATTTTTTTTAAAGTAGGCCTACTATATAATAGTATATTAAGTAGTCTGTTGACTCTTATACAATAAACAAATGGGACAATATAATTAGATTGGGACAATGATAATTAACTAATATACATATGAAACAAATAAGATAAATAATGGACAGATAATCTAAGGGGTGTAATACAGATAATACATATAACTTATATCATAATGTACGATGGCAATGAGTGCCTAGTATTGAGGGAGGTTAGCCTTTGGCTGGTTTTTGCCATTGCGGCTAAATGGATGTCGCCACCATCTCCACACATTCTCTGCCTTCACATTAGATGACAGTTGGTGAAAGATGTTGGTAAGAGTGCTCTCTTTTTTTGTTGGCTGTTTTTGATGTATTTATTGAACATTATTTGAGACGTAAGAATAGGAAATTGAAAAGGAATTACAGGGTTCACCTGATTGTCGAAGTTTTGTAAAAGGTGTATTTGAAAGTATTTGAATGTAATTAATACAGTGTAACTATGAAAAAAGCCAAAGTCAATATTAAATACTGCAGATATAAATTGTCATAAATATAAAAAGATTATTTAAAAACATTAAGACAGTCAACTAGTGGCTGATTACTGTGCAAGTCAGATTTATTGTACAGATTATTTAGAACATTGATTATTTGAGCTTTCACACAAACTAATAAAGCTGAAAAGCTGCTTCGTATATAGCCAGACTTGGTTTGTAGTATTTATGCCGAATCGGTCTACTAACATATAAGAAGCTAAGACCAACTCAACGTTATTACAAAATACCCTGCTATAGCTATAAGGTGATATGTTATTTACTTATTATTTTCAATAGCTGCATATTTTATTGTATAATACCTTAGTTTTTAGTGTTACAATCTTGTAATTTTATTTAGCGTTCTGATCAACATATAACTTTTTGAAACTCATTTGTCTATTTAATATTTATTACTAACCATTGTCCGATCATGGAAAATGCATTTGGTTTACTACAACTATGTCACCCGCGGAGCTTGGAAACACTTGTATACCTGAGCTCATGACAGGTAGGTGCTTCTTGGAACATGGTGGCAAGTAGCACGATTTTCGACAGGGTGGAAACTAACATGGTGGGAAGTAGCATATCACCAGATTTGTAATGTTATCTTTTCATGGAAATCTTGTGTTATGAAGGTTATATCTTGCCGTGCCGCTGTAGCATGGGAGGAGAAGAAGCCGTTATCAATCGAGACAATAGAAGTTGCACCACCCAAGGCTGGAGAGGTGCGTATCAAAATAGTATCTACAGCCCTCTGCCACACAGACGCCTATACACTGGATGGTCTTGACCCAGAAGGTGCTTTCCCCTGTGTGCTGGGCCATGAAGGAGGCGGTATTGTTGAAAGTGTTGGTGAGGGAGTCACTGAATTTCAGCCAGGTTTGTGCCTAAATTGTACGCCTTAAACTTGATAGGATTAAAGCTGTTTTGGAATGTCACTTATGTAAACTGATTAAAAGAGTACAGGGTTGCCCCAATGAAGGTTCTGCAGAAAATATTTAAATTAAGTTCAAAATATCATTTTTTCTTAATTGAACATCGTAATATGATTGATTGTGCTTTAGGCCTATAGTGTATGCTTCGCTGCTAGTTCTTGAGCCTGGAAATTAAATAGTTGATTTTGTTTGCTATGTGTAGTTCTTAACGTACGCTTACTTACACTTCCCGCTGTGGTTCTCTTTAATCCATCTCATCAAAATAAAAGCTCAGCTTTTTGACATTCTTCTAGATAAGGTTTCATTGACTAGAAAACTGTATAAGTCTACTGTAAGGGGATGCAAATTTTGCAATCATGTCAGAATTAATAGAAATGACAAAAATTTCACAATGAAAACTAAACTAGATAAGTTTTATGTATCAGCTGTTTAAAATAAATTATTACATTAAATAATGCCAGTGGTACTCTTAAAGAAAAAATGAATGGTTGAGGAGCTGTTTCTACACCTTAGGAATGGGACTTCAAGAAGTATTTTCTTAGTAGGTCTCTATGCTACAAAAGCTAACTTCCCTCCAAATTTCATCATATTCTGTTTCATCAGTGGTTCAGGAAATTCGATGATGAGTGAGTACATAGTTTTTTGACTATATATGTTACGATAAATAGATAAATCTTGAACTCAGTTGTTAAGTTATTTGCTACAGTTTGTAGTTACATCATTATATAATTGACAAAAAGTGCTTTTGAAATAATTTATGATAATTTTGTTTATAAATTTGCAGCAAAAAAGAGTCTGCTATTGTTTGCATTAAAATATAAATTGATAAATACTACTAAAAATCATAAAAAGAATTTTTTTAAATTTAAATATACACCATTGATTTGATTGAATCCTAACATCATATTGATTTACCTTTATTTATATATATATATACAAAAAAATATTCAGAGTAGCCTATCCACATTTTTGTAAATTTTCTGCTGGTAGATAAAAAATATAAAATTTTAAAATTACAATTATATTGGTAACTGAGAAGTTGCATATACTACAGAGAAAATCAGTTTAGCAGGTGTCAGAACTAAATTGTTACCAAATCTAAGACATTCTTTTTTATCAGGACTATTTGATTTTTATAAATTTCTGTCTACAATTTGTAAAGTGAATGTGATGCAAGATTCATGACATGAAGTACAGCATTAATATTTCAAGGTCAAATGCTTACACAATTCATCCATTTCCTTTGATGTTATATTATCATCAGCTGACTGACACTAGATGTCATGGGTGCCCACTAGTTTACTTGCGCAATACTTATATACTTGTGCAAGAGTTGCAAGTACCCATTGCTATGAACTGAAGTTGTTTTTAGAAGTTTATTTCAAACTAGCAGGAATTTTGGTAAGATGCAACATAGAATGACTGTGGAAAAATAAATTTGAATCTCCAACTGTAGGCCTAATATGAGTAAAAATATGCTACAATTGGTTTAATCAATTATGGACCGACAGCTAGTATTAAATATGCTCCCATTTAGTTCTGGTAACAATAATTAAAACAAACCTACTCTAGAGGGAAAAAAGGAAAAAAGTTAATGTTAATTATATTGCATAGTTGACGAGCAAAAAGTTCTCACTGTCACTTTTAACAGTTATCTTTATTATATAATTTTAATCATTTAAAGGACACATAATGTCATCGTTTAGTTGAAGTACAGTAGGTGTATTCTTTACAAGTGAACTTAAAATTTGAAACTCATAATTTTTTTTTTTTCATATGGATGTTCCTTTTTGAGTGTTCTTATTAATTAAGCGTTAGGAAAGTTTATGTATTTAAAATTTATTTTATGGCTTATATTTAAATACCACTATTTATTAATAGTATTTTAATATAGTTAATTGATTTAATGTAAATGGGTTTACACCTGTATTAAAGCATGTAAATAAATAAAATTAATAAAAACACTTATTAAAACATAATCAGTTTAAATTATATTCCACCTACCAGAGAATGAAATTGACATCGCCATTAAACCAAATTCATCTTTATCACAATCTTTATAATCCAAAAATCACTAAACAGATTTTGATGAAAATTGGAGAAAAGTTAGCTTTTGTATCATAAAGACTCTCTATTAAAGGATTTCTTGAAATTCTATTCCCAAGGGGTAGAAACAGCCCCTCGATGTTTCCTTTTTTCTATAAGTGAGTAACATTGGCATCACTTTAATTTAATAATTTATTTCTAACAGCTTATACAATATATTAGATGTATGCATCAGATACACAAAACATGTATGTCAGATATATTATATCAGATACTTAAAACATAATCATGACATAAAAGTTTGGCTAAATTGGTTTTCACTGTGAAATATTTGGTTTTTTCATTATGAAGTAGACTTATAGTTTTTTCTTGGCTATAAAACTTTGTTATCTAGGAGAACGGCAGCAGGATGGGCTTTTTATTTTGTTGTGATGGTTCGGAGAGAACCACTGAGGTAAGTAAGCGTAGAGAAGCAAGGGCTGTTGGCTAGTTTTTTAATAAAATCAAGTAATTGCATTTATTGTTAACTATTTTGATGGAGGATTCATTCACAAATAATAAAAATACATAACTTATGTTTCAATTTAAAATAAATTACGCAATGATTTTGTTGCGATTGCGTCATTAGCACTGCCAATTCTTCTGGAATGCAATTACTGATCATTTGGCAGGACAGATAGAGTAAAATTTTATGACAAAGTTCTGTATTCTTAATATTTATTTACCAAGGGTAGCAAGGTTTACATTTAACTTTGATCAAGTTGCCAGTGGCCTTGATCGGAGGGTTCCAATGTTATCGCAAGATAACAGGGTCAAGCCACATTGAGCGTGGCTGTCCCTTGGATGGGTGACCGTCTGAGTTATCCCGTCCTGCCCGGTCACTCGTGGTGGTTCTGAAGTCACGTTAAGCCGTTGGTCCCCAGGTTAAGTGTTAGAGAGGGCTTCTTAGCCCTAACTTTGCCTGTTAAAATAAGACACACTTTAACTTGATCATCAGGCATTTGTAAGTGTGTTTGTTTACATAATGACTACATTCAAACTCCTAAACAAATTTACTTCCAATTTAAAATGTTGACTATGGATGGAAGTACTGCTCTACTTTGTCTGCAGGCAGTCCCATGGTACTTGCGTGTTGTGATATAGTATCGATATGAGTCATGGCATGCTGCAGTATATCTGACATGTGACAACAGCAAATGGTATTTACTGAACCAGTATATAACGTTGCTTTCATTTTTTTTAACAATAGTACTCGTATCTGGATATATAAATAAAATACATATACTCTCAAGTACTTGTATTATATTTTTATCAGTTTTTGTATTTGCCTGTAGTTTTTATATTTTATACATTTCTAAAACTATCACCTATGATGCACATAAAACCAATCTAAAGTACATGCATATAGAATAATAACATATGTTTATTTTAAGTTAATCGTACTAAAGTATTGCCTGCCACTAAAAAACAGATCTTTTCCGTTAATTCACTACCATAATCATAACTTAAGTCAACCTAACATAACCAAACCAATCCTAACATGACATAACTAAACCTAACATAGCCTAGCATAACTTAACCAAGCTAACATAAACTAAACAAACCTAACATAACCTAACCAAAGTAGTGGTAGTGAATTAATGGAAAAGGTTAAAAAAAAGCTTTAGCTTTTTACTTTTTCATTAACAAAAATTATGTAACATGTCATGTATATAACTTAAACATTTTCTGTTCATTAGTTTTATTTCAAACTTCATATGGACTGCAGTTCTAAAGAGTCAGTATTATGATCTAATGAGTAAAGGACTAAACTACTGACTGTCAGCTGAGTTGGGGGTTCGAACTTTGGACTATTTAGTTTTACTTGCACTTTTATAGTCCAGAAACTAAAGTATAGCTAGATAACTTAGCCTAGTAAAATTTATTACAAATAAAAAAATAAATCTTTTTCTATGTACAATTATTTGAGCATAAGCCATAAAAATATTTTTGAACTGGTTTTGAAAACATTTATTAGTAAATATTAGTATGTAATTACTATCACTCAACTATTAATACAAAGTAAAATTCTTCTTACATTTGCGGGTGCTTGCCATGGTGATATATTTAATTTCTTAGTTAGTAGTTACTTGTTTGAATAAAATAGCAATCATTAAAAAAATAAAACATTTTGTATAAGGAGCAAATTGTAAAGTTTTGATAAAATGCATAAAAAAATTGATGAACGGAAAAAATTTCTATCTTGATTATTATTTTAATATTAATATAAGTAGACACTTTGCAATCTTATTGTTTAGATAACAAAACCGATTTTGATCTTGTAAGATCATATTTTGATCATAATTGTTTAGAGTAAAAAAAAGAATGAACAATTGGCTTATATTAGTGCTGATGCAGACAGTAAAAACAAAAATTGATCTTCATTAATATTATTAATTTTAAATTAGAGGTCATGAAATGAAAATAGCGATATGAGGCTGATGACAGGACAAGCTAAAAGCCTCGGTAAACAACGGTGCTAGATTACTACGGTATGTTGCGTGAATCATCCAAGGTCTAACTCTATTCTATGTGAAATAAAGGAGAGAGGCACTGGCATATATTTTATTACAAATACACTAGCCTGACTCAAATTTAACAGGGTATGTTTAAATATTTAATTTAAATTCATGAAGTTTCACAAAATGTCTAGAAATTGTAATACAGTTGAAAATAATAATAAAAAATATATTGTTTGTTCAAATCCATTCATGTAAATGGAGCGTGACACATTTAACCATTGTAAGGCTTGTTGAGCTTCTCTCAGTGCACTGTCAATAATTATTTTTGTCTCCATTATATATGTCAATGGATTAAAGTCTTGTTATTACTTTATATAATCTATATACTGTCCGAGACTACATTTATGAGTAATTTACAGCTAATATAGTGGCTGTTATTAAAAAAAAGTGACCACATTGTAAAAAGTTTTACTTAGTAAAAATCCCTAATATTATTTACTTATGTAGAAAATTTGAGCCGTATACCATTAGCGGTTCTTTAAAGTTACTTTTCACAATCAGTATTTTAACCGACTGAACGGATGACTTGTACAAGATAAACTTATTTCATAAAAATAACACACTAAGCGTTTTAGAACCTCAAAAACAATTTTCGGTAATTAAGACCCAAAGAAATATTGAAGGTAAATTGATTAAGCATTGAGCACTAAGTTGTTATGTAATAATTCTTTCGTACAGCAAACGGATGTTGAATAAAAAGGGAATTATGTACCATATTTGTAGCACTTTGTGTTGTTTGGTTTTAAAATTGTAATTTATGATTTTGACATTTTTGTTTTTACAAAAATAATGTAATGATTATTATGAAGAAATTTAATATCTGAACTAGCTAGAATGACCCTAAAATCCCTGAATTATTACAGAAATATTCATTTATGCTTATCTTCTTGGTGGTTTTTGAATAAATTAAAACATAAAAAGATACTTTATACTACATTGAGTGCTTCAGAGCAACTTAGCAATGATAGAAATATTATTTTTTTATTGATATTGGCACTTAAAATTGTCAGTTTAACAGTTTAGTAACTTTCTATATACTGTACGCAACCAAATATGTTCATTCCAACAACGCAACCGATAGGAAAGTTTTGGATTTATCTCATGCAGTCAATCAAAAGAAAACAATCGTGTTATAGTTTGAAGTTTTTGCATCATTCTGTAGATGGTTTTGTCTTTTATGATCATATCATAAATAGGTAACAGGCTTTAAGAAACACTCAGGTGTATTGTTTTGACACATGTTTAATTTCAGGCCGTCAGAGAATTTTATAAATAGCCTGTCAATCAATTCTTCGATCCTAGAGCTCAATATTGATCTGTTGTTACAATAACACTATTGTAAACTCTTTATAGGCCTTGGCCTGTATGTGCCTCTGCTTGTAGCTGGCCTCTGTTGTTTTGAAAGTGGTTTGTGGAATTGATCACAACATTTTTGAGTAACTACCCCACATTTATAAGACATCGACATTTTCTAAAACTTATTCATGAACAAAACAGAGTTTGAAGAAAAAATGTGACAGAAGCATGAGATAGAAAACCTCACAGCGTCTACAACATTTTTAAAGATAAGGTTAAAATATTGAACAATGCTTCAAGTCTAATTGTAAAATACCTGAAAAGAGCCAAAAAAACCAAATAACACAGAAACTGATAAATATATGCTGGAATAATGCAAAACTAATTAATAAAGCTTAATATATAAAATCCAAAAACGATGTACTCACTTATCACAAAATCTCAGGAACCACTGGAAAAATTTTGATGAAATCTAGAGGGAAATTAGCTTTTGTTTCTTATAGACCCACTAAGGAAGGATTTATCGAAATTCCATCCCTAAGGGATAGAAACAACGCCTCAAGGTTTCCTTTTTTCCTCATAAGAGAAACATTGGTTTTTCTTTAATTAAAAATGAATTTCAAACAGCTGTTTCAAAACTCATTAACATGAAATATAAGCTTGGCTAATTTGTTTTTCATTGTAAAATGTTTAAGGTAATTTCTATTAACTCTGACATGATTAGACTATTTTGCATTTCCCTAAAGTAGACTTGATAGGTTTTCCAAACTGTAAAACTTTATTATCTAATACGGCAGCAGGCTGGGATTTTATATTGATTTGATTGTTTAGAAGGACCACGGAGGTAAGGGTAGGCAGGCGTAGATAACCACCCTGTAGCTAAGCAAGGGCAGTCGGGTATTGTTTGATAAAGAGGGACAAAACACAACACTGCAGTATCTGGATCTCTTTTTTGAACAAATAAAGAAAAGGTTTCTGTGGATTTGGAAGAGGTGATTTCAAAGGAAATAAAAACTGCTTGTTGAATGAATAGTTTTGAAAAAGTAAAGAACATTATGTGCCGCTTGCACATTAAGATCGTCTCCCTCGGACAGTTCTATCTTACTCTCTGTGTTCAATTTACTTTTAGTATCTTTGTGTTAATTTTCTGTGTTCCGTGATTTTGTTTTTCTGTGTTCCTTGGTGTCAACGGCAAGCTTGCCATTCTAGCTTTGCTGCCGACTCAACATGTTTTGCAGCTAGAAACGTTTGGCCTTGGCTCCGGGGTCGGAGTGTGATGGACCTGCATGGCTTCTGATTGCGTTTTCCTGGAGGCACAGTGCAGAACCTACGGGCTGGTACTAGCCTCTACTCTGCATCCTAGAGGAGCAGCCACCTCTTCACCCTTTCCGGGCTGTTCATCCATCGCCTCAAGGATGAAGACATCGACATCCAGTTGACCAAAACCCAGTTTATTTTCTGGCCCCCAGCATAGAACTTTAAAAAAATTTAAGTGTAGAAGAATGTCAACCTGTGATAAAGCTTGTTTTGTAGTTTCAGTGAACAGTGAAAGTTTAAAGCGAGATATATATTTAGATTTTATTTTTATTTTGTTTTATATTTTATTTAGGAGCCGCCTAGTTTAGCCTTCTGGATTTCAGCGTAGTTATTAATTTAATTCTTTTGTTTAGTTTGTTTTTTAACCTTTTGCACTCCATTTATTTTTCCACACGGTGCACTGCCAGATCCATTTAATTCTTTTCAATGTTGCATATGTTTCTAATATATAGTTACAATGACCTATTATGTAAGCAGGTATTAAGTGTTATATACCAAATTATTCAGTATAAGGGTGATTCTCCAGAAAAAGAGTGTTTTTAAAAATAAAAATAAATTAAATAAAACATATAAAAATGGGAAGTGTTTAGATTGTTTTAAATATAAATAACCGTTGTAACTATGAAAACAATAAATTCCCAGATCATACGTTTAAGATTTGATGTTTATAAATAAATACATTTTCTACCTGTCCACGGACGTGAGCGTAATGTCCACAGACGTGACAGTAATGTTCAGAAAGCTTTTAAGATAAGTTTTAAAAATTAAAATTTACAAAATGAGAGTTGTGAGTGTTATAATTACCTTGCAAGACTCAAATGTAAGAAAGCCTGACAATTATTGTGAAATTAAAACATTAAAATTGGAACATGTAAATAACGAACTCTATTTGTACGGAAGTAAAAAACAATATTTTATTTGTAATAAACATTTAACTATAATCAAAAGGTAACAAAAGTACTGTAAGCCTAATAGAATTCAAAACTTAAGCAAATAATGTGTGTTGTTGAAAACATCACCCTAACTTCCAAATCCGTATTATAACATTTTTCAGCCTTAGAATAGGAACTTGTCATTTTGTAAATATGTTTAAATCAAACACACAAATTATATTTAAAAAAAAACTGAACTGGTTATTGAGAATGGAAAAAACCAGCATCTAGAGAGCAGTAAATACCAAATTGATTAACTTATTTCTAAACACAAGTGAAATAATTCTAAGTATGAATATTACCAAACAAAGTACAATAATGAAAACAACAAAACACATGAGGTAAAAACACACTAAATAGTTAAGGTAGGGTACAACAGTAGGGCTAGAATTCAAACCATAAGTAGTTCAGAATAGGGCACATCTTAAAATACATTTACTGGGCACTGGAACTTGTAAAAAATCCTGTCGCCTTTAACCATTAGACTGGGACTCGGCAAAACGGCAACAATTTGATTTTTATCAACGGTGGATATGTCTTTTTCATCTATTAGGAATAGAGTTGTGTCATTAGCTGCAACAGTCTTTAAAAACATTATTTCTAGTTCTCCTTCATCTTCCGTATGTCCTTGGCATACACCAACAAAATGGTGGCATAGTCCTTTTTTTCCTTCAGGTTCGTAACGAACCAGTACAAAATCTCCTAACTGAACGTCATATACATTATTAGCTGTTTGCAAGAGAGGTCCAGTTCCACTACCTGAAGGTTGAGGCTCGTTTGTAGTTTTTTGGACAGGAACTTCAGGTTCCTCATCTTCTGAAGAGGTAAAGATGTCTTTGTATGACTTTTCATTTCCTCGTTTTGGTCTCAAATTCTTTATTTCGTCACAGTCACTGCTACTGTCTGAACATTTGTCCAAAAATGTAAAGAGTGGTTTCTTTTGCTTCCTATTTTTTCCGGTTTGGCATTGGACTTGGTCATTCAGAGTAGACTCACGTACAGTAATCTGGCCAATTCCATAATGTTTGCATTTTTCATTTGACTTACATTGCAAACAACTTAGTCTTCTTGCTTGAAGTTGTGATCTGTTCTTCGCAGACCATGCTAATTCATGGACTTTAAAAGTGCCTTTAAAGGCCTGTAGGTTCTCAGGCAAGCTCTTGTCCTTGTCTTTTATTTTGTGTTCATTAACTAGAAAGAACTCTATTGCTGACTGTTTAGCTTTCAACTCACTGAACAAAATATTAATGTTTGGGATATCATTTCCCTGGCTGACAAGGCTATCAGCATAACGTTTTACAGTTCCCCCCACACCATCAGCGGCTCCCTTGCCATGGCCCTTTTCTGAATAATGCCAGTGAACACTTTTGGCTTGAAAATCTTTGGCTAAGACAGTCGGAATGAGGTGAAACATGTTTTTATTCCTGTATTGGCCTGTTGGGCCATCACTCAGAAAGTGCACCTTTTCTAGTTTAGGAATTAATTTCTTTATTTCAATTGCTACTGGTTTTAAGTGTGCGCATACAGCAACGGAATCATGTCTTAAACAATCACTAAGAGTACAGAAAGATTTATGAGCAAGTTGACCATCTTTTAGGAAATACGTTACAACTGTATGAAGAGTGACCTGCTTTCTTGAACCACCAAAATGAAAGCTTTGGATTTCCTCGCTATATTTACATGAATAATTTTCAGAGTAGTCCATGTGAACTAATACATCATTTTCTGTCAACGAATTCTTTATTTTGTTGATAACATCATACTGGTGCCTTATGTTTAAAATATGGATCATAAACTTATCAAGTAGATCATAGAATTTAGTTATTAAATTGCGTTTAGAGGAGAATACATCTTCTTTTTTAGTTTTTTTACAGACTTTAATTTTTCCTTTGATATCTACTGTTTTTGATTTTGTGACCCACTGTTGATACTGAACACTATCATCTGTAAAATCACAAAACTTCACATTATAGTTGTTACATTTAGGGCATTTTCTCTCTAGACATTTTTCCTTTAAATCACTGTTGCAAGTCAAATGTTGTATTATTTCATTCGGAGTTTTTTCCTCAATAAGATTCAAGCTGTAAAGCTTTTGGACAACAAGATTCATGTTAGCATGGAGCTCACACAAACAAGTTTCTCTAGATCTCCAATCCAACTATTATTGGAACAATCCAATAAGGTCGAAACTTACAAAAAAAGGAGTAGGTTACTTTACCGTGGTGGTGAGGGTATTTAGACAAGAATTTTACATGCAAGTTTCTCATCGTGTCATTTAAGGAACGTTTCTGCATTTTCTTTTTGTGCCTAGTCACGGTTTCTCTTTTGCCCGCACACATTCTGCTATTTTCGTCTTGTTCTAAGAAACATCTGATATCCCTTTTAACGTTTTGGTTCTTTTTAATTTTACCAAGTTCAGTGCTGCAATGAATTAATTTCTTTGAAGTAAAAGATGCAACATATGTTTTATATTTATACTTGTTTACAAGCTGTCCTGATATCATTTGTACAAAGTTTCTCTTCATACTAATCTTTGTATTTTTCTTCAGATTTTGCCTGATTTGTTTTTTTAGTATTGCACAAAATTTTAGTTGTTTTCGCACATTATCTGACACTCTATGCCCTTCCAGTAGCTTATCTGTCTCTTTAGTGGGCGTGTCCTTGTTTTTGTTTTTTTCTCTATTAAATCTTGATCTATACTTAGAAACACTTTTCTCTAATTTGTAATTTGTTTCTTTTAGTCTTTTAATTTCTCTCTTCAGTAAATCTGTATTTTTCCTTCTCTTTTTTTTCCCACTGTCAACTCTTGAAGTCGAAGGTACCAAAGGTATCTCATTTAAAGGCCTATTAACAATTGGGACAATATTTCCGACATCATTTTGATTGGGGCTCTCAGGTGGTGTTGGTGCGCTGTCTACAGCCAAGAGCAATGCTTTTTTATTTTGCCTGTATTTTTTTGCCCTCTCTCTCCAGTTCTTTCTCAAATTCCTTTTTTCCCTTTCACTTACTTCATTTATTTTCTTCCTTGTCTTCTTTTTCCTTTCCTTATCTATCAATTTCACTCGTTCATACTGTTCAGGGTCACTTCTTAACTTTTCTCGGGCTCGTCTCATACTTAACTTTTTCATTTCTTTTCTCTCAGCTGGAGTTTGTTTTTTTTTTTTTACTCTGGCCATGTTAACTACCTAAAAACAAACAAAATATTGTAGGCCTATCTTTTGATGTTAAGTTGTATGCAGTTAGGTAAATTATTGCGGACATTTGCCATCGTTAAAGGTATACTAAAAAAAAAAACTATGACATACCTTTAACAATGGCAAATGTCCGCAATAGTTTACCTAACATTAACAATTATCCATCGTCAACAATGAACTTTAAACAAAGAAGTTGTATGAGTTTTACTGGAATATATTTTTATTTAATAGTAGGCTATAAATAATACGATTAGGAATGTATTTTTTTAAACATGAGCTCCACAGATTTTGAGTTTCTGTCAGGTCTACCTTTTATAAAAAAAATACTGTTCATTTTTGATCAATGCTCATTTTACTGATTTTCCATTGCATTAATACAGGCCTAGTATATACAAATTTAAAAAATAGGCCTAGTAGAATAAGGTGTTAAACTTGATAAAACACAATGTACTTGTGTAATGTACTAGCCTATATGTAACGAAAACATAAATAAACCGACTAATTTTTCAACTTAATAATTCCAATATTATCATTTGATAAATAAAAATGATCTTTAAATATTGGAGTCAAGTACTAAGCAATACATTCCTTCAATTTCATTGATATTTTACTCCTTTGGATCATGCCCATTGACAAAGTGTCCAGTCCGTGGACAAAATGTCCTGTCCGTGGACTGCTACCGTCCACGGACGTGATGTCCACGGACGTGATGGAAAAACTGTTTTTGTAGGTTAACCATGAGGTTTTAACTTGCAGCTTCCTGAAATGTTAATTATCATATAGTAGTCTTTCGTTTTGCATAACAGTAAATAGAACTTGCAGCTTCCTGAAATGTTAATTATCATATAGTAGTCTTTCGTTTTGCATAACAGTAAATAGAAAAATAAATAAAAAAATAAATAAATAAAAAACATATGTAAAGTAACAAATTATACTTACCACAGATGTGATGCAACGATCTTAACGATTTCCAAATAACAGTAAAAACTTTGAACTACAACTCAAGAAGTACTTTATAACTGCAACCACTCTACTAACAGAAACAAGATGGCTGCTAAAGAAGTCAAATCAGCAACTGGAAGTCAAACTAGTGTTACCATTATAGTTTTTATTCACATATTAAACATTGTCCACGGACAGGACAAAAGAATCTGTACACAGCTTTGGTTTCTAATAAAATGATGCTAAATTAGAATTATAATAGATGTAATGTGCTAAAACGGTTCTTTACATATTCTAAATAGCAAATACAGTAAAAAAACTTACATTGACTGGTTTGGGGAATTAATACAATTTTACAAACATGTCAAAACTAGGGTTGTGTCAGTCCACGGACGTGACTTATCACAGTCTGTGGACAAAACTAATGCAACAAATATACATTTTTTTAACTTTTTGCTTATATTGGTTGTTTTATACAGTTGCATTTTTTATTTGAATACAGGAATATATTTTCATACTGTTTGTTTATTGAAGAAAAATACCTTGAACACAGTTCCCCCCTCTAAATGGAGAATCACCCATAAGCTGGTGAACATTGTTATGTTATTTATTTATAATTTATGTACCTTTTACTCAAATATAAAAATATAAATATAAAAAATTCAAAAGAATTATGAGAGTTTAGGATATTTTGATTAAGTTTTAGCATCAATTATTTTTGTTATTAATTTGGCGTAAACATCATTAAAATAAGCAGAAAGAAAGAAAAATACTTATTTTGTTTGTTTTCTAAAACATATTATAATTTCCATATGCTACTTTATAATTTATTGCAAAGCATTTTCACTTTACCAAATTATCATTTTCTAGAATACTAAAGTTTCATGTTATGTATATCACAATTTTTTAACTGCTGCAGTTCTGTTTTGTAGTTACACTTGACATATATGCAAATAGTACTGATACTGGTAACAGTATTTTGTTCAAATACAAATGCATGTATAAAACCGTAATCATTCATCAAACATAGCTTCAGTGTTTGTGTCATCTAAACTATCTCTACATGTAGACGCCATAATACTAGCTGTACATGAAAATAGTACACAAATTTACATTATATGCACTTTGATTTACTCTAAAAATTAATTATAGTAACTTAGAAAACATAATATAAAAACAAAAACAAAGTAAATATTGTTTACAAACGCAACCTAAACACGCAACAATGAACGTTCAATGTGAAGACAACAGCTGGAGCTGACTAAAGCTGTTTGGTTTGAAAACAAAAAATTAAAATATTACGAAGTCAAATCAAACACCGAGTATTACCATGTCACTATAGAAACTTTAAACAACATCTGGAATGAACTGGAAATGAAATAAAAGATCGATAACCGATATTGGATTGAGTCCGCCTTTGGAGTGGAACAAAAATAGCAATGTCGGACTCAGTTCGCCTATGGAGCGCAAAAGGTTAACTTTTCCAAATTGGCAAAAACTTACAAATTTCTTTTATTGCCTGAGGCCCCGTAAGTTCTGCTTCGATTCTAAATTTAGATTTGTCTTTATATAATCTGTAGTTTTATATTAATTTATTTGTAGTTAATGTTTTATTGTTGTAGTTTATTAATTCATGTATTTTGTTATTTAATTATTCTTGTATATGTTCATTGTTATTATTTATTATTGTTAAAACTTTTCAGAGATATATTTATGATACCATAAAAAAATGTTATTAGGCCTAACCTATTTTTAGTATATGTTTAGTTTGATACTTTTTTCCACTTGCTGGTATTTGTAAATCTTATCTTGTTGTGTTTTTTATTTATTTCTTTTGCCTCGAGACCATATAATATATTTATAAATTTACTGTAACTTTTAATAAATATAGTAACTTTTCACAAACGGTTAACAGCCCATTGTACGTAAATGTTTTAATTTTTTTCTGTCACTTAATTTTTTTTCTTTTTAATATACTTTTGAATGTAATTTTTAAAATTTTCATGTCATAAACAATATTTTTGCCATTCAACTGGTTTTTTTTGTTCTGTGTCGTCCTAAGTTCGATGCTTTCGCACCCACCCTCGATGGGTCCAGCAATGTCCAGGATAGTACGAGGGTTGGGTTGCAATTACCTTCAAGTTTGAATAAGGTAAAAGTAGAATCAAGATGATTTTTACAAATGAATGAAGAAACTCCAGTAAATACTAGACTGAAGAAGGAACAGGTTTTAAATGTGGTCTGGATAAAACAGTAACTTTGAGAGTTTACTGGAGTTGAGGAAATTTCAACATATTAAACAGTTGTAATAGGTGTAGATGGCACCTAACGTATGTTGTGACTGTAGTCAAATATGTTAATCCAAGATGTTTTTACAAAATAACATTCAAACTCGTTTAAGATAGATAAAATAAAAAGGCCTAGATTACTGCAGAGCTGTTTGAAAATTGTCTGCCAAAACTTGTTGAAACCATCCAAACACTGATTCTTATCACATTTGATGTAAATGATTACTTAGACAAGCAAGTAAAAGTGTTTTTTATTTATTTTTTTTTTTTTTAATTTTATTTACATGCTATAAAATAAAAGTGTGTTGTACAGAACGAAACATTTTCTAATAATATCATATTAATTCTATAACCAATATTGTTATTTTTAGAGTATCCAAATTTCTTTCTACACTTCCCATTCAACTCTTCAAACAAGATATTAGCTTTAGGAAACTAATGTTTTTTCACTGTAAGTTCTGTATATGAAACCAATCGTGTCCTAAAAATATTCATTACTCTCATGCCGAAAATCTACGCCATTCACTCTTCAATCAATTGAAAACAAAAATATTACGAAAAACCGGTCAAATTGCTGAAAAAATTACTCTAAAACTAAAAAAGGCGATGATAGATATTCTAACTCCTGAATTACTGAATAATGTAATTCTTATAATATTGGCGCTGTAACATATACCTTTAGTTTATGTAATGAGAATATTTTAATCTAGTGGTTTCTGAGGTTATTATACTTCCTGTTTTTATGAGGTTATGTGTAAGAGAGGACTTAATGGTCCTAACTTTACCTCATCAAATAAAACTTTTTTCATATAATTTGTTTAATGACTGAATATTTAAATACAAGAACTGTACATAAAAATTCAGAATAAATATCCTAACTAGTAATTTGGTAAGCAACATAAGTTTTTGGTCATCTGTTAAAACTGCTATTCTAGTTTCATTGAAAATAGAACTCTCGTAGTTTGTGATGACTCAAGATAACCTCAGGTTATCTTGCTCTTTGTTATCATTGACTAGCATTTGCTTTTATTTTTTATATACTGTACTATGCTCTCGCTGTTATAAATTTAATTAATTTTTTAGATCTTTTTATTAATATTTGTCTTCAAATTTCTTTTAATAATCAGTTAATTTAAGTTTTTTATTTTAACAACTGATAGTAAATTAATTAGTGACACCTGCTTTAACGCTCCATAATCCTTTAAGAAACTTTTTTTATACTTCTCATGACATTAAATATAATGAATAAAAATTATTATCTTTACATCCTCAATAAAGAAATGAAATGAAATAAAATTTTGTTAGTATTTAATTTTATTTCATTTTTAGATTATTTTAAATAAAGCCCTTATTTTTCTAGTTTTGTAATCATCATCCTTCAAAAACTATATTGAGGACATTTATAGAGGGTTCGGCAGAAAAAACTCTCCGATTATAAAGTAACGTTAAGCAGACAAGAGATGGAGCAGAGTAGTGGGGTCCTCGAGTACCTGCATACTTGCCGTTTTCAGTGTGTTGTTGTTCAGGAACTGAGTCAAAGAGACTTTAGTGTCCGTGTAACATTGTGTCAAGACCTTCTTCGGAACATCTGCCCAGAAGATGTTGTGATTTTTTCTGACTAGGCACACTTTCACCTTTCCGAGTAGTGAACAACCAAAATTGCAGGTACTGGTCTGAACACAACCTCCAAGAACTCCATCAACGACTGCTAAATAGCTCCAAAGTAACAGTATGGTGTGCTGTTTTTAATGCTTGAGTGATTGGTCTGTACTTTTTCGAAGGAAATGGTTGGATAACCGTAAACAGTGAACGGTGTTGTGTAATGCTCCGTGAGTTCCTCCAGCCTAAACTAAGAGAGCTTTGATGATATTGAAAACGTGTAGTTCCAACAAGATGGCACTACAGCCCACACAGCGCGACAGTCACTGGCACTGGTGAAGGAAATGTTGCCTGCATACGTCATCTTTTTGCGTGGTGACATAGGCTGGGCACCACGGTCGCCAGACTTAACACCCTGTGATTTTTTTCTCTGGGCCTACTTAAAATCCAAGGTTTACGAAAATTGTCCTCAAACTTTAAACTTAAAGTAATGGTATGTATTCTTAAATTGCACAATTTGTACTTTTAGTTAGTAAAAATAAAAACTTTCTACCTTATTTCGTTTTGTTTTCATTAGCTTCTCTAATAGGGGAGATTTTTCTGCCGGCCCCTGTACATTGCTTCAAATTTTGGTAAACATACAATTATTTTTACCTTCGAGCAGCACACTTTTTCCACACCAACCAACAACGTAATTCTGGAATTGTTAATTTTATGCTATAATTTATATCTTTTTATTTGTCGTTGTGTTATGTAATTGTATATTCTACACTTTTGTTGAATGAAACTTGTTGTTTGATTTTGATTATTGGTACTTTTTCACTACCTCTAAATTTCTGTCTTATTTTTCACTAAATAGTGTGTGAATTGTCCAAATTGTCAGTTCAGATATTTTCAGATTCACAAGATTCTACTTTATCTAGTTGACTACCTATTAAAGACTTCAAGACCACTTAGATTTAGAACAGAAGAGGTAGTGGAAATATAACGTAATTTAGTTTATTTTGATGCTTGGAACCCAGTTTCAATAAAGCATTAATTCTAATTTTAAGTATTCATTGTAGATCTTGATAAGAATCTTTCATGCTTCACTTTCACAAATAAATAATAATTAGTTGAGACAGACTATTGGTATATGTAATACTACAAGATCTGAAACACTACGGAGCGATATTAGCTCAGTTAGTGGTCTGAAAAGAGTACTATAGTTATAGAAACATGCACGTGATGATCACACAAGGGTCAGAATGGCTAAAATGAACGTTCTGATTACTTAGACTATCTTCGTTCAATATAATAATTTTATTATGAACCTTAAAGACAATTTTTTTCTTATATTTAAAGCAAAAAAGACAGTAGATACACAATAGAATAGACAATAGACACACAATAGAATAGAATAGGAAAACTTCTTTATTGAGGCTAAATTAGGGCAAAAATTACTCCTTCTTACTTTTGATGAAAACAAAAATGGCATTATCTCTTGACGTTTCTGTTTTCACAGGTCATCCTATACAGCCTCTTCTATTTTTGTTTATCCCTCAAGGTTTCCTCTTTCTCCACTTGTCTTTACGACATTCCTCTTTTCTCCACATACTTCCTCACCTGATCTTCTCCTACCTTCCCCTGTCTTTCCCTCAAGGTCTTCTTTCTCTTTCATCTTTCTCCAGGCTTATACATCTGCTATTGAACAAAACAAATCAGATGTACATAATTAAAAAAAAAGATATTATATAAAATTATTGGCAATTAAGCCAAGATAATATGTGAAATTTCTGAAATTCATATAATATCACAATAAAAATTTTTTTGTGCTAATTAATAGAAGAGAAACGATTATATCTTGCTTGTAAATTAAAGATGTGCTTGAGTCAATCTTTTGCTATATTAAAGTTTTTTATGTTAGTAAGATGTCTTTAATTGATTTCCAGGTGACCATGTAATCCCTCTGTACATTCCCCAATGTGGAGATTGCAAGTTCTGTCAGTCACCAAAAACTAATTTGTGCAGCAAAATAAGACTGACTCAGGTAGGTGTAGTTTATGACAAATTTAAACGGTAGTACAAGAAATTAAGAATAGTTCTGATGTTGAGTGCTTCTAAAAACGTTTGAATTTAGTGTTGAAAGTTGCACTTAATTAATGTTTCAACGTTTCAGCTGTAGTCCTAAGTTTTTAATAAATCATCTGAAAACACATATAGTGTGGTAATTGTATATCACTTAGTTTAAGCAGTGGGATATTCAATATTCATCATTAAGACACCGATCGTAGAAATATGGGCGAAGGATTTTAAATGAACGAGTGCAGTTATTTAAGGTTGAGTGTTCTATAGAAAGAGCCATTTATTCATGAAATGAAATGAAAATCGACTTTATAGTCAGGAAAAGTTGGGAATAGGAAGTCCCATCTATCACTTAACCTGAAAATAGCCAATAGCCAGGGAATCTAAGGGACGTGGAATCTGAACCACTTACTATTGGTCTGATTTTCAACTAACTGACTAATCAGTTCCCTTTCTTAAACAACATCCGGGCTCTGACTACCACCCAACATGGACACCCCAGACTTGTCTAGTAGTGTCGAGGTTGATGGCAACCATTGAGCGGACACCTTGTCAGTATTAAGAGGACCAAGTATAGAACCCATCTCCACAACACTTTGTCCCCAAGTAGCTAGGTTACAGCAGTGCACCACTAGTGTTGCTAGTGTCCAACTAGCATAATTAGTTGGAGCTACAGCCTCAAACCGATATCTTACTACTTACTTACTTACTCCCATGGCCACTGATACCCAAGGTGGTATTTGGCCTCACCAACAATTTGCCTCCACTTCTCACGATCCTCTGCATCTTCTTCATTGACCTTTAATTTATTCATGTCGATGACCACTTGATCCTTCCATCTTTTCTTAGGGCGTCCAGGGGGCCTTCTACCGTCAGGGTTTTCTTTCCACACTTGTTTTATCATAGTATTATTATTTCTTCTCATTACGTGCCCCGCCCACCGCAAACGTCGGCACTTGGCTTCTGCTATAATGTCAGGTTCTTTGAATAGATCTCTAATTTCTCTGTTGTGCTTCAGCCTCCATACTCCGTTTTCTATTGTGGGTCCAAAGATTTTTCTGAGTACTTTGTTCTCAAAAGTGATCAGCTTTTTTTCTGTGTTTTTGTCAATAATCCATGACTGAGCTCCGTAGAGAATTACTGGTCTGATTATTGTTTTGTAAATTTTAATTTTTGTATGATAAGACAAAAGTTTTGATGACATAAGTTTATTTAGAGCAAACATGCTTCTGTTAGCTGAGTTTATTCTACTTTGGATTTCTGTGTGTTCACTGTTGTTAGAGCTAATTATTGTACCAAGGTATTTGAATTCATCTACTCTTTCAAAATTGTTTCCTTCTACTGTAAAATTTTGTGTGTTGTCAGGATTTCGGCCAAATACATAAATTTACTTTTTTCATTGCTAACTTTAAGTCCAACTTCTTGGGTTTCTTTAATTAAAATTTCAGTTATAATTTTCAGATCTTCTTTGCTTTCTGCCAACAAAACTATGTCATCTGCAAAGGCCAGAGCTGATATTTTATCCCCTATTTCTATCCCTATATTAGTTTTCTTTACTTCTTTTAATGCTCCTTCCAATGCGATATTAAAAAGAATAGGGGCAAGCCATCACCTTGTCTCACTCCTGTCTTAACTTCAAAGGTTGTGGTGTAGTCGTTTTCCACTTTTACTCTACATCTGCTGTTATTTACACTAAGCCTTGCCAAATTTATGATTTTCCTTGGTATTCCGAAACCTTCCATTTTTTCCCATATCTTTTCTCTACACAAACTGTCATAGGCTTTACTGAAATCGATAAAAATTCCAAAAAAATGTTTGTTAAACTCCCAGTATTTTGAAATGGCTTGTTTAAGAATGAAAATTTGGTCTGCGGTCGATCTGCTTTTTATGAATTCAGCTTGGTGTTCTTCTATAATTTCATTGGTGTAGGTTTCTAGTCTTCTAAGTAAAATTTTGGAGAAGATTTTGTAGGTAGTGTTTAAAAGAGATATTCCTCTGTAGTTTTCTGGGTTCTGTTTGTCACCTTTCTTATGAAGTGGTATTATTATTGCTTCTTCCCATTCCTTTGGTACGTATTCTTCTTTCCAGATTTGTAATACCAGCTTATGGATTTGCTTAATTAAATATTTACCTCCTGCCTTTATCATTTCGGCACTGATACCATCTGCGCCAGGTGCTTTGTTACTTTTCATCTCTTTTATTACCCTTTTTACTTCCTCCATACTTGGTTCTTCTACTTTTGGTTGTACATTTAGGAATACACAATCACTATTATTGTTTGTAAAATCGTTTTCTACATTTAATAGATTGTCAAAATATTTTCTCCATATTTCTAGGACTTTAGGTTTTTCTACAATGACTTTTCCTTCAAGCTTAATCCCAAAGGAGTTTGGTTGGAATCCTTTCTTAAACATTTTTACTGTCTTATAAAATATTTTAGTGTTTTCACTATGCATAGATTCTGCTTTGCCTATTATAGTATTTATATACTGTCTTTTCTTCTTTCTCAACAGTTTATTTGTTTCGTTTTGAAACCTTCTGTACCTCTGATTTGATTCCTCTGATTGTTCTTGTAGCCATTTTTTCCTTAGATCTTTTCTCTCTTCCAGTTTCTTCTCACATTCTTCGTCGAACCAGACATTTCTCTTTTTCCTTTTTCCACATATCTCCATAGTTGTTTCTTGTATAGCACTTTTCAGACTAATCCATCTATCTTCTATACTTGTTTCAGTTTCAGCTTCTAGGTCAGTAAGCACTTGGAACCTATTCTTAAGAGTTAGTTTAAATTTATCCGCCACTTCTTTAATCTTTAATTTATCTATTTCATAAATATCAGTTTGTCTTTGTCCCTTTTTCTTCTCTACTGCTATTCTTTGATAAACTTTTATGGTCCGAGCCACACTCTGCGCTCCTTAGACTGTGTACATCAAGGATGCTTGTTTTATGCCTTTGATCTATTAATACGTGGTCAATCTGGTTCTTTACGAGTCCATTCGGTGATACCCAAGTTTCTTTATGTATTCTTTTGTGGGGGAACATTGTACTCATTATTTTGAAGTTGCTTGCTTCACTGAAACTTAATAGTCTGATTCCATTATCGTTGGATGTTTCATGGAGACTTTCCTTGCCGGCAACGGCAGTCCTTATTTTCTCTTTCCCTATTTTGGCGTTTGCATCTCCTATTATCATCCTTAGGTCATACTGAGGAAGGTCATTGGTAACTTCTTCCAGATTTTCATAAAATCTGTCTTTATCATCTTCTTCAGCATCCTCTGTGGGAGCATAAATGCTCACCAGCGATATGTTTGAAAACCTTCCTCTAATTCTTATTGTACATTGTCTTTCATTACAAAGATTAAAAGATAAAACTGCTTCGCTCCACTTTCTTTTAACCGCAAAACCGGTACCTCCGTAGTATCTATTATAATCACAGCCACTATAATATATCACATACTCTTTGGTATTAACTCTTCCTGCCAAAGGCCATCTTGTCTCTTGAAGTGCTACAATATCCATGTTTCTTTCTTCGAGCTCCTTTGACAGAATGTCTATTGCACCTGGTATGGCTAAACTTCGAACACTCCATGTTCCAAATCTCAATTCCTTTATGCAAAGCCGGGTCTTATTCCTTAAGTTCCAGTCCTGTTTCAAAGCATTTTGTTGGTGATACGTAACGAGCTAGTTTTTACGAGGCGGGTTGTCAGCCCAACACTCAACCCCCAACCTGGAGGACCAGGAGTTTGTGATCAGAGTCTTCTTCTCCTAGGCCAATTGCTTTCACTGCAGCTTCAAGATGTTGGCCTGGCCTCGGTGTTACATCAGAGTGACCTTCTCCTAGCCTTCGGGTACCCAAACCCTATCGTACAAGGCAGTACGGGCAGTGCTTATTTGATGGCGGCACTTCCTCGTCATGACACAGCACTATCATCGGGCTCATGTGGACTTGCTGAGTGTGACCCCGCCACAGATCACCCTCCCACGCCCTCCGGTGCTGCCGCCTCGGTCCGGGACTGCTTATTCGGGTTACCCCTTATTCGCAGCTGTCCACCATATCTGGTGGAACATTCACTATCCGCCACCTGTGACCCGCCCTTTACCTGAGGCTCGGTTCCCCTAAAGGGGAGGGCAAACCGATATCACATGCTTAAAACTAAAAGGTTTTAGTACGTATGTATCGATCCTTGCAAATTAAATCTTTTTTAAATATAAACTGTTTTGTGCTACTGTAAATTAATTCCTTCGAAGACTGTAATGAAAACCTAAAAAATCAATTACCTATAAAAACTAACAATGAAATTCAAATTTAAAGAATATTATAATGTTAAAAATGAAGATGTAAGGCTAAAGATCTTAATGAGAGTAGATATATAAGCAGAAGTCTAATTGTGAAGTACAGATAGTTAATATCCAAGATCAATACTACCTCTTACATAGTAAAACCTATAGAAAATTATCAGCCCAGGCAAAATTTGCGTCGGTCAAGGACTATTTAAAACTGTTTCACTAGTCCATCTGGCCAGAGTTGGGTGCTTTGTTGACAATTAGCAACTTAAAAAGAATAAAGAATGAATAACTAGAATCTATATTTTCCGGTGACAACCGCGTCAAGGTGCTGTGTACATTATTTACAAAGTAACCAGACGTTTCGTAAATAATCATACAAAGTAACCATATGGCATCACAGTATGGGCGAAACGTCTGGTTACTTTGTAAATAATGTACATAGCACCTTGACGCAGTTGTCACCGGAAAATATAGATTCTAGTTATGACACCGGCCGCTTAATCCTAAGTTCTAATATAAAGAATGAATATATTAATTTTTGTTTCTAGGCTTGCAAACTAGAGAAAGACACTCTGTAGCTGTTCATTATAAAGTGATTGTACAGTTACGGTTTGGATTTTTATTTATTATTTATTTATTCATAAGACACCGATCGTCAAGATATGGGCAAATATGGATTTCGAATGAGTGTGACGAGTGTATAAGAGCGAATGTAGTTATTGTTACAAACTAAGGCCGACTATTCTTAGAAAGTGTCATTAATTAATAGCCCAATGACAAATGAACAGTCGGTGATTATCAGCTGATCCTTCTCAAAATTTATTGACTCTGATTGGGATCGAACTGAGAACCTTTAGCACATGAAGCTGGGATTGAACCAACTAAGCTACCGACCAATTTTTTGTATGAAGTCAAAATAGTTTTTGTTTTAACTAACACTTGAAATCAAAACTTGCTATGTAAATCGTTTATTAAATAATATTGTATACTAACAAATGTTTTATTTATGCAGGGCCACGGATTAATGCCAGATGGCACCACCAGGTTCACTTGTAAAGGGAAACAGCTGTTCCACTTCATGGGCTGTTCCACATTCAGTGAATATACGGTTGTGGCTGCTATATCTCTCTGCAAGGTTAGATACATTTAATGCTAAAACATTGTGGTTCAAAAAAAGAATTTGGTGTTTACTGAAAATGTTATGATGAAACCGTTGACTATAAAAACAAGAAGTACTGTTTGCTCATATGGGTCCTGTGGAGCCGGTTTGAGTGTTCTGTGATATTAGTTCATGTCCAGTATTCACAGGTAGCGCTAGTAGTCTACCTATGTATCTCTCTTCATTCCTCTATCTGTCTCTCTCTTGCAAACGGTAAGAGACAATTAGATCTGTTAGGAGAGACTATCCTACCATTGCACTTAGATCTGTTCAAAAAATAATAAGAATTAAAATTCATAACATTGTTAAAAATAAGTAAAACATTTTGAAATTAATTTTATATAAATATCAGTCAAATAACCCAGTAAATATTTACTCTCAACTGTACTGTAGTAAAATTAACATTTTCAATTTGTGGTTTCAAGTATATTTACACTCGTCACTGACATTCATTTACTTGGTAGATGTGAAATATTATTTTGTCTCTGATAGTAACCTTATTTATTTATTTCTGGTGGTTCACAACTGATAAGTGAACTAGATCTGTTTAGTGTTCTAATTGTTAGTGTACACTTTACTGAGTATAAATATGAAGAATAACGCATATTGTTGCTCAACAATCATATTGTAATTATATTAATGTGTGTGTGTTTGTTCTTGAAATACTGAAAAACAATCAACAATCTATCATATATTTAATTATCTTTATGAGGTTATGTAAAAATTCACCAACATTATTTGACCAGATGTAAAACAAAAAAGGCCTAAAGTAGACACTTGAAAACAGTCTGTTGAGATTGAGAATTTATTTTATTTAAGTTTATTTTTAAGATGTGAAAAATGTTAACCAACTTTAAATCAATTATAAGCCATTCTTTATTATTGACCTTGCTATTGTTAGGAAAATATAAATTATTGGATTTGTTGATTGTTGTTCAATTTAATTCAAGTATTTTAAATTATTTTGAATATAAATATTTTATTCTCATCTTTGTTTAGTGAACAATTTAAATTGGAGTTTTTCTCATCAATAATTTCTTTTATTGTTTTAAAATAAATTGACTGATTGATATAGTTTGTATTCAATCTTACTCTAGGAAACAATATAAACTGTCATACCACTTAAAATTAATCCTGAAACATTTAATGTGACTTAGATTGCAGCTAGTGCTCCTCTGGACCGCGTGTGTCTGCTGGGTTGCGGTGTGCCTACAGGCTACGGCGCAGCCCTGAACACAGCCAAGGTGGAGGCTGGTTCAACCTGCGCCATTTGGGGTCTGGGGGCTGTGGGCCTGGCTGTGGCCTTGGGCTGTCAGGCAGCCGGCGCCAGCCGAGTTATTGGCATTGACATCAATCCGGACAAGTTTGAAACAGGTGCTTAGTTTGTATTATCTTGCTATTGTTATAGAAATGTTACGTTTTGTCTCTAAAAGGGGGCGTTATTAACGCTACATGTAAATAATTAGGCATTAATATTGAAATATTGAAAAAAATGTTACACAGTCAGGTGTTTAGTTTTGTTTTTAACATGTTTGTGAGGTGTATGCAAGTGGATTGAGGCAACTTATTGTTAAGTGTAAAAGCCAATGCAGAATGGCTTTTTTTACTTAAGACAACCAGCTATACACTACTTATCTATATAATGTGATTAATCCCTCTTTTCTAGTAAAACTTTATGTAGTTCTGTTGAGTCAATATGATTAACTTTTGTATTAATACTCTGCTCGTTTTAGGTTTGATAATCAGGTAATAACAAAAATATTGGTTTTATATAATAAGATTTATCTTATGACCATTCCGTCAAGTATTTTATTAGGCTATTATGCAGTTGAACATTTTATTGTAATGTATTGTTCTTATCAGTAAGCAATGATATCAGTCCAGTTGTGTAGTTAGTCACGGGGCAGAAATATCTGAGACACGGAGCCTAAGATATGAAATCGACAATTTTTTATTACAACTTGTGGGTAGTTTATAAATAGACAATATTACAACAGAGACGTGGTTATTATTATTATTTTTTATTACAACTTCTGGGTAGTTTATAAATAGACAATATTACAACAGAGACGTGGTTATTATTATTATTTTTTATTACAACTTGTGGGTAGTTTATAAATAGACAATATTACAACAGAGACGTGGTTATTATTATTATTTTTCAATCTATAATTCCAAGTACAAACATAAAGAGAGAAATGAGTAGAATGTCACATGCATAGGAGTACAAAGGATCTTAATTGGAGTAGAAAATGAGTTAAAACACGCAGGTTCCATGATATTAAAACATAGCACATTTTGAAACAAAATTTATAAAAATATGTTCTTTAATGTTTCAGCATTACTTTATTACATTTCAACACCCAATGGCATAAATCTTGAAAAAAACCACAAAAAATGGATTTAATTGTGATGCAAGTGCAACGTCAAGAAAAAGTGGCCAGAAGTTTTAACCTAGCAATAATTGATCAATTCTTTTTACATACTTAATTAATAAGTAATAAAGATTATCACCAAAATAAACTTAGTGTAATTTATGACAGATACAGTAGAACTTGTATGTGCGTGATTGTGTATGACGTAGGAATACTTACTATAAAAGTAAACATTTTGATATCCAAACAAAGCATAAGTTTTAGATTGCTTACTAGGAAGGTTGTAAATTGCAATGTACAAAAAACAAATTTCTGGTGGGTGGAGATATACGGATTGGCCAAAAGTCACCACCCAAACAAGTACATTGGTATTGACCTACCTGTCCACACATACACGTACAGTTGTATTGAATCGATTAAAAGAAAGTAAAGTTGCATAGATACTTTCGATAGTTATTGATTCGTCAATTTATTGTATTTATCTGATGACGAATAAACTCTATTCTCTATTGATATGAACGACAGATTGTACTACAATTCAATAAAAGAGCTGTTTAAATGAAATAAATAAATGAGCTGAATTATTTAATATATTGATTCTAACCTATACCTGTTGTGAAGATGTTTTCTGTTGAAGAAAGATTTTTTTGTTTTAAAAACGTGATACAAATGTGGTTATAATCCAATAATAACTGAGTGGAATAGTAATTTCAACACTGTTCCATCTTCAAGGAAGGCTGTCTTCAATTTATGACAATGTTTTAAGGCGCCCGGATGTTAAGCAGGTTGTCACAGGTCAACTGAGAAACTAAAAGAAGCTATTTACAAAGTTTTTCAAGAAATAAATTGGAATGAGAAAGCCTATAAGCAAGTATGCTTAAGTATCCGAAATCCTCTGTTGAAATGGAACAACACAAATGGATACCAATTTGAGAAACAATATTATAAATAACCCTGTACTTTATTATACTTACTTACTGCAATAAAGTGTTCAGATATTCAGTAGTCTTGTTTTGTATTAAAGTACCTATGCACCTTTACTATGTTGTGTTGTGTACGATGCACCTTTACCTAAGCCACCCTGTATGTTGTGTAGGAGTAGGGGAGATTTGAACTTTCTTCAAAGGTAGCAAAATTCTAAGAAACATCACTGCATACATCAGGGGTTACTTTAGATTTGTAAAGGCAGTGATTTTTGAGTACAGGTAATCTATTTTGAGTAAATTTAGTTTATTAACTTACATCATTTCTCAAAGTGATTTCTGATTTAGTTAGGATTAACCTACTAATTCAATGTATCATTATAAAATATACTGCGGATGACTTACATAACAAGATTTATGATTATGTACTAAAATAGTTTAAATATTATTACTTGCTTTGTCATATCACATGATGAATAACTACTGTTTAAAAAGGTTTACAATTGTATTGTGAAACTTAGTGTCACTTTCAGTTTTAATTGACTAATGATTACATTATACTAAATAAGAACTTCATAATAAACCTGGCTGACTGCAGATCGTGTCTGAGGTAAACCAGTCTTTTTGTATAATATAGTGTTAGTTAATTATATTTCTGTATTATCCTGAAAAGCACTCTTTATCCACTCTCGGTTTGCTAGATCTGTTGTAGCTTCACCATAGTCTCATTAGCTACTTTTCAGATTTCCTGTAAAGCCTTGCAGGTATTAGAGCTCATTATGATCCTGCTGGCATTACCCCAAGGCCAGTCCTGTACTTCACGATGTGGACAAGGAGTTGGACTTATAAGGAACAAAAAAGTTAGAGAGAACATAAGGAAGATAAAAATATGTATCAATTAAAGGGAACGTGCTGAGAAAGGCAGATGAATTTTACTATCTGGGGAATTAAATAAGAAAAAGAGCACAACAAGAGAAAAGATAGGAAAAAATATGTATGAGGGGATAGTTTTTTGATCTGATAAAGAAAATATCAGGGAATTGGAATATTAAAATGTTCCAGGAAAGGAAGTTATTGATGTATAAGATTGTTTATCAACCAATCTTATTACATAGAGCGGAGAGTCAAAATTGACAAAAGTGATCTAAGTAGATTACAGGCAGCATGTATGACATTTTTAAGATGAATCAGAGGAGATAAAATAAGGAACGAAATAACCAGAGAAAGTTGAAAGTCATATTGCTAAAAGAGACAATGGAAAGAAGAAGGATACAGTGTGAGGAATGAGAATAGGAAAAGGATGAGAATAATAGATTGCCAAAGATAGATAGCCTTTAAAAAGGAGAAAAGAGGAAGGAGGCCATGAGGAAGGTGGGAGGACCAAGTGTGAAAGGATGTTGAGAGAAGAGGTATGCAGAAAAGACAAGTGGAGGAAGAAAAAACCTGTAGGGATGGAAAAAAGTGGAGGAGGCTGTGTACGACGACCCATGAAAAAGGATACGTCAACGATTGATGATGATGAGTTAACACATCCACTGCTGGAAAACAATGTAAAAATTCAAAATTATGCTAAAAAATTTTATTACATATTATCATACCTTGTTATCAGAAGAATCTGGTAACAGCATATAAATATCTCTCCGGCAACAAAATGGTGGCTGTGGTGACGTCAAAAGTTTTTGCCTCCGATTGGAGGCGTCCGCACATCGCGTCCTTCTCCATGGGTCACCGACCGTAGACGTCCCGCGTTTCGCACTTCAATCACACACGCTATATTGCTTGTGGCCTCAATTGATAAGTCAAATACATTACAAATCACTATTATAATAACTAAACTAAATTATTTACATATTTAAATTGTTCTGAACAAGTTAGTTCATTACAGGGAGTGCCACTTGTCAAAACAAGCCAAGGCACATAGTCCTGGCTGCCCTGGACACTGAGCACAGATAAATACTGTCATCGTTTTCTTCTTTTCTTTGGCACACTGTCTGCACCTTTTCCTCAAAAATCTATCACCTTTTTTGTCTCTTACATCTGACTTTGACAAAACATGCCTGACAGTTTGTAATTGTCGGGGGCGAGGTGGTGGTGTGACTACATTTTTTGTCAACATTTTGTTGATAACTGAAAGTCTGAAGGTGTAAAGGTCTGTTTTATTTCTTGGGTTTGCTATGCGGTACAATTTAAAACTATTCACCATAAGCATCTGAAGAAAATGAACAAACATTTTCTTGTGCCATCTCAAACTCTTATGTTCGAAAGGGTAGTAACTCATCATTTGGTCATTCCTGTCTACCCCTTTCATATAAGCGTTATAAAACACTATGGGCAATGGCTTTTGTCTTGGTTGACCATATCTGTTGTTGGACTCTGCCCAATCGTTTTCATACTTTGTTGAAATGTACGTAACATTGCGTTTATCACGCCATTTCCCAACCATCACTCCCTCTGCATAGCGCTCTATTTTCTCTCCAGGTCTTAGCTTTGCTTGTACTACTTCTGCTGGTAGGTATTTTCTATTAGAAAGTAAAGTTCCAGTGCAGTAGGTATCTTCAGCAAGAAGCTCGGAAGCTAGTGGAAAACTATTGTAGTAGTTGTCCATATATAACGTATGTCCGACCCCTAGCTTGCCTTGCATAAGATGTTTGACAACTTTACTAGCATGACCTTTACCACTGAGCTCCCCCCCTTTTCCACTATAGACCGTTAAGGCCAAACAGAGGCCATCAGGCTCGCACAGAGAGTACACCTTTATCCCGTACTTGTGACGCTTTCCAGATATGTATTGTCTGAAAAGCAGACGTCCCCTCCATAGCACTGTACCTTCGTCAAGTGAAAGTTCACACCCAGGGTAGTACACATCACTCATCTTTTTATTGAAATAATCGATTAGGATTCTCATTTTCGCTAAACGGTCATCTGTTGGTTGCTGGTTGTCTGACAGGTGAAGACATCTCAATATCAATAAAAATCTATCTCTAGGCATTTGTTCCCTAACATACTGGAAGTTAAACATTTTGTCCGTCTTCCAATAGTCATTTATTCTATTTATTCTGACAGTTCCCATGTGGAAAATTAGGCCAATAAATATTTTTAACTCTGCAAGAGTAAGGTCTGTCCACTTGTTTATCCTAGACTTAGGTTGTAAAGTTGGTGAAAAAAATATTTGCCAAGCATATTCGTTTGTTTTTTCTACAATTACTTGCAAAAATTCATCGTCTAATAACAACTCCCAAAAACCAAAAGGTGTATTGTCTTCTGGCAATGGTACTAATATTTTATTTTCTTTTGAAAATGGAATATTTCTCAAACCTGCGGTGTAAGGTACCCACTGTGGGTTGTAGACAACATCGTCTGGGCCATCAGCAATGTTGGGGTTGTCATCGGGGACGTCATCGGGGATGTCATCGTCGGTATCAGAATCCGCGTACTGCTGCGCCTCGTCAAGGTCATCCAAGATGTCCGTACCTTCTGATTCACTAGAGTAGTCCATGCCGTCATCATTTCGTAATAGCATTCTGTCTATTTCACTAGCTCTATTTGTACACTCCATGTTTCCAAATAATGTATACGCTATAACACTAATACACTATCTATATACACTAAAACACTATCTATATACACTAAAAATCGTTGGTAATCTCAACCAGCCTAAACAAAGTATAACACAGATATAAATAAAACGCTAACAAAGAATAGACCTCCTCACGTGAACGCTGAGCTAGCATTGGCCAATTTAATACTGCAGGTACGAATGCCTCCGATCGGAGGCGGACGCACACGAAGAGAGTTCATCATGCCTCCGATCGGAGGCCTCCGCACGGAGTGTGTTAAAGTCTTTGAGAGTAAAATTGTTTATTTTAATTCTACATGTAGAGTGATATTACTGTCTTTGTTATATATAAAAACATCTATTGTATGTACTGACTTGTTACCATGCCTATTTTCATGGTATTTATTAACAAACTTCACCTTGTGCAAAACTATTTTATTTGAGTTCTCAGGGTCATGCTATTTAGAAAATTACTTAGTCTTCATTAGCTTCAAAAATAAAATACTAGCTGACACCCCTGAACACTTCACGTGACTTTTGACTAAAAAAATAGTAGATTAACTATATAACATAAAATCACAACATTAAACTTATTTACAGTATCTCGCTCACACTTCTTACATTGCTGCCTATTTATTAGTATAAATACCCAATGGTATTACTTAGCCTATTTCAAACGTGTTCGTTTCATTTGTTTTTGTTTAATAGCCGAAGATTAAACTCTTAATGCATCAATAGGATAGTGTCAAATATACAAAATAAACATGTTCATTTCTTTAGAAAACATCTGTTATTAATTTACTAAAGTCAACCCAATGTTATTCTTATGGAAAAAAAGAAATTTTGAGGTGCTTTTTGTAGACTTAGATATTAAGGTCATATAATGAAAAAACCAAAAAATCAACCAGAACATGAGTATAGAATAAGAAGGGTATAAAATGTTGTAACATAACAGAGATGCTCATGTAGTTTTGAACATTCAAGGGGCAGTAATCAATTAATTTTATCTTACAACAATATCCTGCCCGATAGTATTTAGTATATTTGCTTGTGTTTTATCCTAACTGATAAATATTAGATGTGCTAAACATTTGTCTATAAAAACAAACAGCGCGTTCAAGGCAATGTTTTTACTGCTATCTAACGGTGACTGGTTTCAAATAACCACTCTAATAACCGTTTAGCATTCTATAGGCTCAGCTATTAGTCACTTCAAGATGTGTTGGAGAGAGACACAGAGAGAGGGGGGATGAGAGATAAAGAGAGAGAGGCTGCTGCTACCTGTGAAAACCGAACATGAATAATTTCACAGAACAGGAAAACCGGTTTCACAAGATCTATTATAAGCAAACAGTCTTGTTTCTATATTCAATGTTCAAACTGTACTCTGGAGAAATAAAACTGAAGTTTTTAAAACTCAACTTGTTTTTTTTTTTTTTACAATCTGTTTTGAAAGTAATATATCTTGCTAAATAAATATTTTCAAATACAACGAATTAGTTTTAGTATATGACAGATTTATTTAAATTACGCCCATTTGTACTACAATGTAACATGTGTTGTAGCCAAAAACTTTGGGGTGACTGAGTTTATCAACCCTCTGGACCATCAGAGACCCATCCAGGAAGTCCTCATACAACTGACCGACGGAGGTTTGGATTACACATTCGAGTGTGTGGGAAATGTGAAGACAATGGTAACTATCACATTCTCAACTCTGTTGAATATGCAGTACTGGTAAATATGCAGGCCAAAGGTTGTGCATGCTAGATAACTGGGCCACAATTCCTCTTAATGCACTCTTTTTGTTACTAACACTCTGTCCAAGTAAAATGATATTCAGCTCTCTACTTTTACATATATTTAGCATATATTTTTTATTTTCATATTGAACAGAAATAGATAAAATATATGTAAAAGTATAAATAAAATTTTCCAATATAGGCATTAATAAATTAATTTTTTTTAAACATATATTGCAGATAATTTTATATAATGTTTTGTATAAGTAGGTAATTTAACTATATATATTTTATTTTTTTAATTTTATTTGACATCAACGGATTTCTCCATTTTTTCATTAAAGTAATACAAATAATAATTGTTTATATTTTTAACAAAAATTAAATCTGTTAATATCTGATTTTGCCTCTGAGTGTCATCACAACATCCAGAAAGAAGTCAACAATGTGAGCAACATGGTTTCCAGTTCTTTGAAGATGGGCCATTGTACTGCTTGCTACATAGTTGGTATGATGATGCTGCCTGACAAAGAGATCTCTGGATCGAGTTTATGAGGAGTCTTGAATAGGGGTAACTTAAGTATATCAGCACAATCAACTTGTCCATTGAGGATCTTATGCAGTAGGTCAACATCAGCTGAGACTCTACGATCCGCAAGAGGTTGAAGTCCAAGGTTTAAAGACAGACCATCAATTGGCATTTCATGGAAAGAGTAACCTTTCTTTACGCCCAACATACAGACAGATCTTCGTTGAATTCTCTTCAGCTCTTCAATGATATATTTTTGGTTAGGATTCCACACTGTTGATACATATTCGAAACTTTGCCGAACACGAATCTTGGTGCTTCGCGTGCTATTTTCAAATGTATAAGCGATCGTGGAAATAGGCATGACACGTGCTCTTTTGTAAAACTCAATAAAACATATGTTTGTCATCAAGCAATTGCAACAACCTTGGTACCAATCGACGCAGAATATATGTTTATCATCAAGCAATTGCAACAACCTTGGTACCAATTGACGCAGAATGTTCTGTTCTGTACATTTCATATTTTTAATAGTTTGTTGTACAATTTTATAAATGTAGGAATAAAATTAAAACGTGCAACTTGAATTTCCTGCCCAGTGGGGGGTCGGGAATGGGAAAAATGGCCGATGTTTGTCGCTTAACTGTACAATAACCAATAGTTGGAATCAGGTGTACAAACTGTCAGTCTGCAGTGAATTAAATACTCTAGCCAACAAAACAAACTGCAATGTTGTAGGTGCTTTGGTTGTTTTACCAAAAATGTGTATGTATAAACCTTTGTTTGCATTTTCTTTCAAAAGCCAGTATTGGCGCGTTATGTGCTGTTGTAAAAAGTTGTAATAAATAAATTACTTATTTCGATATAAACAAATAAAAAATTGAGTAGAAAGCCAGAAAGTTCTTGCGTCGGTTGTTACCGTTTGGAGGAAATTTCGTGCTGTAGGTTGGCAATGGTCATGTGACAATGATGATGTACAAGAGCGGTCGTCAGTTTACGTTTAGCCCTCTTTGTTTATACACAACGCTCTCTCGACTGCTTGTATTTACCATAATAAGTGTAGTGAATTGAAATGAAATGAAGGTGTAGTGAATAGTGTAGTGTAGTTCATATACAATATATTTTAGTGGAAGTGACAGTGCATACAAGGAAATTCGTCTTAGGCATTGTTCAACAAGTCCTACCACCAATCAACATTACATTATATTTATATAAAAGCACTAGCACTTCAAAATCATATTAATAACAATCCTACAGACAAATAATGCAATATAGGGCTAAAAACAGCCTGGGGAACTAAGAGTTAGTGAAATATTTCATTTTTTTACTAAATACTATATTGATTTACCTACATTAGGTCAAATGTAGGGACTAGCCTAAACATTTATTTTTATCCAATTTGATCAAATAAAATATATAAAAATATGGTATTAGTTTAGTATTCTTATAATAATCTAAAATCTTTAAAAAAAAATATGTGTTTTTTGTTTTCGCTCAAAATGAAGCTTTTATTTTATTTATCGACAACAATGGAACGTATTATGTTATTATCCTACATCAAAACTTTATTTTTGTCACAAATATAATTATTTTTTTTAATTTCTATTCAAAAATATCTGTTTTATTGGTTTTTCCCTGTTTTATCTGTTGGTAGGTTGTTCTAAGAAAAATCCTACCAAAAATTTAAATATTTTTTACTATAATTACAATATGCACAACTTTTGAAGAGCTGTTTACAAAATTTTCGCACTCTGACTTTTGGTGTTATAAATTTTAGTAATATATTCATATATTTAACATTTTCTTGTAGCTAATAGATTGTACTAATAAAGTACATGTAGCAAAAAATTATACATACCCCTTATTTATGGATTGTTATGTAATTTTTCACAGAATTTTTCATTTCCGTGGTAAGATTTTTATTTTCCACAACAAACTAAAAATATAAAACTTTGTTTATGGGTAAAATATAACTATTTTTCCTAAAAACATTTTTTGTCTATTCAATGGTAATTTTTTGGAATTTTTATATGTACAATTTGATTACCTACAATGATCATACTGTAACTTTGCACATTTTTTTATTTTTGTGTTTTATGTAAACAAACAATTAAAAAAAAAAAAAAAAAAAACTAGTAGTTTATATAAAACGTAAGAACATATTATTTTATTTCACAAAATAATAAACTATTTGGATATCTTGGAATTATTTAAAAAAAATGTTTAGTGCTCCTAAGGAGGGTTACAAGTTATAATTAACATAAAAATTTTTCAATCTTCTAGACAATAATTATTTACTATTTTTTTTTTTAAGTGTTGATGGTAGTATGTGAAAGTACAGGTCTTGAGAAGAAAATCTAAATGATAAAATTGACATTTGGAGCATATTTAGTATTTTTAATGATTTTTACGAAAAAGCTTGTGAAGCGCTGAAAAGAAGCACTTTGTAGTTGTGAGTTTATAATGGGTCACCTAGTATTCACCATCTAGGGTTAATGATGAAGTCATAATAATACCGAGGTCTTTTAGATTATGAACACGGTAATACAGTAGAGTCCCGCTATTCCGAACCCCGCTATTCCGAAAATCCGCCTATTCCGAACAGACTTCAGAAAAAATACTACCGATTTTAAAATTTTTTTTAAGACTCAAAAACTGAAGAAATTATAAAGACGTTCGCTAAAAACATATATTTACATATTGTTATACAAAATATACAGTACAAAGAAGTTTAATAAAGACATACCTTTTTTAGGCCTTGAGGAAACCCTAGGCTTGAGGAAAACACTAAACTAAACTACACACACTTAAGAAGTAAAGTCGGTGATTTTTTTCTGACGAAGTGCAGTAAATCGACTTGAGGATGCAATGTTCCGCCATCGACGCATAAACATAACATCATTTGGTGTTGATACAGCGTGTTTTTCGACGTAGCGTAAGGCGAGGTCGAGAGCATTTGCCGCGTCCGAGTGAGATACGAGTTCAGTTTGAGTGTTCACTTCCTCCTCGCTTTCCTCCGAGTCGATCTCAGCTGACGAGCCCTGCACCATAGCTACAATATCTTCGTCTCCATACTCCTGATGGCCATTGTCGTCAACAGCAAACCACTCCTCAACACAGCTTTCTTCTGATGTTTCACAGCCAGGGATTTTGTTGAGTAGTGGAAGAAGTTCACAGTCTTTTTTTACTGGTTTAAAAGTTGTTTCAACAAATTCCAATTCAGGCCAGAGATTTTTCCACGATTTTTGTATTGCACCTTCATTAGTGCTTTCCCACGCTTCAGCTACCCAGTAAATCACATCTTTTACTGTAATTTTCTTAAGCTTTTGAAGGATTGTGCTTGTGAGGTCATTTTCATCCTCTTCAAGTAAGATGCGAAGCAGCATTTTTCGGTATTTTTGTTTGATGGCCTGCAACACACCCTGGTCCATAGGCTGAAGAATTGATGTAACATTTGGTGGCAGAAAAATTGCTTTGATGTTTCCACAAACAAGTTTCATGTCTTCCGGGTGGGATGGTGCATTGTCTATAAACAGCAGAGCACGATTAGGCAATCCATTTTCTCTATTGAACGCAGTCACTTTAGGGACAAATTGGCGATCGAACCATTCCTTAAACAAGTCACGTTCCATCCAAGCTTTTTTTTGATTCCTATAATATACAGGAAGTGCGTTAATGTTAATGTTTTTGAACGCTCGTGGTTTCGCCGATTTGCCTATTACCATCAGTGGAAGTTTGTTTGTTGCCGAGGCGTTGCTGCAAGCTAAGACAGTTAGACGTTGTTTGTCCATTTTGAACCCTGGGGCAGATTTCTCTTCTTTTGAAGCAAGACTTTTGGTAGGCAGAGCCTTAAAATTCAGTCCGGTTTCATCCGCGTTATAGACTTGCTGCGGAGAGTAATTTTCAGAAGAAATAAGTTCTTTAAATTCCTTTAAATAATTGTCAGCTGATTCGTTGTCAGCTGATAGTTTCTCCCCAGTAATCGTGAGCTGTCTAATTCCGTGCCTTTTCTTCCAACGATCCAAAAAGCCACAGCTTGCTGAAAATGAAGGTTCACCATCCATAAGCTTGTTTAGTTGAAGCGCCTTTTCTTTTACCAAAGGACCAGAAATGGGGATTCCTTTCTGTCTCTCTTGAGTAAACCATAAGAATAAGGCCTCATCAAGCTTTTCATATGAAGACACAGTCGTTTTTTGCCGTTTTTCAAGAGTTTTTTCACTTGAAGCAGAACAAAACTGCTCAATTTTAACACGATTCTTTTTCCAGTCGCTAATCGTTGCTTTTCCGACACCATATTCAACTGACAATTTAGAAGCACTTTCTCCTTTGTCCAGTCTTTTCAACACTTCAAGTTTTTGTTGTAAAGTACACGAAGAACGACTCCGTTTACTTGCCATATTTAATGATTATCAGTTGACGTAAAGGACTAAGAACAGAAGTGAAAACACACAGTCGCTCCGTAAAGTAACTCAACACTCACGGAATAAACCTTCACAATAAATTTGCTTTAAGCGCACACACTTCATCAAACAACGTTAGAGTGAACACTAACATGGTGTACGTGCGAAACTAGATCAACAGTTACAGCAGTTCAAACCGGTTTTTCAGTGGTGGGGGTAGAGGAGATTCACCATTCAATGAGTCATGGTGTTTGGAACGTGAGAGGGGAAGGGATAGATAGGCGTCGACGGATGATCGTATGAGTCACCGAAGGTCACTGCCCTTCCCTTCCGACTTTCACTTGTTTACGAGCTGATCAACGCTGATATCTCGATATTATTCATGAAATCCGCCTATTCCGAATTCCCGCGAATCCGAACAGTGTTCGGTCCCAATTAGTTCGGAATAGCGGGACTCTACTGTATGATAAAATAAAAAATACTAATAACATGCCCAGTTGTAAAAACTCATGTCTTTCAACATTATTGAATTTGTTTCCTATATTCATTTAAATATTTTGAAAGCCTTCAAGCATTTTTACTGTCCTATCCCTGTTGTTGATTTTGACCCATAAGTTGGAAGTCAAGACATACAAAAAAACGTATTCAAATTTTGTTTGCATGTCAAAACATTTTTAACATATTTTGTTGCAAGTAACATTTACAAACATATTACTAAATGTCAACGTACTTTCTTTCTTATTTCTATTGTATACTTATTATTGTTTAGACTATTGTGGGATAGTTAAAAGGAATTATCACTCATGTTCTTTTTTTAACATTTCAAAATACCACACTCTCCTTACACCTGTACACGTACGTTAGTATTGACCTACCTGCCCAGCTATTCAAAAATGATGGTATTGATACCTTGATACATACAGTATAAGGCAGGTAAGTCAATACATTACCACTTTATGTACATGAGTAGGTGGATGTTTCAATATCATGGTTTATGTATGAGTGGATAATTAGGTGGTATTTAATTTAGGTCAGATACTTTGCTTATTAAATAAGTGTTGAAGCAGTCCATAGTCATTATCAGTACCTACTACACAAATTTATGAAGAAACGCCGAATTTTTATGAAGTGGTTAAGATTTGGACTAGAATGTGCAATTTCCAAGTTTTGAATCCCAAACATAATGAACGATCTGTACTTCACCTGTTGAATAAAGTTCACACATATGCCTACAGGTTCTTGTTAACTGATGAGTATATTTTTATCGTACAAAAAAGAAATAAGTTTAAAAGTAATATGTGTTCCAGAGGGCAGCACTGGAGGCGTGTCACAAGGGGTGGGGAGTGGCTGTCATTGTGGGTGTGGCAGGTGCTGGGCAGGAGATATCTACTCGCCCCTTCCAGCTCGTCACTGGCCGCACATGGAAAGGCACTGCTTTCGGAGGTACATTTCAGAGCGTAAACTTGATTGTGCTATTCATTTGTAGAGAACCTGAAAAACAGCAGATAGAATGGAAAATGTAGGCAGTTGCCTTGACTGGAGTGTTCCGACGTTATCCCAAGGTAACGGAGTCAAGCAACTTCGAGCGTAGCTGTCCCTTGGATGGGTGACCGTCTGAGCGATCCCGTCCTTGCATACAGCCCACCTACCCGGTCACTGCTGGTGGTCCAGAAGTCACCCGGTTGGTCCCCAGATTAAGTGTTAGAGAGGGCTTCTTAGCCCTAACTTTGCCTGGTAAAATAAGACATCCTTTTTAGATGTACTTTTAATTACAAGTGTTGAAAAACGTGTAGTTCTACACTGTATATAGTTGTTTGAGACAGGCTAATTATTTGTTTTTTTTATAACATGACAGCTGAGGATAATAATTATAACTTATCAATGAAGTACATTTCCCTCCGCAGAGGAAGTAAAATAAAAAAAAGAAAATAAATTAAACACTTTTTTAAATCTGATATACCAGTGTTTCTTAGTAATTTCTTTTGAAATTATTAACTACAATTGAAATCCAATTGTTCAAGCTGATATTTTCTAATATCATTTTACGCCCTGGTCTAATTATTATTTTATTCAATAGGATATAAAGTTTCGAAAATAACCTATCTTATCCCTGAATATGTGACTTTATGTCATGTCATATAATTGCAATTGGATTTATGCAATAAAAGAACTGAAGACAGATCTTTACAGGTATTTTAACCTTTTATGATATTAATATATATGATTTTTATTAAATTGTTTTCCTGATTGTAAATTTCATTACTTTTTTGAATAGTTGGCATATTTTTTAGGCTGGAAAAGTAAGGATAGTGTGCCCAAACTGGTAGATCAGTACCTAGCTAAGACTCTGAAATTGGATGAATTTGTTACCGACTCTCTTCCGTTTGAAAAAATAAATGAGGCATTTGATCTGTTGCATGCTGGAAAGAGGTAAGTGAATCTATTTTTATTGAAATCTCCTTTTAATTTTTAGTTGTATGTAGCAATTTAAACAGTCCTATTTCACCATTAGTCAGTCACACGAGTTATTTGACCATAGAATCATTAGTCGTCTCTCTTTGTGACGGTAAGCTGTTTTCTGCAGTGTTGTGATAAATTTTTGATCGTTGTACATACACATTGTTTATGTAAAACTTAATCCTAAGCATTTAAGGCCCCTCCACACTGCCCGGACTGGACCTCCAATCAAACTGTCGGCTCGGCAGTCTTGTCCGTGGGGTGTCCATCACTGCTCAGACCAAACCACGGACAGTTGTGAGTTTAACGTCACTGCGATCGGACCTATTTTAAATTTTGCCTCCTTCTTTGTCTAAAAATAAAAAAAATCAGGGTAGCTCTTGGTATTTTATTAACTAGCGATGAAAACAGTAAAATAAAGAAATTATGGGTAAAAAAATTTGTTTCAGGAGAGGAACAAAAATATACTCATGAGAATCTGTCAAAAGAGTTATACGTCTCCATCAATTTATACAGGGTCTCCATTAACTCTACTAACACGTCTTTTTAATTTTCCACAAATTGACTAGACATTATTTTCTCACAAAACTTGAAAAATAGTGAAAACAACAAAATTCCTAAGACTGCTTTGTTGGCCATCGGAGATTCTTCCCTCTCAACAGCCGGACAGTCGGAGCTGACAAATTTTGTCCACCGACAGCTCTCTGCACTGCTCCGACACCGACCAAACTATTTGATTGGAGATTCGGTCCGGGCTGTGTGTAGTGGGCCTTTAAACTGTGTATCATTAGATTGCTTGTGAAACAGTGCAGATATTAGATTTGTTTGAGTATCTCTTTGTTTTAGACAGTGCAATAATGTGTTAATTTCATAGTTTTCCTCCACTCTTGTCATCTGCTTTGATCATGGGTATTGAGTATAGAGTTTTTATAGATCAATCAAGCGTGTTTTGATGAGAAAACACAATGTTATTCTATAGTTTTTAGTAATTTTACTACATATTATTGGGGTCAATGTGAATCATGTGATATTAGAATAATTCTTCACGCAGCTGTCATGTAACTGACGTTCTCATTAACATACAAATATAGCTAATTGTTCCTCTATGGATTGAGCTCAAAAAGCATTTTGATTTTATACACTGAAAAACTATCTCACAAAATTTAAAAGGACACTTAATCAGAAATGACAGTTTGTTTCCTAGAGACAATCACAGGATTTGTCACTGTGGTCTTAAAGTTCAAAATATACCCAGATTATAGAAGAGATAAAATTACTCACTAATTATTATTCGTTAGTAAGATGCCGATCCTAGAAATATAGGCGAATGAGTGTAGATGAATGGGTGTAGTCAGTAATCCTCTTTCATGCTAAAATCTTCAGTACTTCTTCCGAGAGTGACTTAAGAATATCAACCCTAAAAGAAGAGTGTTTGGTATTAATTTTCAAAACAAAATAAATAGGCTCATTACAGTCTTAAATAAATTGCTCTTTGTTGTTAATACATTTTTACAAAATCACCAATAAATAATACTTTTTTCGAGGCCTTTCGTCAGCAAAGCTGGCATCATCAGGCAACACAAATTTACATCCATCTGAAATTTACAACAAATTGATCTTTATCCGAACAGAAACAGATGGCTCAAGCTTAGTCAAGAAAATGACGTTAAATTCATCAGTTGTATTTCAACTTACCTGTCAACACTAAAAGCGTGTTTAGTAAACCCAGTCATATGCAGCCTAGTGTGGTATTGGAGTTGGCTGGATATGAAATTTTCATTGTAGACAACACATTTTATAATATTAAATGCTTTCCAGGAATTGCGGTCATGTTTGGAAGGCACTATGCAATATAAAATTCATTCATGAGTTGAACATATTGTCTTACATAAAATATTATTTATTTATCTCTCTGTAAACTAATACTCAAGGTAAAATGCACATTTCTCTATCTTTTATTGCTGCATTGACTGTGACAAATATAGGAAATTCCAGGTATCACAGGGCTTGGTTTTACTGTGCTTGTAAAACAGTTAAAATGACATCTGTAAAATCAAGTATAAAATATTCACACAAATAAATCAAGTATATAAGTTTATTTTCTTCTTCATCAACTACCGCATCTTTAATGTTTCATAATGTTGTTAATTTTACTTAACTTAGAAGTAAACATGCTAAAAACATATAATTACATTTTTTCTTTGACGAAACTATCAATTAACTGTTAATCTTGCATCTGGCAAAAGTCAAATATCAGGGATTCGAGGCTTATTGTGAATTTTGGTCCTTGATATTGAGTGTTTGAACATGTGCTTGAATAATTGCTATTATTTCAATAAAAATTAATTGAATAATACTGACATTTTATCAGTTGACAGGGGTTAAATTGAATGAAGCACATGAACAGTCAATGTCTATATTTAGTATTATTTGGCACTTCCTGTGTTCTACAACAAACTATATGTGGTTATTTCCAAAATGTCAGCATATTAAATTATCTATCAGAGTTTTGTGAATTTATTCATGTAAAATTGTTTAAGTGATTTTAATGAAATGATTAAATTATAAACTAGTGAGTAATAATGAAGATTGTGTCGCTCAATCAATATTTGCTAGAAACGGCTAAGATAATATATAAAAAAAATTGAACTATAGGTTTTTGTATTCCTAATTATTTTAAATTCAAAATAATTGTAAAATTTGAAACAGTAAAGTACCAATATTTTGTTTAAGTAAAGAGAAATGCATAGTATTAAGTATGGAGTAAAATTATGATAGTATTGAAATACTATTATTCATAATGCCAAATTTTTTTAAAAGTGCAGTTTAAAATGCATTTAGTAATCATAGATGACATGGACAAAACCTTCATGTACACAAAACCATATAACACTTCTTAAAACGTTACTGCCAAGAAATGATATTCATAGCAGTTAAAAAATGGACAAAAATGAAACGGCAGCTAACGTGAAGCCGTTGTTTGTCAACGCAACTCCTCCCTTATTTCTTTACCAAATTAAAATGGTTGAGGTGTCAAAACAATTTGCCTCTGATTGTAGTTTTGCAATAAGGTCTTAATTCTTGAATATTTTCACTCTGAAGGGCACGGGAAGCCCTCAATGTTCATTTTTCGCCCATAAGAATAACATGTAGTGAGATTTAAATGAATCAAAAAGTAACAGCTGTTTAAATGTAAGTAAGGATTTCCAAAAAGTGTTTACAGCTGTTGGAATGTAAACATCGGTGTTCGTAATATTGAGGAGGTTAGATCTGTCATAATGTCGAACCAGGTTGTAAACATGATTTTATTCAGATTCGATTGTAGGGCTCCGCTCCACTGGACTTGAGGGTTTAAACGGTAACCTAATGCAGTAGTTTAATTTATTTAATTAATCATCAGCTGTTAAAAAAATGAAATAAACACGTTTAAAATAGGCTAAGTAAAATCATTGGGTGTTTATACTCATAAATGCAGCAACGCAAGTAATGTAAGTGAGATACTGTAAATAAATTTAATATTGCGATTTTATGTTATACAGTTGATCTACTATTATTTGTAGTTAAAAATTAAAGGCCGAATGCCAAGCTGTAAAGAGTGCAGCAAGTGACGGGGTTGGCACGCAAAGTGTGCAGGAGTGTTCCCTAGTTTTGTATAGATATAAAATATGAGATAATGAGAAAACATAAACAGATATTCATATGCCTAACGTTGATAAATTTCTTGCAGCTTACGAGTGGTTGTGAATTATTAAACATCTGTTCTACCAAAGATCCATGTAATACAAATTAAGATATTTGTTGTGCCTTATTGAACACTAATACCTGGTGCAACTAAACCAGTATCACTTTGAAGTATTCCTTTATCACGTAAGTATAATGTGTCTGTGTCACAAATAAATGTTACGTTATAAATAACGTTTATTTATTTCAAATCCCTTCAATTCTGTAATAATATATTGCTTACAATATTTGTTAAATGAATATACCGGTACCTGTAATTTACAAATTCATTTGCTCCTATACATTATGCCTTATATAGAAATACCTTAGCTGATAAGATTGGTGGATTGAAAAGCAAATTGGAGTAACTCACTAGTGTGGTGACTCAGGGTCTTTCGAGTCCAAAATACTAGGTTTTAATTCTAAACCAAGCTAATGTCTGTTACTTCAATTGATGAATAAAGTTCATGCACAAGCTAGCAGCTGTAAAAACTGGCAAGTGAAGTTTAAAAAGAATATTATACGATGAGCTAATAAGCTCATCTAATAATAATAAGCTAATAAAGGTAATAAGCTTTCTAAATTAACTGAAGCTCTTCCGCTTCAACTAGCTTAGGAAATTTTTAAACAGTGCACATGAAAGGAATTTCTTATATTTAGCCTCGACTACTGCGTCTGTATAAACCTGGTCTTACCAGAGTATGTTTCTTATATTTGTGATCGGTCAACCGATATCTTTTATTTAGTTTGGAAGATCTGGAATCCATTTTTTTTGCAAATGTATTATGTTTCATTCTAAATTGTTCTGGCATCAGTAACAAGTGTTTTTGCAACAAAATTCAATATTAATCAAAGGATTGTAAATAAAGCACTTGTGATTTCATTAAACCTTTTATCAAAGGTAAGTTCTTTATTAAAAATAATGAAACAAACATAAACGTTGATTTGGCAACACAGTATGCTCTTGCGCAACATTAACTTTATGTAACCCCTTACACAACTTGGTTCAGTGGCTAACACATACTCACAAACACACATGAAAACTATAATTGTTCCCGATATTGTTAGTACAATATTATACAACAAATGAGGGCTAGAGTCATTTGTTGGCAGTCGTGTGCACAAGTCGAAGAAGCCTAGTTGATAGAGTGAACTACGACACAAGCTTACACATTAGGCCTACGTAATGAAATATGAAAAATCATCGGAATCTGTGAGATGGCTTTTTTCTACTTCAATATAAACTTTTTCACTTGACAGTTTTGTCTTGGGAAAATATAAATGACTAGCAACTACCAACCTAATTTTGGGCATCAAATATCTACAATTCTAATTTTTACTTGGTAAATTATGTACATGTTGTTACAAAGTTTCATATTGAATTCCTGCTTTTCATTCAATGATCTGAGGTAGAACATAAGCTTAAATAGCGCACCGGCGTTTTATTCTTATACTTTTTAATTGTGCTTTCAGTGGTATTTTTGACGATATTTTGGAATGCTCTTACATTTGATAGAAATCTTAAACACGTAGCTTAAGTGAAAGTAAATTATATAGTTGTAGCACATTAAATTCCTAATTAACCGTTGGTTTAACTAACATAAATAATGGAGGAATGCTGAAAATGTATATTTCTATTATTGTTTATCTGGTTTTTAAGTGCCTTATTGAAAGCTACTTATTAACTTAGGGTCTATTTTTCTATAATTATCTTAAGTCAAATATGCAATTGATTAGGTGTGTCGGAGGAACTGTGTATACATTTTTATAAGATTTTACATTGTATATTTAAGCTTGATTTCGTACATTTATAATTTAAGCTTACCAAAATTACTTAATTTATTTTCTTAATATTAATGGTGTTTAAATATATTTATTTATGTTAATAAATTAATTATCAATCAAGCTGTGAATAAATACCAGCTTTGTCTCAATTACAGGGCTTACGTAATCAATCTGAGCTCAATTGATCAATTACCCACCTATCGTGTTATCTAACATTGACCAGGTAGAAATTTTAAAAAGTTGCGTCACCCAACCTAAATCGTAGACTGTTTTTTGCCCAGGGGCTGGATTCGGACACTAACAAGCTACGAATTTCAGCTAGACTAGAAGCAACATTTTAAAATTACTAAAGAAAAATTGTGTGTTCTGTTACTTTTCAGCGATTGAAATCAGTTTTAAGAATAAAATGAAATATTTAAGGTAAAAAAGTGTTTGAATAAAGATTAGATATGGTTTACTGAAATCGATAACCATGCAATATGTACATTTAGTACTTATATTTTACAAATTAGTACTATCATACATACAGATGACTTGTCGATGCTAAGTTAGTATTTTACTATGAAGTAAATTATAAGGTGAGAAAATTTAATGATATCATCTGCATACGTGACTTGTTGATACTAAATTAGTATTTTCACTGTAAAGTGAGTAGGTATTGTAGTAGAAGATATTTAATGCTATCATTTTTATGAAGTTCAAAAACATACAATAATCGATATAGACTGTAGAAAAGAACTTCATTAATCCAATAATTTAAATTTTATTTAATGAGGCCTTTCATTGTCAAAGACAACATCATCAGACACATTAAATCTGATGATGTTGTCTTTTACAACAAAAGTCCTCAAAATTTAAATTATTGGAATACTAAAGATGTTTTCTACAAATTATACAATTTCCAATTAGAAGAGCTTTAAAAATGATACAATAATCTTGTTTTATCAACAGTATGAGTCATTAGTAGCATTTATATTTTACTACCTCTAGCAATGACCGTCCCTAAAAAAATATACCAGCATTGTTAAGTTCCGCAATTTTAATAGAAAGGGACAAATCACTGATTTATCACATTGAATGGGAGCAGAAATTTGACTTTATTAGAAACAAAATTGTTAAAATACTCTCAAATGTCGGAATGAAGATGTTTAAAACCAACCCCTTAAAAGTCAGTTGTTTACTTAAAAGAGATTTAACACAACTGGAATACATATGTTGATCATTTAAGCATTACCAAACAAATAAAATTGATTCTTAAGATCTAGGATTTATTTTTAGTTTTATATTTTATTATGTATATAAAAGGAAAAAAAAATTAATCACCATTTTAAATATCTCACAGACTCCTTTTTTAATCACAAAGGGGGAGGGAAACTACTTTTCTACGTTTACAATAATGTATTTTATTTGTTGTTATTTACATTTTGTCATTTGTTGTGTATTAAATTTATTTAGTACTATTAGTTGTAAAAATAAAATGCATATAGTAATTTATCCATTGAAACTATTTTGGTAATGATATGCTAGCACAAAATATAGAATAGAAAATCTAAGTATAATTATTTTTATAAAGAAGCATTTAAGAGTAATTCCATACCTGTATATTATGGGAGTTTTGGCTTCGAAGGTATAAAGATATGCTAATACGCAAATATTGTATTGACAAACAATGCAATTTTTTTTAACTAATGTGATTAAAATGTGGGAGTGAGTTGGATGGAATTAGAGTTAATAGCTGACTTGAGAGAATGGAAAGACTTGGAATATTGTGGCTGAGTTGTCACAGCTGTTTAGGAACGGACATGCACAGCTGAGTAATTTTCTCCTTTACTGCTCATTGGTTCTGACAAATAATCAGCCAATCCTTCACATCTCAACTGTAGTTTTTTTTTTTTTTTTTTTTTTTTTTTTTAACTGAAGATTTTTTTACTAACTACAAATTTTTATTTAAGAAAATATTAATATGTGTTCACTTTTGATCTCTTTTTTAATAAAACAAGTTTTTGATTTGATAAATACATTTCAATTGCTTTCAAGACATATTAAAGTAGTTTACATATAACATTATGGATAATATTCTGATATTACTTCTGTTGTTTGTGATACGCTGTCATTAAATTACTCCTAAAAAGATTGAATTTATCTTTATTTATGGTTTAATAATTTTTTTTCTAGATAGAGATTTATATTAACTGAGGAACAAACTTGACATATATGAGAATTTTGCTTGATAATATTATAAACAATAGTTCAAATCAGTGCTGCTTAAAATAAAATAAATGTATATTTACTTTAAATCAGTGCTTCTTAGAATAAGTAAAATTTTTACTGTATAACTTACTAAATATTAACTAATTTAAAATTGTGCTAGAAATGTTTCAAATCAGTTTCAACTCTGTGAATCAAATTTACTGACAAATGTAAATAACAACAAATGCTTTAGATCTAAAGTATAAATATATTATGCTTTGACAGGCCCAACAGAATATTAAATAGTAGATATCTAATATCATTATCAATAGATTAATATATCAACAATATTTTAACAAAATATAAATATATTTTAATATACAGTTAAAAACCACATACAACCATCAAACAATACAATGCTCAGGCAACTCCCAACAAATTGTATGCCTAAAATTTTCAATATTGTATAAAATTGTTCAGTAGAATGTAATAGCGGTTTATTTTTTGTTCAATTGAAGAAATATTGGGACTCGAAGAAAAATTACTTTGTGAGATTTTTATCTTCAAAGTAAACAATCAATATAAATAAAAATGCTATCTTTGTAACCTACTTTATGAAAATGTAAAATTAAAACAGATATACAAATTACTGAAGTCTTAGACTGTTACTAGTACTGGAAAGGCAACTTATTGTAATTAGGCTATAGTAAATAGGGATTTATAAAAGTTTTGTTTATACTTTTTTTATTTATTAATTAGTTAAAATGTTATTTATACCATTTTTATAGTTTGTACAGTTGTTGAAAATTTGCTATTAATTGTCACTAAGTGACTTGTTAAATTAAGTATTGCTTTTATAGCCCTTCCAACCTGCACTAACAGAGTTTACCTCTTTTAGTACAGGCATTGATTTTATACACAAATAGATTTCCCATCCAATGTTAAATTTTGAGTCTCAAAATATCAGCTGTTTTTGTGGTCCATTGTGGAGCGCTAGTGTAGTCCCATATAAATGTAATGCAGTTTAAACCAGCTGTGGTTGCGGGCCACACAAATTAACAAAATTACTGGCACAGATATTCCTATTAGATGATTTATCTATTGTAGGTTTATATAATCAATGGTACAGGTTAGTCATGGTGTACCCACACTCACCCGGCATATGCCCAGCTCTACCTACCCTACCCACCTACCCTACACACCTCTACCATCCTACCCTCCACACCTACAGCTCCACCTACCCACCTACCTGCCTTACATATACAGCTCTAGCTACCCACCCACCTACCCTGCACAAGTATGGCTCAACTCACTCACCTACCGACCCCACATATGTATGGCTCTTAACTACCTATTTACCTACCCTGCATGAGTATGGAACTTCTACCCAGCCACCCTGCAAATACCCAATACTGCTCACCTACGCTCCACACATTTTACTCGCTCACCCACCCAGCCTGCATACATATGAAACTTGTACCCACCCACTTTGCAAAAACACAGTACTACTCACCCACCCGCCAACCCTTAACACATATTGCTCTACTCTCTCATCCACCCACCTTGCAATTATACAGCTCTAACTACACACCCATCCACCCTGCACATGTTAGATCTACCAATCCACCCACTTACCCTACTCATGTACGGTTCTACTCACTTAGTACGTCTCTACCTAATGATGCTTTAAATACATCTCTTACAGATTATAAGATTATGTATTGTTATTTATTTACGAACAAATCAAACAAGACTGAAATTATAATGCAGCAAATCATACTATAATAAACGTAGTAAGTAACTTTTTGGGTTCTTAATTGTTAAAATAAAATACTCTTAACCCTAGATCCGGCATTTTACGAAATTTCGTACAATTTTTTCGTCATGAAACTGGCATTTGACGAATTTTCGTACAATTGCAGCGTCGGAGATTTACCATATTTATAATGCGCAAAAATCAAGCTACTTCGATGTTTTTATACTCTATGTATTCAGCGTGAACAGACGATTCCAGTGGTATGCAACAAAGCACACTGCACTCTATCGGCGTTATTTTAAAACGTAGTGAAAGTTGAAGAAGGAAGCCAGTCTCGCCATTTTTGTTGTTGTTTAGTCTGCGTTAAAAATTTATAAAAAATAATTTTTACTTACAAACCTATATAAACTATATATTTTCTGAAACTAGATGAAATTTAGAACATTTTGGCTATCTCACATTTCTTTTTTTATCATCACAACATTGATCATAGGGGGTGGTCCCCCCCTATTTTCCGCGATTTCTAAAAAAATTTACAAATATTTCATAACATAAAAAAGAAAAAAAATTTTTATAGGTTATGAATTATGTATTATATGATAGCCCACATTCTTGTGAACAGTGTGATACCACACAATTGTACTTTTATTGTAATATAATATTTTTTATGAATTTTATAAAACATCACTGCAAAATCACCAAAAATGACCTGCCATTTTGGGCAAAAATGACTGCCGGATCGAGGGTTAACGCATCACGAACCCAGGCAAAATAAATTTTAATTATTTGTACTTTACTCTTATAAAACTGTTTTTGTGTTTAATTTAACCTACTTAGCCCTAGCAGCCGAATGTGTCGTTTCGTTATGTTGGTTGTCGTTACTCACCATTATATTCTGGACTTGTATCTTCAGACTTGCTTCCCTAAAGCTATACATGTAAACTGTTAGTATGTAGCATTTATAAATCACCTTTTCAGTACTAGTTTTCAAGGAGGCGGGGATAAGAATACACTCAAAGGAAACCTAGGCTATGATCGTTCCTAGATATTTATATATGCATTTATTTATTTAAACACTTTACATTTGTAATTTTCTCTATATCGAACAAAATTCATCACTTACTGAACAATTTTGTTGAATAAATGAACGCCCCCCACAGTTCATTCAGTTTTGGTTGTGTATCACCATTAACAAACTACATGGTAAACAACAAAGATGTAACACTATTTATATACCACTAATGAATGGGTCTATCTTCGACTAGAATGTTTACGCAACAGTCAGAACACTAACTTCCATCCTTACTGAACTAAACCAACTAGCTTCATGGATTTTTAATCGATTTTACTGTTGAAGAACTAATACATACAAATCTAATCGTAGACTTTACAAATTTGTTCTTGTGGGATCTTAAGAATACGAAAACTGACAGATGGATTGCACATTTAAACATATTAGAAAGGAATGACCATATTGCGTTTTGAATCAGTATATATTTTTTAATTTTCCGTATTTGTCAAAATCTTTGTTTAAACAAGCTTAAATTGTTTAATTGTGGTGTAAACTGTTTATATGTTTGTTGGTTATACAAGTTCTGTTAGTTATCCAATTTAGTTATATCTGATGATGGAAACTGTGTTTCTAAAAGGCTTCACCAAATAAAAATTAATATTATTGGAGAGTTTGAGTTCTTTCATATTGTACAATTATGATTTCTTCCAGTAAAAATAGTTTAAAGAATGTTACTATAACCATGTTTTTGGTTATAAATATCAGTTAAATTTAACATTTTAAAACGAAATTATGAGTATTTCAATAATTTGACAAAAAGAGAATAAAATTAAGTCTTTCTTCTTTCCTCAATTCAGAAAAGTAATTATAAAATAGAATATTTTAATTGAGTTGTTTAGGACTTGTTTGTTAATATACAGAATTACCTTATTTAGTAATGAAATAGGCTTGTGTTACTCAGATTTTTGTGGTAATAATTCACGAATTGCAAGGAACAGGCAGCTGGATAACGTTTTTGCTCAAGGATGTGTGGTTAGCACACAGGATCACGACATCGTTAGTTTCAGCGTTCGTTACCACGATTTACTTCTGAAGTCTTAATGAACCAACTGCCTCACGATGTAAGGTCAAGACTGGGAGGCTAAGGTTTAAACTTTTCTTTTTAAATTTTTTAAGTTGAACTAAAAATAAAAATGTCATAGTGTTTTTAATGTTACATACATGTATTAATCTGTCCACTAGATAACTAGATAACAAGTTTCAAGTTAAAAACTTATCATCAGGTCATTTGTCTCTATTAAGATGAACTTGAAACTTATTTTATATAAAGTTACCACTCGTAAAAACATATTATGGCACACACTTATAAAATTCTGTGGGTGATTGATGGACAAGAACTGGATTGAAGTCGTTTAGTTATCTAGTGGACAGATTGACTGATTAATACACGTAAATATTGATCGCGTCTGTCCGGGGCTAAAATGTCTAATTTTAATAGTTTTTATTTTGCTGACCAGAATTATTTAGCCGGTGTAATCTCACATTTACTTAAAATTCATGTTTATTTATATGTTATGGTTTAGTCACAAGCCAAGAACTCTCATGTGGTCTGTGGTGACTGTATACATTTTTACTAATGTTCTCTTTTTACTTAAGAGTTTCAATTCACGATTAAATTTAAAGTGTCAATTCATCTCCTAATAATAACATTGGGCAGCATTAACATTGTTTTTTGCTAGCAAATAAACAATTGTTTTTAGACCTTGAGATGTTAGAAATAGATGATTTATATTTTTGACGATTAAACATAGTACATTACATTAACATCAGAATAATACATACAAAATTATTACTAAATTTAGAATCATCTATTTTCTATTTACTGTTGATAAGTTTTTCTATTTTGCCTCTTAACTATATATTAATTTCCAAACCATCCAAGATATGTTTTATACTTTTTACTTTTGTTGAGAATTGTTTATAATTTTTAACGCTTGGTTCAGTAATTTATTCAGGTGAGCAATAACAGCTCATGGTCAGAGCTTATATCAAACCAGTAAATATCAGTTCGATAAGAACCACAATGTAAGCGATTAATTCAAAACACAACAGTCAATTTTTACACACAAAAGTCCAAATTTGTTTATAGACAGTATCAACATAAATTATACAAAGCATCACTAAAGTTATTCATTACATTAGGCCGTTGAGTGCCAGTAAACCAATCATAAGCAAACATTGGTCTGCGATGTACAAAAATAAATCCACTCGTTACAAAAGTGGGGTATAATTGACTTCGACACAAACTATAACCAAGCAACGATGGCCCACTGAAATAGAGGGAAAGACCCTGTAATTTTACATTCATCAACTTAGTCAAGGCATCTCTGAACTTAACCTAACATAAGTGCAAAGGCAAGTTAATGATATCAACAACTTGAAAGTGATATGCTGTGAGAGGGATGTTTCTAATAATAAAATTAGATGTTATTTAAACTTCTTAACTAAGTAAAATAATTAACAAAAATCAGGTTAGTTCATATCACACATTTTTTTTAAAAGAAAAGGACAGAATATATAAGCTCAACTTAAAAAAAAACGCAAGCCTTGTTGAACCCAACATAAGCTTGTCAAAATCCAGTCAAACTATAATACAGTTTTGTCAAGAGTTACTGGGTATTCTATTTTGTTAGATTGTATTTATTTATTAATAATACAGATATCGTCAAGATATGGGAAAATATGAGTATAGATGATCATCTACACTCATATTTTCCCATATCTTGTAAGTGTAGTGTTTGTTACTATTTAAGGTTAACTGTTCCATAGAAAGAGACATTTATTAACAGCCCAATAAAGCCAGAGCAACTAAAGGACCTACAACTTAGCGTGGACTCCAAACCATGTAGTATTGTTCTGAGTTTTGGTCAACTGACCAGCCTGATACTCAGGCCTCCAATTAGAAAACATCAGAACTCTGGCCACCATCCAATATGGACAATCTAAACATCTCTAGTAGTGTCCACCATGATGGTTATCATTGACACCACATCCGGACAATGACTTCCCCCCAACATAAACACTCCAATACAACACAATTACATAAATTCTTAATTCGCTTCTTGTAACTTTGATACAATTAATAGCGTCATTAGCACTAACTAACCTAAACTTAACTATTTAAAGTTCTAAATGAAAAATTCTTCTATTGAATACAATGGTCTTGATAACACAAAGTTTTTGAGAATCTTTTTAAATTTATTAAAATTTTTCTTGCCTTTCATTGATTATGGCAGGTGATTATAAAATTGTATGCCTATGGCTGAGGACTTTTTTCAAAAAACTCTAGTAGTGTCCATGCTGATAAAAACCATTGTTCATACACCATGTTGGTATTAAGGGACCGAGTATAGAACCTATCACCTACACTCTCCACAAAACTTTGTTCCCAGGTAGCTAGGTTCAAGCACTGCGACACCAGTGCCGACTAATAGAGATCAAAGGTCATTTATAAGTGAACAATTTTTATTAATACTTTACAAACATTATTTTAGAAATAAAGACTGTTAGACTTGAAATCTAACTAAAACTCCAGTATGTAACTAACTGTAGCTACTCAATCCAAATAGGGTTTATTCGGTATATTCTTGAACGCAAACTTTATAACTACTTTCTCCCTGGTTCTATTTTAGTATCTTTGTAAGTGTTCTTACGCTATTTTGTTTTCTTGTAATACTACTTACTTTTATTATTATTATTATTTTATTTTGACTAAGCATTCTTGTACCATTTTAAAATGATTATTGATGATAACTAGTTACTCGTTCTCTATTAGGTAAATATTCTCAAAACAAAACATTGTAAATAAATTCACATTTATTTACCGACAAGACATGTCTGCAGTCCTTACGAATCCTCCTTTGTTCAAAAGCTAAAATAAATTTTCTTTTGTTATGAATACTTATGTGTTTCTCTGGGTTGTGGATTGAATACTGGAGGATCGAGGTGGTTAAAGTGGAAATTAAAAACAGCAAAATAACATCTATTCTAGTTCACCACTGCTTATCAAATTGTTATTTTGTACTGTTGGTGCCCTTTTATTAGAAAATGTATATCGTCAACAGATGCTTTCACAGAGATAAATTATTATAAAAAGTGGGGACTATTAAGTTTACTTGTAATAGGATTAGTTACGAATCAGGATCTCAAAAGATTTTCTATTTTTCTCATGACATTTAGAAATTTGTTATAAATGTGTTGGTATTGATACTATTGTGTGTTGAATTTGTTAATTAAATACATACACTGCACATATTATTCATGATTTCACCCTCTTAGGGTAGCAAATATCAACAGCTCATATTTATTTTATTCTTGTTAATATTTACAACTTATATTTTGTAAGAGACTGAAGTCTTGTTTGTATAATGTACAGCTATGTCGTTTTTTCTGATTTTTTTAAATTGTTTTCCAATAACATAGAATGATCCAGTTAAGATTTTAATGTATTGGTAAATATGTACTATGTTGCGGTTTTCTATTTTAAACCAGCTGAGAGTTTACAGTACAGCATACTTCCATCTCATTTTCTTACGTCATATTGTTATATCACAAGTTCTGACCACCACAAAGTAATGTTATTACAAAATTGGTCTTTAATTTAGATTCTTAGTTCCTCAACTTGTGTCTTAGTTTAGTGTTAAAAGTAAACTCACCGCTGTGAAAAGCTCTGTTTATATAAATAGGAAAGGACTGCAGAACACTGATTAATCTTTTACCAAATCTTCTACTTTGCAAAATTCTTTGAGAGTAATTTATTACAACAAAATGAGAATTATTGGAAAGTCACAATCCTTTCCAATAAAACGATTGGTTTAGTAACTATCTATCATAATGGTTTAATACACAATATATTTTACTGATAATGCTGAAAATAGTCCATATGGGGACCTTATGTCCACGTTATTTATTTATTTTTTTGTTTATTTGTTTGTTGTTATTTCATTGTATGTTTGTATTGGAATAGTTAAAATTAATTTCATAATGATAAACAATACTTAGTGTAAATAAATGTCCCCGGATCGGTATACATTTTTGTTTGCTAAAACTACCCTTATGAACAATAAAAAAAAATCTATAATATAACCTCCGCTTTAGTCGTATATAATTTAAGGGCTTGACCAAAAAAATATCCCAACAGAGCATTAAAAAAAGCTAATCCAGAAATAATAAACAGGTTGATAAAGATTACTTGAAAAACATATTATTTATATATATAAAAAGTTGCATGTACCAAAGAATTTTATTGCAATCAAGTATAACCTGATATTAGATTGGGCGTAGGTTTATAACATCTGCAATTGTTAAAAATAATTATAATCACTACAACAAAAATTATTTAATCCGAGTGAAACCAACTTTGTTCCCGAGATAAGGTAAGTGAGCCTTATCTAAGTTTGCTTCTGTTAAACATAATTACGAATTTAGTCACAACAACTCATAGAAACATCCCTCCAAAATGAGTAAAAAAGTTATATTTGGTGGAAACAAATTGAAATAAAGCTAAGAAGTTAGGCTTTGAAGGATTGGTGTTAAAAACTACTTAATTTAAAAACACCAACACTGTATAAAATACAGAGAATAATACACAACAATCAGTAATAAACTCTGTTGTCTGTAGATACAAGTGCCAGCACTGTTTCCCAGTTCAACTGGGGCTATATATTTAACACTGAATAAGAAGCAGAGATTGGTTATCGTAACGTCTTTTCTAATCACCATTCTGGTTATTTGCCTTAGCCTTTCCAGTTAAATAAAAGTAAAATTATAATTCATAGAAAAATCACCAATGATTGTCTTCTCCAAAAATTAAAATAACACCTGAAAAAGTAGACAGAATATGTTCTACTTTTTTAATCAGATGAAAAATTTTATACAAATCTGCACTTTAACACGCTCACTGGGTTTACAGAAATGTGATTCTTACGGTAGTTACAAGATCTATAGGTCTTGTTTTCCATGATTGGTTGCTGTGGTTATTATCCGACTAAAGAATAGGAGAGCTTTCTGTAGCCATTTATTTTGTAGGTCAAATAATCAAATTCAGAGTTTAGGAACTAAATTTGTAATATGCTACCGCATCGATCAAAGGGGGCAGTAGCATAACTCGGAAACTCGTAACACACTGAACGTGTTAAATGTACTAATAAATGAAAACGATTATTTTTTCTTGTATGATCTTCACGATTACTATGTAATTGTGTCTCGTATAATGTGTCTTAACTTTGCTATTTGTAGGGAGACAGTTTTACTGTTTTTAAAACTGACTGTGCAAATCCTATTTATTGGTTTTAAAAGTAGGAAAAAACTGTTATTTTAAACAGAACATGATTAATTTCATGCAATATTAAAAAAATATTTTAAAAATAATAAGTACATAGGTCTATTATCAAATAGATTAAGGAGCTGATATATTTATGTAAGTAAATATATTATTATTACCTATGGAAAATAAAATGGTAGATAGCTTTCAATAGAAGATCATACATTGTAACTCTTGGAGAAAAAATTATTATTTTTTAAAATCATTAGTATTTTATACACACACTTTATATGAATAACTTAAACATGTACCATTTATTATCTTATGTTTCACAATAATAAATTACCATACCTATAAATGTTAAGTAGATTAATACAATTATTCAATGTTAATAATTATGCTATGGTTATGTTAAAATTATAAATAATAGTCATGAAACACAAATTTACAGTTTCAGTTGTGTAACTTCTGGCTGTATATAAACTATGATGTACAAGTAAATAAAATTTAAAAAATATTATAACACGTAAATGCTCAACTTAATTTGTCTGTTGAATTTAGTAAGTGTAACAATATTAACATTGTTTTTATAAACTATAGTTATTATTTTAATAAAATTTTCTGAACACGTTCACTGTGACAGAATATTTCATCGTGACAGAAAATTCCATTAGCTAAATTAATACTGGAACAATATTTACATATTTGTATGGCTTTAAATGATTGATTTTTTCAAACATACGTATAGTTTCAGGATGAGTAAAAATTAATAGGTCTTCTTCAGATTTTCTTTTGTCTACATTGTATATTGTAACAGAAAGAGAGAGAGAGAGAGAGGCTGCTGGCCTTACCTGTGAAAACCGAACTGAACTAGGAAAACCAGCTTCACAGCCCACATATGAGCGGACAGTCTTCTCATTTCTATAGTCAATGAAAATTCTGACTTCAATGAAACAATATGCCTCAGTGAGTGTGTAAAAGTATTTTATGCTACAAATCAGCACATGATAAAAAAATCTTGTCCTCTATGTTTGATGAGGAACATTAAAATTAATATCATATCCATTGCATATTATTTAAACTATTACGAGAACAAATTATAAATGTTAAGTTAAAAACAGAGTAAGAATAAAAATACTGCAACTTTAATTCCCCAATATCAATAATACATTTGCTTGGACAAAAATCTATAAAAATAGTGTTCTTTTTAACAATTTCTCGTAGGTAAAAGGGTTGAGTTGAAACATCGCACAACCAAGCTGCATATAATGACGAGGGACACTGATCCCCCAGGCTCACACAGACACGACACAGACAAATAGACAATAACGGTATCAAGACACATAGAAGCATATAAATACAGTGTTAGGTCAACTTAAACTAAGCGGAAATATTTATTTAGCTTATCCGCCAATAGCCAAAGTTACTTAGGATTTCATTTAAGGTTTTAAAAACAATAGCTAGTGAGGAAATTGTTAAATTTGAAAGGATGAGTTCTCCGTAAGAGATATGTATACTTTCTACGAATTTGAAATCAGTTCTACGTTTGATGGCAGTGTGCAGTGGGTTTCCCACAATATTTCAAAATCTAAAATATATATGCTAATAATAGTTTTTGTCATAATTTTGTTTCCCAAGGAATTTAAAAATTAACAAAATGTGAACATTTTAATTTATATTTCACTTTCAAATGAAATATAAAGTTACAAAACAGTTTTATTTCAATTAAAATGAACTGTGAAATGAGGTTTCAATTAAAACTCTACCAATATAATAAAAATAAACTATAAAAAACATGACTTAAACCAATAAAACCCTTAAGAGACACCTAGTATACTTAAACGTTGCTATTTAAATTTTTCTCTATTGAGAATAGAAGAATACTTCCAACCTATCTGCTTTGAAATTGTTTTAGGAATAAGTGAAATTGTCTTGCCTAGAAATATTTTCAGGTGTACCAACTTAACTGCAATGTAGGACTATATAGAGTTTTATAACTACATATGGTAAATCAATATAGTCCGGAATTTGACAACGGCGTGCAGTCAGGTGGCAATATTCTATGGAAAGTTCTGTACGGGGCAGTTTAGCTGTTGGAATTCCTTAATCCTGTAAACTTCTTGTTACAAAACAAACTTTGTGGCTTAATGAAAAACAGTCTATTTTACCAGGCAGCACAATATTGCAAGTTATGTAAATAGTTTTTTGTCTGCAATAAAAATTATAATGTTCTATGATTAAAAATAATCTTAGAAGGTGTAATGAGCAAAAGCCAGAACAAACACTCAAATAAAAATAGTTTTAGTTTTAAAAATGAGGTTAAGTATGGTGATTTTTTTTATTTTGATTGAACAAGTGAGTATTAGTTAAATAGATCTGAATATTAAGTTAAAGAATGTCTTATTTTACCAGGTGAAGTTAGGTATAAGAAGCTCCCTCTAACACGTAACCTAAGGACTATCAGCTTAACGTGACTTCCGAACCACAGTTGCTGCATAGGGGTGTAAACTATTATTGTTATATCGGGAATTGAATCCAGACCGGCTGCTTGGCAAGTCACCGCCTTAACCCTTTAGCTACGAACGCTCCAAATATACATTAGATATGCATTAGAATAACACTACTCTTTACATGAAGTAATTTCCTTTCTCATCTATCTACTTGAATTCTTGCTCTTTAAATGACAGGTAAATATAATCATTGTTAATTACCACCTTTCAAAGTAATTTTGATGTGAATAAGTGAAGTTACTGTGATGAATTGTTACTATGCAGATATTAGACACCGACATAGCTTGTGCGTACTTTAAGGCGAATATGAATGTTTACAAGAAAGCAGGATGAGTGTGGTTGACATGTGTGATCAGGTAACTTATTAAGTTCAACTTATGCTTAGATTGGATCATTTATTAATAGCCCAACAGCCAGGGCAACGAAGGGACATATAACTTAATGTGGAATCCGAACCATCAAGTATTGGTGAAACTTTCAGCTTACTTACAAGCTCGACACTCAGTTCTTTTGCCAAGACAACATCCCTTCATCATCATTCAAAAAAACATTCCAAAACCTTTTTAGTAGTATCCATGCTGATGGAAATCATTGACCAGATGTTGTGTTGGTATTAAGGAACTGAGAATAGAACTGATTGTCTATAATCTTCAAAATACTTTTCCCCCCAAGTAGCTAGATTACAGCACTGAGCCTCTAGTGTCGAGATTATTATTATTAATTAAACTTTTTTTGTTTTTCAAATTGATCTGCCTTAAGCCACAGAGTTTATATTACTAATTATTAATCTAAATCTGTCATTAATTATGTTTTCTTTTAGTGGGTTTAAACTATTGCAAAACATTGAGTTAAAATACTGTATAAGTTAAAACAACAGCTGTTTGAATACTGCCTCACTTTTGGTAATCAGAATGAATTATACGTTTGAAATAGTTAAAAACAGGTAGTCAACTGCAAGGAAGCATTAATGTCCTGAGTCGTTAGTTAAGCATCATTCAAATGAACACTAAATCTGATTAAAAAATAATTTATTTTCCCAACGGAAGGTTTATTTTGTATTAAGTAACAGTTCCGCTGTGCATAGGTAACAAAAGTGTACTTCTAGTTTGGTTTTATTTTAAAACGTTTGTTGATTGGCTCATTATTAGATGTTTGAGCACTTTTAAAGCATTTCATTTATTTAACCATTTTAGTTTAATTGTTGTAGACAACATTGTACTTATTGTGTGTGTTGAAAATATTAAATTAAATAAACTGAGGTAGTGCACCTATTTTCAGTGCTCTTAAAAAATAATCTTTCTGTAAAATGCAATACACTATGTGAAGTTGCGTGAACGAACATGTTACTCAGTTGGATGAAGTAAAATTAATGTTATTTAACATTTTACAAATAAATTAACAAGTTTTTCACATTAAGACTAATAGTGCTAATTATATCAGTATTCTATTAGTCCGATTGACCTTAAAAAGTCATTAGCCCATTTATTTAACAATTAATTTGTGTTTGGCAGCAGTATTATATCAGGTTTTGTTAAGAAAAATTGTTTCTATTATATTTTAAAATTGTCTAAATATTAGAAATAAAACTATGCACAGCCTTCAGAAATTAGAAACTGTTTCGTAAACAATCAGGTTATTATAAAACAAGCATAAATAAAATATATCCGTCTTCATTAGAACACCAATAAGACTTAAGTCAACAACATTACAGCTTTGATTCATCATTCGATTTGGCATATATATAACTTAATTAGCTTCAATGAAACTGCTAAAAAACTATCGCCTTAACCTAAGATGGATTTCGGGAACATTGCGACCAGCAGCCAACGCAGATACTGTAAGTAAAGAGCATTTGACTACTAAACAACATCCACCTCATGGCAGACCTCCATGTAGTCAGGGTGGTGCATGATGTCCTTGATGAGGTCCTTTAAAATGGTATACCGAGGAAAGATGGGGTACACCTTGGAGTTGACGTACTCTGTCTGGAAAAACAATGAAATAATTGTGAAGAGGACGATTTAATGGCACGAAAATTCTTCAAAATTATGATAAAAATAAACACTGTCAAGTCTGGTATATCTTGTAAGTTTTAAAATATGGTTAAGAATATATCAGTTCAATGGTCTGATACAGCAATGTCCTAGTTCCATACCAATTTAACTGGACCTGGGCGTTGACAAGGGCTGTCCATATTTCAATTAAGATACATGTGCATAAAGAGTAGATATTAATAAAAGTAAAATACGTTTCAAATGAGTGCCAGTTGGTGGCTCAGATGCTAAGGCTTTGTACTGCGGATGGAAATTTCCAAGATATTTCACTCATTAAATAAAGTTTACGCTCAGACCTGCAGGCCCACGTGAACTAGCAAGTGAAGTTTATTTTAAAACATCTGTTTTTATTGTTACTATCATTTAAATAAAGGCTTTTACTGAAAACAAATATTTAATTGTAAGTTGAATTTTCATTGGAATTTGGTTATTGTTTATCAATGAATTGAACTGCTACTAACCTTAAATATGTGTTTATTAAATAAGAAATTAGCCCAAATATTATAAAATGTTACTTGTTGTGAGTTTCATGAAATAATGTTTATAGGTAATTAATTACAGAGTAGTATAATTAGAAAGTTACACTTTTATCTAAAGACCAAAGGTGAGGTAAAAATGAAGTTAGTTGATGAGCGCTTTAAAACAAATAAATATAACAACTAACAACCAAAATGTAATATCCTTTCTAAATAGGAGAGAAAAATAATATAGCTTAAAATTAAAAATGGGAGCAATATCTTATTTGCTAATCAAAATAAAAGCTAATTACAAAAATAAAAAAGGTTTTTATTAGATTCGTGGGGGAGGGGAGATCATGCATATCAAGGTATGTCCAAGTAACATTGTACTACTTTTTTAGGCATATTACTTGCAATAAAGACATTGAAGTGAAACTATCTGAACTATACATTTTATCTTAAATCAAACTATTTATTTTGTGGTTGTAAATTAAAATATAGTGAGAATAGATTGTCCTATCAATAAAAAATACAAAAGCAATAAAAATAGTTGTGTGGTATACTAAAAGAGTAAATTCCTTTCAAAAGCATTATTTAGGGTTCTTCATTGATGGAGTTAAAATATACGCTGAATTCTTTGGGGAATTGTATTGTTGTTTTCCTAGAAACCATTTAACACATCATTCTATACTCCAACATGTTTGGCACCAAACAAACATTTTGATAGAAACACACTATTGATGTGCTCCTAGTAAGTAGTCGTGTAACTTACTACCAAGAGCTACAAGATAATGGAGTGTATGAAAACTTTGCTCTATCTGAAAGTTTCGGCAGTCTGGAGCTCATAACAATTTTGTATCAGCCTCTGAGAACGGCTGAGAAGCACAAACTTCTTTCAGAATCGGCTGTATTTATAAACTGATATTGGTAGGATATATCTAAAATATTGAGTAGCTGCCCAATTTTATACAATATTGGCGAATATGAAGGTTGAGTGAGTGTTATGAATTTAAATGTAGTCATGTTACTAACTAAGGTCAACTGTATATTAGAAAGAGTTATTTAAATGTGTGTAAATTGTGTACTACGACTATTTATTAACAGTCTAATTGCAAGGGCAACTAAGGAACCTACAGCTTTATGTGGAATCCGAACTTCAGTGTATTGGTCTGATTTTCAGCTAACTAACAAGCCACATACTTAGTTCTCTTCCCTACACAAAATCCAGGCACTGACTACCACCCAACTATGGGCACCCCAGACTTTTCTAGTAGTGTCAGGGTTGATGGCAACCATTGACAGGATGCCATGTCGCTATTAAGAGAACAGTGTATAAAACCTATAGCCTACAATATCAAAACCTTTTGTCCCCAAGTAGCACGGTATCAGCACTGCAATACTAGTGCTGGCTATGAGGGAACGTTTAGTGTTAACTTATAGAGTTTATGTCATGGTTTACCTTCAGCTCCCTGATGAGGTTTCTAAGGCCGGAATACTTCTTAAGTAGACGGTAAAGGTCGTTTGTCATCTGTGTATTCTCCGCTTCAATCTGGGCAGTGATCATGTCTGGAAAACACCATCATCGGTCCTATATTATTTCTTTAGTTATACATGATCCATCAATTTATTTTTATACTTGTTCAGCGTAGATCTCATAAGTAGCAATTGTTATTAATTTTCTGAATTGTTAGTATAATAAATTGAATCGTAATAAACTATCTTAAACCCATCTATTGAGTGGTTTTCTTTTGGCTGAGTTGATATTAATTTTCCACTATGAATTTGCTGATTCTTCTTCCACATATGATACATAGACAACTGATCCAGTGTTTAACGATCAGTTGGTTTCTGCGATAAATACTAAGGTAAAAATGTAAATGAATACGAGTCATATTACAAACTAAACAGCAAAATATCATCAATAATTAAAAATGACATTTATTTTGTATTAGTGAAATTTAGAGATTTCTCATAACCTTATGCGTCAAATATATCCATCAAGGCATGATAAATGCAAAATAATGTGTCAGTAAATTTAATGCAAAATTCCCTGAGAGATTTATCTCATTAAATATTTTTAACTAGAATGCCAGTACAATGTATAAGTTAAAAACTCTTCCTTAAAATTTTCCTCATTTCTAATCTTTAAGACAATATATATTTTAAACGATGAATAACGTAGTTTAAATATGTATAAACACAATCTGTATCATGTTTAAGGAAATATGATTTGTACTCCCCAAAGAGATTTTTCTGTCTTTTGAAGTTTCTTGAAGAGAGTTGCTACAAAGATAATTAATTGGACATGATCAAATTATTGTTTTATCGCTTCCTTGGACCTTTAAAAATTAACTTTCTTTGTTCTTTAAGAAAGTGTTATGAATAATAAGGTTTTTCTCTACATGAATCGTATTAGCTGCATGTTCATTGCCTTTTTACACATATTATTATTAATATTGCACATATTATTATTAACATATGTGTAAAAAGGCATTAGACATGCAGCTAATACGATTCATGTAGAGAAAAACCATATTACTCATAACACTTTCTTAAAGAACAAAGAAATTTAATTTTCAAACGTCCAAGGAAGCGATAAAACAACAATTTAATCAAAATTATTAATAATATTGCCCGGTCTGTGGTTAGAGAAATGGGGATGTTAGTTTGGTACTCCTGCTACCCCCACCACCAACCCCAGTCACAGTCTACACTTTAAGTCTCTGGTCTGCCAGTAAAAACTATGAATTTTAGTATGGTCAGTGACAGCAATTTTTCATGCAGCATATGTGATGCACACGATGCTCAACCTGTTAAATTACTTTCTAACAAAGAAGTAAATGAAAACTTTGTTCACAAATATTTGAATTATGTATCTGAATAATTGAACAATTATCTTTATTCCTTTATATATCAAAATTAGATGCAAAAATAATAACTTCCGGAGTATAATCAACAACTATTGTAAGTTATGTGGTTAGTGACGGAAACAAAAGACAAAATATTTACAATAATGCCCAGGTTAAATGATAGGAACATGTGATGTGCTGCTTAATGTAGGAATATGTCTACTAATGTAATAATTAACTAAATTATACTAAAAGTATAGATTATACTAAGTATAAACTATACTAAAAGTATAAATTATACTAAGTATTAATTATACTAAATATAAATTATACTAAAAGTATAATTTCCATCGATTTGTTCAAACTGTAATTAAGATATTAAAAAGACATATTCAAATCAAACAAAAATTGTCCTGTAAGACAAACTCTTCAACGTTGAAACAAAACGTACATTTTCCCATTCAAGAAAATAAATATATTCTAACTAAATAATAACAAAACATACTTCTGCTATAAATATGTAAATATCTAAACAAGTACAGCAACATTTAATATACAAATAATACCAACTATAAGCCTTTTAATCAGTTTTACAATTTTTTTTAAATAAGTCAGAAATAATTTTAAATAGTGTAATATTTTGTAAAGTTAGATTAGTTTTGAATTGAGTCTTTAAAATAATCTATCAAGCAAAACATCTAATTCTCCTAAACTTAAAATCCAGTTTTTAAGTAGGCACTCAAACTAATGACGTTATTTATTTAACCTTTTCTACGAGGTGTCAAGCTAGCAAACATAAACGAGATAGAAATTATCCTGATATTTAAATAGTATGTGCACTAACAAATTTTAAAACTAATTTAGTGGTACTATACGTTATAGTTACAGCATATCATTTTGTAATATTTTATTTATTTTAGAAAAGTATATAATCAGGACAACCAAACTTTACTGACCACTCAACCTTTCCAGCCGCTCTTTTCTCTTGTCTTCCTCCTCAGCGATTTTCGTCGCTGTCTTCACCCCCTCTCCTGATTTTTGAGTTTTTTCCATAATGGCGCAGGCTCGCAGCACAAATGCTGGCACCGTTTCCTGCTTCTCCTGTTTGGGGATCTCCACCAATGCCCAGTACTGTGTCTCCAGGCGGATCACTTCCTGTTACACATATCAGTACATGATTTTAACTTGTTTCATTTCTGGACCTCTCCTTTTTAAGACTGATAGAATAAGTATGAGGACTGTCTGAATTCCAGTCTGACAGGTATCTACTGAACCCTTTAGACATCCTGCAAATTGATTATTTAGAAACTACGCTAAAAAAGTACACGCTAAAAATGTTTTCTTCTCAGGCTGCTTTATGGCAAGCTTTGTAAAGTAATTTTGATGTATTGTAAGAGTATTACTTACATAATAAATACACAATAAATTGTAAAGAAAGAGATGATGTTTTTGGATGATTATGTATATATATAATTCTTAATTGTAATTCTCATAGCAGTCACAGGAATTAAATGTCTTAATGCGATTGTAAGAGTATTAAGAATAAATTGTTAAAAACTCTATTAGAACCTGACTCACTCATATTTAACCTAACCTATTTATATCTGTGGATCTGCTTCTATCATGATTTAGATAGAATCTTAAAGTTGCAAAAGTTTGCATTAAGAATAAGGTTCAGGTTGAAAAATAGACAAACTAGTTAAAATTTTAAGAATCGGCAATATCTGCTATAAGCAGTTTGTTTATGGTAAAGATACAACAGACAACGGTAGAACAAACAAGAGTACAACACAAAACAAAGAAATTATTAAAGATTTTATAGTCTTAGATTTGAGTTTTATAGATCAGGGTTTCATTCAAAGAAACCAGAACATAGGGGTTAAAGGGAAATTGTACTGTAATTTCTTATAATTGGCTAAAAACTTAACAAAAAGTATTGGTGCAATAATGTATGGTCCTACTGAATTGGTCTTGAGTTGCAATACTAATTATTAAATGATGGACAGTTCAGTACTCCACAAGGTAATGTCAGAAATGTAATGTCAAACAATTTTTAATTTGTAACTTCTATTCACTTTGACCACTTAAACACTGTTACAGTACAATTTTGTTGGTCTGCACCGGACTAAACTATGCACAGCCTACAGAGACAATTATTTTGAGCACGTTATTTCGCCATGGCCAGTGTTAAAGTTTAAAAACTGTCGAAGTATCAAGTGCCAAACTATTAAAGTTCTACTGTGGTTTGATAGTAGAGACAATGCATTAAAAAATTATTCTTATGGAACAAGAAATAGAGCTTTACATTGTTGTGAACAAATCCGATTATAGGGAAATTGAAAGACAAATGAAATTTATTTTTGTTAAATAAAAATCTATGTAAATAGATAATCTAGGAATATAAAAGACAAAAAGGAAATTGAACACAGGAGATTAAAATGGAGAATAGAGATGGACAGGTAGATTAGGTCTTTAATTTACCTTTATCATTGCTTTGAGCATGGTGTACCTCTGAAACACATTACGGGTGTTCTTACTCTCCGTGTACTTGGCCATGAGGGCAACTAGTGCCTTCTTGGCCGTGTCATAGGACTCCTCTAGCCTCACTCTTACAGCCCGCAGCCTCTCGTTAGTCTCTATGACCTCCTCTTTGGTCTGACCACCTGTAAGTATGTACTGTATATAGCCAGCCACCAAAAACTAATAAAACATTAAAAATCGGAGCAATATACGAGCAAAATAAAATAAATTCTAAAGTACAAAGTACTTATGTCTTAATATTCAAATATTTATAATCTGTCACAAAGCTAAATTCAGGTTTTGTTACCATTTAACACCTAGTTCTCCAATTGAATGAAGACTAGGTGATTCACCCTGAAAAGAACAGAATGGGCAATCATTAACATTGTGATCCATAGTTTGAACTTCGACTTAGCAATGACATGACTCCATTTCTTCTTTGAGTTCTTTATTGGAAATTGTAAAATTTAAGAAATTCTCAAATATTCCAATCATTTTATTGGAATATTTGAGAATTTTTTAAATTAATCACATGACTGATTATTTGTCATTCTTTTATTTTTCCAGTAGTTGCATCTTCCAACACCCGTGCGAAAGGGACTCAACATAGTTCATTCCTATGTGGAAGGATCATTCTACTGTTGACGGTTATAGAATACACTATACTGTTGATGGTCTGTTACACATGTATAATGTATTGACCCACCTACCCACCTCTACACGTGTGGTATTGACCCAAATACCTACCCATAAAAGTAGCTGATATTGACCCCACTACTTACCCATACATGCATGTGGTATTTACCTAACCACCTACCATACATATGAGTGGTATTGACTCAACAACCCAACCATACACATACCCGCCCACCAAACCAACCCACCCATACAAGTGCAGTGGTATTGACCCATCCAGCCACCCATACACGTACAGTGTTATTGAACCTCCCAACCACCCATACACGTTCACTGGTGATGGTGATTTAGGTATTCACCCACCTACCCACCCATACACATGCGTGGTGTTGACTCAACAACCCTTCCATACACATATGTGGTACTGACCCAACTAACCAACCATTCACGCACGTAGTATTAACCCAAGCACCCACTAATGCATTTATGTTACTGACCCAGCCTTCCACATGGGTGGTGTATGGAAACATGCATGGTACTGCCTAACCAGCCAACCATAAACGGCCGTGATATTGACCTTAACACCCAAAGAAATGCGTTATATTGAACTGCCGATACATACACTTCAATTCATGCACAGACCTGCTTATACTCAATTCTAATATCAATACATTACATCTTAATCGATTATTTTTTCCACTCGTTTTTTTCAACACATTATTTAAACAAACAAAGTTTCATTTAAAACCAACATGTTGATACCAACTTGATAGAAAAATAATGAAAAATAGTCATCACACAACTTTCTAAACATCAATTCACCGAAGATAAAGTGGATATTGATTATTTATTTTGAAACGTAATGGGAATATGGAATTGAAAAGGTACATTCTTGTGGTGTTTTGATAAAAGCAAGCCTTGCCGAGTGTCATTCATAATTCTTATTTAAAATGCGACGCACATACCTTCTGGAGAGAACGCCTTTGGACTAGATGATTCAACCCCCCTCGTTCCACCTCTAGCATTAAAATTACTTTCTGGGGCAAGAAGTTGGAGACAGTTGCTATTATTTTATGATTAAATAGTATTAAGTTTTTTTGTAGTAATAAAAGTTTAATAATGTATATAAATGGTCATTGTTATTTTGATATTGACTAATAGATTATATTTATGGTTTATTTTCCAAATGTTATATACTAAAAAAAAAAAAAAAAAAAAAAAAAAAAAAAAAAAAACAGTATTTATCTTGATGATGTACATACAGTAAATACTTCGTAAATATAATGTTTGTATTATACATTTGATAACTACAAGACTACTAATAATATAATGAATGATAAAACTACATTGTTATTATGGAAAATGTATAAATATGAAATATTATAAGTAAAGTGCATAAAGCAAACCAATAACTAGCTTTATTTTGTGAAGTGTATAAAGCTTCACAAAATAAATATTGCTTAATATTTGTATACCTACGAGATATCGGGCATGATAAGTTAGGCGTATTATGTACAAAATCAACAGGAAGATCTTTAAAATACGTTATTTTCATTAGAAAACCATGAAGAATATCATTAATATTTAATACATTATATTGTTTATTTCGTTGATAAAACATTAATGTAACAAAATTATAAATGTTTTGTTATATTTCAGCAATATTGAAATATTTTACATATGGACTAAGTGCAATGAAAACTGTTTTCATTAAAATGATACGTTGATAAGGCTATACCTACTTAATCTAATAATCTAACCTAACCAATCTAACAGAACGAAACGTAACATAAGAAACTAACCTAACTTAACAAACCTAAATATCTAACCTGATAAAACTGACCTAGCTAACCTAAGTAACTTAACCTGTCTAACCTAACCTAACAAAATTAGTATAACCTAACGAAACGTAACCTACCCGAACCAAGAAAAAACCTATTAAAACGAATCTTGTAAAATGTTATACTTTAAAATGTAAAAAGATCACAGAATAATTGTCTTTATCGGGTTCTTTGTTCGAGAGTAATGAGATTTGAATATTTTAATCACAGAATAACTTATTTGTAAAGGTTTATCGATGTGATTCACTTTTTAAATTCTTGGTCCTTGAAAAACAGTTAGCAAATATTAAAATATTATAGGTTCATTCATGGTTAAATTAAGTAACAAACTTGTTGGCTTTGTAATCTGTATTTTCAAAGATGGCAAACTCCAATAAAATATAAGGTATAACCTTAGTTTCACGGATAAGCTACGCGGTCCTTGAATACTGGCTTGAAACAAGAAATGATGTCAATCTATGAGTTTCAAACTCTAAACTGAATTCACAATAAAGGCAATAATATATTTGAAAATAATAATTGTAATATAGTGATTTTTTAATGTATTTTAGTATTTTTTTGTCATCTGATATATTTGTAGATTGCATAATATATTCATAAATTATGCGAAATAAGCATTAAAGTTAATGAATATAAATTTCATAATATCCCTAAGAAAAATCACCACTTATAGAACAAGTTGACATTTAATTTATTCTTGTTAAAATGGTTATGGTTTTTTTCTTTCTATATATGCAGATATAAGTAAACTTTTTAATACTTGAAGTTCATTATATCCAGCCTAACAAACTTGGAAGATATGAAATAATAAATTATTTTACAATCTATCTCAGTTTAACTGTAAATCATAAGGACAGTTATGACATATACTCACTGGCTGTTCCTTCGTCCTTGACATCCTGAACGATCCTTCGAACACTCTGGGTAAACTTCCCTACCAGGTTTGTGCCAGCTGGAACAAAAAATAAAACTATAAGATATTATCTGCAAATTCATTTATTTAGTTATTATCTTATTTTTTAATATTCACTTTATAGTTTTACTTTATTCCATTTGCGTTAGCATAGGGAAAGTATTGTTATCGTCCAAAAAGACTTTTTTACAAGTAGGTCTAAAAATTAATTTTAGGGTCCCTTGAACCCATAAGTCCTTACAAAAATGTTTGCTGTCTGTCCGTATGTGTGTATGTCTGTGTTTATATACAGTTCGCTGGAGACCAAACGGATCTATTTTTATGAAATTTTGTATGTATGTGTATTTAACCAATATCCCCAACCCATTTTTTGAATTTTATTTTTTTTAATTTTTATGGACAAAAAACACAAAATAGAATTTTCTCGAAAACGGCTCTGACGCTTTTAATTGAATTTTTAGGAAAGATGTGAATTGCATTTTAAAATACTTTAGTAAAAACTGTATGTATCTAACTTGACTAGTTTTTGAGCTATGGCAAAAAATCAGATTTGGGAATCAAACTGTTTTTTTTTTTTTAATTCTTTGGAACCTATCTGTATACAATGAGGTTTTTGGAAGTAACAATACTTATAGAGTAATTTTATTTTATTTTGTAGGCATAAAATATTTGATGTAGACATTACGAATTCACTAATACATTCGATACTGTGGTTAGTATTTATGTAGTAAGAACACAAGAAGCTTGTTCTGCTCCAAATTATAAGAACTAGTTGGAACAATCGATGTTTTTATACATCGATAGCTGCCTCACGTGACGTCATCAGCAAGGAACAATTTGAATGCTAATGAAAATAGCTTTGTAGCCTGTAGCCTTGCTCGATATTCCCTCTTATTCATAGATACCCAAAATTGCTTTGCTTTTCCACTTACTTGGCCCAAAGTATCTTTTTTTTAAAAAAAGGGCCTCTACTTAAAAAAACTGTCCGAGGAAACAAATCTTTAAGTGAATGTTTTGTACTCATATATATGTACATAAAATATTAGAAAAACATGCATATTAAGGTTACATAATTTAAGGATCAGTTATCAGAATACTACGTAGACGAACTACTCGGTAAATTTACTTTATCATATGAAGTAAAATAATTTATATTAACATAGTCTAACGTATCATAATTCAGACTAAAGTCAGTCAGGTTTTCCAAAATCTACATACATTGAAAAAAAAGATATAATAACGGTGGCCTTTTTGCAAATAAACCACTTTACTTAAAATGGAAACTCTGCATAAATGCACGTAACTTATGGCTTGACGTCACTAATTCATTATTAAGACGCCGATCGTCAAGATATGGGCTAATATGAGGGGCGAATGAATGTGATGAGTGTAGATGAACGAGTGTAGCCATTGTTACAAACTAAGGTCGACTTTTCCTCTGAAAGAGCTATTAATTAATAGCCCAATAACCAGGGCAGCGAAGGGACCTACAGCTTTTTTGTGGAACCTGAACCACGTAGTGTTGGTCTGATTTTCAGCTAACTGACAAACCTGACACTGTTACCTTCCCTACACTACATCTGAACTTGAATACCATCCAACATGGACACTCCAGACTTCTCTTGTAGTGTCCACATCGATAGCAACCATTTAGTGGACGCTGTGTCGGTATTAAGAGGACTGAACATAGAATGTAATCTCCTCAACACTTTGTACCCAAGCAGCTGGATTACAGCTCTGCGCCACCAGTGCCGACACATAATATGTACAGGATAGATATAAAGAAAAAAACAAAACTACATTAATCACCAAAAACATTTCCGCATGAGTATGTCCGTAAGACCTACCCGTCTGTCTAGATCTCTGTTTTGAAAATCACATTCTTCAAGAAGTAATACACCTCACTTAATTTCACTAATTTGCTAATTTCAACATATTTTACGAGCTTATTCTTTATTTTTAGCGTTTTTTGTGTGTTTTATTGTTTTTCTTGTAGATATTTTAAAATAAAGTTCAATTATATAAACTTGTTGTAATTTATTTAAGAAAATATTTTTGATATTGATAAAAAAAATTTTTAGAATAATATTTTTAGTGGGAATGTAAAATGGACGAGAAATTTGCCAATAACAGTGTAACGTTTACAATTAAGTAATAGTTTTCTTGTAACTGAATAAGTCTTAATCAGTTCAAGAATACACAAATTTTACAATTTGGTAAACAATTTTGCGTACAAATCGCCTCCACACTGTCAATTAATATTTAAAACTCGATTCCTTGAAACTACTTTAAAATCATTTATAAAATGCAATTGAATGTCCAATTATGACCTAACAGCATGAATATAGGAACAAATTTTGAACTCTTGGCGCAGTATCAAAGTAATGACGAATACTTTATTTCAGGCTTATTATTTCTGTCCATTTATCTATTTTATGTTATTCTTTAAAAATAACTTCTCTAAAAATTACTTACTAAGTTAAATTTCGTAATACAGTACGTTTATAAGAAAACTCATTAAAGTAAAAGTGTTGTGGACAAGAAAGCAACGGATAGCGACATAAGTTTTCTTAAAACCGTAATACCGTCTGCTCAGTGGTTGACATTAACGTGCACACTAATGGAGAAGAGTAGAGTGTCGATGTGGGATGGTTGCTAGAATTTGGATGGTGTCTAGTAGAGAATTAAGAATCAGACTTGTCAGTTCGTCTAAAATCAGACCAATACAACGTGGATCAGACTCCACGCTAAACTGTAGGTCCTTAAGGTAGCATGGCTATTGGGCTATTATTAATGGCCCTTTCTAAGGAAAAGGCCTGTATAGACTTGTGTTTTTTAGACGTCGATCACCCCAATACAATATTATTTCCGATCAAGTAATAATTGTACAATACCTAACCACACAACTTCATTTTTCAAAAACCATCATTAATATAATGGGGCTAAATTATTCAACTCACTGCCAATTTACCTGAAACTGGAACAAAATGTTAAACGTTTTGTGAGATCATTGAAGCAGACATTGCTAGCCCAATGACCATATTGCGTCAGCGATTTCTCTTTTAATCCAGATAATTTTATTTGAATTAGTTGTGATTCTGAGTTCTCTTATTCTTTGTATATGTTTGATTAAAACGTCGAATAAGTTACCTTTGTGAATATGACGCTGTTATCCCACTTGTCTTATGCGGTGGCAATCTGGGGAGCTCAAAGTTTAAGTAATTTACACATTTTTAGATTACAAAAGAGAGCCTTACGCATCATTTGTGGCCTCTCTGCTAGGAAATCCTGTAGGAACACCTTCCGCACTAACAATCTGTTAACATTCCCATCGATCTATATTTTAGAATCAATCACATTTTTAACAAGAAATTGTCATCTGTTTACTAACTCTAAATTATTTAAAGTACACTCTAACTCACTTCGAAATTATGACTATTTAGATATTCCACGTCATCGAACTTCTTTTTTTTCAGAAACAAGACCAGTTTAATTGCATTAAACTGTACAATGCTCTGCCTTTGTATTTAAAGTCAATTGCCGATTTAAACAAATTCAAAAAAACATTAAAAGGGTTCCTGGTACAGGGTGAATACTATTGCATCCGAGACTTTTTATGTAAATGACTTGATTTGTTCCCTGTATGCTTAGACTGAGACTTGATGTATAAACTAGGGTTTGTTGACTATTACCTATGACAATGTTTGTTTTCTGGTGAATAAAAATCTGAATCTATATCCGTCCAAATAAAGCATGTTTTGAGTTTGAGCTTAGTACTTGCGTATTATTAATAAATAAAGCTGTATCTTGACGATCAACGTCTTACCAATAAATAAAGATGTATCTTGACGATCAACGTCTTACCAATAAATAAAGATGTATCTTGACGATCAACGTCTTACCAATAAATAAAGATGTATCTTGACGATCGATGTCTTACCAATAAATAAAGATGTATCTTGACGATCGATGTCTTACCAATAAATAGAGATGTATCTTGACGATCAACGTCTTACCAATAAATAAAAAGAAAACTTATACACATACGATATTGCGCACAGATAATCCACCTCCTAAACGAGATCAACAAGTTAGTCTGGGTTCGGTAGATCAAAGCCCCCCTCCATTATCTTGAGGTGTTAGAGAGGTACCTTCACTCATGCAACATTCATAGCTCCCCCTCCCCCCTTCCTCACCAACCCCAACGTTCTTGGAGATTTACTGCTTGTCGCGCCCCCTGTTGCTGTCCTAATTAAACTGAAATTTATTCCCTCTCAAGCGCACGGAAAGAAAACTCTACAGTTAAACCATCTCTGTTCATATATTAAAAATGTCTTATAAAAACTTTGTGGTGGGACTTCTTATCATAATTTTAAACAAATTTTCATTCAATCTCTTTAAACTGCAATAGTTAACTTGGTTTGTATACATTTCTAACACACTTTTTTAGAGTCTAGAAAGAAATATTTTACTGGATTAAATTATTTTCCATAATATTCTTTGATAGACCTCCATGGTCAACACTATTTTGTAGAAATTCTTGGTCTTCGAAAAAAATCGCGTGAATTAATTCCATGCATTATACACCGAATCAGCCAACGTTTCAACTGAGTCAGTGGCGTTAACAGTTAATTACAGTCTGTCGCCCTGATGATGGACCTCTGTATCGAAGCCGAAACGTTGGCTGCTCCGGTGTATAATACACCTCCCGAAGACCAAGAATTTCTACAAAATATCTTCCATAATTTTCAAAACTTAAAGTAATATATCCTTAAGATTAACCTAGCTCTAAATTTATAACCGACGTTTAGCGTAAAAATATTGATTTTTCCGATCGCATTTTTATAAGGGAGTTCATCAACCCGGTACCAAGCTTTATATGTTATAAAAAAACACGTCAACCCGGCACTGGACCTTTCACTGGCCGCCATGACAGTATGTCAACCCGGCACCAGCCACCCCTCTTACCCATTCCACCTACACTACCCCCTCCCAACCCCTCCTTTCTCTTTCCCCTCCCCTAATCACCTCCCCTTTTCGTTGTGTGCCGTAGGTTCGCGCTGTCCATGTCCGGGGACCGAGCTTTACTAAACGAAGGTGTGTGATGGTTTTAAAATGAATGGGGGTGAGCTTTGTAAAATGAAGGCAACGCTTTGTTCAATAGGTTAGGTTAGATTAGTTAGGTTAGGTTAGGTTAGGTCAGGTTAGGTCAGGTTAGGTTAGGTTAGGTTAGGTTAGGTTAGGTTAGGTTAGGTTTGGTTAGGTTAGGTTAGGTTAGGTTAGGTTAGGTTAGGTTAGGTTAAAGGAGTTAGGGCGATGTGATGCCTAGGGTTCGAGGGAGGGAAAGAAGAGAATGAGGGGCGTATGTTTGGTGTTGTGGAGGGGGAACCCAGCTCCCCTACCTTCAAACTGTCTCGGTGCCGGGTTAAGTTGTGACATTAGTAACGCCTGATTAACCTTAGAGCGGTGGTCAGATTTGGTGCCGGGTAGACGTGCCGCCTTTTATAAATGCTACTTCAATTGGGAATACAATTAGTTTAACTGTAGTATTTTTGCTATAAAAATGTTAATTATTTTATTTATAGTTTCCTTTATCAATTCAGACCACCCCTATATAGTAAGTCTTTTTCACATTATAATTTCACGACTTTAAATTTTGTACCAGTCATAAGCTCAAGAAAAGAGGCTTCCGAGATTTTAATTAAGCCTCTAGGGGTCTGAGAATGTTAGTATCGCATTTTATGGTATTCTTATTAGGTATTGTTACCGAGGCTGTTGGTTTTCGGATTATCTATACTAAAGTAAGGAGTTTTAAAGCCCCATCTTTTTCTTTTTTTTTATTCCTCGCACCCCGTGAACTTTTGGTTATCAGTGTTTTTTGGAGATTTTTGCTCGATTAGTTCTTATAATGTGATATTTAAAAATTTAAATTTGATTAGTTAGTTTTTGTAAGCGTTGAAATTGTATCTTGTTTTAAAAGATGAAAAATACAGACAAAAATCACTGAACTTAGAACATATATCGTTTTATAAAACTTTGTAAAATGATTATTTACTTTTTTAGAATTGAAACTTGTCAGTTCACAAGGACCTGTGTGTGAACTTTAAAACTAGTGAAGGACAACTAGCAGCTCAGTTTGGGATTCGAACTTTGCAAACTGGACTCTACGGCCTCAAGCCTTAGCCACTGAGTACAATGGAAGGCAAAGTCTTTTTAGTGTATTTTAAAGCATTTGCAACTTTTTTAAATTTATTGGTGCGCTTATTACTATTTTGAGAAAATTATAGGCCCTACTAATTATGTTGAAGCAATCCTCTTGGCCTTTTATTTAATGAATAAGATATAAATGTTATTTATTGTATTTTAGTTTCTACTATCTATTAGTTTTCATACGTACATTGAATAAGACTATTTGAATAAGATATCTCTTAAATAGTTTTATTTTGGCAGATAACCAACAAACCACTGAATGAAATGTACGTTATGTATCTGAAATAGATACATTTTTAAGAGCTTTTCCTATTTTGATAAGTATCGTAAATGAAAACATAAGCAATACAACTGGTTTTAAACCTTCTAAAGAAAATGCAATAGAAAATTTACAACTGGAAAATTGATTGTAATTTTATTTATATTTGATATAAGTCATAAAATGTTAGTAAAATATAATGCGCTTTTCCATGTCACTATTATAATACAAACTAAGAACTAATTGAATAATATAAATGAACTGAAGTGAGCCGCATTGAGAAAAAAAAAAAAATATTTGCTGATACGTCAAAGAAAAGAAGGTGGAAAGAGATGATAGAGAGGATCAGGAAGAAAAATACGTTGATGGAGGACGATATAAAAATAAGAGACATATAGAGACGATAAAAAATATGGCACAAGACATGGAAGCATGGCGAAAAGCTGTAGTGCAGAAGAACCTTGGGGAAAAATAATGATGATGATGATGATGTTTCAGTTCGTAATTTATTTTGTGATTCTCCAAGTGTTATCCCATATTCTTAAAATCGATTCAATAGTTTTGTTTGAAAATATTATACCTAACATATATTAAAATTTTGCGAAAATAGGTAGAGTACGTGAGTGGAAATCTCTTCATTAATTCATCTTCAGTGAGAATATTATATCGCTTGATAAATAATTAACTATGCATGGAAATTAAAACATGAAAAAAATAACAGCCATCCAGCGATGGACCACAGACTTGCCTTGATTTTTACGAGACTATGCACTAAGAGCTCAAACTGACCTTGCAGCCCTTTGTCATTTTGTTCTGCAAGCTTTATAGTGAGGAAGCTGTAAAGATACTCTCAATGAGACCACATAAGATTGGTAGCCATCAGTTAATGACCTTGACAGAGTATCCTCGCTATGTAGTAGGCCAAGGTTCCTCCGGATGACCCACCATAACTTCCTATCTTTCCATACAATATCAATATCTACCTTCCTTACAACACAACTCTCTCCACCAACCTGACAAATCTGTGCTATTCTGGGCAATTTTTAATTACACTAACAATTAAAGCATTTTTAATGCTACTATCTATGTCATAAAATCCTTTTTCATTGCTGATGCTAAATTGCTGATGCCTTCATGACAAGTACTATTTATTTAACCAAGGAGATGTCTCAATCGACTGCCAAATTGAGTAAAACTAGTAAATATTGCTTGTGGTATAGATGTATTAATAGTAACTAGTAATGTCACAGTCAAATGAATATATCGCGTTGTTTTGATTATCATGTAGTCACAGTTATAAATGTAATAGGTAAGGTAATAGTAACGAAAGTAACAGGTGGGTAAATTGTCTCAGTACGATGAATGAATGCATCACGTTATTGTGGTTATCATGTAGTCACAGTTATAAAAGTAATAGGTAAGTTAATAGTAACGAGTAATGCCACAGTGTGATGAATACATCACGTCGTTGTGGTTATAATGTAGTCACAATTCCAAAAGTATCAAGTGGGTAAATTGTCTCAGTACGATGAATGCATCACGTTATTGTGGTTATCATGTAGTTACAGTTGTAAAAGTAATAGGTAACTCAATAGTAACGTGAATGTCACAGTCCGACGAATACATCACGTTCTTGTGGTTACGTATTCACAGTTGTAAAATAAATAGGTGACTTAATAATAAAAAGTTATGCTACAGTCTGATGAAAATATTACGTTTTTGGGGTTTTCGTGAAGTGGCAATTAATTGTAAAAGAAATAGTACATTCATTAGTAACGAGGAATGTCAGTCTGATGAATACACCACGTTGTTGTGGTTATCATGTAGTCACAGTTGTAAAATTAATAGGTGAGTTAATAGTAACGAGGAATGTCACAGTCTGATAAGTACATCACGTTGTTGTGGTTATCATGTAGTCACAGTTGTAAAATTAATAGGTGAGTTAATAGTAACGAGGAATGTCACAGTCTGATAAATACATCACGTTGTTGTGGTTATCATGTAGTCACAGTTGTAAAATTAATAGGTGAGTTAATAGTAACGAGGAATGTCACAGTCTGATAAATACATCACGTTGTTGTGGTTATCATGTAGTCACAGTTGTAAAAGTAATAATTAAGGTAAACAGTAACGAGTAATGTAACAGTGCGATGAATACATCACGTTGTTGTGGTTATCATGTAGTCGCAGTTGTAAAAGTAATAATTAAGGTAAACAGTAACGAGTAATGTAACAGTGCGATGAATACAACACGTTGTTGTGGTTATCATATAGTCACAGTTGTAAAAGTAACAGTTAGGGTAAACAGTAACGAGTAATGTAACAGTGCGATGAATACATCACATTGTTGTGGTTATCATATAGTCACAGTTGTAAAAGTAACAGTTAGGGTAAACAGTAACGAGTAATGTAACAGTGCGATGAATACAAGACGTTGTTGTGGTTATCATGTAGTCACGGTTGTAAAAGTAACAGTTAGGGTAAACAGTAACGAGTAATGTAACAGTGCGATGAATACATCACATTGTTGTGGTTATCATATAGTCACAGTTGTAAAAGTAACAGTTAGGGTAAACAGTAACGAGTAATGTAACAGTGCGATGAATACAACACGTTGTTGTGGTTATCATGTAGTCACGGTTGTAAAAGTAACAGTTAGGGTAAACAGTAACGAGTAATGTAACAGTGCGATGAATACATCACATTGTTGTGGTTATCATGTAGTCACAGTTATAAAAGTAATAATTAAGGTAAACAGTAACGAGTAATGTAACAGTGCGATGAATACAACACGTTGTTGTGGTTATCATATAGTCACAGTTGTAAAAGTAACAGTTAGGGTAAACAGTAACGAGTAATGTAACAGTGCGATGAATACAACACGTTGTTGTGGTTATCATGTAGTCACGGTTGTAAAAGTAATGGTAAGTTAATAGTAACGAGTAATGTCATATTCTGATAAATACACCACGTTCTTGTGGTTATCATATAGTCACAGTTGTAAAAGTAACAGTTAGGGTAAACAGTAACGAGTAATGTAACAGTGCGATGAATACAACACGTTGTTGTGGTTATCATGTAGTCACGGTTGTAAAAGTAATGGTAAGTTAATAGTAACAGTAATGTCACATTCTGATAAATACACCACGTTCATGTGGTTATCATATAGTGACAGTTACGTTCGGAACAGACAAAACCACATACAGATAGATAATTACTGTTGTAACCAACGACAAAAAAAACCGCTATAAAATTGGTTCATTATGAATTCAATCTGTTTTGGGGGTTGAATTCTTTATGAGAAAAATAATTTCACCATAATTCAATACAAAACACACAATAATGTATGGTAGTTCAATAATCTCAAGCTGTTATTGCTATTAACGCCATATGATGAGTTGTATATTAGGTTTACAAATATTATAATATGCGATAATTTGTTCAAAATCGCCCAAACACTAATAACTTTACACAACTTTGTGTGGTTCTTGCTTCAAATATTCTTTTAAATAGTTGTTACCCTAAATTAAATATACTCTATCCAAACATTTTTAGCTTTAACTGTTTTTACATAGGAGAGGGAACTTCCTTGCTGGAGGACTGACGAAAATCAGACGGACGTACGAAATAATAACATATCAGTTATATTACTTATATGGTTCCTTTTATTTACTAAGCAATATTGTATTGTTAAATATTGCTTCAGTAAATATCAATTTTAAATTAACCTATGTAGATATCACTGTCTATTTACTCATCATTGTCTATTTAAGAGCATGACAACTTAACACTTGCACCTACCTACCCACTCATGGGCGTGACTCCTGTGGCCATCCCACCCATTCATCCACTCATGAACATAACTACTATTAGTGATTATATAACTAAATATTGGTGACCTACCCACCCATATACGTATGATAGTGATGGCTCTCCAAACACATAAACGTACAATAGTGATAACCCACCTACCCACCCATACTTTTAAAATAGTCATGACTCCCCATCCCCATATACGTACAATAATGATGACCATCCCACTCATCCATACTTGTACAATAGTGATGACTCTCCAACCAATAAAAGCACAATAGTGATGACCCTCCCACCTACCCATACTTGTACAATAGTGATGGCCCTACATTCAATAAACGTACATCAGTGGCCTCCCACCCACCTGTAGGCTACATTTTAAATAGTGTTGACACTCCCAAAGCCCCACATTTGAAGAATAGTGATGGCCCACCCACCCATATTTTTACAACTGTGATGACTCTCCTACCCACCCATATACGTACACTAGTGATTCCAGTGGATTTTATTGCAGCATTTGTGGTGACGCATGGGGCAGTTATCTCTAATGAAATTGTATAATATTTAGGTAAAAGAAACTTAATTTAACATAAGCGTATCTTTTTAGAAATCACTAACAAGTTTAATATATTTAATAGGGAATTTTCGATTTAAAAAAATTTAAAAGTTAAAAAAGTATCTAAATAATCATAAATTATCATTAGCCTTAATATAAAAGATATTTACTAAGTATTCCCTTATATTTATGAAGCTTATAAGATTGAAAAAACCCTACCACTAAAACAACATCCCACCTCTAATTTTTATCTTGATTTAATTTAAATTAAACTCATTCATTTAGAATGAATTCTACGTTACCCATTTTATTATTTACAATACACTTTAAAGGTAAAATATGTAATTCTGGTTAAAAATGATATTTTAAAAATCCATTTACTATTTTTTATAGCGGAATATTTGCCCAAACCCTCCTTCCCTCAACTAATTATAAATGTTATAAAAATAATTTATTCATAGAGACCTTTTTTATATAATAAAAAAATAATTATAATCAAGTGACCTACCTATGTTTGAATCAGAAGATCATATTTAATTAATAGTTGCGTTTAATGTAATCGTTTAATAATCATGGAATGAGCTGTTTTTTTCATAGCACATAGAGATAGTTTGACATTTCAAACTACTCTTCTTAGACATTCGCGAAGTAAACACTTTGGTTTATGTCTTAAAAACAAGGTTTGTCCGTCGTACAGAACTTTACCAAGTTTTTACCAAAAGTGAACAATTGTGATAATTTGATTGCATGAAATGAAGCAATTTCTCTGCAAAATTGCTATTTGATTCATAAAAATGACACATCGGAATTTTAGTTTTTAGTAATTTAATAATAATTAAACAATTTCCAAATCCCTTATTGGATTGCAATATCAGCTATTATTTATCTCAATATTGTTTACAGACGAGTCTCAACAATTTAAATGTACTGGTTCGATTCAGGATTCTTAATGAGGTTAGGTGTAATTAATTGTGGGACATTAATCGACTTTTTGAGTGAATAAACATAAAATAACACATTTACAGATTTTTACTAAATCATAAAAGTGTTTAAAAATTAATAATCAATACTAAACGAAGTGAACCTAAATATTATGTTAAGAAATTGTAGATCTAGGAAAAAAATTGTGCATATAAATATAAATTTTAGGTAGTTAGAGAATTTATATTACATTTAAACAAGAGTTTTTAATTAGCATAATACGTGTTGGTACATTTACAGTAAAAGTAAACGTCACAAAACACAAATATATTACAATATAAGCACAAAATGTAGAAATATATTGTAATACAAGTACAAAAAACTTTAATATTATACAAAAAAAATCATTAAAAATGTAGAATATCAGTATTTATTTGAAGTTAGTTGTGATAATGACTATATTTATTCCTCATCCTTTTATTGGTTGTATTTTCTGTCGGTTCTTGTAGAAAATATAAGTGATACAATGTGTAAAAAATATTCAATATTTCATATATACATGTTTAAGTTTCATAATTTTTACTGGGACTTTTCCACTGTGAAACTTGTTTAAATAAACAAAATAATATCCTTGTAAATCGAAGCTCCTTTTACAAGGTAAACTTTTGCAGTTGGGAAGGGAAAAACCAAAAACAGTCTGACTATTCCATTAACATTTTTGTGTGTGGTGCCTCTATTTTCTCATTTGAAAACTAAAAAGTCTTACATTTAAAAAAATTGACAAACTATACTTTTTATTGTATTGAAACTGATTGTGGTGTCTATATATACCCAATCACGTTTTATGTTTTAGGTCACCAATAAAATATAGTCGTGTTCTAAAGTGAAATTTGAATATGTATGTGTGTGTGTGTGTTTTACAATAGATTTTAAAAAACGTTTTCTGGCATTAACAATATTTCTTTAATGATCACGTCTTGTTTACCCTAATCAAAATCTCAGTAAATTTTATGTAGTAGTTTTTATTTAACTTTCCTCATTTCACTTTCAGATGAAACATATTTGACATAATTAACTTATATACATTAAACATGAACTATGTTGTGTACTGTGTTAAACAAATATAACATCAAAAAGGTAACGTCAAAATAGTTTCAGACATAAAAACTACTCCGACTACAGGGAATGGAAGAGGCGTTCCTGGAATGTTATCTTTCTTCTGCTAATGCATTCCAGTCATGGAGTGCTGGAATATTCTCCTCAATACGAACAAAATTGCTACCTCTGCTCAATTTAAATAATATTGGAATCTTATTATTATTATTCATTCATAAGACGCCGATTGTCATGATATGGGCGAATATGAGGTGCAAATAAGTGTGACGAGTGTAGATGAACGAGTGAAGTCATTGTTACTAACTAAGGTAGAATGTTCCTCAGATAGAGCTACTTATTACTAGTTCAATAGCCTTACGTGGAATCCGAACCACATAGTGTTGGTCTGATTTTCAGCCAAGTGACAAGCCTGACACTCAGTTCTCTTCCCCACACAACATCTGAACCTTGAATACCATCCAACATGGACACATCAGACTTCTGTAGTAGTATCCACGTCGATGGCAACCATTGAGCGGACCCCGTATCGGAACTAAGAGGACCTAACGTAGAGCCTATGTCCTACAATCTCCTGAACACTTTGTCCCCGAGTAGCTGGGTTACAGCACTGCACCACCAGTGCCGACCCAAGTAAATTATTTTACTTTTTCCATACAACATTCGGGCAACATATAATAGTAATTCATTTTATAACGTATATAAAGATAAAATAAATAATTATAAGTTCCCAATTGAGCCATCAGTTTGTAGCACTATAGGGGAGTGCACGTACATAATTGCCTCGAGGATACTCTATTTTAACAATTACGATCACTGGACCACCATAGAGAAGGATGGAACAGAGGTCACGTCTAATAGTGCGCTGATTGTGTTTCGAGTAGTCAGTTTTAGAGAGTTCTATCTCCTAAAATTTAGGGCAATTTATAAAATAACGTTCCTTGGAATATTTGTAATATTCTGTTTCTTCTAAAAAGAGTTATCTTTATTTTTAACTATTTTAAAAGTTTCATCGTAGTTAGAAACTTATTTAATTTGTGACTTTAAGCACGATTAAATGAGACATGTGTCTCTCACATATTCTTTAATCTAAATACGTCAATATTTTCCTGTTAATACTTTCTTCGATAAACGTTACGTATTTTTTATATAAATCACATTTTTTTATAGTTTGTATAGACATTTATAGATCCTGAAAATTTGTTTATTTAAACCTATAGTTTACATGTAAATGTTTTTCATCACATCCAACTATGCAGTTGCTTTTCCATAAAAATAAATCCATACACGTAAACAAGTAAAGGCCAATTGATATGGAAAGGATAAATTATAACAAATATTCAGGTTTGTTAATTCCCCTAGATTTACCTCTACAATATATAACACCTAACATAACCAATTATTGGATTCTGTTATGGCCGAGTTCCAACCATCCAAGACAACTTACCTCTTTCATCATGTAGTAATGGAAACTACTAGTATTTTCTCTCTAAACACACCACAGGGAATTATAAAAAACAATTTGTTATTCAACTTAAATGGACGTATTTTGCCGTTTGGATGAAGCCAACATCTTAAACTACAGTTAAAACTGCAGTTTATTTTCTAACATGACTCCTTTCTTGCCGGATATAGTGTTGACTAGCAGGAGTTTTGCTTCGTAAATTATACTCCTTAATTTAATAAAACGAAATAAATTAATGAAATCTTTATATTAAATGAAATAACTCTTCAACAAGATAAAGCCTAGGAACACGTATCCAATGCTAGATATATAATTAATTATAATACATATTACACGCAATAATATACCATATAAAATACTTTATATCCAAGAATATATGCAAGATATCACATACAATATTTGAATAAGTGTCTATAAGCCTTAATAAATTTACACACTTGTTAAATAATTTAAATATAAGTGTTATGAAGCTCATAGAAAATTCGGGTAGGCTGTGAAAGAATATCAATTTCGTCCTATAATTTATTATTTTATATTATCTAGTTTCTTAAATCAACTTGAGATGGGAGTGCCACAGACCGAGCGGTCTAAGGCGTCAGGATTTTGGACCAGAGTTATATAGACAAAGCTTTGTTTCAAATCCCGAACTTTACTGCTAGTTTTTATCAGTAATATTCACATTGTACTTGACTGGTTCTCCCCCTTACTATTCCTGAGAATTTCCCTACACATAGCAATAGTTTTTTTGGAATTTGGTCAAAAGAGGTTAAAAATGAGATCGGCCTCTCCTTAAAAAGTCCATTTTTGACTTTCTATTTTAGAGTTGTAATAGTAATACGCAATATAACATTTTTTAACGAAAATTTTAAAAATAAACGTAAATTCAACAATTAGATCCAATATATATTTTTTAAAGGTTTTGGTATACGAAATAAAAAGTCTTTAAAAATGGAAAACAATCAACAAGAATTTTATTTAGGCCAACTAGGTAATTACAAAAATGTTATTATAATGTAAAAAACGATTAGAGGTACATTTTTATTTATTCATTTAGTAATTATTAAGACGCCGACCGTCAATATATGGGAGAAAATGGGATTCTAATGAGTGTAATGGGTTTTGATGAGTGAATGTAGTCATTGCTACAAACTAAGGACGACTATTCCTTGAAAAGTGTCATTAATTAATAGCCCAATGACAAATGAACAGCCGGGGGCCCAATGACAAATAATTGATCAGCTGATTCCTTTAAAAATTTGTTATGACTCTGATTGGAATCATACTGAGAAACGTTGGCATATGAACCTTTAGTCCTTAATCAACTATGGTACCAACCAACTTTATTAGCTAAAGGCTCTCGGTTCGAACCCAATCAGAGTAAAAAATTGAAAGGAATCAGCTGATGAGTCAATGGATATTAATTAAAAACACTTTCTAATGATAAACAAGCCTTAGTTTGTATTAATAATACAATTGCTTATTCAAACTCACATCATATTTAGTCTTAATCAACATTGGTATTGACCCACCCGCCCGCCCATACACGTACAGTGGCATTGACCCACCCGCCCGCCCATGGTATTGACCCACCCGCCCGCCCATACACGTACAGTGGTATTAAGGTACGTGAGGTATTCTCGCCCTCCTGCGTTGCACGCATACCTTCAAGGATCTCCCACCTACTCAAACACATACAGTAGTACTAACCCACCCGCCCTCTCATAGACATACAGTAGTACTAGCTGCCCACCCGCCCACCCATACACATACAGTGGTATTAACCCACCCGCCCGCCCATACACAAACAGTAGTATTACAGTGGGTTACAATACCTCTGTGTGTGTATGGATGGGCGGGTGGGTCAATACCATTGTACGTGTAGGGGTGGATATTAAATATGAGTATTTAATATCACTGTACGTGTGTATGGGTGGGCGGGTGGGATCTGCCCGTCCGGCGCCACTGCCCACAGAACCTGAGAACGGACTATGATATTGACTTCTTGTAAAAATATTAGCTCATATTTTGACAATAGGTGTTTTAAGAATAAGTGAGTTAACAAATAAATAAATTAATTTTACTCTAAATAATAAAAGTTTGTTGTGTTTTTACTGTGCAATAGTTGGCAAGGACACGAATCACGTACTCTTGGCTTTCTTCATTGAAACAGCCAAGCTTTGACCTTTGCCACAATCCGCTTTGAGGAGGCTGACTCCTCATTCTTTGAATAAGGGCCTTTCATCTGGAGCTTCCAGGGGGTGGGAATTCCCGAGATATCTTTGACCTGATTAGAGGTAAGGTAATTTCTAAGATTTACTGTAGTGAAAAATGGAGGAAATGTAAATTATTCGTTATCTACTAATTTGTAATATCAGATCATCTCAAGAGAACCAACAGGATGAGGGACATATGGAGGATTTATTTGAAAATAAGAAAAAAATCATAAATGATTTTTAAATTGAAGAATGTAAGAAATAAATTCTATGAAATTACTTAGAAATTATTTGAAAACTGTTCATATTTTCACTATCAAATGTCAAAGAGTTCAGCCTAATTTAGATTGGTGCAAGTTTTTAGTACTCTTTTATCATGAAAATATGTAAAACAGAGAACATTTCACCCCCTCAACCTCCTTTATTAAAAAATTTGAATAGCTTATAAAAATTTGAACTTAACATGCAATGATAAAATCTGCACTGAGTTAAAAATAGATTTTTAAAGATATATGAAAGAGTTATTTATTGTTAAAGATCAAATATTTAATAATATACTATTCATAAAAAATCAACTAATTTGACAGTGGAATGAACTACACTATAAGGAGTTGTAAATGCTAACTAAACTGGCTTTTTTTATGGAAATTAAAACAAAGTTTAATAACTCCATTTTGATTAGCTGTCTGATGACATATCAAATCTGTTTCCTCTGGGAGTGATTGTTTCTCCATTTACAATGTAAAGAAACTCAACTGAAATCATCACCAAATCAGCCAAACAATTACTGATAAATTTAAATATAGTTTAGTACAGTGGACTTGTAAGAAAGAAAAGTTACAAGTGTTACATTGTTAAAATGTACTTAACAAACCGAAGAAAAGCTGAACATTTTATAAATGCTGGTTCGATTCTAAAATTTAGAGTGTAATAAATAAGACCATTGAGTGAAAAAGTACATTCTCTTTGAAGTTATTATTTATGTCTGTGTACTTTCCAATACAAATCACAGTTAGATAACAGACTCCTTTGGGAGTCAATACAACAATAGATTAAAATACAACTATAGATCACGAAACGACTATAGATTAAAACACGATTATAGATCGTAATACAACTATAGATCGCAATACAACCATAGATCACGATACAACTATAGATCACAATACAACTATAGATCATAATAAAACTATAGGCCGCAATACAACTATATATCGCAATACAACTATAGATCACGATACAACTATAGATCGCAATATTTATACTGCGATCTATAGTTAAATGTAAAATTCAGCTATCGTAATAATATGTTTTAGAGTAGTTAAAGTCGAACAGATGAATTCGTAGCGTAAAATCCTATATTTAATGGAGCTAATGCAGTTAAAGAGGCATTTAAATGTTAACTTTGTCATTATTTTATAAAAGTATACTGTAGATAATTAATTTTTGTATAGAAATGCATAGGTAAAAAATGCTAAATCGCTATTGTAAATATTTATTTTGAAATATTCTAAACCATTAAAAGCTTAGAGTACGATTGTTTTGCTTTGATTTACCGTTTAAACTTTTCTTACAAAACGCACATTTAAGTACATGTGGCCACTAACAAAATTTAATTCATTTTGACGACTTGAAAGTGTTCAAAATGAAATATCGCTAGAAGAGAATTTAAAACTGTCATCTTATCTCACAAACAAACATTTATTATACAACCAATTCAAACATAACTAGATTTAATTAATTTCTCTTGCAGAGTAATTAAACTTTGAATATACACATTTTAAAGAGTGTAATTTTTTTATTAAGTATACATATATGTAGATAATATTTGGAGATTTATAATGCTTTGAGTATTTAAGAAACAAACACAACGTTATCTACATATCATGAACAATTCAATGCTAATAAATAACTTTCAAACAACAGATGATTACTTAATTTAGATATTTTTTGTTTAGTTTAGTGTATGTAATGGAGTGTTAGAATATTTGAATTGTGTGAGTAGACTTACAAAACACACTAAAATCTATTCATGCTTAATCTATAGGCATGAAAACAAAATATACAAAGCTAAATAAATTAAAAAAAAAAAAAAAAAAAAAAATAATGCATGACAAATACCAAGGGACATTTAAGTGACAATAGAACATCCAAGCTATATCTATTGAAATAAGTATGGAATATGTTAGATACAGCTTGTTATATTGCACTAAACCCTTCGACATTTTTACAACTACACAGACTGATTGTTTACAACATGTTTATACATTTAACTATTTTTGGTTCGGTCAAGTATCATAAATATGATTCTTTATGATGAAGTGTCGGACACTTCACCGACACCTTTATGTTTATGAGGGGTGTATTATTTCTTAAATACAATTTGAATTTTGAGGTTATGTCGTCAGTTTCAAGTTAATTCAAAAAGCTGTCTTATAGAACACTGGAGAAATACCGTTGGCGTCACCTTTGAGAACTTATATATTTAGGTCAAATTAATTACTACACTTATTGATTTTTACTTATTACACTGTTTGTCAATATGTGTGTGAATATGTATTGTGAATGAGTGTCATAACTGTAGTCATTTTAACTTTGATCGTCTGTTCCTTAGAAAGGTACATTTACTAATATTCCAACAGCCAAGACCAAAAAGAGACCAACATCTTTTCATGAAATCCGAACCACGTAGTTCATCTGATTTAAGTTTAACTAACTAAAACAAACACACAATTACCTTCCCTGGACAAAATATGAAACTTAGCCACCAGCCAACACGGACACCCAAACTTCTCCAGTAGTGTCTACGTCGATGGAAACCGTAGATTGCACACAGCATCAGCATTAATATGAATAAGAAAAACTTATCGTCTTCAATCTCCAAAACACTTTGTCCCCCAAATAGCTGGATTACAACACTACTTTATACACAACCATGCTGATATTAAAAACAATTACTGTCATATACATGGACTGTGCTAATAAATAAGTCTCAAATAGGTAAAAGATTGTTTACGTAAGTATTGTAATAAATTGTGTTAAGTGAATGCTTTATAAACCAACCAAGTAGCGTTTCGTTTGTCATAAAGCCCAGCAAAATCCATTAATTCATTATCATTCTTCCATAAACCCACATAAGTTAAAGTAGTATAATTAATGGGGTACGCAGTGGGGATTAATGAGAGAGGAGGGATGTAATTGAAGGGAAAGGGTGGGGAATGCCTTCAATTATACTCTGTTCCAGCGAGTTTCAACAGTCAAACAGTAAGTGACTGGAGAAACCTGGTGGTTTGGTTAAAAATTATTGGTTAGTGGTTAGAATATCCAATGATATTATTGGTTAGTTGTCAAAATCACTGGGGTTAACGTACAAAAGGAAATGTAAGCCAGTTATCCCATAAATTCTTTCCTCACTTTATAAAGTATTTCCTTTTTTAACATGCCATTAAATACCAACTCACGCCACATTTAGAGTGTTTCAATATTATTGGCGATCACTTGGGGATCTAAGAACTAGGACTCAATGTTAAATCTAGGGAAAATGTTAAATGGGAACGTTTTCATGTGATATGCCACTTAGTACCTCCATTTCGAGCTAGAAAAGATAGAGCAATCAAAATATAAAATGGGCGTGTCGTTCCTTAGTTATTAACTATTTTGTTATTTTATTAAATTGGTCATCATCGCCTGTATATTTTTTAAATCAAAACCGATTTCTCATAGCTAAATCAAACCCAGATTAGTGGTTTTAGGGTGTTTTTATTTTCTCCATAACAAATCAGTTTTAATTAGGACAATACATAGAGGTGATGACCAATCAAATAAAATAATAAAATAATTAATATCAATAGAACAACACGTCCTTTTCCAATTCTGATTACACTTTTGTTTTTATTTTTTTATTTTATTATATTTTTTTTAAATGACGGTGTTAAATTTAGAATCAAATGACCACGTTCCCATTTAAGAATTTGAAGTTTTTATTTTTATTTGCTCAATGGTTTCACCATTTATACAGCCATTTACATAAACAGAATATCTTAGTATATATTAATATAATAGTTTACACAAAAATAAGTCCATCAACAAGTAATCATAACACTAAAAAATAGATTATTAGTTTGTGTTTGTAAAGTCCAGGATGTTATGTACTGTCTTGTGTGTAATTGTATACATGAGGTTGTGCAAGGAAACATAATGGATTAATTTGTTAATAGGTGGAGAATTTTTGTTTTGAATGAAAGTGTCGATATTCCAAAGCAGTCAATCTCAGAAGCTTCTCCTCCAGTCCTCAGAAGTCTTGGCATACCATGATTCAAAGCGTAATTAGTTGGCTGGTATTCTTACGAAGATCGATTTGGAACGAGTGCCTATAGGAACAGTGAAGTCTACATCACACAGCAGAGCTGGTCAATCCAGATAGCCATTGACCAGTTTATACAGGAATATCAAATCCAGATATTTACGTCTTAGTTCAAGTTTTTGAAGCCCAAACTGATCCTCCACTATTGATATAGGCGCATCCAGATACCCATATCCCAGTTTCAGCCCAAGCAATCTGATGAATCGAGTCTGTATTCTACTCAATAGATCAATATGTCCAACTTGATAAGGCGACTATGCCACGGAACAATACTCCAGTAAAGGGCGTATTACTGTCTTGTAAATGGTTACCAGGGTAAGAGGAGACTTGAAGTCCTTTGTTAGACGGAAAACATATCCCATAGTAGAAGAAGCCCTAGCTGTAATGTGGGCCAGATGTTCATATGGGTTTAGAGAAGGAGTCAAAATCACACCAAGATCTTTTATTTTGTCTTTAGTACTTAATCTTGAACCACCTATGTTGTAATCAAAAGCCAGACGTTTATTACCACGTAAGAATGACATAGTAAAGCACTTAGAGACATTAAGCTCCATAGCATTCTTCGTTCACCACGTCACGATGTTATCTAGAGTATTTTGAAGCGTCATTTGGTCTTGAGACGAGTCAATTTTTCAGAAAATCTTGACATCATCAGCAAATAATAGGAAGTTTAAGTTCATAGCTTTGGTAATATCATTGATAAATAGTATGAAGAGTGTTGGGCCCAGATGCGAACCCTGTGGTACCCCGGAAAGTACAGAGAAAGGCATTGAATACGATCCATCACACCTCACAACTAGACTACGATCGCACAAGTAACTCTCAATCCACTTCAGCAAAGAACCACAGATTCCGTAACTCCGTAACAAGTTCACTCCTAGATCCTGGATCCCTAATAACATTGAGACTTCTCTGTCCTATTACTATACCTACTGCTCCTCTATCTACTACTACTCTACCTACTGCTACTCTACCTACTACTACTCTATCTACTGCTACACTACCTACTACTACTCTGTCTACTACTATTCTACCTACTACTACTTTACCTACTGCTACTCTACCTACTACTACTCTACCTACTGCTACTCTACCTACTGCTACTCTACCTACTACTACTCTATCTACTACTCTACCTACTGCTACTTTACCTACTGCTACTCTACCTACTGCTACTCTACCTACTACTACTCTATCTACTACTCTACCTACTGCTACTTTACCTACTGCTACTCTACCTACTACTACTCTACCTACTGCTACTCTACCTACTACTACTCTATCTACTACTCTACCTACTGCTACTTTACCTACTGCTACTCTACCTACTACTACTCTATCTACTACTACTCTACCTACTACTACTCTACCTACTACTACTCTATCTACTACTACTCTACCTACTGCTACTTTACCTACTGCTACTCTACCTACTGCTACTCTATCTACTACTACTCTACCTACTACTACTCTACCTACTACTACTCTACCTACTACTACTCTACCTACTACTACTCTATCTACTGCTACACTACCTACTACTACTCTGTCTACTACTATTCTACCTACTACTACTTTACCTACTGCTACTCTACCTACTGCTACTTTACCTACTGCTACTCTACCTACTGCTACTCTATCTACTACTACTCTACCTACTACTACTCTACCTACTACTACTCTACCTACTACTACTCTACCTACTACTACTCTACCTACTACTACTCTAATCTACTACTACTCTACCTACTGCTACTGTACCTACTGCTACTCTACCTACTACTACTCTACTTACTGCTCCTCTATCTACTACTACTCTACCTACTACTACTCTATCTACTACTACTCTACCTACTACTACTCTACCTATTACTACTCCACCTATTACTACTCTATCTACTACTACTCTACCTACTACTACTCCACCTATTACTACTACACCTATTACTACTCTACCTACTACTACTCTACCTACTGCTACTCTACCTACTACTACTCTATCTACTACTACTCTACCTACTGCTACTGTACCTACTGCTACTCTACCTACTACTACTCTACTTACTGCTCCTCTATCTACTACTACTCTACCTACTACTACTCTATCTACTACTACTCTACCTACTACTACTCTACCTATTACTACTCCACCTATTACTACTCTATCTACTACTACTCTACCTACTACTACTCTATCTACTACTACTCTACCTACTACTACTCTACCTACTGCTACTGTACCTACTGCTACTCTACCTACTACTACTCTACTTACTGCTCCTCTATCTACTACTACTCCACCTATTACTACTCTATCTACTACTACTCTACCTACTACTACTCTACCTATTACTACTCCACCTATTACTACTCTATCTACTACTCTACCTACTGCTACTTTACCTACTGCTACTCTACCTACTACTACTCTACCTACTACTACTCTACCTACTACTACTCTACCTACTACTACTCTATCTACTGCTACACTACCTACTACTACTCTGTCTACTACTATTCTACCTACTACTACTTTACCTACTGCTACTCTACCTACTGCTACTTTACCTACTGCTACTCTACCTACTGCTACTCTATCTACTACTACTCTACCTACTACTACTCTACCTACTACTACTCTACCTACTACTACTCTACCTACTGCTACTCTACCTACTACTACTCTATCTACTACTACTCTACCTACTGCTACTGTACCTACTGCTACTCTACCTACTACTACTCTACTTACTGCTCCTCTATCTACTACTACTCTACCTACTACTACTCTATCTACTACTACTCTACCTACTACTACTCTACCTATTACTACTCCACCTATTACTACTCTATCTACTACTATTCTACCTACTACTACTCTACCTATTACTACTACACCTATTACTACTCTACCTACTACTACTCTACCTACTGCTACTCTACCTACTACTACTCTATCTACTACTACTCTACCTACTGCTACTGTACCTACTGCTACTCTACCTACTACTACTCTACTTACTGCTCCTCTATCTACTACTACTCTACCTACTACTACTCTATCTACTACTACTCTACCTACTACTACTCTACCTATTACTACTCCACCTATTACTACTCTATCTACTACTACTCTACCTACTACTACTCTATCTACTACTACTCTACCTACTACTACTCTACCTATTACTACTCCACCTATTACTACTCTATCTACTACTACTCTACCTACTACTACTCTACCTATTACTACTCCACCTATTACTACTCTATCTACTACTACTCTACCTACTACTACTCTACCTATTACTACTCCACCTATTACTACTCTATCTACTACTCTACCTACTGCTACTTTACCTACTGCTACTCTACCTACTACTACTCTATCTACTACTACTCTACCTACTGCTACTCTACCTACTACTACTCTACTTACTGCTCCTCTATCTACTACTACTCTACCTACTACTACTCTATCTACTACTACTCTACCTACTACTACTCTACCTATTACTACTCCACCTATTACTACTCTATCTACTACTACTCTACCTACTACTACTCTATCTACTACTACTCTACCTACTACTACTCTACCTATTACTACTCCACCTATTACTACTCTTTCTACTACTACTCTACCAACTACTACTCTACCTATTACTACTCCACCTATTACTACTCTATCTACTACTACTCTACCTACTACTACTCTACCTATTACTACTCCACCTATTACTACTCTATCTACTACTCTACCTACTGCTACTTTACCTACTGCTACTCTACCTACTACTACTCTATCTACTACTACTCTACCTACTACTACTCTACCTACTACTACTCTATCTACTACTACTCCACCTATTACTACTCTATCTACTACTACTCTATCTACTACTACTCTACCTACTGCTACTTTATCTACTACTACTCTACCTACTGCTACTGTACTTACTGCTACTCTACCTACTGCTACTCTACCTACTACTACTCTATCTACTACTACTCTACCTACTTCTACTTTACCTACTGCTACTCTACCTACTGCTACTGTACTTACTGCTACTCTACCTACTACTACTCTACCTACTACTACTTTACCTACTGCTACTCTACCTACTACTACTCTATCTACTACTCTACCTACTTCTACTTTACCTACTACTACTCTATCTACTACTACTTTACCTACTGCTACTTTATCTACTACTACTCTATCTACTACTACTCTACCTACTACTACTCTATCTACTACTACTCTACCTACTGCTACTCTACCTACTACTACTCTACCTACTACTACTTTACCTACTGCTACTCTACCTACTACTACTCTATCTACTACTCTACCTACTTCTACTTTACCTACTACTACTCTACCTACTACTACTCTATCTACTACTACTTTACCTACTGCTACTTTATCTACTACTACTCTACCTACTACTACTCTATCTACTACTACTCTACCTACTTCTACTTTACCTACTGCTACTCTACCTACTGCTACTGTACTTACTGCTACTCTACCTACTGCTACTCTACCTACTACTACTCTATCTACTACTACTCTACCTACTACTACTCTACCTACTACTACTCTATCTACTACTACTCTACCTATTACTACTCTATCTACTACTACTCTACCTACTACTACTCTACCTATTACTACTCCACCTATTACTACTCTATCTACTACTACTCTATCTACTACTACTCTACCTACTGCTACTTTATCTACTACTACTCTACCTACTGCTACTGTACTTACTGCTACTCTACCTACTGCTACTCTACCTACTACTACTCTATCTACTACTACTCTACCTACTTCTACTTTACCTACTGCTACTCTACCTACTGCTACTCTACCTACTGTTACTCATCCTATTGATCCTATACTTTTGGCTCCTCTACCTACTGCTCCTCTACATACTACTCCTCTACCTACTTCTCCTCTACCTACTAGTCCTCTCCCTACTTCTCCTCTACCTACTACTCCTCTACCTATGTTACTCAACCTATTAATCCTGTACTTTTGGATCCTCTACCTACTACTCTTCTACCTACTACTCCTCTACCTACTACACCTCTACCTACTTCTCCTCTACATACTCCTACTCTACATACTACTCCTCTACATACTACTCCTCTACATACTACTCCTCTACATACTACTCCTCTACATACTTCTCCTCTACATACTTCTCCTCTACATACTCCTACTCTACATACTGCTCCTCTACATACTACTCCTATACCTACCAACATTGTATTAAATTGGCGGTTAATTAAATTGAATAGAATATTAAAAAGAAATATTTTATTAACTGCGGAAACAAATTAGGAGGTAACTGACTCTGTATAAATGAACTGAGTTCAAATCTATGCATTTATTACTAATAATATAAATTCATATTACGTAATATTCAAGATATTTAATCTAGTTCAACACATGGCAACATGATTTCTATTTTATAAATATATTGCTACTCATAATACGAGTAGCTAGGTGACGAAAAATCTCTTTTAATACGTTTAATACGTAAATATTATACGTATTAAAATGATACCCTAATAACCCAGTACACTTATTAAGGTATAAGCTGTAACAATTAGAGCTTGGAGACCTATTTTTCATTTTTCGTTTATCCCCATTTTTATGTTTTTAATAAAAAAGAATGCTGTTATACAATGTTAGCCAATATTTGGTTGAAATGTGTATCTATTAGACATTCTAAAGCACCGTCAACATTGATCAATCAATAAATAGCAATACAGCACAATTTATTTTTTCAATAAAAAATACAATGTTGCTGGTTATTTTGTGAGTGGAAACCGACCTCCCTCTAAAAATATGTACATATTTAAATTTTGAATATATTGTAATTGGTACAGATGTGCTATTCCCCTGCACAGTACGTGGTAGCTGAGTGATTTAAGAACTCAGGCCTTCGATCCTGAGATATAGAAAGCGTAAGTTTCAATCCTGGTCTGAACTGGAAGTATTTATCATTAATACTAATAATCTTCTACTATACTGTTTCTCCTGTTACTTTGTATAAATGAAATCCCCGCATCAATAGTCAATAGTTTTTGGGGAAATGGGCAGTTAAGTAAAAAAGGAGATCAGCATTAAAAAAGTACGAAGTGGTGATTTAAATGGAGTTGTAAAAATTATAAAATTGTTTGTCAAAGCATCGATCAATTTTACTTGTATTCTTCAACTCAAAAAGTTTCATAGTAATCAACATATGTTTCGCAAAAGGTCCTTAGCCAGGCATGAGCAGAGCTGCCAACCTCACTCATGGAGTTTCTACCAACTTTGAACATGTTGCATCCAATTAAACTGAAATGACGAAGTTTCCCAACTCGGAAACAATATTGAGCAACTTGTATTACACAGTTGGTACAACTGGTAATTATTTTTGAGTGGATGCACTCGAGTAGCTTTTACCTGTCATAATCCTAAGCTAATTTTTTCAAACTGTAAATGGAACATATAAACTATTGATAACATAGTTGAGAAGCTGTTTTAACGTTTAAACCTATTGTAACGTTACATAGCTAAACATTTTGTTAAAATTAAAGAAGAATGGAGAGGTAAATATTTGTAAAAATTACAATTTTAATAACATTGTTGAATTTCTACACCACGTCACATTTTTCCCTTAATTTTTTTAATTCTCTCTGATCTCAGCAAAACGCACTAATTTATTAAATAAATTCATTTTAGCCCAAGGATTCGTTTTTGACTATTTTATTTATAATACCTTCGTCAGCGATCCTTTTTAATGATATTAAAAAGGATCGCTTTTTAATATCATTAAAAAGGATGATATTAAAAAGCGATATTAAAAATGAATGATATTAAAAAATGATATTTAATATCATTCATTTGATGGATGAATGACCATTAAAAAGGATCGCTGACGAAGGTATTATAAATAAAATAGCACTAATTTACTAATACCTCAGAAAATAAAGAAATAGAGGTCATCGTCTTGTTATTTCTCCAGTTCGCCTTAGGAATCCCTGGGCCAGCACCTTGTCAAGCCCTTCCTTTAATCGCTCCATATCCTCCAGATTAAAAATATATTATTTATTTCTACAGATCTATAAAGATGTACATTAGCTGTAATCTAACTATAACGGCCACTAAGGCGTTCGCTGCGGCCATACGAAAGCGACCCCTGTTACTTTTTTCTCTGTGCTAGCATTTTATTTACATAGTTTTAATAAATAACTTACCACTAGTGGTTCAAAAGCTAAGTACAAACACATACATTTTATTTTAAACGATCATGACAAGAGTAGGGTGGGTGAATGGTGCTTCAATATCGTGTGTAGGGCAATAGGGCTACATTTACTTGGCCGTATGTGTATTTACTCGGTTGTAAAGTTTTATTTGTTATAAGAATTAGAAAAAAACTGTAGGTTTACCTTTAAGTGTTTATAGAATATATAAATTAGCAATAAGTAGAGTATCAATAGGAATAGGAGCAAAATGTAGAGGAGCAAGTGGTAGAGATTAAAAGGTGGGGCAGCTGTAGGTAGACGATCAATAGGATGAATAACAGTAGGTAGAGGAGTAGTATGTAGAGGAGTTGTAGATAGAGGAGCCAAAAGTAGAGGATCAATAGGATGAGTAACAGTAGGTAGAGGGATAGTATGTAGAGGAGTAGTAGATAGAGGAGCCAAAAGTAGAGGATCAATAGGATGAGTAACAGTAGGTAGAGGGATAGTATGTAGTGGAGTTGTAGATAGAGGAGCCAAAAGTAGAGGATCAATAGGATGAGTAACAGTAAATAGAGGGGTAGTATGTAGAGGAGTAGTAGATAGAGGAGCCAAAAGTAGAGGATCAATAGGATGAGTAACAGTAGGTAAAGGAGTAGTATGTAGAGGAGTAGTATATAGAGGAGCCAAACGTAGAGGATCAATAGGATGAGTAACAGTAAATAGAGGGGTAGTATGTAGAGGAGTAGTAGATAGAGGAGCCAAAAGTAGAGGATCAAAAGGATGAGTAACAGTAAGTAGAGGGGTAGTATGTAGAGGAGTAGTAGATAGAGGAGCCAAAAGTAGAGGATCAATAGGATGAGTAACAGTAGGTAGAGGGGTAGTATGTAGAGGAGTAGTAGATAGAGGAGCCAAACGTAGAGGATCAATAGGATGAGTAACAGTAGGTAGAGGGGTAGTATGTAGAGGAGTAGTAGATAGAGGAGCCAAAAGTAGAGGATCAATAGGATGAGTAACAGTAGGTAGAGGGGTAGTATGTAGAGGAGTAGTAGATAGAGGAGCCAAACGCAGAGGATCAATAGGATGAATAAAAGTAGGTAGAGGGGTAGTATGTAGAGGAGTAGTAGATAGAGGAGCCAAAAGTAGAGGATCAATAGGATGAGTAACAGTAGGTAGAGGGGTAGTATGTAGAGGAGTAGTAGATAGAGGAGCCAAAAGTAGAGGATCAAAAGGATGAGTAACAGTAAGTAGAGGGGTAGTATGTAGAGGAGTAGTAGATAGAGGAGCCAAAAGTAGAGGATCAATAGGACGATTAACAGTAGGTAGAGGGGTAGTATGTAGAGGAGTAGTAGATATAGGAGCCATAAGTAGAGGATCAATAGGATGAGTAACAGTAAGTAGAGGGGTAGTATGTAGAGGAGTAGTAGATAGAGGAGCCAAACGTAGAGGATCAATAGGATGAGTAACAGTAGGTAGAGGGGTAGTATGTAGAGGAGTAGTAGATATAGGAGCCATAAGTAGAGGATCAATAGGATGAGTAACAGTAGGTAGAGGGGTAGTATGTAGAGGAGTAGTAGATAGAGGAGCCAAAAGTAGAGGATCAATAGGATGATTAATTGTAGGTAGAGTTGCAGTAGGTAGAGTAGTATTAGTTGATAAATTATTGTTCTTTTATATGTATTATTTAGATAATCGTTTTTATTTAAGAAATAAGGTTTAGAATTTTTTTCGGTTATGAATCTTTTGATTGACATACAAATATATTTTAATAGAGACTGGACTTTCAACTCATGGCCAAACTGGTTATAACAGTTCTGTGAAAAAGAGCGTAAAATGATAATAATTTCACGCTTATACAACCTAATGAATTATTATATTTTCTTCTTATTAAAATTTAAATTTTTTTTTATTTTCAGAGAAAGTGTTTATTATTTCCTGAAAATTAGGGACAATATTGTGATGATTTTGTTTAAAATTTAGGCAGTTTTGCCGATACAAGTGATGTTATATCTGATTTTTAAAACAAATGTATGTTAAAATTATTTTTAGATGTGTGTAGAAATAATATATGAACAGTAAGGAAAGATCAAAGAACTGTAAATTTTATTAAAACTGAAAAAGTATAACCTCAATTAAAGTGAATTTTTGGTTACAAATAATTACATTTAAATGTTGAATAAGAAAATGATAAAATTACTTATATATATAAATATTTATATTGATACTTTCATATCATTTCTTGTTTTTTTCATCAAAATCTTATGAAAAAAGTTTGGAACTTTTTATTTGTACCAACATTTTCAAGCTTCAACATCAATATTTTCATTTTAACTGCGTGTTAAAACAAAAAAATCATACTTAAAATCAACAGTAGCATTTCTATAAAGTATTAAAAGAAAATACCCAACATATACAACATAATTTGTTATTAACCCAAAGACATTAATTACCGAGATGACGCAACTAACTGAACGGGAACAATATCAGCTTCAGTCAGCAGATAGAGTGGCAAGTTCCACAAAGACTGGATTGTGATTGTTGCTGATGACAACTTGGCTGGTAGCACTGCTGCATCTGCGTTGCAGTTTCTCCCGCGTCAATACCACTAATGCATTTTGTGGCACTCACCCGGATTTATGTTGGCTGCTATTGTCAGACATTTAAGTGGTTTTACACTTGCTAAGCACTTATATCTTATGTACAAATATTAACCATCATACGTTACTCATGCAAAAGTTTTATTTATAAAATATTTGTACCAACTAATTATTTATACTACTGCAATAATAGTAGCATAAATTATTATAATAACTGAGTACACTTTTTAACATTTAAATCGGTAACATGTTTTGGATAGTTAGTTTATCCTCATGATCATTAAAAGATAGGTTAGAACGTTTGATGAGGAACCATAGAAATGTATTTAAGTTACTTAAAATGTTGTATATTGAAATAAAAATGTTAACTTAGTTATTATAATTTATTAAATTATTTTATTTTAGGAAGTTATGACATAACTAGTTATATATTCCAATCCACCCACAAGAATGATGACTCCCATCGACCCACCTACGACACACTAACTAACAGGTCCCCCTTCCCCAGCACTTCCAGTCAACCCAACTAAAGATACGTCCAACCCACCCACAAGGCACACCTGATGGATCTTCCCAACCAACCACTCTCCTACGAGATTCTAAGTGACAGGTCTCCCCTACCACTTCCAGTCACGCTCTAAAGATACTTCCAACCCACCCATAAGGCACACCTAATGCCTCCCATCGATTCACCTACGACACACTATCTGACAGGTCTCCCCCACCATTTCCAGTCACGATCTACAGTGCCTTCCAACTCACCCACAAGGCACACCTGAAGCCTCCCATTGATTCACCTACGAGACACTAACTGACACGTTCCCCTCCCACCACTTCTAGTCATTATCTAAATAGACTTCCTATCCACCCATAAGACATGATCTATACTTTCTCCCTCCTATTAGTGACAACCTATTGAATCCTGATACCCACCTATTATAGAAAGTGGGAGAAGTTTTAAGAAGTCCGTCTCGATTCACGATAAACGCCCAAAAATGTTTGTCTATTTAAAAGATTCTATCCGTAATAATGACTGTGTTGCATCACTAATTTTCAATTGATAGGTGGAGTACTGTTCTAGTAGACCATCAATTTATTTTTGTATGGGAAATTATTTTTATAATATTGTACTGTTAAACGTGTGACACTATATATGCTACTCTCGATGTTTTTAAATAAAATAAAATAATTATATCAACTTTTGGTCTACTATACTGGATGTATAGAAGCAACAAAATTAATAATTAATTAAATTAATTTCACATGATTAATTAAATAGTAAAAGAAATGATATGTTGTAAAAAAGTAAATACAAAATGTCAACAATGTTAGTTGTAGTTCACGTAGGAACCGTTAGTAATTGGGAAAGCAGATTTTTGAATCCAAAGGAAACAAAGCGCCCGTTTCCAGTTCGTCTCCACCACAATCCTATTACCATTTCACGCTTCAAGTCACCTGACACCGAAATCCTTCAACCCTTCCTCCAAACGAAAGCTGTCCCCTTCATAAGTTGAGGTTACTGTAAGAGACATGTCTCATTTAAAGTGTTATTTATTTCCACATTTACCATCGCATTGTTTACTAACAAATATAATTTACAATATTTTACTTCATCTTATTGTGTATTTTTATAACACAAGTTATTTGTGGATATAATTTAGAGTGGCTACTAAGAGCTGAATACGTTAGTATGTGAAACGTGTATTAAACGTTTCACATACTAAAGCCTAAAAAGTGAATGAAATATCAACATGATGTCAGCTGATTTGGTTTGTAGCATAGTGATAAAAGAATGTTATAACCGTCATCAGAGGCTATTTTAAACTTTCTTCAATGTAATCATGTACTTTCATCTTGCAAATTAACATATATCAAAGTTACAGTTATGATTTTTAAAATCATCAACTTCTTTGGAAGAAAACTATACACAACAAAACAAGATTTTGTGGACATAGCATACAGAAAGAAAAAAGAATTTGACCTACATACGAATAAAAGATTAGCTATTTGGAATCTCTAAAATATCTTAGGCTAAACACCATTCTTTGGATAAACGTGCTAAATACCTGACACCAATATGTGTCTATGTTTAGTCCATGGACCAAATCAGTCCATCCGTCAGTATATTTCTTGAGAGTAGAAAGGGTGGTTTGGAAGTATGCAGTTAAAAGGACTGACAGAAAAGTGTTCATTTTTATTAGTGAGGGTCAGTAAACGCCGCACCAGTCGTGCACAGTCAGGCGTGCCTGGCTGTTAGGGGCGAAGAGCGCCTGCAACTGCTGAACCGCAATATGGGTACTGAACTCATGTTGCCTATAAACGATATGTCACGGCGCGTCCACTGTCACCATACTCATCATTCACAGTGTTGACAATAATTAAAAACCGATTAAGTTAAAAGCCAATCATTCGAGACACCAGTATGCAAGCCACATATTATCTTATCGGAAAATATGAAAATTTTAGTGGATGTTTCTTGCTACTTTATTTATTTTTATTTATCTCTTTGAATACAGTGCTATAAATGAGAAAATGTATTTCTGATTAACTAAAGAAGCACAACAAATCATTAATAACTAAGTCATTAAATAGAAGTCATTTTAAAAAATTCATTACTAGAATAATAAGAGTTATTTACTAGGGGTTTTTAAAAACTTTTTAAAGAAATAGTATAATTTCAATTGTTTTAAGAATTTTATTCATGACTCTTCATGACATCTAAGCAGCTGAATTTCCCATCATTGAAGAATGTTGGGTTGAGTAAATGACCATTTTCCTTCTGGTATTGTATTTATCTTCATATTTAAAAGTAAACAACAGTTTATTTTTAAGTAAAACTTAATTTCAAAAATATAGTTACTGGGTAGAGTTAAAATATTTTTTGACATAAAAATTGATTTGCAGTGCTCTTTATATGATTTTTTTGTGCATTATTCTGATGGCTCTCTTTTGTATCATAAAAATTCTGTTTAGATTTGTCACTGAAGTGCCACCCCATACAACCAGCCCATATGTCATGATGCTATGAAATGTGGCGTAGTAGAATTATTTTTATTTTATCCAAGGTGAGATAATCGGATAGAGTTTTGAGGGAGAAACAGGCAGAATTAAGTCTTTTAGCAATGTAATCAATGTGAAAATTAAAGGAAAGTTTGGAGTCTATGAATACTCCTAGAACCTTTACAACATCTGTTTTGTGGGATTTGTTTTGAATTACTATAGTTTTGTTTTAAGGGTTTTGGAATGTTAATAACTGTGTTTTTGTATCATTTAATTTCAGTCCATTCACAGAGAACCAGTAGTCTAGTTGTTTTAAACAGGTTTTGTTTTCGGTGGAGTGTGTCTATATCCTTGGCTCTGATTACAGCGGAAGTATCATCTGCATTTTGAATTAGCTTACATAAGCTAGAGCCTAATTGAACACTAGAAGCCAAGTCAGAAACATATATCCAAAACAAAGTAGGATTCAAAATTGAGCCCTGCGGACAGCAAATTTTCTTAATATTCCAGCAAGAAAATAATGTTTGTCCGTTTTCAGTAATTTTGACTCTTTGAAATCTGTCTTTAAAGTAAGATTTTAAAAGATGATATGCCATGAATTCCAAAGTGTTCCATTTTATTTAATAAAATTTGTACGTCCATTGAATCAAATGCTTTTGATAAATAAAAAAAAATAGCTCCGTATAAATCTTTACTATCAATGCTATTTACAACATATCAGTTAGAGAAATTATTGCATCAAATGTCGATAAATTTTCAATGAATCCAAACTGTTCCTTATTGATGATGTTATTGATTTTTAAGAATGGAATAAGTCTATTTAATATAATTCTTTCAACAATACTGGAAAAAACTGGCCATACTGAAATAGGTATGAAATGTTCTGAGCTTGAGGAGCCTGTTTTCTTTTAGATAGGGGTGATTAAGGAGTATTTAAGTAAATTTGGGAAAACACAAAATAAAAGGGAGTAGTTAAATATATATCAGGGACAATAATTTCAGATACATGTCTTATTAGAAACAGAGTATTTCATCCCAACTAGAAGACATTTTATTTTTTACTAATAGTAACGTGTTGAGAACTTCTTGTTCAGTAACTGGCAATAAAAAGAGAGATTTTCTAACATTGTTAACATGATTGTTTGATAAATTTAAAGCATCTTTAATTTCTGAGTTTAAGCCTAGACTATTAGCAACACCAAGAAAGTGATCATTTAAAATGTTGACTTTCTTAGAGGGACTCTCAATCTCACTATCTTCCAACATAATTTTTGTTGTTGTGGGAAGGTCATTAACTTTACCCACCTCATTGTTTACAATTTTCCAAATTACTTTTGATATGTTTTCTGCTTCATTGATTTTATTAGTGTAACATTGTAATTTTATGTATCGGAATTTTTTTCTCAAATTCATTTTACAAATCTTGTATTTTTGTTCCTAGTCTGTATTTGTCTTGTTACTCTTCCAGACTGAATATAAATTTCATTTTACAATAGTGAGTTTACTTTTATCTGGAGTAATCCATTCTTTTTCTATTGTTTTTAGAAACAAGTTTTATTTGGAAAGGCAGATTAAAAAGAGTACAGAAACGTCTCTACAAATGTACTGTATAAGTTGTTTCTAAAATCGTGTTCATTGTCGTTTATAACTGAGAAAACTTTACACCAGTTTTCTTTTTTAAAAATATGTTTACAGTTTTTTTTTTTATATTTAACTAGATTTATTTCTTAGATAATACAGTATATGGAAATGAACTGAGCCTTATGATCAGACAGTCCCGGATCCACAATACCTGCTTTAAAACTTTGAAACTTGTAAAACTGTGGTCTGTGCAAGCAAGTATCACTTTTACTTGTAATTCTAGTAGGAATGTTGAAGTTACAAATTAGACCATAAGATGACACTATTGTATATGTAATAATCTATTTGACAGTTTATCTATTTTCAGAGTGTTAAAACTCAAGTCACCGCCTAAGATTATTCTTTTTTTTTAAATCACAGATTCCAGTAGATTATCAAGTTTATCAAAGGTTTCACTACTAATTACACTAGCTATTCTATGGATGCAAATATGAATTAATGCATCATTGTCAAAATGAAGTTCAACAGAAGATATTTTAAATAAATTTTCAATAGAATATGACTTATAACTATTTGAATTTAAAAAGTAAGGCAGCAGTTTTTTGCTAAGTAAAATACAAGAACCGCCATGTTCTGATGCTCTAAAGTAACCAGAGAATAAAATAAACCTAAATTGTTAAGGTAGACCATGTTATCCTCTGTTATTATTATTATTATTATTTCAATACTTTATTATTACTATTGAATTGTGTTAAGAAAATATTTAGCTCTTCTGCTTTGCGAAAAACATTCTGAATATTATAATGAAATAAAATATTTCCTGTACTTGATTAGAACAACTATTTCTATTTTATACTTGATTTATGCTTTCCCAGTTCTTAATTTTAGGACTTAACCTATTTACAAATTTTCCTGTTATGTTATTACTACTGCAGACTCCCTCAGTACTAAAAAAGGGTCATCTTGCTCCCCCTCACTAACCACATTCGTACTTGCACTTTTCACTGCATCACTAAACGAAATTGGACCAAGGCTCAGTATAGGTTCACACGTAGATGTTGTTTGTGACTCCATCTGATGGAATTGTAGGCTAACCGGTGCGAAAATTATAAACATAAAACGTTGTATGCATTTATAAAAACACTTTAGTGATAGAAAAATCGTTTATATTTTAGGGGCAGAGGGGTGAAGCCCAGATAATTTATTACATTTCTTATTTTTCTCCACCTTCCTTTTATTACCATAAGAAATATCGTGGGGACCAGTTCATTTACGGTATAAACAAATTTATACGTCATATAGGTTCGTATATTTTTCAACTCCAATCTGGATAAAATATATTTTGCAAGAAATCAGCTGATAACGTTCATTTGTCACTGGGCTCCGACGTGTTGCGACTTCTAAGGAAAGGTTGGCAATAAAAAAATCATCTATTGTATCCACTACAATGAAAATATTTTCTTTATAAGCTTTTAACGTGTTATATTACTTATATTGCATGAAACTTATAAATTATATAACATTTTGTTAGTAAATACTTTTCAAAAAGACAATCTATGCGCTATGGAATCATCGGATCGCTTTATTTCTTGTTCCAATTATGATTAAAAATCGAACATTTGTTGTAAATAATTCTTTTTAAAAATGTTTAAGGTATTAGAGTATTGATTTTTCAACATTCACTCATTTAACATATATTTAAAATCCATGTTGACCCTCTTGACCATCAGCCTGTTATGAATAAAAGTATGACAGGTAATTTTTTTGACCGTCTGCTCAAAATTGGTGACTTGTTGAGTCTTGAACGAACGCCAGCATTCATCTTTAATGTTCTGTATGTTGGCAAGAGTGAAGCCATTCTTTTGCATTGTTGGCATATTTGAACTCTTATTCGCTTTATTTTAAGGATTACAGATTTGAGAAACAATACGAAACCAATATTCTCGTCTAAATATCTATTACTGAATTTCGTACCACAATACGTACATGTATCGAGATTGTTTTATAAGTATATTATTAATAAATTATACAAATATTGTAGAAACCTCTGGTTAACTTATAGTTTATCTATATTAATGGTATCCCAATAAATTATTTTTAATTCGATTTGTTGGTTTCAGATATTAAAAAATGTCTACTTTAGGATTGTAAACATTTAGTAGTATAAAACTAAACTATTAGAAGTTTCAACCAAGTCTTCGAACTGATAATTTTCATTTAAATAGTTAATAGTGAATTGAGCATTGATTATTTAAAATTATCTTGTTGTTGCGAGTGAAATCTTAAATATTTAACCCTACATTTTCATGTAAAGCTAGGATTAAATTTTGCTTAATATGTTTTAACATGAATATTATTTAATAGGTAGAATACAGATAGAATAGAAGATAGGATATAATACAGGATAATAATACAATAATACAGATAGGCAGGTTCATGTAAACATATACATTCATCACAAAGTGTGTTCCCCTAATTACGTAAATATAATAAATATATTTCAAACATATTTTTAATATCCGGGTATCTGGTAAAACAAATTTAAATTCCAAAATACATCATACATATTGGATCACAAAACAAATGTTGATGATAAGAACCATACTTTAACTAAATATAATATGAAAAATTAAAAATCATTGAGAAGACTTATTGTACTTACGCAAATCAAATATTTGCTTAGTGATTCAAAAACACCACAACGTGTTGGAAATAATTACAAACGCTGACAACATAGTCAAAAACCATGTGGGACATTATAAATACAATAAAATTTACCACTATAAGTACAAAATGTAAAAATATTTCGCTAACCAATCTCTTTTAACTACATGATTACCGTAATAAAGCAGAGCGATGTTTATTCTTCACGTATACTATTATGAATTCGTGTTGTGTAACGTTTACTTGTTTTGTTTGTCTACTAACAAGTAATACGCTAACCAATAAACATTGTAATGGGGAATATTTTCTTCCAACATAACATAATAGTTTCGGTTATTAGACATATAGGGAATTAGTAGCTGTTATTATAATAATATTTTCAGTATTTCACAATATTTTAAGCAATATATTTTTGTTAAATTACATAATTAATTGGGAGTGAAAAATTACATATTTTAGGAAGCAGTCAGTAGTAACTATTAAAACCAGTAAATACACGTTGCTATAGTATATAAACAAGAGAAAGATCGCATTACCAGGTGGTCTTAGAGAGGACGTTTACTTATAAACTATAGGTACGATAAATCGGTCTGTAACAGTGATACTGAGTTAGTTTTTATTAAATTGAGGTTGATCTTGGTAATATTAGTAAAATGCTTTTCTTACTTATTATCTTCTATATTTATCATATTAACTTTATCACTTTATTCTTTATGTAGATATTTTATTTTTACGTAATAATTGAAAATACATGTAAATAATATAATATACAACAGTTATAAGCTGGTATACTCAGGAATTACAATCAATATTGATAGAACGTGCACGATTTTCATATTTAAAATTAATTTTAACATTATTTCATGTTTAATTCATGTCCAGAAATGGAACCTTAGCACGTGAAAAAAAATTATATTTATGCATTATGACACATCACACTGATTAACATATTTTTCTCTTTTGAATGTTCTTTGTTTAGTTATATTTTAAATGCTATTACTTATATATACAGATATACATTAAAATATAAAAAAATACTTGTTGATAAAAATCCCGTAAATTTTCTCTGTCATTAAAAAGTTACGTTAAGCAAGATTAACCTAACTTGCCTAACCTAACCTAACTTACTTAACCTAGTCTGATCTAACCTAACTTGCCTAACCTAACCTAACTTACAAAACCTAACCTAACTAACTTAACTTAATACCTTAATATTAAAACTTAATACGTACCAAAAAAAATAATCTCTACTATCTAACCAAACGTAATCCTAACAAGAAAATTATCAATTAAAATGTCGCATTCATTCAAAAAAATATAAAATTGTTACTTTCTTAAAAAAAAAAAAAGTTAAAGATCATCTTATCTAACCAGGTGAAGTTAGGGCCCTCTCTAACACTTAACCTAGGGACCAACGGCTTTACGTGACTTCCGAACCACGGGAATGGCAGGGCAAATGGAGTGGTCACATCGGGAATCGAACAGGGACCGGCTGCGTGGCAAGCCAGTGCCTTATCTCCTTATCTACTATATTTCTTACTTATTAGTAAAGTAAAATCTATCGATATCATAGACGGTTAAAGTCCAGCTTAATAAGCTAAACGTTCTGAGTTCGATCGCAATCAGAGTCATACAACATTTTGAAAGGGACCAGCTGATATCCACCGGCTGTTCATTAGTTATTGAGCTTCTAATTAATGACATTTTTTGAGAAATATTTAGCCTTAGTTTTTAATCATGACATAATTCGCTCATCTACACTCTTCACACTAATTCTAAATCCTTATTCGCCCATATTTTTACGATTTGCGTCTTATGAGTAAATAAATAATTAAAGTTTTCACAAAATTTATTGATTAATAAACTAACAATAGCATCTAATAATAAAATAAATGTAAAACTGAATTATCTTATAAAGTTAGAGAGTTTCCATGACAACTTCCAAGCTAAAGTTGTAGTAGCTTTAAGCTTTGATCTCGGAAAGCAGATCTAACAAGATTATGAATGTATAGTGGCGAAGCAGAGTTGACATCTCCACCTCAAGTTGCTTCCTTTAGTCCTTTTGGTTACATGTTGATTTTTGTGTCCTTTTAACTGGTACAATTTATATATATATATATATATAAAAGATACCACTGACTGACTGACTCACTTATTCTTATTCTTACATATGAGACGCCGACACAACGTTGTTGGTATTTTAAGGCGAATATGAATGATTATATAGGTGTAGGATGAGTGTGGATGAGTGTAGTCTGGTTACTAACTGCGTTCAACTGTTTCTCAGAAAGGGCAATTTATTAATAGCCCAACAGTCAAGGTAACTAAGAGACCTACAGCTTTACGTGGAATCCGTAACACGTAGTGCTGGTCTGATTTTCAGCTAATTGACAGGCCTGATACTCAGTTATCTCCCCCACACAACATCCGCACAATGATTACCACCCAACATGGACACCCCAGACTTCTCTAGTAGTTTCCACGCCGATAGCAACCATCAAGCGGACGCCATGTCGGTATTAAGAGGACCGAGCATCCAACCTATCGCCTACAATCTCCCAAACACTTTGTCCCCATGTAGCTGTCACCAGTGCTGACGAAATCTCAAAAACTACCGTACGGATTGACAGAAAATTTAAAGGAAGTTACCTTTAGTAACGATTGAACCCACTAAGAAACGAGTTTTTGAAATGTTATTCCTGAGAGGAAAATAAATATAGCTCTATAGATCCTGATCTATAAAAGTGATATACGTATAAAGGGTGGAAAAAAATTATGGAACTGCTTTCACAACAATGTTATTTTTTCATAGATAATTTAATTTTTTTCAGTAATTGTGTTCCATAAAGTATAATTTTTTATCAGAATAATTGACGTAAACCTGTTAAATAGTAGAGAAATAATATCGCTCAAGTGAGTTACTTTAAAATTCAAATGACAGCTACTCTTGAAAGGATAAACCTTTCGAAGTCCGGTTTGCGGCAATTAATTTCTATTGAATAGACCTTTCATTTGATACCAAATCGACATAGGCTTAAGTTGAAGATTTTCGTTCAACTACTCGTGGGATGTCCCAACGAAAAGATGAAATGTCGCTAATGGCGTCAAAAAGTGTAACTATATTCATGTATGATATTTCACTTTTACCAGTGAAGGCATAGAAAGTTGTGAAAGCGTTTCCATGTTTTTCCACCTTGTAAACCGTTGAACCTTAAATAGTTGTGTCATTTAAATCAATGTCATATTGTAATATGATTTTGTGTGTAAAGTAGCGTTTAAAAATAAATAAAATATAATAACCCTTAAACATAAGAATTGTTTTCTGTAATTGAAATTCTAGTCTCATTTATTAAAGAAAGGGTTTATATAATGCCCTTCACGGGATTAGGGATGGGGTTTAAATTAAGTGGGCTTGTTTTTTTATACTGCTTATCACGCCAGTATTGTTATGAACTGCCATGTTGTCAACGTATGTAACTATTGACAAATATATCCTTATTACCCTACGCCATAACATTTATAAATGTGTTATGCAGTATAATATTTATTTATAATATTCATATAATATAATATATCGATGTACTACATGAATTCATATATAATATTTAAACCACAAATATATTGAAATATCGAATAAATACTGTGGTGTCACTTTTAAAATCTAATTACGAATTTGACTCATATTTGCATGGCTTATTAAAAGGGATGTTTCGTGAGTAAAATATTGGAATAAATTTTTGGTAGTTATTTATTGTTTGGTTCAGTTATGAACACTAATGTGTTAAGATTAAATGTATGTCATATCTAGCCCGTGTGTTTTAAGTGAGGCCGCGCATGCCTTCACCAACAATGAGACCACCACTGTCTGAGTGGCTTTTGCCCTTCTTAAGTACACAGTCCTTTAACGAGCTCTCCACTCAACACACGTAAACACAACCCTAGAATATCCAACCATGCACATCATATAAACACAATCCCACAAAATAGTAAAAATACGAAAACCAATTTACTTCTTTTTCAAGATAGTTGTACATTTATTTTGTATAGTGCGTCGTATAAGAAAGATCGTAATTTTTCTTGTAAATGATATTTAAGAATCTGGCATAAGAGTTTTGAAAAATGTATAAAACCTTATTTAAAATAAGTAAGACATTTTCATTATTTATTTTAAATCCATAGTCTTTGTGTTTTGTTAAGATAATATAAGGTTTCGTATAATATTCATTTAAAGTGTTTGGCTCCATAATTTCGAAACAAAAAATAATAAAAATAAAAGCAATATTTTTTAAGAGGGACTGATTAAAGAAACCTTACTTTACCATTCCCACTGATCTGTGTAGGAACTTATTCAGACTGAAGAAACGGTAGAACACGTACAATATATGATTTCATTGAATATTACTGATTAGATTTAATCAGACTGTGACTGGTTGTCACTTGGTAATCAGAATTTTAGTTTATCTTTCAGAGTTCAATTTTCTTACTATTCACCCCAAAATAAAAATCATTGAGAACATTGGATGATAACTTTTTAGTTATCGTAGGATTCCTACTACAATAACTAAAAAGATTATCATAAGATACAAAAATTTCAACCAAAAGTAAGCCTAATATTTAAAATAGATTTAGTCTCCAGGCAAAAATTTAATTTAAAAGTTACTTTGAGGATGTTGGGGGATTGTAATGTAAAGAGTATTAAAGCCTGTGTTTGGGATAAGCTCTTCAAACTGCTTGCCTCATCTTGTTTGGAGTATTTTAGACTACAGAGTGGGGGGCTTAGTCTCCCACGCTTCGTTGTGTGTTATTCAATTTTCCTCTGTTTAGAAGTGATATAGCGTTGTAATTTAAAACAATTCTCTTTGGGTAGTACAAACCTATTGTTTTAGTTGGTTTATATGATCAATTGGTAATTTCTGTAATGTTTTTCACTATACTGAGGATAGTAATGAGTTTCTTAAGTGTTTCGTGTATCTTAGTTCTCTGCTATTTGTATTTGTGGTTTTGTTTGTTTATTGGTTTGTCTTAGAGATTTAATCACGCGATTGGAGTTGGGCTGTCGAACAGCTGATTTAGCATACTGTGCGGCTAAGGAGGCTACTATGTCAATTGGGTTATTTTTAACTAAGTCAAGCTATTTTGTAGCTAAGCTTGGGCTATTGTGCAACTCAATTGGGCTATTGTGTAGCTTAGCTAGGCTATTATGCAGCAAAACTGAGCTATTTTGCAAATAATTTGGGCTATCGTGCAGATTAGTTGCTCTATTATGCATATGTATTAAGGTATTATGCAGCTCTGCTGAGCTATTATGCTATTACTGCTCTGCTGTGGTATTATGTAGCTCTGTTAAGCTATTATGCAACTCATTAAAACCTTGTTCAGCTCAATAAAACCAATTGTTATCCAAAACTTGGTTATCAATCACCATATATTCACCAAATAAAAAATCCTTAAAAGAACTATAGATTAATGTAATATTTTAACTCAATCTTCATAGTCTTTTTTCTTTTTTAATTTTTACTCTTTCATTATAAGTACACGATTAAAGGGTTAAGCATACTGACAGAGCACAATTTTGAACCTTAAGTTGAATCGGCTTATTTGGATTTAGTAGTATCCCATTTCCTGGAATAGTTTATCAAATAATATTTTTTTTAAAGTGATACCTTTTAATAAAATCCTCAGTAAAAACTATAATAATAACTTGCTCATTCGTAATCAATAGTGCAGTAATTAAAGAATAACAATTCTATATTTCAGTTTATGATTGATAGAATCCATTTTCCAAAGATAGAAGAAAACTATTTAAAATCACTTCTTTTCGTTCGTGCTTCTATGTTAATAGAGCCCAGTATGTTTGAATTACGCCAGTACAGTTAAAAATTCTCTCCGTCAACCAACTAAAAAACACGATGAAAAAAATTGAATTAAAAAAGTTAAAAAAGAGAGAAATTTCGGAGATAAATTAAAAATATCATGCAATATTTTATGATGGTTAATGAATTTTCTTTAAAAAACACCCCAAAATTGAACATAATTTCTATTTACAAATCCTATAACAAGTATGAGTCACTGTTCAGCTATATTTCATATAAACAAGAATTAATTTATAAAAACTAATGATTAAAACATGATTCCTCAATCTGCTAAATTTCTATTAATGCGTAGATTTGGCCTAATGAATAGACCAGTCATTTAAAAAATGTTAACTTGTTTTATAACCAGAAAAAATGTTATCAAACGTATGAGAAATTAGTTTTCATCATACTAGTATACATTTTATTATATCTAGCTGTTGATTTAATACAAAATGTATTGGAATGGGTTACAACTAGTTTGGTGTAAGGAAAGTTTTTTAATATGGTTATATTGTTTCTCTTTCATAAAACACCACCGTGATGTAATGAAAATTGTTTAATTTTTTTTTAAACGTGTTAATATATTCAAATAAATTATTAAAATCGATTACAATTAAAAGTATATGAGTATGGTTAGTTTTCGCGACTAAATGTTTTTATGGAATGTCATGTTTTAAGTACAGTGGGTGTGAGCAGTCTTATCTCGGAATGGAAATTGATTGTTACAACCAATATCTTCGTCAAAGTATCAACCAAGTGGTCATTGATAAGTGTTGCAACCTTATCAGTGACTGATAGATAGATAGCCGTGATGTCAGGACTTGGGCCGCTGATAGGACAACTAACCATTTCATGATTATTATGATTTATTTAAATAAATTTAATTAAAAAAATAAAAAATATTATATTGCATGACTAACACGAAGCAACCCCATACACATTTTTATAATTGACGTATTATAAAAACAAAACTTCAATTTAATACATCTGATAAAAACTTAAACGGAAAAATCAGCTCGTAATTTAATACAAGAAAGGAAACTTACTTTGAAAAAGTGTGTAAACTTCAACATAGAAAAAAGTTATTCATTTCCCGCATGCTCTACAAGTTATTAGTATTGTTTTAAAAAAAACGACTACAGAGTACTAATTGTTCTTTTTAACTAAATATGAAACGAAAATAATTTCATTTTATCTGAAAGCTTATTAACGGCTAAATGTGGAGCACCCCCCCCCCCCCGAACCTTTTACCCGATTAAAAATAAACATGTTTGTCTTAGTCATAAAAGTTCATTATTTTGAAATAGAACATTTTATGTAAAGTATTCCTCTCTCCTCTCACCGATCTAATATTTTTAATTATGAAACACACAAATTAATAAATTTATCCACTTTAAGTAATCACTAGGAGATATCACTGTGTCATATGACTATAGTCGACGAGTCACAAGGAGTCCTCTGAACTTCTTGCCTCTGTGATATTGAAGGCGCTGATTTCCATTGAAACACCACAATTCATGTAGTTTACCTGTCGTAATTACTAATTATGATATGTATACTGCATGACTTGTGCTGTTTCAATGGAAATCAGCGCCTTCAATATCACAGATGCATAAAGTTCAGAGGACTTCTCGTGACTCGCTGACAGTATTAATATGAAGAATCCTGCACATACAGAAATGGTGACAAGATAGAACCTAACTGGAAAGTTTATGTCATCCTGCAAGACATTTATACCATCAATCTGCTCACCATCAGCCATTCCAGGTATAATTGTCATTTATCAAGTAACTGTACGTTATTTCACATGAGTTGCATATTTATTGTTTTGCCATAAATAAATTTGTATAATTGTTCTTGTTATTTAGCCTCTAAAGAAAGTGTTTATTATAGTTATGTCTAATCAAGCAGATTTATTTAATTTTTACGGTTAGTTATTTATTCTTTATTTTACGTAATATATGTGTTTATGTGGATCCACAGTTCGTTGTGGATAGTACAGTATTAGATAAAGAATGTTCCAAAATTCAACAAGTCACTAGAGAGTGGTATGAAAAAAAGATAAATCTTTAAAAATGTTTAACAGTTTCATAATTCATCTTTTCTAGAGCCCGTGTGTGCTTTTAACTTAATAATTTTCTTTTTAATTTTATGTTTGTAATATAAATATAATAACATTTTAATGTAATATTCATTATCTTATTCGTTTTACTTCAGAGAATAGTCTTGTCAAAGATGATTTTAACATAGTTAATATAGATTAGAACAGTCAATAAAGTACACATCAAAAGGTAAACTCAGTGGAATTGGTAATATTTTATTGGTCGTTGGTTTGTTTAGCAGTTCAAAAAGAACTGAAGATAAAAATAACAAAAGAATACTAATGATTTTAGATGGCCGATTCATGAAGATATCTTCTTAAATGTACCATACAAAATGAAAGTAGTAACCAATCAATATAATGGCTTCGACGTGAATATTTTTACGTTTTATTTAGTTCTCAAGTGATAAGAACTAACGGGTGTTTGTTCCCATGTACATTTTCTAACAGACATAAAAGCCAGTCTTCATTAGTTGGACTAACATTTCTAAACCCTTGTTCAACAATTAAACTCATTAGAATAAAAATGCAGTGACGTTATAAGAGCCTCAGTCAGCAGAGGTTTTGTTCTCTCAGGCGATCAGGGTTGCTAACTTTAAAACATGAACTGTTTTTAAGTTCGTGGACAACATAGTGTGTCCATATGGTCATGCTATTAGTTTAAAACACGAATAATACTTTCTAGGAACTATTAAATCCCCAGTTAGAAAATATTATTGACTTATCGGAAATTATAACTATATTAAAAAATCATTTATAAACGTAAATCATGCTTGTCTGTAGGTGTCTTGTGTTTTTACTCGAATTTTCCACTGAAAATAAATTAGGCACCCACAGAAATTAAAGATTTTCAAATACAATTATAGTGAAAAACGGTTCAGCAATTCTTTGATTTAAAAAATCACTATTTCGATATTAAAATAGCATTTATTACATCTTTACCACCTTTTAAGGAAATTAAAATGCTTTATCACTATGAAAAGTTAAAATATGTTCTAATTTGATGTCTATGTTTAAAATGTTAATTAAAGCTATGTTTACAATAGCCTTATTTAAGTTCAGTGTGCCAAAGTCATTTCTTGAAGATTTAGCGTGTTTATTATTGATTATATCCATTGTTAATCATTACACACCGTTCGTAGAGATATGGGAGTAGATGAGTATGAAGAGTGTAGATGAACGAGTGTAGTCATTGTTACTAACTGAGGTCGACTGTTACTCTGAAAGAGATATTGGGTATTTTCCGTTAATTAACTACCACACATAACGTAGGTTAACCTTACATAACCAAACCAAACCTAACATATCATAACTAAACCTAACATAGCTTAACTTAACCTAATCAAACCTAAAACTACATAGCCAAATGCAACATAACCTAAACAAACCAAAGTAGTGGTAGAGAATTTACGGAAAAGGTCTGAGCTATTTATTAATAGCCCAATAGCCAGGCCAAATAAGTACCCTACAGATTTACGTGGAATCCGAATCACGTAGTATTGGTCTGATTTTCAGCTAACTGACATGCCTGACACTCAGTTCTCTTCCCTAGACAAAATCTGAACCTTGAACCTAGACTACAATCCAACATGAGCACTCCAGATTTCTCTAGTAGTATCCACGTCGATGGCAACCACTGAGCGGGCACCTTGTTGGTATTAAGAGAACCGAAAATGGAACCTACCACTTACAATCTCCACAACACTATGTCCCTAAGTAGCTGGATTACGGCACTAGTGCTGAGTTATTTATTTAAAAATATCTCACTTACAATTCCCAAAATTATCCTGTTCTTTTTCCACAATAAGGCCTTTAAATTTAAGTCTCACTTAGTTAGTATGGGTTTAAAATTAAAATTTTAGTGTTATATCAAAATTTATTAAAGTTATGACTTATTTCAGGGTGTTCCATTTGGTAAAAAATACGTTATCAGTTTCGGAATAATCCCTTGGTATATGCCATACAAGCGATGCTGCCAACCGTCAGGGAGAATATCTTACAAAGTTCACAATTAAGTGCAGGTGTGGGTCATATCTGAAGTTTTAACAACCATTTCCCCACTTTAATGATAATTACAACAAAGCTCACTGTAGGTCTACTCGGCAAGGGCTACCATCCTCAGTCTTGAAGCTTTCCTAACTTTCAACGTGTTGCATTCAATTACACTTAAATGAGGAAGTTTCCAAACTCAGCAACAATATTAAGCAGCTTGTATCTCACAGTTGGCACAACTGGTAATTGCTTTTAACTCATGTTTGTACTTTGGTTAAGTCTGTAGAATGATCTTTTGTTTTGTGGAACACCTTGATCTTTTGCACTATTGATTTAAAGAAGTACGTAGCTTATTAATTATATATTCAAGCTACGTTAAACTGCATACATTCAAATTGTAATTTATATTGATTTGTATAAAATCCTATATCACGAAAATGTAAAAGAATAAACTAAATATTATGCATTCTTCTATTATGGTCTCCTTAATATTACGTTTAATAGTACCATGCACGTTATCGATACACATAGGATAAATGATGGTACATTTAGTTTCCGTTCTTTACCCCCCCACCCCCACCCAACACACCAACACACACATGACCTCATTACATTAAGAGATGTGTGTTTGTTAAGTGGGTGGGTTTACTGGTAATTCCTGGATAGTAATATATACAAATATATCACGTTCTTAGATATTATAACAAATATTTATAATTTTCCTCTCTAATAAAGATATATTAAATGCCAAATAGTTCCTAAAACAAAAGTAATTTATTCTGTTTTGACTATCAGAAATACATTATATAACCTTAGGGACATTGTTTAAGGTATCGTGTCTTACTTTCACACACCAACATGAATTTACGAATCTTATGATACCTCAAAATTCATAATTGTTTAAATTAAGATTTCGTTATATATTTCATTTAATACAATTCTCTGTAAAGCAGGACCCAAAAAAGCTGATAATAATTAATTTTTTCACTTTAGGTTTTGTGATGTTTTATTCAAAATTACATTCAGAATTTTAAAGTTGTAAAAAAAGAAACTTCATCCATCTAGAAAATTACATTAAATTATGAAAACTTTAGATGATAATATAAAGATTAGTTATGTGACGAGATGGTTATTTAACTTATGTAGAAGATAACTTGCTTTGAAATACATATCTAAGGCTACGACATCTTAGTTAAGGCTGAACATACGGCCAGGACAATAACGTGAGACAATGCTGCCATAACAACAGGAGTACAACTGAACGTCTGCCAACACCAGGACAAAACTGTCTTCGATATGGTCAATTTGGCATTTGGTCAATATTGTACAAATATAAACAGGTATGTTAGATATGTTTAGGCTCAGCAAACATACGGTCAGGGCAATAACGTGAGACAATGCTGCCGTAACAACAGGAGTACAACTGAACGTCTGCCAACACCAGGACAAAACTGTCTTCGATATGGTCAATTTGGAATTGGGTCAATATTGTACAAATATAAACAGGTATGTTAGATATGTTTAGGCTCAGCAAACATACGGTCAGGGCAATAACGTGAGACAATGCTGCCATAACAACAGGAGTACAACTGAACGTCTGCCAACACCAGAACAAAACTGTCTTCGATATGGTCAATTTGGAATTGGGTCAATATTGTACAAATATAAACAGGTATGTTAGATATGTTTAGGCTCAGCACACATATGGCCAGGGCAATAACGTGAGACAATGCTGCCATAACAACAGGAGTACAACTGAACGTCTGCCAACACCAGGACAAAACTGTCTTCGATATGGTCAATTTAGAATTGGGTCAATACTGTACAAATATAAACAGGTATGTTGGATATGTTTAGGCTCAGCACTCATATGGCCAGGGCAATAACGTGAGACAATGCTGCCATAACAACAGGAGTACAGCTGAACGTCTGCCAACACCAGAACAAAACTGTCTTCGATATGGTCAATTTGGCATTTGGTCAATATTGTACAAATATAAACATCTATGTTAGACATGTTTAGGCCCAGAGCACACACGGACAGGTCAATAACGTGAGACAATGCTGCCACTTTGGGGAATAGAAAAGGTATTTAAATATTTAATTTGTTTGTATATTGCTATTTATATGTACTATTTATTTTGGATATCTATTTCTTATTTGCTTGTTGACAGTTGTTAAATGTTTATTTACAATGCTCGTTTGTTATCTAGTATATTGTTAGTTTAAGATTAGTGCTAAAATTTAATTGGATGTTTCTATCTGTTTTGTAGCAATACGAATTGTATAAATAAATAAATAACAACATCAGTACAACTGAACGCCTGCCATCACTAGGGCTAAATTGTCTTCGATGTCGTCAATTTGGAATTGGGTCAATATTGTACAAATATAAACATGTATGTTAGACATGGTTAGGCCCAGAACACATACGGCCAGGTCAATAACGCGAAACAATGCTACCATAACAATAGCAGTAAAACTAATCGTCTGCCATCACTAGGACTAAACTGTCTTCAATATGGTCAATTTGGCTTCGAGTTTATATCGTATATATATTTAAAGCCAGGTATGTTAAACGTGGTTAGTTGAACCGTTCGAGAAGTTTCAGTATGGTGCTTCATATGTATTTAAGTAATAATGAGAATTTATTTAACATACACATATATTAAATAATCATAGCAGGTAAATTAGTGATTTTGATAAATGAACTGTTATATCACTAGTAAATTACTAGTAGATAGTAATAAATATGCTGGTATATATGGTAGTAAATATAATGGTAAATATGCTACTAAATAGTTGTAAAAATACTACTATATCGTGGTAAAAATGCTATTAGATAGTGATAATAATTATTCTACTAGATAGTGGTAAGTTTGATACTAGATAGTTGTAAAAATACTACTATATTGAGGTAAAAATGCTACTATATATTGCTAAAAATGTTATTAGATAGTTATAACCTACTAAATAGTGATAAGTTTGATACTATATAGTTGTAAAAATACTACTATATCATGGTAAAAATGCTACTATATATTGGTAAAAATGATATTAGATAGTGATAAAATTGCTATTAGATAATGATAAGTATGATACTAGATAGTGGTAAGTTTGATACTAGATAGTGATAAAAATGCTACTATATATTATTAAAAATGCTATTTGATAGTGATAAAAATGCTATTAGATAATGATAAGTATGATACTAGATAGTGGTAAATTTGATACTAGATAGAATGCTACTATATCGTGGTAAAAATGCTATTAGTGATAACAATTATTCTACTAGATAGTGGTAAGTTTGATACCAGAAAGTGGTATAAATGTTACTATATAGTAGTAAAAAAGCTACTATATAGTAGTTAAACTTCTACTATACATTAGATATTTGATGTTAGTTGCAAAGTGTCAGATTAAAGTTTAGATTTGAGTTTGGTATCCTCTACCGGCTTCTAACTACTTAGAATTTACAAATTGCTAAAAATTGAACCACTTATATAACTGAATACCAGGAGAGAAGTGTGGTTACACCTTAAGCGTGTTGTTTCGACCGGATCAGCTCGGAGCTGGATGGAGTTTAGTTCGACGTTTCGCCGCCACTGTCGCCACGAGTACAGAGTGAATGCCTTGCTGTTGTCATGGGAGAGTAACAGCACTCTTGCTGCATGTCCCGAGCACAACCGGGAATAACTTTCCAATTATTTATTATAAACTTGTTCAATTATGATTTTATGTATTATTTATCTACTTTTCCAGCTAAAGATAACTGTACAAGTGTCAACTCGAAATTTGTTCAGACGTCAGTTATAAAGTAACAATTGTTTACACTTTTCAAAACAATGTTGTTATTATTAGTTTTAATTAGCTCTAGGTTGGTTAGTACAATTTGTCTGCTTTATTCTCAAAATTTGAATAAAATATATCGAACGGTTTGTTGATGAGTTAGAAACCAACAAATGCTAAATTAGCCACTTTAGGTAGCCATGTCTCCAATTTAAATACAATACATTTTAAAGGTTAGTTTGCTAATACCTCGTCGACTAGAATTATAGAACAGCTGAGAACTATAGTGAAAAAAAGAGAAACGTGTATATGTTTAATACACTATACTGGCAGCTAGAATTATGTTCAAGGGAAAACTTAAAACAAACCTAAAACATGTAAAGCCTCTATACAGACACACATAAAAAAACTCCAATGGAAATAAGTATTCCACAATAGAAAAGTTTTACAAAATTTGATTCCAATCTAAAAAACAAGTGAATGTATCATGTACCTTTTATAGCTTTATTGATTGGTTATACTTTTAAAATCAGAAGCTAGTATTTTTTATAGTAAATTTCCTACTTACGAATCGTATGAAGATGGTAATTTCAATTCAAAGAAATATAGCATTAAGTTCTCGCGCAAATTTAAATATTTTATTTAAATAGGAAATGTGGTATTTAGGTAACACATTTAAAGTGATCCAGTCATTTTCTAGTAGTTTTTTCAACACTTCACTTGTATGGGATCAGTTATTCAAGTACATAAAGGGACTGAGTGTAAAATCACCCTCCAATTAGATTACGTTCTATTTTTATTTTTATTTTTTTTTTTATAATAAGACATAAAAAGATAATGGAAATGTTTTGTTGGTGACGGATGGCAGACAAAAGATATGTGTATATTTATTTCACCTTAGTAAGCATACGCCAAACAACTAGAATTAACTGTTAAGGCGATGACTGGCAATTTCGTATTTTTAACTCCAGATATAAGGTTTCAACACATTTTATATACTTGAACGTTTGAATTAGAATTCAACTTAAATTTCTATTATATTTTTCTTACAGCATATAAAACAAGCTTTGCAATCAGATTTACAGGTTTAAAAACAGGTTAGCATAATACATAATAGTTATTGTTTGATACTTATTTAGAACTGTTAATATTTACAACTGTATTTTAATTTAAATTTTGTTTTAAATCATCAAAAACTAGGGTGAAGAGTTTTTAAAACAGAAGAAAACAAATCAGCCATTACCAGGTCGTCTTCACCAACCCTATTAACATTTCATGCTTTAACTTCTCTGACGCCAATACCCCCTTCAAATTGCCCCCATAAATTGAGGCTACTAAATGAAACAGTTGTGAATTTAAAATTTAACGTTATCTTTTCTTATTTTGTATAAAGTGACATTCTACTATTAATTGATAACGCATGCTGACAAACGGGGAAAATAAGTAAATTAAATATGATACTGGTAAGAGAAGATATGGTAAGTTTTATGAACCCGTGCAGTATAAATTTAAATACAAAGTAAGAATGAATATAAAACTTACAATTTACGTTAGTACTGTATAAGTATAGTTTGTCGGATTAAATGTTATAAATATTTTACTGTACAGTTTATTTAAAAATAACAGAAATAAAATTAATGAATTTTTTAAGAAAAATGTACCTAAAGCTTCAATTACACGTGACAATTTGTATTATTCCTACACTTCACAAAGTATAATTACTTAAGTTCAGCTTCTTAGGCAAGATATCTAATTGAAAAAAAAGAAAAAAAACATGTATAGCAGTTGCATCCACTGGTAATGGCGTTCTTTGGGGCATGGGATGGTAATGGCGATTTGTCATCCATCATTATCATGGGTGTTCCGCCCTCAGGCAGGTCCTGATTCAGCCTTCCACCAAACCTCTATGTTTTGAGCGAGTCTCTATGCCACTAAACTTATAAAATGACAACTACTAAAGGAAAGTCGGACTTAATTTATGAAAACCACCGGCTCGTTTACACTCTTTTAAGTGACATTCATTCGTATCTTGGACACCTAAACACTCTTAGGACATAAAATAATAATATATTTTTGAACTATTCTAAAAATATACAAGCTATGATTGTCAAGAGAATTTAATAAGAGTTGATTTCACCATTTGTTAGCAAGGTGCAAATTAAGGCCCTAATGAAAAAAGCGAAGGCGTGGTTAGACACAGTAACTAATTTTCTCCGTCATAGTCTGGTAAATTAGTAAATATTTCTCTAATGACATGGTGGGGTGGGGGTCAGGCAGTTATTAATAAACTGGATCTACCTTGAAAATAAACAGGAACATTCTTAGTAATAATATTCACATTCTCAGTAGGAATATTTTCAGGTAAGAGTGAATTAAAAAAATTACTGTATGTACTTGTATAAGAAATGTGTGTGTGTGTGTGTGTGTGTGTGTGTGTGTGTGTGTGTGTGTGTGTGTGTGTGTGTGTGTGTGTGTGTGTGTGTGTGTGCGTGTGCGTGTGCGTGTGCGTGTGCGTGTGCGTGTGCGTGTGCGTGCGCGTGTGCGTGTGCGTGCGCGTGTGCGTGTGCGTGCGCGTGCGCGTGCGCGTGCGCGTGTGCGTGTGCGCGTGTGTGCCTGTGCGCGTGTGCGCGTGTGCGCGTGTGCGCGCGTGTGTGTGTGTGTGTGTGTGTGTGTGTGTGTGTGTGTGTGTGTGTGTGTGTGTGTGTGTGTGTGTGTGTGTGTGTGTGTGTGTGTGTGTGTGTGTGTGTGTGTGTGTGTGTGTGTGTGTGTGTGTGTGTGTGTGTGTGTGTGTGTGTGTGTGTGTGTGTGTGTGTGTGTGTGTGTGTGTGTGATTCAGTATTGAAGTGAGCTTTTCAATACAACATTTGTTAGTTTAGTTTAATTACTTTATAAAAAGTCAGGTTTATATAAAGTTAAGCAAATATATAATTACATTTTTTACTATTTAGCTGTGGGAAGACAGATTATTTTTGTTTTTTTTTTATCTTTAGTTTGAGTCTTTGCGCAAAAAAATCTATTTAATTGATGGAGCCTCTATACAGACATTTGCCTTCAGAGGCCCTAGTTATTTCCTTAAGACAAAAAACTCAATATATAAGATTTTTTTATTGTTATATTTTAATTAGGGCAAGGTTATCTTTGTTTTGTTGTTTTTTACATAAATGCATTTTCTTAAATTTTAAGATATTAGTTTGCTTTGTTTCGTTTTTGTGCTATTTTCTTTATTTTTGTTGTTGTTGTTACATAATCAATATTTTAAATGTATATAAATTAAATACATTTTTATAAAATAAAAAGTTATTCTTCTTATTGTTATAAATACAAATATAAAATGATTCTAATCTCTCTTAACTCACCATGATCGAAAGAAGTGTTTGTATACTTTGGATATTTGCAATTTTTATGGTAGATATTTTTACCTCCATATAAAGCTTCTTATAAGATCAGTTTGAAAATCATTACTTTTTTAAATCTTAAAGTTAGAAGATTTTAAGTTTAAAGTCATGGCTATACAAATGGACAAACATAAAAGTTAAAATAAACTAGTACATCATTAATTCTTTGACAAACTTTTGAAGGGTCGAGAAATTATATTATTTTCACTAATCCATTTCTGAAATGACTTTTGAAGAATTATTAATACTTTTGAGTTTTAGTCCTCTTTATTTAATGATAGACAAGTTTAGTTTTTATTGGTTGTACAGTAATATGAACAACTAAGTTTATTAAAACCTTTTTCTAAAAGAAAGTATTGTTTTAACTTTAGCCTACTTTTATTATATTTTATTATTTTTTGCATTTACGATGCCAACTTTCTTATTTAGTTTCATATAATAATATGTAATAGCTTGATTATAATTATTCATAAAGCTTTATGAATTAAAATTAGTAAAATACTATTAACAATATTCATAAGTCAAACCCAAAAACAGGTCCCCAAGGGAAATATATAACGCCGAACTCTTCTCTGAACTGACATTTAAGATTTTACTCGAATAGTTAAATATGAAAATAACTATAGAGGAATAAAATTCATACTATAATTTTGTTATTTATTTACAGTGTTATTATTTCAGGATCTTCCAAAAAACGCCTTTATTTGTGTCTACAGCATGGTAAAAACAAAGTAACCTGCGCCATAAAATGGAACTTTCGATTTCTCCCCTCAATATCTTATCTCATCAACTCCCACCCCTCACGTTCCAAGAAAAAATCTTAATTTATGTATTGACTCACTTTTATATCCTTAAATAAATTTGAAAATCAAGCTCAGAACCACTTTTTTAACTAAGTATTTGGTAACTGCATACTCTCTGCTCACCTCAGAAAAAGATGATCATTTTCTGTCTCATAATGATAAACTGTAAGTTAGATTGTAAGAGGGGACAGTTAAAATGTAATATTACAGAAAACTCGTTTTTCCTTGAATAACTTAGACACTTTTTTCAGATTCGCGTTCAGGGTAAAAGATATAACAAACAGCTTATATAAATAATAATAATTTAAAATAACGGAAAATGTCTCTAAGTAATTTAAGTTTTAACATTGTGTTTTTTGTTGTTGAAAACGTGTTTTTAAATGTCTTTTATCTAATTAAAACAGAATAAAAAAACATACTATCCCTCGTTAAAGAATAGCAAATTATTGGGCCATTTAAGAAGTTTTCGTATTTCGTTATTGGAGTATACAGTGCATAATTATCCATTTACGTAGCTATACAGTTCACTATAGCCTAAATTTGATAGTATACGTCTTGCAGTTCATACTGATAATAATCTGTTGACGTTTTAATTTTCACGGATCGTCCTACACAACCTCCTCCATTTTGTTCTATCCCTCTAGGATTCCTCTTCCTCCACTTTTCTCCATTCCTCGTCACTCTACACCCTTCCACCTTTCTCTCAGTCTTCTTCCTCTTTCCTATTTCTCAAATGCTATGCTCAGCAATATATAATTTCTTATCCTTTTCACAAGCTCCATAAACTGTATCCTTCTCCTTTCCATTGCCTTGTTATCACTTTCAACTGTTCTCAGGTTATTACGTTATATTATTCATCTCCGCTAATATTCCCTATTCCTATTTAGATTCATATCTGTTGTCTGCAATCTGCTTAAAAGACTTTTCGTCCATGTCCACGTTTCTGATCCATTAAACAAGAACACCATTAAATAGGGTATGTATGGCCTGTGGGGACTTCGTGTGCCTTTGTACCTGCAAGGTTATGGGTTAGACTCTACAGGAACTAACTGTAAAAAGTAACGGCTAATAGGACCATGGTGATGCTATGACAGGTCTAGCAAACCGATGGAGGATAACAATTCTTTCAATGTTAAAAAAAAAAAAATGCTTTCAATCATAAATACAGCTACTTGAGGGCAAAGTGTTGTGGATATTGTATAGGCATTAGGTTCTATGCTCGGCCTTTTAATACTTTCACGGTGTCCACTCAATGGTTGCCATCGACGTGGACACTACTAGAGAAATCTGTAGTGTGTCCATGTTGGATGGTAGTCAAGATTCAGATGTTTTGTAGGAACTGAGTGTCAGGCTTGCCAGTTAGCTTAAAATCAGACCAACACAATGTCGTTCGGATTCCACGTAAATCTCTAGGTCTTTTAGTTGCCTTAGCGGTTGGGCTATTAATAAACAGCTCTTTCTGATGAACAGTTGACCACAGTTAGTAACAATGACTACACTCGTTATCTACACTCATCACACTCATTCGCCCCACATATTCGCCCACATCTTGACGATCGGAGAATACATTTAATAATGTAATGAATGAATAATACTATTACCACTTTATATGTTGTATGATGGCATCATATTTAGTTCTTAGATATACTAATATCTCCAGTAAATCTCGAGGTCAAACCTAGTATCTCTTTACTTATTGTAAATTAGTATTAAATGAAAATGTCATCATTCATTTTACCAACTAAGCCATATTAGTCGGTATTCATATTTGGTTGCTCAATCTTATGTAACAGGGAGTCTGGCTAGGGTGTTACTTCATTGTTCGTCGAAATCAGCGACTTGTTGAGTCTTGAATGAACGCCAGCACATGGAGCTAGTGTACAATAACGCGCCACAAGTGTCAAACCATAAATTTCATTTTATAGTTTCGTAATTACCGTTGGTTTTTGTTAAAGTGTCGAAGATCGTGTTGTATTTGAATTAAAAAATACCTTCGGAACTGCTTCCTACAGTTTCTTGTAGATAAATTAAAATAAATATTAAAATAAACATTTATGCTATATTTACGAATATTTCTTCGCTATTATTTAAGTTTTTCGCTTAGGCCTCTATATGTAGGGAGACAAAAAAAAAAACTAAACAAAAAAAACTTCCACAGGAAGTGTAGTGTATATGTTCAACTACGTATTGTACCTACCATAACTATTCAAATATAATATAAAAATACCACGTTACCGGACGGTCATATTTGTCATGCACGTATAGGAATGGGAGAGGAGGGGTATTAAAACATGTTATTCAAGAGGGTGGCTATGATAATAGCCTCAAGTATGTGTCCTAACACAAAAAAGGCCCTAACAAATTCATTTAAGGTCATTCTACAACCTAGTAATTATATTAAACATGTAGATAAAACTATAGATACATTTAGCTGTTATTTTTATACAAATAAACAAGTACAAGATTGTATACATCAGTCTCAAAACATGTTAACTGTTCCGCATGGCCGTCATCATTACATAAATCAATAATTACTACAGATGAATGTTGTGTTAAATTATTGGCATCAATGTATAGAACTGTGTAACCTTTAATTTAGATATTTTTAACTATAGGTGGTTTTTAAAGATGCTGAAACTTCATTAATCTGAATAGATACTCTTTTTTAATTTGTAGGCCATACGATCTAATAAATATATTTTTTAGTGAAAATACCATCAAATATAAGTCAGACTGATAACCAGAAAAATCATTTTACAGTTCTTAAAATTGAGACGAGTATATAGAGGTAATATATTCAATCATATTCAATTAAGTATATACCGTTTACAGTATTATCAGATATAACAATATATTAAATATAATGTTTGTGATTTATAAAATATTTACAACATACAAACATAACATTTGTTCTAAAAAAATTGGTAAAATAAAACTAATGAAATACCTATACAAGTGGCAATAAATATATGAGTGATATAATCATTTTGGTAAAACCTTAGAAAATTTTTCTAAGAACAATTCTTTATAAAATTTGAATCCGATGGTACTAGGACCTGTCATATTTTAACAAATTCCTTGGCTAAGATGACGTCTGTTATAATCAAAGCAAGAGAAATTACCATAGTGACCAGATAGTCTGCTGGGAAAAGGAATATTTAAGCTTTATAGTCAGGAATAATGCTTATTTAAATTTGTTTGCAATGTAATATTTTGTCAGAAAAGTTATAAAAACACTATAAATGAGACAACATTTTAAGGCTTTTTAAATGTTTGGGAAAAAAGTATAGTAGATACATTATGTTGGAGGCAGTACAATGGATAAACGGAATAAAATAACGCGTTGCATTGAAAACATGATAATGTATTATATCAGAGATAAGACAAAACTTTATATCAGGGACAACATAATACATTACATCGAAGGCAAGATAATATATTATATCAGCAACAATATAACACTTTATATCAGAGACAAGATAACGCTTTATATCAGAGACAACATAACACATTGCATCGAAGACAAGATAATGCATTATATCAGTGACAAGATAAAACTTTATGTCAGAGACAAGATATGACTTTCTATCAGAGACAAGATAACACTTTGTATCAGTGACGAGATAACACTTTATATCAAAGACAAGACAACACTTTATATGAGCGACTAGATAACACTTTATATCAGAGACAAGATAACACTTTATATCAGCGACGAGATAACACTTTATCCCAGAGACAAGATAACACTTTATATCAGAGACAAGATAACACTTTATCCCAGAGACAAGATAACACTTTATATCAGAGACAAGATAACACTCTATATCAGCGACGAGATAACACTTTATATCAGAGACAAGATAACACTTTATATCAGAGACAAGATAACACTTTATATCAGAGACAGAATAACACTTTATATCAGCGACGAGATAACACTTTATATCAGAGACAAGATAACACTTTATATCAGAGACAAGATAACACTTTATATCAGCGACTAGATAACACTTTATATCAGAGACAAGATAACACTTTATATCAGAGACAAGATAACACTTTATATCAGCGACTAGATAACACTTTATATCAGAGACAAGATAACACTTTATATCAGCGACTAGATAACACTTTATATCAGAGACAAGATAACACTTTATATCAGCGACTAGATAACACTTTATATCAGAGACAAGATAACACTTTATATCAGCGACTAGATAACACTTTATATCAGAGACAAGATAACACTTTATATCAGAAACAAAATAACACTTTATATCAGCGACTAGATAACACTTTATATCAGAGACAAGATAACACTTTATATCAGCGACTAGATAACACTTTATATCAGAGACAAGATAACACTTTATATCAGAGAAAAGATAACACTTTATATCAGCGACTAGATAACACTTTATATCAGAGACAAGATAACACTTTATATCAGAGACAAGATAACACTTTATCCCAGAGACAAGATAACGCATGAAATTGGGGACATTATAGCAAATCACACAGAAGGCAAGATAATGTATTATATCAGTAACAAGATAACACTATATATCACAGACAAGATAACACATGAAATTGGAGACAGTGTAGGACATTAAACTGAAGACAAGATAATGTATTATATCAACTACAAGATAACACTTTATATCAGAGACGCGTTAACGCTGTAAATTGGAGAGAGTATAGCACTCTACATCGAAGACAATACCGAGTATTATATCTGAGGCAAGATGACGCACTATATCAGAGATAATGTAGTGCTTTGTTTTGAATACAAGACAGGACACGGCATATTGCAACAATCATAGCCATCCGTGATCCCGGCACTGTGAACGGTCACATAGAACAAACATTGGTCCGGCACGTGACTGATGCTACGTGATTACGATGTGTTCGCATATCACGTACACGTATTACATACCACCTTCACGGTCCTGACCAAACTTGTATCGGTACATTTCCTTTATTTTCTCAGATAACATTTCTAAAAGAAGAATATTAGTTTAATAATAACCTTCTGGGATACCAACAATCTTCATCTACTCCATTTTAAGTTATATTTCCTGAAATCGTATGTCTATTCGTTTTAAGCTGAGTCCAGGACAGGTAGTGAGAGTATGTAGACGACAGGAAAAACCACCTTATAAGCTGGAAAGAGCTTAAATCCAGGTGTGAAAGTAAACTGTTAAAAAATGCAGACTGATTTAAAGCTCTTTAGTGTCACAGGTGTTATTCTTGACAGGTGAGTTTACAGTAGTTTTTGTACTGCTCTATTACACCTTTTTTCAAAGCTGGCATCTGACGGAGCTCTATTTGAACACAGACTTTTTTTAAATACTCGTCTTATTTTATTTATATTAAGTGTTTATGCATATGACGACAGTTATTTTATTTCGTAAATTTACATTTTCTTGATGCTAGCTAATTTACTTTTAATTGGTAATTTTTTGCCTAAAGTAATTGGAAAACTAATAACATTATTTAATTAGGGATGCCTCTTGATTAACCACTTATTTCAATGATATATTTGTATATATTTTTCTGTTTTAGAAAAAAACTATTCAAATTAAAGTTGTATCAGTTTTTATTTTTAAGTATCAGAAAACAGTTTTGAAGTAGGCTTAGTGATTTTTACTTATAATCATGGTGAATAACTTCTAAGATTTTTGTTTTACGCGTTTCGCTGTACAATAAGGGGTGGTCAAAAATATATCAAACCTGATAGAAACCCCCCCCCCCCAATAAAGAATCATAAATGTTGCATTTCTATCGGTGTCTAAAAGTATCGTTGTAGAATTCATTTACCAATAAGTGATTCACTTATTTTGTAAAAATAGCTGCATCCAACGAGTAAAAATCATTCAAAACAAGTGAACCTCACACAGCAAAAATATAAGTACAAATATTATGGTAATTAATTTTTGTAAACTGTATTTACAATCTTAAAACCGAAAGAATTACGAAAGAAATTGGTCTAAAAAATGTGTGCATTTTATATTTATACTAGCTGTACCAAATATAATACTGAGCTTGATTATATAATTGAAATATGCAGCAAACTAAGTTTTCACTGTATCTTTCCAATATTATTTCCACTATATTTAGAACAGCTGATGTTATGAATCTTTACTATTATACTAAATTATTTTTTATTTTAAAAATATAGCCTACCACAATGTTATTCAATTTGTTTTTATTTATCAGCTGTTAATCAAATAATTATAAATCTCCATAAGAATACTATGAGAGTGTTGGAGGCAAGTGGGACGGAGTCCTGAGGTCGGAGAGGAAAATCCTTTCTTAGCGAGCTTCCAGGGGTCAAGAAGAATTGTACAAAGGCTAAACCTATGTACAAAATTTCAAGTCAGTTGGACATATAGTTTTGGAGAAAAAGTTATGAGTGATAAATTGCTTTTATTTAAATATATAAATTGAAATAAATGTTTTATTTGTGTATTTATATATTTTTTGTAACCTTTATTTGTTTTGCTAATGACATATAATACTATATTCATTAAACTAATTTAAAACTATTAAAACAGGTTTACAAAATAATATGACCCTACTCCCTGTAATGGCCAGTGTTTTTATATAATAAATACATTGATTGTTCGGAACAAGTACGACCGTGTAAACCAACGTCAGCCCTTTGTCAAAGGGTTTAACTCTGCTTTGTTGTCTGACCAGGACAGCTATCCTGTAATCACAGCGTCACACTGATAGTGTGTAATTAGTATCACACGTTGACCTATATTGGCCAACTAAACACTCGCTTTTAACACGAGCCAACTAAAAGGTGTTAAATAATATAAACTAGTAGATGATATACATATTTCACAGTTACTTTTATTTGTAAAAAAGAGTGCACCAGAGTTAATTGCATGGACAGGAATCCATTTCGTATTCCACAAATAATATGCCTTAAGCTAGATGGGGTTCATAATATCAGATCACGACTTTTACCACATTCTCATCAGTTTTCGAACTTCGTCACGTTGTTGTCAGCCATCATTAGGGATGGCAACGTTATATCCATTTAAATTGCCTCTTATGCGCACAAAACATGCATAAAATAGTAAGTAACCTTATTTAGTAATTTTTCTTAAGGTTAACGCACTAAAACGTGTTTTAGTGAATTAATTTATGTATTTTTTTGTTTAATATAAGAAGCCTTGTGGCATTATTAAAAGTAAAAAACAAAAATTAAAATGTTATTACATTATTTTTTTTAATTAACTTAATAATTAAAGGTATAATTATTATTATTTTGAATTTTTTTATTCAACTCCACAAACTACAACTTGTTTCATGTAGATAAATGTATTCATCGTTTACATTAAGAAGGCAACAAATAGTGACAGTAAAACATGAATGTATTTTTGGTCATAATATAAGGGTTAATTTATAATTTTAAACAGAAAAATCATTTGTTACCCGATTTATCGATATTTTTCTTTCGGTACTATCAATACATCGATATTTGGTTTCAATGCATAGATAATTAAATTTATCATTAGGTAAAAAATATTTGCCATCCGTAGCCATTAGCTATAATGTAAAGAGGAATAACAAAAAGGACATAGAAAGCAAAAGTAACTCTCTATTTCAGGCTTCGGAATTGGAGCTAAAATTCCAAGACCGTAATCCTAAAACAATCTAACGGTTGGTTCGTCGCACGTTTTATAAATATCATGCACAAGCCTACATCTCAATAGACGCAACCCTCCAAGAGAGAGTGTAATGGGTGGGTGATACGGATGGACCAGCCCATGTTTATTCATGGCCAGGACTTAACAAGTCAAATGACACAGAGTCTTGCCTAGCATTTATACCATCAGTGTAATTGTACATTGTGGTGAGTCGGATGGTAGTGATGAACCAGCCCATGTTTATTCATGGCCAGGACTTAGCAAGTCAAACGACACAGAGTCGTGCCTAGCATTTATACCATCAGTGTAATTGTACATTGTGGTGAGTCGGATGGTAGTGATGGACCAGCCGATGTTTATTCATGGCCAAGACTTAGCAAGTCAAACGACACAGAGTGGTGCCTAGCATTTATACCATCAGTGTAATTGTACATTGTGGTGAGTCGGATGGTAGTGATGGACCAGCCGATGTTTATTCATGGCCAAGACTTAGCAAGTCAAACGACACAGAGTCGTGCCTAGCATTTATACCATCAGTGTAATTGTACATTGTGGTGAGTCGGATGGTAGTGATGGACCAGCCGATGTTTATTCATGGCCAAGACTTAGCAAGTCAAACTACTCAGTGTCGTGCCTAACATTTATACAATCAGTGTAATTGTACATTGTGGTGAGTCGAATGTTAATGATAGACCAGTCCATGTTTATTCATGGCCAAGGCTTAGCAAGTCAAACTACTCAGTGTCATGCCTAACACTTAAACAATCAGTGTAGCTGTACATTGTGGTGAGTCGGATGGTAGTGATGGATAAGTCCAGGTTTATTCATGGCCAGGATTTAGAAAGTCAAACGACACAGTACTGTTTCCCACATTTGTACAATCAATGTAGTTGTAGAGGGTTGTGAGTGGTGTGCTAATAGTGGACCAGCCCATGTTTGTTCATGGTCAGGACTTAGAAAGTAAAAAGACACAGTGACGTTCCCAACACTTATACAATCAGTGTAAACTAAGAGTGAAGTGTGTGAGTGTTATATCGATGAACCAGCCCATTTTTATTCATGGCCAGGACTTAGCAAGTCAAACGACACAGTGTCGAGCCTAACATTTATAAAATCAGTGTAATTGTACAGTGTGGTGAGTCGGATGGTATTAATGTCTTGGACTTAGCAAACCAAACGACACAGGGCCATTCCCAACTGTTGTGCATTCAGTGTAATATGCATGTCAGCCGATTCGGAACGTCTAAAAATTATTTTCTTTCCAAGTGATTATTGAAGAAAAGAAGATTGTCAATGTTTGTATAGTAATATGTAAGGTTCCTATTATAATGCTAACGAAAAGCCAAACATAATTTGCATACAAGAAAATAATAAGTTGGAGGGGGGCTGAAAATGTTCCCTGTTTTGTTAAAGTCGATGGAATTTTTTATTGACGTTGCCCAAAAATTTACATATTATTTAATGTAACAAAATTAGCTATATTTTGTGATATACACAGAATATTTAAGGTAATTTTAATGTTACTCAAAAGGCTGATATTGAAAAGATTCTTCACAAATATTTAAGAATTAGTATTAGTAATTAGTAGTAGTTATCGCTTTTTATACATATTTTGTTCCTTTTTATTATCATCATCAGAATATTGGAAAACATAAACATTTGGAGCCAGAATTGATGCAATATATAACTTTCCTTAAGGATTTCTCGATTTTTTTAAAAAATTATATACAATTTCGTAAGCTTTTGGATTTGAATGGATCAGTGGGTTGTGTAAAGTTCTATCTTATAACTTCCGTGTTGTGTTATGCTTCTATCTCGATGTTTTTAATAAGTCCAAAACAGTAACCAGTACATTAAGTATACATAGCTTATTGTTTGGACACACCCTGCTTCTGTAAATAATTTAGTTGTTTTCTTTAACTAATAAAGTACTCAGAATGTTAACCATTAATAAATCTTCATTTGAGTTGTGAAAATGCTGAGAGACTTTTTTCATACGATCCTTTTCTGCCAGCTTCAAACTCTAATGTTATATATTCAATACTATTACACATGTCCCATATAGATAACATCGATAACTTTAGATAAACTAGAATGTGAGTAACGATTTTTTTATTTTTGAAACAATCTGAGGTCTCTGAAGCAAATTTTTAAATGTATTATTTGTTCGAATGTCAGAAGGCCAAAACACATCACTTACGCTTAGTGGCATCAAAAAGCACCAAAGTACTAAAACACAATAAATACAAATTAATAGTTTTTACAACGAAGCTAAATAAGCAATTCTGTGCACATGTGGGAATAAAAAACAAGTATTCCATTTATTATGTAATTTATTCGCAGTTGAGATTTTGTACGAACTTCATTGTATACATAGGCCATTTAGAAAACAATTCAATGCATTCGTGCGAATAAGATGCAAAGAGAGGTTCGAGTGAGAGAGAGAACTACTCTTCCCCCACCAAATAACTCCATTTGAAAATGTGTCATAGCAACCAGAGCGGTAGTCCACCACGTGCTGACATCGCAATAGCAAGCCCAGCTAATTCACGTCTTTACTAGCAGTGTTTATTGGTTGGTTTGATTAACATAAACGAATCAAACTTAGATCGGTTAAATTCAATCATTATTTAGTAATCAAATAACAGTTACTAATAATAATAACACGAAATGCGCAATAATGTAAGCAAAAAGCTATTAAAAAACTTATCAGTTCATATTATTATATTGTTCAACTTAACACAGTGGAATTTGAACACTTGAGGTGGAAGTTAGGCAGCTCAGCGGTGGAAAAATTCCCCTCTGCCACTGGACCCCTTCATGCACGAAATATAACACGCAGGTCGTTTTATAATCTGCACAGTTTCATAGCTAATGTCTTCTGAGCGGTGCTGCACTTCCTATATTTGTTAACTTAAAACATAGTTTTATACTTTTGGCACGAATATAACGTATTTGTGCTGGGATTATAAAAATACAACCAATTCACATGGAAACTCCTTGAAAAAAAAGAAAAAAAGAAGAAAAAAGTATTACGTTGTTCGTGGACTGCCCTTGAATCTGTTAAAATCTTATTTGTCTGACAGGAGGCAGGTAACCAGTTATAATACAAAATCTACCACTTTCCAATCTGGTGTTCAGAATATCATGTGTGGGGTCCCTCAGGGTTCTGTCCTAGGTCCACTTTTGTTTCTTCTATACATAAATGATCTTCCAATCAACATAGCAGAATGTGATGCTTTGATGTTCGCTGACGACTGTTCCCTGCGCATTGCCCGTGTCGGGGAGCAGTCGTTAGTTGGGGCAGCAAATTCATGTTTGAGTTCTGCATCGAAATGGTTTACAGATAACATGCTTAAGCTTAATAGCGACAAAACTCACTGTGTTCACTTTAAAATGTCTCGCCATTCACTACAACCCCCACAACATAATAACATAAAAATAGGCAATCAAATATTAAATCAGATAAACACTGTTAAATTTCTTGGTTTATTTGTGGACAGTGACCTGTCGTGGGCCTCCCATGTCGATTATGTATGTAAAAGACTTCGCAACGCGTGTTTTGCTCTCGGCCGTCTGGCTTGGGTCTGTGGTGTTGAAGCCTTGCTTTCTTTTTATCATGGACATGTAGAATCAATTTTAAGATATGGAGTCATTTTTTGGGGCTTGTCAAACAAAAAATTTTGATAGAATTTTTATATTACAAAAATGGGCATTAAGAACCATTGGTAATCTGAGTCGGATGCAGTCGTGTGAGCATCTCTTCCGTGAGTACGGTGTTGACCTTGGCGGGCCTGGTGGGGTATGAGGCGTGCATGTTTGTAAAAAATCAACTTTTGAGACAAACGGCTCATACCACACCTATGCCACTAGAGGCAGAAATGTCCTCTCTGTGGCCGGTCACAGCACGAGTGCTTTCGGGAGGGGGCCGCATCACCTCTGCATCTCGATATACAATAAGCTGCCCAGAGATCTCCGTGATGTCGGGAGGATCTCAATTTTTAAAAATAGGTTAAAAACCTATTTGATTGAAAAATTTTTTACGATTAAAATAGTTTGAGTGGCATGTAAACGTTCCTTTAAATAATTGTAAAAATGTACATTGTAAATGTACATTTGAACGAATAAACTGAATACTGAATATTGACTGAATCGTATAACTCTAATATTCCACTACTCAATATTTGTTCTTCTATGTATTCTAACACATCTCCATGACAGAGACCTATTTTAATTTTTACATATAAAAGTTGAGTTTTGTACATATTTTTACACTACGATTCAGTTCATATTGATCCATTAACTTGTATACTAGTGGTATACTTACAATAAGGCTCGGATATCTACAGTACATTTTAAGGACTCCCTCAAACGTGGCAACAAAAGCGAGGTAAACACCAATGCATCTTTTAGCGGAGATTCTGTCTTTCACTACGATAGGGTGAATCAATTTTTCATGAAATCGATCGGTGAAGAATCGTCCACTTATAATAGATTGATTGAACTGAGAAGCACTTTACACTATCATAGGTCTCACTTTGTGTAAGGTGTACAATTTTCTAAATGGCATCGTTATATGTAATAACATTAAGCATATTTTTGTTAACTTAACTCTTCCAATATTTCTTGATCAATTTAAAAGATTGAGGTGTCAAAAAAGTTCTCATATTTTTAATTGTGAAATAAGAGCTTCAATGTTCAATATGTTCACCTTGAAGGTAATGAGAAGCCATCAAAGTACGTTTTCCGACTATAATAATAATATGGGGACATATGTAAATTAAAAAGTAACAGCTGTTTTAAAATAAATCATTTTGCGAAATCATAACAGCTGTTTGAATGTAAAAATTGATATTTGTAATATTGACACGGTTTTAGACTCAGTCTTTCGTTAAGTCCCATTAACAATCGACGTTCATTATTCATCTCTAAGACGCCGATCGTAGAGACATGGGTGAATATGAGGAGTGAATGAGTGTGATGAGTGTAGATTAACGAGTGTAGTCATTGTTACTATCTGAGTTCGACTTAGCTCAGAAAGGACTATTTATTAATAGCCCAGTAGCCAGGGCAGCTATGGGACCTACAGCTTTACGTGGAATCCGAACTACGTAGTGTTGGTCAGATTTCCAGCTAACTGACAAGTCTGACACTCAGTTCTCTCCCCTACACAACATCTGAACCTTGACTACCATTCTAAACGGACACGCCAGACTTCTCTAGTAGTGTCTACGTTGATGGCAACCACTAAGCGGACGCCGTGTCGGTATTAAGAGAACCGAGCATGGAACCTATCGCCTACAATCTCCCAAACACTTTGTCCCCAAGTAGCTGGGTTGCAGCACTGCGCCACTAGTGCCGACGTTAAGCACGAGGCTAGTACTTCTAGCATCTGAGCTTGTCTAGCGATGTATGTGGGAAGTAGGGTGGGTGTGAGGATAGTTAGTTGACAATTTATAAGAAATGACTAATAGATTTTTAAAATACTCTCATTACTCCGTGAAATATGTAAGAGGGAGTTATTTAGTCTGTGGTAAAAGGGTTTAAAAAACATAATTATCTTGTACGTTATACATATCCTTGCTTGAAGGTAGAACAGTATTAATTGGAACGAGTGGTTGCAAGGCAGCATGGCAATAATGTTAGCCAGGTTTCAAGCAGTCACCCCTATGTTTACAACTTCAAATATCGCTGCCACATGACTTCACATAGAATGCAAATGTAACGATGGGAGTCGGGGGAGAAATAGTACGTAATACATTCCTGGGGAGCTTTAAATTGAACGCCCTCAACGACAAGAGTTGGATATATTCAGTAAACACAAAAAAGGAAATCCATAATATGATTTTGGTCCAGAAATAGATAAATAACACTATTATTGAGTGACTTGATCCATTATGGTAACTTTGTTAGTGGCAAACTTCATTCACGAACTTCATCTCTATACATATACTATCAACTAACAAACAAATTAAAAAATAACTATTGAGATATGATCAAATAAATTAGATCCTAGTAGGTAACTAAGGATATTTGACTCTTTGGTTGACTAAAGCCATTTTTATATTTAAAACAACTGTAATACATGTAGTGTTTTTAGTTTTAAAAACTATATAATTTTATCATCTTTTATAGTTAACCATTCAAATTTCGACTCTCCCCATATTACGTACTAACAATCACAACTTACGATGTTTCAAAATCGTTTATTGGAATTTTTTTACGTATGACAATTAAATGTATTATGTTTGTTTTATACAATGTGAATATTTAATAAGTAAACACACTGTTTCAGCAGGTACTAAACTCCTGTCGTCATCTGGTGTTACTAAATTTCTTAATTTCAAAATAACTGAATATATAATTGTAAGTCAAATTATATTAGTACCTTAGACAATTACATATGTTTAATAATGTAATTGTAAGTTGCATTACAATTAGAAAAAATAAAACTATAAAACTTTATCAAACAACATTTTACTCCAAATCATTAATGCACTGGCATTATAATTACCATTTACTGTACAGAAATTAAGGAATTGGTCTGAACTTAAACTGTTTTTTTAATAATTACTGCGGTAAGCTTTTATTTTAGTTAGTTTTGCCTAAATTACGTTCATATTCAATGTTAAGCACATCACTTGACGATGATATTTCTGACTGTTATTAATGTAAAATTGTTGCGGTTATTGTTTTTTAACCAATGCTAAACGTGTTTTTATTACGTTCTTTGCTCAACGATTCAAGTTCGCTATCTAATATAAGGTGTTTCCAAAATGAAAATTCTATAGTCATGAAATAACTTCCTTACTTAAACTAAAAATCAAAAATTTCTTCAAACAAGCTACAACCTTTTTAAATACAACGTGAATTCAATTTTCCACTTTCAGCTTAAAATTGTTTTTTTTTCGTATAAAACTCCGATAGATAATAACTATTTCAGTTAAATAAACATACATGGAAGCTTAGAACAAATGATAGTTCAAATAACGAATGTGCCTCTGATGATTGTGTATGTATATATATACTAATTATATATATAAAACATGTGCCAACTAAATGATTAAAATCAAATGTCTAAACGAGAGCATTGTCTTCAAGGTTTTCAAACAAAGCACGTATTTTATTCTTTTCTGTAAATGAAATTTGAGTGCAGAGTGCTTTGGCCATTCATGATGTCATCAATATGTGAGCAGACCCCCTCCCCCGGTCAGTGACGTCGGGGAAGTAAGAGGATGTCATCGGGAAGACTGATGGCTGAAGCTTGAATGTTTCATTGGCTGCGCTTCAATGCGTTTTTGTTACCAAACCCCGCAATCTTTCAGACTCCCGACTGAGTCTGATAAATTACTTTGTCGAAACAGGTGTTCGTGAATACATCACACTCGTTACTCGATTTTCTTAATATTTATTTATTATTATTATTATTATTATTTTTAAGGCTCCCACTTACTCCTACAGATACACTACACTCCTCAGATACTCTCACTGGCTAATACATCTTTCGTTTAAACTATCAAGGGTCCGAAACATCCCTAAGGCTCAAAAAGGAAATATTGAGAAATCTGGCTAAAGTGGTTGAGCGTGAGTTTATTTACACAATAAAAAAACGACTAGGGGACACCCCTGCACGCTTCACGTACCAACCCTGTCACTCATTAGACTCGTTACACCTCGGCTTTCGGTCTCGGCATGTGACTTAAAAAATAAAAAATATAATAGTAGATTAACTATTCATATACATTATTTCATTCACATTACTATCGTTGCTACCTTTTTATTGGTATAGACACCAGATGACATTTCTTAACCTATTTTATACGTGTTCATTTCATTTGTTTTTGTTTAACTGCTGATTAATCAAATTAATAAAATAACTTCATTAGATCACCGTTGAAACCTTCAAATCCTAAAACCAAATGTGTATAAAACTTGCTTACAACTTTTCCTGGTTTAACATTATGAAAGATCTAAGCACCTAAATATTACAAACACCATTTTTTACATTCTAAAAGCTGTTAAATAGTTTTGTAAATCATTGTTTACATTTGAACAGCTGTTACTTTTCGATTCATTTAGATCTCTCTCCACGTTATTCTTATACCAGAAAAACGTACTTTGAGCGCTCCCCATTCCCTTCAGGGTGAACATATTGAAAAATAAAGAACTTATTGCACAAACGAGCAGAGAAAATTTTTTCAACACCTCAACCGTTTTAATTGTTTAAGAAATAAGGGAGGAGTTGCGTTGAAAAAAAACTGTTTCACCTATTATACATAAGGATAGTTTATGCTGCTTTCGTCATCCCTATAAACTTGCCATAATCATTATTGAAAAATTTTGCAATGATCTTATCAGTGGATCATATACTTTTATTTGTTTATTTTAACATGGGCCTGCTGGCCTGTGCGTGAACTTTATTCAACGAGTGAAGTACCGACCTTGGCTCAGTGGGAATTCGAACCTTGTATATTGCCTTCCACAGTCCGAAGCCTTAGCCACTGAGCCAACACGCTGGCCCATACTCCAAGCATAGGCAAATAATGGGTCTATTGAGCGAAAATAACATTCTAGAATTCTTAGACCAATCAATTAATAGACCTCTACCGAACCAATGTGAACATAATTTTCTCTATATAAAAATAATAACTTTGTCACAAGACGACGAGCGTTTAAAAGTTAATAAATTTTAAACGTGTTTAAACAGTTCTAAACGCATTTGAACTTCACCTGGATCTTGGTACTTCCACACCATCCATGGAGAAATTCTCCCGAATGGCTTCGACTACTGTATTTTTCTGCACCTAGCCCTTACACTCAGGGAGCTATTACAGTGAATACTCAAACATCGGGTTTCAAAACTTTGAATCACACAATATTCTAAAGACCTCGGTACGCATGTGAAATGCCAGTGGTGCGCGACCATCAGTTCCTGACGGTGACGTCATCCGGGGATGTGGGGATTGAAGCCGTCGTGGGATCTGACCGGATGTCGTTACTGTGTTTTGCAAACGTCATTGGCTTGTAAGTCCAGTCACGGATCCTAACCGGATGTAGGTCAAAGGTTATACAGACAATGCAATATTGTGCAGGTGATTGGTTTTATCCTAACGAATCCTGATGACGTCATTACAACTTAATATATAAAAGTTTCCTCTTGATAAAATATGTGTACCCTACATACTGTATTAGTCAATCAAACGTTTCCAGTCTTATAGCTTCGTTAATACAATCTTATTTAGGTTATCCTCCTTTAGAAAAAATAAATTTTTTATAATTTTTTATTTATTATATTTTTTAAGGAGGCCTTATTTTTTATATTAAAGTTATTAATAATCAGTAATAACTTTCTAGTGCAACACTGTACTCAGCAAATCCTGACACAGTACACAATCTGTTCATTTGTTCAAACCCACGAGTATAACGAAAAACCAAAAAAAGAAGGGGATCACAGAAAGTAGAGTATTAAAAGAAATAAATGGTTCCAAAGAATTAGCACAAAGGTTCTCCCATATTAAACACTAAAAATTAAAACTTTATTACTCACCAGTTTAATTCCCAAATATATTGTTTTGTCATAACTCAAAACTTGTCAAGTTGGACTCATCCAGTATTTACTAAAATATTTTAAAATGTAATCCACGTATTTCCTAAAAATTTAGTCAAAATCGTCAGAACTGTTTGTGAAAAAATTCCATTTTTAAAAGTTTTTCCTATAGAAATTAAAAAAAATTAAATTTCAAAAAAGTAAAAAAATGGTTTGGATATATTGGCCAAATACACCTAAAAACTAAATTTCATAAAAGTTGATCTGTCGAATTGATCTCCAGTGAACTGAATACCAACATTTTTTTTCGAAAAAATACTTTTTAGGTTCACTGGGCCCTAAAATGGATTTTAGACTACTGTGGTTTAACACTATGAAATATATAACCTTCTTAATATTAAATATACCATTGTTTACATTTAAACAGCTGTTAAACATTTTTGAAATCATTATTTAAATTTGAACAGCTGTTACGTTTCGATATGTCTACATGTTATTCTTATGGCCGAAAATCATACTTTGACGGCTTCTCATACCATTCAGGGTAATAATATTAACGAATTTAGACCTTATTGCACAACTACAAACAGAGGCACACTTTTAAAGCCTCAACCGTTTAAGTTACTCAAGGGAGGAGTTGCGTTGACAAAAAACGGCTTCACGTATTATATATAAGGATTTACATTCTCTTTGTAAGACGTGTAACAAGAGTTGAGTGAACAACATTATTACAATCAAAGGTTTGCCCAGCTGAGTTCTGACAGCTTTTGACGTCCATAAACATAGATGTTTTTTGGTTGGCAGCTGGCATAGCTGAGAGATCACATAAGTGAAATTCACCTACCAAAATCGTCGCTCGTTTAGCACCATCCAGGGGACACGTAGAGGTTATGGATTGCTGCGGACTTGAACATCATACCGCAATTATGGATCACATAGTTAATTACTGTCCGTTACGGGTGTTTAGCTGGCCTCTATTCAATTGGAGAGTTAGGGGTTGAATGGTTACGAAATCCGAATTTAGCTCTGTGATGGGAGATCAATATTTAAACACTTGGTAATTTGCACTGTAGAATTTATTTAGATATTGTTTATTCGAGTAATTTTTAATATTTTATCAGTTCGGTAGCTGGCATATGAGATCTATACGATATGTATACAGTATATCCATAAACACCTGGGCAGGTACCGGACATGACATTGGGATGTTTGAATAACACTGTACTCCAACCCTACCTGAATGAAACAGTGGAATTTTTGAATAACATGTACTTCAACCCTGCTTTAATGGAACAGTGGGATGTTTGTATAACACTGTACTCCAACCTTGCTTGAATGCAACAGCGAGATGTTTGAATAACATGTACTTCAACCCTGCTTGAATGGAACAGTGGGATGTTTGTATAACACTGTACTCCAACCTTGCTTGAATGCAACAGCGAGATGTTTGAATAACATGTACTTCAACCCTGCTTTAATGGAACAGTGGGATGTTTGTATAACACTGTACTCCAACCTTGCTTGAATGCAACAGCGAGATGTTTGAATAACATGTACTTCAACCCTGCTTGAATGCAACAGCGAGATGTTTGTATAACACTGTACTCCAACCCTACCTGAATGAAACAGTGGAATTTTTGAATAACATGTACTTCAACCCTGCTTTAATGGAACAGTGGGATGTTTGTATAACACTGTACTCCAACCTTGCTTGAATGCAACAGCGAGATGTTTGAATAACATGTACTTCAACCCTGCTTGAATGCAACATTGGGATGTTTGAATAACACTGTACTCCAACCCTACCTGAATGAAACAGTGGAATTTTTGAATAACATGTACTTCAACCCTGCTTTAATGGAACAGTGGGATGTTTGTATAACACTGTACTCCAACCCTGCTTGAATGCAACATTAGGATGTTTGAATAACACTGTACTCCAACCCTACCTGAATGAAACAGTGGAATTTTTGAATAACATGTACTTCAACCCTGCTTGAATGCAACAGCGAGATGTTTGTATAACACTGTACTCCAACCTTGCTTGAATGCAACAGCGAGATGTTTGAATAACATGCACATCAACCCTTCTTGAATGCAACAGTGAGATGTTTGAATAACACAGTACTCCAAACCTGCTTAAATGCAACGTTGAGATGTTTGAATAACACAGTACTCTAAGCCTACTTCTATGCAACAGTGGGATATTTGAATAACAATATACTTCAACACTGCTTGTAAGTAACAATGGGATGTCTCTTAAATTATTTAATGTCTTAAGTTTATTTAATTCTCCCAGCTACACTAACTACGAGCAAGGTTTTAGCCTATCGTTTTGGTCTGAGCATATTGATTTAACTATGACGATACATACAAATTTTGGAATGAGATAGAGTTCTTAATATCACAAGAATCTAAACTGCATAACATGATGAAAAATAATTAAATTATAAAAACAAATCAAAATATTTATTATCTCAAACAATCAGTTTCAAACATGCGAGTATATGAATGTGGTACTTATGCTACTCGTTGTAATAATAACATTGTATCCAAACACTATTTTAAACTAAAAAAATGACAGCCTAACCACATTTTGTTAGTAAGAAGGCATTCCATTGACAGTTATTTAAAAACCATTCCTCTTTACAAGAGTGAATGGTAGAAAGTGGTCTTTCTATGACAGTGAAGTCCATCGCTCTACTAAAAAAACTATATGATCCTAATAGCCCTTTCCACCAACTCAAATATTATGAGCTAAAACCCGTTCCACAAACATCTCCTTGCTGTTCTAGTCACACTTTGTACTGACCAAACTATGGTTACAAAACCACCCATACAAAGAAGGCTTAAATTGCCTAATTTTTAGGTCAGAATTGTTATTTATGTGCATATAATGATTAAAAAATAATAAGGAGCCCAAATAAAAGTATGTATTTTTTTTATTAATGAGAAGAAAACATGAGTTTTCAATTTATAAACAAACCAGAACATGACAATTCGTCGATTTCGATTCTCTATTAAAACAAAACATGTTAATGCTCTCATTTAAAAAGGAATTATTAAAACTTACTCAATATTTATTTTCAGTAACTTGTTATAGGTATAATAAGAACATTAATTATTATTTAATTAACGTGTAATTATTTTGGTGTTATGTTAACGTTGTGTGGATATTTCATATGCTACTAAATGCTTCTATAATACATTGTCAACCAGTTTACTGAAACTCGTTGCACGTATATATGTATGCACACTTAGTTCGTGAGGAGCTGGTTAAGTGCAGCAATTACCGTCACAGCTGAGTAGGTAAGTGTTCCATTTCATTTGCCTAAGCTGATAATACATCGAGGTGCATTACCTACCCCACCTAACTGGGAGCTAAGTGTTGTGGATATTGTAGATTTATAGGTTTTTTCAGTCCTCATAATACTAAATGGCGTCCGATCAATGGTTGGTATCAGTAGGGACACTTTTCAAGAAGTCTACGACGTCCTTGTTGGGTGGTGGTCAGGGAAGTAAAGGCTTATCAGCTTGCCGAAAACCGTATCAGTAGAATAGGAGATTTCCTTCAATACCTGGAAAATTGATTTTAGATTACGTAACCCACCGATGCACGGACGTTGGTATTGACCCACCCACCCACACATAAACGTATAGTGTTATTGACCCTCCTACCCATCCATACACGTACAGTGTTCATGTACACTGTACAGACTCTACGTAAAAATGTAGGTAGTCATTTTTTTTTTATTTGGATGATAATAAATGAATGTTTATAAAATCAGTCATCCACAGTAGCTACTACTAACTTAGTCACCAACCATGATAAAACATATTCGCAAATATATGCATACATATCTTTTAAGATTTAGTATCGCAAAATGATACACAGCAACGAGTATAAGTGGGATGGGTGTGGGGGGTTGCATCAGAAGTTCATAACGAAAGTAACACATTGTTTAACACATCAAAGCCTTCAAAAGTGTTAATATTTAAAGAAATTAAACAGTAAAAATACTGTGAATTCCAACCTTCTTTCTGAACTCAAGCTTACATTAAAATTATATACCCTAATAATGTGAAGTATTATTAAAAAAAAAAACATATAATCAATCGCTTAAAGTCTTGCCGACAGAATCTGTCAGCGTACCACTTAAGGCCACTTTAAATCTGTCCTAAGGAAAAAGAAACAAGTTACTTCGTTTAAAATGGTAGGAAGGCGTGACCTTTGCCCTTCAGATGAGAGTGATGGTGGACAACAATACACCATTACAACTGCTTCACAGTTCATGACTTGGACAACCTTGGAACATCGGCGAGGGCGGGGTCCTACCTTTTTGTAATACTCCGGATTTAGCAGAAATCGATCTATACTTGACCATGCTTCAGCCTCTCAATATCCTTGAAATGAATCGAATAGTCGACTCACATTTATTAAAAATACACATTATTCAAACGAAGATAGTATTCTTCAAAAGTAAATTTTTTAACATGTAGTTTTCTAAACACTTTTTATTGAGGGGATGACATGTTCCTTAATACAGACCAACATGTTAAGGTTGTAACTAAACATAGTTTGACGTCATTTCTAATGGGTGCTTCTTAAAATTGTTATAACCCACTTTCGATTTTGATTGAATAAAATGTTCAACCAACCAGTATCAAGCTTACATACTCTAACATACTTATGTGTACGTAATCTTGCAAAACCGTCGTATTTTTTCCACAGGTTACTAAGTACTGCTTTGTCCTCTTTAGCATAATAATAAATATATGGTACTAAGTACCTGGAAGGAACTTTCTCTCTTTCTCTTTGTTATGTCAGATTGTTCAAAAAATGAAAATTAAAGGATGAAAAAACACACATAAATAAAAATATATGTTTAATTAATTACATTTCTAAGGAATGTACAAACGAAACACTTATTTCATTTTAATACTAGTATGAAAAAATTCTTTAAAAAAATAGCTGTTCAATTAATCATGTAGCCAGATTTTTTGTAAAACACCTTCAACTACTTAAATTGTGGCTTCCGGCCTTCGGCCTCCAGTCCCAACTTAGTGGGGTGGTAAGTAAAATAGTTTTAGTTGTAATCTGCATCTTTACTGTAAATTTAATCAAAATTGTTAAAATAAAGCTCGAAAAAATCCCATAAAAATGTTTTTACCCGTAAAAAATGTTATTTCTCAAAAACTAGTCAAGTTAGCAGCATGCAGCTTATACTAAAGTATTTTAATTTGTAATTCACATATTTCCTCAAAATTTAATCAAAATTGTTAGACCCGTTTTTGAGAAAATTCCATTTTTGTACGGTTTTTCCATAAAAATGAAGAAAAACTAAATGAGAAAAAAGTAAAAAATTTTCCGGAGATATTGGCTAAGTACACCCACATACCAAATTTCATAGAAATTAATCCATACGTTAGGTCTCCAGCGAACTGCACGTACACACGAACAGACACCAAAATTATTTTTTTTTTTTTCTAAAAAACTACTTTTTTTGTTCAGGGGACCCTAAAATGGATATTTAGACCAACTTGTAAAAAATTGTTTTTGGACGATCACAATACTTTCTCTATACTAACGCATACGGGGAAAGTAAAAGGGGTGGAATCAAGTATTTTAAACGCATACATTTTATTGATGCACTAAATTAATGTTTATTTATTTAGGTATTATTTTATTTTAATAAGTAAACAAATAATTGATTTATTTGATTCGATTATTTTCTATTTGTTAAATAGGATTGTTGTTATTTTATTGAGTTGGAGCATTTGTTGGTCTTTTTTTCTGGTTATATAGATTCTTTGAAGTTTTTGGAACCTCAATTTCTCGGTAATAGTGGAATCTCAGATTTTTTATATATGTTCGTAGACTATATCCAGCCGTTACTTCCGTTCCTGAGATTATTTCTGCGTTAAATGACTTAATTTATAAAATGACTATTTAAACAATAATATTTCTTCACAATTATACTTCACTCAATTGAGAAATGTTTACAGATTTGTAGTCCGACTAGGACCATAGAATGTTATTATGTTCAAATTGTACCTTTTAAATATTCTCGAGCATCAGTCACGCAAGCCTCCAAACTTAGATTCACTCAATTTATATAAACATTTGATTTACTTCTTTATAGTTTAATGACAATTATATTGCTAAATGGGAACTAAAATCACTATAAATTACCGTAAAAATTATACAAGGTACACTTGTTTTAGTACTAAGTCTTCAATCGTCAATGCTACAAGAAAAAGACTGAGATAGACTTGTTTCAGAACATTTCCACTGGGTACGGTACGATGTATTTATTTAAATTTTTTTTGCTTAATTCCATAATATTTATTTACATATTAAAGGTTTGAAAGGAACAACTGATAAATTTTTCCTTAGATAACGTAAATTTTTCGAAGATAAAATCGGTTTGGATAATTTCAGAAATGTTTAGTCAAAATCCTGTTATGTTTCTTAAGTTCTGTTGGGAACTATTTGTAGTTTAAACATGTGTATGAATCTCTATCGCAAATTAAAACCGGATAGTGTTAATACTTGTTTATTTATAATAAATTGTGTTTATTTTTGTACCTTTTTTGATTATGAGGACATAAAGAAGTTAAATATATTTTCAAAGAATGTACAATGATACGAAGATAATCCGTGTTGTTGAAACGTGTAAATTATGTTTGAAAAAATAATATACATATTACTACTAAAATTAAAATTATTTTATGTATTAGGTCTATTATTGATAAAATTGCCTTAAGAATAAAGATAAATACTTTTAATTTACATCAATCCATTTTTTTAATAATACATTTTACACAGCAAATTACTTACTTGAACGGAAGAAGAGGTATGTATATAAACAAGAAGTTCGTTTAAGTTATAAGGAAGTTAATGTTATTTATGTATAATTACACCTTCTAAAATATTTACAATAATTAATAAAAATAAATACTTTACAATATATATATGAATAAAATGATATATACAGGGTGTCCCACTTCGACTGTCACGTATTACAGAGAATTGTTTGTCATGTCAAAATACAAGCAAATAATGCCATTGACATGTGTCCTATCTCGATTCATTTTCTGTCTGTGTGTCTATATGTTTTTTTTTTTTTTATTCAAAAATTTGAACGTTTCAAAAACCGTTCGACATTTAGTACTGGATTCCCACATTAAAGTTGATCTTAAAAAGACACATTTTATATAAAAAGGCTGAATGTCTAAGAATATCAGTTTCAAAATGGCAGCTGTACAAACACATAAGAAAACTATAAATGTTTCCCACAGATTTTAAAACAAAATATTTGTAGACTACTTTATTCCAGATTCAAAGATATGCCAATTCAAAAGATCGGTTGATGATAAATAACAGAAAAATCTAATTTTTCGTGACTGAAAGCATTGTTATCTGGTTAAGAGTACTCAGATAACAATGCTTTTAGTCACAAAACATACGTTTTCTCTGTTATTTATCGACCGACTATTGAAATTGACATATCTTTGAGTTCGACTTAACGTAGTCTACAAATATTGCATTTAACATTTTTATAATTTGTAGTAAAAAAATGTTAAATGCTAGAGTAAAATTTGTAGTTTTTTTTATATTTGACCTAGAACCTTTTGGACAACTGCCATTTTAAAACGATCGTCTTAGACATTCAGCCTTTTTAATTAAAATGTGTCTTTTTTAAGATCAACTTTCATACGAAAATCCAGTACTCTATGTCAAACGGGTTTTGAAATAGAGAATTCTTTCAAATTCTTCAAATTCTTTCAAAATTTTGAAAGAAAAACATACAGACATATTATATGGAATATTTTTTCTATTTACCTAAAATATATAACAATTCTCTAAAATATGTAACAGTCTAAGCTGGAATTTTTGTGTCTAAAAATTATTAATTTTTTTATAATTTTTTAATTTTAAATAAAAATATATATATATATTTATATTATTATTATATATTTTATAATAATGATATAAAATATATTATTATTTTATATATATTAATACTATAAATATTATTATCTATAGTAATATATTACTATAGATAATAAGAACACTTGTAATCTGTAACAAATATTTCTGTATTTTCCAATAAATATTTATTTAAAGCATTCTTATTTTTTTAAGTTTGTCATTCCTGTTAATAATAGATACGAACTATATAATACTATAAGCAATTCACAAATAAAATTCTTATTTGAAATGCCATTTGTAATAATTGATGGCAGTTTAAGTTCCTGGAGTTGCTTATACCAACACGTGCTGAATCTACGATAGAATGAATTGCTGGATTGTTAGTTAATCAATAATTCCAATCACCATCGTATCGAACTGGTAAGGCTCGAACTTATTGGGAATCCCGACACTGTTCTGTTGATGACCCTTGCCTACGACTTGTGCATCCTGGATTTTATCTGGCGGGAAAGAAGAGTCTTTTTGGTTTACAGAGTGCTTGCGAACTTGGAAATCCCAGGTCAAAAAACTGGTCTTGCTATTTATAAGCTGTCCCATTTAAAATGTGGTTCTTGCAGTCTCTTGCCATTTTCTTGAGTTCTATAGTGAAAGCTTTTTATAAATTGTCCTCTTATCAATTCGTAATAAACATATAAGAACATTTTAGTAGGAATAAATGCTAATTGAGACATAGTTCCCCTCCCCTGCTTAGACAAGACCATTTTCGTTTAGAATTTTAGTTTTCTGACCCGGCTTAAGAGTCTACAGAGGCTGTCAGCCATGTTGCTTTAAATCCCATAAGAACAATGTTATTTTTGCGAATCGTTATTTATTGACCAAAATTTGTGAATGAGGTGTCATTTAAAACTTTAGCATATTGCGCATTGGGTTTACTTTTGATATTTTCAATACATACGCCTAGTTTTAAAAAATAGGCGAAAATAAAACTTCAAAATAAATAGTTTTGATATATTGCTCTATAAACCTAATTAGCAACTCGCAAAACAATTCTAACGTGCAATTTCATTCTTGATAAAACACAATTTGTTTGTAAAAATCCGTTAAAAAATAACTGTTTAATTTGGATACGCGAAATCGTATGTTCAGTTCGAAAAATATCTTTATTCTTATGTGATTAAAACCAACATGGCCGACAACCTCTGCAGAATCTTAACTTGACTTCCGAACCACTAGGGCGGTACAGAGTAATATAAAATCTATGTATGGTTACACCGGAAACTGCCGCTCATTTTAGTAATAAATGTTACATTAATGAATATGTTATAATTCAATTCATATTTACTTGATTGACATTTTTAGCTATTAGATTGCTTAATATTTATATATATATATATATATATATATATATATATATATATATATATATATATATATATATATATATATATATATATATAAAGAACCACACGTAGCAATCTTTTCTTGATGTTTTTATTGTTTAAAATCGATTTCGGTCTCGAAAGACCATCATCAGTTTAACATAGAATACAAATGTTTTACTATGTATTCTATGTTATTTATTTCCTCATATTTACTACAGAGGCTGCATTTTGTGTGTAAATTTATATTGGGAATGAAAGTGAATAGATGAATGCAGCTGTTTTCTTATAGTTCAGATTTTTTACTCAATAATAATTTTATGACTATTATTATTGTACTGCCTCGTTTTCCATATACTATTATCATCATTTTACTATTCATTGCTACCTCTATGTGTATTATTAATCTTTCTTTAACTAACATAAAATTTAGTTCTTAACGTAAACTGTTTTATTCTTAGTTAATTCAGTATTATGAATTTCTGTTGTAGGCAATCAAAAAAACAAACAGGTTTTTATAAAACTTTCCTGAAACTACAGTGAATTCAAAGTGGGTGTTCTTTTTTTTTTCTTTGTAATAATGATCCGTTGTTCGGAGGTCCCGTTAAGATATTTGACCCTAATATCCTACGTACAAACATTATGTACGTCAAGTCAATTTGCGCGACAATTCAAACAACCAACTAAGTGACGTTTGAACCTATGTTTTTGTGTAAAAATTTATTTTGGATCGTAGATCTAAAAATACTTTCTGGTTTCATGTTCACGAGTAACGTCATTAGTAACACGTGTATTTCTACCACATTACAACAGCGACCCACCAACCCACCCATTCCGTTCAAGGTCACTGTGGGTGGGTCTGAGATTGTAATTGTCACATTGTGTCACCTTATTACCATGAGGAGCTGCCGGGAAGAACGCGTCACGTTTCTGCCCAGAAATGCCAAGGATGCTTTTAAAGGATTTGGTAAAATATCTAATCCTTTCATACGTCGTTTTTCAGGGATTAGCTTATTGTAAAATATTTTAAATGTCATGGATATGGCAAAGTCTTAATTATTCAGTTTATAAACTCCAGAAAATTAAAGGCAGTATGATAATTCCCTTGAATTTCTATTATTTCTAAACAACTCATGCATTTTCGTTGCTGAGTATGATCTTATATATTAATATTTATCATTTGAATATCTACTTAGTTATATTAGATCCATCCTGAAAACCTAGGCATAGCAAGAACGTTGCTAAAACTCAAGGGTTTTTTTCAGCTATCCTGTGGTTGTACATGATAAACAATTGCATTCTTAAATTTCAGCCCTCCCAAAAAAACACGTTTTTTAATAAAAATTAAAATCATTTAAATTGTGAAATTAGGGCTGCTGAGCACATTCTCACACTTTTCGCAGAATTTAGAACAGGCCTTTTTTAAATACTACATATACATTTGCTAAGAAACATTGGTATGGTATTAGTACAAAGATGTATACATTGTTGCTAAGTATGTTATAACAACAAAAATGTTTGTATATTTTTTATAATTACTATTTACTGTAAATATCAATGATACACAATGTTATAAATCGTTGCTAAATAAAACTGATATGCCTACAACATGGATATAAAGTGTACAGTGGACAATTTTAAGAAATATTGAAAGTATTGATGAAATTTTCATTTAGTATGAAAAAGAAGATTTGTGTGTGTAGGCCTATTGATGGTAAATAATGTTTATATATCATTGATTGTATGTATTAGTTTTAGGTACATTGATAAAATATTAATAAAAAATGTATATATCGTTGCTAAGCAACAACATAACATCGTTACTATGTTTGCTGAGTAACCGTGATGTTGTACATTAAATATATACATAAAATAAATAATAGTTTAAATATAAATAACTAATAATTTAATCTTATTTTAACTATATTTCCGACTAGTTAAAGAACTTAACTAGTCGGAAATATAGTTAAAATAAAATTAAATTATAGCACACTTAAATTATAGCACAGTTAAATAGGCAATCTTCAAAGTATATTAATCTAACATAAACATACTAAATGAAGAATTACAAACATTAAATATATATAAGATTAAATTAGGATGACTATAAGTTAAGATAATACTCGTATTATTGAGTTCACAAGGATAAATAAAACTAAAATGATGGTAATAGAAATAGAGGGGGAAAGCGTGAACATTAAACTAAAGGGAAAACCAATAGGGAAAGTACGTAGTTTTAAATATCTAGGAAGTAGGATAGAAGGAGATATGAGTTGTAGAAAGAAAATAAGATTAAGAATTCCAATGCAAAATCAATATTTAAGTTTACTTTGTGGACATTGGATAAGAAGCTGATGAAGAGTTTTATGAAGTGTTTTATTTAGTGTATTTTATTATATGGAGTGGAACACTGGACTACTATAAAATAAGACAAGGAAAGATTGGAAGCAATGGAGATGTGGATTTGGAGAAGGATGTAGAAAGTAGATGGGAAGATAGTTGCGAAATGAGGAAGTACTGGGGAGAGTGGGTGAAGATTGGAAAATAATAAAAACTTTAATAAAAGAAAAATAAATTAGTTAGGACATGTGATGAGAGCCTGTTGAAAACAGCTATAGAAGGAAAAGTTAGTTGAGAGAGAGGAAAGAGAAGAAAAAGACTTTAGATGGATAATGATCGGAGGGAAGTACGAAATAAGAAAATGACGATAAAAACAAAGAGGTTTAGCGGAAGACTGCACCAAGGCCTGCCTGAGGGCAGAACACCCTTGATGATGTATAAGTTAATATTTATTCATTAACTATACGCCTTTTGAACAATAATATACAACTAATTTATAGCGTTATTAATTGGTATATATAACGTATAGTTTGTTGCCAGCTACCATTTGTTATGATTAAAAAGCTGCTATTAATATTTGGATAAAGATCCAAAAGTCATGATGGCATATTAATTGAATAAAAATGTGAAGTGATCTCCTGTCACAAATCTAAGTCCAATCCATCAAACCATTTAAAACTTTCTTCACTGATTCTGTTTATGCTGGCTAATCCTCCGTAAAATAGCGTAGGGGCACTCTGTAACTGTGTGATCCATTGTTTGGATAGACTCCTCGCAATCACATGACTGATCTAGTGTCAATCCCCTTATATGGGGATGTGATATTGTTCGCGTGCACAGAAAATGTTTGAAGCTGTACGTACAGCCTGGGTAGTTCTAAACGAGCAACAAATCTGGTATCTGGACTGTCAAGATATTGTGATCTCCCAGCCATGGCTGCTACAACTAAACATATTTATTGGTATTCGTGTAGTTAAATTAATGGAAAATATCCCCTTATTTTTTTAATGAATATCAAAATAAATCAATTTACAAAATTACTTTAAAAATTCGCCATTTAAGTTACACTTCTAACTGCCCTTTAAACCACTCCAACACAAATCAGAGAAGTTACGTAACATCATATCCCACAATATACGAACGTATTGTCATAGAGCAAGCATCAATAATGTCGCCCACACTAAGCAACAGATTATTCCTAGTTGAGGGTCTTTGATTACGTAAGAACCACTGACATGTGATTGACGATCACATGAGGGAGGGTCATGGCTGTGAACAGCCACCAGGATATCGTCTTCGCCTCTCGGAGCTCTGAGGTAACGTCTGTCACTGATTTATTAATGACCTAAGGTAAACAATGAAACATCTTCGAGGTCTCTGAGTCACAATTATCTCCGCTTAAACTTTGGAACGAGTATCGTAGGCGTGAATTGTTCTTAATGATGCCTAATGATTCAGTAATAAATATGAAAAAAAGGTTGAAGTAGGCTTAGTAACAATAGTTGCTAAAAATAGTGGTCTTCTGAAATAGTTATAATTTCTTTTTATGACAAAGTACTTATACAAAAATCCTCCCATCAATGATTAAGAATGAGATTAGATTAGGTTATAGCCTTGAAAGATGAAACTTCTGCTTTTTGAACTTAATGTGCAGGGCAAAAGCAAAACATTATTTTTTTTTTTTTAACAACTTCAATTTACTATTCGTTTCTTTATTTTCTTTTTTGTTTTTTTAAGAATATTGTATCATTCATGGTAGAATTTTGATCCAAATTTGACACTTTTGCGTAAATTTATTTTTATTATGATTCCTCTGTGATTTCTCTAAGTCAAGGTCGTTTGACAAAAATCTGTTGCCGTAATATATGTACCTTTTGTCCAAATGTTATATTGTAGTGTTGTTGTGTTAATTTTCCACGTCTTTAATATTTTTTTAAAATAAATTTGTTAAGGAACTTTGTTTTGTATTATTTCACTATCCGTTTGAGGCTCATTAAATATATCTTAAATCGACGTATTTGTTGGGATTCGGGTTTACATAAGCCCCTAAACATGTACGAGTATATATTTTATAGTATACATTTTATAAAAATGATTTATCAAGCATTAATAGTTTTATGTTGTGAGATCGAATAAAAGAGGGGTCGGTAAACATCGAGAACTGGAGGTAAGCACTAGTAGGGTAAGAGATATAATGGTGTTTGCTAATTTTCTAGATTTTTTTCTAGTTTGATATATCACGACTTTAATGTTACATTAAGTTTTTTACCCGGTCAGCACTAATTTAACAATAATGTTACTTTTTACTGTTGAGGGATCTAATTATTAGGTGTTATCTGGAGGACTATTTCTTGATAGATTGAGAACATTCAACTTTTTCTTATTTATATGGTTATAACTTCCACAGTTTACACAATTAGGTATGTCAATACTGTGCAGAGAGCAAAAACTGTACATTAACCAAAAGAGAAAATGTGTCAACCACTTATTTATTTTACATAGTTACCAAAGTGGTTAGGTAAACAAAAAGAAAACATTAAATATAAACATATGCTGTCAAAGTCCAGTTCATACCCCACCATGTGAACCACTTTGGTTCACAAATATAACACGTTTACACTTGAAGCAGGAGTGAAATCTTCGTTACTGGTCTTAAGGTCTGTCCGTTAGCAGTGTGTAGACGGACAACTCTTTTTAGACCATCCGGCCCGGAGGACCAATGTTACTTTTTGCTGATGAGAGATCTAATTATTAGCGTTACCTGCAGGACAATTTCTTAATATAGTGAGGAAACTCAACTTTTGCTTATTTGTATGGTTATAACTTCTATTATTTATAACCAGACAAATAATAAATAATGGAAAGCATAATGTGTCAGTTTTAAATTTAATTATTTCGAGTATTTTGAATGTCCTCATTCAAAGGAAGGTGTAATGCCACTCAACCACACCTCTCACTGTACACTGCACTTGTGAGTTCTATAATCGTTGCATTCTGGATTTTAATTTCAGACGTTTGTTATTACAATACTTTGACAAACTATCATTGCACTATGTTTAAACCTGAAAACATATAGATTGTGAATTAGTGTTTAACAGAGTCAAAGTCATATGAGCATCCTGGACACATGCTTAATGATTTTGCTGAGACACATGCCAACATCTTGTTATGAGTTAACTAAACAGGCAAAAACCCGTATTAATTAACACAGGGTGATCCTTAATCCTTACTATACTTCCTTATGATCCATGAAGAAATGTCATAGATACATATTTCATTCAAAACAAAATTACCTACTATATCCCTTTCTACCAAAGTCAAAATATTTATAAATACTGTTTTAAAATTTGTATTGACGTTTTGTATTGCATCCTGAGGTCACAAAACATTGGTGTCGTAGTTTTTGAAGACACGACACCTAAACGTGCGATGGAGATGAACCAGTGAGCTCATTACGGACATTTTCAGTGTCACGACATCTTCCCTGAGAAGGTTGGAAGTGAGCCTTGGCTTTTATGTAGTGATTAGAGTCGGTACTACGATACCTGTGTGCGTGCAAGGTTGTTGGGGTACTGAAAGTGTTACTGTCACGAGAAAGGTTCATCACTAGAATGCATTTTGGCGTTCAATGCCGACTAGTCATAATTTATGCATTACAACTGAATCAGTTTTAGAAGGTAATAATTAACAGATACTGTCACCGCAAGTGTATTACCTAAAAAAAGTGTTATATTCGTCGTTACAAAACAACGTATTTATTGAACAATATTGTAACTTGTCTTTTTAGAACGTGGTGAAGTAAAATCATGGATATAAAAAGGAGATTTTGTTATTTATGACATATATATTTCCTGATTAAATAACGACCTATTTCCTTCTTACCAGTGTTTTGCAAATGTGACCAAATACCTTTGAGGTTGAGTGTTAGAGAGTATTTTTATTCCTTATATATTCACTGATTAGTTAACGACCTATTTCCTTCTTACCAGTGTTTTGCAAAAATGACCAAATACATGAGGTTGAGTGGTTGAGAGGATTTTTATTCTTAACACCACTTCTTAATTAAAAGCATTTTTTTCATTTCTTTTCAAATACAGTTTAGAGAATTAGTTTGATTGAAAAGAACTGTGTTTTGTAATACTTAATTATTGAAAAGTGTATTTGAGTAAATTATGAAATTTATATTTTAAAAAATGTAGTCTTTAACAGATAAATGATATGAACAGAGAATCTAAGCTTTACGTTTCTGTGTTTAAAATCTTTTCATCACTCTTTTTCACTAGTTTCATTATTAATTCATGTATATATTTAATGTGATTTAAGACACTTTGCCTTGCAGGATAGTGGTGCATTATGGGTTGTTGTAGTCAAAGTAACAGAAAAATAAAGTACGAAATTTGGACAAAAATATTCTTCTGTCTTAGGTTCAAGGTTCCTCTGATCAGATGGTTGAATAAATTTCACATACATGCCTGTAGCCCGTGTGAGATCATAATGCTGTTGGGCGATCTATATCTGGAATCTACATGCTTGTGTATCATTGTAGATTCAAGAGGTAATCATGTAGGCAGAGTTGCACACGTTTTAACAATCAGGCGATGTATTTACGGCAGAATTGCAAATCCTGGGTTACACACAACTGATATTTCTGGACACACTCATAAAGGTAAACATACCCAGTGGCGTCGGAACTGGAAGCGTCTGAACAAACAAACTTAGAACACAAATAAATGCTGTTTAAATATGTATTTTACTATATTCGGTTATTTACAGAATCTCTCCAATTGCCTCCTAGATATCGGCACAGTATTATATCTTCTCAGTGTAGCTAGAATTAGGTAGACCCTGGTTTCTAGTATTGTCTTAAAATTATATATAAATTAAAACTGATCAAATACGTATAAAAATGTGTACAGTAATGTATTTAGTAAATAAAGTGTTTCTAAAAGAAAAATGGCAAGAACCGAATAACAATTTAAAAAAAGTAATTTCATAACCTAACCATCTAAAACTTTCACACCACCATGGAATTATAAAAAAATATTATAGAGAGCATTTTTGACAGGATTACAACTAAATTGTAAAATATTGCCACAAATATATTGTATTTTTATTTACTTACTAATTTCCAATACAGTCAAAGTAGATAAATGGGGTAATAAATAAAAGCTAAATATTTAGAGCAAGTAAAATGAAATTTTAATAAATATTAAATGAGTTAACTGAAAAATATTGTTTGGAAATGAAAACAAACTTCTTTTTAGATTTTCCATTTTTTTTAATAATATACAACAATATGAAAATAGGGTAGTGTTAAAGAGAATATTGAAACTCTCTCTCATCCTAGTGGTGCAGTACATAATAATATACAAATGGCACAAAACAATAATCAAAATAATACTGAAATGGAACTGAATTTTTAAATATATTTCATTAAAACAATTCGTCACTAAAAGAACCAAAACAATTCCACGCTAAAAATATTTAGACTGTAAAATGATCGTTCTGTTAAACAGTAAATATATAAGTACCAGAAAATGAGTATGAATCAAAATTACCTCTCAACATAACACAGTGTTCAATAAAACATCTAACTTCAAAAAGTTTTAAAATAAATGTTCATTAACAAGAATATCGGAATGTTTAAGATATATATCTAAATCATTTCAATATTTAAAAAAAAAAAATAATTTCTTAAATAGTTTGGACAATATAAACACATTCTAGTTTCAGTCATATCTTTAATATTTACGTTCACATACGAATAATTTTATTTTATTATAGGTTGCTACTGTTAAAAATAAATTGAACAACAATTTAGCTATCAAGGTTCAATAAGATAACAGTCAAGATTGTTAGAAATATTTCTCGTAAGGTGCTACAAGATATTAGTTCTTAATTAAAACGTTAATGTATTGTAAGGAACCATAAGGGGGAAATATTCTAACTTTAATAAATATTCTAGTTATGCTCGATCTCCCTGTATAATGTAACTAAAACATAAAAAAAGTCTATGTAGTAAATTTTCCGAATCACGTGTAAAGTGCTCAATCAGTATAAATGTTAACGAGGTTACACCGTGCAATATATTGTAATAATCTCTCCAGACTATTTGTTGCTTTTTTTACACAATATGTCTGATAAGGCAGGTTTGAATTATGTTTAGTAATTCCCACATATCGCAGTACAAACGTCCATTACATGGTTCTGTACTATTTTTCCTTTTTATTATCAGCGAAACAATAATCGAGTCGTGGCTCATGCCGTCACGCCTTGAACCTATCCTTGAACTGGGCTGAGAAGGGCCTTTCATCTAAAAATAACACATAATATGTTCATATGTCAATCTTTTCCAAGTGGAATTTATTATAATATATTATAATGTAAATATCGTAAATGTTATCAAAAAGATTTTCTTAATTACTAGCCCAATATTAACAAAATATAATTAAAAACTAAGACCATTTCCGTTAGATCACTACTACTACTTTGTTTAGGTTATGTTAGATTTGGTTAGGTTATGTTAGGTTTAGTTATGTTATGTTAGGTTAGGTTTAGTTATGTTATGTTAGGTTAAGTTATGTTACGTTAGGTTTGGATTGATTTTGTTAGGATAACCTAAGTTATGGTTATGGAAGTGAATTAACGGTAAAGATCCCAAAACTATTTATTATGATTTTCAGGTTACGGTTGATTTTGTTACTACGCTTTTGCCAAGTTACTACTGCTGTTTTATATATTTGTTTTATTTGTTCTGTATTTGTAATTTCTTGTGTTCTTTTAGTTAATTTTTCTTAGTTTTAGTTTAGTGGAAATTAATGTAATGAGATTAGTTGAGTATGAATGCTGCCATATGCCATTTGGCTTTTTGTAAGTTGTAATAATTAATTTCAAATTTTGATGGAAACACAAGCAACTTCAAACTTAAACAGTGTTAATTTGGTCTTAAGTTTGCCTGCGTGATGGCCTAGTAGATAAGGCTTCTATCTGAGGATTGTATTTTCTAATGTTCAAATCCCCCAACTGAGCAAACGGTCTATACTTAACCCGTTGAGTAAAGTTCACGCACAGGCCTGCAGACCCATTTAAACTGGCGAGTAATGTTAAAAAAGGTAAAAGTGGTTGATAAGCGGATAGAAAAATATTAAAATTACTTACGTGTGTCAATTATTCATTCTGTCCACAAGGTAGAACAGCATTTGATCGTCTGTCCGCAGCTAAAATTACTGATTTTAATATTAAAATCTCAACTATAAATAAATTACAATAATAGTTAACAAATCAACTACATCAGATAGAACGGAATTTCAAGGCTTGCAGAAAATCATATGAGTCTGAAGATTATTTTTGGGTTTTAAATTAAAATATTTTAAAATCTGGGTTACAGAGGAAATTCCCTGATCAAAAAAACATCATCTACCCCAATCTGGTTGGGACATTTACTATAACCACTTTATTACATAATTTTTAGTTGAATCAACAACCTAGTAGAATTTTGTAGTGAGCTTTGATTTCACATTTGTGGATCGAACATGTTTTCACTTGAATATGTATAAGGTAATTGAATTATATGTCCTAGTAGAATTTAGATAAGGTGGTGTTTCATTCTCAAGTTTAGCACTAAAAGCAGGATTCTGTCAGTTTCTGGTCATAAAAACATAACTAGTCAATTGAAACCAGACTTCTCTTATATTTTACATGGGCCAGCAGGCCTGTGCGTAAACGTTACTTAATGAGTGAGGCACCAAACGCTAGCTCAGTTGCGGATTCAAACCTTGGAACTTGCCCTCCACAGTCCGAACTCTTAACCACTGAGCCACCACATTGAGCGGTTTTTTTTATTATTATTTTTTTTATATATATATTTAATGTTACATCAGTAACAAAATAGTATTTTGAAATCTTTTCCGTTGATTCACCACCACTACTTTTTTTGTTTCTGTTAATTCAATATCACTCGACAAGTATTTTATTGCTCTAAAAACTGTTCCCCAATAATGTTTACGTCCACTGTGGTATTTCTTATCCGCTAGGAATCCGGATAAGAAATTAATTAATTAATTAACTTATAAATTAATTTGTGTGTTTTTTATATGGAGGATGCCCAGTTAATAAAACCTTCGTCGTATAGCGTGCCTATATGAGCTAATTTTTGCTTTTTACACTCATTGGACCAACGATTTAACATAACTTCCGTATCATGGCACGAATGTAAATACAACAGCTTGGGGAATGAATCCCGGACTAGTTACAAGGTTTTTTCCCTTTTTTTAGGAGAGGCCGAACTTATTTAACCCTAGTTTGCCCATTCTCCATAGAATATTGATCTGAGTGGAGAACTTATTCAGAAAGAGTAAGGGAACAACCAATACAGTACAAGGTGAATATTACTGATAAAAACTAACAGCTAAGGCCAAGGCTTGAACCTGCGCTATCGATGCGTCAAGGTTCAGAGTCCTAACGCCTTAGACCGCTCAGCTACCGGCTCTCCCTTATTTAATCTCTTACTCTCCCACTTTCAGTACTAAGTGTGTTTCAACATTTTTAAATGTTTAACCTTTTTTGTCTTGCTACTAAAGAATTTATTAGTTGAAGAAATTGTGAAACACTACAATAAATTCATCAAGTTTGTTTCAGCAATGCTTATATCCCTCAATTCAATTCAGTTATGATTAATGTTCATCCAAGTTATCCAAGGGCAACTGGTGTTATGGTAAGACCTTTGCAGAGAGCGTAGTGAATTAAACAAACCCCCCCTCCGGGGGTAGTGTAGACCGCTCAAGGGGAGATTGTTGGCTTACACTGCGGATCAGCTCAGCTTACCACACACGTACACTGCTTCATGCCTCCCTAATGCGCAGTCCCTAGCATAAATCCTGTGACCTGTATTATTTTACCAGGAGGCAATTTAGATAACATATAAAAATATTGTTTTATTCCACCTCAGCAGTATCAATCAAGTGATAATGTGAAATTTAACAAACTGAAGATTCCCAATTGAGTTTACGAATTTTTTTGTATTTTCTACCAAGAAAGGTGCAAACTTTATGAAGTTCCCACAGTTAAGAAGTCGTATATTTAAGTCTGAATTTGTTAAATAAAAGTTTATGAGCTAATTACAATTATATGAACTAAAAATGTTCAATTCATATTTTATATCTATTTTAACTTACAGCCTAGAAACTCTATATAAAAAGACCATAGTAGAATAGAGACATCTGGAATGGAATTGTAAGGACTAAAATAATACAGAAGAACAGACGAGACAGAATAAGAAATACAGACATAAGAGTCCACTTTGGGTGTAATAGAACAGCTGGAGAGAAGATCGGAATGGCAAGGTTAGCATGGTTTGGCCATGTAAGAAGAATGGAGGAAAGAAGAGTGGAAAAAATGTGGTTGAAAAGAGATTTTGATGGCAAAAGAAGACTTGGGAGACCACGAAATAATTGGACGAACGTCACTAAGGAAGACATAATACTCAAAGGACAGCAGCTACAATAAATTGAGGAAGACAGAATATACATGGACAGGAGAAGGTGGAAGAGGCACACCCTGAAGACTGGAGCTGCTAAACCGATGATGATGATTCAAATTGTAACTATTTTGTTTATATCTTTGTTCAAACTGATCTTCTACGTTTACAAGTAAAGACAGTTAAACTATAAAACGTACCACAAATGTAGAAATAACCAAAGAATGTGGGATATTCCGTAAAAGAACTAAAAATATTTATTTTTAAACTTATTGATTTATTGGATGAGAAATTAAACAATTAAGAAATCTAAAACATGGGAAGAATATTTTAATTTTTTTCCTGAACTAAATTCTATCTAGCTCAAAAATCAAATATTATAATCATAATGCAAACTAACTGAAACGAAATTAAATTAAAGGAGAAAAATCATTAAACATTGTTCATAAACTGGTTTAAACTTCTTCATAATAAAAAGAATAATGCGATGTAATATAAACACTTTTATGTAACTTGTTTGTTATCATTCAAAGATCATTCAAGATTCTGTCTTTTCAATTATGAAGAAAGTCTATACTGTACATTGATGTAAATAGTAATGTGGGAGGTCATTTTAAATATAGTTCTAGAAAGTTAAAAACATTACAGGTATAATATAACTTCTTGTAACCATCACAAGTATTGTAGTCAGTTCATAACATAATTTAATAGTAGGGGGAAAAAATTAAATTAAAAAAAAAAAAAATAAGACAGATTTTCTTTCCATTGAAAATATAAAACAGTGTGCGGAAAAATTTAAAAAAGTAAATATGTAAAACAGCCATAGGGATTGAGAACTTAAGGATTAAGTACACAGTCTGAAGAAGTCAAGCCAGTAAGGTAGGGACTTATTTAAGGGTAGAAAAGGGGAGAACCAGTACAGTGCAAGGTAAACACTACTGATAAAATTGTCGAGTCCAGGTCAGGATTGGAACCTGCACAATCCTAACGCCTTTTATTGCTCGGCCACTGATCTCCCAAAGCACTTTCTCTCTTTTTAAGAAAGAGGTTTTACTACTAAACAGTTCAGGTAGTAAATTTTTCAGAAAGTATACAGTTCTGTTTCCTTTCGTTCATGATCCATTTATGATCCTGTATCTTCATGCTTCAAGTTCCATGAACAAACCCTCTAACTGAGAAGACTCCATACCTCACAGGAACACTAACGCCGTCACGAGTTCCACAAACTATCACTTCCTGCTGACCACTAGGGACTCTCCGGTGCGTGTCACGGCCCATCGGCATTCGGGGCCAAGGGTGAGCCGTACGTGAGTCACTGGAACTCCTCGCCGACTGATAACTGATGAATGATGGATGTTGGAGGAGGAAGTGGTCGTTGCTGTTTTGGGAATGACATCAGAGATTTTTTGTCCGTATTCATGGTCACTACCGTATAGTTAACATTCTATATCCAGCCAAAAATTAAAGTTTTTTTTCTTCATTATCTATATTCTCTGCAGCATCTTTTATGAAGAGATTGGCATTCAGTGGAATAACTTATGAAAATAAAAACAGAACATTAATACTAGTTGGAACTTAAATTGCAACACGGAACTGAAATAAGAAACTGGGTTGGGTAGGAAAAAAATTCATCATACCATGTTTGTGACTAAAATAGAAAATTCATTTTACAATTCATTTTATTTCAAATTCTTTTTCTGGTTATTGGTGGCTTTCTTGGTAAAACTATAATTTGGATACCAGTGTTCGATTTCAAATAACAATATCAAACAGAATTATAATCTGCAAACAAATATAAAATATGAAAAAGAAACAACGAAAATCGTCTAAAACTGTCGCTAATAAACAGGTACAAAACGTAAATTATATAATGACTGTTAGAAAATTAAAAAAAAAATATTAAAATGTGTCCATAAACAACAATCCTAAACATAACCTGACATATCAAATGTAAAAATTGAATCCAAAGTAGCAAGTACAATACATGAACTCCGAACAAAAACTATAAATAAAGCACCCTAAAGAATTAATTCCAAACAAAACTGTAAATAACTGGTCTCAAATAGTAAAAAAACTAAATATAATATCAAAAAATAATTAAACAATAAGTAACAGACTGTAACTAACTGTAAAAAGAAATTGACAGAAGAAGAAACACGACTTTTAAATGATAAACCGTACTTCTTATTATGAATCCGCATAGTCATTCAAATAATTTGTTCATGAAAGTATGCAGATAAATATCGAACTACATTAAAAAACAATATTTTTTACTAACCAACCCATGGAATAGTATAGGTGCTAAGCTGTTGGTGCTTATAGTGCCTAGTAGTCCAGACGTATATAAGTTATAACTTATAATGGTTAGTGAGTTACTGATGAACTCGCCGTTATAAAGTCCCATGCATTACAATATTGATACTCCTATCGCAAAAAAGAGATAAATCGAATGATTTCATAATTAAACTTAATCGACTTATTTGATAAGTTAATATCGTATCGTTAGTCTAGAAAGATGAAATTTGCAGTTGAGTAATATTTTTATACTTTGTATGAAAGTATAAATGAGAACAACGAAATTTATCCTATTATACGTAATCACCATTAGGAGCGTGTACTAAAATGAGTCCCTTAACAACAATGCAAGATATAAACCTGATACACTAAGTGGAAAAATGAGTCTTAAATGTTTAGTACCGATTAGTATTAAAGGTAATGGTGGTAATTGGTGTAAAGACAACTTTCCTGCGATTCCGTTGTGAAAAATAGTCCGTTCAATATTCTCAAGAAGAGGTAAACTTTAACATTATTTTTATAATTATTATAATGATTTATACGGAATAGAATGTTTTGTGTTTAGGTTATGCTTTATTACTCATATTAAGATAATTAAAACAAAAATATTCTTTCGTCTGTCAAGTATTTAAAAATTATACTATCACGTTAATGATTTTACTGAAAAATGTTTGATTTTGTATTTAATTTATACATTTTCTTATACCCTTATTATTCATATTGTACTTGAACATTGCTTTTCAAACATAATTCTCAACAAAAGGTCCTTGAACAGATCAAGCTTTGAATTGTTTGTTAAGAGTCTATTAATGTACTAATTAATAAAATACTAATTAAATTTTAAGGTTAAGTGGTAGAGAGGGTTTTGCCAGCCATAACTTCACCTCTTGAGAAATAAAGACATACTTAATTTCAATTTTAATTGCTCTATAACGGTCAATTACTTTCTTAAGAATGCGATAGCCCTTACAAACTTATAATAAACTTTTTAGGCATGAATTTATGTGAAAATGCTTACTATGCTTACTACTTTTCATTAAAAAAAATGTAATAACTCAAAACTATTACAGTTAGGGACATGCGGTTTGTACTATAATATTTTGAATTTCAATTCACATATTTTCTTAAAATCAAATCAAAATCGGTAAAGCTATAAAAAATTACATTTAAAAAAGTGGAAAAGATTGTCTAGAGATATTGGCTAAATACACCTTCATACAAAAATTTACAAAAATTGATCCAACCGTTTGGTCTCCAACGATCTGCACATACACACAGACAGACACGCACTCGGACAGACACCAACATTCTTTTTTTTCAACCCACCTTTATGGGTTCAGTGTAATGGATTTTTAGACCAAGTTGTAAACAAAATTTTTTGAACAATCACAATACTTTCTATGTACTAACACATATGGGAGAAAGTAAAAAGGGCTCAATATTACACACAAAAAAACATTTATTGTTCATTAGAACAATTCTTCACATATCAAATGACACTTGCTCAAGGGATATGATCATTATTATGGGCCGAATCATTAAAAAGAAAACCATGTTTTTGGCATAAAACGGTCCAATTAATGAATTCATGATTTCCGCTTTATACATTTGATTATTGACATGAAGTATAAATCAAAGAGAACTTTTGTTAAGTTCTTTTCTTTGCGCAATACATTCTTAAAGTTTCTACTCATTATAATTTACATCTTTTTCAAGTAAAATTTCTTCGGAGTGACACTGAAGCTTAGAGTAGATGAGAATAAATTGTTAAAAGATATTTTTGCTGATACACATATGATGTTGAAAAACAAGAACATCCTTAAACTCTTGTGATGTCTTATATGATAGCAAATATTACACTCCAAGTGCCGGTTGGTCTTAAACACCTTGTATAAGGGATGGCAATTTCAAATATCATAATACATATTTCAAGGAGAGGCCAATCTCCTCTTTAACATCTGGTCTTTCCCAAAATACTATTGATCTACATGTGGAGAACTAATTCATGTAGAATTAGGGGATAACCAGTACAATACAAGGTAAATAATACAATGACCTTGGTTGATAAAAACCAACAGTACAGGCTAGGATTCTAACATATGCCATATCTCAACTCATGGCACTTGGTCTCCCTTATAGAACCATATGTTAAGTGACGATTTCAACTACTCACAGTGAACTTCTTTATTTAAGTCTACTTTTAAACATTTAGTTTGTCATAACAAAATTATCTTATTATAAATAAGGTGTGTGTAACGGATACGTATAAATATAGAATAAATAAATTTGTCTTCCTAATGTTAGTTAAGACATTATAATAATAGTAACTATAAAAACTCACTTAAAAGCTCCAACACATTTTTGACGTACCTGTAAACAAAATCAATTATTAGGCTGTATAAAAAACAAAACTAACAAAGACATTTGGTACTATTAAAACTTGATGTTTAAACTACTCTATGTAGTACACGATTTGAAAATGTGTTCCTAAAAGTATGACAGGCTTTCTCAACTACTAATAATGATATATTGGATCTTTTCCGTTCATTCATAACACTAGACTATTTTTTCCGTTAGTTCACTACCACATGATAAATATTCTATTGCTCTCAAAACTGTGCCCCAATAATTTTTGCGTTCACTGTTAGTGGATTCCTTATCCGCCAGAAATCCGATATCGCTGGCCTTATCTTATCGCTTTGCAAGAACTTACAAACGGAGAGTGCATTCGGTGGTAAGTCAATCATTGGATTAACCCGTTTGTGATCAACTTTGGGAAGCCACCTAACCTAAACTGACCTAGTCTAACCTATCCGTAATTGCGATAAAAAAATTATTGGTAATGAAGTAACGGAAAAGGTCTGATATATTTATTTATCAAAACTATACATTACATACAACAATCGCAATTTGGTAAATTGAGTACCCTTTGGCATATCCCGAATAGGGTTCCCTCAATCACATTAAACATAAAAATAAGAAATCAAACGTGTCAACTCAAAACCACATTAGAAATTACAAAAATGAACTGATAATAATCACTTCTAATACTGATTAAAATCCATCTAAATACAACAATTACATACCACTTTTTAAATTCTACCAAAAACACAACAAAACAAAGAAATTTATAGATTGAACTCAACCTGTATTTTTATAACATGTTTCAAAATAGGACAACGCAGTCAAGATAAATAAATATTGAATTTACATAACATTTCCTCTTTTAAACACTCTTAATTGTACGTTACATTTACGATCCAGAAATAAAATATATTAGTTTGACACATTCTACTTTGTCCATTTCTTATTTTTATTATTTTATGCAACTTTATTTATTTATAATTTCATTTACGATAGTTTTTAATACTATTACTCTATTTTTTTTAAGTTCCAAACACTTATGCACCATAAACAACCATATCTATTACATACGTGTACACAGACGAATATAAATTAATTTATTCAAAACAATTTCATAGTTATGATGAACATGTTAAAAGTCGTTTGAAAAAGCATAAATTACTGTCAAAATGCAAATGTTATGTAATTATTTATGTTACTCTGAGAAACACTCACTAAAAGTAATTTTCATAAAAAATGTTGGTTCTAGAAATTACTAGGCTGATAAAAGTACAGCAGGGAATCAAGACATTAACTTCTAATTACATTGGAGAGGCATGTAACATTATTTTTCGTACGTTTGTTTATACTTATTGTAGTACTTTGTTTTTATTTTCTGCTTTATTACACATTACTGGCTCAGTGCTGTAACCCAGCTACTTGGGGATAAAGTGCTGTAGAGATTGTAGGTGATTAGTTCTATGCTTGGTGTCCGCTCAATGGTTGCTATCGCCATGGACACTACTAAGGAAGTCTGGGATGTCCATGTTGGTTGGTAGTAAGTTGTGTAGGGGAGAGAACTGAGTATCAGGCTTCTCAGTCAGCTGAAAATCTGACCAGTACTTCGTGGTCCGAACCAATACTACTTGCCCGGCTATTGGGCTATTAATAAAATACACTTTCTGAGCATAATTTTATTTATTTATTTATTCATAAGACGCCGATCGTCCAGATATGGGCGAATATGGATTTCGAATGAGTGTGATGAATGTAGATTAGCGAATGTAGTTGGATTAGTCCTGTTAGTCTGTTGGGTTGGCTCTGCAGGACTCTCCAATAACATTGGAATATCAACTATCACTAAACGTCTACAAATTGTGATACCAGAGGCTTAATTAAACTAGGGACCTGTCAATATTGTGTTAAGTAGGTTGAGTAACTGGATGTCGTATCTCTGATTTACACTTCTCTAAGGATGTTATTAACAGAACGCATCTGTGTCTGCCGTAGGGGATGTAATAAACTAGGGACCTGGCAATATTGTGTTAAGTAGGTTGAGTAACTGGATGTCGTATCTCTGATTCACACTTCTCTAAGGATGTTATTAACAGAACGCATCTGTGTCTGCCGTAGGGGATGTAATAAACTAGGGACCTGGCAATATTGTGTTAAGTAGGTTGAGTAACTGGATGTCGTATCTCTGATTCACACTTCTCTAAGGATGTTATTAACAGAACGCATCTGTGTCTGCCGTAGGGGATGTAATAAACTAGGGACCTGGCAATATTGTGTTAAGTAGGTTGAGTAACTGGATGTCGTATCTCTGATTCACACTTCTCTAAGGATGTTATTAACAGAACGCATCTGTGTCTGCCGTAGGGGATGTAATAAACTAGGGACCTGTCAATATTGTGTTAAGTAGGTTGAGTAACTGGATGTCGTATCTCTGATTCACACTTCTCTAAGGATGTTATTAACAGAACGCATCTGTGTCTGCCGTAGGGGATGTAATAAACTAGGGACCTGGCAATATTGTGTTAAGTAGGTTGAGTAACTGGATGTCGTATCTCTGATTCACACTTCTCTAAGGATGTTATTAACAGAACGCACCTGTGTCTGCCGTAGGGGATGTAATAAACTAGGGACCTGGCAATATTGTGTTAAGTAGGTTGAGTAACTGGATGTTACTCAACCTACTTAGATACGACTGGAGAATACCATTGTACATGTATGTGCGGGTCGGTGGGTGAATACCAATCTACGTGAAAGGGTGGGTGGGTGAATACCACTGTACGTGTATGGGCGGGTGGGTGGGTATAAATTACACTGGTGTTTGGTTGTGAATCAGATGGTACGCGAGATCAGTACTGTATTCGAGGTGTCCACTTTCGGTGTTTGTTCAACATTATCATACCGCCTTTGCATTATCCAACCAGAAGCAACAACTAAGCCTATCATATGGAAAGTCATACGTACTGTCCACTTTTTTGTTCTTGCTGATAGACGGTAATAAGAAATTATACGATCAAATAGATCGACGCCACCCATTTTGGCATATTGTTGTACGCAGCCCCTTCTTCATCGTCGTCGTCTTCGTCATCCTGTAGAACATCATCGATCCTGGGTGAAATCACGAAAGTAGAATCGTCTTCATCCGAAAGGTCATCAATGTCTGAATCATCGCTGAATCCCTAACGATTGCAATACCACCCATAGCTCTGGAGATACGACTAGCCAACCCAACAGACAACCCAACAAACTAAGGCCGACTATACCTTAGAAAGTGTCATTAATTAATAGCCCAATGACAAATGAACAGCTGATGATTATCAGCTGATCCTTCTCAAAATATATTGACTTTGATTGGGATCGAACTGAGAACCTTTAGCACATGAAGCTGGGATTGAACCAATTACGCTACCGACCAATTCGATCTCAGTTAGTAACCAGACTACACATGTCATCGAACTCATCCTACATTAATATAATCGTTCATATTCACCTTAAAATACACAAATAGGTCGGTGTATAATTTTTTAGAATAATCATAATATTCTACCATCATGAAAATAACAAAACTCATTCCAACACGTTAATGGTTTAAACTGGATATTTATTGATTTTCTTTTCTTGCTAAAGCTCTGTCCAGAGGAAAGTTGCGTTTATTTATAATCGTGTGATATAGAGAGCTAGTAACGTTGAGTAAATGAGCTGCGTCAGTTTCGATGAGTTTATTTTAAAGCAAGAGCTTAATTTGAAGAGCTTAAACTGAGATAAACCTTACCCGGAATCCTGGTTTATAGCCGGGCAAAGTTTGGCAAAGCCCGCTGATCTTAATTAACTGCCCTTATTGACAAATACTCCAATATCAAACAGTTTTATGGAGTTAATTACAATTTATTTTAGGGAATCTGAAATCACGAAACAATATTTTTTTTATTTTTCAGTTGTTTAAGCCACTTTATATTTAGTGGATTTCGTTCAATGAACTCTAATATTATTTAATTACTAATGGATTTTAAATTAATAAAAATTAGTTAAGGTTGGAAATTCAGATGTTAGTTTATACGTTTTAACTTGATATTTAATTTAAAATGAAAATAAGTAGCAGTAAATGAGAAAAATCAGTAACTCTGGAATGAATAAAGATGAACTGCAAAAAAATTTTTTCAAAGGTAGACTGTAAATTTCAACAAAAGATATAAAAACCGCGTAACAAAGATATAAAAACCTTTAAAAATAAGAAGCGTGAAACTCAAATATAGAAAAACATATAAAAGTTTTTAATAAGGGTAAGTGTATGGGAAAATTATATCTTTTTAACAAAAATTCAAGGATCGTTAAAAAAATTATAAATGAACAAGTTGAAAATGAAACAAGTTGTTTACCGTTTCCAAACAATGTTCAGAAGAAAAAAAACTCTTTCTGGAACTATAATGTGTTGTATTAAGAATAAAACCAAATTAACCTTATATACATAATAAACTCACCACAATATGTAAACATAAATATAGTAATAATACATATTCAGGGAACAACAAACCGTGAAAATCTTTTCCCTAAACATTTTCTTCCTTTTTAAACTAATATTTATTTTAAATTATCTGATTTATTTTTTAAATGATTTATTTTTATTTAAAATTTATGTTTTACTTCTTGTATTTTTAAAAAGCACAAGAGAATAGCTCTGTCAATGCACATTTGAACATTTCTCAATAGAATTTCATTTACTATCTGATTAATATTGAATTAACCTCGAGGACTCGGAAGAATTTTCCCTATGTAGGGGTCGTGATATGCTGTTGCCTCATAGACACAATCAGCTGATCTGTGACAGGGTCGGTCGTGTAAAACTGAAGGTTGCGTGTGCATCAGTATTCCAACGGCGTACAGACCAGCTGTGAGTCATGTTAGCATTTAAGGAGGTCACGTGACCATCCTGATCCTTACTACAGGATGAAACACGTTATTTTTCAGTTTTACAGGTTCACTAACTTACCAAATCGTTATAAAAATGTTCTATTTTATACAAGATATAATTTAACAATAAAAAATATTGAATTACATTACTATATTATTATTGAATTTTGCATAAATTATTACAACCTATCTTCTTTATTTTTTAAATCGTTCTACAGAAGTACACTTACAATCATTATTATAATCTGTTTGACATGACTTGTTGAGTTCGTCATCTAATACCCTCAAGGAAATTAGCATGCATTTTTTCTAACTACATTTAAAGTTGAAATATTTGCATCAAACCATTTTTTTCTTTTTAATTGTTCATATATTTATCTCAATCGTTCACAAAAATAGAGTCCTAATCTTTTCTCTCAAACAATACTAGAATATCATATGCCAATGGGTAGAATGTTATTATCTGATATAAGAATATTATTAATGTATGTTAAAAACAAAAGTGGACCAAAAGCAGTTCCCTTTACTAACCCGTATTCTATAGTTTTCAGATTTCCTTTTACTCCATTTACTGTCGAGTACTAAATTGTTGGTACGAGTAATGGATTAATTATTAGGCATGGTATGTGCCTTCCACTAGACTTCCCCCACTTCCTCCCCCTCTAATATCCTTTTCCTCCATTCTTGAATGAAATGATCGATATAGGATTGAACTTTACAAAGGAAGTGCTAAGAATGTGAAGACAATTTTTTTAAACAAACCTAAAACGATATGTACATTATAACTATCTCGTCGATTTATGTGAATAAGTTTACAGAATTAAATTGACAAATCAATTAAAAAGTAAAAGGTTAATAAAGTACGACACTCCACTACACATCATTTTATAAGATAGACGTATAGTATGATTGCATAGTCTATACAATTCATTAAGCCAATTATTTTCAAAACCTATTATATTTAATTCTTTTAGACAACATAGTAAAATTCAATAATTTTGAATTAATTGTTTTCTTTTTTTCAAATGATCAAAATCCCTCTAGTAGAAGTGAAAACGTGATACATTATGATCTATCAATTGTAAAAGCCATACGTAAATATTTGCCAGCGGGTAGAGTCGATGAAGACCTGTATTTTAAACAGTTGTATTATGGATGACTTAACAAATGTAATGAAGATCGAACATAAATTGGCATTGTTTTTTAAATTTGTTAATGATGGAATATCGGATGGGGAAGACAAAGGTTGTTGGACATTTGCCATCATTACGTGAAAATACCAATCACGTCGTTTCGATTTGGTAAAACCCAACCTTTTTCAAGTGCTAAAACTAAATTACATCTACACAAACATGTTATAAAACTACGTTCTTAAACTAGTAAACTTATCTACATTAATAATTATCTACATTTTAACCTAGATCATAGAAAGGAGTACAACAAAATGAACTTCTGCTAAATATAAAAATGTTAAAAAGGTTAAATTAATGTAACCAATTAGGCGCTACCAAGGTCACGAAATCAACGAAAAAATGTTAAAACACAATTTAATTAATATTGAAATCAGACTGAAATAAGATTACATTAACTAATCATACATAAAATAAATACGAGTATAAGGTACCTGAAAACACTATTAATTTAAAATAAAATTAACATAACAAAAATAATATAAATTTTCACATAATGATGGCAAATGTCCAACAACCTTCGTCTTCCCCACAAATTAACAGTTATATCACGATTCTAAGGTAACTATTTTAACTCTTCAATTATAAAAAAATAACTAAGCTAAGGAAACTATGATTATTAATATGACGTATGATTGTGGTCTATTTATCAACAGAACTTTAGTGGTAATTAACAAATTGTGTGAATGAAACACAATTTTTCTTGTTTAGACGAAAATTGTTCGATATCTAGTTGCAACAATAAAATGTAAGTCAAGTCTTACTTAACAGTTAGAAAGTGTGAACACAAATTTATTACAATGTAAGTAAATAAATATGCTAATATTACGTTTACTGATTTCGGGACCTCACGTGTACTATGCTTCATTCCTTTGTGAATGACTCTGGTCTGAGCGTGGTAGTAATGGTTTAAGGAAATCTATCACCAACATATTTGTACATTTTTTACTTATACTGTAGTAAATGTGTGTGCTGTTACGTTCAGTCGTTTTATATCCAAACCAAAACGTAATATGCTGGTTCAGGAAGTATTTTAGTAAGTTATTAATTTTTTTTTTTAATATAGTTAATATTTACATAGGTAGTAGTTATATACAAGATATTTTCCAACAAATAACTAATTTAAAAAAAAGTAAAACTGATAATAAGACTAAAAAGTGTGCATTCTCATTTTATTCACTCACAGAAATACACCTTTTTACAAACGCTCTTAAATGAGGCGGATGGATACATAATTACAGAATACTTACATAGAAATCAGAATACATTAATAACAGTGATTTTGTACAATGTAAATATGATGTGTATACAACAAAAATAAATTCATCCTGTAATTCTGATATCGTAATAGAATTAGCAGATAAATATAAGAAAACAATAACAAAAATACCAACAACTTTAATTTGACTTAACAATCAACAGTTACAACTTCATTGGTACGACTGAAACAACAACACTAGTAAATAATGTTTATAAAAACAACGATAGTAAATTTTCATTGAACATAACAGCAATATAAACTAAAGCAACAATAACAGCAAAATTAATTTAAATTAACATCAACAACAAAATATTTTAAATATAACTTTTCATCGTTATTCTGCTGGAGTTACTAATGATTGATTTGTTCTTGAGCAGATATATACTGGGACCAAAATAGTCAAGCTATGGGCACACCTCGTTTCCAGTTCAAAACAACAGTGGGACTGTACTATAATGATAATATTTTGTTATGTACACTGGTGTATAGAGAATATCTGATGATGTAGATGGTACATCATCAGATATTCTCTATCAATGATCCGCAGAATGTATGGACAGTCTATCAGGCCGTTCAACATCTTAAATAAGAAGATAAGGTCCAATACTGTTTTACGGGAAGATAATGATGCCAGATGAAGAAACAGTTTCATTATCAACATTCAACCCAATTTGACACTCGCCATTCTCAGAAGACGTTTCTGTACACCTTCCAGCAAAGCACAACCGAGTACTTCAGCAATGGTCCAATGGTCATCCAAGCGCTACCAGTGGGTTCTAATGGGCGAGATGAAGATACGCTGTCGACTTGTTCGATGAATCTGAAAGAATTCGAAGAATCCTAACAGCTTTATTACAAAAACTCTGTATATGCGCACCAGGATCTAGATTAATTGTTTGTTAAAATATGACTCTGAGGTCCTTCATCCTGCTTACCCTGGTGATATAAACCTTGAAGTGCGCTGTTAAAATTTAGCACTCGAGTTTTCCTTGCAAAAGTAATAGCTGCACACTTGGTAAGGTCCAGTTCACTTTACCAGAAACCAGTTCTCAATATGTTTCGAAGGTCATCATGTAATTTCAATGCATGTTCATTTGAAGATATCTCCCTGAAGACTTTCACGTCATTGGAAAACAGAAGGAATTTGCCATTTATACAATCTAAAAAGGAAAGGCCCCATGTGAGATACTTGAGGCACCCCTTAGACAGCACGTATGGGTTCGGAAAGGGCACATCCATATCTAACTCGTACGATACAATCCGTCAGGTAAATGTGGAACCTCTGTAGTAGAACGTCATCAATTCCCAAAGCATGGAGTTTGTTGAGCAAATGAGGATGACTGATCCTATCAAATGCTTTGAAGTAGTCTAGGTACACACAGTCTAGCTGATTACCATTTAAGAATCTGAACGAAATCTGATTTGTAACAGAACGGAAACATTACAAATTTAAGACTGTTTGAAATTCAAATCCATTTGAATTCTGCCAATATTCACTATTTATGTGATGTATTAATATGAAAGTAGAATTAATACTGAATCACCATTGCATAAAATACATGATAGCGTTGAGAAAATAGACTAGTACATCGCAAGAACTCTATAGCATACGATAAAAGGATACTTGCTTGAATCGTTTAATCGATTAGTATTTGAAGTACTGGGTAGACAGAGTAAAACTTATTTGATTTTTCCCCTTTTGGTGTTTTCCATAAATTAATTTACATAATTGTTTGCAGCTAGAGCGTTATAAAATTAGTTTACAATTTAAATATAGCTGAGAGGAACTCATTCAGGAACCTAGTGACATTAAATCTTTGTGTATGTATGTGTGTGTGTTTTTTTTATTTTATTAACAAATATACTTTTTAACAAATTTTAGGTAATGTACTGACCCTCATTCATGATATAAAATTTGTTCGTAAATCACTATGGTGGTTAAAAGTCACTATATCGGAAAGGCGTAAATGAAGACATACATTAATTGACAAAGTGGCCAGAGTGGCTTCCCACGGGGTGTCAAGTGTACACATTGCTTGTTGCTAAACACGGAAATTGCTCCCAAGGCCGGACCTTTCGCTTACTTCCCCTTCCTCCCTTACTTTACATAATACCCTTACCCTTCCCTTCTTAAATGTGAAATCAATTTTAAAGGATAAAGTTTATGTTAAGTTTTTATGTTCCTTTTTAGGTGTATTGGGTTGTAGGGCTGTTATAAGTCTTAAAATGCCAATTTATTGTCTAATTAAGATGTACAAATAAACATCCTAGAAAAATGCTGCATAGTTATCCTATGAAATGTTCTCATCCAAATAGTGGCTCATCATAACATGAATAAAATAACCACTATTTGTTACAACAAGATCTTTACCTATTGAGTCGGATAGACATGTTTTCTGCAATTTACAGGTTTTGGTTACGTTGTTACGTCTGCTTCATCCCTGAGTCCCACGTACAACTACCTACAGTGGTATTGACCCACCCGCCCACCCATACACGTACAGTGGTATTGACACACCCACCCCATACACGTACAGTGGTATTGACCCATCCACCCATACACGTACAGTGGTATTGACCCACCCGCCCACCCATACACGTACAGTGGTATTGATACAAAAAGTGGTTACTGTTCATACATTCGCTCATCATCCTCGAACAAAATTCATACTCCCCCAACATATTGTTGATTGGCGTCTTAATAATTAATAAAATAAATGCTTTAATTGTATACAAAGCCAAAGTGTGCTAATAAACATATTTATCTTATATTATAATTATATTATCTTATTATATAAAAAATATAAGATAACTTCATTTTGTTTTTATAACCAGCTTCATTCAGTCAGTGAGTGATATCTTACTTACATATACATAAATTATATTAATATTGTTTAAATATAACGAAACCGCTGTTCATAATAGTCATTAATAACGTACTCTGACTTGATATGTAAATATTTTTTTTTATCTAAGAAAAATGTTTTTTTTTTTTTTGTAAAATGTTTTAAGGAATTTTAATTTTTATAGATATAATAATTACAAATCATATTTTTTTCATGCCTGGTTACCAACGAAGTTCATAATCATATAGATCACCTCTACCCACACATTATTTAACAGTCTGCAGACCCTGTCGGCCATGTTGGTTTTAATCCCAAAAGATCAATGTTATTTGCAAATCCATATTTGTTCGTTATTTATTGACCAAAAGTTATGTATGAGGTGTCATTTTAAACGTTATCATATTTCGCATTGGGTTTTCTTTTGATATTTTGAATACATCCGCCTAGCTTTGAAAATTTAGTAAAAATAAAGACTTCAAACTAAATATTTTTTTAATTTTTTCTATAAAATAATTATAAATTTGCTAAGCGATTCCAACGCACAATTTCATTCATCATAAAATGCAATTTGTTTGGAAAAATCGATTTACAAATAACTTTAAATTTGGGTACGCGTGATCGCATGTCCGGTTCGAAAATAATATTGTTATTATGGGATTAAAACCAACATGGTCGACTGCCACCGACTGCACCTGCAGACTCTTAAGGTTAGGTCAGGTAAAACTTGTTAATTATTCCAAATGCACATCAACCTAGTGCCATCGATGTCTTAGAAATAAGGCCATCTTGCACGTTTGCCCTGATTTCCTTCCTTGCTTTATTACAATATTTGGCTCATTTCCCAGCCTAGGTCATCAAGTGTGTATTTATTTATATTTTTCCTTAAATTTCCTTAATTGAGACTCATCGTTATTGGTTTTGATTAGTATAGCTAATGCCTTTAGCTATGGATTTATGTCAAAGGAACGCTTGTATATATTTGCTTATAAATATGTTCTGTTATATACCTGGTGCGTGCATACATTTAGAAATAATAATATTTTAAAGGTTAACAAAATTATTCTGCAACTAAACAATTTTAAAATGGAACTTAACATTAAAAAGTTATAGTTATAAATATTCCATACGAACATGGTGGGAAAAATCAAATAATATTTTAGTTGTAAATTCAAACTTAGTTTAAATTCAAAAAGTCAAATTACAACTATCAGCTTGCTCCTTCCTTTCCCTCTTCTTATATTCATTCAAGGATATTTATCTGGTGATCTATTAAAACGGCAAGAAAAATAAAAATTATATCAGCTTAACACTGTTACAATTTTATAGAATTACTAAGCAAATAAAAACATCGATATAAAATTTTGACCAAAAAATAACTTAGACTCGCTTGGGGTTGCAGATAAACTTGCACAGTATCAGAAGAAAAATATAAAAATGTAGCATAGCTTGTTACCAAAAAAAAAACTATGAAATAAATAACTTCAGACTAAGGCGTTTCCTGCTAGATGCAAACTGACCTTGGGCAATGCAAATAGACATGGGGTAAATTATGTTTATGGAGATTACTTTAATACATTTTTTACCTTGTTCCAAATATTTACCTTTGCTCAGCAAAAATTGTTTCGATGTGTCATCAGTTATCACAGTGAACTTCTCACTAATTCTCCGCAGTCAGGCAATTCTGATCTGGACTTCAGCGATTTAAAACTACTACACGACAAAATATGTGTAGTACAGCCTATTTCTAATAGAAGTAAATATTTTATGGTCTGTCCTTGCTACAAAATTTTATCGGGTTATTGCAGAGCTTTAAGATCAAAGGGGTTGACGTCTGCATTTTATGGAGGAGAGGGAATTTTGTTTACAAGACGAGTTGACGGTTCATTTTTCTGTAGACGACACTCAGTTCCCTGCAGCAAGGGTATCTTATACAGTAATTATATATTAACTGATTATTTTATATTTTCGTCGAATAAAATGAATGTGACGAATCTTCCTTACTTTAATTTTTGAAAATTGTAATATTTTGGTATTTTATAGAGTTAGTCGTGTAAACGTCTGTTTGGTTGCCAATTTACATAATTTGCTTTGTCAGAAGTAAAAAAACTATCAACAGCTCAGTTGGAGTTTGGACCTTTGTCATTGCTCTTCTCAGTCCCTAGCTACCAAGCAACCACGTTTGTTGATGATCCCTGTAGACGAATGTTCAGGTTGACAGATCTAATTTTTTTAGTTCAACAAATTCACACCTCTAGAACATTTTATTGAAGGTAATCACTGATATAATACCCGGTTAAGGTATCAATTGTTATGTCTATATATACTTCTTTTTTTCTTTCTTTTCACACAATGGAGGTGGTTCAAAGATTTTTAACCAACGCCATTTTGTAACGCATTAAGCTTTTGCATTGCGATTTGGTGCATTCTTCTTTGCTTGGCCAGCCCTTTAAAATGATGTGCACATCAATCTATGATTACATTATAACTTTTCTACTGATCCCTCATGGACCGTTCCTTTGGAAGAATAGCAGGACACCGAATACATCTTAAAGTAGGTGTTTTTGTGCAGTAATCATGTATGAAGTTTTGTAGCTTCATCTGATGTGGTTACAATAAAATTAAGCCATTCCTGAACATTCACATAAGATCAGTATTTAAACTTTAGAGTGCTTCCAACATTTTGTTTGGAATTAATCTTTTGATGTCCAACTTGCAGCATGATGTTCTGCTAATTAATACCATTAAAATAGTATGCAAATCGAACTATGCTTACATTTAAGATTTTCTTCCGACTCCTAGCGAGCCGTTCCCTAAGCAGGTCACAGATTATGTGTTAAAATAGATTTGTATGTACAGTAACTTGGTACCAATGGTTTTGGCTCTATCTCAAAAATATTTAACCGGTCCGGGACTTTTTGGACACCCTGCATATTATGTTAATTTGCTGTTATTTCGGTTTTGTATTCCCGGTGTGTTATGAAAAATGTTAATCTCATTCATATGTATTTATATTTATTAATTACACAATTATTTGTAGACATTTAAGGCCTTTCAGATTTAAAAAATATTAAGTTTAATTATGTCTACTAACAAATATTTCTAAGTCTATTTAAAAATCTCACCGAGAAAGAGTGAGAGATTAGAAGTAAATAAGTGGCATCGCTGTTGTATTCTGTACAAAATGAAACTAGGAAGTTATTTTTCCGATTATTATCATCGTCAACAGCCAAATAAAATTCTAAAGATTGTTGCATTTGTTGCGTAAATGTCTTACCATTAGTGGGGCGATTTCTAGTGATTTTCTGAACTTCGTAAAGGTATTTAGAGGTCCTTGGATCCTCAAACTACTGTTTCATACACAAATACTTCAGAAAAAACAGCATACCTAATAAAATCATAACACAAACTGTGATTTCTCAAAATAAAACATCCACAAGTTTGTTAAACTATTCATTAGTCATCATGCTTTTTTACAATTAAGATTTGTAATTTAGGCACTCCATTGAAAGAAGTAAAGGACCATTTCCGTTAATTCACTACCACTACTTTGTTTAGGTTATCTTAGGTTTAATTATGTTTGGTTTGGTTGTGTTATGCTAGGATTAGTAAGGTTATTATAGGTTTAGTTAGGTTATGTTATGTTTGGTTTGGTTATGTTAGGTTTAACCAAAGTTATGGCTATGGTAGTGAATTAACCATAGAAGAAGTAAACCTTTACAACATTCAACCCGATACATGCAAATGTAATCAGGTAATATCAGGTTAATTGGGTAGTCTGGCAACTGGCCTCTTTGTTGGCGAGAATAATTTTTCAATGCCTTTATTTTGCTAGACCGTAGAAAAAATTGTACACTTAATGTTATCTTTGTGAACCTAATTTTAAATTTTAATTTGAATATAACATAACATAAGGAGTATAATATATTATTGATTATTATTGGGGTTAATTGTTAGAGAGGACTTTACAGTCCTACCTACGCCCCTTAATAAAGACATTTTTTATTTCATTTCATAAGTAAAAACCTTCCCTATTTTAGTCCTTTATTATTAAAAATAAACTTCTCTTGCCAGTTAACTTGGACCTGCAGGCTTGTACGTGAACTTTATTTGACGAGTGAAATACCAACCTTAGCTCAGTTGATTTGGTAGTCCGAAGCCTTAACCACCGAGCCACCGCTAAATATGGCATTGTACTGCTATGCTTTTCATCTCTTGATAACAATTAAATGCAAACAATATACCTATAATTTAATTTTAATTGTAAACTTAATGGCTTGCAGAATCTCCATATTCATCAGATTGATAAGTAATTATTTTATAGACATATTGTTGCTGTTAAATATATTTTGGATATTTTCCGTTAAATCACTACCATAACCACAACTTAGGTTAACCTAACATAACATTACATAAACTAACCAAACCTAACCTAACCTAAATAAACCTAACATAACCTAATCAAACCTAACATAACCTAACCAATCTTAGAACTTAGGCTTAAGCGGCCGGTGTCATAACTAGAATCTACAGTTTCCGGTGACAACCGCGTCAAGGTACTATCTACAATATTTACAAGATGACCATGTAAATATTGTAGATAGTACCTTGTAAATATTGTTGATAGTTCCTTGACGCGGATGTCACCGGAAGCTGTAGATTCTAGAAATTACCTAACTAAACATAACATAACAACCAAACCTAACATAACCTAAAAAGTAGTGGTAGTGAATTAACGAAATGGTCCTACTTTTTTTAATTCATTTTTTAAAACTGTTAATAATAGTATTGCATTTATGTAACAACGATGTTAGATGTTTCGATGGTTAATAATGCTTGTACCTTGAATATGGGGTATGTTTTATATCAATAAACTTACTTGATTAAATACAGGTAGCACCACAAAAACTCATAGATCTTTTAAAAATGAACCGCTTCTCAAAATTCAACCTTAAAGTTAACAGACTCGATGCCTCGAGGTTTGTTGAGCGCAACCGCAAGTTTAGCCAAAGACACACTTGATCCTAAACAAACAAATCTGCAGTGTTAATTTCTTGAAAAGATAGTACTTGCCGTATTACATGTTAATCAGTACTGCGAGAAAATCTAAAAGTTAATTTTATAGGAATAATATCAGTTGAACTAATGAAACATTTTTGAAATTTAACTATTTTTGAAAACAACGTGCCTTATAATGCAGTGAAATGCACCGTAATGTGATTATATTACGTAATACAGTTTCTACTCAGCAACGGTGCTGATTATTTGCACTCGCAAATATACTTTTGGCCTCGCAGACAGATGTCTGCGCACCACAAGGAGTAATTGGTGGCAGGGTATGCAAGATGACGTATATTCGTAATTTCTTTAATATATTTTTTCTTTGTTCTCTTCTGATGTATATTTAAAATGACATCTTCAAAATATATATTTTTTAAACGTACACTTTTACTAATTATTTTATTTTCACTAATTAATTATAATTTCTATCTTCCCTTTCACCAGTTTACGTAATTTTTTAACTATATTACACTACTAATTTTATTCATCTCTTCCTATTTGCATTTTTAAAATTAAATGATTAATTCAATTATTTACTTCAGGTCTTGATACACTATATTTTTATATTGAAACTAAAAAAAAACTTATAACAATAATAAGTCCTAATCATTTTTATATAAAAATGGTTTAGTATAAAAGAAATCTCTTATAATTACCTTGTTATTTGTTATAAAAACAATTGTTTAATTCATTGTTCATAACTTTAAACGATATATTAATTTGATGTCTTATGTACAATCTGGGACCTATTTTATGTAAAACTGGTTGGATCTTTTCCGTTATTCACTACCATTTAATAAATATTATATTTCTCTAAAAACCATTCCCCAACATTTTTACGTCCTCTGTGGTATCACTTTTTAGCTAGGAATCCGATATCGATGGCTTTGCAAGAATTTACACACGGAGAGCGCATTCGGCTGTAAGTCAGTCGTTGGATTTACCAGATTGTGATCAACTTTAGTAGCCAAATAACCTAACCATAATTACGATAAAAAAGTAATGGTAGTGAAGTAACTGAAAATGTAGTAGTAATGAATTAACGGAAAATGTCCAACTTTTTAATTACTTCAGAACATTCCACGATAGAATTATTGTAATATCAAGTTAATTAGTAAGCCCTGCCGATAGTGAGATTGATTACAGTACAATAAAACCCACATTAGACGTTTGGTTTGCGTCTACAACGAGAGGGGGTAACAAATGGTGTGGTGGGGGTGAGGGTTTTCATTGTGTGTAGACCCATATCGCCTCTGCCTTTGTGCTCTTTGTTCCTTAATCTTTGTTCTATGGCACTAAATTATAAGAACAAGAATGTCGTTTTAAACTCGTAAAACCCTACAAACAATATTATTTCTCCTGGTTTCGTTACTGCTTCCTTTTCAATATATTTTTAGTAAATATTCTGTTTCTTTGACCACTTTATATTTTCAATTATAAGCTAACAATAGTTTATACACATTAAAGTTACTCAGGCTCCGTATTTATTAATTTAAAAAGATAAAGTAATACTTCATCTAAATATTCATTTAGATATCTTTCTCCCCAAATACGTCCAATTTTTAGGACCTTACCCAGCTAGAGAGAAAGCCTATTTTAAATTTTGTTTGTTTATTTTTGTTTTTTACAAAACACTTCCATCACCCTTATACGTAAAACAGTCCCATGAATAATTTATTAGATGCGTTGCATATAATCAGGAATATTATATTTATATACAATTTTATTCATAAACTTATGCGATAAGGATATTAAAAAAACGGATTAAATCGTATGAAGCATGTGGAAAGAATAAGGTTTTATTTATAGTTAAATACTGAATGAATTACCACAGAGTAAAAAAGAAACAGAGGTCGCTTTCTTATGCCTACAGTAAACGTCTCAGTGGCCATTATATAGAGATTACAACTAATGTACATATTTATACATCTGTAGAAGTTTCTACGTCTGTAGGATTACTAGGCTTATCCTTGTGGATTTGGGGGGATAAGGTAGGGGCTGACAAGGTGCTGACCTCTCCAACGCATAGCAAACTGGAGAAATAACTAATTCACACTAATTATTTTAACTCGCACTACTGCATGTAACCTCTGTTTGATTATTCTATGTGATTCTAAATAAGTGTCATACAGAAGATAGATGAATACTCATCAATCAAAATTAACAATAATAATTAACTCCGCTGCACCGGTCCCAAGCCCGGGGTCTCATCTTTCCCATAACCGATGAGAAAGGAGGGTACCTTCCCACAGCTCTCAGTGTGATCCCGATATTGAGAGCACTCCTATCCCATTAATTCCTTATCCTACCAAACATCCACTCTCTCGTGCCGCACCCTGTCCGGGGTAGGCCTCAAGCCAATAAAGGCTTGCCTGCATGTGCATGACAGGGGCCTTTAGGCGACCCCTTCAATTGCACTGGAGGTTCTTCTTAACCAGCCGCCCCTTGATCTCTTCATTATTGGGGAGGCTCGGGCGGCGGCTTACAGGCTTCAACTGACTGACCACTGGAGGGGGTCCTGTACAGGTCACTCCTCAGTGGTCAATCTAGTAAACGATGAGGTACTCTCAATGAAGTTTGACTTCATTGGGACTAAGTATCTTTTCACCAGACCCCATACTGTGGATTTCAGGTCGAGGGAGTACTGGGACGCTATTAGTAGCCCGGTTTCTTCTCACGACCGAATTGTATGGTTCACAGACGGGTCAAGAATGGGCAATAGAGCTGGATTTGGTGTCTATACTGGCGACCCTAGGACCAACGCTAGCGTGAGCCTGGGAGCGTATGGCACCGTTTTCCAAGCTGAAGTCGCCATACGTTCAGTGCAAACCATGAGAGGGGTTTGCGGGAAACATATCCACATCCTCTCAGACAGTCAGGCGGCCTTAGGGGCTCTTGACTCCTGGAAGGTTTCGTCTGGTCTAGTCTGGGAATGTGTGGAGTCCCTCAGCATCCTGGGCTCAAGAAATCAGGTCTTGCTGGAATGGATCCCAGGACATAGGGGATTAGAAGGCAACAAGCAGGCCGATGCCTTGGCTAGGGAAGGTGCTATCAAGCCCTTCATTGGTCCTGAGCCGGCCTGCGGCGTTTTGGCTGCAGCTGTCAAAACAGTAATCAAAAACTGGGTCAGCGCCAGACATCTGGAAAGATGGCGGCGGTTCCCAGGGCAAAGACTCGGCAAGGTTCTTGTCAGAAATCCTTCCCAGAAGTTTACAAAGTCACTTCTTGGGTTGAGTAAATTGTACGTCAAGCTGGTGGTGGAACTCATCACCGGTCACGGCAAATTCCGGAGGCATCTAAGAACAGTGGGACTCTTTACGGAGGATCCCATCTGTCGCCTCTGTGGGGAGGACGAAGAGTCGGCAGAACACATTGTCCTGGAGTGTGAGGCTCTTGGTGCCAGGAGAAGAGTACTTTTTGAAGGCTCACCTCTGGGACAGTCGGAAATTACTAATCTAGTGAAGAAGCTCCTTGACCTGGTCAAGGATTGCCAGCTTTACGACGATTAGGCACCGGGATTGGCACAAAAAGCCTCAGGCTTCGTTGCAAGGGTTGGCTGGACCAACTGTACATCCCCTTTCAATCTAATCTAACAATAATAATTGATGCTGTGAAAGAAAGTTTTTCAAAAATTAGTTTTCTCTTTAATATTTAGTATGAAAAATACTGTTATGGTGGTAATTTTCACTATTACTACAACTGGTTGAAACAATTTTCTTTATTAATTGTGAATTTTTACCGATAAAAATAGAAAATTTTTAAAATATTTACTTTCTCAAGTCTTCTGTTCCAGTGAACATAGAAAAAAACTTCTATAGTTGACTTCTTGAACTAATCTTCTAACTAGACGTCTTCTTAAAAATTGGTAATGTTCGACTCAACATTTCTTTAAAATTCTTATTTACATTTAGTTTCTTAATAAGCACATTACGTATTGGTAGAAGTATAATACAAAATAATTTCAATAACCCAAATTAATTACAATGTGATTACTACAATAACTATTTCAATAAGATATAGATACAATATAAGTATAATATTTGTACATATAATATTATAATTTTGTGTAGTGTGAAGTTCACTTTTACGTTTAAATTTAGGTAAGTAAAACAAATGTCATTACAAATCAATTTTGTTATCAAGTGATATTGAAATGTAATACCATGTTTATATTTATACTGCAATAAACGATGACACGTGTAACCTCAGACTTCACACATAGGTACTTAAATTCTGTAGCCTTGACATTAACTGACGGTGTTGGCGAAGGCGTAAGTAACTAGAGATTGTCATCTGTGGTTACATAGGTTACATAGGAAGTACGTAGGAAGGTAACATTAGCTGATTTTACATTCCGTTCTGTATCTAAATAATTAACTAACATTGGATAAAGACCTTTTGAAGAGCTGATTTGTCGTAAGAGCAATGACCAGCCGATTAAATTCCAACGTCCTTTAAAAGCTATTTGTTAACGTTAGAATTATTATTATTATTATTATTGTTAATTTGTTAGAAATTCCCTACGATTCTAGTGTACAGAAATAAAAACAACGTTACAACAGATATAAATATTCCAGTGGTACTTAGTAACGCATTCTACATTTCAAACGAAATCAAATAACTCAGAATATATTCCAAGAAGAATTGACTTTCAGATAGTCAACCTTTGTTGATAACTATGTTTAGTTACAGTTTTTTTACCAATATGGTTTTAATCACTCTGAGATATCTAGTTTTACATGTGGGCCACTGTTATTGTGACTTACTGAAGAGAAATGCACTGAGTGATGGAGGTGAGATAGAGAACCACTGTTCACTCACTGTGTCATTCAATTTACAAATTGTTATGGAAACAAGGTATATGGTAGGTCGGGTACTGGTGGCATAAAAGCAAGCCTCATCCATTACGTCATTAGTAGCACTGACCATTGATCGGTTAGATTAACAAAGAACGATTAAGTCAGATAGTTCTTTTGTGTTCAAATAACAATTAAAAATAACTATAACACAATCAATAAAATGGAAACAGTCCGTTATAATAAGAAAACTTTGTTGTCATTATTTTTACAACCAAACACTGTCACGGAAGTTGAACACAACCCACAGATTTGAGGCGGAAGTTTGTCACACTCGGATGTTCGGCGATGGATTGGTGGAACGTTCCCCTCTGCTGCTGAAACCCTATATTCTCTAAATACAACACAAAGTTCACGATCTGTCCGGCCCAATTGTAGTTGGAATATTGGTGATAATAATAACATAAATAACATCTGAGGGAGACAGGAGTTTTATACCATTCGAAAAGTTATATATTTTCCCCCCTTTTTTACTATATACGTGTTAGAGATGTTAGAGGGGCTAAATAGTAATGTCTTTGATTATATTAACTTTCTCTTACTAGTGAAAATAATTTGGTAGAGCCACAATTATTCCTAGATGTGTATTGTTTACAACTGTACAAGTTTATCCAATGCTGCAATATCCTTTAAGAGCATTCACTATCTTTAGGCTGACTTGGTGTCTTGGCAGTAACTGGATGTCGTTTTCCAACCATAAATAACTGTTCTAAAGTTAAAGCCATCTAGTAACTTAAGGATGTTCTTTGTAAAAAAAAAATAAATAAAATAAAATGTTGGTAAATATATTCCCTCTTTTTTTTAGATAGAGCATTTAACATTTTGTTATCTAACACCAAATGCAAAGATTGGTTTGTTTTGTTAAGTGTAGCACCTCTGCAGAACGAATAGTAAGTTTGGTTCCCAACAAGCACCCTTATAAGGAGCATGAACAGGAATTACGTAACAATTTTTTATGTCTCACCTGGCTACAATAAAGTGTTGATTTTTTACATTTTATATTTGTCCTAGTGTACTCACGTATTGTATGTCGAAGCACGTTTGTAATGTAATTTTAAGTCAAGTTTAAGTAAATTAACATCACACGTTCAGATAGTCGACATATACTAACCAACTAAACTCGTTTCAAACTCGGTTTAGTTCATTAACTGCATTAACTGAATCTCATTCTTAAAGCATTAAGGTTTATAAAATGTAAATATTAAGACAAACATTAATATAAAAGAGGGCAGAGGCCCTTCAACGTTGATGCGAGATTAATTATAATATTGATACTTCTACTCCCTTAAGAGCTTCCTAACCTACTTGGCCTCCTCATAAGAGGAAAACCCTCTTATATTCAAGGACTCTTCACTTTCCAAGAACCTGTTCAAGGTGACTATCCTCGTACTTAGTAACTCAATCCTTAAAATTAACTTGATTTTCAAACTTTCCCTGAAACTTGATTTTCAAATAGCTGTAAGATTAATCATTAGCATTAAAAATACTATCTAAATTATAGCAATATCTATTTATCACTCAAATCAGTATTTCTATTAATTGCAACATGTTTAATATATGATTAGATTGTCCATAAATTGGTTAAAGTTTTCAGGAATTGTTACCGTAAGTATCGTGGTGACCAGGCATTCTTAAGGTACTTGCAGTATTTTAAAGGGAGTCCTGTGATTCTATTGGGATGGTGAGGGGTTTAAGGTTATTTAAAGGTTAATTGGTTAAGGTTATAAAGTGTCTTATTTTACCAGGTGAAACTAAGTCTAAGATGCCCTCTCATACATTTAACCTGGGATCCAACTTCCGAACCACCAGTTACTGGGCAAAAGGACTGCACGCAAGGACACGGCATCCCTAACTAGTCACCCGTCCGAGGAACAACCGCGGCTTGTAGTTTCTAGACGCCGTCTTGCTACTAGCTGGAACTACAAGCTGGAACCCTCCGATCAAGACCACTGGTATGATTGATGGTATACGTACAATGGTGTTTTGAGGCAGTGTTCTTCATACAAGATCCTCAGACTTCCTTAAGTACAATATATATCCCACCATCAAGCTATTGACTAAATATATTTCAAAGTAGGCCTACTTAAAATATCAAAGACATAGATTACAACAAGTCGGGTGAGAGTCGTACCAATTATGTCTTTTATGACTTCTTAGGACGTGTGAACAGGTTGGGCGGGAAGGGCTATAAACTAATTTATGTTCACTTATGCATCAGTTATAAAGACGGTTATATTTTCTTTTAGCTAACTTCATCTAAAGATAAAAAAAATCTTTCCTTCTGTCAAGTTTAAAAATGTCTAACTCCTATAAATATATACCGTATTAGGTTCTCCCCATTTACTAACATCTATTACACATATCAATAACCATCGTACTTGTATGGGTGGGTTGGTGGATCAGTGTTACTGTTCGAGTAGAGGAGGGTGAGTGGGGCATCTTAATAGGTCACAAACTTAAGCGGAGTAGCCATTACCAGCCAGCATAAAAAATTATTATGAATTTGCTACAATTACTCAATCTATTTTTTAAAATGTTAGAGGAGGTGTTACTTTACCAGTTGAAGTTAAGGCTAAGAAAGTGGGACCTCTCAAACACTTAACCTGGGGACCAACGTTAAAGGTAACTTCCGAACCACCACCAGTGAGTGACCGGGCAGGTGGGCTGCATACAAAGAAGGGATCCCTCAGCGGTCACCCATCCAAGGAACAGCCACGCTATGTGTTGCTTAACGTCCGTTATCTTGTGATATCGTCAGAACTCTTCTGTCAACACCTGCTTATTTTACTATGTACATGATTGTATTTCAGTAATATGAGCAAACATTAATAATAAAAAAATAACAATAATTTAATGAACGTTTATCTAAATTTAGTTTAGAACTGTAAGTTGTTATTTAAATTTCCCTTTATTTATAAAATTAAATTTAACTATGCATAGAAAATATATGTAAGATAAACCAATTTTATTATTAGAAAACAAGCTTTCAAGTTACAAACCATATTGCGTTGAAGAATTTACATAGCCAAGAATACATTACTTGGTTGTTTACGAGAAACGTATATACTAACACTAATCTACTATAAATCAGCAGTAACATATCCCAGATCCCACGTCTGCAATGTAAACTGAAGCACAAAGACAGTAATTGATAGATTGTTAAAGTCAAAGGTCTTTCTAGGCTAACACTTTACAAGACTTGGCAATTAACAGAGTGATATCAACTCTCAACAATAGGCGTGTATTGTTGAGATCATTGTTGGCACCAGTATCTCTTAAATGAAACATTCTTCATATATTGCTCCATACCTTGTTAGTGTGTTCATTACTGAAGCTTATGATTTCAACTGATGATTTATGAGTTTACTAATATAATATTTTACTGTATTAAGTAAATATATTACTTATTAGTAAGCGTAAATCCATCCTAAACAGTTTAAAATAATTATTCAACCCTTAAGGCTGTACTCCGTTTTAGTCTATTTAGAAATATGGCTAGAGATTTGAGAAAATATATTTTATAATAAACTTAGTACAGTACAAGCGAACGTCACACAACACAAATGTATTACAATATAAACACAAAATGCACAAATATATTACAATACAAGTACAAAATTCACAAATATTATAGTGAACGTAATTCACCGAAATCGATCACCATAATAGGCCTATTTATGCATTTTGTACTTGTATTGTAATATATTTGTACATTTTGTGCTTATACTGTAATACATTTGTGTTGTGTGACGTTTACTTGTACTGTATATGTATCAACACGTATTATGATAATTAAAAAACTATTTATAAACTTAGTGATATTTTTTTAACGCCACTCACCAGTTCATATGAGCCTGCAGGCCTGTGCCTGAACTTTATCAATGAGTGGAGTAGTGACCGTTAGCTCAGTGGGGATTCGTACCTTTAATATTTGACTCCATAATCCGAAGCTTTAGCCACCGGCTGAAGCTCCATATTCCGAAGCTTATGCCGGGAAGGCTGAACTTCACAAATATTTTAAAGAAATATGTGGTGGAAAATATGGAAACTCACTTGTAAAAGTGAAATCTTGTACATCACCATGGTTACAAGGCCATTAGCGACATTTTATCTTTTCAGTGGGACGGCCCGTGAGTTGTACGAAAATGTTCAGCTTAAGCCTAGGTCAAGTCTGGTATTAAATAAAAGGTCTATTCAAGAGAAAATAATTGCCAAAAACCAAATATCGAAAGGTGTATGCTTTCCAGAGTTGGGATTTTTGAATTTCAAGACAGATAAATTTGGCCATTTTACCTTGTGAAGTAACTAATTTACTTTTGCTAGTATTTTTTATGTCGGTTATGTAAGATTAAAACTAAAATTGTCGTTAGAAAATATTTTGCTACAAATTGTGACTAAAATAAGTTTTTATCACAGACTAGGACATTGCCAACAAGTATTTGGAGTGCAGTTTGAGCATATTATCTAAAAGGTATGGTTATTTTCTTTCATAGATAATTTGATAAATAAATTTTTTTGAATGATTGTGTTCCATAAAGAGTTGTTTTTGATCAGAATAATTTAGCTGAAACCTTGAAATCGAGGAAAAATATTTATTCATTGCTAAAGCCTCCTGAGCTGATATATATATATAACAAATAATAAGGTTAACGTACCTTTTGTCGTCTTCAGCTACAAATATCCTATTTATTGGATTACCGGTTTCAGAGTAAAAACTCCATGTTCACATCCATTGTACGTTGACACTAACCTTGATATTCTCCATAAATGTAATAAAGGAGCGACAATGAATACTCTTGAAAATTATAAAATATATAAAGCCATAAAAAGTAACCCAACTACTGTGCTTAATGAAAAATCAAAATTCTCTACAAATATTTTATTTGATCGGATTACAAATTTGAATCAACCGATGAAAGAAAACATACGGCCAGATAGAAATAAAATTGTTCAAAGTCAAGTAACCATTGGATAACATCGTTCCAGCTGCACGCTCAATCCGGATCTAACCATCATACCAAACGGCAATGTTATCATGTGTTTTATTATTTTTTGTAAATATTTAATTGTTGTATAATGTTTTAATTTGACATTTGACAACGTACAATGGATGTGAACATGGAGTTTTTACTCTGAAACCGGTAATCCAATAAATAGGATATTTGTAGCTGAAGACGACAAAAAGTACGCTAACCTTATTATATGAAAAAATATTGATAAAATTAGGTACTTTGAAATTCAAACGACCGCTACTCTGGAAAGGATAAACCTTTGCATGTTCAGTTTGCAGGAATTAATTTCTTTAGAATAGACCTTTAATTTTATATCAAACTGGACGTGGGCTTAAATTGAAGATTCTCGTTCAACTCATTGAGGGCCGTTCTCCTAAAAGATATAATGGCGTCAAAAAGTGTGTTCTTTGTAACCACGATAATGTAAAAGATTTTACTTTTACAAGTGAAGCTATACAAAAGTTTTGAAAGCATTTCTATATTTTTCCATCTTATATAACCTAAAAACTTAGAGTATTTATTCGTAAAGAGAATTTCAAATTAAGCTTAAAAATAACAAAAGAGGCAAATACTCTGGGAGATGTCGTCAACGACATCGTTACAACACTTGCCATTAATGTCGTACACGAGGATACTGGACATAATTTACGACTTGACGAACAATAATTGTGAGAAAGGAAGACTTGCGACTGTATTTTATGACAATAAGAACGAACAGGACATTGTGTGTTGTCAATAGTAGGAGAAGTTTTAAATATTTTACTTCCAACTTTGAACTAAATTATTTTAAGTAGTTAATAAGTTTAAAAATTATAGAATATTTATATTTATCACTATATACATAATCACGAAAATATTTTAAGTTAGTAACACTCCTTAAAATAATTGTTTTACTAATGTTGAATCCAAATTAAGTCAATCTACAAACTAATAGAACTAAATGAACTATGTTTCTAGAATAATGCAAAATATTCGATAAATTACTACTATTTTGAAGTTTTATTTGTATTAATTTTGTTGGTAAAGTATTCATCAGTACTATAATATTATTATTACAGTACAAGTAAACGTCACACAACACAAATGTATTACAATATAAGCACAAAATGCACAAATATACTTTTTGTGTTGTATTCTGATTTCTTTTGTGAAACCCTCTGGTCTGAGGAAGGTGAGCGTGGTTAACTGAAATCGATCAACATAATTTTCATGCATTTTGTACTTGTATTGTAATATATTTGTGCATTTTGTACTTATATTGTTATAAATTTGTGTTGTGTGACGTTTACTTGTAGTGTATATATACCAACACGTATTATGCTAATTAAAAAACTATTGTTATTACTAAAAAAATATTATTCTCATATATTATTAATCAGCCACGTAAATTAAGTTAACATTTAATATTGTAGCACAATAAGACTTTTTTTAATGTTTAAGAAAGCAGCTACTAAATTATTATAGAGAGCGTTGTAATGTAAACCAAATATTTGTTGATAAGCACAGTGGTCACATGAATAAACAGTAAGCCAAGCTTTCGTGTCACGTTTATGTTTTTGTATCAGCTATTTAAAATAAATTAATGCCAATGCTACTCTTATGAAAAAAGATACAGTTGAGAGACTGTTTCTACCACTTAGGAACGGAAATTTGAGAAATGCTTTCTCAAGGGGTCTATATGATACAGAAGAGACTTTCTGACAAATTTGAACAAAATCTGTACAGTGAATCTGGAGATTTCATGATGAGTGAGTTCATCGTTTTTGGATTGCATAGTATATTAAGATTGTATTTACTTTGGTGATCGTATCTTAAATTGGACATGTACCAGTTTTTATTTTTAGGGAAAGTGATAGAGTTGGTTCTAATTTAATGTCAAAATATATCGGAAAGTCTGCTATACAGCAGGCAACTTTTTATTTAAGTACAATGTCTAGATACACTTTCTGTTCACTTGAACTCAACTACGACACTTAACAGTTTGCCGTCTTAGTGTCTGGCGTTGGTGGTAATGATAAAAAAGGATCCCTGAGTTCTTTAATAATATTATTTTATTTTTATCTCACAATTTCCAAAATTTGGTCATTCTTTAGTTGTGACAGAGAGTGTCAGAGAAAGGGATGACGATAAATAGAGAGGAGACTTCTGGTGCTACTTGTCAAAACCGAATAAGCATAAGTATCACCGAACACGAAAACTGGCTTCATACGGCCTATCTGAGTGGACAGTCTTCTTGTTTCTATATTCAATTCTTATAATTATCCTGGGACCAAAAACTGAAATGGCTTCCAAACCACACGGGTGCCAGGGAAAAAGTTAGGCTGCTTAATTTCCAATCAGTAACTGAACCTGGGACAGATGCTTGTGAAGTCCGTTCCTGTTCTTAGTCCGTTAGCTAAGATAATAAGATGAGCTAAGATAATAAGATAATAACGTGAAATATGTATATTTATTTTAAATGAATGTCAAACATTATCTTAAAGTGGTTAATATAAGCTACTATAAGCCTAATGTGAAGTCAAATGACACTAGAATTGAGGAGTTGATCCATTACAAATATATAATTTATAGGTATACTTTAAATATTAAGGGTCCCATACTCGTTCCCTGAGGAAGACTAGATTTCTTACATATTGTATCGAATTTACATTAAAAATCTGTTGTTAGCCTACATTTCAATACTTTATTAATGTTAGACCTTATATTGATTAGACAGTACCTTAGTATTGGTTTAGACAAACAACGACAACAATTAAAGGGTCGGAGTGACTAGGAATGAATTTTAAAACCCAGTTTTAATTTAGACTGAACAACTATAGACAAACTCAAATTTACTTTCCCAATATTGACAAGTCTTATAAGCGATTGTTTAAGTTGAATAAACTTTTCGCTGCCCTACTTGAAGTACACAAAATAAACTTTTCGCTGCCCTACTTGAAGTACACAAAATCCTCAATAAAGCTGTTGCAAACTTTGCTCTTTCGAATAAAAGCCCTAAAACAAAGCAATTTAGCCAACGATTAAATTGATTGCAATTATAAATAAGTCTTACGGATGTTAAATCTTAGTATAAATACGTATTAAAAATAGAAATTTGTTCAAAGTAAAGTTCATTAAGTACATAATCTGGATCTTTTCCGTTAATAACCACTACTTTTCTTGTTTTCGTTAACTGACTACCGCTTGATAAGTATTCTATTGCTCTAAAAACTGTTCCCCAATCATTTTTACGTCCATGGTGGTGTTCCTTATCTGCTAGTGTCTGAAATCCGATATCACTGGCCTTATCTTATTGTTTTCCAAGATCTTACACGGAGAGCGCATTAGGAGGCAAGTCAATAATTAATTGGATTGACCAGTTTGTCCTAACCTAACCTAACGTAACCTAACCTGATATAACCTAACCTAACCTAACTTAACCTGACCTGACTTAATGTAACCGTATTTGCGATCAAAAAAGTACGGAAAAATTAGTGGTAGTAAATCAACGGAAAAGGTCCCATAATTTAAGTAACAAACTCCAGAAAAGAGTGTTTTTTTTTTCATTCATTATTGTTTGAACTTTGTCTAAATAGCCGTATTACATGTTTCTTATATGTGCCAGTCTTACTGATCGCTACAGACATATGTGTAGGGAAGATGGGTTTGGTCTATAGTGTTTATGTTCGGTCCTCTAAATACCGATATGGCGTCCGCTGAATGGTTTTATTTGCATGGAGACAAGTATTTTGAAATTTCCGGAAGTTGTGTAGGTGAGAAAAAATAGAATCAGGAATCCCAATTAGGTGACAATCAGACCTATATTAAGTGTTTTGGATTGCACGTAAAACTGTAGGTCTCTTAGTTGCACTGGGCCTTAAAAAGCCCTTTCTGAGCACAAATTGAACTCGGTTAGTAACCAGAAAACATGTCATCCGCATTTATCTTATATTCATATACTCACTCTAATTCGCCTTAAAATACGCACAAAGATGTGTAGGCGTCCCATATCTAGAATCGTATAACCTGAAAATACATAGAATCTTGCTTGCAGATGGTGGTGAGGTGTGCCATACAAAACAATGCTTGTAGGGAAGGTAGTAGAACCACAAAGAATATTACTGTAGAATCACGAGTATGCATGGTGAGAAGACCTTATAAAGAGATGCTTATTTGTAGACAGGATGGAAATACTGTTGACTATAATAACACCTGCATATTGTATATGTTTAACAGTACTTTCTATTTTTAATATTCCACAGGACTTTTAATCCACTCGTTTTTAAAAATCGACTTACGAGAAGCTGTCGTTATTCGATGGAAGACAAGATCCAACGCCTTCCGCACTGATACGAAACGATGGCGATGAAAAAGGCATATAGATACAGATTCATAGCCGAGACATTATAACAACATCAAATGTGATTTATGCAACTTTGATGGTCCCAAGAAATGTTTTTGTCGGGCTGTAATCATCTCAGGTAGACGTTCAGCTGAGTTGTCCATTAAATGATTTTTGTTTTCTTTGTAAGTAACGAGATGACCTTTTTAATGATAGTAAACGTTAGTTATAAAAATTACCTAAACATATAAAGTATATTTAAACCAGCAACATATTTGAAGAATAAATAAGGTTATAATTGATTGCAAACACTTATCTTTCAATTGCATTCATTCATATAAAGTATTAATTTTATTGTTTGTTCAATTATAATTTACAGGGAATATTTTTTCACTTTTTTTATTTTTTCGGAGTTTATTGTAAGTTTTGTCTATATTTCTTGAAATTCTCATTGTTTAAATGCTATATCTATCTTATTCGTGTTTTTATTACTTTATATTTTACTAAGATTATATGTGTTAGGACATGCTATAAACAATATAGGAAGTAAAAAAATATATATACGTTACAATATCTTGCTTATAGTTTGTTTATGAAAAAAAGTTTACTCCTTTGTATAGAGAAAAAGGGACAGTTAGATTTATTCTGGTCCTCCGTCACCTTATAGAATTAATTTTTGTAGTTTAATATACATGGATGGAATCCCTGAATTAGCACTTTGCATGAGGGGTACTATTATTTTTATCTATTATAGGCAATCTTATCATTCCTGACATCATTATTATTTGTCTATTATACTTTCCTAATTGTTGCAATCACAACTATAGTAAAAGAATGTTGTAAGAATAAGGGTAAAATGTTAAAAGGGATCACTTGTTGGTTTATTTTTTAATCTGCTGATCGTTTCATTTAGATTTCTAACGACGTAAATCTTAAATTGTAACTAGCCTAAATAATCCTCTCTGTACATGACATAATATCATATATATTTACTTTCAAAGATACTCTTTACTGTAAGTATAACAACGCGTACAAACATCTTTTAATATTTTGTTTACATATTATTTGTATTGTTAATGAGACGCCTGTCATCAATGTATGGGCAAATATAAGTGGTCATGAGTGTAGTATTCTTACTAAGTTCGACTGTTTTTTAGAAAGAGCCATTTGTCAATGGCTTAATAGCCAGAGCAACTAAGGTGCCTACAGCTTAGTGTGGAATCCGAACCACGAAGTATTGGTCAATTTTAGGAAATCTGAAAGCTTAATACTTAGTTATCTCCACTGCACAGTGGCCAAATCTTGCCAACCGTCCCACAGAGAAACCCCCTTTCTCCTCTAGTAGCATCCACGTCGATACTACTGATTAAGAAGACATCATATCGATGTTTAAGAGGAATGATAATAGAGCCTTTCGCCTACAATCTCCACCACATTCAGCCCCAAAATAGATGGATTACAATACTATGCCACAGTGCTAACCAATATATGAAAAGTTTAATTATTACTGTAGTACGTGATGTAACAAGATTATTAACAAACTGTTCTTATGTAATTAAGACATTAAAATTAATGTAAAACAGTTTTCTCTTTGCAAACATAATTATCTTGTGATTGACAGTAATTATGTGATTAAAGAAGGGTTACTCCCTGAAACATGGTTCTAAAAACAATTCACTCACTCATGCGTGACTGTGCACCATCAAGACGATATGCTGTCACTTTTCCCTCAACCAACTGCCAAATGTAAAAGTACTAATGTTTTAGTAATTGCCAACAATGAGGTAAAGTCAGCTGATTTAGATCAGCTGATCGGTAAACAAACCACCACTGGATCATTTGTTTGTATTCGACTATTGCTGGAGGCGTTCTATTTACTCACGAGTTTTGTCTCAGAAATGAACCGTTTCTACTTTAGACTGAAATACGTTTAATTTCTTAATGGATAAACATTTGTTTCAGTTGTGTTTATATTTTAATTGAATTTCCAGTTTATTTTCCACATATGTATATATATAATAAACTATTAATATTGATATGTATCAATAAATGTAAAAATGTTTGAGAAGTTTAGAAAATGTGTTACTGTTATGTCAATGATACGATTATTAGACTCTTTTAGACATGAGATACCAACAAAAAATGAGTGTATTTTAAGGCGAATATGAATGACTACATGAGTGTAGGGTGAGTGTGATGACCTCTTTAGTCTGGTTACTAACTGATTTCGACTTATGCTCAGAAAAGACTATAGCTACTAATAAACTAAGGAATCTACATTTTTAAATGGAACCCGAACCATATTGGTCTTGGTTTAATAATATTGGTCTTGATTTAAGTTAGTTGACAAGCCTGATACTCAGTCTTCTCCCCTACACAATATCTGACAATCCAAGAAATATTTTTGAAAATATTATTTGTTTATGTAATTAAAATGTCTGGTCCACTAATAGACCAGGGCGAACCTGTTTTCAAGGTCAGTTGCTTTAAACACTTAAGTTTACAGCAGCTAAAATGTCGACTGAATAATTCTTTGCTTAAGTTCAAATCCTATGTTAGCATTTCTTGTATTAGTACATTAATAGTTGACTATAATTTCAGACCAGGGCTTATCTGTCAAGATCTACGACATTGTGGACACGAGACGTGGCACGCTAATTTTTGTTTTAAACCATCTAGAACAATACAAATAACAATAATTGAAATATTCTCCATCTCAAAAAGTTGTGGGAAATTTGCTATAAACAAAAATATGACAAAAATTGGAAAAATACATGTTTTCGTCTATTCTCTTATATAACTAAATGGAAGCACTGATTTTGGAGGAAAGTTGAAGAGAGAAAAAGTTTTGTAACTAAATGTTGGGTAAGTAATAGTTGGTTAGAACACTAGAAATTAATTACCCTTGTTGCAAAATAACAATAACTTTAAAAAATCCGAAAAAGGTACTTTTTGAAACATTTTTCTCGAGCACTTAGATTTTTCCGAGAACCTTTGTATTCGCAGAGAGAAAACTTCATAGTATGATAAATCGACCCACTAAATTTTTTTTTAATTCCGTTGAATAGATTTTGCTTAATAATTTTGAAATCTAATTTGCTCCATCCATCTTCAATTGTTGTTATTTGTATTGTTCTAGAGCGTTTAAAGCAAAAATTAGCGTGCCATGTGTCGTGTCCCAAAAATCGTAAATCTTGACAGATAAGCCCTAGTCTAAAATTATAGTCAACTAGTTAATGCAATACAACGTTAAACGATTAAACGTTAAAATGATTACGTTATTTGGTAAACTACTTAATAATTGATATTTTGAAACGAAACCAAATTATATGCAGGGTATCCAGCCTCAACTGTCACATATTTTAGAGGATTGTTTGTTAGGTCAATACGAGCAAATAATACCACGTAACATGTGTCTTTTCTCGATTTGTTTTATGCCTGTATGTATGTGTTTTTTACAAACAAATTGAATAACTCAAACACCAGTTGACATACAATACTGACAATTTACGATATGTCAGATAATCTTATAAAAAGACTTTTCATGTAAAAAAGCTGTATATCTAAGAAGATAAGTTTTCAAAATGGTGGCTGTCTAAAGATTTCAAAGTCAACTATCAAAAAAACAAAAAAACTACAAACTTTATCCAAAAGTCTAAAACAAAATATTTGTAGACTATATCATGCCAAACTCAACGATATGCCAAATTTAAAGATCAGATGATAAATAACAGAGCAAACTTATTTTTGTGACTGAAAGCATTGTCGTCTGGGTACGATTTAGCGTGATAACGATGCTTTCAGTCACAACAATAAGTTTCCTCTGTTATTTATCATCTGATCTTTGAAGTTGGCATATCGTTGAGTTTAGCATATTATAGTCTACAAATATTGTTTTAAACTTTTACGGATAAAATTTTTAGTTTATTTTATATTTGACTATTAAATGTTCAGACAGTCGCCATTTCAAAATTGATCGTCTTAGACATACAGCCTGTTTAGATCAATGTTTATACAAGATCAACTCTCATCAAAATTCAGTATTGTTTGTCAAATTATTTCAGAGTTATTTAATTATTTTTAATACTTAAAAACACATGTTATATAGTATTATTTGCTTGTTTTACCTGAAAAACAATCGTCTAAAATATGTGACAGTCCAAGCTGGATACCTTGTATACTAATAAAAAAATCTGTAGTTCATTTTTTATTGCTCTTGCATTTAATTACATGGTTATAAACTATTTCTTGGTCCATTCGGATTTGTTCTTTAAGGATTTAACGTTCAATGCACAATATTTATTTACGTATATTATGCATTACTTATTTTGATAAACATATATCACTCATCTTTTTAAAGATTCTACTATATGTTGTAATTCGATTTTTTCATTGCAACATTAAAAACTGATTATTTTAAGGTTTTTTAATAGTACTATGAAAGCAATTCGGATAAAGTGATTCGGATAGTAGGAGGTCGGATAATTGGAGTTCAACTGTACAAAGAAACAACTATGTGTATATAAGACATTATTGAGCAGGGTGGATAAACAGGAAGGGTGGGGGGGGGCTGACTGACGCAAATTCTTTCCGCACCAAGAAAAAGCAATTACTGTCACAGAATTCCAATTAAACAAATACTTTTTATTGGATCCGTTTAAGGAAAGAAAGTATTTATGAAGCTAGCCTACATCGTATGTTACACAAAATAGGTGTAATATATAACTTTATCTGTATCATAAGTTTTTGTCTTTTAATGAGTATGTAATGAGCTATAAGAATAGTAATTAAAACGAATTTCGTACATGCATGAAATTGAAAATATTGTGTACATGATTATAGTTCGAACCATTGTAGTCCTGTAATACACAAACAATTTAATAAATAATGATCAATTAAATCATTTTATAATTATCAATATTTATAATCATTATTCATGTTATCCAACTGACCAATTAATTACTGTTTCGAATATTAAATGTAATAGTAATTTATTTATATATACTACTTTATGTTAAATATTTATCCTGTGAACTATTTATGACAGATTACACAACAATTGAAAATACGATATTTAATTACCAAAACATCACTATAAATTTGTAATTTTATTTTTAATAACTTTAAATGTATGCCAGAATAGATTAAAAATAAGAAATTTCCAGGCATCAAATATTAAAATAGGTTTCTATTATTCTAAAAGTGCTTACACCTCCTCAATAACGATATTATTTGCATATATAGTATAACTTAAAAGCCAGCTACCAAAATACAACAACAAACAATAACTTGACAACAAATATGAACACTTAAAATCCAATTTAATTCGTACAACAATCTAAGAAGCCATTTAACTAAATTAAAACCGAAAAATAAACAACAAGAAACAAAAACATAATATATAAAATTGATTGTCATTGCCATAAAACTTATATAGGTCAAACTTCAAGACCAATTTCAAAAAGAATAAATGAACATATTTACAATTATAAAAAAGAAAATGTAGAAAAATCAAAATTAGTTGAACATGCTATTAATGAAAAACATGATAAACATTTTAATTCTACAAGTGTAATTTTAAAACAACCCTTATGGACCAAAATAAACCAAATTGAAAGTGCATGTATGGCAGTTTTGAAAGATGAATGTATTTCCCAACCATATCTAAATTTGAGTAATAAATGTTTACCTTTAATTAAAGATGAAATACCATCGAAAATTGAAACTCTAAACCATATTTTAATTCATAATAATTCTTATCAAACTTAGCCACTTAAATTTAAACTAACTAGTATTTAATGTTTTACATGTGATTTTTTGTAATTTTTATTCACATATGTTTTCTGTTTATACTGTATTTACAACTGAAGATACCTTAACTGGCGAAAGCACTCTTGATAAAAATTAAAATTTGTAGAATTTACTAAAAAAATTACTATAATTTTCAACCAAAGCAATTCCATCAAGAATATACAGCATAAAATTTAAAATCCAACAATAATAGAATGTAAAGTATAGTGTACTTGTATCTTAGTATTTCAATATTGATCCTCCATCACAGAGCCGAATCTAGGTTCCTTAAACATTCAAAACCTGCTTTTTCAAATGAATGGATGCCAGATAATAAAATGCAAAGTTCATCAAAAATGTGATCTAATATTTTCATGTCTACATAATTATTGTTGCTTCGATATTACGTTTGGCAGAATTTAATGTTGTGAATTTGTCTTGGACGGTGTTAAGGAACAGTTTTTTTCTGAGTAACACAAATTGAAAGGATTAATGATTACTAACAGACGAGAGTTGAGTTAATTATCTACTATTTTTATACGTTTAATTATTTATAGTTCAATTAATAAAATATTTTATAATTGGATTTTGCTACACATTAAAATTACTAAACAGTCTACACATTTTGTAACTATTTGAAGTTAAGTTAAAATATATTTTTCGAAGATTACTCAGGTAGTAATGATTTACAACAAGGAACTGAAGGAAGGAACTTCAGAAGAAACTGAAAATATTGATTAAGAAATAACTAGCAACATTTTATTCATTAATGCATAGGACCATTTATTCATAGCCCAACAGCCAGAGGAACCCATTGCTTTACGTGGAATCCAAACCACGTAGTATTTGACTAATTTTCATTTAATTAACCCGATTCACCTGATTCTCAATTATCTCCCCTACACAACATTCGGACACTGAATATCACCCAGCGTTGACATTCAGACATTTCTAGCAATGCCTAAACCGATAGTAACCATTAAGCGGACACCGTTTTGGCCGAAATGTAATGTAATGTATTCAAAATAAAGTACTAGGACAAAACAAGTGAACGTAACATCACTCATATTTATTACAATATATTTTTAAACATTGTATAAGTATATTTGTGATTGATATCTGTAAACGGATTTCACCATCTTCAGACAGGAATGGTTCACAAAAAAAGTATAGTGATAATCAGGTGTGGATGTATCTTTTTTGCAATTCCACCAACACTTAATTTTCTGATTAATAAACAATTCGTAACATTAAAACATATCTAGTTGACAACTCGATGGTTCAAGTAACATGCACGTTTTAAAGCAAATTTAACGCCAATTTACGTTGAATTTCTATTCAATCGAGTAAATGAAGCACATGCGTTGAACTGACAGATCTGAGGTTGAAACAAAATAGCTTCATTTTTTTAATTCTAGTAGTGAATAGTAAGTGAGATACTGAGTTTCGTCAGAGAATGTAAATTCACAAATCTGTTTGCCCAGTTACATTACAGGTGGAAAATGGTAACAACATTCATTTCCTCAGTATTGCTCCATTACAAGGCCATCACTTCCGTTCGGCAACAATTAATGGGTAACAAATCCGAACAGATTGTTAACCTTTGAGCATTGCGTAGTCAGTTGGAAATTAGTTTCTTAATTAGCATAATACGTGTTGGTACATATACAGTACAAGTAAACGTCACACAACACAAATTTATTACAATATAAGCACAAAATGCACAAATATACTACAATACAAGCACAAAATGCACAAATATTATGGTGATCGATTTCGGTGAACCACGCTCACCTTCCTCAGACCAGAGGGATTCACAAAAGAATGATTCTTTTGTGAATCCCTCTGGTCTGAGGAAGGTGAGCGTGGTTCACCGAAATCGATCACCATAATATTTGTGCATTTTGTGCTTGTATTGTGGTGTATTTGTGCATTTTGTGCTTATATTGTAATAAATTTTGTGTTGTGTGACGTTTACTTGTACTGTATAGTTGGAAATTGCCAAATTTATTTATTTATACATACAACACTTGATAACATATAATGCAGTGAAACCTATAATTAAGTGAAAGTAACAATAAACTAAATTACTAAAAAATACATAAATTTATATAAGAATTAATGCCAAGACTTTGCAAACTACGAAAACGACAGGAAAATAAATAAATAACAATATTAACAAATTTACGACAGTAATAATCAAAGGTATTATACTGTTATAAATCGATTAAGTAACGAGGCAAGTTAACATCACAATTGAAAAGAAAACACTGAAAACGTTGAAATTATGAATAGTGCAGAATCCAGAAAAGCCAGAGTTGAAACAGTGAAATAATTGATATAAATAATATTTAAAAAGCAAAATAAATCAACAATAACCCAATGATTACAACAATATTTATATTAAAAGAAAATACAATTAAACATCAATAAAACCATCAGTAGAAAGTCGTGGCTAAAATATCTATTTTCCGACATGATTAAATTAATATAATCATGTCTAGTTTTTACTATGATAATTTTTTATTAAAATCATTAAATCAAAAATATTGAAAGATGAGCAAAACACACTATAATTTACTAAGGACCGTTAGCATAGTCATAGATAATAGTTGGTAGTTTCAAAATAGAATAAAATAGTCCCTTACATAATAAACAAACTAATTCCATAACGTGGACGAGGTAAAATTCCCATTAAGTGAATATATAAACCAATAGCAGACCATAATTTATATGTTCAATTTAACACATGTGGTTAATATTTTGATTTAAAAAATCCATTTAAATTTATACTGGAAAAATTAAATCAATAAGAATTTTTGAGCCACATCATTCTCTAATGTATGAAACAATATTAACACGGAATTCCAAATAGTACAAGAGATATTTAAGATATTTTGATTGCAAACGATCCCTTGATAATTCAATATTTAAATAATTCATTTCAACAGTATATGAATAAGGTCTCACGATCGGATTAATATAAGCATTAATCAGGCAAAAAAAAAGACTCATTCCCAAATTTAACAAATTTCTTAAACTACTAGAAAAGTTAAGGTAGCCATTTTCCAAATTGCCATTTCACATCTGGTTAGTCGACATCAAGGGGGTAAACAATTCTGTTCCGTTTCAACTTTACGGTTTGTGTTTATTATTAAAATTAGTTATAGTGAACACTACATGGTTATTAAAGGACAAATCTAGTAGATCATAAGTTTATAATGAGTTTTTCATTTAAAATATTGAAGAATAACATTTAAAAGTGAATATTCATCTGTAAAAACATACGAACATCCTCCTTGTTGTAAAAAAATCATCATATGATCAACCAGAACAGGTTTTCACCTATTAAATAACATTTGAGTATTACGGTACAGTCATTGAACAACTTAATCCTTGAAAATTTTACTATACAGACTTCAACATGTTCCAATCTTACAAAAAAACAAAATAAATGATATCAAACCAACTGTTGACAGCTTATTTGGAATATTTGAGTCATATTCAGTTATCTGCCCCCCCTCCCCAAATAGAACTGTGTAAGATTAGGTTAGGGTGGTAAGGGTGGGTAGCTAGGTAGGTAGTTAAATAGGTAGGTACTTAAGTACGTTAGGTCAGGTTAGGTTAGGTTTAGTTAGGTTAGGTTAGGTTAGATCAGGATAGGTTAGGTAAGGTAAGGTTACGTTATATTAGGTTAGGTACGGTTAGGTTCAGTTAGATTAGGTTAGTTTAGGATAGATTAGGTTACATTATTACAGCTGTATAACATAGATTCTATTTGGGGAGCATATAACAGTTTGTATTTGTAATATTTACACTTCTGGGGCTATAAATCATGAACTATTCATATTTAAAAATTACCCTTCAAAATATTGATGTATCAGAAACATATGTGCAATTTTTTGCGCTACCTGTTGATACTAAACGCATGCAATCAGCTCACCAATTTGACCCAGCGCTCATGCGTGACTCAGTTTCAAACTTCAGTATAACCAACTCATGCATTATTTACGAAACTGATCTTCATTCTTACGCATGGCACTTCCCCAGCCGCAAAACTGACTCACGACCACAGAGCATCATTCACAAAGGCTCTAAACAACACCTAAATGGCCTATTAAATGGGAGAGGGCTACAGAACTATCGTTAAAAGATACTAGTACCTGATAGGTTACAGGAATTATTAGATAGTTTAAATGATGCTAATTTAAATGAAAGTCTACCACAGAATGTTCTAACCATTTTTCCTAATGATATGCTTATTGATTTACAAAAAAAGTATGGCTTAAAACCTAACATTTGAATGTAATTGGAGCTACTTCTGCTCGAGACTTCCTTAAATTATAATTTAGTGCCATCACGTGGAATTTAAATTTGAATTAATTTTTCTATCAATTCCAAAATCTCACTTAAAGTCTTGAATACAATATTAATTACAATGATATCTCATTTGATAGGAATATTTGTGGCAGTAATTTTGTTAGTTAGTGAGGCCCGCAACCACAGCTGGTTTAAACTGCATTACATTTACATGGGACTACACTAGCACTCCACAATGGACCACAAAACATCTGAAAACTTGATACACAAAACTTAATATTGAATGGGAAGCTTGTTTGTTTATGCGCTTATAAAATCAATGATAATGGTTTTGGCGGTTCAACTTTACATGTATGGTACTGATGATCAACCCACCTATCAACACGCATTCAATGTCGAGGGCCCTTTCCCCCCCTACACATATATAACGTTGAGGGATAGTATCTTTTTTTCACTTTTAAAAAGGTGCATATAAAGACACTTGTTAGTAAATGTGCCATACTCGTGTATGTGAATATGTATATAATATATCAGCAATTAAAAACACGTATATAGTAAGTATTAAGTTTCCGAAAGTTTAAGGTTATTTGTCCTGGACTTTTACGCTCGGCGACGAATAGGCATAACCATTTTGTCTTACGCTAAATTGGCATAACCATTTTGTCTTACGCTAAATTGGCATAACCATTTTGTCCTACGCTAAATAGGCATAACCATTTTGTTTTACAATTGGCATAACCATTTTGTCCTACGCTAAATAGGCATAACCATTTTGTCCTGCGCTAAATAGGCATAACCATTTTGTCCTACGCTAAATAGGCATAACCATTTTGTTTTACGCTAAATTGGCATAACCATTTTGTTCTACGCTAAATAGGCATAACCATTTTGTCCTACGCTAAACAGCCATAACCATTTTGTCCTACGCTAAATTGGCATAACCATTTTGTTTTACGCTAAATTGGCATAACCATTTTGTCCTACACTAAATAGGCATAACCATTTTGTCCTACGCTAAATAGGCATAACTATTTTGTTTTACGCTAAATTGGCATAACCATTTTGTCCTACGCTAAATAGGCATAACCATTTTGTCCTGCGCTAAATTGGCATAACCATTTTGTCGTACGCTAAATAGGCATAACCATTTTGTTTTACGCTAAATTGGCATAACCATTTTGTCCTACGCTAAATAGGCATAACCATTTTGTTCTACGCTAAATAGGCATAACCATTTTGTCCTACGCTAAACAGCCATAACCATTTTGTTTTACGCTAAATTGGCATAACCATTTTGTCCTACGCTAAATAGGCATAACCATTTTGTCCTACGCTAAATAGGCATAACCATTTTGTTTTACGCTAAATTGGCATAACCATTTTGTCCTACGCTAAATAGGCATAACCATTTTGTCCTACGCTAAATAGGCATAACCATTTTGTCCTACGCTAAATAGGCATAACTATTTTGTTTTACGCTAAATTGGCATAACCATTTTGTCCTACGCTAAATAGGCATAACCATTTTGTCCTGCACTCAATTGGCATAACCATTTTGTCCTACGCTAAATAGGCATAACCATTTTTTCCTACGCTAAATAGGCATAACCATTTTGTTTTACGCTAAATTGGCATAACCATTTTGTCCTACGCTAAATAGGCATAACCATTTTGTTTTACGCTAAATTGGCATAACCATTTTGTCCTACACTAAATAGGCATAACCATTTTGTCTTACGCTCAATAGGCATAACCTAAAGTGCCATCCTAACTTAACCTGATATTATCCTGACATTAATCTATCGTAATTTGACGTCCACTCAATTACTCTTTTCGTAAATTAACATATATCACATAAAGTATTATAAAAAAAAAAAAAACATCCAATGAGTACTGGCAAACACTCTAAAAAACTCATCAAAATATCTAAGTAATGATGTTAATTACAACAACAAAAACCGTTGAAAACAAGGTAATTAATTTGTGAATTCTGATCCTTGAAGAGAGAATGTTTCAGTAATTATACTTGAATATATAAATAAATAACGCCTTTATTTGGAGCATTTTTCAACATACAGTTGTTTTTCAAAAAACTCAAGTCATACAAAAATTACATGTATATTGCCAAGGACTACATAGCTAAAATCACAAAACAAAATATATTTTACACAACTTACATTTTTAAATAATCATATTCCAAATGTAGCTTAAGTTTATTTTTAAAAGATACATAGCTGAGTGCTTTGACATTCTGTTCAATTCTGTTGTAAATCTGGGGAGCCAAGAAAGAATAAACAATCCTTCCCACCTCGAGTCTGACTTTGGGGTACCTCTAGCATGCTGTCCTGGCGCGTGCGACGTTCTCTAACCTCTGAACGAGCCCGCAGCATGTTCATCAAATAAGTGGGTGTACCAGAGAGCAGAATCTTGTAGACTAAACAAGCCACTTACAAACTAAATATATGCTTTATTGGAAGTGTTTTTGCTTTTTCTCGAGCTTGACTGACATGATCATATTTCCTGAGACCATACACAAACCTAATGGCTTGAAACTTTATAGTAATGCAATGTCCCTATACCAAAAATTCAGACATATTTTACTTGTTTTCACATAGCCATGGGATAGCTCACACAGGAGGTCTTCTTTTTAATACAAGCCTACCTCGAGCTTTACCTGATTTTAAAGGTCTTTGTTTGTACAACACAACAGTGCAAACTTGAGATCAAAAGGATAATCCAGTCAGAAAATCTTATAAAATTATCAAAATAATTTCTTACATGTTTTTTTTGTGAAAATGAATTAATTTATCATATTCTAACAATTAAATTTTTGCTTTAAGCAGCAATAAACAATCCTACTCTTGCTTTTAAGAAGCATTAGTTATATGACACTAAATTCTTTGAGAGATGTTCTGACTGGGTCATCATTTTGACCTCAGGTTTGCACGCTTGTTTTTACAAATAAAGGCCTTAAAAATGAGGTAAAGCTCGAGGTAGGCTAACAATTAAACATTTTTAAACTTCATATTTGGGTCATTCCCTGGTTATGTGAAAACCAAGTAAGGTAAGTCTAAATTTTTGGTATACGGACATGTACATAACTACAAAATATTATTACACTTCTTTCAGTATTTTCAAATTAATAAATATACTCCAGACTTTTGTCTAACCCGTATATAATAAATATCAGAAAAACTCAATTATTTTTTAACCTACGTAACTTTAAAAAAACATAAGAACTTTTAAGATTAGGCATATAAGACCAATTTTGTGTTTTTGTAGGGACTGAAAACCAAAGTAAACTCTTGGTGCGTAGCTCCAGTACTGACATTTTGATAAAGAATATTTAAATATGAAAGGAGGGTAAAATCCGTAATGGGAGGAGTTGTTCCTTGAAATGCGATTGGTCAGATACACTAGATGTCGTATGTTATTGGCCGGTGGATTGCGGGAGATCATTGAGCAGTCACGTGACCTCGGGTTTCCCGCCTCGGTGGCAAGCCAAGTGACAAGCAGCCGACAGAGACGGAATGGAGTCAGTGTTCTAGTGAGAGTTGTGAGCGCCGGTTCGTGAAGTTAGAAGCAGTAGTCGCGTCCGGAGTGTTCAAGTGATACAAGACATAAAGGTAACAACTTGACTAAATCTACCACTAACTTTTATCTTCCAATAATTTAACATTTTAATGATGAATTTATTGCAGTAGAATATTGTACTCTTGTAGTATTTAATAAAGGCTATATAATCTCAAACACATAAAATTATATTTGACCAAGTGTCCATAGCCTAAGTAGTAACTATAACAACAAAATTGATAATACATATCACAGGGGTCGTGACAAACAATAACAAAACAAATTATAACCACAACTATGATATGAGATTTGATATAGACCAAAACAAAGATGATGAATAGTAAAAAAATTAAAAATATATCAATAACAGCTTTTGAAAATTGTCAAAAAATATATTTTTCGCCAAATAATAAAAATACAACAATAAGAACAATAATAATCATATAAACAAATAAAACAGTATAAAAATATGATTTTAGTTTTATGTGCGCCGTTTTTGACACGTAAAAAACTATTATTAATCTTAACTATTTCTCTGTTTTGACTCCAGCTGTTCATATTGCTGCATGTTTCAAATTATTTAAGGTAAATTGTTTATTTCAATTAAGATGGTATTTGCTTTGTTGCCTAATAAATATATAATTGTTATATTTCTTTATAATAGCTGTTGATTTTATTTCATGAATTACTGTTCAAATTTTAGTATTATTATTTATTGTTGTTGTTATTAATTTACACTTAATTGCTTGTTTTTTTAAAGTCGGCAATATAAGTAATTTTTCAGCTCTACTTTGTTTACAACCGGCAGCGTTCTCGTTTGTTAACTTATCAATGTAATAGCTTATGTCATAAAGTACGTCTACATACAGCTTTCAATTAAAGGAATTGATAGTAATTATAAACTATCCATCCTTTTAAGCCTTTATTTACTTTCATAAGACCCATCCTCTCAAAATAAAGTAAACTAAATATTAGTAATCACTTTTTTCCAAATCGAAAATGTATCATGAGATAAACAATAGCACTGATACACCATAATAAAGCGTACGCAATACATTTACGAGACGTTCAAACTATTTTAAAATTACAATCTCTACAGTTAATTGTAGTTGGTTTATAAGTCTGCTAGGGTTTAGTAAAGGGGTGTTTAGAAGTCAACATTTAAAAAATGTAGGCCTTTTGTAAAATTGTCTAGTCAACAAGATTATCCTATTATATCTGAGAACAAAAGCATAGCTTCATGATTTTAGTTTTTAGTAAACAATTTATTTTGTTTTCACGCAAAATTTAAACAAAATTATCAAACAGTAAACAGGAAAACGCTATTTATTAGTAAGACTCTTGCAACATTGTTTTATTCTCCATTAAATATTAAAAATATTGTCTCACTTAATGAAGTATTGTTCACAGTGTCATACACTAATACATTTTACTTAGCATTTTTCTTTCACATGAACACATAAAGTTAGTGACTTAAAAACGTGCCTTAATTAATTGCGAGGAAGAGTTCTGACCTGGTTATGTGGTTGAGATTTCACGCCATGAGGTAACCAACATCACGCCGACACCACGTGGTTCGAGTTCCACGTTTCGGTTTATAAGTTAACATCAATGTTGGCCAAGAGTTTACAAAGTGCGTGCTATTCCATCTACTTTAATTTTTCCAGACCTATCAATAAATGTCTTGGTAATAGTATTGTATTTACTATTGTATTGACAGTTTTATTTTTTTAACATATCAAACTAAAAATATATTTCCAGAAATTTAATTTTATATTTACTTTTTTAATTTGTGAGATCATGAGTTTTATAACAGTTTTAACTTCAAACCAATATGTTAAATAGATTTTTTTAAATTCTATTTAGACACCAAATAACACTTTCTCTGTGAATATTAACAAAGTAGATTTTTAAATTTTACTGTAGGTTTATTATTATTATCATTTTTCGTAAGATATAGAAAATAATTCATGTAAGAACCTGGAACACATCTTATCAGTCAACCCTGTTTCATTGTGGTGATGGGTACAAAAATCAAGAATATATATATTCTTTCCCACCCCCCAAGAATATATTCATAAAATTTAATTGATATATATTTTATGAATATATCAATTAAATAGTTTTTCCTTTGTGTTAAAGGTTACCAATGTTTTGGTTTTAGTAAATTTAAGTTTTTATGAAAATTTATGTATAACATATGTACAAAAAAATAAATGCACTACGATATTTGTTTTGGAAAATTGTTGTTCTATTATACTGTAATTTTTCCAGATGTTAATTGATACATAGAAAGCATAACAAATTATGGATATTTTCCATAGTCACCACTACCTTTTCCGTTACTTCACTAACATTTATTTTAATCGCAATGACGGTTAGGTCAGGTTATGTTAGGTTAGAACGGTGTCTACTAAAGTTGATCATAAACTGGTAAATCCAATAATTGACTTACCGCCGAATGCACTCTCCGTGTGTAAGTTCTTGGAAAGTGATAAGATAAAGCCAGTGATATCGGATTCCTAGCAGATAAGGAATACCACAGTGGACTGAAAAATGATTGGGGAATAGCTTTTAGAGCAATAGAATATTTATCAAGTGGTAGTAAATTAACGGAAAATATCCAAATTATTTAATACTCTAAACTGTAGTTACAATCTAAATATCATTACCTAGATGCTGATCTCATCATCTTGAAACTTGTCGGTAACGCTATTTTATTTAAGGGCAACTAATTAAAATTCTTAATGATAATTAGTGGAATCTGGTAAAAACTATTACGTCAATTTGTGCAAAATATCGTCCCTCCGTATCAGTGGGACAGTACATTTTTTTGGACACTGTGTCCAGTAATATATCTGAGCTCACTGGAACGGTCAATGCCCTGGACGTTGAACTTGACTCCTCCGTCTCTGGACAACGCCTCTTAGTTGACGGCTTCCAAGGAGGTTCGGAATAACAACCATATTTTATGATCGTGTGATAAAATATCCATGAGAAACCTGTTCTTTAATTAGTCATCAATTTTTAGGACGACGTTTTATGTAAAACATAATAGAAAACACAATTTTATTTTTGACATTTTACTTTCTAAAATACAAGGTCACTATCAGATATAAAATCAGAAAACGTATTAAAATGTTTATCCAAAACAAAAAGCTATTAGCTCTAATCGCTTTGTATTTTCGTTAAGACTAAGTCCATTTTTTTATGTAGACCTATATTATAGAGTCCAACCATTTTGACATGATTGAAACTACAAAACCTGTATAGTGTAAATACTTTTTACATTATACAGGTAAAAAATATTTTTTTAAATATAGTTTTAAATATTTTTTAAAACTATACGAAGATAAAAATATTCGTATAGTTTTAACTGTGCAACATTTGGCATCCTCTGGTGGGTCATGTACTGCCATTGATTTTATAAGCACCCACATAGATTTATCATCCAATTTAGAATGTTGTGTCCCAAATTATCAGCTTTTTTGTGGTCCATTGTGGAGTGCTATTTTAGTCCTATGTAAATTTAATGTAGTTTAAACCAGCTGTAAATTTCAGTAACTAACCAAATTACTGGCATAAATGTTCTTATTACATGAGATATATGTTTCAAGTGGTACGTTAATATAATCAACGGTATCTACTGACAATTCTGGTAAAGGTAATAACATTTGTATATGCATCTTAAACATTTTTATACAGGTCCACAATGAAATTAGTTTGTATATTTTCTACTTTTACACTTAAATTTCTCTTGCGCCACTATACTAAAAAATATAAGGTATAGTTAGCTTATTATTCGTGGTTCACCCCACATCTTATACCCGGCCAGTTGATAGAAGCAAAACTAAACATATTTATACTTTATATTTTATACTTATAAGTATAACTAGTGATCTTTTAAATGAAGAGTAGTTAGGGGAAACCAAGGTGCTCTTTTTTTGCAGTTTCCTCTTTTATATTGATATTTTTTACTTAAATATGTCAGTTTTGTCTTTTATGTTCTCCCTTTCTTACGTATAATATGTTTTTGAATTTTGTTTTACCAAGTTCTTATGTCCCAGGAATCCAATGATAATTAGAATATTTATGAAAATATTCTATTTTTCAGCCCATACATGCACTGTGGTATTGACCCACTCGCCCACCCATACATGCACTGTGGTATTGACCCACCCGCCCATCCATACACGCACTGTGGTATTGACCCACCCGCCCACCCATACACGCACTGTGGTACTGAGCCACCCGCCCACCCATACATGCACTGTGGTATTGACCCACCCGCCCATCCATACACGCACTGTGGTATTAAACCACCCACCCACCCATACATGCACTGTGGTTGGTGGTCTATGTGAAGATAAATGTGGTAATCAATCTATGTGAAGATTCCAACAACACTAACTCACTACTGATAGAACTGTTCGTGTAAATTACATTTAATATTACTAAACACAACAAACTTGTTTTTTGTTTGTTTTATTTTTGTATCTATTTATTTTTATCCTGACTCCCACTCACTTGTACAACATAAATCCTCCCCCTATGCAACACTTATGAAATCGGATTAAACAAGCTGAGTGTGAGTTTAGACACACAGTCAAGCAATGAAGAGTCATACTAATATGATATTTACAGCATCCTTAGAAACATGCAATGAGCATTCTTAGAAACAAACTCGATGTGAATCTTGTTACTTAACAAATACAGTCCATGTGCATTCAAGTATTTTATTTTTCAAAAATCATCCATGATATATACAAGCAAGAACTCGGAACTGGCACAAACTACACGTTTCACTACTAAAACTATTTATATTTTCTTGCTTACATATATGAAGCATTTTTCATTCATGTAATCAAAACATTTCACCATCCCAACCCTTCTTCGTTATAACGTTATTCGAAGCCCTTAATGGCTAAGGACATTGCTGATATGTCTAAGGCCAGCGTTAATTCCCTAGGCTAATCCCTGGGGATGTTCGCAGATGAAATTAAACGGGGAAGTGATAAGTGGCCGCCATTTGGACCCCCGTCATCGACAAACTACCCTTTCTGTTATCACTAGAATTATTCAAGTATGAAGTCTTCTTTAGCTACTGTAAAACAATTAAAACAGATAATACATCTACGTAAATACATGCAGTGTATATAGTATTGTTCTTTTCTACATTAAATATTCAAATTTAACCCCAGATCTAAAATTTCAATATTTAATTGATTTAAAAGCGTATGATTGTGATTTTTTGAATTTTCATTACTTTAATTCTCTGTTACAAACATTTCGATATGAATAAAAACTCCGGTCGTACAAGGGCGTATTTTTTCATAAAATTGAAATATAAAAAACATTAAATATTTCAAATTTTTCATCACGTTATTTTAAACATTACTACTCACGTCGACTTTGTCACCTGTGCGAGAAAAGGTCTTGAAACGTCATCCAATTTGAAAATATTCTGCACTGACGTGAAAAATAAGATAAATATCTCATGGTTATTTCGTGTATGTATAAAAGAAATATATGTAAAAAAATTAAATGAAGACAAAAATTATAGCTTAACTACTGATACTCCTTGAAAAATAAATGACTATGTAGATTCGCCTGAGGATGATAGGAGTTATTATATCTGTCGAAACGTTGTATTTGTTTTATAAAAACTAGAAGCGCTTGGAAATCTCTAAAAAAATACGATTAGAAACAATCCAATGCTGACAAAATAACTGTTAAATGTTGATATTAGTTTAGTTTAAATTATGTTTAAAATAACAAAATCAAGACCTCCTTCTATAGTTTGTGGTAGGATATTTTAGCTGTTCTCCCTTATTATATTAAGTAACCATGTAACTGTGTGACCCGTGTGATAGTTCCAAATTTCATAACTGAATATCAGATAACACAACAATTAATTGTTTTATGTATAAATATATAACTTCACTCACCAGTTCACATGGGCCTACAGGTCTTTTCGTGAACTTTATTCAACAAGTGAAGTACCGACCGTTGGCTCAGATGGGATTTGAACCTAGGAAAAGCCCTACGCAGTCCGAAGCTTCAGCCACCACGCTAGCAAGGAATAATAATAAAAAATACTGTATCCAATAAACTGGTTCAAGATATGTGTGGACGAATGTATAATACTGCTGAAAACATCTAGTTACAGAGGATTTGTTTAAATTGGTTGTATGTGTAAGTGTCATAAAATCTCAAGGAACTATATTGGTTATATGTTTATGAAAATAAAGAAAACTATTTAGTCACTGTTTAAGAAAGGGCAGAGAGATCTATTTTTATATTCTTCAACTATTCAAGATTTATTTTTGAGAGTGAGTTAATTAAGTAATTAAGGTTAATATGTTGCTAGAACAACCAAAAACATAAGTGTTCATAGATATTTTCATATATTTTAATTATCTTAAAACGAATATATTAAATAAGACTGCTTTGTTGATGAGTAAAATAAAATAAAAACTAGCTGATAATAATAACAGTTGATCATGATCATAAAAAATAACCAAATCAATCAATAAACTAAAATTATAATGTTTTATAGCATCGATATAAATAAGAAATTTACTTCTCGCCTCGACTCTGTTACTTGTGCGAGTAAAGCTTTTGTCATTCAATTTGAAAATATACTGTACTGACGTGAAAAATAAGTTAAATATCTCATGGTGATTTCGTGTATGTGTAAAAGAAATATATGTAAAAAATATAAAATGATGAAAAAACTTACAGCTAAACTGATACTTCTATATATCCTTGAAAAACAAATGACTATGTAGATTCGATACTGACAAAAATTTAAATAAAGGTAAGTCTGGTGGTTGTGAATAATGAATTAAAGTCGACAAGGGGTGATTCATCGCTCAGGTGGGGCTGTTTTGAACTTCTCCAGTTAACACAGTTTGTCCAGAGTTGATCGACGCCTCCCGAGATTGAGCTGGAAGTCTATTACGTGAGGAAAGCCTCTTTTAAAATGGTAACTTTTGTCGTTATATACAGGGTGTTTCTTTAAAAACACAACCAATGATTTGAAATAAAAATGACAAACAAAACATAGATTTATAACACGTTTTATTATTATTAACATTTATTACTGTTATATGATTTTAATAACATTTTTGTTTTACTGATTTTGGTTCAGAATATTCCTCCACAACAAACACTCTCTGGTATTTGCACAAAACCTTGTTTCTAACCTCAACTTAATGACGTTGAACGAAACCCAAATAAAGTGATCAACAATGCAACATTTTAAATCAGCTGATTGTCAAGGAAGAAGAAAAACCAGGGCTACCAACCTATAAACTTGTAATTATCTTAAACCTTAAATTTCTGTACGTGTAAATATGGTTGCGTTTTAATAGAAACACCCTGGAAATTTTTTTTGGCGAAAATCCGAATCCTTGTATAAATATCCTTGAAAAATATTTACAAAACCGTTAAAAGCTTGAGATTCACTCTGTGGCATCTTCACCGTGAACCCCAAACATAACATAATATTAAGTATAAGTTGGTTTGATTGAAAACTTGCATCTTACATTCTTTAAATTATTAGATAACGTTTGTTCCTAAAACTACTTTTCTAAAAAACATTTTGACCAATTTAGTTGCAAACTGATTAGTTTCAAAGTGTCAACTGTTTATAATTTCTAAATTAAAATAATTATTGTTAAATTAAATATTGTATTAAAAATAGAAAATTAAAATTGTTTGCTACCTTTTTTATTTGTAATTTAATAGATAAACACCAATGAAAGAATTGTACTAAACATAGGATTAGCACCCAGCATTCTAGCAGCATGGATAGGGATAAACAATCCCTCCAGTGACATATCGGGTGCTAATTGTTTTTCTTTTTCTAATAACAATCATCCAACCAGTATAAAAATACGCCTCTTTTTAATTTTTTGCATACAATTTGCCATACTTTAGTTATTTAAATTTGAAAAAAAAAAAACATGCCCGTTTACAAAATATTATCAGTTTGCGTTGATAATTTAATTATTTATTTATTCGTTTAACTTTTTTATTTCCCTATTTATGAAAAAAACACCTTTCCAAGATTTTAAGTAAATTTGTAAGAATATTTTATAGAAAACATACGCTAAAAACAATAGCTTAGATATATTGAAAACTATTGAAGTTATTAAAAAAGTTTTATTCTTCTTTTTCTTCTATTTAATCATATAGAACTAGTTTGCGGAGTTTGCCAGCGTATGGGATACCGTGTATATACTTCTTATAGTACATATATACATATGTTTATTTATTTTTAATAAAACTTCACTCGCCAGTCTACATGGGCCGAGCGGCCTGTGTGCGAACTTTATTTAACGAGTTATTTTCCGTATGTTATCTTAGTTGGGATTTGAACCTTATGGAATTCCTCACGCCTTAGCCACTGAGCCACCATAGTGATGTATGTAAGTAACCTATACATTCCTAAGCATTTCCTACGTTATTGTGTTTTAATCGATCCCACTTAAATCCTGAAACATCTATCACAGATATATCAGGTTAAATATTGCATACGTCACTTAATTAATTAATTAGAGCAATGAATCATGAGAAATGAGGATAGGACAGGAAGGGGACGATTAGAGTTCGGCTTCGCAATAATTAAGGGCGACTCTGTTGGCGGGAAGTGGTCGAAAACTAATCTTCCCTCAGTTTTAATTAAAATTTCCGATAAATCAAAACGAATCATTCCTCGCTTTACAAAGAGGAAAAAACTGATGACGCAACCAATGTAATTTGTAAACTGCTTAGCAAAGTAATTTGTTATTTATACAAAATACCTAAAATAAATTTACTTAAGAAATTTTGTAAATGTAATTAATTATTGAGTAATTTTGGTTTTAGTGATTTCTTTTAAAGATACATATCGTAGTGAATTGAATAGGTAAAGACAATCCTTACATATAATACGTAAGGCTGTTTTTGTCAACATACGACGGGTGTCAAACAATTTGGCCATATTCGTAACTGTCCAATAATGTCTTAATTGTTAAATAATTTCACCCTGAAGTGTATTGGAAGCCCTCAAAGTACGTTTTTTGGCCATAAGAATAACACGGAGAGAGATTGAATTAATGGAAAAGTAACAGCTGTTGAAATGTAAACAGTAATGTTTATGAAATTTTAACAGCTGTTGGAAAATAAATAATGTTGTTTATAACATTGGGAAGGTTACAGATCTTTCCTTATTATAATATACACCGCAATAGATTCCATCAAATAGGAATATTTGTGGCACTAATTTTGTTAGTTAGTGAGGCCCGCAACCACAGCTGATTTAAACTGCATTACATTTACATGGAACTACACTAGCGCTCCACAATTGACCACGAAAAAAGTTAACATATTGAAACTGACAATTTAACATTGGATGGGCAATCTATTTTTTAAAATCATTGGTTTGATTCAGTGAAAGTATTATTTGATACAAATACAAAAATTAATGCATGTATTTTTGGTTGTCTATAATAGTTAATAGTTAAATAAAACATGTGACAACTTTTGAAATATGCTAAGAAATAACGTTTCGGTTTTTAGATCTTAGCCTTAAGTGGCCGGATCTATTACTAGAATCTATACGTTCCGGTGACAACAATGTCAATGTGCTATGTACATTATTTACAAAATAATCAGACGTTTCGTCCATACTTTTATGGCACATCATCAGTGGTATCGATGAGACTTATGATATCTCTAGAAAAAACACTGGGTGTTTATACTACTACAAATATTTTGCACATCAAGTGCAGTGATCGAGCCACTATAAATGAATGTATATGGTTTTGCTAAATACAGTTTACCTAATAATATTTGTAGCCAAAAGCCACATACCGAGGCCGAAGATAGACGTGTCATGAGCACAGCGAGTGAGGGGGTAGGCCTGAGAAGCGTGCAGGGGTGTACCCTGATTATGCATAATGACCACATACATTATAAGGGTCACTCATCTCAATTAAAATAATACGCTTTTAGCATTTAGTGTTTAATACAACGAGTTACTTGAGGGATTTATTTGCCATTAATATTATTTTTGATGGCGATGAAGAATTTGAAGCGATATTGAAATATGTGTTGTTGGATTTTGATCTATCAAAAATTTAAGTCTTGGAATTTATACTTTGATGGTGTTATTGACCTTTAGTGAGGAATTTTATATATTCATGAATGATAGGAATAGATTTCTTCTTAACATTAACCATACATGATGATAGTTTCACAATTATTATAAAAGGTATGACACTCCTCACTTCTTAGCACCTTCTCTATCGTGAGTTCATCCTAGCTAGAGAGTCGACGATTCCAGAGTCAGTGCCATAACAATGGTTGCTCCACAGCACACCTTTATTAGCCAACCTAGACTCTCCACAATCTAACGGCTGACTTTAGCAATACTGACCTATTAACACCCTCTCTATCGTGAGCCCATACAGTCTACAGAGTCAACGATTCTAGAGTCACAGCCGTAACGGTGGTTGATCCACAGCACACCTTTATTTGCCAATCTAGACATACGTCAGCCCAACGGCTGACGTTAGCAATACTTACCTCTTAACAGCCTTTATATCGTGAGTCCATTATAGTCTAGAGATTCCACGATTCCGGAGTCACAGCTATGACGATAGTTACTCCATAGCGCACCATGGTTAGCCAACCTGGAGACTCCTCAGCCCAAAAACTTACAGTAACAGTCCCAAAATTTCAGCATACATTATATTTACGATGCCATAGTAGAAACGTCGATGATTCCAGAGTCACAGCCATGACCATAGTAGCTCCACAGTGTAGCTTAGTTAGCCAAAACTGAGACTCAACAACCCAACAGTTGACGGTAACTGTCCTGACCTCTTGGCAGTCACTCTAGCCTGTGTCCATCGTGGCTGGAGAGTGTATGATTCCGGAGTCACGGTCATGACGATGGTTGCTCCATAGCGCCCCTTGGTTAGCCAACATAGAGACTCCACAACCCAACACTTGACAGTAACTGTCCTGACCTATTGGCTGTCACTTTATCCTGTGTCCATCATGGCTGGAGAGTATGATTCCGGAGTCATGGTCATGACGATGGTTGCTCCATAGCGCCCCTTGGTTAGCCAACACTGAGACTCCAAATCCCAACAGTTGATAGTAACTGTCCTGACCTCTTGGCAGTCACTCTATCCTGTGTCCATCATGGCTGCAGAGTCTATGATTCTGGAGTCACGGTCATAACGATGGTTGCTCCATAGCGCCCCTTGGTTAGCCAACATAGAGACTCCACAACCCAACACTTGACAGTAACTGTCCTACCCTATTGGCTGTCACTCTATCCTGTGTCCATCATGGCTGGAGAGTATGATTCCGGAGTCACGGTCATGACGATGGTTGCTCCATAGCGCCCCTTGGTTAGCCAACACTGAGACTCCAAATCCCAACAGTTGATAGTAACTGTCCTGACCTCTTGGCAGTCACTCTGTCCTGTGTCCATCATGGCTGGAGAGTCTATGATTCCGGAGTCACGGTCATGACGATTGTTGCCCCATAGCGCCCCTTGGTTAGCCAACATAGAGACTCCACGACCTAACAGCTGACGGTAACAATCCTGACCTCTTGGAAGTCGCTCTATCTTGAGTCCATCTTGGCAGAAGAGTTGATGATTCCAGAGTCATGGCTACGACGATGGTTTCTTCATAATGCATTTTGGTTTGCCAACCCTGAGACTCCACGAAACGGCTGTCGAGTTATCTGACAATTACATCGTAGATAACTGATCCACGTGATATGTCAGCTGACAGTTATCTGATGAAAGGAAGATTGTTTGTTTAGGGCCTCCAGATCTCTTTCTTGAATTAATTTTTCAATCAGGTGAAAAGAGCGTGGCTGTAATGATGGTCCAACTATCAAGAGCCATAGCAACTGTTTTATGGATCTTGATAACATCAACTATCAAGCTCTCTAAATCATAACGAAAAAATAATTTTAAAAGTTTCCTTGTAAAAAAAGCCTTTATGATCGATTAAATCTAAACCTGCACAGTTCTAGGCTGGACTCTTTTTGATGGTGGATCGGGTAAAATTTTTTCATAGTAAATTTGATTCCTCACAGTAAAACGTAATACAAAATTGATTTCTCTTATTAAATCACATATACGAATACTAACCAATTTAAAACCATAATTATTTGAAGTAAACAGGCTAAATATTTAAAAGGATGCTTATACTTTTAACTGTTTCAACTTTTACCTGTCTAGGGTTTTACATTTGAAGCGTTTTGCTTGTTTTTAACTTAGAAAAGAACCAAAACATGACAATATTTTCAAGGATACAAATTAGCTCACAAATATACATCCATAATTTCACAAAAGATATTGCGTACACACCTCATAATTAACTGGATGAAGTATAAATTACTTAAATTTTACAATCTCGTCATAAAATTCATTAAACATTTACACGGTTCACTATCTTTACATTCACTTTGTAAGATTTTAGATTACGTATATTCACTGTCATATCATAAACTGGGAAAATAATATAAACCCGTCCTCAATCTACTAAACTAATTAATGATATAAAATTGATTAACAATATTTAAAACTAATCCTTCAATTTACATTTTGCCCTTGTTTTTAAACCATGCTTACAGCAGGGAGTCTTGAACCTTATACGAGTAATATACCGTAAAAGAGTAACTAATTAAAATGTAAAACTATAACGTTCTTATGGTTGTTCTAAGTTGCCAGACACTCATGTGTTCTATTAGATCATCGGATAACCTTTATCTTTACACTCCGCCTCCTCAAGCATGCAGCGTCACCGAGTTATCGTCGCACCTTTGTGTGCAGTAGGCCTAACGGTAGAGAGCTAACTGTACAGGACGTACAATATTGACAGTAAACCATGGTCCCGTGTCTTCCATCCTCTCCCCGGGTAAGTGAAAGGAGACAGCTCTAATAATGTTAAGTCACGGCAGTACATTTGGCATTATATCTCTGAGAGAACAATAAAAGGGAATTGGGGGCTCTGAGCTGAGAAACTCGTCTGTTACACAAACACATCAGCGCGCCACGAAACTGCTTCCTTGCACGTTAATACCTTCAATCGGTTAATTCACTTTAATTGAGTAATTAAATTTAGTCAATTTACTCGAATAAATCAATTTATAATCGATTGTAAGAAATCGGTTATAAATATCAAACTTGTTTTGTTTTGAAGCAGAAAAAAATCTCAACTATTACAAAAATAGTAATGGTTCAAGATCACTTCCTTGCAAGGTACCTTAGCAATAACGTTTTTTGTTTTGTATAAACTATGAATATTTTTGACCACATTATTAATAGAGGGATAAGTGCGTCACTAAACAAACGTGTTTATAGTTTAATCATTATACGGGGAAGACTACGCACAGTTACGTTTACAGAGTAAAAAGGTTTTATATATTTGTCAAAACAATTAATACCGTTATAGTAAAGGAAGAACCTAACTCAATATTCAACTACGATAAAATCTTAGCTTGAAATAAGTTAAATGTTTAAAATATATTGCAATACTTACAATTTATGTTCTTTTTTTATTTATCTTATTTATTTCAACACCAGTGGCACTTTATATTGATTATTCAAACGATGTTATGGGATAACGGTCCAAACCCATCAAGCTAAACTTATTGAATCAACATAAAATATATTGTTATGTTGTATAGTGAATATATCAAATCTAAATACAATATTGAAATGTTGTAGGTATATATAGGCCTACGTGCCAGTCTTCACAACTTAGTTGTGAAAATTTTCAAAACTTACAGTATACGCAAAGAGCATTATTAATACTTTTTTTAAGTAAACTGTATTATTGCATTATCCCTCGTTAAGACTATTTGTGATTACAGATTACTTCAATACAGAATACGATTAATCTCATTTAATTATTGTTTACTTGGAGTAGGAGAGTGAGGCCTCGAGATTTTAATACATAAGAGAGGTTGACTAGTGGGTGAATTAATTAGTTGTATATGTAATTAAGAGAATGATAGGGACTTAAGGTTTAAAATAAATACGACTTGAATTGTTGGAATTGTAATTCCAAATACTATAATTGGAAAAGTATATAGATATAGTATATGTATAAATACATTTTTACTATATACTTTTCAACATTTATACTATAAAAATTTATGTTTATTTGATTGAAAGCTCTTCAACAAGTAATTTAACTAAGAAAACCGTTAATAATTTTAATTCTCCTCTAGATATACCACAGTGACATAATATAATTGGTCATACAGGCTACACAATTGCACAAACGAATTCCCCTGGAAATGAGTTTCAAGGTATGTTACAATATTGAATATAAATGGGTAATTTTACGTGGGCACACAACTTTGTGAAAACGAAGGAAGTCCATAAAAAGATATAAATAGCATGCAATCAGGAGCACGATTAGGAAATGTAATGCAAGAACCCGCTCTTGCTGCTGCGTACTCTTCATTAGGTAGTCTAGTATTAGGGTTTGGAGGTAGTCATGTAGTTACTGAAGGTCATGTGATTAGATGTATGTAACTGGTGACTCATAGTGTATAATCTGTGACGTCATGGTGACATAATAAGCCACCACTGTTGGCAAAGGCTTATCTAACATGATTTAAAGGTAAATTAACTGACACATAATTGTGTCTTATTTAAATATTAGTTAAAATAACTGTCTCTGAACCACTTGTTACCTAACATTTTTATTCCTGATTGTGACATACAATTGTTCAACACTCAGGCCCTGATTTAACATCATTTTACTTTTAACACAAATTTTGATTGCCTCCGTTTGTAACACCTAAGATGCCGTAGCTAAGCACCTACAGTCCGTTCCTTCAGGTGTGGCCGCCAGCAGATTTTAGACCCCCACTACTCCCGAGGTATGACTGCAGTCTGTTTATCTCTCCTTCCGACCACCACTAATTAGCGAACAAGTACACGTTCCACTACAGTTTGGGAATTTTGTGCTTTTCAAATGAGATATTTGTTAACAATATTCTCATAATCTACTAAACATTATAAGCAAAATGAGTACAAATACGATAAGATTGTCATAACACTAAGAAATATAAATAAAAAAAAAAAAAAAAAACAGAAACAATTGTTGAATAGTCGTACGCAGTTTTGTTGATTGGTTTATATCACATTCCTTTCGTGTTTGGGCTGATTTTCCTTATAATATTTATTAGATTACGAATTATGTATGATAAAATAGCTATCATTTGAAAATCACAAAGTGTAGTGGAACGTCCACTTTTCCGCTAATTAGATGTAGCGGAAAAGAGAGATAAATGGCCCTAAAGTCTTGCGTATTGGGTAGTGGGAGTCAATAATAAGTTGTAGCGGCCATAGCCTATATTAAGGGTCGCTTATTATATAAGTCAATAATAAGGGTAGAATGGATTGTTTGTTATAAGGATGTTACTGACATAAGTTTACAACGAGATTTTCATAAAAAACGTACATTTAGTCTCGTAAAACAATCAATTCAACAGCCATGGGTAAGTTACGGTGATAAATCAAGTGTCTCTCTGTCCGAGAATGATAATTCGCTTAGTAATTCTTGGAGATGACCTAAGACAGTGTGGACATACTAATGCAAGAGTTTAACAAAATGTCAGCTGCTCTGGGAGCAAAGTAAAGTGTTATTGGAGTGGGAAAAGGCGTTGTAATCACTCAGCAGCTGTGCTCCTGTTGAAGAATGTTAATTGCTCATGCAGCCTTCCGACCTTAAGTTAGCAATTACTCACAATTAACATAATTACAATGCCTAGTTAACATAGACACAATAGAGGACTGTAAGTAAATCCACAGCTAGGATACAAAAATGTAATGTAACAGAGTGTATAAGATTGTATTGTAAATCATTCCCTAGATGTGCCTATGTTGGAGATTACTAGTTGTCCATGCAACCTACCGTTGTTATATAACAAAGTGATCCTAGTTGGGTTGATACAATGCTGAAGTAGTTAATATAAAGCCACAGTTAGTATTACAGAAATTTGATGTCGAGGAGTGTATCATATTACAACGTAAATCACTCAACAAACGAGTCTTTTTTATAGGTTTCTGATTGTCCATGTAGCCTACCGAACCAATAAAAGAAATGCCTCCCAGTAGATTAGTAATTTTCCATGCAGCCTACCGATCTTATATAAGAAAATGTACCCAGTAGGCATGGATAAAATGCTAAAGGAGCTAAGTAAATCCACAAATAGTGTAAAATAAACGCCATACCAAGGGGTGTCTCAGATTACATCGCAAATCACACACTTTATGACTCTATTCTGGAGATTAATGATTTTCCATGCAGCTTGCCGACCTTATGTAAGACATTGTACCCAGTAGGTATGAATATAATGCCATTTAAGAATACAATGAGAAATCCAACTGTAAGTTTTTCATACGTCAGAATAAGATATGTACACAGGTAAACTAACTAAATAAACATCTCATCTATATGCTAAATAGTGCATTACTTATTTCTGTAGTTTGTGGACTGTCCGTTTTGTGGACGTCGAGCTTTTGTGGACTGAGCGTGATTGTCAGACCATGCCAGTCCACAGACAAGGTCATGGGTCCATGGTGTTTTAATAATTCTTTCTCTTTTTGTCACTCCTCATTCATTATGGCAACACCTCAATCGAGAGTGAATGTTTCAGGAGAACACCATTAAAGTTTTTCCTACACCATGAGCAATCTGTACATAGTTAGTTATCTGAGGCTGTCACAGAAAGCTTGCAGCAGAATGTCTACACTAATCATAAATGCATCTTGACAATGGGTCATAGGAGAGTTTCATGGACAATTAACATTCTACAACAAAAGTGACACCTGGCTAATTATTATGCCTTCTTTAAAAATAGTTTCTCATAATTTCCCCCTAAACTTTTATATAGCTATTTTCTATTCAATCTTACGTAAGTGGTTAGACATAAAATGTGTAATTAGCTATGTTACCTCAACAGGGAACTACCTGGTCAGTATAGGCAAAGATAAAACGTCAAGATGTATTCCCTACATTTTTGCGTGTTGTTAGTTTGAGGATGGTCAGTTTCTGAGGTGTAGTTGCCGAACTAGTTTGAAATAATTTATGTAACTAAACAATATAAGGTTTCCAATCATCCTTAATTTATAATCCTATAATTAATTAAAAACATTCATCAGTATATATATGTTAAGTTACCAAGTAATAATAACATTAATATATTAGCAATGAATTTAGAGAGCCATGAAAATTCTGAAATGTTTTTAAGTTGGCTATTCTTGAATAGAATGTAAGCTTTTTCAAAACATATTTCTAAACCATTTATATGAACATTTTCTTTATTTCTTTAGTTCTTTATTTTTACATTAATTAAAAAGGAAAATGTTACTGTTTCAAATATATGATTATGTTTCTTTTTAACATTCGTTCTATTACTGTTTTTATTTGTTTTAAATAGTTTTATATTTGCATTCCATACATAGAAAATACTATAGTACTTCTATATAGACTGGCAATGCTCAGATAAGTTTGCACAGTTTACTGGCAGATAAATTGATTTATTTTTTTATATTTTTATTTTGATACAGCTTGATTAATGTGAAAATCATATTTTTTGTGTCATATTTATCATAAATATACAGTTTTAAAATGTACAAGGAAAATATTTCATTAAAAGTACATCAAACTCTCTATTCTGACGACGATTAACCACTATTTTAAAGGATACCACGAAATTCCATGCCATTAACTGCGTCTAAAAAACTAGGCGCAGTAAAATAATTTACTTTAAACTTTGCTAAACATTTTGCTCAAGCGTTGATTAGCATAATGCAGCAAAAAGAAAGTTGTGAACATTTTCTTTGACAAGTAACTTTTTTTAACTAGATTAAAAAGTTAAAATTGTCAATTTAACGTGGTATTCTGAAATTTCAGCTATGAGGACGGCAGTAAGTTCAGATAGAGATTATGTTTAAACCAGTACATCAAAATATGTTTGTAGCAATACTATTGAAATAATATGATTATGCTAAACATACTGATATTTTATTCAGTGATTGATAATTAATTGAGAAATTAAATTGCAATAAAATTATTGCTTTAAAATATTCGTTAGCTTTTCATAATATTGCCGTAAAATATTTTCCAATAACCCCTATATGAACTGAGAGTGCTGGGTGGAATGTGCAATCAATGTTTTCGTATAGAATTTGTGCTGGTTCTGCACCCAGTATCCAATATTCAAAGAATTCCGCAGTAAATAAAGTGTTGTTATTCTAGCGAGAGACCGAAGAAGTGTAAACGCAAATTGGATGTTTTTATATGAAGATAATAAACACATTCTTCTTCAGCCACTAAAAGCATTTGCTATTATGAAAGTCCGTTATAATCTCTTTAGTCCGATACTCGATGGTCCAGATATTTAGTAGTCCGGAATTTCAGTCATCCGGCATTTCCAGTAGACACTAAATATTACATTTTTTTAATATTATGAATTAAAAAACTGTGTTGTTTGTAACTCAATTAACATACGATAGGAAATAATTATCAATTCATGAGATTTATAGGACATAATAATAATTGGCTTATTGACTCAATCAAGAGGAACAATACCAACATATAATACTGCTGATTTATTTAAGAATTTCAAGTAACCAAAGGATACATTACGAAAAATAAGCATGAGAGTTCTAAAATATTTTATATTCATGTTACGAAATTACTGTATACCTAATACACAATTTAAATTGCATTAAAAACTAACCTAAAAGTATATTTATTTATAAAAATATTTACTTCTTTGTTTTATTTTTTTATTTTCGATTCCAATTATTTAAAAATAATATATTTGTTATTGAATCAATTTTATGTATACAAATACTACATAGACTTTTAACTTCCAAATTATTTTTTTTAATTATTTCCATTTAATTTATTATGAATGAAATTCAGTACACATTCTAAATAACATAAATTAAATATAACTATTTATAAATGTAGAATTATTTTATTATCTAGGCATATGCACTAATTTAAATCAGCCAAAACTTACTATGAGGAATTCACGTGACATTGTTTAATTAACAAAACTGGGAGAGGGTAATTTAGAAATTGACCGCCTCTTTAAAAATATTTATATGCAAAATATGTTACATTTAGAAACAAAGCTAATTGATGTAGGTCCAATTTCGATGTGTTAGCTTGGTTAAGGCCAGGTTAAGTTAGGTTAGGTTAGGTTACGTTTTCGTGGATAACTTGTGCGTTAAGGACGGGCCTCCAAAAACTGGTTCCAAACTTGAGTAGCCTACGCTTGCAATACATGTATTGTTGTTATGATTTTTAAACTTATTAATATTGTTAATTCCTAACTACTTATTTACTGTATTATGTGTACATTAAGGCTACTATAGCATAATGTTTTAATACACCTATTTTGGAACAATGCCTAACCTATCTTGTATAGCCAACAGCAATAAAGTTCTTTATTATTACTTATGAGTACGGCACACTCATTTGCAAAGTATTCAGTATCTATATAATATGTCAGCACTAATGGCATAGTGCTGTAACCCAGATACTAGAGGACAAAATTTCTGAGGAGTTCATAGGCGATGGGTTTCTTGCTTGGTCCTCTTAATACCAACATCGCTTCGGCTCAATGGTTGCCATCGGCGTGAACACTACGAAAGAAGATTGGGATGTCTGTGTTAAGTCTTAGTCAGGTTTCGGATTGTTGTAAGGAAGAGAACTGAGTATAAAGCTCGTCAGTTAAAAAAAATGATGTGGTTCGGATGCCACGTAAAGCTCACTATTGTTCTGTTAATAATGGCTCTTTAAGGAACATTCAACCCTAGTTAGCAGCTATGACTTCACTCGTTCATCTAATCTCATCACACTCATTCACCCCTCATATTCTCTCATATCTCTACGATCGGCGTCTTAATTATGAGTAATGAATAGTGGTTCACAGTGGTTGTATTTTTTTTTAAAAAGGCCATAAGTTAAAACAACATTCTAGGCCTTACAATAACATTTTAATAAAATTTAGACAAAGAAAGGACCTTCACCCCTAAACTACTGTAATGTAACTAATAACATCAACAGGAAACCGATGTTTTCAGTTTTGTAAATCCAAATAACACTGTATCATAATTCAGATAGAATCACGTGTATTCTAGAGAATTATCGTCTACCAGTGTTCGTGATGATATTGTCCAACCGAAATCACGAGCGGTGAGTGACGTCACCCGAGGTCGTGCCCTATTAGTAAGCCGGCCCGCTTCCGCAAGCACTCTGCATAGCAAGCTGAATTCATCCTACAGTTAAGTCTACAGAGGCTGTCGGCCATGTTGTTTTTAATCCTATAAGAACAATGTTATTTTCGAACCGAACATACGATCACGCGTATCCAAATTAAACAGATATTATAAACGGATTTTTCCAAACAAATTACATTAAATAAAGAATTAAATTGCACGTTGGAATTGCTTTGTGAATTCCTAATTTATTTTATACAAAAAAAATATAAAAATATTTAGTTTTAAGTTTTTATTTTCTTCTATTTTTCTAAACTAGGCGTTTGTATTAAACAAATATCAAAAGCAAACCCAATGCGCAATATGATAACGTTTAAAATTATACCTCGTACGCAGCTGTTGGTCAATAAATAATGAAAAATATGGATTCGCAAATAACATTGTTCTTATGGAATTAAAACCAACATGGCCGACAGCTTCTGCAGACTCTTAACAGTACCTTTTAGACAGTGATGAACGTTTTTCTTCATAATTTATTTATTTATTTTTATTGATAAGATGCCAATTATAAAGATATGGATGAATATGAAGGCGAAAGAGTCAAAAGAGTAGATGATTTTTTTGGAAATTCCTACTAATGTGGGACTATAATATTGGACCCAAGTCGTTCTTCTCTACTTTCATAATATTATTTTTGTGGTTAAAACTACAGTACAAAATAGTGTCTTCTTCTAAAACAACGTGGAAAAAAGTAATTTTCTATATTTCCAGAAAAACACCAATATCATGTTTACTATAATTTTTATTCTTACTAAAATAATGTTTATTACGGTGGAATTCATTGATCGTTAAATAAGGATTTAATTCCAGTGAAAATTCAATATGATATCATTCATTGCAAATTCCACTCGGCACTCTTATTCAAACAAGTATTTATTAGAAAATATTTTACACACAACGTTCAAATAGCCAATAGAAAATGTTCATTTTTTACATCAAACTATGTTTCAATTAAACATAAAACATCTTAGCTTTCTATCATGAATAACAACTTTAGGAAAATATCATTTTTAGTATATTCATTCTGTTTTATTAACATTGTATACTCCAAAATTGTTAAAGGATCACTATTTATAGATGTTGTATTTTCCATACAAGTGTATGGTAGGGTGGGTGGGCCCATACATCTACAGTGGTGATGACTTTCCCTACGGTTATATAAACATCTCGAGGCAAAAATGTCTCTTGCCATCAAACGATCGACTGAATCTTCCTATATACAACTGTACTTAGAATAACAAGGCTTTGATTACGTTAGATTGTTTTGTTTTTTTTAAAGAAAATACGACTAATAAATAGTTTCAAAGAATTGGGACAAGGTTTCTCCCGTATTAGACACTAAAAAATCAAAACTTTGAAAATTACAAGTTTGATTCCCAAACATGTATTTTTTTCCATAACTAAAAACTAATCAAGTAAGAAACATGCGGTTTTTACTCAAATATTTTAATATGTAATTTACATATTTCCTGAAAATGTAATCAAAATCGTTAGAGCTGTTTATGAGAAAATTCTATTTTTGTATGTTTTTTCCATAAAAATAAAAAAATAAATTTCAAAAAATAAAAAACAGTATTGAGAAATTGGCCAAATATTCCTACATACCAAATTTAGTAAACATTGATCCACCCGTTTGGTCTCCAGCGAACTGCATATACACACAGACACCAACTTTTTTGTCGAAAAAAATCACTTGGGTTCAGGGGACCCTAAAATGGATTTTTAGACCAACTTGTAAAAAATATTTTTTTGGACGTTCACAATACTTTCTCTATGCTAACGCATATGGGAGTAAGTAAAAAGATAGAACAAATAACAACAATTAAATAAGAAATAAGGCTAAACAAATGATAGTAATTTTCTTTTGAGACTTTTAAGGACATCATATATAATATAAAAATTATTTAATATTGTTCGTCACTTCTCAACTTTAGGTCTATTTGAGTTGGGGGAGAGGATTGAAAATAGTTTCTTGGAAAAAATTGTTTTCTAAGTCCAAAAAATGTATTCCATTAATGTGGATTTAAGTTACTTTATGGATGTCTAGTTAAAGATCCGTGGTGTATTCTAGGCCGTACTTTTTATAAATGTTCTAATCTTAACTAGATACGGTAAAATATTTTTTTTTAACTTCACTCGCCAGTTCACATGGGCCTTTGATTCGAACCTTGGACCTTGGCAGTCCGTACCACGCCAGTATGTGTTGATATTAGTGTTTGAAAATAGTTAATTTGTAATCAAAAAGGCCTCAAAATTAAACTGTAATATTATTAAATTGTTTGATTGTTTCCATATACGTATCTTGAAGTTATTGATTGTATCGGAAACATTTTTTATTAATAATGTGTGCAGTAGATGTGATACGAAAAATTGTTTGTGTTGATTTGCAAAACTACTGAATACAATATTCCATTTTCAATTGCTATTTTTTCCCAAGTTAAGGTAGTCTTATTTTATCACTTTTTACCTCTCTCTTTTATCAAATACTGTCTAAGCTTTATGACTTAAGAATTACTTTTAGCCAAAATACCTCGAAAACCAATAATCTTATTCTAATTCCAAAATATAACACATATGCTAAATCTGAAATATCCATAGAGCAAAGTGACGGCTTTAGTAAAGTTTGAACCCATACAGCCTGTAGGAGGCACGACAGAGTCAACAGGAAAGAATACCCACATGCCCATTAGCATAAAATTATTATCTTTACATATGGGAGGTCGTGTTGGTCAACCTCTTTTATGTATGAACTAATATTGACGCATAATCCAAGAACCAGTTTTGCTAATTTAATCACAACAATAATTGAAATGGTTTATTGCATCATATACTTTTGTTACGTTTTTGTTTCCTAACTAGTCTGCCAAAGAGTGTAATTTAGAGTGATGATGGCTAGACACGTAGTGTAGTGGGGGGTTGAGTGGTCAAGGTAATTAGGTGGGTGGTGTAGTGAAGCTGTGTCGTTGGGTGAGTGGTATAACAGTATTGATAGCAGCCTAGTCACATCAAACAAACTTTCTGTTTTATTCAAACAATTAATTCCTGAGTGATTGGTCGTTGACTTGTATGAAATCTTTTTCCACAACAATTATTCTGTTATTTTCTAATTTATGCGTATATTTAATCTATACCAGTTACTTAACACTGTACTGGTTATTAATTTAAAACATTTGTATATCAAATAAGAGTTTTTCCTATAAAAAACTTTAAATAGTGTACATTGTACCCAATGTCACTATCCAAACACCAGAGCCCTTTCTCTCAAGTTGTGTTTGTCTGATGCGTGTTTACTTCGTCAAAAAAAGAAAAGACAGATGTTTATCTTCCTTATCAAACCAACTAGACAGCAAGCTATAAGCTATCTGGATATTTTTTTAATTCACCTCAGAGGTCCTCCCTTATAAATCACGAATGTACGAAGAGCTCCTCCCTTTGAAGCCAGTATAATAGTCAGCTAATTTATACTGTAATCTACACACGATTACTGTAATTTATACAGATTTCCAAGTGTGGTAGTCACAAAACTTTCAATTGATACCTTCTACGTTCTATTTTTATAAGTTTACATAGCTTCACACTGAGTTGGCAAGAAATTACCAGTTCCACAAACCACACATGTTGGCCATTGCCCCAGTATCTAAGTTTACAAACACTAGAGAAAGGTAAAGCCAGTTGTTTAGGCTAGCTTTGAACTATTTATAGTGTGTATATGTTGTAAAATTGGACGATTTATGATGTCTATAAACACTCACAATGCTTATCCAGTAACTCGACCACAGACACAGAAAGTAGGCCAGGTATATTTACCCAGACGGAGATGTGGGGGGAGGGAATGATAAAAATACGAGTCGACCGGCTTGACTTGCAAAAACAGTAACCTAAACAGTTTTTGTAAAAAACGTCCTTTATTCCAATCATGTACGCGTACCGTAGTCAGTATTGGGGTAGGAAGTACACGATACTATGGCTTCTGCATGTATGCAAGGAACTTACCTTCGTCACAAATCATAGAGAGTTACGAGTTAGGAAGAACAACATAATGTGCCTCCTGCACCTATGTAAGGAACGTACTTTCATCACAAAACATAGTGAGTGACGAGGTAGAAAGTACAACTTAACTTGTCTGCACCTATGAAAAGAAATTACTTTCGTCACAAGTCATTCTGAGGCACGAGGTAGAAAGTGCAACGTAACGTGTCTTCTGCACCTTTGTGAGGAACGTACCTTCGTCACTTGTCTTAGTGAGTGACGAGGTAGAAAGTGCAACCTCGTCACTCACTAAGAGTGACAGGGTTTCTACCATGGCACTCACGTGCCTTAGTGAGTGACGTGGTAGAAAATGCAACATAACTTATTTTCAGCACGTATGCAAGGAATGTACTTTCGTCACAAGTCATAGTGAGTGACGAGGTAGGAAATACAACATAACCTGTCATCTGCACCTATGTAAGGAACTTACCATGGTCACAAGTAATAGTTGAGTGACGAGGTAGGAAGTACAACATAACGTGTCTTCTGCACCTATGTAAGGAATGAACTTTCGTCACAAGTCATAGTGAGGGACTAGTTAGGAAGTACAACATAACGTGTATTCTGCACCTATGCAAGGAATGTACTTTCGTCACAAGTCATAGTGAGGGACTAGGTAGGAAGTACAACATAACGTGTTTTCTGCACCCATGAAAGGAATGTACTTTCGTCACTTGCTTAGTGAGGGACTAGGTAGGAAGTACAACATCACGTGTCTTCTGCACCTATGTAAGGAACTTAGCATCGTCACAAGTAATAGTGAGTGACGAGGTAGAAAGTTCTACATAACGTGTCTTCTGCACCTATGTAAGGAACTTACCATCGTCACAAGTAATAGTGAGTGACGAGGTAGGAAGTGCTACATAACGTTTCTTCTGCACCTATTTTCGTCACAATCATAGTAGTGAGGATGAGAAGGAAGTACAATACAATTAGGCCCCTGGACCTGGACAAGGTTAGCAATGGTGTTGAATGTTGATGTGGTGAACGTGGAGTTGACGACCTCGAGAGTGACCTTGAGACTTGTCCGCAGTAAACGTCGGTTGCTAGGTAACGGCAACCACCAAACAGCTGATGGCGGATCCTCTAGACTTGAAGGCAATTATTGACCACTGCTGATATGTTTGTGTTTTCTAAACAGCCGTTAGTGAGACAAGTGTGCCTTCTTGTGGTGAGAGATAGCTGTCTAATTAGCGACTAATTATTTAGATACCAGTCAATTATTACTGGATTTTTTTGAACAGTTAGATAATTTTTAAACATTTGTGATGTTTGTTTGATAATCACAGATTCCTTTATACTCGTAATATTCAACACTTCACTTCCCAGCATAGATTATTTTAATACCTACAAATAAACAGTTACATGTGCGTATAGGTAACCCAGAAATACGTAGTCTTAGTGGACTAGTTCGATCTACTTTACGTAAGCAAAACAGTTCCTTGTGCGTTAGTCCTAATTTTGGGAAAGTTTCCCGGGTTTTTACGATGTTTATATTTATAAATCAAATTATAATCATCTATTATTTTGGCAATCATTTTATGATTTTGCAATAACTGCTTACCGTATCCCGTGTATTTAACTTCATTAAATATGGTTTCCAATATGGTTAAATAATATTCCAGTACTTTAAAATTCTGTTTTTAAGACGGTGAAATACTGTTTCTAATGCAAGTAAATTCTCTTTGCAATATCGTAAAATAAGCTTTCAAATAGGGTTAATATTGTTCCCAATAAGGCTAATCTAGTTTCCATCATGGTTAAAAACTCTTTGAAATATGGTTAAATAATGTTGGATAATGTTTCTAATAAGGTTTACTACCACATGCAATCTTATTTGTAGTTTATAAAAATGGTTAAGTATTGATTCCAAAACGGGACGTTACTATCGTAAAAATGATTAAAGTACGTTTTATTTGTTACGGAATTTTACGTTTTAGTAACGATTTTACGAAATGCAAGTGACTTTTTAATATTCTTTCCATATATCCGATTAAATTTTGTTTATTACAGCACTTATTGAATATTGTACACAAGAATGGCAGTATAAAATAATTTTAAAAACGTGCAATTAGCCATTGTAATGAAATCGTTACTATATCTATATTTATTTGACCCTAGAAAGTTAAATAATTATTTTAAAGTAACTGCAGTTGTCGTTCAAATTGTAAAAAGATTATGGAGCAAAATATGATTTTAAAATAAAGTAATTAATTAAAATTAAAACACTTTATTTTAGTCCTGGTCATCAATTATCTTGGTCTCGATTAGCTGAATCTGTGCGCATATTTTATTTTTAAGATTAATCGATTAAAACAGTCTTATTAAATGAAGTTCAAAAAATTTACCGTGAATTACGAGCAAGGTTAATGCCATTATCGCTACTTACTTCTAAGCCAGATGCCATAAAAGGTAATTTTAAAATTGTACTGTGATTTTTGTAACAAGAACATTGACATTCCGTATAAAAATAGTTGACTTTTCAAATTTAATTTACTGTTAAACTTAGAACACCGTCATTTATGAATGAATAAAGATTTTCAGGCTAAAAATCTCATCACAGTTTTAAGTAAAGATCTTATTTTAATAAAAATATATAGCTATTTATTTTATTTCTTTGTGAATTTTGCCAAAATTATAGTAAGCATCACTCTATGGTTTGTTTAATAATTTCATATAGCGGAAAAGTTTTGTTATTATTTTATCAAAACTAAATGAATATCTAGTACTTAGGACCTGTTGTGGATATTATAGCCCCTGTTCTCAATCCTTTTAACACCGACATGGCGTCCACTGAATGGTTTCCATCGAAGTGGACTATACTAGAGAAATCTAGAGTTTCCGTTGGGGGATAGTACTGACTATAAAAACAACAAGGTTATCCGCTTATATGAGTCCCGTGAAGCCGATTTTTTTTTCTGTGAAATTAGTCCAAGTTCTGTCTTCACAGGTAGCACCAGCGGTCTCCCTCTCTCTGTCTCACTTATCTCTCTCTCCGTCTCTCTCCACCAAAGGTGACTAATGACTCAGCTAATAGTACACCAAACAGTCATCCGACGGCTTATTTGATACTAATGACCATTAGATACCATCACATGCGCGTCACTGCAGGAATACATTGCCTTGGACGGTCTGTGTGTTTGGATAGTGATTGCCAGGGTTCGAATGCGGTTCGTAGCACATGGTTCGGATTCCATGCTAAGCTGTCGGCACCCTTTCTTAGAAACAGTTACAACCACTCTCGTTCATGTACGCTCATCACACTTATTCACTATCCATTATTACTAAAATCTTCTCGATAAGTTCCTTACTAGCAAATAAATAAATATTTGGACGAAGGTTGAAAAATATTCCGTCCAAAATCAAATCTAAAATAATCGTTGGTTTCGTGGTTTGGAGCCACTTAACGTTCAATTTGTTTGAACATGCACCAAGACTCCTACGCACTATTTTAGTTTTGACTATAGAAACAAAGTGTCTACGTTAGTTCGTTTGTTGTAGAAGCATACATGTGCTGCTATCTAACGATTATTAGTTTAAATAAGAACTCAGACAACTGTTTAACGTATTATTAGGTCAGCTATTGGTCATTTCAGCGAGTGAGAGAGAGAGGCAGATAGAATGAGCCCACTGGCGCTACCTATGAAGACAGAACAAGAACTAATTATACCGAACAGAACCAGTTTCAAAGGACCAAATTAGCAGACAGTCTTTTTTTCTATAGTCAATGGTTTCAGTGTTGTAATCCAGGAGTTCAGTGAAAGTGATGGATTAGGCGGGAAACCTCAATTCTCTACAAAAGGTAACAGTCGTCAAATCAAGGTCCAGTGGCCATTGTTTTAGTAGAAGGATCAAGGGTCCATGAGGAAGCAGTTAGCCACAGGGTCATGTGTCAGTCAATATATTTTGAGGGATAATTGATTGTTGTTTAGTACACATCCAAAAGAGCCAGTCCAATGGTTTATTTATTAGTCTAAATACAATGGTAGAAACATGTGATAAATGGGTACCCAGACTCACAAAAATAAAATATCATATAATTAAGTAGATTAGTAGTTGAATTATGTATATGTTATTCCTTCTAGAGAGCAAATACTTAGAGCTAATACATGTAGATACTTGAATAATTAATTATCAAAAACAAGTTACAAAAGCTTAAATAAAAAACTACATATCTACATAAAATCTTGTAGTGTATTTCGGATCTTTTCCGTTAATTCACTAGCGCTTCATAAATATTCTATTACTCTAAAAAATGTTCCTCAATCATTTTTACGTTCACTTTGGTATTCCTTATCCACTAGGAATCCGATACAATAATAAGGAGTGAAGTGTAAATGAAGTGTGTTCAGGCCAGTGAGCCTTATCACTTTCCAAGAACTAACACATGGAGAGCGCATTCGGTGGTAAGTCAATTATTAGATTTACTAGTTCGTGATCAACTTTAATAGTAACCTAACATAACCCAGCCGTAATTAGAATTAAAAAAAGTAGTGGTAGTGAGTTAACGGATTCACAATGATGATCTGTATTTCTCGTATGTCATATTTTCCGTTATTATAGTTTATACTAGATATCCGTAACCACCTGGCATTTAAATTTATAAAATAAAAAACAAAAAGTTAAAACCTCCACATTTTTTATAATTTATTTTTCTTAGTAAAACCATACAGGATAATAATATGCCAGCAACATGTAACAGTGTATGAGGCAAGTTGTTTATTAGTACGTTCTTTAGGCTATACGGACAAGCTAAAAAAATCAAGGTTAACATAAGAGAAATGGTTCCTACGAATTCTCCTCCCATTTTCCATACACACGTTTCTTGTCAAGTCCGCCTACCCACCCTTTGTTTACTAAACAATCGTCATATCGTTTCACCCTCCCTTTATAGACACGTCTTCTTACGTGGCCACTTTAATTACAGAGACAGTAGTTGTGTTAGCGTACTTAGTAGGTCGGAGGGCTACAATGAGATACACTTTTTGGATGGGTAGGCAGGCTAAGGTAAAAACGTTTTAGTGAAAATTGTGGTTAGTTTAGCGTGCTTACTGTGTGGCAAGGAAATCAATTCGCACATATGACAATTCTTATCAAATAGTTTCTTAGTTAAAAACTACGTGTTGGTACAGTACAAGTGAACGTCTCCCAACACAATTGTATTACAATATACAAGGACAAAATGTACAAAATATTACGGTGATTTTTGTATTTATATTTGTAATATATGTGTGTTGTGTGACGCTCACATGAATATTTAAGGTCTTATCATACAAGATAAAAAAGTAAGCTTCAAAAATCCTTAATTAAATATTATAGATCTTCATTAGCATTTAATGGGCTTAAAAAAACTCTTTAGTAAAGTTCATCAAGTAATAATAACATTTAAAGGTGAAACTTTTTGTGTGAACATACTAAAGACCCTATAAAAGTCTGCACACAATTAAAAATGGCAGAAACAGTTTCTAAGCTCTGGGAAAGTCAGTCTGGAGAAATCACAATATCCGTTGTCCTCATAGCTGTTAATTTAGCTTCACAGCCCACCAAATTGCGTCGGTGGCAACCAATACTATAAACGTACAATCAAGGTCGCCAGGTTCCTGCTGATCTCGCCAATCATCGGAGATTCTGTTGGAATGTAACAAAATCGCAGTGACAAAGTACAGTGAATAGACTAACTAACGATACTGTCAGCATTACACTGTTAAACATAGATGTTTATTCGTTCTATTTTTGAACACTTTCTCGTAAGTCAGACAGTACTTAGTGTAAATAAACTTTATCTTTGAAGAAATCTATATTTTCGTTTCGTAAGCAATCGGTCCCCACGAAGTTTCTAGAACTAGAAAGAAGTTGAGGTAGCTTGATTAGATTAATTTTAAAGCTGAAAGGTCAAGGGCTGGAGGGAATATAAGGAACTTAAACAATTAAGTGGGCTCCGCCCCACTGGTCCTAAGATCCAACGATTTTCTATCACTACAGTGTTTTTATTAATACATACAAATGTATTGACCCATTTGCCCACCTAAACACATACAATGGGTGGTATTAGACCTAAGAGGGACAGTTCTCATAGATAAAATATTAGAAGGAAACAAGTTCCAATATTTAAAAAGTATTTAACTACACTATTCATTCATAAGTAATATTAACTAGTATTTCTTAATATAAGAGGTAATTCAGATTCAGGATTCAGAGCTAACTACATCCTGTAAATTGTATATCTAAAAAATGTTTGTAACAATAATTGTAATGGTTAAAAAAATATTTAATAGTTAAAAAATGTACTTAAAATGTAATTACAATGTAAACCAAAAATATTTTGTCGATCAAAACTCATAAAATGTCTCCCCGTAAATATGAACACGTTCTTATCGGAGTACAAAAGACATTACTGTGATTTTGCAAATTGGCACAAGCTGAGTACAGCAATCAACTGGTTTCAGAGTGGATTGATTGACTAAGATTCCCATCGTTAAACTCATTCTCCGTCTGGGAAATAAATGAATCTCTATTCTCTCTGTCCTTCGTGTTATGAAATTTGATAGTGAATAGTTTAAATATTAAAGCCTCCAAAATCATGGAGTAAATTTAACAAATTTGCCACGAAATACTCGTATAATAATTTGTAGTAATTTCCCTTATCTATTAGAAACCTAAGTCGAATTGACGTCTACTGTCCCATTTTCCCTTTTTCGGGAAATACCATTTTGGGCATAAGTATTTGACTTATCTTTTAAACTACAGTCAGTTGACCGAGGATTAAACTACAGTTTTGTATACAACCAAACTAGCTCCGTTAAACATAAAACAGCTGTATACGTCATCTTTACTTATGAGAGCAAAGGTTCGGACAGAACAAGGTAAAATTTATTATGCAGCCATCTTTAAGTATGTAATTTATTCAAGAATATAAATTCGAATTCACGTGAAAAGATACACAAACATATTTTTTTCATACTTTTTCCTCAACCACATTTAAGAAAAACAAACATTGAAGGGCACACAGTGCATTGTTTTCATATATCTTCTTAATTAATTAACATAAAATGTGTTGGTAGAAGTTCCAACTTTACTGTAAACAAAGTTATAACTTTACTGTAATAAAAAAATCTTCGGAATCATGAACGGATTCACAAAGGGGTTTATTTTATTTGTTTATTGTTTTTAATCAATCGGTCATTTTTAATTTATAAAACGAAAATTGTTATTCGTCTGCTGTTTGAAACGGTTTGCTTACTGAATCGAACAGAAACGTTGGTATATAAATAGACTTTGATATTAATTAGTTTTAAAAAGTTATTATTTTTAGTAAATCTTTATTGGACATATAAATTATGTAATGAAAAATCTAAATGATAGCTGATTTCCGACAATCGTATACCAGTATTTAAATGTCATGCGAGGGAGAGATTTTGTACATACAAGTAAGTTTATAGATATTTTTGTACTTTTATATATATAAGGAACAATATTTTGCTACTGTGAAGTATGCTGTGGAAACACCTTGTATAGATCTACCACTAAAATCACAGCATATTAAATACAGCAAATAATTTGGTTGACTTGTCCCTACAACATATATTGTTTTCACATCCTTTTTTTGTAATTGGTGGAACACTGTTAGAGATAACGATTCGGTATTGGTGAAGACTGAATTCGTCCACCTACTAAAAAAGGTGAGAGTGTAAGTTCATTAGAAGTCAAGCAAATTTGTATATGCTTTAGACATGAATATAATGTAAACTACAATAAAATCCATGTTTGAACGTAATACTAGGGAATTCCTTATACATTTAGGTTAATCAACTCTTTTTATTTTTTCCATATGCGTTAGCATAGAGAAAGTATTGTAATCGTACAAAAAACATTTTTTACAAGTTCGTCTAAAAAGCCATTTTAGGGTCCCTTGAACCCAAAAAAGTGTTTTTTTCGAAAAACAATTTGGTTTCTGTCCGTATGTGTGTCTTTCAGTATGTGTGTCTCTGTCTGTGTGTATGTGCAGTTCACTGGATACCAAACGGATGGATCAATTTTTATGAAATTTAGTATGTAGGTGTGTTTAGCCAATATCTCCAAACAATTTTTTCAACTGTTTTTTAGTAATGGCAGAAGAACTTATTTGGGAATCAAACTGGTAATTTTCAGTTTTGATTTTTTAGTATTTAATGCCAGTTGCCAATGAGGGAAAATGTTTGCCAATTCTTTGGAATCATTTATTTATGTTATCAACTAATTATTATTTATCTTTCTTACATTCTAGAGTTTTAGTACAGACCATAATTCTCGTATTGTATATTGATAGTTAGAAAACAATAATTATTATAGGTCATATCGTTCGTTTGAATTTTATCAGAAATTAGCCGACAGCCCTTGCTTCACTACGTGGTGGTTGTCTACGCTGGCTTACCCTTCTCTCCGTGATTCTTAATAAATCATCACATCATTATAAAAGCTCAGTCTTCTGCCATTATCCTAAATAACAAAGTTTTATAGTCTGGAAACCCCTATAAATCTACTTTAGGGGGATGAAAAGTAGTGCAATCAGTCAACGTTAGAAGAAATTGACTTTAAAAATTGCACGATGAAAACCAAATCAGCCAAGCCTTTGTGTCATATTAATGGTTTTCCCAGCCTTTTGACATAAATTATTAAATAAAATAATACCTTATGGAAAAAATCTGTTGTAAAAAAGGAACAGATGAAGGACTATTTTATCCTCAAGGAATGGAATTTCATGAAATCATTTCTTATTAGGTCTCTATGGTACATAAGCTAAAATCCCTCCAAATTTCATCAAAATTAAGATTAAGTAAATTCAAAGGATTTAAGTATATAAACAATAATATAAATATGTTTTTCAAACACACATTTGTTTGTTATGTCTTCTCCTGGCCTTTGGGCCTTGAGGATACTAATGTCTTCCTTCTGCTATTCAGGGAAAAATTCAAAAACACGTTACTAAACCCATAACAGGTTTACGACAGTCAATTTATTAAGGAAAGGATTACATCCAGTGAGTTGTTGTGTTTGGGGATATTTTAATTCCCCTTAAAATCGATTATGAACAATTATCAATGAACCATGTTGTGGTTAACCACAAAATAAACTGCACCTATTATTTACAGCAACTGCCATTATACAGCAACTCATTCCGTTAGGATGTTACGACTGGCACCTTGAACCATTCGACCGTGAATGGTGATTTCAGATGTAGTGGAGCGTGAACTGTACAATGTGCATAGGGAAGATGGGAGTCTCAAGGTCTTGTGGAGTAGTTCGTAAAGAGTGTGTTCCAATTCGTGTAAGGGAATTGGGGTCTTCAAGTAGTTTAGAGGAGGGGTGGGGCAGTGCGTGAATGGTACTCTCTAATGTGCTTAGGGAATATAGGAATCTCTTAGGGAATATGGGGGCTGTGATTAAATATAACGTTCCAATTCTTTTGTAAGGTAGGTGGTGTTTTTTTTAGGCTGTATGTATATTCCTACACTTTTTGAGGATCTTACAAGTTTTGTAAACTCCTACATCATCAGAACAGGTAAGAAATGGTCCCGGCCAAAATGTAAAATCCAACCCTTTGGCCGGCCCGGGGGTGGGAGGGGGGTGAGTAAATGGTTGTTTGGAATTTGAGCGAGTGCATCGTACTATCTCTCCTATATTATACTATCCTTCAAACTTACTTCTGAATTGTAAATAAATACTGTGTAATTCTATTATACTTTCATTATTTTTAGATACTAACAATATTATAAATACAAAATGTTTGAAAACACGGTTCATGTAGATTATCCGTCCCAGATTAGAAGATACTAGAATTATTTATGACCATTAAAATATTAATTCAGACCTTTATTAATATATATTTAAAGTGATTGTAAAATAATGTACTGTAGTATATTCAGATGGATGGGGTGTTAAATGAAGAATCGATCATATATTCAGTTCATACGTATTTATTCAACCTCAATATAATACTAATTGTTTTAATCAAAATAAAGTGCAGTGCAAAACTTAACTAACGGAAGTCCCAAATAATGTCTTGAAAAACACAATATCTTTAATTATAAGAAGCATTACTCTTGATTTGATAGAAGGTAAAAATTTAAAGTAATAAACACGACAAAAAAATACAAAATATAATTTATTTACCAAGGTTTAAACTGTCAATTAAACTTTAAAATAACATCATTACCATGTGAGATTTGTTTACTTGACAATAACACGCAATATTAGAGAAATAGATTTGCAGCCGCCATATTAAAACGGTTAATAATTTCGAAACTTGAATATGCCGTTTCAACTTAAATTTAAAGGAAATAAGGTAAGGTACATTCCTGTAAAGTATAATTCCAATCCGTTTAGTAGTTTTAAATAAGTGTTCGCACAGTCACGACTTTCTTTTATATCTATGTAATATGAATATTTTGTTTATGTATGTTTTGATTTAACTTACTTACGAATATTATTATAACGGAAATAAATAGTACAACGGTAATGATATAAACTTTGTCGCAAATAGAGGTATAAAGCTTGAAGAGTTTGGCCTAAGTGAATGAGTATGACTTATGGGCAAATTTGCTTCACTCATTTGCAGACTTAGAGGTCAACATATAGTTTATAAATTCTTAAATAAATTATTAGTAACATTATCACAGGAAACAGATTCCAAACTATATACTCACCCCCCACCCTAGGGCCGGCCAAGGGGTTGGAGTTTACATTTTGGCCGCGACCATTTCTTACCTGCTCTGATGGTGTAGGAGTTTACAAAAGTTGCAAGACCCTTAAAAGGTGTAGGAGTTTACACCTGGCCGTTTTTTAAGTACTTGGGGGGGGGGGGGCGTTGTAAATAGTAGATTTTAATTTGTGAAGTGGTATCGGGTATTCTCAAATAGGGGTGAGAGGGGCAGTGCATGAATAGTGCGTTTCAATCTGTGTAAGGGGATGAGGATTCTTAAGTTTGAGAGAGAGAGAGAGAGAGAGAGAGAGAGAGAGAGAGAGAGAGAGAGAGAGGGGGAGGAGTCACTTGAATAGGACGCTGCAATCTGCGTAGGGAAGATGGGGAGACACAAGGTCTTATGGCGCAGTACTTAAATAATACGATTTAAAATGCGAAGGTAAAATGGAGGAGTGTTTATATCTTATGGGTCAGGATAGTAACTAGTGAACAGAAGTGCTTGTCGTGAAACGCTCACACTTGCACATTGTTATAGGCCATGGAAGAACTCCTCCCCACTGCTACAGATCGTCCTGGTTCGGCAAACTGCTCTCCTTTCACAGGACTTTCATGGCTTGTTTGTCCTTGTGGTCGCTGGTGGCGTCGGTTTGAAAGTACCATCATAATTGACCATACTGCTTATTGCAATTTCAATTGCCAATTTGCGATGATTCTAGGAAGCGTAGGCCTACGTTAATTATCACACTGGATTTTTTTCCCTAGAAGAGTTCTTGTGTGGCTCCAAATGGTTTCTCTTTTGAGTTCTCTTTTGTTTATGAATAAACAAATCTTATAAAATTACAACTATCCTATGACAAAGTATATGTTTTTGTACGCATTTCGAAAGTTTTCTACTTCCAACTCAAGGTTGGAAATTCAAATTAAATCAATCTTTATTCCAACGACATTATACTATGTATAGCAATCATAAATTATAATTTATTTAGATTTTGCCAGTCACACCACATTAAAACCACTTTCAGACCAAAAAAATCCATCACGTATTCACACTCCAATTTTTCCTCCTCCAACGTCCGGGGTTATTCTTCAAACTGGGTGCTCTCCCAGTCGTATTCATAAAATTAGCAATTTTTTAAAATGCGATATAAACCTATAAACCAGTTTTCAACGTCTTGAGCGTTGTTGTGTTTTTATCGTATTTAGCAATTAGTTGAGGAAACGATTAATGACTTGAGAGAGCTGGTTTCCGCAAATATCATTGTCAGTCTTACAAGAATTTAAATTTGAATTCACTTGAAAATACATACATAAACTACTCTGTTTTGCATACCATTTCCTCCTTCTGCATTTAAGAAAAATATCCATTAAAGGGCGTATATTATAGTTTTCATATACCTTCTTGATTAAAATATATGTTAGTAGAAGTCGTAAACTAGTGAACGTTACACAGCAACAACTTTACTAGAGCATAAAAGTCTACTATTTCAGACTGGACGGATACACGAAGGAGTTCTTATAATTTGTTCATAAATTTTTATCAATCGGTCCTTTTTAAATCTGTGAAACATTTTTGTTAAAGTTGGCCTCACTAGTTCGCTAGACAGGTGTATATCTGTGTCTTGTCTGCCTCTTGCTAAGGCATATTCAGGCAAACAAATTAAAGCCCTTTTAAAATTTAGAGCCTCGGCTAGTCTAAAGTCGAAAATATAACAGGATTGTCTGTGTGACTCTCGGAATGCATATTGTACAACTATGTGAATAGCTTTTCTTAAGACTAAAAACAAATGATCTCAATTGGTTATTTTCAGACCTTCCCAACACTAAAAATTTTTATAAATTAAAAGCTGTAATATTCTGTTGCTAGTTCTGATTGAATCAATATCTGGCTAAGGAACTCTCAACATAACTATGTGGACCGAATCATAAAAAAATAAGGACAACTTGGAGCATTTATAGTCGATGTCGTGATTCAAAGTCAACCCTTGGCCAAGGGATGTTCCAAAGAATTTCGCACAACTGACTTTCTCCAACAATGAGTCTATCAACATAATAGATTATCTTTCAATAGAATCTAATTTACATAAAGTGAAATTCAAAACATTAAATTTTGAAGTGTTTTTATGGAGATTGATGCTATTTACATGCTGGACACAGTTGTTGGTAATCAAATGCTTGTTGTTATCTATTTGTACCATCTAATTTTTTTTCATAATAGACTTAAAGTGGACTTTTTTAAAAATTAAAAACAGTGGTTATTTCATACCTGTTTTGCAGAAAATATAGTTTATTTATTTGGATATTTTCCGTTAATTCACTACCCCTACTTTTTTTGTTTGCTTTAATTCACTACCACTTGATAAATATTCTATTGCTCTAAAAGATTTTCCCCAATCATTTTTACATCCATTGTGGTATTTATTATCCGCTAGCACTCCGAAATCACTGGTCTTATCTTATCACTTTCCAATAACTTACACACGGAAATCGCATTCGACGGTAAGTCAATCATTGAATGTACCAGTTTGTGATCAACTTTAGTAGCCACCTAACCTAACGTAACCTGACCTAGCCTAATCGTTATTGTGATAAACAAGGAGTGGTAGTGAATTAACGGAAAAGGTCAATTTATCTATGTATACAGTATAGAGAGAGCTAAAGAGGTAGTAGAAATAAATAACTATATCTAATAATAACCCTAAACCTAGTCTTGATTTAATCAAAGTTATCAACTCAATATTGTGTATACTTAGTCGTACATAACTTTCACAGACTATCTAACTAACATAGCATTGTTATAATAACCACTGAAACATTTAAAGTCAATAAATAATGTCCAAATATAAGAAGAACAGGGAGACATAGCTCATCGTTTAGTTTGAACCTTGAACTACTCATCATCATAAATAATACTGAAAGTACTATTGACATATATCATAACTAGATTGCTACAACATAACCTATATTCTTAATTTCAAATTGACCTTACAATCGTCAGTTGACAGGGTCAAATTCCGAGGTCAACCACTATGTGGGCGTCGTACTGGAATGAAAAAACCCAAACTCTCGGTCACGAAATACCACCAGTTTTTAAGGAGTGGTCAGTTCTTACGCTATTTATGTAGGCTACAGTATGAATAGGTAAAGTTTACGAAAATGTAGTTTATGTCAAACATTGTCAGAGTAAATGAAAATCCTGTCAACAATGTGTCGTTCGTGTAGATATCCGGGAAGAGTGATTTGTGTAGTTGGACTCATTTTAAGTGTTGCCAAATGCTAAAATTGACAATTTGGCACGACCACAAATTAAGTGTAAATAATAACATTCTTCCTCTTCTGCTGGTATCTAGTGAAAAAAAACCTTATTTATACGTGACAATATCAGTGACACTGTTCCCTCAAAAGTTTCCGGCTATTTTAATGTAACAATAACATTCTTCCTCCTCTAATAGTATTCAGTGAAAAGTGAACAAAACTGTTATTTATATACGTTTATTTCACAGATTCTGTTCCCTTCTAGGGCACGGGACAAATTAGGAGTAAACAATAACATTCTTCATCTAGTGAACTGTAAACGAAAATGTTATTTATATATGCTTATTTCAAAGACACTCTTCCCTCCAGGGCACCGGACAAATTAAGATTAATAACAAGAAGAAAAAAATACAAAAAAATAACATTTCCCCTCTTCTATTGGTATCCTGTGAATAAAAATGTTATTTATAAGTGACGATCTCAGTGAAGCTGTTCCCTTAAGGGCTTCCGGCAAATTAAGAGTAAACAATAACATTCTCTCTCCTCTGCTGGTATCCAGTGAACAAACATTTTATTTATATGAGGTGATATCACTGACACTGTTCCGTCAAGGGCTCCCGGCTGGATAGATAATTGACCTTCAACCCAAGGTTAAAGAGTCATCACTGACCACTCCAGATAGGAACAGTCGCGAGTCAATGTCCTTTCGGCTCGCAGAACTGACTACCCACACGGAATACATGGCTTACACGTAGGCTATTACCTTCAAGGCCAGGCTATTGTCCTTAGGAGCTCTCCTACAATCAGACACCTCATTTCTCTGCACTATATAATTTGATCGTTACAAAACGGTCAGGGTCGGTTACGTCACAAACCTTTTGTAGCCGTTATGTCATCAAATATCTAGTACCGTTAGTACTAATCGTTAATACATATTTACTTAAGCATACACAGCCTCCTTAAAACTGGTCAAATTTTTTTCACTTTTTATATACTCGTAGTTGATAACGAAATCGTAGTAATGTTACATATTTTATAAAACTTGCTACAGGTTGCGTGACGGGTCAGTTGCGTTAACACACTAAACTTTTTTTTCTAAAATTATTATAGCAGGTTTTTAGGACGTTACAAGAAGCATATAACTTTGCAATGTCGACTAAACTCACACTTTTCTCGATTGTTGTATATCTGGACCTCAGATCTGTTTTGGATACATTAAACTTTGAGTGGAAAAATTGGTGAGGGTGTAGGAACGAGTGGGAGCTCTCTTCCTCCCCTTAAAGTGCATAATTATTTAATAGATAATGTACAACAAGTATAAATCGTTTTTTTTAATTAGCATAGTACGTGTTGGCATTCTTTTGTGAATCCCTCTGGTCTGAGGAAGGTGAGCGTGGTTCACCGAAATCGATCACCATAATATTTGTGCATTTTGTGCTTATATTGTAATAAATTTGCGTTGTGTGATGTTTACTTGAACAAAAATAAGAAAACAAAGCAATAAATGGCCTATTTTAGTACTCATTATTTAGAACAAACTTAACAACAATAAAAATAACTATCAACAAGAAATAAACGGGATTAGCTTTCAAATAAAACATAGGTTTAGAAAACAAATAAAGTAGGTGAGAGTTAACAAAAGTGATCAATCAACTATTTTAAATATATCATTTACTAATTGTTATTTTAATATTTGCATACAGGTATGAATAATACATAAAATACTAAACAGAATTTGCAGAAAATTCTTTGTAGCTACAGGATCCATATTAAGTATTCCAAAATATATTACATGAACTGCTGGATTCAGAAACGCCATACCTTACATTGGTCACATATAAGACATAATAATCTGCACTACATTCGAAAAAGATGTATCAGAACCAGTTAAACCAGTTTCCGGGTAATAGTTTATTGTTACCAATTCCAGGTGCAACTTGCAGAAGCCGGCCCTCAATAAAAAAACTCTGACGGTACATTAATTCAATAGTTTGCTTTTAATGTTGTTTTAATAATTCAGTTAGACTCAGCTTTGTGTCTTGTTTCAGCGTTGTTGGTGGGTTGAGTAACATCGTTGCGTATTTAGGTCGGGTTTGTTTATAGCAATCTACCATTTATTCTATCTGAAGACATATCACAAGCCGGACTCGTAGCTCGTAACGGATTACAAATAACTATTATAGTATAAATATCTTTGATGATAGTTTTATAATTGACAATATTATATTTAAATCATTTTTAAATATTGCTTTGAATTATAAAATATAAATGAGCTGCAGGTATTGAAATTAGTTTTTAGTCGACACTTTAAATTTTAATTGGTTGTGTACATTTATATTTGTGATAGTTTATATACAAACCTTTTAGTTTATAGTGTAGTTTATAGTACAACGTTTAACTTTGAAAACAAAATAATTGGCTTTGTATTGTTTTGGCTCATAAATGTTGTGTTGGAGTAGTTTTGGTTTTGGTGGATTCGATTTTCGAATGGTTTGTATATATTAAATTAGGCTTTGGTATAGTTTACCTAAAGGCGATTTACTACTGGATTAAAGTAACTCACTTACTAAGCTTTAGAGTATGTTATATTTAGCTGTGTGTGATTAAAAGAAACAGTTTGTAGCCACAAAGTGGAATCATCTTAATTTTTACTTTCTCCCATATGCGTTAGCATAGAAAAAGTATTGTGATCTTCAAAAACAAATATTTTTGCAAGTTGGTCTAAAAATCCATTTTAGGGTCTCCTGAACCAAAAATGGGGGTTTTCGAAAAAATATATGATGTCTGTCCGTATGTCTATCTGTCTGTGAATATGTGCACTTCGCTGGAGACCAAACGGATGAACAAATTTCATGAAATTTGTTATATAGGTGTATTTAGCTAATATCTCCAAGCATTTTTTTTCACTTACTTGAAATTTGATTTTTTTTTATGGACAGTAATCATACAAAATTGGACTTTTCTCAAAAGCGGGTATAAAGATTTTCATTAAATTTTCAGAAAAGATGTAAATTAGAATTTAAAATAGTTTAGTAAAAACTGCATATCTCTAACTTGACTAATTTTTTAGTTATAGCAAAATAACATATTTGGGAATCAAACTGGTAATTTTCCAAGTTTTGATTGTTTTGTGTTTAATATGCGGGACATTTTGTGCCAATTCTTTGGAACCATTTACTATTACTCTGTTTGACCGTAACACTAGTAATGGAATAATTGTATATAAAACTGGATCAACACGGAGAATTAAACAGAGAAATATTTTTTGTTAGAGAATAAAGTAAAGCAATAAAAAGCGTGTGAAAGGAATTGTGGAGCAGAAATTGGCTGTTTGCGTGATACTTAGTGATACAACTCGATTTCTGATTTCATTATAATGGCTTGGTGTTTAAGGTTACAGAAAACCCGACGTGTGTTGTGGTGATAGAAGAAAGTCTCTTATCGCTTTCGAATCATTAGCTCTTATAACCTTTTAAACAATATGACAGAGAAGTGAATGTATTTTTGTACGACAATTGGATTTTATGACGGAAATATATTATTATTAAAGGTTTTTGGGAAAAGAGGCAAAGAGAAAGAACGGCTCAAATTAAAAGATGGAAGAATGCTGAGAAGGTTACAACAGATTTGTTTCAATAGTTACGTGATTCATGCAAGGTTAATTAAAAGCCCGATTTATATCACTATTATTTGTTTGTTTTGTATTTCTCGTTACATAATTCAAATGTATACCACACTATTCAGTTACAGAATCTTAGAATAGATAGAAAAGTTGAAAATGAGACCTAGTAAACTTCTCTTTCATGTATCATTTCTAAAGGTAATATTATATAGTTATTACTACCAGATTTGTTTATTCTACTTAAATTACACTTTATAAACATGCACATTGGAACCCAACATTAGTTACACTCCTCTCTAAAGGGTTGAAATACCCTTGTGGTGTTAAAAATATTTCAAGAGTTACGATAATTTATTATTGTGAAATTCGTAGACTTTTTTAATCAATTAAAAGTAATCATTATTAATTTTAAGTGTAAAACATGTCTCAGCCAGCATAATCTGTTCTCTATAGGTAAATGTTAGAATGTGTTAAATAAAACGAAACAAAGCTCATATGGTAGTTATTTAAAGTGTTTATTTATGATGATTTGAATAAATTATTAATATTATGAAAAACTCTTAAATTAGTGCTTAGTGTGGATTACTTATTGGTTTGTACTGCTTGTTCACGTTTTCATTTTAACTAGTTTTTGAAATTAGAATAGTTTTAAGTACGTATGTCACAATTATTAAAATGAAAACAAAATAATAATACACACTATCCATAAAAATATCCACCAAATTATAAATCAATGATCCTATTTTACAAGGAGAAATAATTAAAAATTCTGTATATTCTTTTAACATTTAAATTATTCGACTACTCCAACGCCATTAATGTTTTCTTCAAAATAACTAAACAAATCCTCTTACTCACATTTAATTAACTCTTTGTTTAACTCTTTTCCTTTTTTCCAGATGGAAGTGGTCAGTCTATTATTCTTCGTCATTGGCGGAGCCTGCTTAACCGGAGCCTCACCACAATATTACTCCTCTCCCTACCCAGGTCAGCCCTTCCAAGGAGCTCAGGACCCGTACTACAGCAACCCTCAATCATGGCAGGCTAATGCAAGGGCCAACTTCACCAACCCTAATCCTCAACCCAACCCAAACCCTTACTACTACCCTAGCCCAAACCCTAACGGCCAGAGTTACCCGGACCCTATATCCGCCGAGGACATCCATCGTCAGCTGTACGGTGTACCTCAACCACCCCCCTCAGGCTTCCCACAGATCTATAAGATAGACAACCTCATCATCATCGCCAACCCTCCTCAGCCACAACCTTGCATACCCCAGCCTAGGCCACCCCCGACGTTCCCGAATCCCAGGCCGACTACCGACAATGGGGACGGCCTGAAAGACGAAACCCTAAACAGGTAGAGTAACCCTCAAACAAATAATATTGAGAAAGCGTTCATTCTGTTTGTTAGGTTTGTTTATTTTAGGAAAAAGATAAACTGTAAAATAGTTTTATAAAATGCTATGCAATGATGACGATTTGATACCCTTTGTTGGAAATTTGTGCAATTTGTTTAATTTAATGCTATAAGATGTAACAAACACTCCAGTAAATAATTTTTTTATTTTGTAAGGCCTTTCGATAACAAAGTTACCATCTTCTGACAACCAAACTAAATTTTATATTGTTTACATTTGATTGATTTTCAAAAACACATGATAAAATAAAAATAAAACATATGGAATAATTTAAATAAGAAAATAATAAAAATATATATAAAAATTTTATAGATATAAAATAATAGTGGTGAATTTTCAAATGTTCCTGGTTCGTTACTAACTAGAATTTCTTTGAATTTTTTTATATATAAGCTTTCATAAGCATCTAATTGATCTTTATTTTGGACTTCTTTTAGTAAATTACATTTTGTAAAATTATGGTTGAAATTGATGCAGTGTTTTGCTATCGCTGATTGTTCTTCTTGATAATTTTAAAAATGATATATTTTTTAAAAATAATGCAAAAAAGTTTTAAGAAACACTCTAATGTAAATTTATCATTTAAACTGTAAATGTAAATTCAAATCAGCGATAGCATAACACTGCATCAATTTCAACCATAATTTTACAAAATGTAATTTACTAAAAGAAGTACAAAATAAAGATCAATTAGATGCTTACGAAAGCTTATATATAAAAAATTCAAAGAAATTCTAGTTAATAATGAACCAGGAACATTTGAACATTCACCACTAATACTTTAAATTCATACAATTTTTATATATTTTTTATTATTTTCTTATTTAAATTATTCCATATGTTTTATTTTTATTTTATCGTGTGTTTTTTGATAATCAATCAAATGTAAAATTTAGTTTGGTTGTCTGGAGATGGTAACTTTGTTACCGAAAGGCCTTACAAAATAAAAAATGTATTTACTGGAATGTTTGTTACATCTTATAACATTAAATTATATATCCATCCAATAAGAAACGAGCTTGAAGAATGATACAATTTATTTAATTTAAAATAATCTGAGCTAGATTTCTTTATTTGGAATCATTGAACAAGTTTACATAAGACTTGTAACATTAATGTTTAAATAATACATTAAATATGTCAACATCAAATGCAAAATCAAATATAGGTGTAGTTCAATAAAATTACAAGAAACACAGTTTTAATCTAAAATTTACGAAAGAAATTAAATAGTGTTATACAGTGTTTCAGACCACCTGTGCAGTATCTCCTGTGGTTGAACACATAGAGCGATGCAATAAACAGTAAACCTAATAAATATTATATGACGAACGTCTCAAAATTGTTTTTGTCGCATTTAAAATACAAGGCGTGCCTGAAAATGACATTCACAGGTTCGAATCTCGAAAATTTCTAATAGCAACATGGGTCGTGTTACACCTAATTTTTAAGGTATTTAAATAGTTTAATTATAACATCGATCTATGTTAAACGGTTCAACCACAGGAAATAATGCACGGCTGGTCTGAAACGCCATAAGTATAGCTTTATTCAAAGTTTTAACAGAACTATCTTCTAAATAAAAACAAGTACGTTCGTGTATCTAAAATTGTTGTAAATACCCTGTTCATTGAACATTATTTCAAAACATATGTAATAGCAAAATAAAAAATTGCTGCATTGTAATTTTCAGTAATATTCCATTGGTACCGTTTAGCAAACAAATGTTTATTCTATAACTATCAATGGTTAGTAAGCATGAACTATTTTTAATTTAATGTCGTCTTTATGATTGGGTTTGGGAGCCCATTCTAGTAGCCTTTTACAATTTGGTAACATACAAACTTTACTCAAATATTTTACAATATCTTCTTAATAAAAATTATCACAAATTGTTTTTCCGGAGGTTATCCAGATTTTTGGATATGTAGGTGATATAGGCTACACTACAAATATACATGTAAAAAGCTAAACAGTTAATAAGTTCATCTTGTACGATTATTAACAAACGAATTTAAGCATAATATGTGAAACTGAACTTTTTTTAATCAGAGGTTCTTATTTTTTAGCCTAACAGTCAATCCCCTATAGAAAATTGATCTGTGCTTGGGGCTAACTCACACAGAATAAATGGCACAATCAGAAATTTACTAGGTGAATATTACTGATAAAAACGTCCAGTCAGTAGACCCTTCGATTACCGACTCTCCCAAAGTTTCATGTTTTTACGTAAATTTTGAAACTAATCTAAGAAAAGTTACAATAATAATAATAATACAACAATAATTGACTAGGTATAGCAGCTATTAAATAAAAAATTATTTGATTTTATTCAAAAAAAATGATAAAATAACAATTGTTTTATTTAATCAATTTTTATTTAACCTTTAACGTATCCTGTTTAATTTCAGGATGCCTGGAGATGAACCCTCCAAGTGCACGTGGGCCATCGTGGCATGTTGCTCTCCTGACAATGTTCAAGTCCGCTACAACTGTTTCGAGCTCCTCGGTTGTCCAGGGTTCTTCTTCGACAACAGCCCCTGCGAGCCCAAGATCGTCATGGCTGCTGCCAACGCCGCTCTGGAGTTCTACAGATCCGCCGGAAACAACACGGCCAGCTCGGGATCCTCAGACACCATCTCAAACCGACTCTAAGACCGAGAGTGTCATGACAAATGTGCGACGTACCTTCAGAAGTAAATACTATCGATTAGAGAGGTACTATCGCCCCTAAATCGATTCTTGTAATAATCAGTGTTTTCTACCTCAGAAGTTACTCCAAATTATTCCAGCGTGCTTTTTAAAAGTAGGTTTTTTTCTTAGCATTTTAGAAGTTCTATCGTCGTTGGTCCAGCCAATAGGGTGAGAACTGTAGCTTTCCCTCTTCATGTGAATCCTAACCTCCTCAGCATGTGGACATTCATGGTGGGGATGGACTTTGCTTTGGACTGAGTCGTATGTGTGTGTGGAGTGTCCGTTCACCGTTTCAATTCCCAAAGAACATTTCGAGATTACAGTAACGGTTACTGATTAGCGAGAAGATAAGGGGACAGAAGCAGATGATAAACGCACATTACACACCTAGTGTGACAAAAAAGTAACAGACATTTTTCCTTTCAATATGCAATGGTGGTAGCTCAGTGAATGAAGTTTCGGACTGTAGAGTCAAATGTCTCAGGATCGAACCCCAGCTGAGCTGACAGTCTATACACTCATTGAATAAATTTCCTGCTCATACTTAGCCTATGTAAACTGAAGAGTTAATTTAATCATAGATACAAGGATATTTCAAATATTCTTATTATTTATAAAAATATTAGAGATTTAACTTTAGAGATATACATATTCTCAATATATTTATTTGAGATTTATCATTAATACGTGTTAATTTGATGATAAAGCTATTTATATGCTGTCCTCACAGAACAGCTCTGATTCTCAATATTTATAAATGGTCATCTCAATATTGTGTGGGCCTAAAAAGTTTTAAAATACGGTAAACAATTTTCCAAATATGATGCTAAACCTATTTATGCTTGTCTCTAAAAGATATTCGTACATTTCTTAAAATAAAATTTTTAAAAATTCAAAAATTGCGTTAGTAATTTTAAAGCTTGAAAATCCAATATTCACAATATTTCAGTTCAAATAGGACCTTCAAAGTGTCTTTAAAAATATTGTAGAATGCTATACATTTTTAAAATACGGTTAAAACAAATATAAATAAGATCTTAAATCTGTTTGTACTTGTCTCGAGGATACATTTATACGTATTTTTAAAACTAAATCCTTACAGAATACAAAAATAGCTTTAATTCTCTCAAAGCTTTAAAATATTCCAGTTCATATAGGGCCTTTGGAGTATTTAGGAAGTGTTATCAAATTATTTTTAAAGCCTAAAAATTTTTTTAATACGGTATAAAAGTGCTTCTTCTAAATCTACTTATTCCTGTATTAGCCGAAATATATACATTTTAAAAACGTAATCCTAAAAGAATATAAAATTACCTTTAAATCTCTAAAACCTGTAACTTAAAGTTAACAATCTCCCATTTAAAATGGAGATTAAGATGTGTTTGTATTTTCTGTTATTTAAATATTATATTTTGTATAATATTTAAATAACAGTTAATATTATACAGCACACCAAGTTATATAATTCGATCAAGGTGTCACCACGCAAGGAGGTGCGAGACTGTGGCGTACCACAAACCGTGTTTCACGAAGTCTCCACTTTCTCCCGTGAGCCTAAAGGAAGACGGACTTCACGCTACGTGCTCAAAGGATTGGTAATTCGTTACTTGCATTCTCAGGATTATTACTTGATAAATTTAATTATATTTGATTTGATATTCTAACGTAATAATTTTTTATGTTTCGTTTCGTATGAGGTTAGTAACTGAAATAAAACGTATTTAATAATTAATTAATTGTTAAATATAAATGTAACATTAAATCATATAACTATTGAATAGATTGTTAATGTTTCATTAACTTTAACAGGATGTAAAATAATCACATAATTTTTAATTAATTTTTACTATGGTTTAGTAGATTTTGAATGTTATTCAATTATGGAGTTGTGTGCAATAACTCAAAAAGAAGAAGAATTAATGTATACAAAGAATATTTGGTGTAATTGCTAATTTTATTGCATCAATATCTTTCGACTTGTAGATCTGTGATACAATCTATAATTACATATTTACTTTAAATCTGTGACCAAATGTGCAAGTCAGGCAGATAAAATGTAAACATTTATAAATTGTTTGGTTTTTTATTGAAATGACCAATGATTTATTATTTTGGATATATCGTTAATTCATTATTCATCATATAAATCAGGAGAAGGATTGTTTAAAATATGGTCAAAATTATTCATTATTTTATTGTTAACATCGTTGAACAGGTTTGTTTATGTTTCAAAACGCTTACTTTCTTAAAAACAAAATATTAAAACTTGCCAAACATTCATATATATTAGTGTTGTGTGCTTATTCTTGATTTTTAATCAAAATAGTTTTAGTTTTTCGCTACGTTAGAAACTAGTTTTATTTTAAAACTTATAACAAGTTCCTCTAGATAGGACTGCCATTTAGTTTGTCTTAGTTATTTATTTAAATACATGTAGCTTCGTAAATGTCAACATGTGATTCTATTAATTGTGTCCAATTAAAAGTTAGATTATAAATGTAGGGTTAATGTCAGTATTATGTGAACTATCAGGATAAAAATAGTTATTTAAGGGGTTAATTTTTACTTTACTAATTGTTTAGAACTTATAAAACTTCAATCAAAATAAGTTATAAGTTAATTATAATGAATAAATTAATAAACTACTACGCAAATCAGTACTTCCTTGTTTTGTTTTATCAATGTATTTAAAAATAAATCATGTTTATAATTTCTTTTTTATTACTAAAAAATAAATTAGGAAATAATTGGTTAGATAATTATTAATTTTTTTATATGAAATGTTTAAATGTTCAATAAATTACTTATAAAATAGTAATGTTAACTAATTTAATCATTTTAAATGTTTGAAATATGTCAAATTTTGAATTGTTACTTATTTATTTGATTTTCAGAAATAAAGTGAATTCACAAATCAATGAATTTAGTTTATTTTTCGTCATCTATACATGTTAAAATGAGAAATGTTGAATATGTTCATGGCTGTATGGACAAAGTATATCAGATTATTCTTAAAGACATTCTATAAGATTGTTTAAATAGTTAGTTTCTCCTATCAAACCGTAGGATATACTTTTAGAGGTCAAATGATATACTCAGTATAGATAATATAATTAAAATAAGCTGGGTTGTTTTATTTAAGTCTAAAGATAACTAGCAAGTATTTTAATTTTTTTATTTCTCCCCCCCAACCACAGTTTTGATATGTTATTTATTACTTGGAATACTCAAGCTCGTAAAAAATTCGAATAATTGACATATGCCTAAATTGTCAGTGCTAAAGAAAGTTTCTGACGTACATATTATTTGTTATTCGTCATTATTATTATTCATTATTTAGTTCTATGACACCGATCTTAGAGATATGAACGAATATGAGGGGTGAATGAGTGTGATGAGTGTATATGAACCAGTATAGTCACTGTTACTATCTGAGCTCGACTTAGCTCAGAAAGGACCATTTATTAATAGCCCAATAGCCAGGGCATCTATGGGACCTACTGCTTTACGTGGAATCTGAACCACGTAATATACAGTACAAATGTTCAATACCATTATGTTAATATAAATGTTAAATTTAAACAATCCCAGGTTGTTGATTTGTAAAAGATTTTTCAGATCTTTTAGTGTTTTAAAACCAACTCAACGTTTTGACAAGTACACCATTTATCGTCCTCAAGTCTTTAGGTGCTTCTTACTAACTTAGAGACAGAGAGAGAGGATGAAGATAGACAAGGGAGTGGAGGATCGTTGGCGTTTCCTATCCGACAGGACTAACTTGAGGAGACAATCTTCTTGTTTCTAAAGTACAGTGCCCATACCAACTTTTCAGTATATACTTTGTTGGGTGAGTTGAGTATTTAGCTTTTTTATTATTATTATTTGTGTAAATTGTTGATTGATATAGTTTTTATGTTTGTTATGTGAATTTATTTAATTTTAGCCATTTTTAGGAAGACATTATTAAATTCAGATAATCTATCTTAGTTTGTAAATATTTGATTCTTAAGGATAGTTCACTCTTTGAGGATTTTTGAGACTTTTTATGTAGTTTTATTCACTCTGTAATATCTAACTTAAATTGAAATATAGATTAGGATAACAACAAAACCTGAATTGGCTGGGGTTTTTACGTCTGTCGAATCGTTTTGTTTGTTTTTTAAATACTATAACCGTTGGAAACCACCCGCAAATTAACAATCATAAACAATTGAACCAACAAAAAACTTTCAAACCACGTGTGTTTTACAGACTTATACGAGCACATATAGTTTTAAGGATGACAATTCTTACTACATTTTTTATCGATTGTTGCACAGGCCTATTGTAACTGAATGCGAAAGCCGGAAGGAATAGACAATTGTATTGGCTGTAGTATCTTTGCATATGTATAGCTTATCCTTGCTTGGCGTGAATCACGCAAACTTACCTGTGATGTAACGCACGCAATGATCAACACATGTCATGAATAAAATAAGAGTTACAAAACGTTTTATTTTATTTTTTCCCTGACAAAACGATTTACATGCTTTCCGTGATGGTGATGTGTTTAATTTATAATAGTAGGCCTACTATTATAAATTAAACATATTCTTAAATATTATAACTTATACATATTCTTAAATTATTAAGAATATGTGTATAAGTTGTTTGAAATCATTATTACTAAACCCATATTTTAAGGTAATAAAACAGTTTTCAACAATTAAAGACATATTTCCTTAATGCTTCAATTTTGGTGGAAAGTTAAAATACTTTGTTTACCATTCTAATTAAATGAGTTTTTTGAGATGTTTTAAAAAACAGTACTGATTAATAATTTTATATTGTAATAAAATTTAAGCAGCAGATATACACATTTTGGAAGGCTGTCAATGCGTCAAAAAATAGTCAAATCAACACTATTAAATTTAGCAAAATTTTCACTGAATTAAAGTTGTTAATCTTTCTGGTGTGGTTAAACAATGGATTGATTAGTATGTCTTATCTCATTGTCATTTATTTTGTCATTTATGGTTCTTACGCCATAGTACACACTTCAAATTTAATCATAGTAAGCCATAGTACATAATTAATTAAATCACCTTAACCTTGAGAGAATGGTTTCTAAATTACACTAAATTTGCGTTGTGAAAGAGAAGAATTGTTCCTCCTTAGTTCTCCAAGGATATGACAACACAAAACAACAATGGATTCAACAATACAATATCTATGGGCTGCAATCAGATGATGAGAAGTTGAGAGTGGTTATGGTCATTAAAGCAGTAGCTTTAGAGAGGCATTACATCAGTAGCTCGAGACCAACGGTACAATTATACATAACTCATTGCAACACTTGTCAGTGTCTAATTGCTCTTTGTACTTGTGTTCAGTCACTGCTGAGTGATTGTATCGGATCGTAATAAGGCAAACATAGTTGTTTGAGAAAATATGAATTACCTGCTCTCACCCTTTTCTTAAAGTCAATTACTCCATACATAACTTGTTATTCAGTATTTTAATTTCTGTATATTATGTAGTTGAAGGATTTAACTTGAAACGCATTGTGAGCAAAATCCCCTCATCACTTTATTGATAGACAATGTTCACGCTGATATCTTCTTGAAAAGTATGCACAAACGAAGTTTATTCAGAGGCAAATAGTTGTTTCTTTAGTGGTGGATGTTTACGTATGTTATTAGTAGGGGCGTGTAGCTGTGCCAATGACCTTGTCATTTTGGGTTATGGTGAGATGAGGAACGCGGGGTTTAATCAAAGCATTCCTAAAAACATCAAGCTGGGCCGACTTGTTTCATAGCAAATAACAGCTGATTGATGATTTAAATTCGATAAAAGATGGCAGGTTATTTTTGTAAACAAGATTAACTGTAATAGTTTAAATGATAACAATTTAAATAAAAACATTATCCATCAAAATTAATTATTAGGTAAAATAAAAATTACTATCCACTCACCAACAACGGTATTGTGTGATCTATTTTTTACTCTATAGAAAAGTCTTAGTTTTGGGACCTGGTTAGTACAGATATAAACAGCTGTACGACTCCATATATACATTAATGCCAAACCGTAATCGTCAGTACTTTGACAACGTCCGTAATTATAATAGTGACTGTGATCACGTGAAATAGAGTGTAAAGTAGGTCCAAGATAAATTTTATTGAAATTAGAGTTATAGGTCTGTGCCAACAAAACCGACAGTTGTAAATGGCTATGGAACGTGATACATTGCTAAAATAGGGTAAATTATTTATCCTTAAACTCGGTATGTATACAAAAATTTGTTAGACAAAATATTTTTGTGAATTTAGGTTAGTTATTGCTCCAGAAAATTTAATATGTCTCACTTATTGAGCAAAGGAAAATTTTTGAACGGCCTTTTCCAAAAGAATGTTGTGCTAAACAGTTTAATTTTTCCAGCAGCAGTTTGTGGCTCCAGATACAAAGAGTGACCTCGACACGCCCTTCACTTGTCCTTGATCCAGCTGTCTCGGCTTGTAGCTTCATTCTCATTGCTTCGTACTCGTGGCAGAAAACTTACTTCACTCAATAACTTTGTAATGTCAAACGGCTAGAACTTTAAATGTCTCTAAACAGCTCACTCACCAGAAATTCACCGCAATCAACGTAGATTTATTGTGCGCGGAGGGCTTGGTTTTAGAGATGCTTGTAAACTCACAACTTGTATGTACATAGTGCTATGTTCAAACAGCAGGCTACTGTATTTAAAAGACAAACTATATCTATCGACAGCCAACGTTTGTACATAAAGACAAACTACACCCACGTTGAGTTTTTTTTTTTTTTTTTTCTTTTTACGACAGTGGCATTTTATACGAAAGCTCAAACTCGTTGTTAAGGAACAACACTCCAAACCCTTTTGTAAATCATCAAGTGGATCTCCTGGGAATTTGACTTGTGATCCTCTGCATTTAAATCAAAAGTGCTAATCTCTAGGGTAGTAAAAGACCTGGTGAAGAGCTGATTTAGTAAATAGTTACCTAATTTGTTTATTCTTCAAATAAAATTAGAAAAGTATTAAAGTTCTGAACCCAAGTTGACACCACCAATTCCTTAGGATAAATTTTCAATTAGTCTTAATCATTCTGAGGTAAATGTTTCTTCTACGAAATGTGGCTTTTATTCTCCTTACTTTAAGTTACTACTAACAAGTTCTGGAAGTATTATTAGTTGTAAATCATTTGCTTGTGAGGAGAAAGAGGAAGAAGTCCAAGAGGAAGACCGAAATGAAGGTTGGAGGACCAAATGCGGAAGGATGAGGAGAGCAGATGTGAATGCAGAAAAGACAAGGAGAAGAAGAAGACTCCTGGTAGGAAATTAAAAAGTGGAGGATGCTGTGTAGGACAACTTGTGAAAACGGAAGTTCACGATATTGATGATTTGCTAACAAATGAGTGCTAGTAAAGAATATCTTGTCATGCTAAATAACAATATTTCTAAACATAAAATATAATTAGATTAATTATTACTTTACTTTTATGCGACATGTACACTAATGGAAATATTGTATTTTCTTAAATGGATAGTGAAGTTACATGCAAAATATTCAAAGGAGGAAACCCATTCCTTTTGGTGTACTGAGCAGCACTAGGTATTTTTTCAAAGGAACACTCAATTTGTGACCCAAACAAGAACATTTGAATATAGAAACGTCTGATGTTAAGTGAATCAAAATATGGGTGAGAATTAATTTTTATCGGATATTACATGATTATTATTTTAAATAGCTATAGCCTTAAATACGTATTAAATATTACGTGAAGAGTTCATTTTGGCAGCTGATGTGAAGAACATTTTTAGTTTTGTCTTCTTCAGATTTTCTCAGTTTTTCTGAAGTAAGAAGCCAACATGTGCTTATTTTAAGGTGAGTATGACTGATTGTACAGTATGAGTGTGGATTGCCTGTGTAGCCTAGTTACTAACTGAGTTTAACGTACACTCAGAAAGGGTCATTTATTAATAACTCAATAACCAGGCCAACTGAGAGACCTTCAACTTTACGTGGTATGCGAACGTATAATTGGTCTGATTTTCAGCTAATTGACAAGGCTGATACTCAGTTCTTTCCCCTTTCTTTTCCCTAACTTGACTGATAATTTTGGAAAAGAAAGCTTTCGTCTTCTTTGCTCAGTTAGGACTCTGATTACCACCCAACATGGATACCCAAGACTTCTGTAGTAATGTCTACGTCAATGACAGCCATTTAAAAAAACGTCATGTCAGTATTAAACACAAACAATAATAATTGATACAAGCAAGTTGGATATGGAGACAACGGAAAAAGTAAAATTACTAGGTCTGGTCTTTGATCCACCACTTAGTTGGACAAAGCATATAGAATATATTACCTCAAGACTGAATAAAGCAATTTTTAACTTGTCATATAGTTAGCAGGAGAACTAGGCTGACGTTATACTTTGCTTATTTTGAATATATTTTGTGCCATGAAGTAATTTTGTGGGACGTTCAAACCACTCGGAAAAAATATTTAAAGTTCAAAAAAGAATGATAAGAGTTATGATGGGCACGTCTTCAACAGAATCTTGTAGAGGAACATTTAGAGAGCTTAATTTTCTTACATTCCCAGGATTATACATATTGGAAGTGGTAAAATATGTACATGAAAGTATATTTGCTTACCAACAAAATAATGTATACCAAGTCGATGATACAAGGAATAAATTTAAACTAAGGTTCCCAAGCATAGACTAAGAAAATTAGAAATAAGCCCATTTTACAGTGGAATACAAATATATATTAAAATACCACAGGAGTACAAAAGCTTGGGGAATGCCAACCAGCTCTATCGAAAGTTCAGGCAGTTTCTCGTTGACCTTAGCTCCTAACTCTGGGATTATTTGCAGGGCGAAGGCGTCTTGCTTTAGTACTAAATTGAACTAGACAAAGAAAGAAAAGATGATATGCTCACATTAGATAGTTGGTAGATTAATTTGTTTTTTAGGTTAGACAAATAGAGTTAAGTATGACGAGTCACCAGATTGCAGCAGATTTCCTGTAAATACGCAAATGTAACACTAATTATGGGACAATAAACCATTATCATTATAAGAACCTTGTATAGAACACATCACCTATAATCTCTACAAGAATTTGTCCCCAAGTAGCTGGGTTACAGCACTGCGCCAATAGTGCCGACTAGTTAGTGTGTACAGTGGGCCAGCAACACGTGTTGCTGATGTCATCGATTTATGGCTATGGCCCATTAAAACTTGAGTCATAGATGTGGTTTTTATATTTACGATGCCTGTTGGAGACTATGAGTTGTCTATTACAGGTATAGAGTATACAGTACTGTTTGAAAGATAACATTTTACATACATAAATGCTGTGTTTGTATGTATTTATTTAACTAAACATCTACATAAACATAAGCATTGCAAACGAGTAAACGTATTGTGACACATATTCAGTGTAATCAGAGAAATACACGAAATGTTTATGTTTGGTTTTGGTTTATCATTTCCAAACTAGAGGGACTCACTTAGTAGTAATTCCTTCTGTACGCCTACCTCTGTTTTGAGAATCGTAAAAGTAATTTACTGTAAGTCAGCACCAGTGGAGCAGTGCTGTAACCTAGCTACTTATGGACAAAGTGTTGTGGAGATTGTAGGCGGGAGATCCTCCTTAATACTTACACAATACATGTACATCGAGATTGCCTTCGACATCTGGGGTGTTCAGGTTCGGTGGTAGTCAGTGTGCGAATATTGTATAGGGAAGAGAAATGAATGTCAACCCCGTTCTAGCCTTGTCAGTTAGCTGAAAATCAGATCAATACTACGTTGTTCGGTTTCACGTAAAGCTGAAAGTCGTTATATAGATGCTCTGGCTATTGGGCTATTAATAGTCCTTACTGAGCTAAGTCTAACTCAGACTGTGATGAACAATGACTACACTTGTTCATCTATATTCATTAAAGTCATACGTGTATATCTCTAAAAACTCTACTTATTGATGAATAAAGTTATTATATTGTATTTGTTTATACATTTATCTTGTATGAATTGTACTTTGCGTAATGTACACTTACACTTAATATACTGGAAAACTGATAAATTGTAAATAAACTAAAATTATTTAACTTTATTTATTCTTAAGACACCGATCGTCAAGATTAAAGAGGACACATTCATTGATGTTGCTGCAAGTATCAAATTGCTTGTTAACACTGACTACTTAACGGGCCCATTATCTAGTCAGGTAGTTAGTTCCTGTGATAAGGCCGGCGGCCTTGACAAGAATGGCTGATAGAGACAACAATGACCATCCTAGAACCGCTTGGTGTCTGTGTTTACACGGGCGGGCCATTAACCTGTTGTTAGCCACAAGTGACCGGAAGTCCTTCGTGTACAAGAATGCAATCACACTAGAATGGACTGTCTTCCAACCTCTGCAGAATGTTGCTATTTACGTATCCTGATAATTAATTGTAAACTAGTTCAAATCCAGGAATTTTTTACAGTCTTCCCTCACATTTTATTTTATCAATTTTAAAGGGATGAATAACTTGTAGCGACATAGAGAAAAAGAAACAGTGTCGCTTTCTTATGCTCGAAGCGAACGCCTCATTGGCATTTGTAGTACATAGATTACAACCAATTTATAAATGTTTAGTAGGCCTAATGATGTCTACGTTTATCCTTGAGGATTTTGGAGAATAAGGGAGGGACTGACAAAGCCCTGACCTTGTCATCACATGGAAAACTAGAGAAATAACTACTCGACACACATTTAGCGCATTATTGGGTGTGACTTCTGTTTCTTTCTTCTCTATGATAACAACGAGGCAAAAACCTGAATCTATATGAGAAAAGCACATTCTATGTACCAACCCACCTATTCACGCAAAATAGGTGGTCGATGAACCTTCCCACTACTCCTTCAAACACCAACCTCCCACGCAACCTACGTATAAATGACCTATGATGCCAGCAACCCCCCCCCCCAAAGAACCTTAAATTAATTATGCTTCTATCACCAGCTGGCCTTATAGAGGTATAATATCGTTTACTGACTTCTGATTACGGTCTCTTTCAAAAAAAAAATACAAATTTTGAAGAAAAATAAAATAAATAAAAAAGTATTTGTGCTTGAATTCTAAGATATCAGCAACATTTATTGGCATAATTCGTCTATTGAATTTTGTTTTAAAATTGAATTACTGATTTGTTTGGTTTAAAAAAAACTGAACAATTTGTTCTTCAAAAATATTGTTTTTGTGTACGATCAATAACGGAAAGAATGTAACAATGTAATGTAAGTAATTTAATATAATTTGTGTTTTTCAGAGTACAACACTCGTATATTTTATACAGTAAACAGAGTAGTGGTTATAACTTGCAATATTTAATTTTGATTTGTAGACCTAAATTTTATTTAGAGATGTCTATTAAATTTATAAATTGTTCACCATCTATACGCACTTTACTGTTTGAATCTTATGGTTTTCACACTTACCATGGTTTTTGTCCTTCATTCTATGTAGATGAGGCTGTTAACTTGATAAGAAATGATATACTATCAGTTAACGCACTATGGTTAAAAGAAAGAATTATAAAAGTCATTTCGTAGTATTTCTACAAATACCTGCTTTTAAACAATGGGCTTGTGTTTTACGAATTTGAAAACATCACCAGTATCCATGTGTGAAATTTGAGTGATATTTTCATACAAAAATAACCTAAACTTAAAATTAAATATTTCTTTCATACTGTGTTTATTCATACTGTTGTTTTAAATACATTTCATTTCATAAAAGCAGGTAAAATTTAAAAAAATACATACAATAAAACTAGACCTACACGCCTATTTATAAATAAATAATATTTTTAAATGAAGAGTGGCGAGTCAAAATAAATATAATTTTGTTAGCAAAGCTGTAATTGAATGAGTTCCGCTCTAGGTGAGCGCTCGGTTAATGTGGATAGTTTTATAAATACAATACTGTACTGCTTTAGGTCCAATATGTTAATTGTATAATAATTGTACTGTGTGTGTCATACAACACTGTTACTTATAAAATGTTAAATTTATTTTAAATTTCTAAAATACATAGATAAAATATACATGTGTCTATTCTTAACACGAGAGTTTGTTAGACTCATTCAAAATGTCAGTGGTTCTTGCAATAAATAGTTTCGAAGTATAAAGCTTTCGTTAGCAAAATATGTATTAGTCAAGCTTAAAGCCATTAATTAGCTAAATGTTTTATGTATTCATTCAGAAATGCATTGATGATTCTGACTTAAAATTTTCTTTGTCGGAGGGTTCCGAAAATTTTCTCATTCTCTACCACTACTGGAACTAGTAGTAAAAAAAGGGTTGTTGTAAATCTTTAAAGTTCTCATTCTTAAGAAATCACCTCTAGCTATGAATTATTCAGTTTATAAAAGAGTTCTAATTTTCCACTTATCACTAATTTCAAAGTCTCATAACACGGACTAATTGGCTGAAACACTCCACAGTTGGAGTAATTGGTTATTGATTTCTACGGAAAACTACTCATGGCAGGCTGAAAGTGGAAGATTGGATATAATGTTATAAATTGATAAGAAAAATAACAGTAGTTCAGGTTAGTATTTAAATCTTAAATTATTAATCAAAAATAGTCTTTAAATAGAATATGTATTTATTATTCTCTCAAAACTATTTTCAGTTATATGTCATTGTATTTATCTTATATCTCAAGTTATTCTCAGACGCCGACACACTTTTTTGCGTATTTTAACGCGAATTTGAATGATTATATGAGTGTAGGGTGAGTGTGGATGTCCTGAGTGGCCTGGTTACTAACTGAGTTCGACATTATGCTCAGAAAGTTCTATTTATTAATAGCCCAATAGCAAGGGTAAATACGGGACCTATAAATTTAGGTTGTATCCGAACCTCGTATTGTTGGTCTGATTTTCAGCTAACTGACAAGCCTGATACTCAGTTCTCTCTCCTACACAATATCCGAAAACTGATAACCATACAAGGATACCCCAGATGTCTCTAATAGTGTCTACGTCGATATCAACCATTGAGCGGACGCCCTGTTGTAGTTAAGAGGACCAAAAATTGAACATGTCTCCTAAAATCTCCAAAAACATTATTCTCGAAGTTTCTGGATTACAGCATTGCACCACTATTGTCACTGCCTACATATACATAAATTTATATGTATATATAAGCCAAATACCATTGACTCACTCACTCATTTCAAAATCTCAAAAACCACTGAATGGATGTACACGAAATTTTAAAGGAAGATATCTTTAGTGTCGAAAGGACCTAGTAAGAAAGAATTTTTTTAAATTCGATTCCTAAGGGGTACAAACAGCTCCTCAAAAATCCATAAGAATAATATTGGGTTAATTTTAGTACATTTTTTAAAGTTGTTTTGTAAATAAATAAACATTTTTATTTTGTATATTTTACATTATCCTATTGATGCATTTAAGAGTTTAATATTTAGATGTTAAAAAAATGAAATGAACACGTTTGAAGTAGGTTAATTAATACCATAGAGTATTTATACTAATAAATAGGTAGTGACACAAGAAGTGTGGGTGAGATACTGCAAGTAAATTTAATATTGTGATTTACGTTGTACAGTTAATCTACTACTACTTGTAGTTAAAAGTCACATGCCTAGGCTGAAGGCCTAAGTGTATCGAATAAAGCGAGAGTCGGGGTTGGCATGCGAAGCGTGCAGGGGTGTCCCCTAGTTAAATGTAGAAACCAAAAAGTAGAAACGAATATTAAATTGACATTAAACAAGCACAGATTCATTCAGTTTTCAGTTGTCGACGATGACAGACCATTAACCATTTGTACAAGTACATTATAATTATATACTTGTAATGAACGTAATAATATATTTAACTAGATAATAATCGTTTAGCAAAACTATTACATAGTACTCCTCTCTTGTTGATTATTGTTTCTTGTGGCTTTACTCATGCCTATTGCAGGGTCGTCCTCCCTCTCTACAATTACAATTGTTTACGTTGTAACAATTCAGAAGGCCCTGACTGTCTGGGAAATCGCTCTTCACCAAACAATAGTGGAGGGACGAACCCTTACATCATGTTGTCAGCCTGATTTAGCTTCATATTAGGGAGCCAAGGTTGCGAATCGTTTTCGGTGTTAGCATGACACAAAAAGTGCAGTCTTTTAGTAAACTTAGGTGGTCAAAATGACGGTCGTAATATATCAATAGGATATGCTATAGATGGAATCAGTTAATATGACCAGCTGCTAGAGCCACATTTACATTTGAGAAAAGATGAGCAATACATAATGAAAAAGGTTGTACATTACCTGAGAAAAAGTTTGTCCAATGAATATTAATCGGTCCATAGTTAATAAACCGATCAGTTAAGAATATTGATTTATTACAATTAGGAGATATTAGTTCCAATCTCTTCTTTAAACCTAGTACATTCAAAATAGATCAAATAAGTTGATAAGTGGTTTACGAATATGTAACCCTGCTACTTGGAGGCGAAATGGTTGTGGATACAGCTTGTGATAGATTCTATTCTCATGCCCCTTAAAGCCAAGACGGAGTCGACTCCATTTTTACCATTAGCGTGGACTTAGACAGTTGTCAGCTGTCCAACTTTTCAGTTATCAAAAAATTCAGACAAATACTACGTGGTTATAAATTTAGGATAAGGTTAATTGCTTATTGGGTATGTTAATGCCTACTTTAATTCAAATCAACAACAAATTATACTTGGTGTCCCTCAAGGATCAATATTGGGACCACTTTTATTTAAATGCTACAGAGATTTATCTCTAAATATACACTACATTTTCAGACCTTATCAATTTTAGTTAGTAACAATCATTACAATAGTTCATTTACAGTCATTGAACTCATTCCAAACCATATTTACGTCTTAATAATTGAAAAATAAATAAATGTATACACTACAAATTTGAAGCTATTTTTATACTCAATAGTTAATTCTGTATATTAAAGAGATTCGAAAAATGGCTCCGATGAGAATGAGCATAGACTAGAATAATAATAAAATTACTGTACCATATTACTTGGATTCATTTACAAATTCTACACATAAAACTGAGGATTTGTGTTTGGATCTAAGTTTGTTGGGTATGAGAACAAACAATGGTACATCTACAATGCGGTGTTAAAGGTGTTGGTTTCTGCGGTGAAATAGTTTTCCTGATGAGGCTTGCTTGTCTCAAACCCACATTTGTTCTCTTAAAAAACGATACCAAGCCGCTGAACATAGCTTCCCCAAATAGAGTTTCATTTATATTTGTTATGTTTTGACTGGTAAGTTACTATCACAAAACTACGATTTCTATTTTCATAAAAAATTATTTCATGTATTTCTTTTATATTTCCTAAATTACGTTCGGAGTAAAACGTATTGTTTTACAAATTAAGACGAGTTTCTGGAAAATTGAATGTCCTAAAACGTTATGCCTAAAATTATTACTATAGTTTCTTTTAACTATTATGCTTAATACGTCAGAAAATTTGTTCATATTCTAATTAGTATCTGATGAATAATGCAAACCAAATTTTGTACAAAACTGTTATTTTTGTTATTAAATTAACGATAATAAACAGTAATGTTGTGGGTCTATTTTAACAAGGAGCTATCACTTTAAAAAAATGCTCATATATGAACCGAACACTCATAAGTGAGGTACCATAATCATATTTTACATGATGTATCAGGCAATGAAAAGTATATGTCGTAAGCTTACACAGTTTGGGATCAGTTGTCGAAGGCGAAGTACGTTCACAACTCACTTAGCCGCATAAACGTATCCTACATAACTCAGCTCCTGACATAAAATAAAGTATCTCAACCAAACGAAATATAACCTAACTCAACCTGACGTAACATAACATAACGAAATACAACCTAACTCCTGACGTAACATAACGTAACTGAACATAACCTAACTCCTGACGCAATATAACCTAATTTTACCTGAAGTAAAGTAACCTACTTTCTGGCGTAACGTGACCTACTAGTTAAAGACGTAACATAACCTAACTTATGGCAATCTGGCATGAGGTAAATTTACATTTATTTATTTACCTCATGGACCAAACAGTCGAAGCTATTCTCATGGTTTACCTACAAAACACGTACACAATTACCAAGTAATGTGGATTAAATTACCTGGGTTTATTAGTAAAAATTAATCATAAAACTATTGAAAGACTAATCCTTTTATTATTTTAAAATAATGATTCACAGTAAAAACTTACAACAGTTACTTATAAACTATTCTGTATTTGTTCCGAGTATACTACGCGAAAAGAACCATTAGTAATAATCTTTAGTTACGAGGGTTCATTCCACCCATTGCGGTCATAGGGATGAAACTACCCGCCCACCCCTACACGTACAGTGGTAACTTACTGACCCGCCCGCCCATACACGTACAGTGGTAACTTACTGACCCACCAGCCCACCCCTACACGTACAGTGGTAACTTACTGACCCACCCGCCTGCCCATACACGTACAGTGGTAACTTACTGACCCACCCACTCGCCCCTACACGTACAGTGGTACTGACCCACCCGCCCGCCCATACAGTACAGTGGTAACTTACTGACCCACCCGCCCACCCATACACGTACAGTGGTAACTTACTGACCCACCAGCCCACCCACACACGTACAGTGGTAACTTACTGACCCCCAGCCCACTCATAAATGTACAGTGGTAACTTACTGCAGTGGTAACTTACTGACCCCCAGCCACCATAAATGTACAGTGGTAACTTACTGACCCACCAGCCCACCCATACACGTACAGTGGTAACATACTGACCCTCAGCCCACCCATAAATGTACAGTGGTAACTTACTGACCCATCCGCCTGCCCATACACGTACAGTGGTAACTTACTGACCCCCAGCCCACCCATAAATGTACAGTGGTAACTTACTGACCCACCAGCCCACCCATACACGTACAGTGGTAACTTACTGACCCAACCGCCCGCATACACGTACAGTGGTACTGACCCACCCGCCCGCCCATACACGTACAGTGGTACAAGTACGTTACCAATAAAACCTGATGTAACGTAACCTAACTTAATCTGACATAATATAACCTAACTCCTGGCTTAAAATAACCTAAGATATCCTAATTTAAGATATATCCCAACATTAACATAATTTCGTAGAAAGTTCTTACTCTTCCTTTTCTAAAAATACTCAGTATTATAAAATAAAAAAAAATAAAAAAAAAACAGTCGGTGCACTTACATAAGTAAATATCGGCCAAAATATTGAATCACGTAAGTGCGTTGGCACTCAGCACGCGAGGCGGGGCGGCCGTGTCCAAACACATTTGAGCTCTGTGTTCAGAGCTAACATTAGCCCGTCCAGTCACCAGGTCAAGTGTTTCAGTCAATTGGTTCGTTTGGTCGTATTTGTTGTCGGTGAGAATGTGCTTTAGAGTTAATTATCTATTTAAGAAATCAGGTCAACAGAACACTTGGGTTTTATTTATAGCCTTGTTGATGAATGTTCTCAGTTTCTATTTCAGTTTTATTTTCTTGTTTTAGCGTATTTTCTTACAGTTATTTTATTGCATGAGTCAGTGACACAAGTTAATCCATACAATTAATTCTTTCATTTTAATCTGTGAGTGTGTTTTTATTTATTTATTTTTTTAGTTTTATTGATTTATTTTAGCTGTCTAATATCACATTTCCCTGTATTACATTTAGTTCCACTTATGTTTATTTTTTAAGAGAGATGCAAAAGGCTACTTAATTAAAAAATATGTGCTATTCTAAGAGAAGGTACACATATACAAACATATTGTCATTTAAGACTCTGAGGCACTAACAATCAATAGGCATGCTATGTGATTTAGTTATATCCTTTGGTATTGAAAACTTCGATCAAACTTTGGTTTCTATCGTGAACCAATAATACCAATATATGCCTAAAATTTACGATGGTAAAGACAAAAATTGTTATATTTAAAGAACAATTTTCATATTGCAATACAGCATTCATGCGAAATGCTGTTTAATACATACATGCTAAAAATACAATATATAAACAAACAATAGTTCAACGAGTAAATGGAAGGAAAGTAAACAAACAAATCGATAGTGTTTGTATACACTTATTTACTAGAGCTAGTAAAATAATTAAAAAAACAACTTCTCCTGTTGAAAAAATGGAAAAACGTATACTTAAAATACTAAACTTAGGAAGTACGTTAATATTTTCCGTAATTTTATAAGGGTTTACTCTATTTTAGGTGGAGTGAAGTCACAGTCTATGTGAAGAGAGAGTGATCGTATTTACCACCATATACTATGTATCTCTTGTAAGGGAGGGAGGTCGCTGGTGGCCTGCCAGTCATGTAGAATTAGCGGGAAGGCAGATTTGTCCTAACCTAACCATATCTAACCTAACGTAACTTAAACCAACCAAGTCTAACATAACGTAACACAAACGAACCAATCCTAACCTAACCTGACCAAACATAACCTAAAATAACTAAATCAAACCAAACCTAGCCTAAACAAACTCATCCTAACAAAATATAACGTGACGTAACATTAACGAACCAAATCTAACCTAACTTAACCTAACCTGAGCTAACATAACCCAAACAAACGTAACTCAATCTAATCTAAAATAAAATTACCAAATCAAACCTAACCTAACTTAACCTATCCTAACCACCCTAACAACCTATTCTTACGTTGGTAGTGAACTAGTCATATGTAGAACTTATGGATGGTCCAGAAAATGTATCCATATTAGGTAGTTGTAGGGTGATTATACGACCAATGTGTTCTATGGGTGAGTAGGTGGCCCACTAAATTTATCCTTCAGAAGGGGGTCCATCAGTTGTGTTTGCCTGCATTACAGTTTTTTGGGGTTATTTTCTTCTTAAATAACATTCTTTTAGCTGTTATATTAGACATTTTTAGTAGGTTTTACTTGAAATTCACATGTTCAACTTAAGTAATTTTTTCATGTATATTTTATATTCTTAAATAGATTTATAAAAAAAATTATATCATCTTTAGAATAAGAACTGGGGCAATAATTTCAATAGACATTGATCAACTGCCAAGTATTTAAGACTGTCAGTAAAATACATTTACATATGAAAAGCAGTTGATATTATGCAATAACTACCGATTGCAGGAGTTTAGTTAAATCTAAGGACTGTGTCCTCGGAAATGTTGGAGTTGACTGCCTTCAAGGAGTAATTTCATAGTACGGAATACTTTCACCGGTCTCAACACATTATTACTACCAGACGTTAAAATTAGCTTACGCGTCTGGCTGTTGAAAACAAATCTGATTTTTCTGGAACATTACTGATCTGAAATTCAATATGAAAGAGTTTGAAACAACCTTTTTTTAAGATTATGGTATTAGAAAGTATATTCACCTATAACCCAAGGCAGATTATTTTGTTTTGTTTGGCTTTTTCAATTTGAAAATGTATATTCTCTATATATTTTACCTATATTGTTTGAGCAGTAATGTGAGGCTTGGTTTGACAGCTTGATTTTCACATTAGGATCAGAAGAAGGTTAGCAATAAAATATAATATAATCTATTGAGTTTTCTCTTCAAATTTCCTGATGGTTTTTTTCTCAGAAGAAGTAGTTTTTGATAATGCTACTTAGCTGAATTGTTTATTGTTCTCCCTCCACTAATTATATTTCACTCACTAGCTTATCTACGCTCCTTCGTAAATTTCAAGACACTTCAGAGACGCTAACCAGAAAAATCTTCTTTAATCACTATTAGGTGCAACTTTACTGTTAAATTCATTGTAGACACACTGAAGAGGTAGATACTCACCAATATAACTCAAGACACATAGCAAGGAAATCTCACCAGGATACGATAACAACCAAACGCACAATCTTCATGGTGCTATAGCACAATGAGGCTGTAATAATCTTTGTATAACTCTTTATCTTAATAAAGATCACTCCATAACTTATCCATTAAGTTTTTTACTTACATCTTATACATGACACAATATAGCTTACAGGTTTATTTTAATCGGTAGCCATTGTGTGTGATTAGTCAAAAAATAGATAAAGGAACAAGCAATACTAAGAATATCATGCTATAAAAAACACTTTAGCGTCAGGTTTGGTAAATGGCCTATGATGTTGTATTCAGTAAGATGGCAAAAGATAAATAGTAAACGGAATGGTAGAATTTCTGTAAACCGATAGTGTATGCAGAACATTACAACTATGTGTTACCAGGGTAATAACCAACAATAAAGGCCTTTCTGGCGCGATACCTATGGCTATAGGAGAACGTAGTGGCGCACGTACAGTGGGGAGATAAAGGTGTCGGTTACTGTGGTGGAATAGTTCTCAGTGAGAGTACTCTAGACCATATTGGTGGTAAACCGATGGTCTTGAGAGCACACAGTGGTGAGTGAACAATTGGGAGACCACAGTGTTCGTTACTGTGGTGGAATAGTTCTCAGTGAGAGTACTCTAGACCATATTGGTGGTAAACCGATGGTCTTGAGAGCACACAGTGGTGAGTGAACAATTGGGAGACCACAGTGTTCGTTACTGTGGTGGAATAGTTCTCAGTGAGAGTACTCTAGACCATATTGGTGGTAAACCGATGGCCTTGAGAGCACACAGTGGTGAGTGAACAATTGGGAGACCACAGTGTTCGTTACTGTGGTAGAATAGTTCTCAGTGAGAGTACTCTAGACCATATTGGTGGTAAACCGATGGCCTTGAGAGCACACAGTGGTGAGTGAACAATTGGGAGACCACAGTGTTCGTTACTGTGGTAGAATAGTTCTCAGTGAGAGTACTATAGACCATATTGGTGGTAAACCGATGGCCTTGAGAGCACACAGTGGTGAGTGAACAATTGGGAGACCACAGTGTTCGTTACTGTGGTAGAATAGTTCTCAGTGAGAGTAATATAGACCATATTGGTGGTAAACCGATGGCCTTGAGAGCACACAGTGGTGAGTGAACAATTGGGAGACCACAGTGTCCGTTACTGTGTTAGAATAGTTCTCAGTGATATTTCTCTGGACCAGTATGGTGGTAAACTGAAGGCCATCAGAGCACACAGTGGTGAGTGAACGATTGGGAGACAAATTTGTTGGTTTATGTGGTGAAATAGTTCTCAGTGAGGGTACTCAATGCCAAAAAAGTGGTAAACTAGGGGCCATGAAAGCAAACAGTGATGAGTGTACAGTGAGGAGACAAAGGTGTTGGTTTAAAAGTTAAAGTTCGTTTTATTTTACCAGGAGAAGTTAAGGCTAGGAAGCCCTCTCTAACACTTAAGCTCGGGACTAACGCCTTTACGTGATTTCCGAACCACGGGAGCGATAGGGCAAAAACCGTTACTTGTCTTATCGAGAATCGAACCCGGGCCGATGGCGTGGCAAGCCATCGCCTTAGTCCTGTAGCTCCACCACTCCACCAGTTAGAGTGGTGTAATAGTTCTCAGTGAGGGTTCTCAACGCCAAAACGGTGGTAAACTGATAGCCATGAAAGCAAACAGTGGTGAGTGTACAGGGGGTAGACAAAGGTGTTGGTTAAAAAGTTAGAGTAAAAGTTCGTCTTATTTTACCAGGTGAAGTTAGGAAGAAGCCCTCACTAACACTTAAGCTGAGAACCAACGCCTTTACGTGACTTCCGAACCACGGGAGCGACAGGGAAAAAACTGTTCTCGTCTACTCGGAAATCGAACCCAAACCGATTGCATGACAAGCCATCGCCTTAGCCCTTTAGCTCCACCGGTTTTAGTGGTAGAATACTTCCTAGTAAGGGTTCTCAAGGCAAGAACAGTGGTAACCTAATAGCCATGAGAGCAAACAGTGGAGAGTGTACATTGGGTAGACAAAGGTGTTTGTTTCTGTCGTAGAATAGTTCTCAGTGAGGGTACTCAAGGCAAAAAAAGTGGTAAACTGATAGCCATGAGAGCAAACAGTTGAGAGTGTACTGTGGGTAGACAAAGGTGTTGTTTCTGCGGTAGAATAGTTCTCAGTGAGGGTACTCAAGGCAAAAAAAGTGGTAAACTGATAGCCATGAGAGCAAACAGTTGAGAGTGTACTGTGGGTAGACAAAGGTGTTTGTTTCTGCGGTAGAATAGTTCTCAGTGAGGGTACTCAAGGCAAAAAAGTGGTAATCTGATAGCCATGACAGCAGATAGTGTTGGGTGTACAGTGCGGAGACAAAGGTGTTGGTTTCTGTGGTGGAATATTTCTCAGTGAGATTTTTCATGGCTAAAACATTGGTAAACTGATAGCCACGAGAGCAAACAGTGGTGAGTGTACACTTGGGAGACAACGGCTTTACGGGACTTCCGAACTACGGGAGCGGGAGGGCAAAAACTGTTACTGGTCTTATCGGGAATCGAACCCGGAACAATTGCGTGGCAAGTCCCTTAGCTCCACCGGTTTTAGTGGTGGAATAGTTCTCAGCGAGGGTTCTCAAGGCCAAAACAGTGCTAAAATAATAGCCATGAGAGCAAACAGTGGTGAGTGTACAGTGGTGAGACAAAGTGTTGATTACTGTGGTAGAATAGTTCTTAGTGAGAATTCTCTGGACCAATATGGTGGTAAACCGATGACCATGAGAGCACACAGTGGTGAGTTAACAATTGGGAGACAAAGGTGTTGGTTTCTGTGGTGGAATAGTTCTCAATACGGTGTTGCCACACCTCAAATATACATGTTTGTACCAAACTATGTCGTTACTTCGTAGACTTTACTTTGGGCTTAAAACTTCCCTAGCATATTGTTATTATTTAGTTCTTTAATTAATTTACATTTTTCTTTATCATAGCATTAAATTTCATTCTGGTTTAAATAACAAGAGTTTCATTTGTTACGATTTTAAATTTACTCGCTTTAAGTTTGTTTAGATTATTTTTAATTAATATAATGTTTTATTTTAGTGTTATTGATATAACTATTTTAATCAAACGCTAATTTTAATAATAAACGGATGCATATAAGCATTTTATGTCAATGTATAGATAATTTTATTTTCACCTATTCGTTTTGTTTACATCCATACACAGAACAAATACCTTATTTATTGTTCTCTATTTGATAAATGTTAGTGTAGGTGGTCTAAGTTAATTGGATGAGTAAAAAAATGATTTAAATATATAAAATATATATATATATATTCTTATTGAGGTGAGCATTATAGTAGGTAATTACTTATAAAATTTGCATTAAATGTGCAATTTGAGTTCACAAAACTTTTCTCAATGTTCAATTGCTCATGATATGGAATTGTATCAATTTCATTTGTTTTTTTCAATTGTCTAGTCCTTCCTTAACAATTCTTATCAATAACTACATAACATGCCTGAACTTTGGCTCAGTAGTTAAGACTTCAGACCGTAGGTACAGTGTCTCAGGTTCGAATCACCAACTAAGTTGATAGTTAGTTCTTCTTTTGTTGAAAAAATCCAAAAAAATATCTTCATATTGCTTTGATTTAAATTTTTCCAAGTTTTTAAACTTGCTACAACAACTGAAAATGAGTAAAAAGTTGCAACATTGCAATACAAACAACATTGCAATATCGCATACTTGAATAAAAAAAATATATATACCCTAATGTTGATTTTACAAAGACCTAAATATGATTTACTATATCAGTCATATCAAACCAATTATAGAAAACAATGGAAGTCAGGATTGATGAGTCAATTAGTAAAGACAAAGGTTTATTGGCATAAAACTACAGTAATTCAATTAATAATATTTCATTTTCTAGACTACTGATTTCATTTAAGATATTATTGTTTTTCATCGATTAGCTTATGACAAAAAGTTAACACTAGCACTTGCTTTAATTTGATTATTAAATTTTTATACAGAGCGTGAAAAGAAGGAGTCTCCATTGTTCTGTACGTCCATGAAGAAATTTCTTCACACACCTTTTACGAAATGTTGTTTTCGTGAAGTAAGAGTTAATTAATGTTGTGGTAGAAATTCTCGGAACTATATTCTTCAGGGGATAAATGCTTATCTTATGTTTCACTAAAACGCGTATTTACATCCTTTTTAATTCTACGTATTTTGTCAGGACTTGATAGACAAATAATGTCGTCCTGGGGCTGAGGAATCACTGCACCCACCCAACTTACACCATCCGATCTTAGGTATGAAGAAGATTAGCAATCTACTCATGGGGCTTTCCATTTTTTAATGTTATCATGCATTTTTTATAGACATTCATTATGTTTTATATAACACACTACAATTAATTATTTTATTAGCTATTGTTGAAAAAGAAGAAATAAAGGATTTTATTAAAGATAAAGCTAAGACTTTAAAGTCCTGTACGATTTCACCTGACTTTCTTTATCCACCCATTTCGAGGAAAGACATTCTAAATTAATTATAATCAAACTTTGAATCATAAAAATAATTTGAAGGCGCGTTTCTTGAGATGAAAGAAAATTAACAGCTTCACCTTGAAAATCACCCCTTTGATAAGGGAACTATCAGATCAACATTAGGTGGTTGCTGTGGCCATTACTAAGTGATCACGTTACTATTGTACATTGGGTCAATGTATTGCGTTGAATGCCACACAGTCAACGGTTGCTATGAGGGATCGCAGTTAAAATGAGGCAATCGTTGTCATGAGGCCGCGTAGTTACCACAGATAACGATTGCTATGAGGAATCACATTTATGATGAGGCATTTGTCACTGAGGGCTTATAGTTACAACACGTAACAAAGCTAAGAGGATTACAGTTAAAATAAGGCAATCTGCTATGAGGGCAAATAGTTACTATAGTTAATGATTGCTATTAGGCTTGAAAATTATAACATGTAATGATTGTTGTAAGGGGTTACAGTTATAACGTGGTAACCATTGCTATGAGGGCAACAGTTACAATAGGTAACGGTTGCTATGAGTAATTTACTACAACAGTACTACTAGTATAGGTGGGTGGTTGGGTCAGTACCATTGTAAGTGTATGAGTGGGGAAATCACAATACTTGATTAACGTACGTGTATTGTATTATTGTCTCACATGTCACTATCAAATAAATACACATTTTATTTATTTATTGTTTATTTTAAATTGGTTTGTATTTAGTTTTAGAATTTATGTTTGAATTTGCTGGCCGTGTAGCTTATTGGCTAGGGCTTCGGATTAAGGAGTTCGTAGTCCAAAGTTTAAATTCTCAACTGAGTTAACGGTCGGCATTCCACTTGTTGAATGAATTTCACGCTCAGGCCTGCTGGCCTATGAGAAATGACGTATGAAGTTGAAAAAAAGTTAGTGCTAATTTTAATGGACCACTTTATTCTTTAATCGTGGCTCAAAAACAATTCAATTAATTAATGGCCGAGTTGATAGATAATATGCGTGCTTAAATTCAATTGTTTCATTACATTTATAGGACGATATTGAGAATTTTACGTGATTCAAATTAAAACTAAACAGGGACAGAGATTAGCGCGTTATCTTAACTATGTATTGCGTTAACTCACACGCAATTTGTTTTGAGATAAGATCATTGTGTTTTCAGTTTCCCACACCGTTCTGTACGCGATTGCACTTAGTGTAATTTCATGAATTAGGTTTGTATACATTTTAATTAGTAATTATAAGCTTGTAATCGAGTCCTTCTTTTGGTGCTTGATTGACCTCAGCACTTTGTATAAAAGGTAATTTATAATAAATAAAATAATGTACAAACGTTAATGTTACTTTCCTAGCTCCAAGTAGACTTAAAGCACTCCCTGAAATCACTGTATTATATATTTATTACAGCTAGTTGCAAACATAGATTCTACATTGCCATCTTGACGAGTCTGTTGAGACTACTGGAAATATAGTTACTATAAATTGTTGTAATTAGGTAGAAAACGCCCTGCGTGTTATATTTAGCGCATGTAGGGGTACCACCTGCAGAGGGAATATTTCCACCGCTGAGCAGCTTTACTCCTTGGGCGTGACTAACCTCCACTGTCAAGTGTTCTACTTTCGCAATAGTTTTTAGTTGAAAAATAACTGCAACGGACTGTATAAGTTTGTTTAAGTGCTATCTATTTTTGTACATTATTATTCATTGTGTTATTGATATTATTAATGTCTGTTTAATACTAAATAATGATTTATTCTTTTAAGCTTGATTAGTTGGTGTTAGTAAAACCAACCAATGGTCACTGCTGCTTATGAGGTAAAATTGGCACGGTTTACTATTGCACCGTCAGCACGTGACCTACCACTTTGGTTGCCATGACAACTTTTAAATGTAATTGATTGGGAAGAGTATTTCTCTATCTCACTTCCACCACTATTTGCCTTTACTTGCGCAAGTGCGTTGGAAATTACGTTTTCTAAGCGGCTTATGCATACTAAAATCATTAGTATGGCTAGATATCTAATTAAATAGACAGCTACCTCTAAAAGTATCTTCTGTAACTCTCAGACTTGTCTTATTGTCAGAAACTCTGACTATACTGGACTCTGTGGAACGATAAGTCAGCGATTGTCCGTTGAACTGAGATAGTCGAAAAGAGATGTCGTCAACGAATATTCAAACCTTTTTCACAATATCTTGAGTACAACAATTATTAAATTATAGACCAAGACTTTGAAAAATATGTATTTTGTACTTAGATATTTTTTTAGTTTTTATGGCTCTTTGGATATTATATTTTTCATATTTTTACTTTAAATCTCAGCCAATAGTTATACTAAATTAGAACGTGAGTATAGTGCTTATTTGAAAGAGTTTCAGTTAAGGTCATGTTAGTTGCAAAGGGTAAAGCATTTATTATATTTCTCAGCAAATCAATATATCAACCAATAACCTACCGTTTCGGTATTTTTATTGCCATCATTATTACTTTTTTATAATATACGGTGAACTTGAAAACTCTATAACTATTTCAATTGGCTATATAGTACCTTTGTCAAGTTGTAAAATAAAATAAATGAAAAAAATAGTATTTGACCTACTTTTGAGTAATACAAAAATTATATAAAAAACTATATACCATCTATGACTTACATACATAATAAATATGACGTGTAATTCCCCAGGTATGATACCCCGACATAGCTTGAGGGTATTTTAAGCCGAATATGAATGATTACATGAGTGTAGGATGAGTGTAGAGGACCTGTGTAGTCGAGTTACAAACTGAGTTCGACTTATGCCCAGAAAGGGCCTCTAACAGATTTACAGATTGACATAGAATATGAACCACGTAAAGTTATCTGAAGGTATTATGTAAGCGATGACTTTGGTTATATGATAATACAAAAAAAAAAAAAAAAAACGAACAGAGAAGCAAACGTTTTAAATTTACCAACTACAGGGGAAAAAGTGTGGTACAATACACGATGCCATCTTTGAAATGGATATAAAACGATAATGTGGTTGCACTATAATAATAATAAATAACTAATATTTATATATGAAAGTATGCAAGACTCCTTAAAGCACATGATGTTATTTTTGTTAATTTTCTATCGGGAATCTATTCCATAATCACGTGTCAGTTTACGGTTATTTTTATACGCAGTAGGCATTTCGGTTAGAAAAAGTTCTGTTTTTTATTTGTCTACAAATAAATCATATAAATAAGCTAACAATCACTGATACAAGAAACAAATTTCATAAGTACGTCTCTATCGTTAATTTAAACAGGTTATTTATCACCTGCGGACTGATATTTTACTCATTTATTTTTCAGAAATCAGATCAAAAATATTCACAGATATAAAACAGAATCCATGTATTATTAAGAATTATTTTGTTATTTCGTCAAGCTTTTAATGCTAAATAGTTAATAGTGCTAATGTTTGTTCTGTCTAAATAGTACTTAGTAGAATTTTATCTAATGAACAGAGTTAGTAAGTTTTAATTGTGTATTAGGAGTTAAAAGAAAATTATTTTAAGTGAATTTAGCGCCTGTGCCGTTAGACTGTTGGCATGCACAGTAGTAAGGTATGTCACATTATCTACTTGATTTTGCAGGCGCTCGACCAAGATAGAGGAAAGACTTCCGTCTTTTATTAAATAATAATTTAAAATATATTAACATTACAATTTCTTCCGGGTTGAAATACCATTACAACAATTAAGGGTTTAAATAAACATCAAACGTAACATAACATTCAGTTGTAATAAAATGTTATTTAATTTTAGGTATAGAATGTGAAATAACTTTAGAGCTTTCCTGGTTCAGAAAATGTTGATTTTTCTCAAATACTTTTTGTAACAGTTTTACTAACAAACTTTACTAAGATAAATTATGTATTATTTTGGTTTCCCTCTAATAAATTTCTCTCTTTACATTTGTCCATTGCTAAGAATATTATTAATATTATTCGTTACAATAATTAATGTTAGATAAGTTACATTGTACAAATGTATACAGGGTAGAACAAAATGTAATAGTGCTTTCACAACAACGTTACATTTGTTCATAGATAATTTAATAATTTAATTTTTTTTTATAATTGTGTTCCAGAAATTATAATTTGTTATCAGAATAATTTACTTAAATCAATCAAATAGTGGAGAAATAATATTGTTGAAAATAGTTACTTTTAAATTCAAATGACCACTACTCTAGATTGAATAAATATTTCGAAGTCCGGTTTATGGCAATTAATTTTACTTGAACAGACCTTTCATTTGATACCAAACTCGACCTGAGCTTATGTTGAAGATTTTCGTTCAACTCCTCGTAGGCCGTCCCCCTGAAAAGATTAAATGTCACTAATGGCGTCAAAAAGTACGTTCTTTGTAACCATGACCATTACAAGATTTCACTTTTACAAGTGAAGTCATACAAAAGTTGTAAAAGCGTTTACATATTTTTCCACCCTGTATATTAAAAATTATGTTGTTATTCAGTTATCAATAATATGTACCATTAGTTCTTCTTTGGGTAGGGAAAATTCTGTAGAAACATATTGGTGAATAAAAGTGAGTAACATTTTCACCGACTATTTTATGCACAGATAGTAAATATCAGAATAAACTCAAATGATACTGAAAAGTTCCTAAATACAGTATATTACTAGCAAAACAATAACAACATCCAATGATGTGTTTAGGTTGGCAAAAAGTGAAATAATTCCTATGACGTTCATACACATCATTAGAAATAATTCAGCTAAATTACTGATTCAAGGCTTTACTGAGTCTCTTACATAGTTTATTGTTGATCTTTTCGAACCATTTCCGTTACTTCACTACAAGTACTTTTTGAAGTTATACTTCTTTGCGCCCGTTAGACACTTTGGGATGGGATGTCGGTCGAGAAACCGCGTCACGCTGAAAAGTAAGAACAAATTTTTAGGAACTATCGATTAATCGATTGTTAATCGAAGAAATTACTGATAATGATAATATAGGTGTATAATATAATAATGAAGTCACGTATAATATATTGAAGATAAATATATTGAATAATATTGAAAAATGTCTTATATTTCATTTATATATCCTGTCTGTTTGTGTGCGTGAGTGGGTGTATGAGAATGGCCAAAGAAGTATAACTTCCACCGTGTGGTCCGACGCACACCCAATTTATTATTTTTTATAGCAATCTAGGTTAGGTGGCTACTAAAGTTGATCACAAACCGGTAAAGTCAATGATTGACTTACCGCCGAATGCACTATCCTCGTGTAAGTTCTTGGAAAGCGATAAGATGAGGCCAGCGATATTGCATACCTAGCAGACAAGAAATACCACAGTTGACGTAAAAATGATTGGGGAACAGGTTTTAAAGAAATATAATATTTATCAAGTGGTAGTGAATTAACGTAAACAAAAAGAAGAGGTAGTGAAGTAACGGAAAAGATTTTTCTAATCCACTAAAAGTTATAAATTATGCCACAGTCCCTAAAAATCACTTAAGAGTTTGCATAGGCTGCGGCTATCTTAGTTTTAATCGGATAATAGCAATGCTTTTTTCGAACCGAATATACGATCATGCGTATCCAAATATAAGAGTTATTTTTAAACAGAATTATTCCAAAAGAAATTAATTTGATCAAGCATTAAATTGTGTTTTGGAATTGCTTTGCGAATTCTTAATTAGTTTTATAGGAAAAAAAATAAAAAACAAATAGTTTAAAGTTTTTATTTTCATCAATTTTTAAAAACTAGACGTATGTATTGAAAATATCAAAAGCAAACCCAATGTACAATATGATAACGTTAAAATATCTAATACACAACGTTTGGGCAGTAAATAACGTAAAATTATGGATTCGCAAATAACATTGTTCAATGGGACTAAAACCAATATGGACGACAGCCTCTGCAGACTCCACTTAATTAAATCCACTCCATACAACTGTAGGCTAGTATATGTACTAAATTATTTCAAAACTTGTTAAAATTATTCGTGGCCAAACTTTATATTTATTTAAACTAGCCAAATTGATCGTAAAAACTATTCGAATCTCAAAAAGGCAAGTTTAGAAAAACTGAACTTACAGTAAACATACACACATTACACACTCAATAGCCAAGCCAGGCTCTACCGCAGACATAATGAATGTTAATGTGGACACAAACGGGATGAACAGAAGCGTTCATCAGCGCTATCTGGTAACTAACGGCTGTACCACGTGTGACTGTGGTCTGATAGATAATACCCGCAGTAGGGGGGGGGGGGCTATTATAGTGAGAAATTACCTGGGTGAGCTCATTACTTACAGCTAAACGCACTTATATCACTGGCTAATAGTAATTATATAAATGTGTAATGAATGAGTGAGTGTAATCTTGTACTTTTGATAATTGTGATTGAGGTTTGCTTCAAGTTCAATTGGTCGAATTTAGTAAGTTAACTTTCAAAAAACAAGTAATATAAAATTAATAAGATATTTTTTTTAATTTCATCTGTAAATTGTTAGAAAAGGTATACAAATGAAGATAATTATGCACTTTCTAGACGCCTCTGAAAATGCGATTTCTTGTTGAGAAATTGGTGAAATATAAGTTCATAATTCTGTAAGAGGTTGATTTTAGCCGTGGAACACTCGTTTTTTGCCGAAAAATCGTAAAACCAATTTTTTATGTGATAGTGAAAAACTAACTTTGTTAAAAATTTAAAATTTTTAACAATTGTTTTCCATGTTACATGTTTTTTTTTTAATGCTAAACAAGAATATATAATTGGTTTTTAAATAAAATTAAATTTGTATGCTAGAAAAATACACCTTTAACTTACTTTACCAAACATAACCTAAGCATAATCCTAATCGTCTATATACTTAACAAAAACTCATAATTTGCAATAAATTCGGGTGCCTGGCCTCCGTGACAGCCTGCCGGCCGTCACTCCGGTGGGATTACGTACTAATTTGTTTCTGGTGGCTAGTCATAGCTCCCATTAACATTGTGCATATGGGCACTGTAGGTGATTTGCTGTGAACGTAGTTTTTCCGTATATCTCAAGAAAAAATTGTTGTAGACCAAAATGGTTTTCAAATTCGTGTTCAGCACAAAAAACTACATCGAATTAAAAACAAAATTATGATAACAAATCGCAAAAAAATAATGGAAATACATAGAAAAATAACACTTTCAAACTTTTTTCGTATAAAACGTTACTTCCGCGGAATAAAAAGTGTTTAATCATCAAACATAGACCGGTTCCTACCAACTGGTAATGAAAAAGCCAAGATTGGCAATGCGTCCGGAAAGCGCATAAATACCAACAATTCCAACCAATCCTCGTGACTCTATTGGCCGTGACGTTCTTAGGTGTGTGAGATGAGTAGCGTAAAACCGGTTTCATTCCTTTGTAATTCTCACTGGTCTGAGGATGGTAAGTGTTGTCTACCAAAATTGATCAAAAATGTATAAGTACATTTTGTACTTATACTACAATAATGAATCCTTTTTGTGACGTTCGTCTATGTTGTATTTTTACCAACATATAACATGCTAACTAAGAAACCATACAGAAAATATTTGCCAAGTAATATATATGATAGGTTAGTTCAATATCAAAGAACAATAAAAACCTCTCATATTGAATTATATTCTGTTTTCAGACGAGTAAATGTTGATTTATAATTGAATTAATCGGCGAACGCTGAAACTATATCACGGTGGATGACCAAACCTATTACAGCACAATGACGTAACGTCAATTGGCCAATACATGAGCATACATTTAATTAAATGTGGACCGCTCGTATTTTGTTTAACCAAACATAACTTCAACAAAGGGCCATTGATCAGTGTTTTTACAGTATTTAACTGAATATTTCAACTAAATTTAACATTTTGTTTTTACTAAAGTTTGTCTGGTGAAAATTATTTGTCTACAATTATTATAAAGGTAACTAAAATAAAACTTATTTGGAGTAACATTAACTTTCTTCTACGAAAATTGGTAAATACTAAACACTCTGACAAGAATCGTACCTAAAAACCTCACAGTTACGTATGCCCTTGCACAGTGTGTTTTATGGCAATACACAAATTTATAAAAATGTAGTCTTACTAGGTACATAAATCTTCTCAATGACTTTTTAGCTCAAGATATCAAATTATATTTCTCCCAAGAAAGAACTATCCTCTTTCTCTGTATTCATGCATTCCTCTTTACGGGCCCTGAAACTCGTTTAAAAAGGTTATATTTAAAAATGGAAATAAAACTTTTTTTAGGAACGTTTTTATAGTAAACGATTACAAAAGTATACCTCTGTAAGACCAACAGGGTAGACTGCTCTTAAGCACTTCAGAATATAGGTAATTTTTCACACCTAACCATGCCTTCGTCTCTATCACATATGATAGGTAACCAGTTTACTCTTGACATCAAACTAATCGTCGCAAATTAGTAATTAATCTCCCCTGGTAAGGATTTTTTATTTTGATTAGACCCCCGTTTTTTTTTTTTTTTTTTTTTTTTTTTTTTTTTTTGTAATTACTAAGATTAGACCAGACAGTATCAATACATTATACAAACTTTAAATTTCTTAGCACATCCACAACATGCCGTAAAGAAAATTCCGGATGTTATACCATTTACGCACTATCCATTGGTCGATAGCTTATTTGGTTAAATCCCAGCTTCGTAATAAGCCAAAAGTTCTCAGTTCGATCCCAATCAGAGTCGAGGGGGATCATCAAAATCCCCCCAACATTTTGAGAGGGATCACCTGATAACCACCGGCTTTTCATTTGTCATTGGGCTATTATGAGGTTTTATTATTTATGAGTTTAAGTGTAAGAGAGGACCTAATGGTCCTAACTTTGCCTCACAAAATAAAATTTTTTTCATTTCATTTCATTTAATTAATTAATACACTTTCTAAGGAACCGTCGGCCTTAGTAACAATGACTAAATTCGCTCATTTACACTCATCACAATCATTCGAAATGCACATTCGCCCTTATCTTGTCGATCGGCAACTTAAATAATAAATAAACAAAAATAAAAAAAATTAATTTTGGACATTTTCCGTTACTTCATTACCTCTAATCTTTATCGCGATTACGGTTAGGTTGGATCAGTTTAGGTTAGGTTAATCACAAACTGGTAAATCCAATGATTGTCTTACCACCGAATACGCTCTCTGTGTGTAACTTCTTGTAAAGCGATAGACATGGCCAGCTATATCGGATTCCTAGCAGATAAGGAACACCAAAGTGGGCGTAAAAATGATTGGGGGACAGTTTTTAGTGCAAGAGAATATTTATCAAGTGGTAGTGAATTAATTAACAGAAACAAAAAAAGTAGTGGTATTAAATCAACGCAAAGGATCCAAGATTTTTAACCGAGCTTATATTTTACGATAATTATAGTCAGGGCCGGATTTCCCAATAGGCCCGGGCCTATGGGCGCAAGCTCCCATGGGGCGCACGGCTGAGGGAAAACATTTTAAAAATCTAGAAATAAAAATAAATAGCTATAACTTAATATTTTTTTAATTAAGTTTTAAAAACAGGCTAATAAAGCATTCTTATTTTGAAGTTCATTGGAACAAATAGTTGTTGGTAAAGTTAAACTATTTGTCAACATTATGCATGAATTTACAACATTGATCTCAAACACAGAAAAACTGACTAGGGATGTCGTCGAACGGTACGCATCGTATTGCCACTGCCAGCCCTATGCAACTCCCATGTTCCTCGTATAGAGGAGAGTGACCATCTTAAGTGACTCCAAATAACTACAGATTTTTCTGTGATTCCTCGTGGGGCTGGTTGTCCTCATTATTTTGATTTTTCCGCTTCATTTTCTCCGTGCTAACATAACCTCGAATTCCTCCGCGGAACGGAACGTTTATTGTTCATCCCTCAATATTAAATATCAATATAAATTTGATATTTAATATTTCATATCAAATTCCGGCTTTCCCTTCAATTTTCCAACATGTAGTATAAAATCATTTAAAAAAACAAACAAATCACTTGCTAATATTGGCTTTCTGTAGAGTGGTGAATACCCAACTAAATTTTCTTGTACTTCGAACCTTTGTACTTTGAAGTATTCCACTTCAAGTTGAGTTTGCTTACATTCGTGGTTTACGTTTTTTACATATCAGTCCGTTGGAATAGTTTCAATTGTACAAATCTTTTCTTAATACATTAACGGTATTTTGTTAAGCCCATAAACAAGTAAATTCCTCAAAAAAACTTGCAATGATAAACTTCCATTCTGGAGTGGTGTTGAAGCAATTAACATATAGGACTGGTATAATTTTTTAATAAAGTTTTTTAGGAAAGTATCCTTAACCAGATTAGGGGTTGAAACAATTATTGGGCCTAGTGGTGCCAAAATTCTAAATCCAGCCCTGTTCATTTACGAGTACATCAGGCCGGAAGCGTTGAAGATATGACCAGGAAGGTCCATCCTGGACCGGAAGTACTTAGAACACGAATACAACGGCCATGCATATTCATGATTACAGTGGGCTATATTGTATTGTATACTGAAGTACACTACAAGGGGAATTTGCCTTAACTGTAATTTATTCAATAACTCGTAATATTGTTACATTGTTTGGATCAGCTGATAACCATATCTTGCCTGTGTTACTTGATATCACTGGAGTCTTGGAAGATAAAATAATTAAACTCTGGGGTAGAACTACCCAATGCTCGAATATTTGGTTTTTTTATGTAATAATAATAATTTATTTTTCCAAACACATACCGGTACAATACATTTTGTACATTATAATATTTAAACAATTATTTAATTAATATACATAAAAGATAATGGTTAACTGATAATTTCTAATACAGTTGAATAGTAAACAAGTGTTATATAGTTATTGTAATGTTCTTCTCCACTCTTTATACCTTAATGTAATCATTCAATACTCATAAGATACTTGAAAGTAGGAGAGAAGAAATCAAAGACTCATTCAATTATTTTTTCTTTTTTTTGGAAAAATAATAATATGCACCTCAAAGGCTAGACTTGACTGGAGGTCACAAATCTCATTTAATTTACCTTTATTATTTTGAGTTCATAGTTTTTTTTAATTTGATTCATGAATAATCTAACAAAAACGTGCATCACTTAGTGATTATTTCTGACTTGACTTATTTGTTCCTATTGCTTTATTCATTCATTAATTTATTTTATTCATTATTATTATTATTATTACTATTATTATTATTATTATTATTATTATTATTTTAATTTGTATTACTGATTTATTTACTTTCTTGATATCCTAATTTTATTAAAAAGAAAATTTCTTTATAACTTTATTTAATGTATGTTTTCGAGTGGTTTGCTTAGTTTTCTTAAATAATACTTCGATCACTAGTTCACATATGCCTGTAGGCCTGTGCGTGAACTTTATTCAATGATTGAAGTACTGACCATTAGGGCAGTTGGGAATTCTAACCTCGGAATTTCATCCAAAGTCATTTTAGCCACTGACCCACCACACCCGCGTATTTACCACTGTGGATGGAGACTGTCAAATAGGTATAACAGTCACATAAAATTTGCATCCGTTTTAAAAGTAAATATGGACTATAGTTTTATAATGTATAAAATTAACTGTAAAATTAAAATAATTACATCCCTGCGTGTGAATATTAAGGCTATTTTGTAACTATTTGTCGAAATTAACACAGGACACGTTTACAACACTGATGACTTGTTATATGTAAATACATTTAACTAAATAGTCTAAACGTCTTATTTTTGTATAAAAATAGAAAAATAACAACATTTGATTGGGAATTATTAAAAGTTTTAAGTCGAATGTAATTTAACAGATATATAATTATTGTTACTCCAAATGTATTAACGTTAAAAATATTCTATAGATAAAAATGTAATTTTGCCAAGATAATGTAACAAATATGATCTTAAAATATCTACATTTCATTTAAAGCACTCTCATTTAATAGCTTTCTGTTTTATATCGTCTCATTTAAAAACACTAATGGACAATTATTTATCCCACTTTTTATATTGCCAAGAACAATGAGTAACCCCATTATTTGGCAATAAAGAGCTAGATCCCCCTCTTTTTACTCATTACGCAGGACTCATAAAACGTAAATGTACAGATAATTAACGTTGAAAAATGTCCAAAATGATTGAGAGGCCCAATTTTGCCCGGAGGACTTTATTGTAGTAATTTATAACGGCAATTTCACTCCTAAAATTTAGTATTGAAAACTTTTTTTCACATAAGCTGTAAATAATTAAATATTTTATTAATACTAATGTGAATAAATATGGATAGTAATATATATTTGATAAGATTTCTATCAATGACTAATCTTTCTAAATTTTAGTTATAATGTGCGTATACTTATAAGACGCCGGTCGTCAAGATATGGGCAAGTATGGATTTCGAATGTGGATGAGCGAATGTAGTTATTGTTACAACTAAGGCTGACTATTCCTTAGAAAGTGTCTTTAATTAATAGCCCAATGACAAATGAACAGCTGGTGTTTATCAGCTGATCCCTACCAAAATTTATTATGTTTCTGATTTTGATGAACTGAGAATCTTTAGCTTATGAAGCTGGTATTTAACCAACTACGCTACCGACCAATCATCACTAGTTTTAAATATATATACTAGTTTTTAAGTGATATCTGTAAGTCGCAGCATGCTTTTACCCACCTCACTGTGTAAAACCAGGTTAAACTACCAAAAACTAGTCTTGAAAACCGTTCGAATCTCAAAAACATTCGAATCTCAAAACCATTCGAATATCAAAACCTTTCGAATCTCAAACCATTCGAATTTCAAAACGGTGAGTTTAGAAAAACTGATTTTACAGTAAACAGATACCCATTACACATTCAATAGCCAAGCCAGGCTCTACCGCAGACATAATGAATGTTAATGTAGACACAAACGGGATGAACAGAGGCGTTCATCAGCGCTATCTTGTAACTAACGGCTGTACCACGTGTGACTGTGGTCTGATAGATAATACCCGCAGTAGGGGGGGGGGGCTATTATAGTGAGAAATTACCTTGGCGAGTAATTAACTTACTGCTATACGCACTTATATTACTGGATAATAGTAATTAAATTATGTTATTAATAAAGGAGTGTCTTATTATTCATTAGTAAGACGTTGAGCGTAGATATATGAACGAATATGAACAGCGAATGTGATTTTTGTAGATGTACGAGTGTAGACGTTGTTAATATGAGGAGTGAATGTGATGTTTGTAGATGTACGAGTGTAGACATTGTTAATATGAGGAGCGAATGTGATGTTTGTAGATGTACGAGTGTAGACGTTGTTAATATGAGGAGCGAATGTGATGTTTGTAGATGTACGAGTGTAGACGTTGTTAATATGAGGAGCGAATGTGATGTTTGTAGATGTTCGAGTGTAGACGTTGTAAATATGAGGAGCGAATGTGATGTTTGTAGATGTACGAGTGTAGACGTTGTTAATATGAGGAGCGAATGTGATGTTTGTAGATGTTCGAGTGTAGACGTTGTTAATATGAGGAGCGAATGTGATGTTTGTAGATGTACGAGTGTAGACGTTGTTAATATGAGGAGCGAATGTGATGTTTGTAGATGTTCGAGTGTAGACGTTGTTAATATGAGGAGCGAATGTGATGTTTGTAGATGTACGAGTGTAGACGTTGTTAATATGAGGAGCGAATGTGATGTTTGTAGATGTACGAGTGTAGTCGTTGTTAATATGAGGAGCGAATGTGATGTTTGTAGATGTACGAGTGTAGTCGTTGTTAATATGAGGAGCGAATGTGATGTTTGTAGATGTACGAGTGTAGTCGTTGTTAATATGAGGAGCGAATGTGATGTTTGTAGATGTACGAGTGTAGTCGTTGTTAATATGAGGATCGAATGTGATGTTTGTAGATGTACGAGTGTAGTCGTTGTTAATATGAGGAGCGAATGTGATGTTTGTAGATGTACGAGTGTAGTCGTTGTTAATATGAGGAGCGAATGTGATGTTTGTAGATGTACGAGTGTAGTCGTTGTTAATATGAGGAGCGAATGTGATGTTTGTAGATGTACGAGTGTAGTCGTTGTTAATATGAGGAGCGAATGTGATGTTTGTAAATGTACGAGTGTAGTCGTTGTTAATATGAGGAGCGAATGTGATGTTTGTAAATGTATGAGTGTAGACGTTGTTAATAACCAAGGTCAAATATTCCTACTATAGAGTTATATAATAATATCCTAATATGAGGAGCGAATGTGATGTTTGTAGATGTACGAGTGTAGACGTTGTTAATATGAGGAGCGAATGTGATGTTTGTAGATGTACGAGTGTAGTCGTTGGTAATATGAGGAGCGAATGTGATGTTTGTAGATGTACGAGTGTAGTAGTTGTTAATATGAGGAGCGAATGTGATGTTTGTAGATGTACGAGTGTAGTCGTTGTTAATATGAGGAGCGAATGTGATGTTTGTAGATGTACGAGTGTAGTCGTTGTTAATATGAAGAGCGAATGTGATGTTTGTAGATGTACGAGTGTAGTCGTTGTTAATATGAGGAGCGAATGTGATGTTTGTAAATGTATGAGTGTAGACGTTGTTAATAACCAAGGTCAAATATTCCTAATTTAGAGTTATATAATAATATCCTAATAACAAGGGCATCTGATGATATTACAGCTTTACGTAGAATCTGAACCACGTAGCATTGAACTGATTTTGAGCTACTTGACAAGCCAGACAATCTGAACATCTGAACCTTTACTGCCACCCAACAAAGATGGACTATTGATTAATAAAGCAATGCACTCGAGTTTGAACCTCTGCTACAAAATAAATGCTCATACGATTCCGTTGTGTCGTACACCAAAATTTAGTTTATATAATTTTACGTATTATGATATAACTTACAAGTTTTTTTTTTTTAACTTTAAGAACATTCTATAGTGGGAAGAATACAAAAAACACGTAATTTCACAACTTTTGGAGTAAAATTCAACGTTTAAGGTCAACTCACCGTTTTAGAATCTTAATTTATTTTTCAATCCGGTATTTTTAACAGATTTGAAAATGTGTATGATCAGCAATTTTTTAAATTGCGGGGGTTTACGAAAATTACAAAAAAAATGTTGTAAAAGAGTAAAAACTCTAGAATATAGACGGACTACAAAAAACAACATTCTTCATAAGTTTATTGATTTATGTTTAGTAGTGTTGTTTTAGAAATTTTTGAAGTTGAGCTTACTAGAAACGTGCTAAAATTTCGTATTTCATTTAATATTTTACCCACTATAAAAAATTCTTGTCTTTTAAAAAATACGTAAGTTACATGATATTACGTATAATTAAATAGGCTAAATTTTGGTGTACAACACAACGAAATAGGATGAGTATTTATTTTGTAACAGAGGTTCAAATTCGAGTACATTGCTTTTTGAATCCAACAATAGTCCACGTCGATGGCAACAATTGAGCTGTGACCATATTGGTACTAAGAGTGCCGAGCTTAGATCCTACCACCTACAAACTCAACAACACTTTGGTCCCAAGAAGCTGCAAAACTAGTGCGACAGGTGAATGTCCCCGCAACTGACTGATCGTCAAAAATAAATAGTAACTTAAACATGTGGATATAAAAAATAACACATCTACAGACATAAATGCGCACAGTAATTCGTTCTAATAACGACCCTACCTACTTCTCTTGTTGTATCCACTTCGATGGCAAACATTGAGTGGACGCCGTGTTGGAATTAAAAGGGTCGAACATAGAACTTATTATAGATTCTCGTGATTAGTCTTTGCTTTAGAGTTAAATTGGATGATTTTAAGTGGTATTTAAATTTCAGATCTAATGTGTTATAAAAGATATACAGTACAAATGAACGTCACAAAACACGTGATATCACAAGAACAGCAAGTAGAGATACTATGGTGATCGATTTCGGCAAACCACATTTACCATCCTCAGACCAGAAGGACTTATAGCAGTGGCTGCAATTATTAAAATTGCTGCTGAAATACTACTGGTTAACTACTATTGGTTGTTGCCTTATATATTTTTCTACTTGCTGAAAAATGTTATAAAAGGGTATAGTGAATATAATTTCAGCAAAGAAGAAATCCTAAGTCAACAAACAATAGTAGTTGGCAAATATTATTTGAGCATTTGCCATTTTCATGATTCCAGCCAACCGTCATAAGTCTCTCGGATGTTACGTATTAAGAGTGTGAGTTGCGTCAATTTGACACCACGTTCATTCCTTTGTACGTCCCTCTGGTCTGAGGATGGTAAGTGTAGTTGGTAATTATGCACTTCCTAGACACATCTAGAAATACTACATCTTGTTGAAAAGGTAGTTAAATGTGTTTTTATAAATCTTGAGAAAGTTTATTTCAACCGCAAAAATTCGTTTTTTACTAAAAATTCGAAAAACCCCTTTATTATTATACAAACTTTTAAAAATGTTATCTTTTTTATGCTTAACATGAATACATAATTCGTTTTAATATAAAATTAATTTTCGGCCCGAAAAACACATTTTTTACAAAATTGTGTGTTTTTTTACCAAAATCGATCACCATTTTATACGTACATTTTACACTAATATTGAAACAGTTTGAATTGTGTCATGTGCATTTGTGTTTGCTTCTGCCTACAAAATATGCTGATTAAGGAATTGTAAATAAATGAGTTAGTTAGTATGGTACAAATATAAACAGTTAGTTCTGTATCAAATGACTACAAACATGTCATATCAGATTATATTCTGTTTACAGACGAGTAAATGTTGATTTATAATTGAATTAATCAGCAAACGCTGAAACTATGTCACGGTGGATGGCCAAACCTTTTACAGCACAAACGGCCTCTCTTCAAAAGCAGTCAATATATAGACACAGAGTTTTATTGCAATCGTGATCATACATGATACTTTTTTATCTAAACATAACTTCGACAAAGGGCATTATTAAGTATATTTTAATTTCGTTAGTGACAAATTCATTTCCATATATTTTTCCAGGAAAAAAGATTTGTTCTTAAATTATTCTATAGATGATTGAAAGAAAACTCCTTAGGAGTAACATAATATAATTTAAAAAACGTCTATTAAGGTATAAATATTTTCAACGCCAATTTAGCTTAAGTTAATAAAATATTTGGACCCCCAAAAAATACTATTTTCTTTTTCCGCCTTCAAACATTTCTAATACTGACACTGAAACTACTTAACGAGATTATTAAATTTTAAAAACGAAAATAATGGATTTTTTAAGTACGTTTTTATAGTAAATATATACAAATGTCTGCCCTTGTAAACTCATAGATGGTAAGCCGTTCCTTAAGAACTTTACCCATGTAGTTTATTTCCTAGCCCTAAACATTTCTTGATCTCTGTCAGATACGATAGGTACCTAGTTTACCCTCAACATGAAGGGGTTCGCCGAAAATTGGTAATTAATAAACATCCCAGCACATTTTTTTTAATGTGGTTAGACCCCAGGATTTTTTTTTTTTTTTTTTTTTAGTTCGCTTTGACAACATGGTATCATTAAATTAATTAAATTTGAAAGCGGGCGCCCGTAGAAAAATTGAAAGACCCGCCTAAAGACACGTACAGTGGTATTGACCCACCCACCCGCCTATACACACGTACAGGGGTATTGACCCACCCGCCCACCCATACACACGTACAGGGGTATTGACCCACCCGCCCGCCCATACACACGTACAGGGGTATTGACCCACCCGCCCGTCCATACACACGTACAAGGGTATTGACCCACCCGCCCGCCCATACACACGTACAGGGGTATTGACCCACCCGCCCACCCATACACACGTACAGGGGTATTGACCCACCCGCCCACCCATACACACGTACAGGGGTATTGACCCACCCGCCCGCCCATACACACGTACAGGGGTATTGACCCACCCACCCGCCCATACACACGTACAAGGGTATTGACCCGCCCGCCCATACACACGTACAGGGGTATTGACCCACCCACCCGCCCATACACACGTACAGGGGTATTGACCCACCCACCCGCCCATACACACGTACAGGGGTATTGAAAATACACACGTACAGGGGTATTGACCCACCCGCCCGTCCATAGACACGTACAGGGGTATTGACCCACCCACCCGCCCATACACACGTACAGCGCTATTGTCCCACCTGCCCGCCCATACACACGTACAGGGGTATTGACCCACCCGCCCGTCCATACACACGTACAGGGGTATTGACCCACCCGCCCGCCCATACACACGTACAGGGGTATTGACCCACCCGCCCGCCCATACACACGTACAGGGGTATTGACCCGCCCGCCCGCCCATACATACGTACAGGGGTATTGACCCACCCGCCCGCCCATACACACGTACAGGGGTATTGACCCACCCGCCCGCCCATACACACGTACAGGGGTATTGACCCACCCGCCCGCCCATACATACGTACAGGGTTATTGACCCACCCACCCGTCCATAGTCACGTACAGGGGTATTGACCCACCCGCCCGCCCATAGTCACGTACAGGGGTATTGACCCACCCGCCCGCCCATAGACACGTACAGGTGTATTGACCCACCCGCCCGCCCATAGACACGTACAGGGGTATTGACCCACCCACCCGTCCATAGTCACGTACAGGGGTATTGACCCACCCGCCCGCCCATAGACACGTACAGGTGTATTGACCCACCCGCCCGCCCATACACACGTACAGGGGTATTGACCCACCCGCCCGCCCATACACACGTACAGGTGTATTGACCCACCCGCCCGCCCATACACACGTACAGTGGTAATACTTTACGTTGTATAACTTTAAATCTCTTAGATCATCCATTATATGAGGTAAAGAAAATTCTAGATTGTTTTACCATTTATTTACCCATTAAAAATGTTTAACCGAGCTCATATTTTACGATATTTATAGTTGTTCATTTACGAGTACAGCAGGCCGGAAGTGTTGAAGATACGACCAGGAAGGTCCGTCCTGGACCGGATGTACTTAGAACATGAATACAACGGCCATGCATATTCATGATTACAGTGGGCTATACTGTATTGTATATTGAAGGGGAATTCGCCTTAACTGTAATTTATTCAAGTTTTAAATATATAAATGTTCTCTTTTTAAAAAGAAAAATATAAATTAACTTTGTTTAAGTCTTATATAATGGTGGTACTTGTGAACTCCCTTGACTTAGCCAATATTTTTGTTATATTGTGGCTCAATATACGACTATGACTAATAAATTAACTGATAACAGAGTTGGTTAGTACCATATCTTGCAAGTTTTACCTGATTTTACCGAGACCTTGAAAGATGAAACAGCTGCAATTACTGGATGGTAGACTATTTAGTTTTTATAATGTTTTTTTTTTTTAGGTTTTTCACAATGTAAGTGGAGAGTGAAAGATAGTTTTCAAAATTTAGCTGGGCTAGCATTAAGCTATAAATACACAAATTACGTAAAATTATTAAAATACACAAATTACGTAATCAGTTTTAAATAGTGTATAGTAGTGCACTATATATACAATTGTTTTGTAAAAGGTGAAATGAAAGTAAATATATCCCTGCGAGTGATTATTAAGAGTATTTTATAAACTATTTGTTAAAAATACTACAGTAAAATATTACTAATGTAATGGCTTATAATATGTAACTACAGCTATCAATAGAGTTTTGTAATAGTTGCGTATTCGTTTATATATAAACATAGAAAAATAATGGAATTTTTATGGGATTATTATGAATTTTAAATCAAATGTGTCTAAAAAAAATTGTTAATACTCTGGCACACATTTCTTGGCGTTTACTTTATTTAATAAACATCAACGTAATCTAACGAAGATAATTTAACTAATTAAAGTAAATGGTCAATTCCTCATTTCATTTGAGCACTCTCGTTTAATTGCTTTCTCATTAAAAGCACTAATGGACAATTATTCACCACACTTTTGATATTGCCAAGAACAATGAGTAGCCCCATTATTTGGTAATAAAGGGCTGAATCTTCCCCCTCGCCCCTCATTTTCTTCATTACACAAGGCTCATAAAACGTAAACCATAGACAATTAATGTTGAAAAATGTCAAAAGTGATTGAATGCCCTAAGTTTGCCCGGAGGTCTTTATTACAGCAATTTATAACGGCAATTTTACTTTCAGCATTGAGTAATTAGCAGCATTTTTCACATAAACAGTAAATAACTAAATATTTATTTCAAAAAGCATTTAAATAGGTGTGGATGGTAGTTTAAATTTGATATGATTTTCCTTAGAATAATTTTTATACATTTTCATAATACTGTGGCATGCATCACTAATTTGAAACGTATATTTCTTTTTTAACCGATAGCTAAAAGTCAGAAGTTACTTTAAGCTATTGACTATAGATACAGACAGTACAAGGCATTTGTTATAGACGAGCACATGTGCCGCTATCTATCGTTCACCGGTTTCAAATAAGCGCTCAGACGACTGTCTGGCGAACTATTTTAGCTGGCTTTTGTCACTTCAGCGTGTGCTGGAGAGCTACAGAGTAAGGGACGAATAATAATTTATATTTGCAAGTACCTCATATTGTGTAATTTGGTTATTGTGAAATAAGAAAACATTTAGTAGCTAGATAGTGGAATCGCCTTATGATTTATAACCCTGTAATCCCGTGATAACATAACAAATCACCTTAAAAGTAGTAGATCTTAGTCAGTAGTAAACATGATTTACATTTCAGGTTATCATTTAAATGAAGTACAGTGACGAAATACAGTTCATGTACAGTTTCCAAATGAAACAGTAACCCTCTAGGGAAAATCATTATATTCATGCAATACTTAATTATTTTTTATGAAAAAACAACAAACTGTAAATATAGTTGTTGTATGTTATCAAGTCATGTGTTGATAACATATTATTTGTAACAAAAATTAAAAATGTAAGCTCAATATCTCTTTATTTATTTATTTTTAACTTAGCTTAAATTCTTTGACATCCTTCTTACGGTTCATTATGAACTCTTTTACCCACTATCTTTATATGTAGTTGACTTTCCATTTTGGGAGTTAAATTATTAGATTTAATTATAAAAATTATCAACTAATGTTAAGAATTTATGCACTAATTTAATTCTGAAATTCTCACTTTTCGCTCACTATATGTACGTTTTAAATTTGTAAAAAGAGTACGACATTTAAATTTGTAAAAATTGCTTGAAGAAAATCAATCATACTTTAATATCCTAACAGTTAATTCCATAAAAAGAACTTTTCTTCAAGCTCATTCTATTAATAATAAAATTGTACACGTCATACAGGAGTGAAGTTTTTAATTGCTTCGTTACTGTTACAACAGAATTAGGACAACTGTAATAGTATATTTCATAACAAGAGTGGAAAGTGGGGTTTTGCATGTTCGAGACCATATGTTTGAAGTGCGAGACTTGTCGAGCACTTCGAATGGTCGAGAACATACAAAACACTTTCACTCGAGTTTTGAACGATACTTTTCACTACACTACGGAATAAAAACAGGTGTTGTTGACTGTGGAAAATTTTCGGTTGTAAACAATGTTACTTTCGGTAGTAAACAATAGACAGCTGTTGAAAATATGATGTTTCGCAGGTTGTAAACACATAACGAAAACAGCTAAACTCATAGTAGTGTAGTGAAAACATTGTTAAAAAGTTTACATTAAACAAATTCAATGCCTGGATATCTGGGGATATGAGTTATATTATAATAAATATATCCAATAACATATACAGGTTTTAATTAATAACTCTCAGTTGTACTTCCTTAAAATACAACTGTTGTCTTCCAAAAAGTGTATAAGAGAATTTAATTCTCATTACTTACTGTTCTAAAGCCAATTCGTTCAGGTTGGTAATTTTTTTTATTACGTTGTTCATAAGAGACGATAAACAGTAACGGAATTTGATAGGGATGAAAGTTGATCCAGTCTAGGTGGTGGGTGGGAGTGGGGAAATATTAAAGGGGGAGGGTAAGCCTCGTAATTTATCGCTGTCAGTCATACAAACAGTGAACGATAAATTGGGTCAAGTGTTGGACTCTTTATCATACTTTCCTTAAAGGGAATTTTCATTTTCTTGCCGAACCTGTTGGCATCCCTGTTTCTTGCAATGGATATTTTGGACTTTAGGAGAAAAGTAAATACTAATTTTCTTTACTTAAGGAAATACATATTAATATTTTAACACAATTATTTTCTCTTCGTATGTTTGATAATCATTTTTCCTGCATAATATTCAAATAAATAAGTATGAATTATAGCAAATATATAAAGTTATGCATTTATATAAAAATTCCCACTACTAAAAGTCCTTAAAATTCATAAAAGGTAGATTTGCCAATTACAGGTTTATACGTATTGTTAGAAGTGATATTCTAGCCCGAATAGTATATGTACAAAAAAAGGTAAATAATGGTGTTGTTTTCGTCAGTTTGACGGGTTTTGTGTATGAACAAAAACATAACGTCCTAGCAGTGCTATGGACTATTCAGGGAGAGTTGAGAGTTAACCTCCGCCCACTGCTGGTGTGTCGTTGGTGATAGTCAGGTTCACAGGCGTTCACGTGTTTACGACACAACGCAGAACGTATGAGCAAACTGATTACCAGTGTCTGACTGACTGTCAGCGGAATAGTTCTTTTTGTAAATCATGAACTACTCTTTCTCAAGAAGGCCAGCGTCCTTGAGACAGGGAAAACTGGACGGAGCCTCACTTCCAACTCACGCTGAATAGCTTATAGATCATAACCAGGTTTTTGCAGTCGGTGTAGCCACATGTGTGGAAAAATATCTCGTAACTGAAACCTTGTTAAAAAACAAAGAGTAGCAGTTGGGTCGTTATGCAAACATCGGGGGATTGTGTGAGAGGGTTTATGTATTTGGTTGGAAGGACCATGACTATGGTACGCTTAGATATTGAACGAGATCAAAATTAACATATATGTTGAACATATGATAATTTTGTTCCAGATTTTTTAATGATACCATTATTCACAGTGCTCATCTGCTAGTAAGCATGGCTTACAATGCTTTTTGAACACTCGGAAGAAGCATTTTAGAGTTGTCACTTTGTTGATTTCTATGTATGAAATTAGAAAACCTACAACATCATCCCAAAACTGTAAAATTATATACTGTACAGAAAATTCCATTTTTTATGTCAGTTTAAAGCAATATTTAGATGACGTTTTTAACCAATTTTAACAACATTTCATTAGAATAAGTGGGTTTTATAAACATGTATCTTTAGGTTACATGAATATATTCATAATGTTTATTTGTTTCTACCATGTAAACCGCAATCATGTTTTTTTTTTTTCAATTTTAACCATAAATCCAAAAAAATTAATATGATAAGCAAATAAAGTAATTAAAATGTTAATTTACTAAAAGTTATTTTAAATACAAATATGTGGAAACCTGTTGTACATTATCTCAAGCAGCTTAGCGTTTTTCCTCTTTGTACATTTAAAAAAATTAACTAATTTGTGAATATTTACAGAAAATGGAAATAAAAGTATTTATTTAAGTCGGTTCTTTTTCAGGTAACTGGTATCTTTCATCCTACATTATATCTTAGTATTTTTTTCTTTTCGAATCCGTTTTCCTTCAAGAGTTGTCATTAAATTGTATTATTTCTTAGTTATTAATTGTTAATATATATGTATACAATAACATGATAAGAGATAAACTTTTACAATGGAGAGAAGTAGGAAATATTTGGCATTCTCAATCAATAATACCAGATGAAGAGATAGGTAGGAGTAAAGAAGTGCAATTTAATGAAAGGTGAGAAGATAGAGACAGTCTGATAAACTTTCGACTCACCATCAGGCTTCTGTTGTACACCACGTTTATCCCCACCTTTGCCCATGACTGCGCATGCGTCAACAACTGAACCGTACGAAACTACACGCACAAACACACGCACATGTACACGCACTGTGGTTGGTTACTGTGTCTTGTGGTGCTGCAGTGTTGGTGGACCTGTAACAGAAGAATGTCATTGTTGTTGTTGTGTTGGTAGTGGTGTCTACACTAGTGCTATGTGGCCCATGCTGTGTGTCGGCCGTGCTCTATGTAACTATGCTAATGTTATCTAAGTTTACGTTAGTGCCTGAGTTGAGGTGAATTGTTTAGTTGAAGTGATTTGTTGAGGATTTTATAATCCTTATAATCATTGTAGCAGCTGAATTCATCTTGTGAAACTAAATATTCATGTTTAAAAAAAGTCATTCCTTTATCTTATGTTTGAGTGAATTCCCACCCTCTGATATAATATTTTGAAGAATCGAATCTCTTCTTATAGATTTCCTCCTCTTTAACACTGACGATGGACAGGTCCTTTCAGCCAGGGTTCAAGTAAAATTTAGACAGTTAAGCTGCTATTCAATAAACGTAAAGAACATGTTATTTTAACTGAAAAATTATCACCATTCGATTTGCTAGTTAGTAATTTAGGGAAACTTCCCTTTCTTAACCCTTAACTTGAACTCTTTTCTCCAGTTACATTATTAGCACCTCAGACTTATACCTAAATCCTTCAAAAATATATAAGGACTACATATTTTATTTTCATTGAGAAATCTCTTTAATTCCTCACTACTGTGATAATCATTATGATATAATATCATCTAAGTTCATGCACAACTATAATAAGAACTCCACATCTACTCTACGTATATTTAAAGCAAAAATCATTCCTTTCTATTTGTATTTTGTTAGGGAAATTTCGGATGCGCTCAAGTATTTTATGTCTTACTTTTAATGTGCGACATCAACTGCGGCGACTTCCTACCCCTCTTCCGCTTCCAGCCAACCACCCCCTCAAGTGTATCTGTAACACCACTTTCATTTTACCATTGATTTACAACAATATTGTCAATTTTTATCTGCACAGTAATAAATAAAGTAATAGTTCTACTCTATTTCGACAAACATGAAAGATGGTGCAATGAAAGGAGAAAAATGTAAAATGGGTCATGCTGAAAATGAAAAGAGTCAGATTATAGGACAAGATATAAAACCCCAAGGTATTTATAGAATCAAAGTCCATTGACTGACGCCTCAAGAGTTAGTTTAATTTATGATTTGAATAAAAGGAAAGACCGGTATTCTTTTTAACCTTTCTCTGCTCATTTGCCGTAGACTGTAGATCTTTACAGGGAACTTACTCAGAGTAAGAGGGAGAATCAGCTGAGTACCTGCTGAATGTTACCAATATTACTTCCAGTCAAGGATAGGATTCTAACAAGGCTCTAACAATGATGCTAACAGTGCCCTTGACCGGAGAGCTCTGACGTTATCGCAAGATAACGGAGTCAAGCAACATCGAGCGTGGCTGTCCTTTGGATGGGTCCGTCTGAGCGATCCCGTCCTTGGACGCAGCCCGCCTGCCCGGTCACTTGTGGTGGTTCAGAAGTCACGTTAAGCCGTTAGTCTCCAGGTTAAGTGTTAGAGAGGGCTTCTTAGTCCTAACTTCACCTGGTAAAGTAAGACAATCTTTAAGCCTCATCGTCCTAAGATAAATCGGGTACCGTTCTTCCATGGAGTTCACGCATAGTGTATCCAATAAACACTCCAAAGAACTGAGGATTCAGATCATCCTGAAACCTTGAATTTAAAAGTGTAAGGAGTTCAAATAGACAGGGAATATTAAGGAACAAACTGAGGAAAGAAAATCTTGATGCCACAACCTTTTTTAGCACAACGCAACACCCGTATTAATTAAACAATGAATATTCAAACTTTTCTGCAGCTTGCCCAAAGTGAGTTTATTAACGTGAACTGTGGCTTTATGTGTCCATTAATAGAATCTTTACACTATCTGCGATATGTGATGAAGAAGCTTCTTGGTCACTCGTCTGTGGGATGGACCGCTCTCTTGTAGCTACTTATCACCACAAGACACTTCGAGTGCGTGTTGTCACTTTGTTCTTATGAAGTGCGAATTTTCTAGGATAAATAATACTGTTTATGCAAGAATTTAGTCAAGACATTACATTGCGTATGAAGCTTTCATCGCGATCTGAGCAATTGCACTTCCTCGGCAGACTTAAATCGAATCACAGCGCCTCTCTGCCATCGTCATTATGGCTGCTTCAACACAATTATTTGACGCTTGATGTTACAATCACGCTTCATCATGCACTTCACTAGAACGAATCTAGTTTAGGTACTTGTTACTCCTTTTACTGTCCGATTTAACAACTGTCAGAATCAATTGTCATTTATTACGTAAATTACTACTTATTTTGTAAGATATTTTACGTTAAATAAGTAAACTAATTATAAACAAATGCATATACTGTAGGTGTACAGCAAATCTCAAATAACAATTTTTCACTTTACTTCTGAGTACCATCTGATTAAATAAGGATACCCTTCAAGCAGGATACTTTATAGTTTTGTAATTGTTGCTCCTTCCTATGGTGTTTAAACAAAGCCATAGAGCCAAATACAGCACAATTATTTCACAAATGTTTCTTGCTATTTTTTTGTTCGTCTGAAAAAGAATGCGTTTTATGTTTTAAGACGTGTTTTAAATGCGTAGGAGTTCGCATGGAAGACCTACGTCGAATGTCCTTTTATTCAACAGCAGGTTTATTTTTAAGCAATTTTTTTTAAAATAAAAGCATTTTCATAAAATTCGAAATGTTGCTCAACAGTTATTTTGTTCTCAGGTTACTTATATCGAACTTCAATTCAACCGTGTGAACTATGGCTCAGTCCACAAAGAGAGGGAGGCGCCATCTATAATTGGGCACGACAATACGCAGCCAGTGTGTGAAACATAGGTGTCCGTTGCTGGAACACCTATGTTTAGCGCACATAGGTGTTCCAGCAACGGAGGAGAAACGTTTCATCTCCACACTGTGTAACCAACATCCGCCTTCAAGTGTTCAACTTCCACAACTGTGTTTAGTTGGAAAAAAATAGCTGTAATGAACTGTGCAAGTGTGTTTAATTGCTTTTTATTCTTTACATTATTATTTACTGTGTTTTTGTTATTTTTTCAATACTAAATACTGATTTAATTTGATTGCTCTAAGTTTTATTCGTTAGTGTAGACCAAACCAACCAATAGTCTCTGCTACTAATGTCGTAGTGGGCCGGGCATGGTACTGGGCTGCCAGCCCATGGTCTAGTTGCCATGACAATTTTTAAATTGAATGACGAAGTGGGGGAAGAGAAGTTCTCTTCACACTTCCACCACTAAGTCCATCTCTCTCGCACCAGTGCTTTCAGTTGGTCAATTCCTAAGCGGCCTATCTATAGCAATATGACAGTAATAATCATACACAATCTGAACTCTACAACCGCCAACAGTGAACTGAACCTGCTTCCTCCTTTACTTCCTTTGACCATTATTCTACTGCACATCTCTGGCCCACCACCCTTGCTCTTTTTTACGGAAACTTGTAAAAATAGAGTGTAGATAATACTTATTAAACTACTATCATACAGTATAAAACAATAATTGAACAGCTAAGGGCAATCATGAGTAAGGGCTTATTTATGGAAGGTCATAGCATATGTCATAGGGATGATTGAGAGCTTCTATAATACATTGAGGCCTTCCTTTAGAAGTAAATAAAAAAATGCAAGATTGTCTCTCCTGCATGAATACTGTTGAGCGAGTGCAGTTTTACACATAAAAATACAAACTCTTTCATCAGCAAGTTCATTAATAAACAGTCCAATGACAATTGGATTGCCAGATCCATCAGACGATTCCTTTTTACTTTGATTAAATTGTGACTTAACTGGACCAAAAACCAACTTAAGTCTACTTACGAAACTGAGGCTTCGTCAACTAAGTTATTTGCCTTTTCCTTATAAAATGACTTCCTTTATTTAAAATAATTGAAATATAACATTTACATATGATGTTTTACGGAAGCTTATATATATATATATATATATATATATATATATATATATATATATATATTATTAAAATATATTATGATGATTATGTATATTATGAATATTATGTATTCATAATATTATGAATACATAATATTATGTATTCATAATATATTATGAATATATTATGAATACATAATGTTATGAAAATTCCACCACGAGCCCTTTTCATTCCACCACGAGCCCTATTCATTCCACCATGAATACTATACATTGTACCACGTGCCCTGTTCATTCTACCAGGAGCCCTGTTTATTCCACCACGAGTCCTTTTCATTCTATCACGAGCCTTGTTCAATCCACCACGAGCCCTATTCATTCCACCACGAGCCCTGCTCATTCCATCGTGAGTACTTTTCCTTCTACCACGAGCCCTGTTCATACCACCACTATCCCTGTTCATTTCACTACGAACCCTGTTAATTCTTCCACGAGTCCTTTTCATTCCACCACGAGTCCTTTTCATTCTACCACGAGCCCTGTTCATTCCGTCACGAGCCCTATTCATTTCACCACGAGCCCTATTCATTCCATCACGAGTTTTTTTCATTTCATCACGAACCCTGTTAATTCCACCACGAGTCCTTTTCATTCGACCACGAGCCCTGTTCAATCCACCACGAGCCCTATTCATTCCACCACGAGGCCTTCTCATTCTATCACGAGTTATTTTCATTCTACCACGAGCCCTGTTCATACCACCACGAGCCCTGATCATTCCACCACTATCCCTGTTCATTCCACCACGAACCCTATTTCATTCCACCATGAGTCATATACATGGTATCACGAGCCCAGTTCATTGCACCACGAGCTCTGTTAATTCCGCTACGATCCCTGTTCATTCCACCACGAGCCCCAGCTCATTTTACCATGGGCCCTGTTCAATGCAAGGGTAGGGAACTCAAATAGTCAGTCTATGAAGCGAGAGTACACCGCGTGATCCACGACTACTAGTAACATCCTACATGTTAGTCGTAAGTAAGATGTGGTGGTATGTGAAATAATGGGAAAGCATGAATAAAGTCGTCATAGCTTAAAGCTTGATGTACCGATATATCGGGTAATTGGGGTGTTTAGTACTGTTGTGTTGTAGGGTGGGTGGGAAAAGACTAATATCGTATATTTGTAGATAGTTTTGATAGAATAACTCTGATAATAAATTGCTACTTTCATTATTTGTTTGAAAAAAATTATAATTAGTAGGTCTATTTAAAATTTAGAATCATATAACATGTTTGAGTCACTAGTTTCTTTCAAATTATTTTCAAACAGGCAAACTTAGTTGCAATTTTTTGGGAATTTTAGTCAAGGTGTCATAAATGTCATGATGATATCTTTTTCAACTGTAAAGACTAATTATTGTAAAATAACATCTGTCCATTAAATAAAATTGTTAAATGTAGATTCATTATCGATATTGTTAATAAAAATTTAACGCAATTTGCGTCCTTTTGTCACCTCTCATTTAGTAAATATTCTCAGTTTTCTTTCTTTGTATTCTAATAACAGTCAATTTCTGCTAGATGAAAACGAAGTATTAATAAAGTTTGTATTCCCTTGGCAACAAAACTTTAAATTGAATAATCCACGCGCGCTGCAACACGGCTACTAAAGGAACGTTTTCAATCTAATTTTCTTGATATGACGCTATAAAATGATGAAATTGGATACCATTATCTGCTCTTATTAAATAGTTTGTGTCGTTTATGTGAACTCACACGTTTTGTTATAAAATAATTTTCTGGTGAATAAGAGGGAAAATGAGACATTTCTCACCCAATGTACTAATTGAGACTAACACGTCCTAAATAGCTCTAGGCTGAGAATAGAAAAAATAATGATTGGAATAGATGACGATATTTTTGTTCAGTTAATGATTTTCTGGTATATAAACATTATTTTTTGTAAGTTAAGAGAGCATAATAAAAATAACTGCTATACATATTATACTGCATCTATAATATTGACACAAAGAGATTTCGTATTTCCTCAAGTGCTTTCTTTCTTCACTTTCATCATATTTTAATTTGCGTTATTATATTACCATTTTTCTACTATTATTGAAAGGCCTAAAACTAGCTTTCTTTAACCTCTTCCAGGACAGGTTTACTCGATTTAGGCTGGGAATTAAGCCAGTTGACTCTCGAAAAGCGTCTATTACAAACTGTTTTAGCCAATAAAATACAAGCTAGAAGCAGGTTAACTATCTCAACACGTATTAATGGCATCAAATTTGCCATAGAGCACATACAAGTAACTCTAAATGGTTTAATTATATATATGTTATTGTCCACAAGTGTTCCACTGTCCTGGAAGAAGTTAATCACAAAATTATCTCTCTTTCGCACCTTCCTTCCCTCTTTATGTTACCTAGTTACCTATAGATTCACACATGTTTAAAAAATAAATAAATAAATAAAAATCTTATAACATAACACACTGAAGAAGTTGGGGGGGGGGGGGATTTAAATATAAAAAGTCACATCTGTTTGATTAATATTATAGTTGATTTGGGAAAACATATCTCAGTTCCATTCATATTTTTCAAAGATAGTTAATGTTACCTATCCATAAAATGTGCATTTAAGATTTACTTAAATGGATATCATTTTTTAAAAAAATTTATCAACAAAACTAATTTAAATGGCAGGCAAAAGGTACAAGAAAAATCATGGAGTGTTTAAATACAAATATATTTGTCAAAAATCTAATATAGATCAATTCCTCAAATAATTCATAAGTCAGAATCCCTTTATTCCACGTTGACAACAGAATAAAGAGTTGCATTGGAAAAGTCAAAAATAAATTAAACTATACTACAATGTGAACAGATACTTCACAACAAATAAGATTAAAATGATATATTTTACTTAGTAACTCAGTTAACCGACTCAGTCACTCCCGCCAGCCAGAGTAAAGTAATAAAGTACAGCTTTTTTTACATTCTTTAAAATAAACCCCAATAAGGAAGTGACGTCACTGTGGGAGAGATTTGGCTTATTGACTGTTGCCAGACGAAATAAGCCTCTTCCCCTGACACGTTGATGGGATGTTAGACTGACTGATGCCGTATTCCGGCACTGAATTTTTACCAAGAAATTCAATAATACATAACCAAGGAGTTACAATGTTGCGGAGCTAAAACTGTTTACATAACTAAACTGGTATTATATAATCTTTTGTATAAACTTATTGTTGATATACGTTATTTTTTAACAAAAATGGCATTTATCGATGATCGATGACATTTATTAATGATGAATCGTGACGTTTAGTAAGTAAAATATAACTGAGACGTGTACTTCGATGTCTTCCCGAAGCAATTAGCAATATACAGAAATACACACATATAAGTTAGTAGAACACATAAACGTACTTAAGAGAAAGCAAGATACATAAATACATTTAGCAGTGAGCAGTATACATAAATACATTTAGCGGTGAGCAGTATACAGAAGTACCCACGAATAAAGTACTAAAATACATGTAATAATGGGCAAATGAACGGTATACGAAAATATATCCATTCCAGTGAGCAGTGTAAATAAATACATACGAATATGGTAGTAGTATGTAGAAATACGCTTACAGACGTGAGTTGTATTAATTTCGTAGTATACATAATTACACACGTAGTTGTACTAGAATACAGAAATGCACATTAAACAGGTATAAGAATCAATGCTTTGAAGTACAAACCGAACAGTGAGAATCAGAAATAACCTTATTTTCCGTATACTTACAACATTCGTACAATCCATCATAATAAACTAACTACTGGCATATATAAACAAATCTGCGTTTTTATTACTCATAATTAGGATATTTGGAACAATAATTAAAACTGTTTAATTTTAACATAACAGTATATAAACCACACGTTAGTATTTTTCCTATAGTATATACTGAGTGAACGACCTTCAGTATTTTCGTTATAGCATAAAATGATAACTAACCATTTAATATTGTTATTATACAGTATTAATGTTATTATACTGTATGTTATTATACTGCCCGTTTGTAGTGTTGTTGTGGTATCAAACAAATACAACGGCGCCGCCAGGCAAAACAGCTACAGGCACGATATGCGTAAACTGCCTACACTCAGGTTTGTAAGGCGTTCTACTTGAACTATTTTCGTATGCCGAATGAGCATATTTATTTCCCTTTTTTGAAAACACGTATTCCCGTTAGTACCAACAACGGTTGAGTAGTTAGTTCTGGCCCTTTGTAGAAATTTAAAATTAAACAATTCTATTACACGATAAATCGTTTGAAAACCAGAAAACTCGTAGATAGATAGGCCTTAGTGTAGTTTTAAAAACTGTTGATAGTCTATCTAGTATGTAAGATTTAATATAGATCAGTAAGTTTTACTTCTCGAATAATTAATAAGGACACGGGATAGATGGTGCACAGCTTCGACTCTCTCGTATTTTATGAGATGATTTGTCGGTGAAAACCAATTCAATAAAACAACTTAACAAGAGTCCTATCAATCCTATCTCGATCTATTTTTTTCTGGCTCTTAGTCTGTATGTGATTTTACAAATATCTATGATGTCTTATTAATATTACAATATTTATGTTCTATTAAAATTGATCATAGAAAGACATATTTCACATAGAACAAGTTATAATCCTAAAATTATCCTTTTCAAAAAGGAGGGTTTGTAAAAATTAAATACATAAATTTATGAAGTTTTATATATATATATATATATATATATATATATATATAAGAAAGCATTTTAAGGACTATTTTATGAAAAATCTAACGATACTTTTAAACATAAAAAATAAATAGCAAAGAAAACTTGGTAACCAAAAGTACGGCAATATAAAATGTAATCTCTTAAATAGCCATACTTTCGGTTAAAAAAATACTAGTTTTATTTATTGTTTATCACTTGATATTTATAAAAGCTTGTTTTTTTTCTACTTGACAAGCAATACCGTAAAATATGCGAGAGTCGAAGCTCGATACCATTTCTATTATAATAAGAATGTATAAACATGGTGTAACTGAAATACTTGGTCAAACTTCCGGAGGTCTGTCACAACAAACGAAAAGGTTCCCATAAACATATATGCACAGTTTTTTTTCTGTCTGTCCGTCTGTGTTTTTTACGTTATAATTTTTTCTCAGTTACCATTAAAGGTAGTGTAGACATCTGGCACAAATGCTACACTAGTAAGCCTATTAGAGGAAAACGGTTTTTTTTAATTCATTACCAAATTTCAAAATGGCGGATGGTTAAAAACTTTGAAGTTAAATTCCGTAAAAACTACACCTTGTATATATAAAAAACAAAACACACAAAAATTGTCAATTGTAGAAAATTGTATTATAAAACTAACGATAGCTTATTTATTGAAAACAAACAATAAATATTTGATTTAAAGTATACAATGTAATTTAACTATCTTAACTTATTGTACGAGTACTTGAAGTTATGTTCTAGTTTTACGAAGTTATGTTCATTATTTTACATACCTTCAAGTGTAACTAGATTAAAGAAAATAACATTAACTATGCATTTCCTTTTTATATAAATAAGTGATCGTTAGTTTTATAATCAAATTTTCTACATTTTTCATTTTTGATTTTTTTTATATATATATACAGGGTGTAGTTTTTTAAGGAATTTAACGTCAACATTTTAATTGTTTGCCATTTTGACATTTTCTGACGATTTTTTTTAAACTCTTGCCTGTAACAGACTATTACTAGAATAGCAAATGTGCCAAATTTCAACACTCTACCTTTAATGGCTGCTGAGAAATAAATTATAATGTAAAAAACACAGACGGGCAGACAGACAGAAAACTGCATATTTGGACATATGTTTATAAGAACCTTTTGGTTTGTTTTGACCCAAGGAACAACCTCCTGAAGTTTGTCCAAGTATTTAATTTACTCCCTGTATATATAAAGAGAAATACAGACTAATCAGGAAATCTTCAAAACTATACGCTCAATCGGATTTGAATAGAATACTGATTTTGTATCTTAAGAGTCGCGCTAAAAAAGGTTGTTCAAAATTCCATTCCTAAAGGATAGACACAGCCCTGTTTACCCATAGGACTTGTTCCCATAGGAACGAGTTGACATTAATTTGGTATTGAGTCAATAATAAAATTAAAAACACAAAATATACAATATGCTCATTTTAGTGGTATATATAGAACAGTTATCCACTCATGTTAATGTGGTAATGAGCCATATATCCAGGCCGAAGGCCCTTGTTTACATCTAAATCTTTTGATTGGAAATTCTTTCTGACATTTAACTTGTTTGTTCTGTGTCTTTTGTAGAGTCCAATGTCTGTATATTTTTCAGATGGGTGACCTTTGAACTGTTGGATATGTTTGGAATGTCAGGTGGGTCGAAGGGTCGAACGTGTTGGTATGATGGATGGGTCGAAGTATTGAGTGTGTGGGTGATCTATCAAGATTCAGGTCCCTTTTACCGTCTCTAGCTCAGTTTTACAACGAAATACGTTGTCAGTCTTTATTTTATTCTAGAATGCACACATAGATGTACTGAAACTTGTGTAACCTTAGAGTCAGTATTATAACCAAACTATCATCTACTTAATATTATTTTCATCATATAAATATTATTATTAACTCTAAAGTAATATATAGTAAAATTAATTTCATTTTTAATATTTTAAAAACCTCAGTACTTTAAGGAACGTAAATGTTCATAAATATCAGAAGTATTTTTGTTGAGAAAGTTCATTTACTTGGTCTGGATAATACTTCATATGTAAAATTATTTTTACACCTTAAAATTATAGTACTGTATATTTCAATTTAGGTTATAATTACAACATATTTTTACATAGGTCAAGTGCCTGAACTGTTTAGGATTTGTTTACGAAAGGAATGCAGGGTTACCTTTTTTAAAAACTCTTTTGGTAAGTCCTTTAAAAGTTAACACACACACACACACACACACACACACACACACACACACACACACACACACACACACACACACACACACACACACACACACACACACACACACACACACACACACACACACACACACACACACACACACACACACACACACACACACACACACACACACACACACACACACACACACACACACACACACACACACACACACACACACACACACACAATAGGTAAAACTTGGAAATATTAAAAATATTTCAAGATCTGTGGCCCATCACAGAAGAGGATTAATGCGTGATAAGTATGTATTTTACCATTAATTACTCTACCATTGACCTACCAAATTAGCAAGTTATTTATGATACCATGAATATTTTAGCTTTTTGTTAATAATATTTGATTCAGAACATTTTTTCTACTCGAAGCATGAAATATTAGTCATGAAATGTTAATACAAAATAGATATTTATATTATACAGATACAGTAGTACAAAAATGACGCTTCTAGAACTGTATTAGGTATGGTATTGTACACATATTTATGCTATTATTAAGTACTTATTTTATTCCTGTGAACCCAACTTCATTATGAAAATACACCACTCGTAACTAATAGGTTATTATTTGAAGGTATGACTTAGCAAAATAATCTTCGGTTTAAGCCAAGAACAAAAACGTTTATCATACAATGTATCCAAAATCAAAATTCACCCTTATATTGGTAGTCATCTTCAAAATAAACAAAAAAGTAATTTTTCAAAGTATGTTTTGTTTGAATATATATTCGAAATTTAAGAATAGTACGTTTTATGAAGAGATTTATTTATTGTGTGGATTGAAAAAACATACGAATAAAGATATTCTTTGTCATAAAACAAGATCGACTTCTGTCGTTACACAAATCTCATGTACAAATATCCGAATGCAAATAGCTTACCTTTTTGCCAAATATGAGTACAAATGACTATTTATGTGGAATTTGTTTATACGAATGTGTACTAAAAAATTGAGTTTAAAGAACTTGTTAGCTTTCTTGTTTTTGGATACAGAACATATTTAATACGTATTAAATCTTACAAAATTAATTTCAAAAAAGCAACATTGCATAAACGTTATTTTACTCTTAAATATAACAGAGATGCTACCATAGTAATAGCGAACTCTCATAAACATTGTTGCCAACATCAGCTGATTGTGCAACAAATATCCCTTACGGAGGTAAAATATGTTCACGATCTCATAAAACCTATTGGAAGTGGCCATAAAGGCTTTTACAGTAATCGATTTCGGTAAGGTCAGCGCGAGCGTAAATAATAAGGGTAGTTTGCAAGATATATGAATTAGACACAGTAAAATATTGTCCGTTTATTTATAGCATTAAATATTTAATTAATATTCAGAATGTTCAACATAAAAATAGTGCAAAGTATGATTAACTATCACATTTATTTTTATAATAAACGTTTAGTTATGTCATAGTAAAATCACAGGAATGAAATATTTAATCTTATGGAATCCAGTTTCAAATAAACTATTTTATCGGAACTTTTATTTTTGTATCCAACCACGCTACTCATAAAAATTGCTTATTTAGATAAATAACTTATAACTTAACTTAATAAGTATTTATCATGTAACTTAATGGAGCTCAACTTACCATACTTAAATATAAAATCGTGAAGACACCGTCCATTTTTTAAATTTTTTAGAAGAAGCCGATATTTTCTTTTACGATATTCTACCCATTCTCCATAAATCCTAAACAAATGGACATTACTTATCACAAACTTAAAAAAAAAAAAAAAAACTAATACAAATATGCAGATATTACAGTGATCGATTTGGGTAAACCATGCTTACATTCTTCTGACCAGAGGAACTCATAATGGAATAAAATATGATTATGGGAATATAATCATTCTGCATATTATCACTTATGATAATTTGTCTGTTTTAACAAGTTGTTATCTATTTACACTTATATTGACGTATACGTATAGCTGTGCACATTTTTTATAATCAAATCAAAGTCTTGTATAATCAGTGCACAGTTGATAAGTCAAATGAAACAAATATTATTGTAGGTAAAATTTGTACATTTTCCGATTCTTGTATAGCCGTGATTGTTTAGTTAAAGTTTATTTGTTTACTTTAACATTACATAAAATGAGTTATGTATATTTGATTATTTTTTTTAGTTACGTTGCAATACGAATACCTAAATATATTTCTTATATTACAAAGATCACATTTCTTTGAACCATAGAGGAAGTATCGCATAGAAAAGTCATAGTCTAACGTATAAGACATGTGGTAGCCTTGCATGTAATTTACTCTTCCTAATTGCCTTTCCCATATGGAAGGACACATTAAAAATTTTTTTGTAAATTTTTGAGGAATTTTGTTATAGTCTTTCTGATGAATATGGAAACGTTATTAACTCCTATTTCACCATGAAGCTGTAGGTTTTACAGTAACCACGTGAGGACGATAATTCACCTACTTTAGTTAGGTTATATTATGTTTGTTTAGGTTATTTTAGGGTTTGTTATGTTATGTTTGATTGGTTATTTTAGGTTAATAAGTTAAAAGGTTACGATTATGGTAGTGAATTAAAGTAAAAGATTCCCACGTTAATTCACTGAAAATCATAAAATGCACTTACAGAACCTTCCCGTATTCCACAAGCATATTTTACACTGTAGAAACGGGCTTCAAGAAGGATTTTCCGTTCATTAATGGTTACAACTGGGAATTTATATTTGAATTTAGTTAGAAATGTGTTACCTATCAAAGCAACATTAAAGTATGACATGCTTTAAATATGTTCTATATCGACATATTTTACATCGTATGGCTTTTAAAGCCAACCACCAAACATAAGGGAGGAGGGATATACAAATTTTTAAAATAATACGAATAAATAATATCCAAGTACTTGTATTCCGTCAAAGAGCTAAATCCAGGTGCCTCAACAATCCAACACCTGTTTCCCCTAACGTACTAATTTCAATGCAGATCTGTACGTTCAATAAATTAATTTTAATATTTAAATATGAAATCGTGTTACTAAGAAGTTTGGTTTCATCGAAATGAGCTTCAGATGTGATATACAGGTTGTTACTTTTAAAACGCAACCCTATTAAGGACAGAAATGAAGGTTTAAGATAATTACAAGTTCATACGTTGGTAGCCCTGGTTCTTCTCCTTCCTTGGCTATCAGCTGATTTACATTGTTTCATTGTTGTACACTTTAAATGGGTTTCGTGCTATGTTATTAAGTTGAGGTTAGAAACATGGTTTTGAGCAAAGAACAGAATGTGTTTATTGTGGAGGAATATTTTAAAACTAAATAGTTTTTTTTATGTCAAGATGCTTTCGAACAGTATTCTGAACCAATTGTATTGACTATATGTATTGTTAATTGTATGTACAGTATTGTATTAGTCTGATTTCAAATCGTGGGTTGCGCTTTAAAAGAAACGCCCCGTATTTATTAGATAGAAAATTTCAGACATTATAGTTTTCGCCCAGGAAGCGTAGCTTTTAGAGGAAAGAAAACAATTCTTGTTGTAACTTAAGGAAAAGAAAAATAAGAGTTGCAAGACCCTTCGGGAGTAATACGTCATATGACGCAGTTGTGTGTAAGGGGGGGGGGGTGGTGGCAAACAAAAATCACGACAGCTTTTTACTCTTAAAACATCTAAATTGTTGTTCAAGTTAGTAAAATGTACCGTCTTCTTAGCAATTCAATACTTTGCAAGTATTTTCTTCAGTATATTCATAGGTATTATGTAAATTTAAATCATATCAATAGGGCAGTTTTTAAGTCTGAACTATTAGCCCTATATGTATATGTCAACGAACACTGTGTAAATTTACACTAATGTATATTCATGTTGCAACATATTCCATATTATTGAAGTGTTTTTAAATAGACAAATCCTTTTTGTTGATAGGTTTTGAAGATCATAAGTTAGGATTCTATTTGATTATTTGACTAATATCCATTTGTAGTAGCTAGTTGGTCATTGCTGCAGAAACTTGCTTCGAAGAAGATTTTCTGTTCATTATTGGGTATAACTGGAAAAATTTATTTGGATTTAGGTTAATTTTCTTAGCTATCTTAGCAGCAATAAAATATATCCTCTTCAAATATGTTTTAAATTGTGAACTCTTCAACAAGAGGGAAGAAAAATTACGAAGATTGTTATTGGTTGTATGGACTTTTGTGCTTTATTTTCTCATGTATTCACATCATTAACAATAAATGTGTGTTTTATGTATGAAGAATGTTCTTTTTTTTCCAAAAAATCAGGTATAAGCAACAACTCTTATGCAAAATGCTGCTGTAAGATAATGGTAATAGATCCTTTAGTAATAAACAGGAAATAAGAGGAAATTTACAGTTATAACAGAAAAATAATAGCGAGGCGATCATATATATATATATATGTATATATATATATATATATATATATATATATAATATCTAAAAGAAATTATATCATGTAACTTGAGTAATAAACTAATAAAATTATCAAAGTTTGAAAGTGCACGGGTCTAGATATAATCGAACATATCTTTGAATCGAAAAAAACTTTGAAATACTACGAGGCTATTAAAAAAAAAAACATACAGAGGGAAGACTGTTTATAATTGTACACAGGAAAGAAGAGAGAATGATAGCAGAAACATTTATAAATAAAACTATCAAGAAGCTGGACAGACATGTATAATAATAAATTAAGTGGTATACGTAGAACAAAAGGCCATCACCGACACTATACGGAAGAAAAAAAATTATGAAAGCATTGACCACATTATGAAAGCACAAAATTACTAAAAACATAATTTGACCAAGTTTTACGGTCAATATTTTTAAATGCAAACAAATATACTTTTAAAAACTTTTATGATTGACAAATATATAATTTTTTTAAAGATTCATCATTCGATAACTTTCATAATTCTGGTTAGATCATATTAAATAATTATGAAGTAACAATAGATCTTATATCGAGACGTAATGGAAAATTGAGTTATCAAATAAATAAATCTTCGTTTGTCCCAATAAGGACTCTTTTTCATACTTTTTTTCTCAATTAGTGAAAGTACATTCCTGCATTCTGATCTTTTAACGCGTCACAAAATGAACTAAATAATTTATAAAATAATTATAACTGACAGTGTGAAGACAATTTTAAAACGATTTAAAGGTTACTATACTGATTCCCCCGTGTTTAGCTCCGACATAAGAGAACGCTTTTGGAACCATCAGTGCGCCATTAGTCGAAAAAGAGATTTCAAATGAAGTGAACGCCGGTGAGAGTGGATCCCCGAGCTATACACCTGGGGCTGCGCGGAGGACATTTCACACAGCTAAAGCACTTTGCCTAGTAATGGGCCTTCCTTCAAGACGCCATCTTTCATTTCCCACCGTATACTTAAAAGGATGAATATACTGTATATTTAAAACAAAAAGAAATAATATTAGGATAGTAAAAATAGTTCCTTTATTACCACCTCACAGGTATCTGAGTCAATACTAAGTGATTTATTGTATGCAAACTATAATGTGTATTTTTGCTTTATGAAAAAAAAAAAAAATAATAATAAAAAAACTTCACGTGCCAGTTTATATAGGCTTGCAGGCCTATGTGTCAAGTTTATTCAACGAGTGAAGTACTGACCGTTTGCTCCGTTGGAGATTCGAACCTTGGACTTTGCCCTCCGCAGTCCGAAGCCTTAGCCACTAAGCCACCAACAGTCAATAACTGAGTGTTTGATATGGTCATATTTTTCCTTTTCCAGGAAATATGATAGGTCCGTCGCACTACTGAAATTAATTGCCAATCAACGAAATTATTTTAAATAGTTTAGATGCGTTTTCTAGATATTTGGGGTTAACAGTGAATTGTAACCAACAAAAAGGTAATAGTAAGTTTTCACATAATATTGTACTCGTGTTTGGTACTCAACACCATTAAAAATCAAAATTTGACATTTTTTTATTTGTTCATTTAATTCTTCATCTCTTTCTGAATAAGAAAAAATGTGGTTTTGTGGGTGTAACAGTTTTCTTTCATATAGAAAAAATTTCTTTATTCTTTTGTTACACATTCGCGGCATACTTTTGGGGCTGGTGAAATCTACCTTTTCTGGTTTGTTTTATTTTTTTATCTTATGAACAGAGTACTTATATCTGTCAGAGTCGGCACTGGTGGCGCAGTGCTGTAACTCAGCTACTTGGGGACAAAGTGTTTGGGAGATAGGTTCCATGCTCGGTTCTCTTATTACCGACACGGCGTCCGCTCAATGGTTGTCATCAATATAGACACTACTAGAGAAGTCTGGAGTGTTCGTATTGAATGGTAGTCAAGGTTCGGGTGTTTGTAGAGAAGAGAACTAAGTGTCAAACTTGTCAGTTAGCTGAAAATCAGACCAACACTGCGTGGTTCGGATTCCACGTAAAGGTCCAATAGTTGCCCCGGCTATTGGGCTATTAATAAATAGTCCTTTCTGAGCTAAGTCGAACTCAGATGGTAACAATGACTACACTCTTCATCTACACTCATCACACTCATTCATGCCTCATATTCGCCCATATCTCTACGATCGGCGTCTTAGAGATGAATAATGAATGAATAATGAATCTTTTTTAGAAAGTGTAAGTTATAAAATACTCAGTTTATTATATACTTTAATATCATCATAACGATAGTTTGATAGTATTATATATCTTTTTGGCTATTTGTTCTACCTCTATGAGGTTGGTCAGCTGGTGCTTGACGTGTAAGCTGATGCTAAATGCTGTACTGTGTGAAGTGTTTGTTATGAATGCTGCATGTGTTATAGTGTACTAATAAGGGAAAGATAAAGAACACTAAGATTGCACGCTCGAAAAGAATTATAAAAAGTACTTAATCTCGGTGGGCAAACAGCCAACCGGTACCGTACATATACATTGCCGAATAAATAATAATCTTTCCCTAAATAAGCAAAGCTTTTAAAGTCTAAGAAAACACTGTAAATAGAATGTATATTTACCGTATAATGCATGCAAGAATAGAAACATATGATTCAGTGATACAATAGTGTTATAACAAACAGATGTGTTTTTGTAACCATTGTTGCTAGGTTGTAATGGTATAATATAGGTTACACTTTGCAGGATTTTCACCACAACTTAGAATTTTCTAGTTTTCAACAACAAAAATTGAAATATCTCATGACTAAATTAACCTAGGAGGCTGACATTTTTAGGGGTTATTCTTTATAGTATTATCTAAAATATTATGCATTTGAAGTCAGTATATTGAGGATTTACTAGGATAAAAAAGAAAAAAACTTTTTTTAATTTTCAAGTCAAAATTTACACTCAGAGATATAGTAATGCGTGAGTTTTCAGTACATGTCTTAGCCTATAACTCAATACCAAGACCAATAAATAGGACATTTATTTCCAGAAAAATATGAATTTTAATAAAACCCCGAAAAATACTGAATTTCCATATAAATTGTACTTTTGTTAGATATTAAAGTGATTTTAAACATTTTTGTAATATTTAATTTTAAGTATAACCAATACATAACAAAAATAAACCTAAAAATAAGGGTAAAGCCATAAACAAAAATAAAATACCTTTAAAGGTGTAGAACCCCTTAAATACGTTTTCTAGATATTTTGGGTTAACAGTGAATTGTAGAGTAACAAAAAGTTAATAGTAAGTTTTCACATAATAATGTACTCGTTTTAATAAAAAAACAGCTTATTATCTCAGAAGTATTTTGCGTTTATATTTATCCAAATTTTTCTAAAATTTTAGACTGGTTTGCTTATAGATATTAAATTTCAATTAGTATTTTGAGTCTTTTATAGTTCCCCGCATCAAGTTAAAATTGTCTTAAGAGTCTATAAATGCAATAGAACTTACGAAAACAAGTAATTTTACTTTTATATTGGTCACGGAGCTTTGACCTAGAAGAAAGTGGTAAGGGTTTCACTTGCATTACCAATCGTCTGATATGTAGGGTTATTATTAGAACAAAGTAATGTACGAATGTAAATTTAGCTAATGATTAAATAGATGTAAGCAGATATCTGAATACACGTTTTTTTTTATAACCACATGGTACTATTTCATTTGATGACCAGTCACTTGCAAAACAACTTGCCGGGATACTCAGAAAAAGGCATATTTTGAAATTATAGTACAGCACTTATTTATTTTATAGCATTTTCTAAACTCTAAACTGTATTCAAGAGAACATCTGGAGAGTTTCTGTATGTTGTTAATATTACAGTTTTCGAATTTACAACAATGCTATATCACAAGAAAATGTATTTATTGTGTAATATTTTAAAATATGAGATATGAGACACCGAAACAATCTTGTGTGCATTTTAAGGTGATTATAAATAATGACCTAGGGGTGTATGGTGACTGTGTGTGGGGCCTGTGGAGTCTGGTTGTTAACTGAGTTCGAATATTGCTAAAAAATAGCCAGGGATTTACAGTTTTACGTGTAATCCAGACAACTTAGTATTGATTGATTTTCAGCTAACTGACAAGCTTGATACTCAGTTCTCCCCCTACACAACATCCGGGCACGGTCTACCACCCAACATGGACATCCAATACTTCTCTAATAGGGTCCACGCCGATAGTAACCATTAAGCGCCACTGAGGTGTCATGTTGGTATTAAGAATATCGAGCATAGGACCTATCACCTATAATAGTAAAAATACTTCGGCAAAATATAATTTAGAAAACATTTTTTATAATTGAGTTTTTTTCACGATATTGTTTACTTTCTGTGGGATTTAAGTAAAAAGTTAATACTGCTGAACATAACACTGTACAGTAAATCTGAGTAGCCTTGGGAAGGTTAATGAAGTAACACATCTTTGGGAGAAAAAAAATTGATAGTGATTTATAATGTAATAAACCTTTTTTCTCTAATTTTAAACAAATGATACGTAGGAAATAAAAATAATAAATTATTAATTATGACAAGAACCACTTTATGTGACCCGAAGTTTATTTTCTCATATAAGAGACCTACCCCCTCCCCTCCTGTCAGGGTGCGATGACGTCTTCCCACTCCTTCCGCTCCACAAATTTCACGCCTTGTAATATAATTTATTGCTCCCCAATCAATAAAGAGGGAGGTTCAGTTATCTCGTGACTCCACGATGCTTCCATTTTCTCGGAAAGAAATTTCTACCCGATAGAATTTTCTCATTACACACATTGTGTTGGAGATTGTATTGTTTAGAGTAAGTGTTTACTTTAAAAATTACCTGTTGGAGATTCATAGCAACGTAAATATTATCATACAACTTTGTTTCTTTTTTTACTAAATTACGTATTGAAACAGAAACTTTGAAAAATTAGTTAATATTAATTAATTATTAATTAGTAATTAATATTAATTAGTAAATATTTTATACTTGCACTGCCATTCTTTCGACGATAGCTTACTATTTATACTAGACAACATAGTTGAAACATTGTTTGATCTAGGAAATTTTGGTATTTTTCAAAAACCATTATTTTGAAGAAAAACTTACAATCATGACGATTGAACGTAGGCTTACCCAGTGCAAACAGTACATTGTAAGTTCGGTTTGTACTGTGGTATTGACTCACCCACCCACCCATACACGTACAGTGGTATTGACCCACCCGCCCACCCATACACGTACAGTGGTATTGATCCACCTGCCTACCCATACACGTACAGTGGTATTAACTCACCAGCCCTCCCATACTCGTACAGAATTATTGATCCACCCACCCACCCATACACGTACAGTGGTATTGATCCACCTGCCTACCCATACACGTACAGTGGTATTGACCCACTCGCACACCCATACACGTACTGTGGTATTGATCCACCCATACACGTACAGTGGTATTGACTCACCCGCCCACCCATACATGTACAGAGGTATTGATCCACCTGCCTACCCATACACGTACAGTGTATTGACCCACCCGCCCACCCATACACGTACAGTGGTCTTGACCCACCCGCCCACCCATACACGTACAGTGGTATTGACCCACCCGCCCACCCATACACGTACAGTGGTATTGAAACTTTTACTGAAAACATTGTTAAGTTTTCTTTAAGTTTTGTTATTGTTTATTGCTTCTAGAATAAATAAAACGTTTCGTATAAAAGCCATGCGCAAGTTACAGAATGTTTTAGTATTTTCAAACAACAGTATCCATGAGAATTTGAAAAATGGCAAGAGTATAAATCTACAGGATATCTGAACTCTCTGATAAGCTCTCTTTGTTTTTGTTACTGGTTAATTTAGAATCACAAATATCATAATTAAAGAATCAAAAACACCTTGGTTATCCTTCCAGCCACCATTTTGTTTTTTCACTTTTAAATTTATATCTCAAGAGCCGAAAGGTACATTAAGCTGCAACTTTGCATGGTTCTTTATAACATAAACACCAATTTTAAGAAAAATTATTGGTTTTCCTGGATTGAAAGTTACGAAATGGCGTTCATTTAATATTTTAAACCGTAAATTACTCCTAAACCAATATTTATATTAAATATTACACAAAACAATGTTTTCTAGAAACTTTTTAACGTAATGATGTAAAATGTCCAACAACCTTTGTCTTCCTCATATAAAATTTAATTTTAAATTCAATGATATAACAAGTTTAAAAATCTGGTTGAAAATAATGAAAAGATAATTTATGTGATAATATTTACAGCGCAATATGCCTGTATTAGCTGATAATAATAAAGTAATTTGTGTTAGTCTTTGTAATCAGCTGACGAGTACAGCAATAAAGTTTATGTAAACATCTGATTAAGACTTTTACAGATTGCTTTATTATTATTAGCTGTTACATGCGTGTTACCATTGATTTTATACACAAATAGATTTCACATCCAATGTTAAATTTTGAGTTTCAAAATATCAGCTGTTTTTGAGGTCCATTGTGGAGCGCTAGTGTATTCCCATGTAAATGTAATGCATTTTAAACAGCTGTGGTTGCGGGCCACACAAAATAACAAAATTACTGCCACAAATATTCCTATTAGATGGTTTATCTATTGTAGGATTATATAATCAATGGTGTTACCAATTGTACAGGAATATTGTGCTGTACATACTGTCACATAAATTATTTTCTTTGTTATTTTTAATCCGATTTTTAAAATTGTTGATCATTGTATTTATAATTAACTTTTCTAAAAAACATTGTTTCGCGAAATATTTAATATAATTATTGGTTTAGGAATTATTTATGACTTTAAATTTTAGATGACCACCATTTTGTAACTTTTTATACAGGAAAACTAATATTTTTAATAGGTATTTATGTTATAAAGAACCATACAACATTTCAATTTAATGTACCTTTTAGATTTTGAGGTATAAATTTAAAAGTTTAAAAAACAAAATGGCGGCCGGAAGGATAACCAAGGTGGTTTGGACACTATAAATACAATATTTGTGATTCCAAATTAGCCAGTAACAACAACCAAGAGAGCTTATCAGAGAGTTCAGAGACACCCTGTATATGAATCTGGTTCTGTATCACCATGGGTAGCTACCCCATACGTACATAATTATCCTGGGCCTGCTTATTACAGAGGCCTCTCCACAATCATGTATATTCCCCCCTTCTCTTTTTCAACATTTTCCCCCCAATTATATCCTCTTATCTCTCCTCGTTTCTTTATTCACTTCAACCATCTATCATAAGATCTTCTTCTTAAGACAGCATAGGTTGTGTTTATTTTGCAATAAGAGATTTTAGTTCAAATACAAAAATGATAAGCACCTTTCCGATAGGCCCTAAAAATTAATCGAAACACATAACAAAGAGTCGAAAATATATACATTTCCATACAGCAAGCTCAGCTCACCGGCCAAGCGGGAACCATGAGATTAGTCAGATGATGAAGGGGTACTTACAACAGCGGTGGGACTGCCCTCTCCTCACGCGCAGACCAAGTGCCATGATAAGCGAACCAAGGTACTTATAAAAGAAGACGGTGTCCCACGCATATCCCCCATTACTTCAAATTCTCCTTCCCCCTATTTCCTTCTTAGTACTCTAAGCTCACGTAGTACTTTAGTACTATTGACACTTGTTTATCGTAGTGTACTCATTGTTAATCGTAGTGTACTCATTGTTAATCGTAGTGTACTCATTGTTAATCGTAGTGTACTTATTGTTATTTGTAGTGTTCGTACACATTGCTAATCTTTGTGGACTCATTGTTAATCGTAGTGTACTCATTGCTAATCTTTGTGGACTCATTGTTAATCGTAGTGTACTCATTGTTAATCGAAGTGGACACAATGTTAATCGTAGTGTACTCATTGTTAATCGTAGTGTACTTATTGTTAATCGTAGTGTACGTACACATTGCTAATATTTGTGGACTCATTGTTAATCGTAGTGTACTCATTGCTAATCTTTGTGGACACATTGTTAATCGTAGTGTACTCATTGTTAATCGTAGTGTAGTCGATGTTAATCGTAGTGTACTCATTGTTAATCGTAGTGTACGTACACATTGCTAATATTTGTGGACTCATTGTTAATCGTAGTGTACTCATTGCTAATCTTTGTGGACACATTGTTAATCGTAGTGTACTCATTGTTAATCGTAGTGTAGTCGATGTTAATCGTAGTGTACTCATTGTTAATCGTAGTGTACTCATTGTTAATCGTAGTGTACTCATTGTTAATCGTAGTGTACTTATTGTTATTTGTAGTGTTCGTACACATTGCTAATCTTTGTGGACTCATTGTTAATCGTAGTGTACTCATTGCTAATCTTTGTGGACTCATTGTTAATCGTAGTGTACTCATTGTTAATCGAAGTGGACACAATGTTAATCGTAGTGTACTCATTGTTAATCGTAGTGTACTTATTGTTAATCGTAGTGTACGTACACATTGCTAATATTTGTGGACTCATTGTTAATCGTAGTGTACTCATTGCTAATCTTTGTGGACACATTGTTAATCGTAGTGTACTCATTGTTAATCGTAGTGTAGTCGATGTTAATCGTAGTGTACTCATTGTTAATCGTAGTGTACGTACACATTGCTAATATTTGTGGACTCATTGTTAATTGTAGTGTTCGTACACATTGCTAATCTTTGTGGACAAATTGTTAATCGTAGTGTACTCATTGTTAATCGTAGTGTAGTCGATGTTAATCGTAGTGTACTCATTGTTAATCGTAGTGTAATCATTGTTAGTCGAAGTGTACTCAGTGTTAATCGTAGTGTACTCATTGTTAATCGTAGTGTACTAATTGTTAATCGTAATGGACTTATTGTTAATCGTTGTGTACACATTGTTAATCGTAGTGTACTCATTGTTAATCTTGTGTACTCATTGTTAATCGTAGTGTACTCATTGTTAATCGAAGTGGACACAATGTTAATCGTAGTGTACTCATTGTTAATCGTAGTGTACTTATTGTTAATCGTAGTGTACGTACACATTGCTAATATTTGTGTACACATTGTTAATCGTAGTGTACTCATTGCTAATCTTTGTGGACACATTGTTAATCGTAGTGTACTCATTGTTAATCGTAGTGTAGTCGATGTTAATAGTAGTGTACTCATTGTTAATCGTAGTGTAATCATTGTTAGTCGAAGTGTACTCAGTGTTAATCGTAGTGTACTCATTGTTGATCGTAGTGTACTAATTGTTAATCGTAATGGACTTATTGTTAATCGTTGTGTACACATTGTTAATCGTAGTGTACTCATTGTTAATCTTGTGTACTCATTGTTAATCTTGTGTACTCATTGTTAATCGTAGTGTACTCATTGTTAATCTTGTGTACTCATTGTTAATCTTGTGTACTCATTGTTAATCGTAGTGTACTCATTGTTAATCTTGTGTACACATTGTTAATCGTAGTGTACTCATTGTTAATCTTGCGTACTCATTGTTAATCGTTGTGTACACATTGTTAATCGTAGTGTACTCATTGTTAATCTTGTGTACTCATTGTTAATCTTGTGTACTCATTGTTAATCGTAGTGTACTCACGTTTGTTGTCTGCTTGTTATTACATTCCACCATTTCACTTTGAAACACTATTGGTCGGTAGCGTAGTTGGTTCAATCCCAGCTTCATGTGCTAAAGGTTCTCAGTTCGATCGGTTCAGAGTCAATACATTTTGAGAAGGATCAGCTGATAACCACCGGCTGTTCATTTGTCATTGGGCTATTAATTAATGACACTTTCTAAGGAATAGTCGGCCCTAGTTTGTAACAATGACTACATTCAATCATCTACACTCATCACACTCATTCGAAATCCATATTCGCCCATATCTTGACGATCTGCGTCTTATGAATAAATAAAAATAAAATAAATAAATAAAGAAACTTTACGCGATTTGAAATTGTGAGTAGAACTTTATATGGGATTGAGCTGATAACTTTCTACTGGCAAATAATATCCCTGGACGACTGTGAAAAGTCTCCTGATCACTGATAGTGGTGGTTAACGCCTCACTTGTTCATTTCTCCATACCTCTATCAACCATCAGACTACTAACTGCCATCCAATCCAAGAGTTCCGATCGTCTGCTAGAAGCTGTCTGCTGTATACCATACAGGACCCAGTCCGCTACACCAACTCTTCCATAGCCATCTAGATTTCACCTTCTTCACCGTCTTTGGACTAAATAAATACTACTCGTGATATATTATAATATGTGTAATAAATGTGTTATACATACCTATAAACAACAATTTGAATATTGGATGATTTTATTTTTAATCTTTTTATTTTCCATGTGGCAAATACTGACTCGGTGGCTTCCCCCACTCCTCTGAATGACAGTCTCCTGCGCAGAACCTAACCACAATGCAATTTTGCACTCACGTGTTTCAAACAGAAGGATCCTGGACATTTTTACAAAGGGAAACAAAGCTGTAAACATTCTTTATAAGCCTGTTTTATAAAACTTTCTTTTTTTTATTGAAGTGATCACATTAAACTCGTTTTTAACAGCCTATAGTTAACTTATTTCATCCATGTTTTGTATTGCACAATATAAATCAACGTAAACTCCGTACGAAGGACAGGTACTGTGCTAGTATTCAATAAAAACACTTTAAATTTTACAACTTATAGTAAAAGAATTACAACTTTAAAATTAATAAATGTTTAAGTAGTGTCCTTAGTAAATACAACTTAATGGTAATAACCGAAATCATCTGTTGAGCGTCTCGGAACTGCCAACCTGACAGACCAAACATTCCCCGTGACAAATGAGTCCTTGATGTTTCCCGTGTTTTTATCCTCCAGGCCACACTGCCGGAACAGCTCCATTATATTTTATAAACCATCATTCACTTTTCATTTCAGTTCAATAAATCACATAATAATAGAGCTACTTATACTATAAGTATTTATTTTTGAGATTTTTTTTCATTAAATGAACATAAATAAAAAACAAAATTATTATTAACATTTTGAATAATAACGTTAAAGTTTTTATTAAAAAATATATATATTTAGGTATACATAGTTAATATTTTTGCTATCTCTTATGTGGAAGTGTGTTTTAAAATGAATACGTCATAAAGGGAACGGCCTAATGCACACTTGAGTACTGAGGTGGGAATTCAATAGAAACTAAGGACATTTTCCGACTATTAAGTTGGCATTACTGGTCTCAGGTGGCTTCCCAGTTAATGCTGCCGTAGGATATGGCATTTTATTACTGAGTAAGGTGTGCTTACATCCCATATGGGTAAACGGCTTTAAGGTTATGTCTATTCAGTTTATTATATTGTATGTTATACAAAACACACGAGATTAAAGAACCATTAATTATGGAAGTAACTGTTACTGTATATATTTTTATAAAAGTTACTCTATGTCAGTTTTATTTATTTTTTGTTTTTTCTATCAGCTGTTTTGAGGACCAATAGTGGAGTGCTCCCATGTCAATTAAATGAAGCTTAAAACCAGCTGTAGTGACAGGTCTCTCCACGGTAAATAGAACATACGGTAGGTATCACGGCGAGGCTGCGCAGTAGACTGAGGGGACAGTGACGTCACATGGGCGCACAGCTGGTTTGCTGCCAGAAAGTGCATTCATTCTATTCCACTAAAACTTTATGCTATACTGAATTTGTAACCATGTTTGGTGTCATCTAATTTATTGTTTGTTGCGTTATCTTCATTACAAAATGTATTATAGGATAACAGTTATTATGCCGTATTGAGAAGTTGCCGGTTTTATAACTTGAAACTTTTAAACATTTATGTCAAACTTAATGTGTTGCAATTCTTGGATCTTTAGTAATTTGTTGCGGTTTGTTTTAATTTGTATTATAACATTTAATATAGGACAACAACTATGCTATAAGATACATATGCAAGTCAAAAACATTTGACTGTCATGTTCATCTTGTGACGTGGAAGGCTCTAATAGGAGCTTGATTAATGATTTAAAAGTAGGAGTGAACGCAACTAGTTTTACAAATCCAAGTGATGAAGAACGTCGTGTGTGGGTCTTTTAGTGATGTATCTTTTGCATTAAAGATGAAAAATTAATTAAGAAATATGTGTTTTTTAACTTCTGAATTATCAAGAAGGAGAACTGAAATATGATCATAAATTTACAATAATCCATCTTCTTGTAGCTGGTACTGAAATACAAAATGTCTGTTAAGCTGCTGAGTATATCCCCTGGAACTGTAGCTTCAGCAAATAAGTTTAATAAAAATCAAGTGAATATATACAAAAATTGTAATATGCTCTATTACTCAACTCCTTAACTACAGTATTTTATTTATTAATTTTAGATATGATTACGTATGCGGTATATGTTACTGTAATTGTTACATTGATCAAGAAAATTAATTTAAAATAGACAATAGTACTCAGCAAACGATATATAAAAATTTAAATGATGAAATAAAATGTTTCCGAATATCTTAATTCAGCTAAATCTAATAATCTCTTGGAAGATTTATGTTATATTGTACACAAATTATTTAAAAACATAATTATATTATTTGTGTCATTCATGAAATATAAACTAATTAACTAAATATAATCATTACAAAATATGTCTGCCTTACTCCAAATCAAAAGTTTCTAGTCTAATTTAAATTAAACTTCTTAAAAAATAAATTATAACAAACGGAATTGTCCAATAAACCTATTCCACACGTGTCCATAAAGCTGCCACTTCGCCCGTGTGACGTCATGCTAAGTGGAAAGTAGTGGGGGAAATGCGCGTGATACCTACCGTACGTTTTAGTTACCGTGGATCTCTCTAATTAATCGAAGTACTGTCAAATACTCCTATTACATGCGATATCTATTAGAAGGTGCCTAATCAATTGAATTACTAACCATCCGATCATAAATATATAAAGTAAACTCGAAAACAAAAGAACCACTATCTCACCTGAATGCAATATTTTGGTAGTTAATTAAAAGTATTTACTACAGTGGAATATTGTTTAATGAGAACAACTTTTATATTATTCATAACTACAATGAATATTATATGTGTATCCTGCTGCCTAAGAAGGTCACCCTACTAATTCAAATTCATTAGGGGTGACCCTTCCTTCGGTTGTATCCATTGCGCGGCTACATTCTCATTTTCAAGGGTCGGGGAGGGGGGGTTGACAGGTATGAGCCGAGTTCGTTGGTCGGCCACATTCGCACTAACAAGGGTTGGGAGGGGGGTTTGACAGGTATGAGCGAGTTCGTTGATCGGCCCTATTCGCACTAACAAGGGTTGGGAGGGGAGGTTTACAGGTATGAGCCGAGGTCGTTGATCGGCCAACTTCACACTAACAAGGGTTGGGAGGGGGGTTTGACAGGTATGAGCCGAGTTTGTTGAGCGGCCACATTGAAACTAACAAGGGTCGTGGGGAGGGGGGTTGACAGGTATGAGCCGAGTTTGTTGAGCGGCAATGTTTTCTAATTTGTCGTTATACGCATTATAAAAGTTTATTACACCAATACTAGTAGCAATAGTAATACACATAGTTGAAGATTATGACTATTTTCTTACCAAAATATTTGGTAAGGTCTGGAAGAATTTATATGTACTAACAAAAGTGTTGTGTTACTAGTATTCTATTTTAAAATGTTTTAATCACTACTAAAGTGCTGATACTATCTAGATATGGCATTAAAAACGTCATGGGGCACCTAAATGTAAGCTTAGGATTGTGAAACTACAGTGAAAATACTCCTATATTTATCTGGTTATAAGAATGATTTTTATTATGTTGTAGTAAAACAATTGCTCTAAGTTACATTATATACTAAATCTCCCCTTAAGTACATTATATCAAGAGACACCTGACATTTACAACTAACTTGTCGAGTCCTGTTGGATTTTTACTTTAATGTAACCAGATAAAAATAAAGAGTATTTTTACTATAATTTCACCATCCTAAGCTTACATTTTGGCGGCCCGTGAAGTTTTTAACGCCGTATCTAGATAGCCTCTGCACTTTAGTAATGTTTAAAATAATTAAAAATACACAAACTGCTCTGCACAAAACTTTTGTTTGTACATATAAATTCTTCTAGACTTTACTGAATATTTCGTTAATAATACAGTCAGTATTCTTAAACTACTTATATTACTATTGATACAAGTATTACAAACCTCAAATTAGAAAACTTTACCGCTCAACGAACTCGGCTCATACCTGTCAACCCCCCCCCCCCCCGCCATGACCCTTGTTAGTGAGAATGTGGCCGCTCAATGAACTCGGCTCATGCCTGCAAACCCCCCCTCCCCACGACCCTTGCTAGTTTGAATGTGGCCGCTCAACAAACTCGGCTCATCCCTGCCAACCCCCCCCCCCACACTACCCTTGTTAGTGAGAATTTAGCCGCTCAACGAACTGTCCGCTCAACAGAAGACCCTTTCCTTCACCTCCTTCACTTGGCTGCCATTTTACTGCTGCCTTGGTTTATGTTATTCACTTCCAGTCATCTTCAAAGCCAACTTTTCTCCACTTTACTATCATAATCTGTTTAGCTGTTTTTAATTAAATAAAGAGCTTTTTTACGATTGTGTGTTTCATTTATCGCTGATTTTGTTTTCGTTTGTTTTTTGTTTTCGTTTTGTTTGTGATTGTGTGTTTTTTTAATAAGTGTTTTATATTATTGTTATTTTTAATTTCAATAGTTTTCTTCGTTTGTCTTAAATCTTGGGGCTGGAAGTTTGACTTATTAAGTAGGAAACATTTATAATTTTTCATACTTTTTCTATACTATTTTTCTTACAAATCGTATCTAAGCGTTCAGTTGTCATAAAACTATCACACTTACAATTTGAGCAAACGTCGATAGTTTTATATGTTGATCTGTGAAAGATTTTCTTTTATTGCCCAACGTGGGTCAAGAGTACTGTGGATCTACAATTAGCACATGTCCAACAATACACATTTTTTTTTTTTTTTTAGTTTCCAAGACTTCTCTTCTATCAATGGAAAAGGCAGGTTATAGTTAATTTTTAACCATCATTTACTCCATTAGATTTTTTTTTAATTCTAATTGTTTGTATATAATCTGCTGGTAAAATGATCGTTCTTTAGTTAACAGATACCCGATTTGTCCCTTTTTAATAAGTAAGTTAGTAAATATGGTACGTTCTTCTCAATCAACTGGACATTCTTCAATTGTTAAGTATAGTTAATTATTTTGTACAACCAAAAAAGTATGTAAACCTCAATATCTTTTATCGTTTTTCACTAACTTTATTTCATATAATATGATCAATTTCAATTTAGACACTTTTAAATAAAGTGTTTAAATTGAAAGTTTAAAACGAGCATAGTACAATTTTAGATAGTAGGAAGAATGAGAATATAAAATAATATCATTATACAATTCAGAATTATAAAAATAAAAAACAAGTGGGTGTCACACATCACAAATGTATTACAATATAACTGGTTAAAGTATTACGATTATGGATTTCGTGAACCTTCTTTACCATCTTCAGACCGGAGAGATTCACAAATGAATATAAACATTCAAAACACTAATTAACTATTTATTAGTAAACATAAATTTACAACACAATAATATATATTTAGCAATAATCGACTATTTCCACACTTAGTTTGGCTAGTGAATGAAAATTACGAGATATAGTAAACCATAAAAGATAATACATACTCTCATGTTTGCTGATTCATGTTGTTTATTTATAGAAGCATGTAATCACTTGGGGTGTGCTGAAGCCTCAGGCAAACACACAATTTACGTAATGGTAACAAAGTGTCCTCAGAGACAAGGTAATCCGTAAACTTCGATTTACCGTTCGGAACGTTTTTAAAGGAAAGTTCTCTTAGTAAATCTGTTCGTTTAAGATGAAAATAGAAACAATAGTTTCTACTTCATCATATGGTTTAGCCTGTTCAACTAAAAATACGTAAAAATGTTTTTTACAACTAATATTAGACTTTTCAATGTTTTTATCCAAATGACTCGTGAATGATTGTGCTGTAACATTTAACGTGAGTTACTTGTATACCATAGAATTTGTAACTATATAATCAAGGTGTACTAATTTAAAAACAATTTATAATAATATTTTACCCAAAAAAATTAATGTATGCTATCCTTAATGAATGCGATTAAACTTAATACAAAAGGTGATTGTATGTACAGACCCGTATACGTCCCGTGTCTGAAGAACAAGAATATATATAGTGAAATGCCCGAAAAGTGTTAGCAACAACTAACACTCTATGGAAGTTTCAAAAGTTCCTTTACTTACATACCTTCTGTAAGGTTAAGCGAGTAAATTTGAATGAGGCTGAATTTATTGAACTGAATTCCAAAAAAAAACGTGCTTTTATAAATTAATGCCCAATGAGTAAGAGTGATTTGAATGTATTCAAAATTGCTGCAAATCAAATGTAGAGACAAGAAATTCACTCCAACTTTAAAAATATTCAACGAAAATTAATTTTGAAAATAAATTTGTCATTTGACATTTTTAATTCTATAAATTTAACTCAACCTATAGCCACCTAACCAAAAACCATATTAATAACAATTCAGTTTTAATATCAACACTTAATTAAAACTTATGTGAAAACTCCAAATCTAATGTCTTGTTTTTTTTTATAATTTAGATATGTAGTTTTGTGCAATGTATCATAGGAAGACTGCATATAAATTAAATATTATTACCTTCATAAATGTAGAAAAAATTTAAATAAAAAAGCAAAGTTAGGTGAAATGCATCTGGACATGTCGGCTTATTTCGTTTACAAGATTTTCCGGCAGTTTGACACAGCATACATGACATTAATACATTTCATTTTGTTGGAGATCCTAGCAATAATTCAGAACAGCGTGCGTTAGCCATAGGTGAGCTGCAGAATTAGAGCTCAGGTCAAAATGACATACAATTGTATATAAATTACTACTCGATAAGTCTAAAACAAGATAACAAAATAGGCTAATTATATAGAACAGGACCTTATAAATTTGTTTTATTTTTTCATAATAGATAAATAAATAACAGACCAGAATAAGATAAGAGAAGAAGGAAGAAATTAAAATATTTTTGTTTGTGAACATAGCCTTTTGGGTACTCGCATTGTACGTAATTTTGTCCTGATCACGGATATGGCTAGGGTTCTGTAGTCAAACTATTACTAGGTGTGCTAATCACCGGCAATGTCCAGTTTCAGTAAGGTTATGTTTGGTTAGGATACACCTAGGTTGGATATTGATAGGTTTTGGTTATGTTCTATTCGTTAGGTTAGGTAGGTTAAATTAGGTTTTGAAAGATTAGGCTGGTGTTTTATATTCGAATTTGTTAAACTAATCTATAAAAACCTAACTTAATCTAACCAAACCTAACCAACTCTAATATAATCTGTCCTAACAAAACTTTATATAACCAAACCAAACCTAACATAACCTAACTAACTCTAACATAAACTGACCTAACCAAATCTAACGTAACCTTACTGAAACTGGACTGGTAATAGTTTTATTGCAAACCCCTTGCCATTTTCATCATCAGGACAAAATTCCACACAGCTCTAGTACCTACAACCCTACATTAAAAAACAACAATTATATTTCATTTTTCCTCATTTTCGTAACTTTCCCCGCATATCCCATGAAAAAAACGATATTATTTTTTCTTAGTTATTTATCTAATATTAAAACAATTTTCAGGTTAAAAATCAATGAGGCTCATGTTCTATATAAATTCCCAAAATTGATATCTTACTAATTATTTTTTTTTACGAAAATTTAATTTCCCTAAATAAAACACTCAAGATAAGCAAGTAGAGTAGCTTAAATAATTTACAATGGAGTTAATGTACATATAAACAAATTTGATTCACCTCTCGTAATATGACAAAATGTTTTCGCTTTAGTGTTTGCAAGTATTGACCAATTATTTATTTTTTATTGTATACGTTATCAGACATATAATTAATTTTTCTGATTCATTGTATAGTACCGTACCAGATTCTACACATTAATATTTATAGTTCAGACACTACAATCATTTACACTCTAGAATAAGTTTTTAGTTTTAAGCTATTGTTATATTTCAACTAAGACATATAAGATAAGTACCAAGTCTTTTAATATTACTAGACAAAATACAAAGTACATAAAGACCCAGAATACATAAGATCAATAAAAAAATTTTGGAAATGATAGGTCTAATTTACATTATTTACAAAATTAACTCATCTAACCAAAAATCAACTTTGTAGAATAAATTTTGCTTGAACTAGATTAAATCACCATATATAGTGGAACTAACCATTGTTAATCAGAACATCGATTTCATAAGATGTATATCCAAAAATGAATTACTTTTCACAAAATTTATTATTGTTCAATTTTAACTAATAGGTTATTTATGAAATATTATTCAGGTGGAGTCGGTTTTATTCTTTGGCCTAAGCCTATAAATAATTTCCGCATATATATTTTTAGAATGTTTACTATAAGAATATTGTATGCGAATTTTTATAATGTAACATTATTTTTATTACAAACAAAACTATTCATTTTATTAAATGACAAAGGGAGGTAACCAATGTCACTTCTGTTATCTGGGTTGTTTTAAACTTAGCAGTGGAACTGCTCTTGTAGCCTAGTTTAGCTTGCTTGCTCCTCATCTAAAGCATGACTTAATTTGACCTATTTGTTTGATAAACACCATCCACCTGGTCTTGTTCCTTATATACAGGTACATTAGGGATGGTAAATATTTTCAACACATCGATACATCAAATTATTGATATATCGCAAACCAAATATCGATCTAACCATAATATCGATATAAAAATATCGATATATCGGTTACCTGATATATCGAATTGTAAATGGTTGTATAAAACTATGCACTAACTGTTATGTAATGACCAAAAATACACTCATGTTTTCCTGTCGCTATTTAGAATAGCCCACTGAATGTAAAAATTAAGTACTTTTATATACATGAAACAAGTTGCGATCTGTGGGGCACAACTGCGAGGATTTAATGACAGAAAATCAAAATAGGAATAGTTCGAGATTTAATTTAAATTCGTATTATAAAAATATGTAATAACATTGTTATTTTTGTTTTTCACGTTTAAAAAAGGCAGTAGACTTCTTATAAACACTAAAACATAAAAAAATTAACTCACTAAACCTACTTCCAATACTTGTCAGGTAAACCATTAAAAGTAAAAGTTAGGAAATCAATTTTCCACTTAGTCTTTTTCATTTTTTTGTACTAAATAAAGTTACTTTATTATGTCAATGCATGTTTTGTACGCATAAGACGCAATTTAATTTTTTTTCGAATCGCGATGGTTTTGAGGAAAGAGAATAACATCAATTTTTCGTGATATGATATATCGGACCAAAATATCGATGTGGCCGATATTATCAAAAGAAAAAATCGATACTATTATATAGATATATGGAAATGTATTTATCGATATTTCTGATGTATTGATTTATAGTTACCATCCCTGGCTATAAACACTTTTGATATATGTTTCTTGCGTGACAGTACTGAGGGCATTTCTAACGAATCTCCCAGCTACTGGTTGGATATCCCGTATTTGACCAAGCGTACTTCTTAATTTCTTATCACTGAAACTTTCTCATTATTGCGAGATTTAAATACTCGATTATTTATTTGTGTTATTTAATCATTATTATTCATCATCATTAAGGTGCTGATCGTAAAGATATGGGTAAATACGACGGCGCATGCATAAGTGTAAATGAAGTAAAGTTATTGTTACTAACTAGGGTTACTTAGTTTCTGAGACCGTTCCTTAGAAAGAGCCATTTAACTATGGCCAGGTTAACTAAGGAACATACAGTTTAATTAAAGTGGAATCCTAACCACGTAGTATTAGTCTTATTTTAAGCTAAGTGGCAAGCCAGATACTCACTTTTCTTCCCTACACAATATCTGGACCATGAGTACCAACCGACATAGACACCCCAGACTTCTCTAGTTGTGTTCACGTCGATAGCAACCACTGAGCGGATACTGTGCGAGGACTGAGCATAGAACCAATCACATAAACTCTGCATAACAATTTGTCCCCAAGTAGCTGGGTTAGGGCACGCGCTACTAGTGCTACAAATTAATAATATATTTTTGTTATTTATTCATTAAATTTATTAATGCACTCAATTACTAAATTTTAATATTTCGTCTCTTAAAATAATTTAACTTCTTTCATGGAATGTTATTTTAATCATAAAACTATGAATAGATATGTTGAAGATGGAGCTGTATTGCTTTTCTGTATATAATTGTTAAAAATAACACAATTTAAACCAATAAAAACTTTAATAGTGAGGCCTTTTGATAGCAAGGCTATCATCGTCAGACACATCACAAAAAAATGGTTTTTTTTGTGATGTGTCTGACGATGATAGCCTTGCTATCAAAAGGCCTCACTATTAAAGTTTTTATTGGTTTAAATTGTGTTATTTTTAACAATTATATATGAATAGATAGTTAAATGTGCAACAAGTCAAGTATGATATATTTATTTTAGAGTGTACGTTTGGTTAGTGGTGAATAGGGTTGATTTATTTCAGATTCAATTTAGTGCTTAAAGATGTCACAAAAATTAACTACATCCACTGTCCATCAAGATCATTTATCGTAAGATAGATAACTGATATGATTCAGGTAAGTAAGATTATTAATATTCCATAGTTCCCACCCACCCACCCCACGAACATGATTAATGAGATTATAGATTGGATATAACTCCTTAGTGCATAAAATTTAAAAATTGTATTACTAAAGCTTAAAATAAATTTGAGTCTTGTTTTAAATATTTGGGTTCGTCTCGAAGAGGTTGATAACGTTAATGTGTTCCACGTAATCAATATCACTGTGCTTATATGAGTGGCTGGGTGGGTCAATATGACTGTACGTGAATACCGATGAATATAAATTGTGGTGGGGGTAGGCCCATAAAGTTTTCAGGTATACAGAGATTAGTTAATTAAATATATTTTAGCCTAATAAGATATTGATTGATTTTATTTGCAACAACTGGACCCCCTGATTTGCACAATAACTTTGTTATTTAAGTGTGTTCAAAATATAACTCAACGTTTAAAATTAAATATATAGTTTTTTGTCCAGTTTGTCATATAACTTTTTACTAACAGTTCTCTTTATATATAACTTAAAGTTTAAAAAGTTTCTCTTTTCAAAATATTTTATAGAGTAATATTAAAAACATTTACTTATGAAGTAAATATTCTTATTGTGTAGAAAACACAATTTAAAAATAGTCGTATAAGCAAGGCAAATCTTGGCTCAATGTTGTTCCACTGGTTTAGAATTAACCCAAAGCAAACCACTCATCACTAATGCAGTATCAATATTGTTGTGTCGACCACAAACATCGGAAAGAAAGCTTTCAATAAATAGGTTCATATTCTACATTGGTAGAATAGGATACCGCTGGAAATCTGGTACTGTAAACCACTCAGACCCTAACTACTGTATAACTATGTGGGTTTCACATACCCCTGTGACTTCAATATACCCCTGAGTGCGTACAAGTATACCCCAATGATCTCACCATAACTACAAGGGTCAAACTTCCCCCATGACTCCAGTATACTCCTGAGAACATAGTATACTCCAATTATCTCACAATAACGATAGAGGTCTACAATACCCCTGTGACTCCAGTATACTCCTGAGAGCATAGTATACTCCAGTGATCTCACAATAACGATAGGGGTCTAAAACACCTGTGATTCCATTATACTCCTGAGAGCATAGTGTACTCCAATTATCTCACAATAACGATAGGGGTCTAAAATACCTGTGACTCCAGTATACTCCTGAGAGCATAGTATACTCCAGTGATCTCACAATAACGATAGGGGTCTAAAATACCTGTGACTCCAGTATACTCCTGAGATCATAGTATACTCCAATGATTTCACAATAACGATAGGGGTCTAAAATACCTCTGACTCCAGTATACTCCTGACAGCCTAGTGTACCCAATTGATCTTACAATAACAATAGGGGTCTAACATATCCCTGTGACCTCAGTATACCCCTGACAGCCTAGTGTACCTCTGTGCCTATAGTATAATTCTGTGAGTCTAGTATGCTCCTGGAAATCTAGCAATAAGCCCCTAAAGGTCTAGTATACCAAAGGAATTGTACGCCCCTAGAAGTTGAGAATACCTTGAGCCTTATATATCCCTGGCAGCCTATCATACCCCTAGGAGTCCAGCATACCCCACACCCCTAAGAACATATTATTATATCCCATTATTCAAAATATATCTTTTCGACTGAAATAATTCCCTGTAATTACTTCATGATGCTTATGAGACTGATTGAAAAACTATTTAACAGTTAGGGAATGGTAATTAGATATTGTGCATGTACAAAAGTTCTTGTGGTACTCCTCTCTAAAATAATAAGTGTTCTCTATGATTCATCAATTAGTACCATTTTAACACTTCATATATTTGACCCAGACAGTAGAAATCCTTTAAGTCCGTACTGTATTGGTACTTAATATTTGGGGTCTTTTCCATTAATTCACTACCATAACCATTACTTAGTCTAACATAACATAACCAAACCTAATATAGCCTGAACAAACATAACATAAACAAACCTAATATAACCTGAACAAACATAACATAACCAAACTTAATATAACCTAAACAAACATAACATAACATAAACAAACCTAATATAACCTAACCTAAATAAACAAAACATAACCTAACATAAACAAACCTAGTATAACCTAAACAAACAAAACATAACCTAACATAACATAAACACACCTAATATAACCTAAATAAACAAAACATAACCTAACCAAAGTAGTGGTAGTGAATTAACGGAAAAGGTCACATTCTGGTATCTTCTAACAATTGTTGAAAAATGTCCGGCATAGTGTGACGAAGTCTCTCTGGTAATTAAGGACTTTGGCAGTCCACCAATGGTGAGAGATTAACTTTAACGCAACTACCCGTCTTCATAACAAAGACAACTTTGTATCAATCCATATTTGGTGAACAATATTAAGTACTTTTTTTAAAAATATTAATCTCCCGTCACCTCTGAGCTGAATTCAAGTTTCATAACCATTCAACGCCTGCTTCTCTCATTGAAAGAAGGCCAGCTAATACCCTCTGAAAAAAAACGCAATTGGCATTCAGTAACTATGTGTTCCGTAGTTCGAACTTCGTCTCCGCAATCACAAGAAGGATAATTTGCTATTTCCCACATAAATGTCCAGTAGTTACATCTTCCCAAGCCTGAGTGAAAGCCACTCAATATAGTCCTTATGAAGAAACTTCCTCCCATCAAACATATCCGAAATAACATCTAGTGGTTTCTGGCGTTAATTCGTTTTAAATCAACTAGGGAGCTAGTTGAAGAGGTGGTTTTGCACAGTCAAGTTGCCTAAAAACAATTGAGGGGATATCTTGCAAAATAGAGAGATTTGGAGCAGAACAGTTTTTTTTAACTCCGTAAGTAGTATATCTTTGCATCATGTTTCAAAAGGAGCTGTGTTTTACAGCACCAAAAGCCAGTATAGGGTGTGCAGTGAGTATATTGCTAATAATCATCACTACTATAGTACATACAAAATATTGAATACAATTGAGTAAATAAATCTCTATAACAACAATTTAACTCCATTACTATTCCTGCTGCTTTGACGTAAAATAATTTTACAATTTAAATTACATGTAAATAAATTCTCAATTTTCCATGATTCTAAAGTTTTAAAAATCCAGCAGAAACTATTAATGACAATTAATCAATTTAAAATCGCATTATAGAACTGTATTTCGTTACAGCGTCCGAGAAAAACAAATCACAGAACCATTAAATTAAAAATAAAAATATTTACCATACAATTTTTCAGTATGAACCCTTTGCGATGACATAATGCTTCGTGGAGATTTCGACATGAAGTCAGGTAGTAGATCCACCGATGATCTAAACTTTAGGCAGATACTCAACACACATAATGATGATAAAGTTTCTCCAGAGACAGGGTAATCTGTGAACTTTGATTCCATATTTAGTAACTTTTCCAAAGACTGGCTCTCCCTCTCATGGGAAAATAATACTACCCAAATAAAAACTTATGGCTTCTCTTGTATTATAAAGAAAATAAATGATTCCAAAGAATTGGCACAAACGTTCCTCCATATTAAAGACTAAAAAATCAAAACTTAGAAAATTACCAGTTTGATTCCCAAATATGTCTTTTTGCCATAGCTCAAAAATTAGTCAAGTTAGAGACATGCGATTTTTACTAAAATATTTTAAATTGCAATTCACATCTTCCTTAAAGATTTAATCAAAATTTTAAAACAGTTTTTGAGAAAATTCTATTTTTGTATGTTTGTTTTCACCCATACAAAATTCAAAAAAATGAAAAGCTGTTCTGGAGTTATTAGCTAAATACACCTACATACCTAATTTCGTAAAAATGTATCCGTCCGGTTGGTCTCCAGAGAACTGCACATATACACACAGACATCAAAATTTGTTTTCGAAAAATAACACTTTTTGGGTTCAGTGGACCCTAAAATGGATTTTTAGACCAACTTCTTAAAAAAAGTTTTGTACAATCTCAAAATTCTCTATGTTAACGCAGCAGTAGTAAAAGCTGTCAATTCTTGAATTAATAAAAATGAGAAAATGGTATTCTACTTTTTTAGTACTGTATGTTAGTATAAATTATGTTTAACATTTTAATGAATTCTGTAATGGAAATCGGAAACATTAATTTTGTACTCTATAACTATACGTACCTTCAGTCTAACAGTAATAAAATAAGATTTATATTATACTCATTTTCCTAAATCAAAATACAATAATACCTTGTTAATTATTTAAGAAATATTTTGTCTACAAAACATTGGTGTTATATAAAAGCTAATATCTAATGTTTCATACATTTTTATTGTTTCTAAAACTATTTATTAAAATTGTATACACTCTATTGGATATTTTTAGGGTTGTAATTCTTTCATTATAAACTATCAAGTACTTAGGTATAAAGATAGATGTCTATCAAGCAACCCTGAAAATGTAGACCTGACCTGCAGAAATCCTTTTGCAGTGATTATAGTAAGGTTTAACATGTTGTATTTACTTTGTTCCTAGTTTTTTTTCTTTTTTTTTTCTTTTTGAAAAGTTTTTATTAATAGAATAAGAATATGTTTATTCAGCCTTCAAATTACAGTTACATATTAATACGTATAACACTCTGAAATACTAGCCATTTTTCCAGTACATATGGCTAGCACATCTTAAAACTTAATTAAATTTACAAAATTAAACAGTCCATTTTTGACAAATGATCTCGGCAGCTCACTGCAGCACGTGTGGTCTCCTTGGTGTTGTGTAATTAGTTATACCTTATACTAGACTCTTCACGTACCAAATATACATTTATAGTTAATTCTAAATTCACAAAAGAAAAAAAAATTTTTATATTGCAAAACTAATGTTTACTACTAAATTTACAATGTTTACTACAAAACTAAATTTACAACTACATAAACAACCAAATGTTTTTACTTATTTACTATATATACTGCTATATATACTATTTACTTATTATTATTATACTAAGTAACTACTTCTAAAAGATCCCTAATCTGCGTCTTGCCAAAAAGCCATGTTTTAATTTTTTGTGTAAATTGTTCAACATTTCTACATAACTTTTTTTTTTGGTAATAAGTTGTAAATTTTTGAGCCCAAAAAGACAAAGGAGTTTTTAAAAATTGTTTTATTAACTTTTGGTCTTTTAAGAAGCCCTTGTGCGATGGATCTAGTAAGGTGTGGCCCTATTATACCTCTGTTGCCACTGATATAATGTAAAAGATTTTAAGCACTTTAAATACAAAAAGATATTTTAACGTAAGAATGTTCAGGCTTTGGAATAAAGGCATTGAACGATCCCTCTTATTTTTAAAAGCTATTATTCTAAGAAAATGTTTTTGAATAATCTCTAATGGTTTTAATGTAACATCATACGCACTTCCTCATAATTCAATTCCATAAATGAGACGTGATTGTATTAACGTGAAATATAGAACTCTCAATAAATCTTCGTTTACTAGATTTCTCAAAAAATAAAACTTACGAATATTTTTCCTTAGTTGGTTTTGTAATTGACTTATATGATTTTTCCAGGAAATCGATTCATTGATTGTAATACCGAGATATTTAATATGACAAACTTGGTCAATGCGTGGACAATTATATATTGCGACGCTTCCATCACAACCGTTAATAATATGAAACTGTAAACTATCATCGTATGAAAACTTTTTGAGATCAAAATTTAAAAATTTAGTTTTTTCTGCATTTACTACCATCTTATTAGTACTACACCACTGGTTCAATAATTTTAAGTCACTGTTCAATTTATCCCATATATTGATCGAATTACTGTCTGAATATCTGATAGATATATCATCAGCAAAAGCCGAAACTATTCCTGAAAATGGTACTTGAAGTAAATCATTGATAAAAATGATAAATAACGTTGCTGATAAAACTGACCCTTGTGATACGCCTACTTCTAAAGTTTTTGACTCGCTAAGAATATTTTGGATAGCGTCCTACCCACCTAAAAACTTTTAAACCAATCAAGAGAAACCCCCCGAATTCCCTCTGCATAAAGTTTTTTTAACAATATGCTATGATTGACCAAATCGAAAGCTTTAGAGAAATCTACAAAAATCCCAGTTGCTTTTTGATTACTATTTATACAATTTAAAATACCGTGCATAAAGAAGCGAAGGGCTCCTTCAGTACTTTTATTTCTAGTAAAGCCAAACTGATATTGTGAAAAAAAATTTGTTCTATTTAAGAAACTTAACAATCTATCTTTCATACATCGTTCAAAAATTTTACTCATTACTGATAATAGGGCAATCGGTATATGGTTTTGAATGAGCTCCCTCTCTCCCTTTTTAAAAATTGGCACAACAATGGATTGTTTAAGTTTTTTGGAAATTTCCCATTCTGAAAACTTAAATTAACAATATGAGCTAAAACGCTTGCAATTTCAGGTTCTATAAATTTTATGAGCTGTACTGAAATATTGTCGTATCCGGTTATTTTTTGTTTTTTAGATTTTTAATTATTTTGGAAATTTCATAATTCGTAACAGGATATAAAAATAAAGATTGTTGCTGATGTGCATAGGGTGGTATAGTCGAGGACAGTGGCATGGCAGGCTGTAGACCGGCCACCAATGATAAGGGAGCACTAACAAAGTAGTCGTTGAATAGGTTTGCTATTGTTTGTGGGTTGTCCTCTATACTACCATTATCTAGCCTTATCTTAATTCACTGGTCTTTGTCTGATTTTTCAACTAATCTGTTGATAATTTTCCACTGTTCTGTAGTATTGTTAGAATTTTTCTTGAATAAGTTTTGATAATATGCATGTTTCGTATTTTGTATAGCAATGTCTGCATTTTCCTTAAATTTAATAAAAAATTGCATTAAGTTTGTATCATAAGGCCTTCCTCTCACCACCCTCGCCAGCCTGTCCCTCTTATTAATTTTATTTAACAAAGCTTGCGTTATCCAGGGGCTTTTATATTTTGCTTTTATAAGTGCTCCACTTAATTTTTTGAGCTTAGTATTAATTTCTATATAATAGTTTAATGTCTGGTAAAATAGCTCTATTGCAACGTCTACATCTTGTTCATTTATAATTAATTGCATTCCAATCTACATTAAGTAAACTACATTTTAAACCATTGAAGTCAGTAGATTTAATAGTTCTATTAATTACATTTGTAACATTTGTTTGTGCATTATTTATATTATAAATAATGCAAGTGCTGTAAGAGAGTGGTCTGTTATGCTGATATGAAATAAGCCACTGTTAAATAAATTCAAGTTGTTAATCTATGTCTTACAAAGATATGATCTATGCAAGAGGCTGAATCATTAGTAACTCTAGTATTTTCATTTATTAATGAACTAAAACTAATATTATACATTACGGATAAGTAACTATCTGTATCTACAGTGCTTTTCTTCGAATGTATGTTTATGTCACCTTTGATAACGGCATTTGATCTTAGTATCTTTAGTACAATGTCTAATTCATTTATAAAATTTCGCTCTGTATATTCATGCAACCTGTATATACATAGTACACTCATAACTGTTTTATTGATAGTTATTTCTAAATTTAAAATATCTGCAGTTTCCATAGTACACTGTATTAACTTACATCTAATACTATTCTGTACAAAAACCATGATTCCCCCTGCTCTAAAAAAGTTATTACATTTTGCAAAGACATTATAGTTAGGTATTTTATAATAATCAATTTCATCATCAAAAATCCAGATTTCACCTAAAATAATAACGTCAATATTTCTTTTTAAATTTTGTAAGTGAGTTAAGAATAAATCAAAGTTTTTCCTAACACTACGAATGTTTTGATGTATGAAGCTAGTAGTATTAGCCTGGGAAGGGAAAAATGATTGTTCTAATGTTTCATAAATGTAACATTGTTTTGTCGTCATTGACGTATTACTTACTTAAAGTATACAACTTATCTATATCGGACTTGACGCTTATTTTTTTACATTTTTCGCCTTCTTGCTTCCTAACAAATATTTTCACGTCCCTACACCAGACGTATTTATATCCCTTCTCCTGGGCCTTTTCTTTGACACTTTTTAGTAGTTGCTTATTCTCTGGAGATAAGTGTTTTCATTTACAAATACCTTATTTGCATTTTTGAAGCTGGCGTTCACTTGTTGAGCTGTTAGGGGCCGAACCGCTTTAAATCCTTGGATCCAGTTGTCTCGTTTTTCGTACGTTGCGAAGCGTACGATGATCGGTGAAATCTTATCGTACGTTGGGACACGATGCATTGCCACTATTTGCTCCCGCTTCATCTCAACTCCCATTGCCTTCGCAACGTCTTCTATGAACTTACCGACGTCTTTAATTGGTGTCTCTGGTATGCCATCAATTTCAATATTTTGTCGCCTTGAATGTTGTTCCATGTTCCTAACACGTACCTCCAGGTTACCTACCCTCTCTTGTAGCTCGATATTCTCTTTTTTCAATTTATTATTTTCTTTCTTGTGTCTTCTTTAACTCAGACATAACTTTCTCCATCAAACTATTGTTTTTATCAATGGAATCTGATAGAAACTGTAGAGAAGATCGAAGTTCCGTAGTTTCTTCATTGTAATTTTTTAGTTCCTTAAACATATCACGTTTAAATTCTTCCATGGTTTTTACAAGAAACTCTTTAGATACTGAGGAAACAGTGGCTGATTTATTACTTACTAAAGAAGATCCCGACTCTTTTTCGGTTTTGCAAGATTCGCATGTCCAGTCTTTTTTAGCACTTCTTGTTTTAGGATTTACACATACTATGTGGAACACACTACCACAAGCACCAGCACACTTCACTGTGTCCTCTTCCTTCACACACTGGCGATCACACGTACCGCAGTTAACCGGCATTATAAATAAATTTTACTTGGTAAAACTATAGTATAGTACTGTAGTTGCTGAATAGACACGAGCTTAGAGCGAGATAGTCTGTGTCCTTTGCTCAGAGCTGGAGCGATAAGCGACCGCCTGTTACAACTGACTGACAAAGACTCTATGGTAGAATTTTGATGGTTACGCGTATATGTTGACTTTGCTCTAAACGCCGTAAGCGCATATACACGTAATAATTACAAAAACATTATTTTCGTAGTAATGTTTCTAATTTAATCCAGTAGTGCGTTTGGGTTATGGACAGTGACTCATGAGAGACATATCGTGCGACTCGCGACCTTTTGTTGGCCTGTAAATCACTACGAGACTGGTTTTTTGTGGAAGTGTACATTTCCGCACTGCAAGAATAGTGGTTAGGACTACAAGGTTCTCTTCCATGTAACCTCTTAAAATAAAATGGATGTTTTTATTATTCAATCGTAAAAAAGGTCTTTAAATAATAATAACAAAAATAAGCAAATAATCATAGCCATATTATAATCATAGAAGAATAAAGAACAAAGAAATATAATTGCAGTAAGAAGAATTATCAGATTATAACTAATCTATTTCGATGATATTAGCACTTTTTTACATTTCCAAACTAAGAAAAGTAATTTATAAATATTAAAAGTATTAATATGTTAATATTTAGGCTTGTCCATCTTAAATCCGACTCGATTCTACCCTAACAGGTGTTTAAGTTCAATGGAACCTTAATTATAGAGATATAACTGTCCCACCTCTAGGATTAGCCTTGACTACAAATCCTCATGTCTTCCCACAAATGAGGAGGTTGCAGGCCGTTGGGAGGGTCGGGGGGGAGGGGGTAAATTACCTCTAGGGAAGGTCCTGGAGGATAATTGCTGCTTGATAGTGATTGGCTAGCTGATGACATAGTTATGAGACGATAGTAAAAAATGTGTGGGTTTTATGATAGAAATGCAAGCAAATTGGTTTGGATTTTCACATATACATTACAATTTTAATTATCTGTCAATTACAGCAAATACCATATCAAAGTGTCATTAGAGAAAATACATTAAGAAATAACGTAGTCCAAACTATCGGGTTACAATTTACTCGCTTGCTTAGTAACAGGTTGAAACTTTTATAATTACTTATAAAAAAAACAGGAAAATGTAATCACAATTATTACTAAAACATAGTTACTTTCCTTCAACAAAAGTCATATTTATGTAAGTAATTGAATGTCGTTTTTTTGGGTTTTGATGAAATTGTTCAACAATAAGTTTTTTAAATTATTCTGATTAGTGATGACGCAATAAAAGAAAGCTTAACTTGTTTTTTCTACAAGTATTTTACTTTGAAACTTTTTTTAATTACGTAAATATTTTAATTGGATACTCCTCCGATAGAATTCTTAAGACCCTTGTTTAATTTTTAACTATTTTAAATAATAAACTACACAAATTATCCAATAAAATTTAAAATATTTTCTTGAATCCAAGGTTTTCCTATCAAATAAAGCGAGAAATAAAGACATCTTAATTGTTATTGATGATATTTTTTAAATTTTTACACTTATTTCTATTAACAGTAATGTTAGTCAGTTGTAAAAGTGGACACTTTTTTGTCCTAACCTCAACGACTGTTACAAATGTTGTTATAATAGACATTTTTAATTTCAGTTCATTAGGATTTTATACAGGGTGGAAAAATATGGAAACGCTTTCACAACTTTTTTATGACTTCACTTGTAAAAGTGATATCTTGTTCATCATCATGGTTACAAAGAACATACATTTTTACGCCATTAGCGTCATTTCATCTTTTCAGGGGGACGGGCGTGAGGAGAAACGAAATCAACGTAAGCCCAAGTCGAGTTTGGTACCAAATGAAAGGTCTTATTCAAGAAAAATTAATTCCCGCAAATTGTACTTCGAATGGTTTATCCTTTCCATAGTTGCGATCATTTTAATTTCAAAGTGACTAATTTGAACAATATTATTTTTCCGCTATTTAACGACTATAAGTAAATTGTTCTAACCAAAGTTTATACTTTATGGAAAAAAATTTAAAAAAATTAAATTACCTTTGGAAAAAATAACGTAGATTGTGAAAGCGTTTCCATATTTTTCCATATAACACCCTGTATAAGTGTAATTAATTTTTCTAAATAATTTATTTTAGCATTTCATATTAACAAAAACATAAATAATGAATAAGAAGTTATTAGTTCTTCTAATCGAATTATATTTAACGATACCAGCAGGGGTCCTGCTAATCAATGATGTTATTTCCAATATTCAGAAATTATATGATCTGGAAACCCATACTTTGCAAAGAAGTGCCATCGAGATCTAGAGGATAGACTTCCAAACATCTGTACGTTTTTAGAAATTTTATTCTGTTTTATCTGCAATTATGTTCTACAGATTCTCTCCTTCCAAATAAGCCTGTCATCTAGAATCTACCGCTAATTTGGTACTATTCTAAACTGTCAATTATCTAAATCTATAAGCCTGTAACTGCGTGAAATCAGTGCTGTGGGTAGGGATGGCAAATATTTTCAACATATAGATATATCGCAAACCAAATATTGATATATCGGGTTACCAATAAATCGAACTGTTAATTATTTGTCTGTTTAAAACTATGCAGTAACTCTTACGTCATGACCAAAATATACTCATGTTTTTGCTGTCACTACTTAGGAAAGCCTGCTGAATATAAAAGTGAAATAGATTATTCTACACGAAATAAGTTTTTATCAATGGGGGTGAATGAAAGAAAATCAAGTTTTGAATAAGTATATCTTTAATTATCATGTAAATTATAAAAGGATCATGTAATAGCATTGTTATTTTTGTTTTTCACATTTAAAAATGCCTTTAAGCTTCTTGTAAACAGTAACCTTCCACCTATTAGTCTACAATAAACTAAATTTTAGTGTTAACCTCACATAAAAAACGTATTAAAGTTACTTTATTATTTCAATGCATGTTTTGTACGTATGCGAGGCAATTTAAATGTGTGTTTTTTCGAATCTTAATAATTTTGAGGGGAGAGAATAACGTCAATATTTAGTAATATGATATATAGGACCAAAATATCTATATGGCCGATATTATCAAAAGAAAATATCGCAACATATTTATCGATATTTCCGATACATCGCTGTAGAACTCTTAAAGGAGGTCGAATCCCTAACTGTGCTGGGAGGTCGACAGTCTTATAGTAGATATGTAGGCCTAATCTTACCATCAGTAGGCTGTTATATTTCAAATGTACAGTTCTTGTTTATTATTATAATAAGTCATAGTTAGCTCCGAACGATTATTAAAGGTATAATCTTGATGGTCAAAATCCGTTATACGTCCCATAACTGTATTTTTCTTCAGCAGTGTTAAATACGGCAGGTATTCGTAAACCTAACTCCACCTAACTTAACTTGACCTAACCTATCGTTATGTTTGTTAAAATCTTCTTTAATGTCGGGTCCATTGTTTACGCCAACGTCAATACCCCTAAAAAAGAGTTATCGCTGACTTGTGTGTCAGTTACGTAATCTGGATGTCTGAAACTATTTACTGCAACAAGTGGAGGATAAACTGTCAAACAATCTAATGGTGGGGGTAGTCGGGGGTAAGGGAGTGCTCAGACGTCTGGTAGCCCTTTCCGGCGTCGGCGAGTAGGCCGGGTCTGGATAGACGCTGCTGTCAAACAGCTCTGCTGGACTGCGTGGCGTAATGGAGCCGCTGTGAAGAATGGTGCCAGGCCTTCTGCACTGAACAGGTAGGCTTGTCTGACCTTGTGTAACAGACTTCACTAGTGTACTTCTGCGGCGTATAGTGTCGACAATTTCTCCGCTTGTTAAGGTGGAGCCCATGTGTTGTGTAGTGGTCTCTATGCAGAAGCACTTTGAGCTCTCCATACATTAAGTTGACTGTACCTTTATATTTTCTAATCTTTGATTTAATGCTGAATTGACGAAATAAATCTTGTCATTAAGTTGGGCAGAACCATATATATGAGATATGCTGTTTATTATTATGTTAGTTTTAGTTTTAGTCTTAATTAAGTAGGTAACTCAATCCCTCACTGATTGTGAGCTGCTCAGGTTCCTTGTCATTCATGTCGTTTGTACCTACAATTATAACTACATAGTCATCTTTGGTTAGGTTTTTTATAAGTGGCAATCCTTCTTTAATAATTGTCTTCAGCTTGGCCCCGGGTTTAGTGTGTATAAGTACATCATAGTCCTCACCAGTATGTTGATCGTGTTTCCGTGGCTGTCTGCCATTACTGCTATTCTCCTTCGTACGGAGAAGTATTCCTTACTGCTGTAGAGGTATGCGACCTGGGTGAGTATGTAGTCTCACTATGGACCTGAGCTGTTACCATAGTTTGATTACTGTTCTTATTTAAGGACTCTTCTGATGATGATCTATCAGTGGTAGGAAATGATTGTCGGCCATTCACCTATTTGTTTGACCTAGTCCGCCTAGTCACTTGGATCGCACAAGCTCCGACATATTGTAGCGGACTAGAAAACTGTTATATGTGATTAGAAAACTATTATATGTGATTAGAACACTGTTCTCATTATCGTGTTTTAGTTTTGCAACACCTAAAATACGAATCTCTTCATTATTTTAAATTTTTTTGGAAAAATAGAATTGTGGGGCATTTAACGGGTTTTTACCATCTTTGTTTTTATTTACTTGAGTTTATTTGAATTTCAAACTGTGACGAACGACATATTTAGTTGTTAAATAAATTATAAAAATACCCTTTTTAACCAACTTACGATCGACCAGAATAGCTTTTTACCGTTCAAAGAGACTCCAAGTGTAACGATACGGTCAATATTACGGATCGAATATTTGAAGTAGAAAGTCGTGATCTGGGCGTTTTTCATGCAGAAGACGCCCCCCCCCCCGCAGGAATAAAAAACCAAATTCTTAGTGTCCCCTCCATTTCTGGCCAAGAAGGCAATAAAATATTGAGTAAAACTATCTAAGCTCAGGATAATAGTCTGAAGTTTTATACTGTTTTTTTGGGGGTTTTTTTTCCAAGCAATTTTATAAATGAATTAATGAAAACAAATGCGAACTGTAAAAGTAAGAGAAAACGCAGCAGCAAATTATAATGCAAGATATGTTTCAAGTTATATTTGAACTATATAGATTAAAAAATACTTCAAAATGGAGATTTTCTTACCTGAAATAGTTTTAAAGTTATTTGCTTACTTAAAATTAAATGTAATTAAATACTCGCCCTATTGAACCTATGAACCAAAGTGGGTATTCAATAGCAACTAAGTGCATTTTCAGACTATTAAGTTGGCAGTACTGGTCTCAGGTGGTTTTCCACTTAATGCTAGTAGGAAATACCTTTTTATTGCTCAATAAAGGCTGCTAGGCCTTAGTTCGTCTCTTACCGATCTACAATATGTTTTAGTTGTATTTTTATTTTACTTTTAATTTACTATCAAGTAGACATGACAATACTCTCAAAACTATATATAGGGTTTTCTTAAAGAGCTTCTTAACAAAACCTAACATTTTTTACCATAAAGGTAGTACGTAATTTGTTTTACACGAAGGACCTGTAGTAACTTTATTGCTCCTTAAAAATATTTATTCCTGTATAAAAAGGTTCATTTATTAATATTTCTTCGTAGAGTTAAATAGTAATTACTGTTAATACTCTTAAAGAAAAACGTTTTTTCTGGAATATCTAAATTTAATATATCGATTTCGACCAAGATTTGAGGATTTTTATTATTTTTCTTGTAGCACTAACTTTGTATAGTGCTACAATAAAATGCCAAGTGACCTTGACCGAAGGTTTCCGACGTTATCGCAAAATAACAGAGTCAAGCAACATCGAGCGTGGCTGTCCCTTGGATGGGTGACCGTCTGAGCGATCCCGTCCTTGCACGCAGTCCACCTGCCCGGTCACTGGTGGTAGTTCTGAAGTCACCCTTAAGCCGTTGGTCCCCAGGTTAGGTGTTAGAGAGAGAGGCCTTCATAGCCCTAACTTCGTTTGGTAAAATAGACGATCTTAAACTTTTTTTAATTTATCTAATCAAAGATCGTATTGAAATTAATAAAGATGATATGATTTGTAAGAACTTTGTATTCACAAATCACCAACACAATTTAAGTCATCTTAAGTCCACCCATCTTACTTAAGTTGCCCCCCAACCCCCCCCCCCCATTCAATTACGTATAGTATGTATTACTGTTAAATTAATTTAAATATAATATTTTAAACAATGATCAATTTTTGTATTTGTCGTCATTTTTGCTAACTATTTTTTTCTTAATATGTTTCTGAGGTAATTTTTATCTAAATGCTTGTTAAAACATATATTTGCCATGTGTAAACGTGTATACGTTTATGATTGATCCTCAGATAAGAATGATAAGCTAACTTATACATGTCGTACAGTATCGTCAGGGGGTGAAACAGGCTGAGAGGGGCCTAATCATGTAATTGGATCGTCGAAGTTGCAAATTGATTTGTTTTAGGCTCAGCTGTATCAGGGTCCAGTTTCAGATCGAACCTTACCCCTAAAGGAGGTTAATTACGAGTGGGCCTAATATTGAATTGGGAAAAGGAGGTACCACCGAAAGCGAAAATGACATGTATAAGATGTATTTCACACCGATATTTACGTATGGAGTGGAAACTCCATCTTACAGTGTTTCTGAGGCCTTGTATAGTGTAGGAGAGTTTCTAGCTTACAACTGGAAGACAATAAATTAGATTAACTGACACGGTGAATTGACTAGCCAAGTCTCAAATAGTTTGGAATGCTTGAGACAATTTTGTATGCTTGAATGTGGTTTTTGTGCGTGTATTTGTGTAGCTCTCTTCCTTTTTTCAATCAATTAGTTTATATAAAAATGTATTGATATTCTTTATTACTCGAATACTTGACGATTGCGACACAATTTCTTGTGTTTTGTTAATGCAAAGAAATTATATCATTATCATGTTAAGTTAGTGATGTTCTTGTTGACCTTCGGACGTCCTCTCATTATGGTATTATCAGAATTCAGTAATTTAAATTATATAAAACATGATTTTTAAACAACCCTTCATTACTGAATTTGTAATCATTACAAACTTATAGTATAGTACTTATCACCATTATAGCATGATTATTTTCACCTGAATACTTTTCTTCATATCTACGTATCTAAAATTTAAAAAAGATAGTTTACATAATTATTATGGTAGAAATACACTAAGTTCTTTCCAACATTCAACATCTAAATTGTATTTCTAGACAAAGATACTCGCAATGGCAATTGTCTCTAGTCAATACTGGCCCATTAATCCTTTCTACTTCCTTCCAATCCCAGCTTCTCCCCCTTCCTACAAGTGTGGGGAGAGATCTAGAGTATAGTCACAAAGTCAAGCTGTACATAGTAATTACATAGCTTTGGCTTCTAATTATTGTTGTACAATCAACTAAATTAACGTTTGCTGCTAACTCATTTGCATGACCTAACACAAAGGTTAGACCTTAACCTGACCTTCATGTCAATGTTACATGAATGGTTAGTTTCTGTTAAACTCCTATTTAAATGGCTTACTTTATCAAAATGGATTAGTATAAATATATTTTTAAACTACAACGTTTTGGGAAATGTATGTAAAATAATTTTATGGACAGTGTTTTCTTCTGACTTTCATCATTAACTATTACGGATTTTTTAACTTCACTCACTTGTTCACATGGGTCTGCAGGCATGTGCGTGGAATATATACAACAGATCAAGACTGTTAAACTCATTTGGGTAAAATGTTTAAAATGCTCAGACAAGATCTTTGGATTTTTTTATTTAATCATTGAACTTGTGGTAAATTTCCATATACAGTGTAAAATTTTTAATAATTTATTACTTTTAAATCGTCTAATATTCAGGAATTAATTAAGGACTAGGATTTAATTTTTATAATGAGTTTGAATTTTTATTACGAGTTTTAATTTTTATCTGAATACCAACTGTATAAAACATACGTCAATCCTTTTGAAATATTTTCTTGTATTTCTTCATGTATGTCATGTAAATCTGCATGACAGTTCATTGTCTAGCCTTCCATATTCCAGGATCCATAGACAAAATATATCCTTTATGAACCACATGATCAACACTTTTTTTGTTAAACTTATTGCTTGTATTTTTTATCATACAACTAAAAACTGAAATTCTCAAATCAATATTTCTACGACGTATCCTCATGCCAAATATGTCGGAATAATTTAGTGCCCAAAACACACTCTTTATTGGAATAGAAAAATATGGAAAATAGTTTAACCACGAACAAAATACAAAGTTTTGGATATTTGTATAACTAAACAAAACAAATCTAACGAGAAAAGTTTGTCATAGTTTATTACAAAGGGTTTTCAAGCGAACACCAAATAAGGTTTTACGCCTCAAGTATTCAATATCTTAAGACAGTGTTTTCTAGAAAATCAATTTCGTTACTGACGTTTGCCTCCTAAGGAAACGATGGTTTTACTTGCAACTTCCTTCCTAATATTTACTGGAACTGATATATTTAGCATTCGCTGAAGTTCTAATCTACAGTTAAAAGATCTTCGTGATAGATAAATAAATGGACACTTTGTAATTTAGTAGAAGGGTATTTATTTTTTGGCATACAGAAACTTAACTGAACTTTTGACAAAAAGGATCTTTTCCGTTAATTCACTACCCTAGAAGTGTTATGTTAACAACTTAGGTCAACCTAACATAACCTAATCAAACATAACAAAACAAGTGTGGCATTAACTGAATTACTATAATTAGTAAAATAATAACAGAAATGTAACTTACAACTATTTGCAACTTTATTTGATCGAAATGGGTTTAATTTCTTTAAGCGTTAAATTAACCAAACCAAACATAAACTAACCAAACAAAACATAACATAACCGAGCCTAACATAACCTGAACAAACCTAACCAAAGTAGTGGTAGTGAATTAACGAAAAAGGTCCGACAAAAAGTAACTATGCCAATTTCATAGGAAATATTTTAGTAATTTAAATATGCTGAGTTTCCTTAAATAAATAAATAGCTAAAAGAAACATTATATCAAGTTATGTTAGATAAAATGTTTGGTTTTCTTTTATTTTCTCATATTTTTTTTTCATTACTACACAACAAACTGCTATTTAAGTGTTTTTATATTAGTTACTAAACACAGCTATTTTATATAGGCTGTTGCTAATTTGACAATCCAAGTAAAAGACAGAATATGATTGGTTTTACCATTAACATCACCGATATATTGCAGAGACCATTTTCAATGTCAGTAAATTAAATTGACATTATAAGCGACGTGAAAAGAGTTTACAATCATTTATGTTTCATATTAAAATGTGATATTTGAACTTATTAGTTGTTATAGTTACGATACACACTGTATAATATAATTGATTTTGTAATACACTTTCCAACAAAATAAATAAATAAAATACACAATAATATATTAAAATAAATAATTGAGTTTACAACGACTATTGACGAATTTGGATCTTTCCAGTTATTTTACTACCATAACTTAGTTTAACCTAACATAACCAAACCAAACCTAACATAACATAACTAACCTAACCAAACCTAACATAACCTGAACAAACTTAACATAACCTAAGCAAATTAGTGGTAGTGAATTAACTGAAAAGACCGAGAATTTTCATACTTATCATTTTCATTCTATATTTTTACATACCTTTCAACGAATTCATTAATATACATTGAACTGAACATGAATTGAATTTTGGTCTGTAAATTCAAAATTATTGGACTTTTACGTTACGGTGATCTGTAAAAACAGATTGGAGACCTCGGAAATAAAGTAAAAGAAAGTTCAAGTTTCCATTTTTTTTCTCTGTTCTAATCTGTTACTGGTCATTAATTTGTTTAAGTTTAAGTAAAGAACAACTTTAAAGTGCAAGGTCTCTGAATATACGAGAATCTATAAACTTGTTAAATGAGTTCAAAGTTGAACCAACTTTTGAAGCCTGGATTTCTATTTGTTTCTGCTTTTTTAACCTTACTCTTCCCATTCCATATACACTATTTGTCTGGATGAGTACCTTATTAACACAGTAAGGGAAGAACCAGTCCAGTAAAATTTGAACTAAAATGATAAAAATTTACGTATTTAGGTATGGATACAAAAAATGTGTTATGAGAACCTTAGACTTCATCTTGTAACGTTGACGATCTGAGATGATGCAGTTATTAGAATACTAAGGAGTTTGTTTACTATAAGAGTAGTTCTTCCGTTAAATTTAAGATTCATTTCTTAATACTTTCCCGCCAACTAAAATAGTATGGAATTTAGTATGGTAAACGTAAAACGTATATATTTTCCCTTCTTATATGATTAAAGTCATATATTGCCAAAAGAGAACATATTAATGGATGAGTCACAATTTCCCATCAAAGAACTGCAATGTTTGAGATACTGTACAAAAGTGGAAAACAGATTATGTTCAGTCAAATTTTAAATATTTCTTAAGGAAGAACTTGAAATGCGATAAAAACCTGGCACCAAAACGAATTTTTCTCCTAGGAAATTGAATACATCAGATCTAGTCCCATCTGTATTGGGGTCTAGCTAGAAGTATATTGGATAAGATAAGGACAAGAGGATTTAGGATAAAGCAGGACTGTGACTAACTCCTGGGAAAAGGTGATATCAGTATGTTTTGATTAAATATTCTTCGTTTTATGAAGAGAAATAGATTGGCAACATTGGAAAAAACTAACAGAGTGAGATTGATAGTGGTGCTTCTTTTTTCAATTTTCAGCCCAAATTATGGAGTGGTTTCATCAAGTGCCCAAAATAACCGCCAAGAGTCAATTTCCTGCCCTTACAAAGGCCGTGAGTGGTGAAGTGAGAAGTGATGGGTTAGTGGCACCGATAACTTGGCGTCTACTTAACGACAGCTACACACAATAGGGGGTTGGTTTAATGTGCAATTTAGGCAGTCGTAATTAGTTTATATTTCATATCAATACTTGTAAACAAGATATAAAAGATGGTAACGTAAATTTCACTAAACCAAGGCGTTTAGATATATCACTTATACAGTTTTTTTACAAGTATTCCATTGAGTATAATATGTTTTATCATGTCAATGCATACCTTAGTGGCCTTTTAATACACTAATGTATTTTTATAGTTTTTTATATTAAAGCAAAAAAATGTGTACAGTTTCAGCGCTGAAAAATAGTTAAAACAACAGTTTTTGAGGTCTCATTCCAAAACGGTTTGAAATTGACAAATGGTTTGATTTTAAAAAGTTTTATTTTTAAAAGACTTTTTAAATGAGGTACGACATGACATACTTTTTTATAAGAATTTTAAGTTTACAGCTTTTTACTTTTTCAAAATATTTACAGTTTTGGGGTTAAAAAAGATTATTTAAATGTGATGATGTAGCATATCATTTACTAGGAAATTTATTAAATAATTATAAATGTTTAGCTTAAATATTGTATTTTAGAAATCAGAATAAATATTTATTATTTAAATAACTGAATCTGTTATGCTTTGGTCCGTCATTTTGAAATAGATGAATATGTTTACAACACTTTTTCACCAAAACACTTCATTTTAAAGGATCTTTAAAATGATGTACAAGGTGAGATAAGTTTGTATTTGACATTTTTGAGATTTGGAATCTGAACCACAAATATTGACCTATATTGAACTATTTTCATTGGATTCCCTACATATGACTTAGTTTGTTGCTGTCATTTTTATTATAGCTCAAACAGTTCTCCCGTTAAACATTTAGGACACCTTACGTCACTTATATAATCTCGGAAAAATGTTATACTTAGCTCCTAGTTAGTCGTACCTAGCCCCTAACTGTGTAGCATCATCCGTGGACATTGACCCCAACCTCCCCTATATAAGGCGTTAGGGAAGATCAATTATAGAACTAAATGAGATTGAAACAAGTTAAGAGGTAATCTTGTAATTGGATCTTTGTAGTTGCAAATTGAACGATCCCAGACTCAGCTGTGTCAGGGTCCAATTGGAGATCGAAACTTCCTCTTGAGAGATAAACAAAGTACAACTTCGTTTAACTTATCTGAGCAAACCAGGGGACACTCATGCATGCTTCACGTGTCGATCCCGTCATTCATTATACTCGTGTCACCACGACCCCAGCTGTGTCAGGGTCCAGTTTGATATTGAAACTTTCTCTTGAGAGATAAAAAAAGTACAAACTCGTTTGACTTGCGCGAGAAAACCAGGGGACACTCATGCACGCTTCACGTGCCGATCCCGTCACTCACTACGCTCGTGTCACCACGGCCCCAGCTGTGTCAGGGTCCAGTTTGATACTGAAAATCCTCTTGAGATATAAACAAAGTACAACCTCGTTCGACTTGAGTTAGCATATTAGGGAACACTCCTGCACGCTTCACGTACCTATTCTGTCAGTCACTATGCTCGTATCACCTTGGTCTTCAGTCCCAACCTGTGTCACTAATGGCTACATTAATTTTACTAGTTAAGGAACTGTAGTATGTATACTAATGAATGTAGCATGATAAATATTTCATTTATTTTTTAACTATATACTTATTATTTATATTTTCATGACTAAAAAGTTTTTGTAGTAGAGGTGAATGGAATTTTGAGACAAAAAACGAATCTTAGTCCACCTCTTTGATTACAAAATCTGTGTTCCATTAAATTTCATCAGGCGTTTAGTTTTGGAAAAATTTGAATTAGTGAGTGAGTGGTTTAAAGGTATAAATTAAAGAAAAAATTACGATAATTGTGGAATGCACTACGTAGAGGAGTTCATTACCGTTACAAATACTACCACTGTTCCACTATAGTTTTATAGTTTATAAAACCCTATAGGAGTTATCAAGTGCAATCATGCCAGAGTAGAAATGAACTTAAACATTTCGCAATGTATAGAGAATTAGCCAAGATCTTGTGTCATGTTTATGTTTTTTGAATCAGCTGTTTGAAATAAGTTATTAAATTAATACCAATATTACTGTAATGGAAAGGGAAAAATTGGGGGGTTGTTTCTACCCCTTAAGAATAGGATTTCAATAAATTGGGGATTCTAATATTCGGTTTCTAAGATGCTAAAGCTAACATCACTACGAACCTCTAAAAATATATTCAGTGGATTTGGAGATTTCGTGATGAGTGAGTACATCGTTTTTGGATTTTATATAATAAGATTATCAACTAACTGAAGATATGCACGAAGTTAGGATAGAGAACTGTTCACGAATAAAGTGGTTGGGTTGGGGTGTCCATCTGCTACAGGGCTACCTCAACCCCAACCATCTCTACTATTGCAATGTTAATTAATGGTTTACCTAAATCCTAACCATACTGTTCGGCAGTTGTGGTTTCTAATTAATTTTCACCACTGATTAGTTTCTGTTAGATACAGAAGTAAGTTTATCACAAATTAAATGTTTCATCACGATATCTACTACATCAGTACATTGAATTGTTTACGTACAAACAAGATATCTACTACATCAGTACATTGAATTGTTTACGTACAAACAAGATATCTACTACATCAGTACATTGGATTATTTACGTACAAACAAAATATCTACTACATCAGTACATTGGATTATTTACGTACAAACAAGATATCTACTACATCATTACATTGAATTGTTTACGTATAATCAAAATATCTACTACATCAGTACATTGAATTATTTACGTACAAACAAGATACCTACTACATCAGTACATTGAATTATTTACGTACAAACAAGATATCTACTACATCAGTACATTGAATTGTTTACGTACAAACAAGATATCTACTACATCAGTACATTGAATTATTTACGTACAAACAAGATATCTACTACATCAGTACATTGAATTATTTACGCACAAACAAGATATCTACTACATCAGTACATTGAATTGTTTACGTATAATCAAAATATCTACTACATCAGTACATTGAATTATTTACGTACAAACAAGATACCTACTACATCAGTACATTGAATTATTTACGTACAAACAAGATATCTACTACATCAGTACATTGAATTGTTTACGTACAAACAAGATATCTACTACATCAGTACATTGAATTATTTACGTACAAACAAGATATCTACTACATCAGTACATTGAATTATTTACGCACAAACAAGATATCTACTACATCAGTACATTGAATTGTTTACATACAAACAAGATATCTACTACATCTGTACATTGAATTATTTACGTACGAACAAGATATCTACTACATCTGTACATTGAATTATTTACGTACGAACAAGATATCTACTACATCAGTACATTGAATTATTTACGTACAAACAAGATATCTACTACATCAGTACATTGAATTATTTACGTACAAACAAGATATCTCCTACATCAGTAAATTGAATTATTTACGCACAAACAAGATATCTACTACATCAGTACATTGAATTGTTTACATACAAACAAGATATTTACTACATCAGTACATTGAATTATTTACGTACAAACAATATATCTACTACATCAGTACATTGAATTATTTACGTACAAACAAGATATCTACTACATCAGTACATTGAATTATTTACGTACAAACAAGATATCTACTACATCAATACATTGAATTATTTACGTACAAACAAGATATCTACTACATCAGTACATTGAATTGTTTACGTACAAACAAGATATCTACTACATCAGTACATTGAATTATTTACGCACAAACAAGATATCTTCGTATACGATACAATCTGATTACAAGGTTCGTGATTGGAATTTCGATGTTTTTATACATCTCAAAGAGTAGTGAGAATTGACTCACTCAAATATAGTAAGGCCAAACCAAAACTGTATGTATAATCTGATTCAGACTTCGGTTCAATTATCCACACTTAAGTGACTGTGTCTTAAATCCTGGTTTTACTAGCAAAGCTAAGAGATAGTCATTTATATTATTTTGCCTCATCATAGAGCAAGCCAAATGATGTTTTTTCATGACTACTTATAAATCGAAATAAAATAAACAGTCGTGTATAATAAAATTTTTACAACAGTAGACTCGGCCGTACACTACTAACCTAAACCAATCAGTGCAGTCCGATGTGTCATTTCTGCATCGAATAATCTAATTTGAGGCAATTTTTGTAAGACGCCCTTAACAATGATACTCTTCCTCGCCCCTCGCCTACCCCCACTCCCGGATCCCGAGTCTACCATTATACAAATTTAACAATATAATTATTTTTTTAAATGTTAAGCTGTTCTTACTTACTCATGTACCCGAACATATTTAGTGTAAGCTGGAGAGTGTCAGAAAGAAAGAGAAAGTTATACAGAGAAAGGGAGACCTCTGGCGCTACCTGCAAAGCGCCTAACAGAACTAATATCACCAAACAGAACAACCCGGCTTCACGGAACTTATAAGATGAGCAGTCTCCTTGTTTCTACAATCAATGTTCTACTTTTCTACTTACCTCAAATTCCTGATAAGGGAAGTTTACTGATTCAGTTTACGAGCTGGTGTCAATGTACTGTATGTACATCAGTGTCCCGGTTAGTTCCCTAGGGGAATCATCTTATTGTGGATAATTTATGCTTCAGCTCCCAGAATAACAAATATTCACAAAGTATTAAGTAACTTATAAATAACACACTCACCAAATAATAATCTGTCATTTATAAAAGTATAAAATGAGTAATTAATGTTTAATCTATATCCATATATCCAGTTATTTTTATAAGTATATATTTTATATTTAATAGGGAGATATTTTTATTTGTAAGTAGCATTTTATGCTATATTAATTTTAAATTCACATTACAGTGTGGAAATCAGATACTTGTTAAAAAATAATCTACTAAAATGAATATAAATGAACTACTCATAACAGTTTCCCTAGGTTTTGTTTTTTCCAAAAAAATTATTTAAAATCTGTACAACGTTAATCTGAACTCTTAAAACAGTGGGCACTGGTGGCGTAGTGTTGTACCCCAAGTACTTGGGGACAAAGTTTTGTGGACATTGTTGGTGATAGGTTAGATGATCGGTCCTCAATACCTCTTAATTATCAATGGTTACTCTCAACGTGGATACTACTAGGTAAGTCTGGGGTGTCCATGTTGGGTGGTAGTCAGAGTTCGAGTGTTGTGAAAGGACGAGAAGTGAGTGTCAATTATCTGAAATCAGACCAACACTACGTGTTTCGGTCTCTGTAAAGCTGTAGAACCCTTAGTTGCCTTTTATGAGCATAAATCGAACTCATTTAGTAACCAGACTACACAGGTCATCCACGCTCATCCTACGTTCATATTATCATTCATATTCACCTTAAAATACGCACAAAGATGTGTCGATATCTCATATCTATGAGAAAATCAAATAAATAAAACACATTTCCTTTTTACATTTTGTAGAACCCAACTTTTTTCCATATTAAAGTGAATTGAACTTAAATATTTTGTTAATCTTAATGTTACTATCTAAATGTTAGTTAAAATATAACATATAATCCATCTAGTCTGAAATGTAAAATAAATCTTCCAAAAGTCGACCATTTGATAAGTTTCCTCTCTTGTTATTATACTAACATTTAACTTTTTTTGTGTAATGTTTCATTTGTTTGTTGTTTTTTATTGGTTCATGAAAAATCTGTTGGCACGTTTCCGCTGTCACGAAGAAATAGGGGTGAATATCAGCATGTCACTTTTATATTTAGATAGAATAACCATTATTATTGACTTTCATACAACTCAGCATATTTCTTAGAGAAGTATTGCTACAAAAATATTTGTAACTCAAAGAGGGTCTTTTTTAATTAAGGGTTATTTAATAAAATTTATTACATCTGTCTTGCCTGGTTTTAGAGGTTAATCTCAGTTTAACCTTTTTTTAAAAATTCTCACCAAAATAATACTAAGATTAAAATAACATTAACATAATTTTAAAACTCGTTTGAATTTGATAGTTTATGACAGTTAGTAGATGAGTCAAAAACAATCGTAAGCACTATGGTTAAAAGTATAACTTTTTATGTTTTAATTATTAACTAGTAATCAATATTTTTTATTTGAAAATCTATCATAGCAATAAACAAAATTAATTAAATCCACATTTTGCCCCCCCCCCCTCTTTCCCCCATGACCTATGATGTCAACACCAATGCGTTGAAACAAAACCGAGTCCACATAACAGAGTTAGACAGCCACTCCAAGCTGATTGGCTGGTAACACGGTTATGGCATAGAGTAATGGTAAATATTACTTCACGCCTTCCATAGAGCAGTATAATAGTCACACCATCAGCTGGGCAGTGAGTGGGCTTGTTTGACAGCTATGTAGTAGGTGGTGAAATAAGATTTTTATAACTAATGTTATTATATTTGGTTATAAATTTATACAACAGTTCTTCCTCTTTTTACATTAATTACAATTAATTTCATAAATTAAAGTTTACTAGCTGATAAGTAAGTTAAAGCCTAAATCGTGTTTTGGTGGTTAGAAAAAAGAAATAAATTATATACGAGAATAAAGTAGTATTTTATTAATAAATTTAAATTTTGAGATTGTTCTTTATTCGATATTTAATCTCCTTACATCTTCATTGTTCCTTATGATCATCAAACTGTTAAAAAATGATGCTTTACGTCAGCTGTTAAATTATTCAACCTTTTTTCCTCACGCCTTATATTTATTATAATATGTCTATATAGCAATAATAATTTTGAACCAAAATGGTAAAAATAAACTCTAACCATAAACAAATGCAATATGTCTAAGAGCACTACTTAAATAACCATTATGTTAATTTTTTTTATTTTTTATTTATTTGACCAACAAATGTCATTCTACACTTTTTTTATACACGCAGAACAATTATAATTTATATTTAAAACTTTAAATTTCATTTAAATTTAATGAAAAAATTATAAAAATGTATAACTTTACAGACATAAAAATCTCAATAACTTTTTGGACAAACAAAAGCAAATAATTTTAAATTTGAAAGACTTTTTCAGAATTATAGAACTTTTTTTGTTATTTTAAAATTTTTTTTGAAATTTATAACAGTTTATCTTTTTTTACTTAGTGGCTTAGTAAAAAAGTTCATAACTTCGTAATATTTAATCATTTATTTTCCAATATGTTTTCAATTTAAGACTGAAAAGGAATCAATTTTCATTTATTTTGCTTTACCACATTGTCTTCTACCTTTATCCTTGTACTTCGAATAATGTTTAAGTCATTGCTGAACTAATATCGATTACATAATTAACTGTTGTAGTTTGATGACAATGTTCACCTGTATAATGTCTAATGACAATAGCCATTTCCTTTAAACTACGTTAGATCAACAAGGTAACATTAAGAAATAAAATAAATTTACCATATTTTTAAATATACTACTGGCTTAAAAATATTATGAATAATTTTAATGGATGAAAAGTATTTGGTGTTATATTCATTCAAACTTATTACTTAGAAGCCGGTCGTTGGGATGTGGATGAATACGAGGGGCAATAGGTGTGGTGAGTGTAGACCAACGAGTGTAATCTGGTTACTAACCATGTCACAAACCCCCCTTTTCTTAGACCCTAACAAAAATTGGGGGTAATTTGCGCACGTCCGGGATCATTAACTTGGGCGTGAATAAATACTTGCTTGGCTTCTGAAATATCAGAGGTTGATTTATTTAGTAAAAGAACTTAATAATATAAATCACAATAATAAAAAGATTAGAAGGTGTCTTAAAATACAAGAAAAATAAAACAAGTAATCACACAAATCATACAATGATATAATACTAAAATAGCTATTCAAATTGGTTCTCCAACTCTAAACAAGTCTCTAACTGAAATATACATGAACAACAAAGTCTACACAAATATAAATGAGTATAGGCAATGGTGCTGCTGGCAATGTACCTGTATAAAAATTAATGGGTCTATAATTATTATGACTTACTTGTATATGTGTCATCTCGAACTCGAACTGGCTTTAAATAAAAATAAATCCCCTTATTACAACTCTAACTAGAGTCACCAAGAAAATCCCTAAGTCCTGACTAGGACCCTACACAAAACCCAGGATCTTCCCAAAACACTCGAGAGACCTACGTCTCCTCGTCTCTCTCGACTCCATCCGCCAACCTCATATATATTCAACTCGTCAATGCCACCAGCACCATGACCCGAGTTCTGACCTTTACCACACTTCTCTCAATCTGACCTCCACCTATGTTATACTACTAAATCTAAAATAAAATTGATATAAATTGTACAAAATGCTAATAATAAAATAACTATAAATATCTACTTTATATCTTATCCCCATCTCCTGACACTAAGGTCGACTGTTCCTCAGAAAGAGCCTTTTATTAATAACCCAATAGCCAGGGCGACAAAAGACCTACAATATACTGAATTGTTCTAACAATTGTTAAAAAATGAAGGAATGAAAATCCATGTAAAATGTGTTATATACAGTAAATATCGTATAGTTTGTTATCATTACCATTTGTTAATTATAAAGCTACAATGTATATTCGGATAAATATCCAAAAGTCATGATTATATTTCATGGATTAAAAATTTCAAGTGATCTCCTGTCACAAAGCTAAATCCAATCGATCGAGCCATCGATCCCTCATTGATTCTGTGTATGCTGACCAATCCCTCCGTAAAAGAGCCCAGGGGGCACTCTGTAACTATGTGATTCATTGTTTGGATAGACTCCCCGCAATCACATGACTGAAATAGTGTCAATCCCCATTCGTATTTCCAGTAGTTACATCAGCTCACTCCAGTTCGGAACCGATTTAATAGTGTCCACTCTCAACTACCCCATAAGATGTGTTTCAAAGTTAATTAAACAGAGTAAAGCAACATCATGAGCAATATAAACAGTAGAGTATAGTTGTTTACTTAGATATTATTTAAGTGGGCTGTCCAATAAATTAATTGGACAAATGATGATACACCAACTATTTAAAATAATATTCTACAATACAAGTATACGTCACACAACACAAATTTATTACAATATAAGCACAAAATGCACAAATATATTACAATACAAGTACAAAATGCACGAATATTATGGTGATCGATTTCGGTAAACCACGCTCACCTTCCTCAGACCAGAGGGATTCACAAAAGAATCTCGTTTGGACATTTATATAGTAGTTTTTACTGTTCCACGTAAATGCATGAGTAACTATAATAATTTGTAAATGGCAGTTTGTAAAATTTATAAATAACAGCCTAAACATACCCTTACAATTTGAAGACAAATTTTGTAATCCAACTTTTTTAAATCTAGGAATTGGCCGATAACATTCATTATTTAACACTATTTACTTAATTATTCGAAATGTAAGTATTAAGTGTGTCAAAATTGTTTATATTTAGGAAATGTTTAGAGTTAGGATGGCAATTTAATCCTGATTAATCAATATAATTTATATATAGATTTATTATGTATAAGTACATTATTCTGAGGACTAAACGTAGATTAAAAGATCTTATTCGAATCATTAGTCATTTGTAGTGATTGCACATTATAATACCACTGAAGGTGTATGGGTTGGTGGGTGGTAGAATGACATACTGTATGTGTATGGGTGTGTGGGTGTGTCAATACCACTAACACAATTTAGTGATTATTTATGGCTTCAGCACACCTTAAGGGCAGAAATCTTAGATAGAGGGGTAACAATCAATTAATTAACAATTTTTTATATTTTTCAACAGCGTCTTATACCTCCATAAACCATAGTCATTCTTCAATGTGTAATCAGTTTTTGGCGTTCCCTTCTGCCTAAACAAAGTGTCCTAAGGCCAAAGTGGGAAAGTAATCGGAACAAAACGTAACTGTAAAAACCACCCCAACGGACTCATTGTATCTATTATTGTTTGTTTCCCAAAAGTAACAAAAGAGGGAAGAGATTCTAACAATGACTAAGACGCATGGAGAGGCTGATTACAAAATATGTCGCAAGATGCTAATTTTGAACAAACGAGCTGGCTGTGGGGAACTGTGAACCGGTCAAAGGGATGTTTCATTGTTGTTTATAGAGATTGTACAACAGGTACAAAAATGATAAAAATGGTATACACACATTGAAAAAAATGTTTAAACGTACAAAATATTTTGTTTATGAAACTTGTGAATCATAAAAACAAATATTAATTTGAAGCTCTATCCAATAAACAATATCTTATTAAAGTACAAAAAGTAATTACTTATAGATGAGATACTTTAAATTTACATAATGTGCAGTAACTTTTAAATTATATATTTATTTATTGAAGCTATAAATAAATACACCCCACCCACCCACATATCAATATACGTATTGTAGTATCGCCTCTACCACCCACCCATATATGTACTGTAGTATTGTCCCACCTTCCCACACATTCATATAATGAATGCACCCACCCATCCATACACGAATTGTAGTATAAACCAGCTCGTCCACCCATACACGTAATGTCTTACTGACCCACCCTCCCATAGACGTATTGTAGTGTTAACCTACCCGCCCACATATATACACGTACTATAGTAGTATTGACCCACCCACCTTCCCATACACGTTAAATGTTATATACTGTGGTAGCAACATTAATGCAATTAAGTTTTTAATTACATAGTTTCCTTATTCGGAAAATTCTAAATTACACAACTAGATATTTTCTATGTAAGTCTCCTTCTTTTTATTTAAATTATAAGTGTATATGACCATTTTTCCTTTCTTTTCCTATCTAATTTTTGTTTCATTAAATTAGTTGCCAGTACAATTCTTTTCAAATAATGTATGGTTTAGTTTTCATTCAAAAATTCCAACTCAAAGCGTTCAACATTATTACACTTTTTAGTTAGAGTTGTGTCATATGTATTTATATTATTTTTCAAACCAAATCAGTTGCATTACCTATATTTAGGACGTGTATATAAATAATAAAAATCAATTACTGTAAAAACTTACTAACTATTCCAGCAAGTGTCAATATATATTTATTTGTTAATTTTTTCTCCCAACAAAATCAAAATTTAAGCAGCCTAAGTCTGCTACTTTCAAGATCATCAGTACCATTATTGTAACCATACAAAGCTTGAAGCTCGAAATGTATTTGTCTGGAAATTTAAGTAAGTATTACATCTTATAAAAGATTTTTTCAAACCCAATTCTCGTGTTTTTCACATAGAATTATAGAAATAATAACTCTTGAATTCAGCAGACTTCTAAAACGAATATTGTGAGATTTATTTTACAATCACAGTATTTATTTGATTGCTGTTTTTTATTTCATCATTTACTAAATTTATTCACATATCAAAACTTCAAATCAATTTCCATTAAAATTATTGCAAAAGTACTGAATTCAAATTCTAAATGTAAATACACATTTATAAACTAGTTCACTTTCAACTCCGAAAAAAAATTACTATTAATACTATAGTACGTGGCTTTAATAATATTGCAGTTAAATTAGTGTAATAGTAATAATATATGTATTAAATATTTAAGACCATGAAACACTTGTTCTGACAAAATATTCTATGCTCAATTTAAGTAAATTACTAACAGGGGCAAATTGTTACAGAAAACAAATGTAAAAGCTCCAAGCTTTAATTTATTGTGACCTGTTATCAGTTAGAAGAAGAATGGTAATAAACTCTTACAAAAACTATCGAGTACAGTAGAAAAGAAAAAGTGCCCGAGTCAGGGGTGAAAGTTACAAATGATGGAGCAACTATGAACTGTTTTGTACGCTATTACGAGTTGCTGAGTTGTTAGAGTTGTGTAGTTTATAACTTTTGGTTGTTACAGACCGAGCCAAAGGTTAAACACCAAAATACTAAACGTATAACTCAAGCCAATTATTTATTTCGACAAAAGTCAATGTTACAAAACAGATCTCTTTAAATATTTAGTAATCGATAATTTCAAAATTTACGTTCAAAAATGCTTGATCAAGTTTGCATTTTGAAATATATATATATATTTCATGTTTACAGAAATGAATTTTAAAACCAACTACCAAATTAAAAGGAGGAGGGGTGGTGAAGAATTAAGAATCAGAACGATAAATAAAAATTAAAGTAAATACGAGGCACTTTTGTCTTTGTTTTTAAATATTGAGTATTGGGATAGCAATATTTAAGCTATACGTGTCTCCTGGGTGGTGCTAAACAAACGACGATATTGGTAGCTGAAGTCATTTTTGTGATCTTCCAGCTATGCCAGCTGCCAACCAACATATCGGCCCTTCTTGTAAAGCATAGGCTTATCGGCCCAACATATCGGTCATAAAAGTTGTAAACAATTATAAAAACAAATATATTTAATAATAAATTAAATCATCCATCGTTGTTTTAAGAACTGTAAAAGATACTGTCCGAAACTTAAATGAAAATCTAATTTATTACTATTTTTGTTAATGCTAAATTTATATAAAAAATGTCCATCAAGATAAAAAAACGATCTTTAGAAGGTAGCTCAAAATAAAATTATGTTCGGCTTTTAATGCAATTTAAATTACTAACTTTGGAAAATTACTAAGGTGAAACGAGGAATTTGTAAGGAAAACTCCCAAACAATTAAATTCCTATTTTCTCAAATAAACAATCAAAAGTAGAAGTATTATTTAATTTGAAGGGATCTTCAATCAATCAAAATACAGGTAATAAATCTGGCCGATTTAATGGCGTGGAAAACCAAACGTGTGGACGGATCAGTGAGAGGTAAAGCCAATCACGTGAGTTACTAAAAGGAAAGGTTTAGCCAATAGAACACTTACAAATATTGGTTTTATGTTACCTGATCCAAAAAAATATTTCCTAAAAAATGTCAAAATATTTAATTAGTTAAATAATATGCTATTTACTTATCTCTATTTTATATCAGTGAAATGGAAAGTTGACTGACTATTGGCAAATGTTTTACTTCTATCAACCCAAGTTTTTATGTCTCCTTTTTACAACGTATGTAAAAATTTAAAAACGCATGAGTGATTATTGCTTTGATATTTCCAACACTTCCGGAATTTAGAAACCAAAGACAAGGTTTCGGAATTGGAAGGTATAAAAACACTCCTGTCGTCTTTTTGTAACAGTTACATTCTTATAAACTAAGATCGATTCTATCCCTCCAAAAAATTAAAAATAGTATACATAACAAAATATAAAAAACTTCATCAATCGATGATATAATTTTAAAAGAATTAGAAAGGTCTATATCATCTTACAAATTATTTTCGGACGAAAAATTACTGGAATATATTGGTTTCATTATAACTTAAATATTTTAATTATACTTTCTTCCTGTAAGTAATCGTGCAGTAACTCAAAATTTGAATTCGTTTATTCAATAACTTAATTTTAAAAGATTGAATCTTTTCACTCTCACTAAATATTTATCTACAAACACTAAACATACCCTTGCGAACTTTGTCACAAGTAAGGTAACAGAGGAAAAGTATTTTCTGATAGATGAGGGAAACAAAAAGGCGGGCGGGGTCTGATGGGCCTCCACACGTCACCCTTATCAGCCGACCAACCTCTGGGGCTGTGACTGAACCTCGCCCTTGATGAATAACCGCAGGTCACCTTAGAATGCATTTTTAATCAAAACTATGTCGCAACACACATACAGTAATACAGAGTTAAAACACATCTTGAGATCGGATGAAAATTGAAACATTAAATGATACCATGAATTGTATAATATAACTTAATGTTTTCAATTAATTATGGACACATTATTAGTTGTTATTCATCATTAAGAAACTAATCGTAGAGATATGGGCGAATTAGAGTGTAGTCATTGTTACTAACTAAGGTCGACAGTTCCTTAGAAAGTGCGATTTATTCAGGCCCAATCTCCAGGCCAACTAACGACCTACGGTTTTACGTGGAATGCGAACTACGTAGTATTTGTCTGGTTTTCAGCTAATTGAAAAGCCTTATAGTCAGTTCTTATCCATAAAAAACATCCGGACCCTGACTACCACCCAACACGGACACCCCAAACTTCTCTAATAATAAATGAATGCGATAAATGTCATGATTGTAAATCAAAGGTTGATTTGAGAAAACAAAATTAATGTTGATTGATATGCTAACACTGTTTATGAATAGTTCTTTCATTCAATATTTTTTTTCCTTTTAAATAATTGAGCTGCTGTATTGTCATGGAGCCTCCAATATACTTATGTTGTATTGCTTATACTTACATCTTACTTATGAATTTTAGTTTTTATGTTAAAACAACGCCTTTTTTTAATATTAATTATGTAATATATAAAAGGAATTTATTTATTTTTATATTACCTTTATTAGTTTGTATTCATTTTTGAAAGGGAGTTTTATGACAATAATAATGCATATTTGCGATAACCATTGTGATATATTATATCCAGAAATGTCCTTATTAAAGGACTACCCAAATTATTTAATTCTGACTTAAAAGCTATGTAAAATTAACTGAGCATTTTTTCATCTTATTAATCTAAATAATTGATTTTTATATATGATTAAGAGATTCATCATAGTTTTTCCGACTAAAAAACCCCTCCATCCTCGTTATTTATTTTAATTATTATTTTATTTCAATTTATTTATGCTCGTAATTTCGTTTTTAAATAATATCTTTACTAACTGTCAGTTAGAGCTCCTTCAAATATATAAATGCTATGACTTATTTAATTATTTTTCTTATTTCGTTTCACGTCGAAATAAAATAAACAATCTTGATATAGAAACTAACAAGGGAAACTATTTTTAGTTTTCTTAAACTTGGACTTTTTATTCGTGTATATTGTATTAATGCATATATTTAGTTAGTGATATTAATAATACGAATTTAAAATTAATAATATAATCTTAGCTTTACTCTTTTCCTGATTGAAAGTGTTTTAATATAGAAAATCATTTATGAAAATTATTGTTTTCCTATTTAATTATTAATTTACATTGAATAAATAAAAGAGTGTTCACTCAGATTAATATTGGAATCTACATCCTTTACTTATTTTTAACCTCTTATCAAATTATAAACTACCTAATTATACCTTTATTATTATTAGCTAATAATTGTGAGAATAACGTTAATTTTTTTATTAAAATTAGTTTAGGATAAGTCATTACAATATCTTTTAGTTATCATTCAAATGATTACGTTCCATTTATTCAGATGGACGGTTTATTAACATGTATTTTTCGACGTATTTCTGAAAAAATAACTTTCCGTTCTGGCAGTATGACTGTGACTTGATACTCTTCGTTTCGTAAAAATCAGTTGTAATCGCTTAAATTTGTTGTAATTTTGCAATGCAAGAATATTTTCACTAGTTTTAATCAAGACCATGCCACCTTTATAGGAAATTAACCAGGTGATTTCAACTCTCAATAAACTGCTATATCTCGTGAAGCAATTTTATCCATGTGTTAAAAATCTAAAAGTTATAAGTTACATACAAACAAAACAAATAAATAAAAATGTTTATTTTATAACATCCAATGTACGAACAATTTAAAAGGCCTGTATTGAATTTTTAAAATCCAGATCCTGTAAAGTTACAAATGGCCGTGATGCGATTCAATTGATAATTAGACCATTAAGTTGGCAGTACTGGTCTCAGGTGGTTTCCACTTAATGCTATAATAGGAAGTATAATTTTATTACTTAAGAGGATTATCCACTTCAGATCTGAAATAATCCTGTTTAAAGATACGATTATTTTCTTGTTGAAGAAGAGTTTTTATGAAAGTTTTTATCTCGAATTAATTATGCAACAAAGGAAAACATTCTTTACAGTATTTCTATTTATATAAACACAAGCTTATAATTTTTTCTCAAAGAAACAATGAAAAACTTTTATTAATTTAATTTGACTTAGTAACAAGTAAGAAAACTGACATATTATTATTTTCATTGCTATTAAATTAACCTTGTAATATTTCCGTACATGAACAGCCTGAGGTATTCGATTCTGTAAGCAGCTTGGATACCTAGTTTTGTCAGTTGGATACAATATTTATTCTGTTCACTGAGAGTTAAGAGTGAGGCTCCGCCTAGACTGTCGCTGTTATAAGAGTAACTTCTAGCACAAAGTCCACCAGTAACACTAAGGGACCACTACCAAAATCAATGGGCCTCAAAAAAGGTTAATGAATTGTGATTTTTTGAGGTTTTTTCAGCTTATCAAAATGCTGAGCACAACTTTATAAGTTAGTTAAAACGGTTGGTTCTAGATTACATTTTCATTTATCATAGTGGGCTTGTCTTTATCACAATATATCCATAATATATTCAACCTTACAACAGACTTCAACTGTTCACAGATTTAACTTCATGGGAAGGAAGATACAAGGTGGTTCAATGTTCATGTTGTTCAATGTTCAATATGTTGGTTGTATTCACTTAATTGGGGAAATTTAGAGATCAACCCTTCAATATTCTTGACAGGTAAATCCACTAGAGAACGATGTTTGGTACCTTGTGAGTTTCTCCCTTGTTTTGGTCTGTTTTACCCCCGCAAAATCTATATCTGATACATAATGTATCTGAAATTGTGTTTTTCTTTAAAATTATCATGAGTAAAAATAAAAAATTAATTAGTTATAGGAAAAGTAATCTAAAATATGTGTTGTTTTATTTTTTCTTATACTATAGTTTAATTACAATGTGTTTAGGTCAATTTAAAATCAAATACACTATATATACATATTGTTGTATAAAAAATTTACTTTACATTAATAATAAATATTTTACAGGGAATATTTTTAATTATTTTACGTAATAAAATTTATCTGCGCGTTCTGTCATTATACGTATAAAAAACATGTAGCTCCCATAAATATTTGTAAAAACATACTCGTACAGAAATATACAGTATATATATTAATTTCCATTCAAATGGTGCAGGAAACGTATAGTCTACGTTGTTTCATTTTTCATCAATCTTAAGAGTATTCTGCACACCCCATGCAATAAATACATACCATATATATGAGAAAATTAAATAATAAATTTAATTGGCCTATTCAGTACACTTACTTCGACCAGCTACATTCTTTTTCATGCTAGAAAGTTATCACATATTTTCATTTTTTTTTTTTTTTTTGCTTTTTTTTAGAGTTTGGATGAATAAATAAATTATCTGTATTTTATGTTTGTTTAAAACTATCAATACTCACATAGCTTCCTATGTTTATTTGTTACAAATTGTACATACCTGAAACATAAAATGTAATTTAATATAATTATAAATCATATTATAATCACTTATCATACCTAATTCAAATATAAAGTCTTACAGTTGTGCACTTTATAAGTTTAAGGTATATATTAAAATAACTAATATCATAAATCATTAATTGTAACACGCCGATTAGAAAGCACAATCCGCAAATAATTTTGCGAAAAAGTGATGAAAATGCTTCTGTTAATAGGGTTATTAATAATAAATCGTAGACAATAGTGTTGAAATAAATGTAAATTATTTATAGTTGGTTTAAACTTGAGTATTTTTGTCAATTTTTTTAATGTGTCAACTTTTACCTCGCATTCGTTTTCTTATTTAAAGGAGCTTTCGTATTTTTTTTCTTAATTATAAAGCGTTTGTAAGTTAGATAGTTATAATAAATAAATTACATGTAAACTATTTTTTAATCAATGTAATGTCCCCGTTGTAGCATTCTTAAAATTACAAGTGTCCAAAATATCTTGTGGTTTTATTTTGAGAAATTGTAATTAGTAGCCATTAATCTGTTGTTGAAATAAAATGTATCTAATATTATATCCAGAGTATATTATTTTATGGGAAATTGTAATAGTTTAACACGTAATTATTTACTTTTATGGATAAGCTTGAACATACGACAGAGATTAAGTTAGTGGAACACTGTACTACGAACCGAGCGAATTATAGCCGCTGCTGTCGTCTAATTTTGATTGGTTTTAAACGAATATAACATGGAAAGTTTGTTTACAAACCAGGCATAAAAAAGCGTGTTGCACAACAGTATCCCGGCGGGCCCAACGTATTTGGTGGCTCATAGGGGAATAAACTTTTTGTGAAAAATCATTTATGCTTTAGCTGCAAGCAAAACCATATTATTTCCCTATACTTAATTTTAAACGAACATACCATTAATGAAAGTATTATTTCTTCAGTGAATCATAAAATGCCCAATACGTATTTATTACTTGAGGACTTTGCGTACCATCCCCGACGCTCCCTGACCTCTTTACATCTCCGGCCTCGGCATTTGACTTTTGACTACAAGTAATAGTAGATTAACTGTATAATGTAAAATCACAATATTAAATTTCATTCATTATTATTAATCATTCACAATATCTTTATCTTCTTTAACATCTGAAGATTAAACTCATTGTATAATATTAAAAATACATAAATAGTATAATGTCAATCACACAAAATAAACATGTTTATTTATTTATAAAACAACTATTACTAATGTACTAAAATCAACCCGATGTTATCCTTATGGACAAATATTTTAGGGGTGGTTTATACCAATGAGGGGTATGTTATCAAGCGAAAATACTTTAGTAGTCCTATTTAAGACAAGTGTAAGGAAACAGTTGTAAAGAAACAGTGTACAAAATGTCAGCTCTCTACCTATATGGGAAGTTTGTGAGTTAGTGATGAGTGAGTGAGTGAGCCATTGCTTTGCCTTTTATATATGAGATGAACGCTTTTCGTTAATGGGTTTATTCGAGGGACATTTTAAAATTATAAGATTTATAACCTTTGAGTATTCATATTTATTTTATTAATTTTTAATAATGATCTTTTCAGACACTGTAAGAAAAAAGAGGATAAGTATTTATTGCTAAATATTTGGAATAAATGGAAACAGTTTTAAATTAAATGAAAATAGAAGAAACAAATATTCAGCTTAAAAAAACAAAAAAAACTAATAGTAATAATTGGTTTTAACAAGTTATAAATTGGACAAAATGTAATAAAAAACTGCACATTCAAGAAAATTTTTAGAAAATTAAAATAAAAAATTCCAAGAAAATTTTGTAATTTTTATGTAGAAAAAAATTGGGAAGAAGAGGAATGATCATTTGTCTCGGAAGAGAGAAATATAAAACATCGGAGAGAATGAAGAAGTACTGGAAGAAATGTAAAGAATCACCTACTTTTCTACAGAACATTAATTGACTCATCGCACCTCAGTTGTTTCGAAAAAACGTTGGATGTATGCGTGTAACTCGCCTGGTAAAATATGATCCCTTTCATGCACCTAGAGCCAAGTAACTACGATTGTTCTGTACTGCATCAGGACTGTTTACCAAAATTAGATATAGCACAGGTTTGAGTCCAGGCATTGAATATTTTGTTGTTTTTATCTATTATTTTCACCTTGTACTGTACTGGTTCTCCCCCTTACTCTGTCTCTAAAGTTCCCCTCAAGATTGTCTATGGATAGTAGGTAAAGTAAGATGAAAGAGGAGATTGTCTTCTCCTTAATAAATGCTTTCAAAGAACTGGCAAAAACTTTTCCCCATATTAAACACTAAAAAATCAAAACTTTGAAAATTACCAGTTTGATTCCCAAATATGGTTTTTTTTTTCACAACTAAAAAAACTCGTTAGAGACGTGCAATTTTTACTAAAATATTTTAAATTTCAAATAACATATTTTCTAAAAACTTAATCAAAATCGTAGAGCCATTTTTGAGAAAGTTTCATTTTTGTATGTTTTTTACCCATAAAAATTTAAAAACACTAAAATTTCAAAAAAATTAAAAATATTCTGGAGATATTGGCTAAATACACCTACATACCAAATGTCATCAAAATTAATCCATCCGTTTGGACTCCAGCGAACTGCACATACACAAATACGGACAGACACCTTTTTTCGAAAAAAAAACACCTTTTTGGTTCAGGGGACCCTAAAATATACTTTTATACCAACATGTCAAAACACTTTTTTTTGGACACAATACTTTCTCTATGCTAACGCATATGGGAGAAAGTAAAAAAAAGTGAAAAGTTTACAAAATAGGTAATTTTCGCAGAAATGAACATATCAGACCGTTTAAGCAGCAATCATTCGTGGACTTAACAATAGAAGTAGCCGGGTTCTTCTGTTTGTATATTCCATCAAACAATAATCAAAAGGGAAACGTTATATGATGGATTAGACATTTCCTGTAAAGAAACTCCACATGTTATTCTAGTATTACATTATGCCCAATCATTTGAATCGCCATTTCCAGGAGTTACTGCTGCGCTCATGAACTGGAGTGGGCAGATTTAACTATTGAATACAAATTGACATTGACACTAGATCTGTCATTTGATTTAGGGGAGTCGAGTTTATCCAAACTATGGATCATATAGTTACAGAGTGCACCCTGCGATCTTTTACTGGTAGATTAGCTACCATTAATAGAATCATTTGGATGGGTCTTAAATGGCCAGATGATTTGCTTTACCTTCGTGAAAGGAGGTCATTTTATTATTTTTATCAATAAATAACATGACTGTTGGATATTTTTCCTAATATGTACAGATTTTTCTCGACCATATATGTATTGTTAACTATATATTCTACGTTAAATCTTGAAGCTGTGTACGAAAGTAATCAGATTACGTAGATTGTAAATAAAACTCTGGCATAACTTAACATATTTCAAGGAATATATGAGTTATAAATTTTCCATAGCCTTTGTAGTCCTGGTAATAAATGGGGTAGATCTTTTCTCAACGAAATACTGTATATTAGGACTCGGTAACCAAGGCAACCAACGACCTATAGTTTATCTTGCAATCCGTACCAGGGTGTGTCGGAGGGGGGGATCGGGGGAAGACTTGCTGATCATATTTACAAAGTCCCTACAGTGTATGGCCAGAACCGTAAACTATATGAAATTAATTAAAGACAAATTTAGTAAACTTAAAATGTAACTAAAACGAGAGTTAAATATATTTAATTTTTTTATGATAATAAGAAAACTTCTTTAACTTTATTTTAAACTGAAAAGAATATCTTATGAGCATATTTATTTTGAGTGTTGTTATATTTATGGGTATATATTTCTTATTTCGGAGTAACAAATTTCAAGGGAATAATAAATTGTGTGCTGACATATTGTTTGGTGAACACCATCTATCAATTAGGTCAATCAACAGTTTTCTATTGTTAGAGTCGGTTTTTTAATTTTCTTGTGTCTGAACTCTGCGAGATGTTATGTACTTTTCTGGTAATGATAAATACTATTTTTACAGGTACACTCGGTCATTAAGAGGGTGAGATTATAATGTCTCAGTCAAAATTTATTATTAATGATCCAGTGATTTTATATACTTTAGCTCCTTCCCTCATCCCACACTGAGTTCGTATGTTTACTTTATTTTAAGTTCAACACGATAAATAAATATGTTTGGCTTTATTGGGCAGAAATGCTCAGTTATGACACAATTATTCTCACTTTAAAAAGTGAACATTTTTTTCTAGCAGGCGTGTTGGATCATCGGTTTAACGTAACTTCCAAACCACGAGAAATGGTGTTAAAACCCTTCCATAGTTACACCAGAAATGGAATTCAGGTAAAAGACGTGAAAAACACCAAATTAGCCACTTAGCTACGATCACTGCATGTTTAAACATATGTCTATGTATGAATAAAAATAGTAATTTTATTCGTATATTGCTTGAAATTTGGTTATTCTACATGAAAACATGTCTTATACCAGATAATCCAGAAAGAGCCTTGACCTCAGTTTGTTTGTCTGTTGGTAATGTTTTCTTTGTTCAATTTTTACGGGAAAATGAGGCAATTCTATAACATATGGATATGAAAAAAGTTTAGCGAATTCGCTTGAATTTACAGTAGGGATCCACTTTCATGATTTCCTTAGATATCATGTTATTTTTATGGACAATTACACCAGGTACAACAGAATGGTCCGATGTCATTTATGTTTTTATTTTGAATCAATATCAAATGTAACTAAATTTTTTCAACCGATAATTTTCGACAGTCAAAGTATTTTTCTTTTGTTTATGTTTATATCCCGTACTGAAAATGGAGATTCAGCTAATATTGCGTGATATCTGTTTTTTATCGGTTACTTGTGTGTGTTTTCATTCCTTGAGTACCTGAGGTGTGAACCAGTAAGCCACGTCTTCTAAAAGGGATATTTCATTAGAACACTTAGTTAGGTTTATCCGTGTCCAACTGCTTAGAACTAATAGCTTCTCATTCGTTCATTACATAACACTGTAAAGCAATTTATTTAATAAGCAAAAGTTTCATGAAGTAGTAAAATTATTTATATACATAATTGTTAATAAAGTCTGAATTTTTTTATGAAGTTGTATACGTTTGGGAACTATTTTTCATGAACTCCTAATGTTTCCTAACCAGCATTTTAAACCGTCAAACTCTCAAGATAATGTGCTACCTTCTTCTCTGAACGTTACGTAAATAATGCCGTAACATTTGAGAAGATGAGTTTTAAAACAATGTTTTTTTAGGTTTTCAGGATTTATTCCACAAAATACTTTCTTTTTACAGTTGTTTTCCTGTTTATGTCTCGTTTTTATGGGGTTTAAAATACAAAACAATTTAAAAAGATCATTTGCTTGGATTGTTCTCTCCGAATACTGACACCATTATGAAATATTTTAGTAATATCACGTTGATTTTTTTGTAATTACGTATACCATCTAACTAAACTAGTCTAAATAGTTAATTTTATAATCTGTGTGTTTGTAATGACTTATATTTTGTAAAAAATCTATGAAAACAATCTTTGAGGTGTAAGAATTTTTATTATTTATAGTTAAGTTACTATTAAAATTAAAAATTAACTAAGAAATAATAAAAGGTTTATATACGGTTAAGTAGAAAATGCCAAGTTTTCGTTGAGCAACAACAAGTTTTTACATGACAAAACAAAGAAGAATAGTCTTAGGAACAAAAGCACTCTTAACTCAAGAGTTGTCAGAACTAATATCCTTTAAAAAACATTGGGCAATAGTATACTACAGTCTAACATTTTTATTGTCGAAGTATTTCTTTAGGATCGTTTGTCAAAAAGTCAAGCTATGTAGAACAGTATCATTGTACCATACTAAAGTGACTGTATTAGCCAGTAGTATAGCAAACAGTCGTTCGAGCACTTATTTAAGATTGTTCACCGTTAGATAGCAGCACAGACACGCATCTACAGCAAATGTGTATTGTATTTGTTTGCCTGCTTGTTTCTGTGGTCAATGGTATAACTCAAAGTGGCAGTCAGTTTTATAATCTATTCACGTTTACATTCTTATAAACGTGGCCACCTGTGAGGGAAACCAAAATACAGGTAACTAATAACCCCCCCCCCCCCAATAATGGCATATTTTAGCTCGTAAATTCATTATTTTTACATTTCACATGACAACGCATTGTTCATACTGAATTTGATTTAGTTTTCAGTAATCACGCCTGTTTTTGAGAGAAAGTATTTGTCATTGTGATTGTGTTGCAGAAAGTGAAAAAGTGAAACACTGAAGCATCAACGATTAAAACTCCCCCTCCTCTTTCCAACGGGGGTTGCTCTGCGCTCGTAAACCGTTGGTGTTGTTTCTAACACTGTTTATTATACCTCGGTGTCGTTAAAAGCCCCCATTTCACTCGTCTGGGTTTGTGAGGGCAGTTCCATAACCTGGGGTCGAAATAAAAACCACAAAGATTACAAACATTGAATAGTAAAACTTATCTTCATTAGCTGTGCACCCAAATGTTGAACACAAGGAATGGAGGCAATGTAAATAAAAGTCAAAAACATGATCTGCTGACGTGTTTGTCAAAGTTAGTAATATTTACTAAAAATAGATTATGAGAAAGTGACAAATCATTTAGATTGCAAATTATTGAGAAGTTATTGACTATTTTATATACAAATCGAAAGCATTTTATAACCTCTGTAGAGTTTAGATTATTGATTGACTTTATAGAAAATCTCACACGATTAATCTGTGGATTTGTCTATTGAAGAATTAAAAATATTATTTTTATAAATCTCAGGTTTTGATCAGGGAGATTTTTCAGGATTGTTGTCAAAAAATATAATATAGCTTGGAATAACTTATAGTTATAGTTAATCGAATATCTAAAACACCACATTGATGGTAAAAAACATGCACGTTTGAAAAATAAATTCTACATTCCAGCCTAAACACGCAACAACTGCAAAAATGATATTTTTAACATTTTGTTTTCTTATTTTTTGCTCTCCTCTTTTTGAGAGAGAAAAACTGAAGTCCCTTGCCTCCAGTACGATTCATTCAATTTCTATTTGCATGCTTCACTTTATTTTAAATATTTATAATATAACTTATTTGCCAACAAATTATGAGAATTGTTCAACCACTTCCATCGAAAACAAATGTTTAAACAAACCCCCACTATTAGTATTTGAAAACATAGGAAGAGTTTTCAATGTTAAAAAATGTATAAAATGTAATAATTGTGAGTTCATGAAAGAAAAATTTGGCAAAAAAGCAAAATCATTCCCATAAAATTATAGGACATTATAGACGCATAGGGGAGTCGTTATGATGGTCTAAAATGAACCCTTCATTTAACATATATAAGCTAACAACATCAGTGCATTTTGTTAATCCTATTAGTTTCGTATATTTTAGTAATTATTAGTTTTATTTTACAAAATTTAAGGAAACGTGTGCCTGCAGAGTAATAGCTACTAAGTTATACTCTTGATACAGTTGTATACATACCACATCATATATACCAGACATCTTGATTATATTTCAATCGATTAAATTTTACATAAATTATAATATCTTAAATTACGTTCAGAGTCTAAGTAGAAATGTTTAGCCAAAATAGCCACTATTACTTATACTTGACCTAATTTGTTTTTAATTTACAATATAAAAACGATATTTTTGGATTCTGTACATCATAAAACCTGGAATTTTAGGGATTTGTTGATTTTTTATGATTTATTGAAAAAGTAACAATGGGTGTGTGAGATACGTAATGCTTTTATAAGTAAATATATTTTACGTATACAGAATTATTTGAGCCTGAAGGACTATAATTTCGTTTTTCAACAATCGTATTTTATTTTCGTACATAAAAGAATTATTTAACTTACCAAATTGTACTTAAATAGAATTATGAACGTTTATTGTAATAATTGTTTTAAAAAAATAAGTAATTTTTAAGCTTGACTTGGAGTTAGTAAGTGGCTGATAACTAACTTTACTTCGTAGTAAACTAGTCGGGTATGAAAGGTGATCATCCGGAAACACTGTATCTTTAGGCATCCTTTCACATAAAAACCCTGCTTTTATCTCGCTACCGTTTACCCTCTCACCTTTTTTAATACGAATTATACTTTTAAACAATTTATTTTTTAAATAATCATTTGATCGTTTATTTATTTTCCTGCATTATTTATTACACCATACTGGCATAGTTCATATGTGTACATTTGTAAATTTACGTCTTTAATACTAAAGATTTGATGTGTTAATATATTATTGAAATATCACAGCTAACATCTTTATAATAACATGGGAAAATTATGAATTAAAATATTATGAAACCTATATCTATAAAAGCCAAATACCACTCACTGATCGCTCTACAGCCCAAACGGTAATACCTGGGAAGCTGAAATTTTTACACAATATTCCTTGCATACAGAATGCGTGCAATGAGAAAGGATTTTGGGAAATTCCAACTCTAAGGGGGGTTTAGGGGGTGCCAAAAAGCCCCAAAAGCGTAGTGTAGTCAATCCAGGTTTTTGGCTTTACTGGGTTTTAACCGTTCATCAAATTTAAAATTTGACACAAAATCGTTAGTCTGGAATTAGATTACCTACAACTTTGGTCTCTTGTCTTTTTTTCATATCTCTCACTGTTTGGCTTAAAAAAGCACAAACTTCCAAAATTTGATCAAAAAGTGGAGAAATCACGCTGTTTTTGGCAAATATTTCTCTAATAATTAGTTGGTTTAACTTTTTTAACACATAGTATTATGCTAAAGAATGCAGTTTTCAACAACTTTCAACAGCTTTAGCGCCAGAACAGCCAAAAACAATATTTAAAAATAAATATGAATAGCAATTTGTCGGCCATAAGTGCTGTATTTGACTAATTTAATTAATTTTTATAGCCGGTTTTTTTCTTATAGTGTTTTAGTTTTAGGAATAAGATAACGTTACCAGTATAAAATAATATATTATTTCTTTACTAATTCTGACCAACTATAATAACTTTATATCTACAATGATAGGACCTAGGATATTCAACCGTTGCACGTATATATATATATATATATATATATATATATATATATATATATATAAAATTTTTATATAACGACTTTTGTAGTCTTTTGAGTAGCTACTGATCTAAATTTAACGAAGATTGTTTAGTTAGCTGTTTTTACTTATATAAAACTAACAGTTAAAGTGGGTGTGATGCATAAAATTGATGTCAGACTCGGTCATGAATTTCTGGGTTTAGTCTAAAGGTCAATACTGATAACACACCTCCCTCCCTCAGAGAACAGATATTCTTGCACACAGTGTGGTTTGTTCAGTCTAGTTGCTGTTCTGTTACAGACCGCTTCCGTGCTTTCCTATACTACTACTCATGTTGGATTCAGTTTAAAATATTATTTTAAATTTCTTATTAATCCTTACCTTTCTTTTATTTTCAATTAACTTACCGCTAAGTAATTAAGTAAATAACCATAGCAAAGCATGGGAACTCGGCTAGTACAATATATATCCAAAAGATATAACGTTACATTGTATCATCTGGTATGTCAAACAATGTAACATTATAAACCTTTGAAACAATAAAATTTCAATAATTTAATCTAGTTAACTGCGTTTTGGATTTAAATAAATATTTATTGAATAAACTGGTAAACACGAGTTGTTAATGTTGTTTTAATGTTTGTTTCATGGTTATAAAATGTAAAATAAGTGCTTCTAAATTTACTCCGTAAAAACTTCTCTAAAATAACACCTCTAAGGTAGGGCTTGTTTACCGATTTAAGGGATTGTCTAGCCGGGTTTCGTTTTATTTTATTTTTATCTTTAAAGTTTAAGATTATTTAACAACACAAGAAGATTGTTCAGACATGTTTCGGAATTTAAGAAGTCGATCTTTAGAGGAGTTCGTTCAAAAATTATGTTTAAAATTTTTTGAATTAACCCGTTGTTGGTCTTCTGAAAAGTAATAATTAAAAAATAATAATTTTTCAGTCTTAAGGAAAAAATTCAAAAAATTTTCTTTATGAAATTTGGCTACCTTGACATGTCTAATTTGGCCTTTTAAGGTACATAACTAATTAATTGAGACACCATCCAATACATTTTATTACAATTTTGAGAATTTAGTGGGCAATTTCACTGACCAACTTCGTGTAAAGAAAATATTTTTTTAGTGTAACCAATTATCTGTTCAAACTTTGAGTTAAAATGTGCAGAGTAATTTTTGGCAAAAATTATACACAAATACTTTATAGCCGGAGTTTACTATAATTGAGGGAGTTGTGTTCTTTTGTACGGCACTTTTGTGGAACAGGGTAGCTAGTGACAGTGAGGGAGAAAGATAGGAGAGGATCGCGTTGTATGTGTATTAGTGAGACAGGCTCTTTGCTACTCCCAGTGATAGTTGCAAGAATCTAAAACTAAGAAATGAAACCTAGAACTTAATTCCTTGGTTCAATCAACTGTATGTACACCCTTAAATTAAGTATTGCATCAAATGCGTGTTTTTAAATTATATATAAATGAATTTTAGCAAAGCCATTGGATTTGTTAATGAATTAGTAGGCCTATTCTTTTTTTGATGTTATGTAGGACTTTAAGTTTCCGAATCATTGTAAGTTAAAATATTTAAAGTAGCGCTATTTTTGTTTGCATTTGAACAAATTTAAAAATTATTATTAATTTAAAATCTTCCATAAAATTATCAACCCTTGAACCAATTTTGAGCAATTTAATCTCAGTGGTTCTAAAGTTACAACAGTTTATTTAAAATATTAAAACAAAAATTTGGACAATTCAACGTTTTAGGACACATTTTTTTAGGAGCTCCTTCTTCTTTTAACTCACGGTATCCTTAAGTTCGGCATACATATTCTGAATATAATAAATATTTAACACTTAGTCACATGGATGTTTGTAAATTTATAATCAGTGGACTGAGCCCGTTCCCAAACACAACACATCAGCGTTCCACATCCAATGTTCCTTTGTTTTATATTCAGTGGACTGAGCCCGTTCCCAAACACAACACATCAGCGTTCCACATCCAATGTTCATTTGTTTTATATTCAGTGGACTGAGCCCGTTCCCAAACACAACACATCATCGTTCCACATCCAATGTTCCTTTGTTTTATATTCAGTGGACTGAGCCCGTTCCCAAACACAACACATCAGCGTTCCACATCCAATGTTCCTTTGTTTTATATTCAGTGGACTGGCCCGTTCCCAAACACAACACATCAGCGTTCCACATCCAATGTTCCTTTGCTTTATATTCAGTGGACTGAGCCCGTTCCCAAACACAACACATCAGCGTTCCACATCCAATGTTCCTCTGTTTTATATTCAGTGGACTGAGCCCGTTCCCAAACACAACACATCAGCGTTCCACATCCAATGTTCCTTTGTTTTATATTCCAAGCCACTGATCTCACCTAACAACAGAACAGATGGAATAATACATCATTTAAATAAACTCTGTTTAAAGTCCTTCCATGGAATTAAATCGTTTATTGCAGTTTTTTGTTCAGCGAAACTGTATTTAAGGTCTTCAATGTGTTATTAAATTTATAAATTAGTAAATCAAAATGTTTCCACATCTCGAATTTTTCTATTCGACTTGAATATATAGTTCGATTTTTATTTGTAAATATCCATAGCTATTCAAGGCAATCTAAATACTTACTCTATGGAATGTATAACTAATTTAGGTCCGATAATATATGTTTGATTATAATATATACTAATTTAAACTCCTTTTAATTTGGTATCTGGCTTTGAAAAATTACTACCAATGTAACCTTTAAAAGTTTTAGGTAATTTTTTATCACTTTATGTCACATAGTTATTGATTATGAATAATGGTTTTGCCCTTTCTAAAGGTAAACTTACATTTATAAAATGTTTTGATCAAATACATACTTATTTTAGATTAGTTCATAGTACACCACAGAAAACGCATTTGTACGACGACAATTAAAATTCCCCAATCCTCCCTTACTGTAATACTTTTGGCCTGTAAAATGCTGGGGTGTTGTTTCTGAGCTGTTTATTTATCTCATTTGTTTAAATATGAGATGAACAAACCATGTTTTCTTCTACATTCTTATGAAATACTCTTCGCTTTAAATTAAAGTGTGGTTTATCACTAATATAAGACTTTATAAATAAATTGACAGATTTCGATATAAAATTCTTTAGGCCATCAAAATATAAACTAAAATATTCAACATAAGTCAAAAAGATAAAATGTATTTAAAAACTTACTATTCGGCAAAATGATAGAAAATGAAATATTTAAGCAATTTACTTACTTCGTTGTTTGTAAAAGACGAGGATAGAGCGGCCAACAATTTTACGTGTGTGGCTTAGTTTCAATAATGTATAAATGCAATCTACGTTTTTGATAAAAACGTGAAATTTTGAGGGCACTGTTACATTTTCCATATTTTTAATCCATTAACAAGACAAAATACCTTTTTTATTTTATTGAAATACAACTACTTATGTAAAAATAAATGATTATACCATCCAATATTAAGACGCCGATCGTCGAGATATGGGCGCATATGAGGGAGTTTGATGAGGGTAGATAAACGAGTGTATTCAGTGTTACTAACTAAGGTATACTGTTTCTCATAAAGAGCTATTTATTAATATCCCAATAGCCAGGAAATTAAGGGACCTACAGCTTTACGTGGAATCTGAACCACATAGTGTTAGTCTGATTTTCAGCTAACTGACAAGCCTGACACTCAGTTCTCTTCCCTACACAACATCTAAACCTTGACTACCATCCAACATGGACACACCAGACATTGCAACCATTTAGCTGACGCTGTGTCGGTATTAAGAGGACCGAGTATGTAACCTATCGACTACAATCTCCTCAACACGTTGTCCCCAAGTAGCTGGGTTGCAGGAAAACAATGATGTGATTAGATTTTTCGCAGGCCTCTTAGCTCCTTTGAAAACAACCTTCAAACTCAGGTGCTCATAATTTCTGCGCTGAAAATAGTTTTATAGTTTGTACTTATGCGTCTTTTATTGAATTGTTTTATACGTATGGTTGTATTGTTTCTTTATTAATAAATATTATATCACCACATTTTATTGATTAAGTTGTTTTCTTTTTACTATATCCCATATACGTCAGCATAAAGAAAGTATTGCGATCGTCGAAAATAAATATTTTTAGAAGTTGGTCTAAATGTCCCCTTGAGGATCCCCTGAATAGAAAATAGTGGTCTATTTTTTTTTTTTCTGTCCGTATGTGTATGTCTGTGTTTATGTGTAGTTTACTGGAGACCAAACGGATGATAAATCTTGATGAAATTTGTTTTGAAGGCGTATTTAGCCAATAATTCCACTTTCTTTCACTTTTTTGAAATGTTAGTGTTTTTTATTTTTATGTGCAAAAAACATACAAAAATGGCTCTAACGATTTTCAATTATTTTTAGAAAAGATGTGAATTACTATTTAAAATATTTTAGTAAAAACTGCTTAACTAGTTTTTGAGTTATTGCAAAACAACATATTTGGGAACTACATTGTTAATTTTCAAAGTTTCGAGTTTTTAAAACACTACGGGGGAAAGTTTGTGTCAATTTCTTTGGACCATTTATTAGTTTTAAAACCATTTTAAAGTGTGCAGTGTGTGAGAATGAAGAACGTAGAGTGAAACTTGTAATACACACATTCTAAAATAACTTTTCCTTCGAGGAGAGAGTGCGGCTTTCCTGTCAACCCCAATCGATACACCTTTCACTGGACCCTGATACAGTTGGGAGTTCAATTTGCAACTACAAAGATCCAATTAAGCGACAAAGTCTGAGATTCCAGTTGTATTGCCATGGCCAATTTATATTTCTGACCTAGTGGGGCATATTTTGGGGCAATTTTATTCATGTGTGCTTATTTATTACAATAATTCAAACTTATAAATGAATACACTATTTTATACACAGTCATTCTATTAGTTAGTAAACAAAATGGTTCCAAAGAATTAGCAAAACTTTCCCCCGTATTAAACACAACAAAAAATGTTTATTTTTTTAATTTTAAAATTACCAGTTTGATTACCAAATATGCTTTTTTGCCATAACCTAAAAACTAGTCAAGTTAGGGACATGTGGTTTTTACTAAAATATTTTAAATTATAATTCACTTCTTTCCTGAAAATGTAATCAAAATTGTTAGAGCCGTTTGATAAAAATTCAATTTTTGTATATTTTTTGCCCATAAAAATTACAAAACACTAAAATTTCAAAAAATTGAAAGAAAGGTTTAAAGAAAGTGGCTAAATACACCTGCATACCAAATTTTATAAAAATTGTTCCATCCGTTTGGTCTCCAGCTAACTGCACATACACATATACGGACAGACACAATTTTATTTTTCGAAAACCCCCCTTTTTTAATTCAGGGGACCCTAAATTGGATTTTTATACCAAATTGTTAAAAACGTTTTTGGACGATCACAATACATTCTCTATGCTAACGCATTTGAAAGAAAGTATAATATGAGTTTTCCCCAATATTTTTTTATTACTTCAACAGATCATTCCACTTGATTTTTGTACCTGGTTTTCAGCTCAACAAACAACATATAAAACAAATAGAAATGTAATTTGTTGAGAATTATTAAAATACACATACGTTTTAAAAAGGTATCAAAATAGTGAAAACATGTTAACGTAAAATTGCACATAGTAAAATTATTTAGTTTTATAATGTCCAGTATGTAACATAGAAATTTTAAAGTTATTCATTTTTAAGAGACCAATCTTCAAGATATGGGCGAACATGAGGGGGGATGTAGAAGAATGTAGATGAACGAGTGTAGTCATTGTTACTAACTAAGGACGACTGTTCCTCAGAAAGAGCCATTTATTAGTGACCCAATAGTAGGGCTACTAAGGGACCTGCGGATTTACTTGGCAATGGACTACGTAGCAATGGTGTAATTTTCACAGGAATGACAAGCCTGATACTCAGTTTTCTTCGCTACTCATTTTTATTATTCATTATTAAGACGCCGATCGTCAAGATGTTGGTGAATATGAGGGGCGAATAAGTATGATTAGTGTAGATGAACGAGTGTAGTCATTGTTACTTTGACTGTTCCTCAGAACCCAATAGCTAGGGCAACTAAGGGACATACAGCCTTACGTGGAATACGAACCACGAAGTAATGGTGTGATTTTTCAGCGATATTACAAACCTGAAACTCAATTTTTCTTCAATACTCAATATCCGGTCCCTGATTACCATCTAATATGGACACTCCAGACTACCCCCCTTGTAGTTACCATATCGATGACAATGTATCGTAAATTGGTCGTTCATTTCTTTTAAAGATTTGCACTGAAAGTAAAATTGCCTATTCAGTTGAAATTTACACTGCATTGTTGTAAATTATCAATGTTCGCATTGGTACAGACTACCATAGACAGCGTCAATATACATCTAAATTGAGAGACGTTCATTGCATTAATGTGGAGACGACATTCCGGTTTATGTCAAAAAAGAAAACAAAGTCGACTAGAGGAAGTAAATTTTATCAGTCGTTCGATATTTGTTTAACTAATTTCTTACCATTATAAGAACAAAAATTCACCAAGATGTAAATTCGTAGTTACTTTCATTAAATAGATAGTGATAACAATATAGTTCGTGTTATCATTGAATTTAAAGTTAATCTAACTGAAAAGAAGATTCTATATAATATTATTCATTATTCATCATTATGACGTAAGTCGTAGAGATAAGAAAGAAGTTGAAGCTCGTCTTATTTTACCAGGTGAAGTTCAGAACCATGGGAGTGGCAGGGTAAAAACTGTTTGTGGTCCTATGCCAAATCAAACCAGAACCAGTTTTTATGGTAGAATATGAGGAGAGAATGAGTGTTATGAGTGTAGAAAAATGAATTTAGTCGTGTTACTAAGGTAAAATGCTCCTTAAAAACGGCCATTTAATAAAAGTCCAATAGCCAGGACACCTAAACGGCCGATAACTTTACGTGAAATCCAAACCACGAAGTATTGGTCTGATTTTTGGCTGACTGATAAGCCAGACACTCAGTTTTCTTCCCTTAAAAACATCTGGACTCAGACTACAACGCAACACGACAACCTAGGAGTATCTACATCGTTGGCAACCACTGACTGGACGCTATATAATCTAGAGGACTGAGTATATAATCTATAGCCTAAAAAGTCCATAATGAATTTGAAATAGAATTGTACAGAGAACCAATTTATTATATTGTTTAATTTTATAAATTTGTTTGTATTTAATTTTTGAAATATGTACACTTGTAAACAAATAAAAATATTCCAAACTTTCTATTTCCTTAATCCAACTTCACAAACGACCATATGAGCAAGATAACAAGTAAGTACGAGATATGGCAATGCCAAACAAAAAAGAAAAATACAAAACTGCACTTTATTATGTACATTTAACGCCATTGTTAATGTTTACTATGTCTTGATTTTATTTTACTAAATTTTAATGCAGTTCAGTTTTCACTTTAACAGTTATAATTGACTTTAACAGTAACATTTAATGAAGCAGCCCGACACAATCACAATAGTGGTAATTTTATATTTTGGTCAATATAAAATAATTTGGTAAAAATATTTTGGTCAAATAAAGAGCTGAAGAGTACACCTAATTTGAAACCCCTTGCTTTCGTAAATTTTGATTGAGTTATCAAGCAAATGTTACAAGAAAGCTCACTTTATGTTCTCACAAAAAGTTATGAGTCAGTCGTTAAATGGCGAGTTTCACAGAATATAGAATCAGCTTTCAGCTTTTTCTCAGAATCAGTTTCGTTTATTTCTGTTAATTATTTTTTCTCTTAATTACAAATAATTTCTCACAGTCCTTTATGCTAAAACCTGGCTTGACGATGGGAATTTATAGTTTGTTTCAATAGTAAACTATATTTAATCCAATAATAATGAAAATAATAAAGTTATTATTGAAATGTATTATTTTGGATTAAAAATAATCAGTGTTTTCGTTACATTTTAAAATTTTGATTAATTTTAAGATATTAATTTATAAAAACCATTCTTATTTTTGATACTTTTATTTACAATATTCAGATTAAAACAAACACTGTTTCGGTATGATTTAAGTAGACGAAATGTTTTTCATTAATTATTATATCTTGACAAAGCCACATAAATAGATATACGATAACCTAAAAGATGCCTGTTCATCTTAAAAAGAATGTTTGAAATATTAATCAATTTGAAAGGGATATCGGTGAACTATATGCGACTCAAGATCAAAATGCAATGCTTAAAATGTAATTGTCATGAATGGTCTAGTTTTAATATTCTATAGTTAACCAACTTTATGTTAAAAAGCAACATAATTTTGTTTACATTAACATTAATTGGTATTTTATTTCGACAGAGCATGTACAGCTCGCTACGTTCTCATTGTTGCCAATGTGTTAACATTTAGAGTAATTTTATCCACACTCTAATATGTCTCTAGATATGTCATTCAATGTAACTATTGATATTATATTTAACATGAAAATCATTAGTTGTAACTTTTTAGTGTTATAAAAATTCGGCTGGCTATTCAAAAGTTAAAATCCTTCTAAATAGTGTAAAACTACACCACAATGATCATCCACAGTACCTGGGACTAACGTTAGATCGATTGCCTTCTTCAAAAACAGCAGCTAAAATTAAAATCAGGATAAATATACTAGATCATATTGCTAGAGCAACTTGGGGAGCTAACGCACAGTACTGTGGGCCATAGTGTGGAACAGTTTTGATGGACGAAATAAGTTCCTTCTTAACGATCCGTCAATACCTATAGGCGGGATGAACCTCCCTCGTAGGGAGTGGACATTGTTGAATCGGTACCGAACTGGAGTGGGCATATGTAACTACTGGAAAATACAAATGGGGATTGACAGTAGATCAGTCATGTGATTGTGGGTAGTCTATCCAAACCATGGCTCACATAGTTTTAGAATGCCCCTTGCAATATTTTAGGAAGGGATTAGCTAGCATAAATAGAATCAGTAGGACGGATCTTAAATGGCTTGATGGATTGAATTTACCTTTGTGACAGGAGAGCACTTGTTTTTTTATTTATTAGTTTTTTATTTACATTATAATGTAATGACTTTTGGAGTTTTTTCTAGTCTCCAAAATTATATAAAATTACATAGATTTTATATAATTTTAAATTTTAAAAATGGTAGCTGACACTATGCTTTATGTATGGTATTATAAGCATTTTTGGTGTATGTTTTCTGTAGTAAAATATAACAAAACAGTTTTAATAAATATAATTCCCTTATAACAGCAGAGATCAAAAAGTATTATTTCTATAGAATAAACAACTCTTTTATAAAAACAGTTTTTCAAACTATTGTCATAAAATTAAACTGAAATAACAAAATAAAAGCCGAGGAAAGTTTTCCTTTCTGAATTAATCTTGTGTGACTACCCGTGTTTGAAGAGGGCTTTCATCACTTCCTTTATTTCGACAATTATTTTAATTATTGTAATTTTCTAGGTAAGTATTACACAAATTATAATAAAAGATAAATGTTAGAGTTATAAAAGAAATAAATGTCTAAAGCACACCATTAAAATATAAAATTGTTAAAATATTTGCCTAATTTATTACTGAGGTTATAAAACCTAATTATAGTTTTAATTCGGGACAATAACTACTTTTTACAAATGTAACTTTCCTTCGGTAACGGTTTGCATAGGCTTCGAGTCAGTTTAAAATAAAACTGTAACATATTTTTCTTAAGTCATACATTTTAATTACTTAACTAACAATATTTTGAATTTGTAACTGTTAAAGTTATACAGAATTCTCAGTAAATTTTTGTTACTACAAACACTAGATTTTTTTGGAAAATAAAGAAAATGTCTTAAAACCAAATATTACCACATTTTCTCTCATATGTATCCATACTGTTCTTTACGTGGAACTATCGTATTTTTAAAACGAAGATACGTTTCTTGGAACTTATTTTTATATAAATATGTAACTATGAATTCAACTTTTATAAATTCAAAAGTTACTATATTATATATATATATATTGGTAATAATGGATTATTCCTAATAATTTTTGTATCATAATTATTCTGTTCTTGGAGTTACGTTTCTAGGTCAAAAGTATTAGTATCGATACAATTAATTTATAAAAAGTGTCTACAACGAAAAACAGACAAAACTGACATTAGAAATGGATAGCTGTTGACTGTTACGTCATTGGAATGGTATTTACCGACCAATTGCCGTCCAAACTTATCCTTCCACATTCGGTTGAAAAACCACCTGGTGAAATATTGTTCCATATGATTGATTATACTTGACTTTTATTTGCTTTTCTTAGCTTAATGAAAACACAAATTTTAATACAGTATTCATTAAAATGCAACTTTCATTTTAGGTTTTTTTAAATTTATGTGTGATTTTTAATTTCTTATCTATACACTTATCTTTTAAACGTTCCTTTTAAACCCATGGTTTTAAATGTGTTGGATTTCAATACAATACTGTACATACAATTAACAATACATATAGTAAATACAATGGCTTCAGAATACCGTCCGAAAGCATATTGACATAAAACAAACGATCTGTTTTAAAATATTCCTCCACAATAAACACTCTATGATCTTTGTTCAAAACCACGTTTCTAACCTCAAATTAATGAGATTGCATGAAATCCAAATAAGGTGAACAACAGTGCAACAATGTATGTCAGCTGATAGCCAAGGAAGGAAAGGAACCAGGGCTACCAACCTATGAACTTGTAATTATCTTAAACCTTCATTTTCTGTACTTTTAAATAGGGTTGCGTTTTAAAAGAAACACCCTGTATAAAATTAATTGCTATTGACTGTGCCAAATAAGGCTTTGCACGGTAAAAATTTTGCTCTACTTACTTAGAGGAATTTTAAAGTAGTTTCTCTCAAACAGCTAAAAAAGGTTGATTTTATATATTATATATATCGATGAGATATATAATGACCTTCCTGCCACTTCGAAGGAGAGAAATTGAGATGGTACAACATTACAGAACAGGTTATTTTTTATCAAAGGAAGCTATCAATGTCACTTTTATACCTTCAGACTTAAGAACAGTGAAACGGTAACCATACTTGATTACCGTTGAAGACCACTCCACTATCCCAGCAAAGATGATGGCCGAGATACTCAAGTGATCCTATAGGTCATGGATCCTGGTGAGGCATCAGCTCTACAAATGGGTCTAGCACCAGAGTCTCCTGTTGAGTCCGAAGGCCGAGACACTCAAGTGATCCTGTAGGCCATGAACCTCGGTGACTCAGCTCTACAGATGGGAATACCACCAGAGTCTCCTGTTGAGTCCGAAGGACGAGACACACAAATGATCCTGTAGGCCATGAACACCAGTGGCTGAGCTTTCCAAATGGAGCTACCGACAGAGTTCCCTGATGGAAAGTCCGAAAACCAAGTGATACTCAAGTGATGCTATAGGTCATAGAGCTATAGATGGTTCAGCTCTACGAATAGGAGTATCACCAGAGGCCGAGATACTCAAGCGATCCCTTAGGCAAAGGACCCTGGTGAGGCCGTAGGCCGAGATCCTTAAAACCGATCTCGATCAGAGATCCCTAGCATGCTCACAGGAAGAACTTTCTGTGTAAGTCCAAGGGGATAGAGGATCCAACTAGTAAAGATAGTGACTACATATTTAGTATCTGATAGAATTATAAATTCCACATTATAATTGACTTTGTTTATTTTAAATCTAAATGTCTTAAGTTAAAAGAAGAGTTAATTTTGATCGATATCAAACGTAGTAGGACCTATTAGTCTCTACAACTTTAAGCATATATAAATGAAATGTTAAATAGATCAACTAAAAAGGTAATAATTCAATGTGATTAGCTTTCATTCTATGTGATAAAACATGTTATTTAATTACACTTAATAAAGCAAGGACATCGAGGTTGTGGTTATTATACCTTGATTAAATAATCAAATTTTATTCATTAATTACTTGTTAATAAGTTTGCATAAATTATAAAGTTGGTAAAATTGGATATCAGAGATTAATTTAGAGCTGAAATGTAAACAGAACTCAGAATTAGTTGACAGTTCTCAGTGGCCAAATAATATTTAATTATTAACTAATAGAGTCAATCATGCGCAGTCAATCAATATTATGGTGTGAATAATTTATTTGTTAATTTATCTAACGTGATCCTGTAGAACTCAGCAAGTGCACAGAGAAGAAATAAACAGAGGGCGTTTAGTAAATGTGTCTAGTTAGTGTGTAGTTATTTCTCCATTTTTCTATTCAATGATAGGGTCCTGCCCCCTTGTCAGCTCCCCCTTACTCTCCCCAAATCCTTAAGGATAAACGTAGTAATTATTACGACTGATGTATAAAGATGTATATTACTGGTAATATACCTATACGTTCCATCGAGGCGTTCACAGCAGCCATTAAAAAGCGACCTCTATATCTTTTTTATCTGTGGCTACTGAGAAGCTTAATACAATTTTAACTGAAAAAAGACAAGAAAACTTCTAGTTCTTCTTAATTTTAATTTATATTTTAAGTTAATTTTCTACTAAAACTTAAGCCATTTTATTTATTTTAAAAACTGTAGATAACTCTAATTCAAAATAAGCTTGTTATACAATGGCCCAATTCATAGTTGACAGGTCATTTTATGTATATATGATTTTCATAAGAGTATACAACTTTATGTATAATAATTTAAAATAAATTTCATTATTGATATAAGCTTTAATTACTAATGTTTCACTTTGAACTAAATTTTAGTTTCATTTAATACAATAGATTCCATGCAATGTTCAATATTATTCTGTTGAGAACGCAACAAACACATTTGATATAGAATAACTTAATTCTATATATTTTAAGTAATTGTCAAATTTATTCATTTGTATTTTAACTAAGATTAGCATAAAATGAGCGTAGTGGCTCAATGAGAAAGAAGTCAGACTGCAGATTGTAAGTTCCAAGTTCGAATCCCAAACAGAGCTAGCGTTTGGTTCTTCGTTCGTTTTTAAAGTTCGTGCAGAGACCAAAAGGCTGGTGAGAACTGGCGAGTTAAGTCTTTTAAAAATTTTATAATTATAAATCATGTATGTTAATTAAATATTATATATCTTACCCAAATGTGAATCAGTAATAGCTTGTCTAATTACTAATGAACAAAACCCTTAAATAATATGACACAAATATTATTAATACTGAGAGGTAAAAAAAAAAAAAATACTTTACCACAGTGTCAATAATCGTTCTGTTTGACGGAATTAAAATACTTTAAATTAGTATTATCTTTTAAGCTCAGATACAAAGTAACTAAGCATTTTAAAAGGTCTAGTTTATTATTGAGCTAATTAAAATATAAATACATGTTCATTTCCAGCCAGATATTGTTAAAGACAGACTCATATAAGAGTTGGTATATACCAGTGTTAATCAAATGAAGTAAAATGGACTTATGTTGTACATGTATTTTGCATCTATTATCATATTCTTATTGGGGTACGTATAAATTGTCCTTATTATATATACGTATCCCCTTTTCCATACGAGAGAACACAAACGAGCTTAGGACATAAAGTTGGATTTGCACCAGTGCGATAACATGGTGGACATGTTAGTAATGTAACTGTGCCGGACGTTGTGGATGGCTTTGTTTACACTTACCAGTTTGGCGTGTGATTATAAATTAGTGCTCTTTGGTATATTTTTCGAAAACTTTCATGTTTTGAAGTGTATAAAAAATATTTAAAAGTCAATCTTAAACAGTTAAGTTGAATTTTCTTGAAACACATTACTAGGATAAAAATGGGAACCAAAGGGGTGTCTTTCATCCTGAACTTCGGGAATCCTCGGCTATCTTCGTCAATCATCGTGTTCCTTATATTTTTACCCTACTCAAAACATTATCGATTAATATGTGGTAATTTTAAAGTAAAATAATAGATTATAAATACAACACTCTACGTTTTTCCGATATAAACATCCTTTCACTACATATTACTAATGTTTATAAATATTATCTCTAAAATTAGAATTAGTTGAATTTTTTTTTTAAGATTTGTAGGGGTCAGACTTAATGAATATCATTTTACCCTCTCGTCTCAAATTCATATCAATTTAAACACGAACGGTTTTGTTCTGAAAACGTAATTTTCAGATTACAAAAGCGCCACGACTAATGTCTATCTTTTTAAGTCTTTTTGCACTTCATTACTAATCTTTACACATATTCTTCTACAGGAAAACTAATTCGTTTATTTAATTCCATCGAAAGGAATACAATTCAATGGACCGTCTTACAAAATAAAAAATAAGAGAATTCAGCCACCAGTTAGTTTTACAAATTTTTAAGTGTTTGTTTGCAGGATAAAGCATCATATAAAGTGGTTTCATAAAACCTCTTTAAATAATTCTGGATATGATTATTCGATAAAAACGGAGAGCAAAATTCCTATAAATATATGCCCAAAAACCCTTAGTTTTTCGTCTGTCTCATTGAATTCATTGTTTACATAGTATATCATATCTTAATGACCCCTGAAGATATTATCTTCAAACCCGGTACATGTATGAGAAATAATAAGACCTAATTTATTATATAGTATTAAGTTCCTATTTTGCACCATTTTGAAAAATTTATACTTTTTAATATTTACAGCTTTGAAAAATAAAAATAGCCGCCATTTTTAAATGGTACAACGTAGGAACTTGATACTCTGTACTAAACTATGACTTTTTATTCCTCATATGTGCACTGGTTTTGAAGATAATATTTTTAGGGGTCGTTAAGATATTATATATTAAGTAAAAAACACGTTCAGGCATACAGACGGTAACAAAGTGTTTTAGGACATATATTCATAGGAACCTTTTTCTTAAATTTCAAGTACGTGACCATATCCCGAAGTCTTTAGGGGTTTTTAAATACCCTGTAAAGCATTTTTGTCTATATACTGTATAACAAAATGTGTATTTAAATGTACAAACAACGATATTTCAATAATGGGGCTTTTAGACTTTTAAGAGTCCCCCTTTTTGATACAATGATTATTTGTGCCAAAAAAAAGGAATTTAGCACAAATTCCTGATTTTTAATGTGTAATGAACTTATTTTTAGGCGGATATAATCAGTGTGACATTAATAAATCTTGGATATATTACAAGTATAATAATTCGTTAATTGAATCATTTTGAAAATGAATGTTGCTAAGTGTTTTTTAGCTGGTTAGAAGTCATTCACTGGAAAGAAACAGTAAGCTGAGTTGGAATTACACTTGGGTATGGGGAGATCTTATCAGAAACAATCCGAAGTCGTTTTAAAGTAATTTGCTTGCGACTAATTTGGGCTTATCTTTTCATTTGAATTTGTCTTGCAGTCCTAGCTTCAGATTAATTTACAAATTAAATTTAGGCAGTAACTTAAATAATTAGTGATACTTAATGTTTGTTTTATTTTGGTAAAACGTCCTTGCTTTTCATATTTTCAATAATGTAGATATAAATTTTTCTGGAAATATCTGTATCTTGGGCTTTATTTGATACTTATTTAGTTTACTGTTTTTTTTAAATAAAGTATGTATACCAACGACCCTTAAAAACATCTTGTATTTCATTAATTTATGAACTCATACATATTAAATCTATATTATGACTCCATAAAAATTATGTAAACGTGGAGAGTTAGTTCAACAAAGTGGAATATTCCCTTGTAACAATATAAAATGACAAAGCAAATGAGTTTATCAAAATTTTATATCTTAGAGTATATAAAACGTTATTATAATAAGAAAATCCCTATTTTAAAATAAAATCTGTCATTAGAATAAAAACTGTACATTTAATTTTAAAGTTTATAATTACAATAAAAATAACCTTAAATGTTAAATACAGTATTACCAGAAGTATTAAGGCGTCCATCTAATTTTCTACTACAAGATACACAACAACTGCGATGTCAATTTCCTAATAGACTACTGTATTAACACAATTTGAAATACTGTGATAATTAGCAATTTTCGCTAGTAATTATTGAGAATTAATAAACGGATGTTATAAAATTCAACATTGCATTGTTTTATGTATGTATTATTGTTATACAGGGTACTTAAAAAAAACCTTCAAGACTTCAGGATATAATTATTTACATGAATACTCAAAAAAAGTTCCTATAAACATATGCACTAAAACGCATAGTTTTTGTCTGCCTGTCTAAATGTGTTTTTTACATAATTTATTTTAACTTAATAACCCCTCAAGGTATTATCTTCAAACCCAGTACATGTGTAAAAAATAATAAGACCTAATTTAGTATAGCGTATCAAATCCCTAACTTGCGTCATTTAATCCCTAACTTGCGTTGGTTATTCACTTTTGACATTATTGAAACCCTTACAAATATTTTACAGTAGTTTTTTAAAAGTTATTTCAGTTGTATGTTTTTGTTAGATTAATAAATGCTTGTTATTGTGATTATTTATTACTGATACTAAGATTTGTTCAGATTTAATTGTATTACGTCATGTTGTTCAGTTAAATATTAAGTATATCAATCGCCACAGATACGCCGCTCGTGTGTGAATGAAATGAACATTGATTGAGCCTGACTCACTAGAAAGTGATGTAAAAGAGTCATTTTTTATGTACTAACCATCTTTACTGGCAGCGTTGGTTAGAAATTCCTGTATATATGTTAAATTGAAACTGTATCTGTAGTATGTTTTTGCAGGAAATAAAAATTATTCTATTCTTTAAAAATGACGGCTAATTTTTATTTTCAAACCTTAATATCTTAAAAATTATTAAAATTTGTAAACAAAATACACTATACAAAAAAAATTGCAAAATTTTATTTTATAAAAGATGGTACAAAAGATTGTTAAGATTTGATCATTAATAACTTATATATAAAAATTTTATAATACAGTACATGCTAATTGGATAAAACTGCCACACAATTATCACGTACTGCATTACTAATATTACAACTTACCAGTTAATAATGATGCAATTTCAGCTTAAAAATCGTTACGAAATAAAATTTTACAATTTTTGTGTAGCGTGTATTTTGTTTACAAAACTTATAATGATTAATGTATTAAGGGTTGAAAAACTAACATTAGCCGCCATTTCGTTTGTTTTAATATTTTAGTCTCAAAATTGTAATAAATTGAATGTATACAAGCAGAGGTGTATTAAAAATATGAAATAATGTCATAAATTTATAATATTTTATTAGACATCAAGAAATGGTACAGTATAATTAAATGGAAAACGTTTCATTTTTCCAGTAGCAATTAGGAAGAATATGTCATAATTAACAAAAATTAAAATACACGTTTTGACAAAAATAGTCGCGTTAAAATGTCACTTTTTACCCTCATTCGAACAACTATGACAGACAAGTGAGACATTTATTAAAATAATGATATATAACTTTAAGATATATTTTACTTTAAGCCATGTTAAATTAGGTTAGGTTTGTTGTAATTTATCTTATTCAAATTTAATTCTAGATCTACACATGCCTCAATACCTGCTTGAGTGTTAGTTTGGTACTTAAAACCACTTGTTTTTTCTGATAAATAATTAATTTATTAACATTTTAAATGTATTAGGTCTTTTAAATTCCAATTAGTAGTTCTTTTATTCGTTAGGGGTTCGTTATTCATCAAATAATTAATCAATAAATGATATTTTGGTATGTAAACAATACTATAAGTTTTTTGCATTCATGATTATACTGTATCATGAATACTTTTTTCCTTTACTGTTCGAATTAAACATTTTTCTAATCTGTTATATCTTGGTAAATCTCTTGCCATCCAATCAATACTAACTCCAGGCCAATTATCTGCCAGGATCCTCTCTGGAAGGAATTAACCCCTTCCCCCTACTTAATTTGTGGCAAGACATGGGTAATTATAGCTAAGGGCTAATCTGTCAGGAGTGGTTATAGTTACCTCGCCATAACTAAGGACTACATTAACGCTATCTCAGAGATAATGCAAGCTTTATTTAAGAGGGGAGAAGAAAATATATCATACATGTTCTCAATGTATCATTCCACTTCGTGTTTGAGAAGAAGAACTAGAGATAGTAGAATAATATATTTTCTCATACAGTCGTCATTTAAGCCTTAAGACGGGTTTATATGACTCCAGCTGTCATGTAGGACACACTCCTGCTTTCATGTGCCTTATTCGTGACTGGATCATTGATAAACTAACCGATACATCTTCTCACGTGCATTATTGGTTTCTGAATCATTAATAAACTGACCGATACGTCTTCTCACGTGCATTATTGGTGACTGTTTCATTTATAAACCAACCGATACGTCTTCTCGCGTGCATTATTGGTTACTGGATCTTTAATAAACTGACCGATACGTCTTCTCAAGTGCATTATTGATTACTGGATCTTTAATAAACTGACCGATACGTCTTCTCACGTGCATTATTGATTACTGGATCTTTAATAAACTGACCGATACGTCTTCTCACGTGCATTATTGATTACTGGATCTTTAATAAACTGACCGATACGTCTTCTCACGTGCATTATTGATTACTGGATCTTTAATAAACTGACCGATACGTCTTCTAACGTGCATTATTGATTACTGGATCTTTAATAAACTGACCGATACGTCTTCTCACGTGCATTATTGATTACTAGATCTTTAATAAACTGACCGATACGTCTTCTCACGTGCATTATTGATTACTGGATCTTTAATAAACTGACCGATACGTCTTCTCACGTGCATTATTGATTACTGGATCTTTAATAAAATGACCGATACGTCTTCTCACGTGCATTATTGATTACTGGATCTTTAATAAAATGACCGATACGTCTTCTCACGTGCATTATTGATTACTGGATCTTTAATAAACTGACCGATACGTCTTCTCACGTGCATTATTGATTACTGGATCTTTAATAAACTGACCGATACGTCTTCTCACGTGCATTATTGATTACTAGATCTTTAATAAACTGACCGATACGTCTTCTCACGTGCATTATTGATTACTGGATCTTTAATAAACTGACCGATACGTCTTCTCACGTGCATTATTGATTACTGGATCTTTAATAAACTGACCGATACGTCTTCTCACGTGCATTATTGATTACTGGATCTTTAATAAACTGACCGATACGTCTTCTCACGTGCATTATTGGTGACTGGATAGTTTATAAACCAACTTATACAGGTTCTCATGTTCATTATTAAATAGCAAAATATTTAATTTAATAGTACACCCTTTAATGTTTCCCTTGAAAAATACAAAGAAGTAATGTTTTTGAAAATGTTCATTTAACAGTTTTGTATGTAACAAACAGCAATTCATAATGTGTAGTATGTGAACTTAATTTTATTTGGCTGTCCAGTGTGTAGTATGTTTTCCTCAATAGTATAGATAATAATGTTAATAATGAAAATAAAAATGTTAAGATTTTTCAGTGTTTGAATAGTTAAATTATGATCAAGAAATATAAGTAAATTTATCAATATTTTTATTTATATTAAATAGTTGGTAATCCAAAGTACTTAAGGTTATATATATATATTATTGTATTGTGTGTAAATGAATCTCTTAGGTAAATAACATTTTCATGTGACGTTTTTCCATGCTAAATAAATAAATGCTGCTAAAAAAGTTGAGGACAGGATGTAAGGGTATATTATTATTAGATAGAACGTCCTTAAAAGATTTAGTATAAATCTGGTATTTGTATACGTGAACTAAAATGTATACTGAAATATATACATAGATAAATAAAGTAAACACGACAAAATAACAATGTAAAATAAATAGAAAATCATTAAAATTTACTTCTTTATTAGCGTAAGACCAATTTAATATTATATTGACAGAGAAGAACAATTTTTTTTTATTTTAATTATTTTTCTAACTAAAATACAGAAGTAAGAAGTATAATCTATTTTTAGAAAACGTAAAAATGGTAAATCGAAGTTTACAGATTGCCTCGCCTCTGGGGAGACGTTGTTATCATTATGTAAACACTGTGTTTGCCAGGGGCTTCGAACAACAATGATCTAATCTATCTCCTTTTCACGGAGACCTGATATTTTCACACACGTAAAAAATTGTGCAGTTCATACGTTAAAAATATATACTCAGATGTGGTGGCGGGGTGGAGGGCAAGGTATAATAAGGTTCGAATACCCAACTGAGCTAACGGTCGGTACTTCACTCGTTGAATAAAGTTGTCACACAGGCCTGCAGGCCCATTTGAATTAGCGAGTAAAGTTTTTCCAACAAATAAATATATAAAACAATGATGTATAAAAAGTATCATTATAGGAAAGCACAATTAATATATTTAGTAATTCCTAAAATAAGAACAAGTTCCATCTGAGGCACTTTGAGACTATATGAGATTAAGTCGAAGTTAAAATTTAAACTCTGCTAAAGTTTCAACACAACTAGAAAGTAAAATAACGAGTATAAAACATACCGCCAAAACAAGCATAAATCAGATTACAAGTGAGCAGAATTTTAAATGACAGTAAAAGGGGTTTCTCTTAGTATAAACTAGGAAGTCACTTGAGACCAGTACTGCCAACTTAATGGTCTGAAAATGCCCTTGGTTTCTATTGATTCCCACCTCGGTTAGTCAGTGGATTGTTCCTTTTATTGTGAATGTACTTTATACTTATCTCGGGGTACAAGACCACATTAATGTATATAATTTCATGGTAAAAAGCTTAAAGTATAATCACCGAATAAAATGGTAAAAAAATGTGTTCATTTATCAACTATCTAGTCCTATAATTTCCTAAAACAAAATGTTATCTTGTTCCATACATATTATTAAATTTGTTTTTACATCAGTTCGTAAATTTCTCAGTGAAGGTAAAACACGTAATAAACAAATCGTACAAATATTTTACCCAATAAGAATTACTTAAACATATTTACTATTCGTACAGTTGTAGGTAGGTCATTAGATCTTAATCGTTATCAAAATTTCGTTAAACATAATTCTGTTAAAACCAACTAAGCACTCTTTTAAAAACATTTATACTGTTCGTTTGTGCTAAATAATAGGGTAATTGGTAATAGTATTGATTACAGATTAATAAGGATTATTTTTAACTTTAGACTACTGATATTTAAGTTGGAGTTAGAGAAATAGCTATTAGCTATAGTGGAAATACACGTTCGATGTCATTTAGTTTTAAAACGGCAAACAAGGTGCTAGAAGTTGAATGTCTAAGTAGAGGTCGAGTCTTAAAGTGCACTGAATGCGTGTCGAGTAAAGAACTTGATGTGTCGAGTAGTCAGTTCTCTAGTTTGGCGTGGAGGAAGGCAACGACAGGACCATCGTCATTTCCTCCCCTCCCTCCTTATCCCCTACAAACCCTTTTTTTCGTTCTCTATCTCCCGTCCTATTTCACGTTCACCTCAAACATCAACAACAGACGCTGGTGGAGAGGACAAGACTTGTCTGCTTCTCTGTAACTACTTCTGTCCCCTCTCGAGCAAAGTGCTTTTACCAGAGCTGTAACGTTCGCTGCGGCCGTAAGAAAACGACATCTGTCTCTTCCTTCCTTGTTGTCTGAGCTAACTGATGACGTAAAGGCCTATTTTCCAGTAAATGCTATTTTCTTATGTATGTGCTGCAGTCAGTTCTCTTACACGGATGGAGGCGTAGTTGGTTGTCGTTAACGGAGACAGCAGGAAGACGTTCACGCGAATTCAGTGATGTGATGCTTTAGGGTATGGTATCGATCGTGTCTGGATCGGTAGTCCTAGTGATTGGTAAGGTCGTCTGGGACGAACTCCTGGTTAAATTTCCGCTCTATTGTCCTCCGAAAAGCTTAGGAGGTCTGAAAACTAATCAGACCTAAGGAGAGAAACCAAGCTAAAAGCAGCCTTTATACGAAGAAGATAAGACGACATTGAACCTGAAAGCTCATTATATACCCTTATTTCATAGGTCAAGTTGTAAGATACTATCTCACTCATCTTCTTAGTGAACATGTGTATTTCCGTTAGGTGAACCTCAGGCAAGTATGTAAATTGTCCTACTAAAGTCTGTGTTGACTACATTCGATACATTTAATTCACTCGTGGAAGGATGCACAATGTTCACCTTGAACTCCTTAAGAAAGTTGGTTGTATGCCAAGTCCTGGTAAAATTATTGGAGTTACACTCTAAGAGGGTTTGGGAGGTGTTACACCATGGTGATGTTGCTGGAGTAATACTTCATTTGAGAGAACAGATTTCAAATCCACTAGAGTCTTTTAGGACTTGGAATTTCAATTTAAAACTGTCCCACTTTAGTGTAATATTCCAACGGGAGGAAGAGTTAGTGGGTAAGGTAGGACGCACTACTTCTAGTGTTGCGGAAACAACTTTTTAATTCATCAGTCCATATACGTATATAGGAACTGTCCAAAATCACTGTATATCACGTGCTCGAAATGGGAATTCTATTGAATCTCATGTTCTAAGTTGTAACTAATCAGATTCTGTTAAACAACTCATCAGACCCAAAGAGCTAACAAGGGATTATGGCGCTGTCTCATCACGCGGGTTCTGTGATTTCATTTCCGGTCTCAGCATTTAAATGCTAACCCTGTTACTCACACGTACTTCACTTTAAACACTAAACATTACACGTATTTCACTTTAAGTTAATTCTAAAATAACTACGCATTCCAAACGTGATTGGAATTCTGTACTAAATGAACGTTCTACACGCTGCGATTCATTTTTTAAATTTAACTATTATTTGTGTTTTTTTACTTTATAAACAATAGCAATGTGTAAATTATTCAAGAACAAATATCATTTATTATTTTAAATATACAACAGCTGTGGTGAAACAGTAATGTAAAACGAATTGAATTTTTGGTCATTACACTATTCAAGAGATCATGTATTTAAAAAAAGAGCATTTATTTAATATATATTAAAAAATGTTTCAAAATGAAAATTTTTTGGGTCCTTTTTTGAAAAGGGTCACAAATTTTAAAATAATTTTAATGTTATATATGTCCATTTTGAGAAAACACATAACTACATGTGCGTTAAATTATAATAGGTTAGGTCAGGTTAGGTTAAACTATGTTGTGTTGCGTCAGATACTGTCAAGTAATGTAGGGTAAGGTATATTTCCGTGATTTAACAGAGGGTTGAAGACTTAGGTTTCAAAAAGAAATCCAAAATTTGTAAAACCTTACTGTGCATGTGATTAATTACCTGATATTTCTGTTAATATTTGGAGTGGTCGTAGCTGTTGGGATAAAGCGGTGGCTTACCACGCAGAGACCACTAACAGTTTTTTTCCCAGCCCCTTCAATGGTTCGAAAGCCGTTGAGTGTTAGAGAGAGCTTCTTAGCCCTAACTTCCCATGTAAAATAAGACAAACTTTTTGAATATATATATATATATATATATATATATATATATATATATATATATATATATATACAAAAAGCAGCACAATATATAGCGTCCGGCCTCTTTAGAGAAATCTTTGTAAAAAAATAGTGCTGAATAAAACAATAAGCAATTCGTAGTGAAAACTGTATTATTAACATTCATTATAGTCTAATTTGTACTATACAACAACGTGGGTTGTTAGTTTTCTCTTTGTAAAGTGTTCTTCGTTTCTCTATGCCATAACTATGTTACGTACCAATCAACTGGAACCGATACCTGACGCTGTTAATGTATGATACTTTTAAAAAGAGTTTTTTTTGTCAAATTTCCTGACAATTTTTTGACTATTTTATGTCAAATTTCCACACATTTTCAAAAAACAACACCAGTAAATGTTATGTAAGTATTATAAAATATTCTGAAATAAAATAATGTTTTTGTTTTGTTTTGAGGTTAATCGTCTTTCCTATGTCGCCTTAAAAAATGGTTTATATATTTTCTTATCATTTAAGGTAATATTCACTATGACTTAACTGTAACTATGTGAAATGAAAAAGCTTTGAAATAAAATGTATCGACTGTTCGTTTCCCATGTAAATTAACTAATTCTAAACAAAGAGTAAAAGATATTTGTTTCTTACTATCTGATGGAAGACAATATGGTAATGAATTAGGAATAAAAATAAAATGATCCCGTTCTTGTATTCCAATAATAGTTTATATTTATTTTAATATTGAAACAGCAATACATTACTTATAGTATTATTGCTACTGTTATTTTTGTTTAAGATCTAATTTTTTCCCATAAGGAATATTATCTTCAAAGGTGACATGTACCAACTTTTTTCATTCATTCAATAGAAAGCACTTAAAAATATATATATTTATTTATGAGTGGTTAGAAAGAAAGACACTGTAAATAAATATTAATATTTTTCATTTTACAATAACAGCTAAAAATCGCTCTTTAATTTATTCACTGTGGAGTTTAGAAATGATTGATACTGATAGAGAAATGAAGTTTGACAAATAATGAGAAAGTAACACTAAACCGTTTAGCACAGCTTTACATCTAGTGAAACGACATTCTCAAAGACCCTCTCCCCCTCCCTTAGGACCCTCGGTCTCTTCTATTTCCTAATCGATTTCCCTTTACACTGGACACTGATACAGCTGAGCGTGGAACTATTCAATTTGCAAGTACAAGGGTTTGATTATGTGACAAGGGCTGACCTTAATTCTAACTACGTTGGCGTGACAAATTTAAATCACTCCGCCTTTGTGTGGTTGTATTTTGATTTTTTTTCACTATTAAACCCTGTTCAGCCATTTGGGTTTGTATTGGGATGACAATTTGTTATTTTACACACAATATATCAGTATCAGGCCAACACACAATATATTAAGAAAACAAAAAATGTATCAGGACAACATAAAGTATGTTAGGACAAAAGATAATATATCAGAACAGCATACAATGTATCACGACAAAATAAAATGTATTAGGATAACAAACAAAGTATCAGATCAACAGACAATGAGTCAGGTAAGCGGATAATTCTTAAAATTCTTACATATGAGACACCGACACAACGTTGTTGGTATTTTAAGGTGAATATGAATGGTTATATGAGTGTAGGATGAGTGTGGATGAGTGTAGTCTGGTTACTAACTGAGTTCAACTGTTCCTCAGAAAGGGCAATTTATTAATAGCCCAACAGCCAGGGCAACTAAGGGACCTACAGCTTTACGTGGAATCCGAACCACGAAGTGCTGGTCTGATTTTCAGCTAATTGACAAGCCTGATACTCAGTTATCTCCCCCACACAACATCCGCACAATGACTACCACCCAAAATGGACACCCAGACTTCTCTAGTAGTGTCCACGCCGATAGCAACCATTGAGCGGACGTCATGTTGGTATTAAGAGGACCGAGCATCCAACCTATCGCCTACAATCTCCCAAACATTTTTCCCCAAGTAGCTGGGTTACAGCACTGCGCCACCAGTAATGTATCAGGTTTGTGCATAATATATCTGAACAACATACAAAGTAACAAGACATCAGAAAACCTATCAGGACACAAGAACGTGTATTAGGACAACAGACAATGTATCAGGACAAAAGAAAACGTATTTGGACAAAAACAAAGTATGAGGATATTTAGCTATGCACCATGACACAAACAATTAATCAGAAAGTAGAAACTTTATCAGGAAAACAGAAAGTGCATTAGAACGAACAGAAAATGTATCAGGACAACATAAAATAAATAAGAACAAAAAACAAAGTATTAGGACAACAGACGATGCATCAGGTAAGCGGATATTGTATCAGGACAACAGACGATGTATTGGGTCGGTGAATAATGTATCAAGACATCATAAAACATAATAGGACAAAATAAAATGTATTAGGACAACAAACAAAGTATGAGGACAACTGACAATGTACTATGACAACAAACAATGAAACTGGGCAGCAGAATATTTATCAGGACAAAAGACAATGAAATGAAATACGTCTTTATTTTTATACTTGTTTTAAAGGTTAAGTTAGGACTAGACAGTCCTAAATAAAAAAAATCAAATACTACCACCTAACCTTGACAAAATTTATCAAATAAATAATACAAAACATTACTAATTAATATAACATAAACTAACTGCAACATATAAGTAATCAACAACAAAAAACAAAACTCAACATATCAAACATAAAAAATAACTATAAAATCGTAAATAACAAATGAATATCCATTCAAAATAATACAAATCTTTAAAAAATACAATCATGCATCATTCATACATACTACCAGCAAACCATGGTACCATGTATGAAGACATCAGGCAATATATCAGGACAGCAGATAATCAAGAGAGAAACAAAATTTATCAAGACAACAGAAAGTGTAAAGGACAAAAGATAGTGTATTAGGACAACAGATAATGTATATGTCTCTACTAAATCGCTAAACTTTGTGTTTAGTATCACACAGATTAAAGTGACATGGTGACTGCTCTATGAAAGGCGTAAAACATAATTTTGCATCACTTAAGCCAACACTGTGTTACCGGCCAATAAGCTGGTAGTATCTGACCATATTACAGTGTTGGTCTAATTTATAGATTCCACACGATGCTGTTGACAGCAAAGTTGTTTGAAAATGGTTCATCTAAATATGTTGCCCTTTTGATAAACTTTTATTTCACATGTATAGTTAAAAATAAATATCTAATTGTTTTAACTTTCCTTTGCATATATTCCATTAAAATAAATCAAAAATTGAAATTTATTTATATGATGTGATGGGCCAAATTATTTTTACTCGTTTTAATCACTGTGGAATACTCATGTAAGCTTTCCTCACTGTGCTTTAACTTAGCTTTCTGTAAACTATTGATAATTTTATTCTCATGAGAGAAAAGAATTTTATTATGTTTTAGGATGTTTCCTATTTTTTCGTAGTGGTTTTGTGACTTAAAATCAGCTTTGCCTCAATTTCAATTCAATCAAGTTCAGAGTTTTGAATATATCATAATGAGTAAGTGTGCTGCTATTCTCTTTTATAGAAACAACTTAAAATATAAAAAGTATTTTTAATGAGATATGTTTTAAGATTATATGTAAAATTAACTTTAATTTGTTAGGATACATTATTTAGCATTACTAGTAAACCACCACAATAATATTATTACATTATTTGTTTTTTAATATTTAGTTCTAGATTATAATTTGGCAGGATTACCCAACATGTTATACTTAAAATACATTTAAACAACAACAAAAATAAATAACAGCAGTGGTCCTAGTACAGATCCCTGAGGAGTAACGTAACGTGAAAGCAAGTGATTGTCATTAACAATGGATAGCAGCTCAAACACAGTAAAGAACAATTTTCGACGAATAAAAATTCCTCTTTCATCTCAGTACAGATTAAGAAAGTTTTGTTTTAAAACTGACAGTGTTATTATAAACAGGTTTTTTAAATTATTAACATAAATTATAGAAGGGAAAAGTGTATAAAGGATAAAGAAAGTTTTCCTTTCTAAAATAATCGTGAGGCCAGTGTTCTCAAGTTGGTGCGACTGCCCTTGAGTGAAGAGCGCTTTCGGCACCACCTCTGTTTCAAAGCTTATTTAGCTTTGCTTTATTTCCAGCGTCACTAAAAACGCACCGACGTACATACATTTTATGAAGTGGTTTAAAAGGTATTGTTTGTTTTCCTACAGATTGACTTTTTCTCTAAATCAATAAAGGCACCTGAAAATAATTTTTTATAGAGCTTATTTAATAGTCTAGACTGTTATGGAGAAACTCAAAAATATAGTTTAGCCTCATTTCTCAAGTGTTGCATGTTTGGACACAGAGGATTCAACCATTGATTATATAAACCTACAATAGATAAACCATCTAATAGGAATATTTGTGGCAGTAATTTTGTTAGTTTGTGTGGCCCACAACCACAGCTGGTTTAAATTGCATTACATTTACATGGGACTACAACGGACCACAAAAACAGCTGATATTTTGAGACTCAAAATTTAACATTGGATGGGAAATCTATTTGTGTATAAAATCAATGATTCAACTGAACGTCCAGCGGTAGGGTTATTGGAGTGGAGCAATGAGTGGGATATATATTAAACATAAATAATTTATTTGACATACTGTACGTACAACTTGATTAAAGCATTAGGTTACTTTGATTAAAGGCTAGTTTAGTTACCCAGTATTTTGTTGGATACACTTTAAGTGCCTCTATTATAAGACCTACTTCTTACAAAATAGATAGTAGTTTGATGATTTTTTAAAATGTTACTTCAATCATTTAAACGTAAAAACTGCACCCCTGTTCTGAACTAGTAAGTACATTATTATCAACCCAAACCAACCTAACCCACCTTTTTAAAATATGTCAGTTATTATTTGTCGTAGTTGTCCAGGAAGCTGTTACGTTTGACCTAAACGAAATTCTAAAGTTTATGATTTTTTGCGATTTATTTCGGGCTATACTGGGTAATGTTTTAGACCTCATAGAACATATGGAATTTAGTAGGGGGCAGGAGGGCCAAGTCTTTACTTGTTCTGACTTTTTTCAAATGTTCGCTTGTAAATTCTAAACCGTGTGTTTTAGGAAGAAAGAGGTTTCTGATACATTGTTTGTAGTCCTGATACATCATCCGCTGAACTGATACATTACCTGTTGTCCTGATACACTGTATTTTGTTCTGAAATATTTTATGCTGTCCTGATGCCCTTTTCTGTTCTCCTAATACACTTTCTGTTGTCCTGATACATTATACGCTAAAAGAACTTAAAATTGCCTTCGATTTACATTTGTCGAATGTCTGGCATGTGATATTTAACTGAAATTCATTCCCTTGAAGATAGGTTGACTCCTTCTAATTGTCGAAAATTATAGAAAAATTTTGAATTTTGTTTGATATATAACATTAATTTATCCATACAAATAACGTGTTGAAAACTTATATTTTTAAAAATATATAGATATTTTTACAATACTGGTGGTTGGAAATATTATATTTAAATCACTTATTAAATTTTATTTCATACGTTTACGATTTTAATGGAAAGTATTTGTTTTACATTACAGATAGAATGTTTTCATTAAGTTATTAATAAATAGTTGTCAATAAAAAATAAGTGATAAAATATAAACGTGTATTTTACAAAACTCTTGAAAAGAGGCGGAAAAAGGTAATAAGAAAACCAATTAACACAGATCAAGTCGTAAAGTCATTGTTTATAGAGAGTCTATTGAAAAGGATGCGAGGGTTAACAATAGCGATATGAATGCAGGCGTTCCCAGGGGGAGTGGCTCTAACATGGTGTTCTGGATTATCACACCTTTTCATCCCCAACACACACCAACGCAGGGTTATGAACACACTTCAGTACTTGCCGTAAACAATATGAACGATTGCAGTAATTTACAATATTTTACACTAATGAGTTAGCCATAGCAAATATTACTATCTCAAAATTTGATTTTTATTTTAATATGTTCTTTACTGTTTGGAAACACTGTACACTTTTAAGTTATTTTGTATAATTTGTTTTCAAAATTACAGAGAGAACGAGTGCCATGAAACGGTAATTCATATATCACATTATATGCGTTTCAATTCAATAAATTAAATTATTTGTCAATATAATTTGGAACAATAATTTTCCATTTATCTAACAATTATTAACAGTTAAATTGAAGGATTATTTTGCTAATAGTGGTTTACGCAAATGGGTGACAACATAGTATTTTTAGTATGTGTCCTATGATTACTATTCAATGAGAGATTCTTAGTAGTTTTCTTCTTTTATATGAGAAAAAAACTTTAATGATTTTTTACCGATAAAGAAAAATAGTAAGCTGGTAATAAACAAAAATAATAGTCAAAAGGAAATTATTTTTATTAATCGCATCCAATACGTACAAATACAGTAAAATACACCTACTCTCAAAAGGAAACTCTGTTCTTTGTCTAATATTAAACGCTTTTTACACTATTGACATCGTCTTGAGGTATTATTTAAAAATATATTATTCATATGACTTGTTTAACACCCTCTGACTCAAAATACATTTATACAAATAAAATAACAGTAGTGGTCTGAGTGCAGATCCCTGAGTAGTAACGTAACATGAAAGAACCTGATTACCATTAACAATGGATAGCAGCTGTCTGCTGACGTCATCAAGGGACGGTATTTACTGAACAATCAGCGACCAGACGCTCAGCAAATATTTTAAAGATGATATAAAATATTATAACCCTAATTTAAAATATTTAAAAAATTTAATTAGACTCACTGTTATATTCTAATCAAACGAAGATGGAATGTTAGCTCCGAAGTATAAAGTGAAAATACGTCAATGTTGGTTAAGTTTTATAAGTATTGAGTCACTTATTGGTTAAAACAATAACGACGACATCATCTCATTATATCGCAAATATCGTTTATTCGAAAGCTCCTCGCCACATTAAGAATCCTCTACCATGTAGCATAAAAGTTTATAAAAAATCTGTCAACCAGTGGATTTTTGAAATTAGTAGAGTGGAAATTAAAAGTCACTTTCGTTCTTCCTACATATAAGTATCGCACAACAGCCCCCATTCAGAATTATGACGTGCGCGCGCGCGCGCGTGTGTGTGTGTGTGTGTGTGTGTGTGTTTTTGTGTGTGTGTGTGTTTTTATGCATGTCTGCGTTGTGCTTGTGTGGGTGTATGTGTAAGTGTGTGCTTTTGTTAGGGTGCGTCTGTTGTGTGATAGGGGAGTGACGTGAGTACGTGCAAATGTGACTGTGAATGCGTGTTTGTATGTTAGGTGAGTGGGTGTGAAGTCTCTGCTAATAATAGCTCCTGATACAATAAATATTAATTGATTATTTTTCCCTTCTTATTGCGCATGCATATATATGATATTCTTTTATATCAAACTAGTTTTAAGTTATATTATTCTTTATGCTATTTAGTAGTAGTGGCCGACAACATTCCGACTGTTCTGGACTCGTTTCCCCACACACAGGCAGCCGCCCATGTGGGGAACCAATTTCATGTATTTTTGTAATGTATTTCTGTTTATATGTTATAAGGAGGAATAAATGGATTTTTCATTTCATTTTCTCATTTCACTATATGTCTAAACGTTAAATTTAGTTATAACCTAATGATAATCTAAACAAAACTTAATCTATTATTTACACCAATTATTAATTTCAATTTAAAATCTATCTAAACACTTAGCTCATAATATTTAATCAAATTGATACAAAATTAATCCTTGAATAAATTAATGTATCGATAGTATATTGTATTATTTTTGGGACTGGAGTAAAATGCTTGTTTATGTTTTCATATGGACGAGGATATTTATAAATGAACTTTTGAAATACGGGGTGCTTTGGTACTTCAGATATTACATTACATATCGGCGATGTACTAACAGTTTACTTATTAATGTATTTACATATTTAAGGGTCCACACACGTAAACATACCGATTTAAGGGTTTTATGTTATAGCGTGATTACACCGACAGTTTAGTTGAAGTTCGTTTATGGTTTGTAGCAAGGAGGGTCCAGAGAGATTATTATTTCTAGCATAATAAAAAACGATTTGGTCATCCGTAATGTTAACGCTATATAGTTGGCTTGTATTACCCATGTCACATGTATTGCCTTATGCATACATACAACGTATATGTTTTATTTATTTTATTTTATATATCAACATACATCTCCATACTTTCAAAAAGACCAGTAAAACATTTCCTCTCAAGATGGCTTAACTGATATCAGTGAGGAATATAATATAAATACCTGAAACACTGATAACCATCCAAATACAAACGTAAGTGATTAAGTATATAATTATCTATAGTAATTATGAAATAAAAAATAGTGCAAATAAACAACCACAGTGACATTTCAACAAAAACAACAACAACAAAAAACAAAAACATTAAGACTAAACAACAGCAACAACACAATTAATCTTTGGATCTATAAATAACATGTTATAGTGGTATGTATTTAAACATAGCAATAACAATAATAATGTGACGTTTATGTTGTACTAAAGGATGTTTTTATGTTTTGAAATATTGTGTGGTTATACCAACAGTTGACTTGGAACATTATGTATTTTGTCATGTTGTGTAGCACTTCATGTACAATGGTCTGGAAGCGTTATTGTCTTTTATTTACATGAACATAATCTGCCATATAAGATATTTTACTATGATTGGGCCAGATATTAAGCGACCTGCGTGTTACCAAGCGCATACTAAGCGGTAGAGGGGAATCTTTCCACTGCTGAGCTGATTTCAGCCACTATGCGTGACCAACTTCCACCTTCAAACGTTCAACTTCCAAAACAGTGTTTAGCTGAAAAGAAAATAACTTTAATAAACTGCACAATTTTGTTTAATTACTATTATTGTTTACATTATTATTCCTTGTGTTATTGCAGTTATTAATTATTATTTGAATGATAAATATTAATTTAATTTAATACTCACTGCTGCTAATGACAGAATGGGCCGAGCTTGTTCTGCACCGTCAGTACGCGGCCTACTGCTCTGGTTAAAATGAAAGTTTTTTAATGGAATTACATAGTGGGAGAAGAGTAGCTCTCTATCTCACTTGCACCACTCTTTGCATCTCACTCACACTAATGCGTTAAAAAGGTCATTTTCCTGGTGGCCTATGCATATGTATATTTCTAATGCTATAAAATTTGTGAATTTACAATTTAAATGGAATATGTGTAACATGGTTTCAAGCAAATTATTAATGATGATTTTAAAGGACATATTTATAATGTACACATATCAAAACGTCATCTGTCGTTGTTAAAAGTGTTTGTTATTTGAGTTTTATGAGTGTGTATCTGTCAACATGGATAGAGAGAGTCCTGATATTTTACATTACGCAATTTGTCTGCCCAACAGTGTTTAGGTAATCGATATTTATGTATACCACACCGTTAAACATAATATGATATACGACAGTCCAGGTGGGGATGGTGGCTCGTATATCTCTAACACGACCTGTAAACGGTGTCAACTTTATGTTATAAAATGTGCCAATATTAACTTTGTTTTAGTACTCATATATTATAAATACACACTTTAAAGCCCGTTTTTCATCAATTTTCAGACTTTCATTGGTTGTTATTAATCATTTGTAAGACGCCGATTGTAGAGGTATGGGCGAATGAGTGTAGTCATTGTTACTAATTAAGATCAAATGTTCCTCACAAAAAGCTATTAATCAATAGCCCAATAGCCAGGGAAACTTAATAACATATAGTTTTACGTAGAATCTGAACCACGTAATACCGGTCTGATTTACAGCTAACTGACCTGCCTGACACTCAGTTTATCTTCCCTACACAACATCCGAACCTTGACTACCACCCAACATGAACACCCCACACTTCTCCAGTAGTGTCCACGTTGATGGCAACCATTGAGCGGACGCCCTGCTGGTATTAGGAGGACCGAGTATATAACCTGTTACCTAGAATCACCTCAACACTCTGTCCTCAAGTAGCTTGAATACACCACCATTGCCGACTATTTGTCTTGACAACTATTATTTGTCAGAATATCGATTCTAGAGTTATACTGTTTATAGATATTTGTAAATTTGTCACCATTTTTTGAAAATACAAAAATGGGTTTTTAAAAAATCGGCTGAAATGCCTAATTTTTTTATACAGTTTTGATTTTTCTAACGGAAATTTGTATTTTAACGGGTTTTCTTTATACTTGGTATATTATTACTTTTTATTTTTAGTTTCTTAGTTAACATATTACGTAATAGTAGTAATGCAATAAATGTGAACCTCACTTGACACAAATTTATTACAATGTAATAAAGCTGTTTTTTTTTTTTTTTTTTTTTTTGTGACGTTTGCTTGTACTGCTTTTATTTATTCCTGTTGTTAAATGTTAGATTGGCAACACGTTGTCAAATTTAAAGTAATCAACAAACTGTTGTAATACTGTCAGTGTATTAGAAATAAACACCTTGGATAATATATTTTCTCTCTTGTAGACCCCCACATAAGGTGGTGCATTTTGTCAAAATCCTTTGGTATTTATAAAAATAATTGTTTATTGAATGTTTATTAAATTTAAAAATCTAAATACGGTTGGATGGCAATGATAAAGAAACGATAATTATAGTCCTCTCTTAGAAAAATATTTTGTAAAAATAGAAAACGAAGATATAAACAGATCCGTAAATTAAGTATATGTTTTTGAAAGTTAATTGCTATGGTTATTTTGGACCCAACGCAGAGCTGGATCACCCATTATTTATTTGAAAGCGTATTACTCCAAACACTGAAACTGGAACGCCTAAATTAATTGATGGCAATATTTTTATTTGCCATCAATTAAATGACCTACTAAAATATGTCATACAAAATGTGTCTCTTCTATAACTACTATATTCTTTTAATAATAAGAGATATATCAAACTATCAGTATTCAAAATAATATAATAACTACGGAGTACAAGTGATGGCAAACCAGCAAATTACAAAAATTCTCAAAACTGTATAAATTAACTAATACTAATCTTAAACTGTCAAAAATTCTATAAGCATTCAAAACAAGGATAATACTCGAAAGATGACCAACATTCGTTGAGTTAAAATATACTTTTTTGAGTACTGTTTTAAAATTTTGTATTGTGCCCTTTTTATAGTGTTGGTTTTTTCTTCAAATTTAAACATCGTAAGGTTTTGCTTGTAAAATAATTACTTCTTTGATTTTAATTCTACCCCGTGCAACGTTCCCATTTCAGTTGTGTACGTCAGATATTTTAATGTAGCCACAGTAATCCTGAGAAGCTGTGGCTACACTAAAATACCACAGTAGTGACTGTTCAGTAATACCATCCCTTGATGACGTCAGCAGCCAGCTGATATCCATTGTTAATGGCAATCACGTGCGTTCATGTTTCGTTACTCCTGAGGGGTCATTACTAGCACCACTGATGTTTTTTTTTTTTTGCGTATTTTTAATATGAATAGCATATTTTGTTGCAACAGGGGTGTATTATCATACACCCCTGTTGTTGGGATATCTCCCATGAGGAAGACGATATTATAAATAAATATCTTTGAATATTAGTATAGTAGACCTCTGTTTGGAAGAATAAACTCGAGGTTAACTGAGGAGAGATCTCATAATTGATTTAGTTATAGGGATTAATGTATGTGCCAAACTATATTAATTATAACGGAACTAGTATTTTTAAACTCATTTTCTTTCAGGAAAGTATTTTTATATATCAAACTGGTCATTTGTTTCTTCCGGTTATTTGATTTAAAAATTAACTGATTCACCAAGAAAAAGAAGAAGAAATATAAATCAAATGGTTTTTGCAGTTTGAAGTGTTCACAACCTGCTATATGAATGTTTATATTTCTGTTGTTTATTTTTCCCCACCATATTATGTAGTGTCATAAATACTAACTTACTTATGCATTAAACACCGTTATAATATGTTAAATGTTAGAGCAAATATTAAGGCAACTGTGTATTAAAGAATATTGAATTCCTCAGAGAAACTGCAATGCACCTAAGTTAACCATTACAATTTTTATTGATTTCCAGGTCTGTAAATTAAATAATTGATCATTTTTCCAGTAGAATAACCTAATTTTGTTATGAAGAAGAAAACGATTTCTCTGCACTTTATCTACTTTACTTTCCATTGAGCCAAATAAAAACGTATATTATTCAATTTATTGTTATAAATTTATAAGTGATAAAAAAGGAATATTTGATTAATACATGTTTATTTCATTAATTTTTTGTATTTATGAATATCGTATCAGACACACTTTAACATAATAGAATATTTTCGTAGTAATAAAAGTGTTCAGGCTTAATAGTTTCAGTATTTCTGTGGGTGCATGAACAGAGAAGAAAGAAACAGAGGTCGCTTTCTTTTGGCCGCCGAAAACACCTCAGTATCAGTTATAAATTGATTACAACAAATATACATTTTTATACATATATAATAATAATAAGAATGTTTATGCTTGAGGATTTCGGGTGATCAGAGAGGGACTGACAAGGGGCTGGCCCTGTCATTGCATGACATACTGGAGACATAAATACTCGACACACATATAGCGCACATATGTTGCTTTCTTTTCTGTGGTGCATGGTTAAAATTGTTTTTAAAACTCTTACGCAAACACTATTTCATACATGTATTTACATATCATAATTATATAGTTTATCAAGCATTTACTTTCACTGAAAAATGTAATTTTAAAATTTAAGAAGTTTACTGACATTCCTTATACATTTATTCTTGTTTTATGTATTCACTTAATTGTGTACATCTAGCATAATAATGTCTTAAAGATGAACATACTTAGTTGAAAAAAGCAACAATATTAATTAATGATGGAAAATATACAGTCTCTTCAAAGAACATTTGAGTAATACTAGGAAGCGAATAATTACAGAGGTACGAAACTATAAATAATGCTAACATCAACCAAAATAACGCCGGCAGGACATTTATTATACATAAATTAACCGTACATGTTGTATACACTGACACACGCCAATTTACACGTGAAGTCCCCCCAATCCACTTCCCCTTAACCTCCTCCCCCAGGGTAAATGAGGTGTGATGTCAGTTTTCATTTCTACGTATTGAATACGGTTTATTTTATAACACTACTTTAATTTCACTATTTTTCTTTATAATAAAATAATCAGTAACGTTTTTTATTCGAATAAAAGAAGAAAACTACTAAGAAACTCGCATTAAATGGTGATTATACATTACAGACTACTAACATAAACACCCATGGTGATTATACATTACAGACTACTAACATAAACACCCATGGTGATTATACATTACAGACTACTAACATAAACACCCATGGTGATTATACATTACAGACTACTAACATAAATACCCATGGTGATTATACATTACAGACTACTAACATAAACACCCATGGTGATTATACATTACAGACTACTAACATAAACACCCATGGTGATTATACATTACAGACTACTAACATAAACACCCATGGTGATTATACATTACAGACTACTAACATAAACACCCATGGTGATTATACAATACAGACTACTAACATAAACACCCATGTTGTCAACTATGTGTATAAATGGTGATTATACATTACAGACTACTAACATAAACACCCATGTTGTCAACTATGTCTATAAATGGTGATTATACATTACAGACTACTAACATAAACACCCATGGTGATTATACATTACAGACTACTAACATAAACACCCATGTTGTCAACTATGTCTATAAATGGTGATTATACATTACAGACTACTAACATAAACACCCATGGTGATTATACATTACAGACTACTAACATAAACACCCATGTTGTCAACTATGTCTATAAATGGTGATTATACATTACAGACTACTAACATAAACACCCATGGTGATTATACATTACAGACTACTAACATAAACACCCATGTTGTCAACTATGTCTATAAATGGTGATTATACATTACAGACTACTAACATAAACACCCATGTTGTCAACTATGTCTATAAATGGTGATTATACATTACAGACTACTAACATAAACACCCATGTTGTCAACTATGTCTATAAATGGTGATTATACATTACAGACTACTAACATAAACACCCATGTTGTCAACTATGTCTATAAATGGTGATTATACATTACAGACTACTAACATAAACACCCATGTTGTCAACTATGTCTATAAATGGTGATTATACATTACAGACTACTAACATAAACACCCATGGTGATTATACATTACAGACTACTAACATAAACACCCATGTTGTCAACTATGTCTATAAATGGTGATTATACATTACAGACTACTAACATAAACACCCATGTTGTCAACTATGTCTATAAATGGTGATTATACATTACAGACTACTAACATAAACACCCATGTTGTCAACTATGTCTATAAATGGTGATTATACATTACAGACTACTAACATAAACACCCATGTTGTCAACTATGTCTATAAATGGTGATTATACATTACAGACTACTAACATAAACACCCATGTTGTCAACTATGTCTATAAATGGTGATTATACATTACAGACTACTAACATAAACACCCATGTTGTCAACTATGTCTATAAATGGTGATTATACATTACAGACTACTAACATAAACACCCATGGTGATTATACATTACAGACTACTAACATAAACACCCATGTTGTCAACTATGAGTATAAACCACTATTAGCCAAATAATCGCTCCTTTTTATTTTTACGTTTTAAATAAAATGGAAAATTATCGTTACAAATGTTATTTATTAATAACTTAAGTACTTTACAAATATTAACAAAATCCTAGGTTAAGTTAAATTTTTTTAGTTTAATAAGGTAATGAAATTGTTAGGAATGTTTCTTACCCACTAATGAAACGGAGAAATGAAATGAAATAAGATGAAATGAGATGAGATGAGATGAGATGAGATGAGATGAGATGAGATGAGATGAGATAAGATGAGATGAGATGAGATGAGATGAGATGAGATGAGATGAGATGAGATGAGATGAGATGAGATGAGATGAGATGAGATGATATGAGATGAGATGAGATGAGATGAGATGAAATGAGGTGAGGTGAGGTGAGGTGAGGTGAGGTGAAGTGAAGTGATGTGAAGTGAAGTGAAGTGAAGTGAAGTGAAGTGAAATGAAATTTTAAAGTGAAGTGAAATTAAATGAAATGAAGTAAAATGAAATGAAGTAAATGAAATTTAAATGAAGAAATATTAAATGAAGTGAAGTGAAAAATTGCTATATTTGGAGGTGAAGTTAGGCCTATATAGTCCTCTCTACCACACAAATGAATATAGTAAGATCAAAATGAATACAGACAGTTAAAAACATAGAAGCACTGTTTTAAAGTTACAGGTACAATGTGTAACAATAGGACGATGGAAGTAGGGAGCGAGAGTGACTCAGGTATACAGTGTTACCAGATTATCTCACCTTTTCAACCCAACTCAATCAACACTTATCATTTATCAACCCTCTTAATCTCAGTCAACAAACTAAACGTTTTGTGTCGTTTACTATTTTTGAACATATTTATATGAAAGTGAGGGGTATATTTTTACTTTTTAGATATAATATTATTATCTCCTACGTTTATTTTTTACCTAACAATTTACCAAATTAGGGGGAAATGTTTAATATTTAATGAATGAAAAACGTTTAATTGATGATTTTTTCATTGTATCTATTTTACAAAAATATATTTTAATAGGATATGTTTAAGTAAAAATGGAATAAAATTAATAATATTCTTCCTTTGCAGTAAATATATAACCATTTGTTTTAAGTTGATAAAATAATTATAAATACTAAAAAGCTGCTATAAAACAAGTTCATAAATCTTTAAGTGAATAGTGAACGTTTAAAAAATTTTAATCACAAAAAAAATAGTTTGTTGACTTTTATCTAATATCACTAATTTAATAATAGTCGTAAAATTTCATGAGTGAATAAATTAAACCATCATTATGTTAGTATTATACTGACTTTTTCATTTTTATAACATCTTATTATTCTTCTTTGATGAAACTAGTTTAACGATATTCCCATTTTTATCCTCTACCTTTTTGTATCTCATTTACCTTATAATGTATTGTTTACGAAAAGTAAAACACAGCAGTGGTCCTTTTATTGATCCCTGAGGAGTGACGTAACGTGAAAACACGTGATTGCCATTAACAATGGATAGAGGTGGGCTGCTGACGTCATCAAAGGATGGTATTTACTGACCGATTAGCACTCCAACTCTCATTATCTCTGTGCACAATCAGCTTGAACTGTGGTTACACAAACCGAGCAACATTAACTAAACTGTGTATTAAACAATAAATGGTAAAATAACCTTTTACCTATATGAAACTTTCCTTTTTGGCACTGGGGAGTTGAGAAGAAATAGTGAGCATATGGCATTAATACACTAATTTTCAATATCAGCATAGCCTTTTTTGTATATAATCATACTAATAAAAATATAAGAAATTGTATATTAATTTTCTTGTTTAAGTTCTTGATGGAATATATTAGGATTACAAAAGAACACATTTTTTTAATATTCGAAAAGTTAAATTCAGTGGATTATTTATTCACCACAAATTTAGTTACAATTTTAATATTAATATTTGTAACTAATTTCCATTTACAAGTGCCTTTGATGTTAGTTATTGCAAGATATTTGAAGCATATTGCATGATTATTTACAAAATAAATTAAAAATTGCTTCAACCAAAATAAAGGGCTTTTTATGCTTAAATTTATATCTTTGAAGCAAAATGGATACATTTATCGAGCAATTAAATAAAGTTGTTTACTTCACACAGTCAGAAATATGACATCACTGATATATGGCTGTTTACGCTACGTTTAACACAATAATACAGAATATTGCCTTTCTCTGTTAAAAAGTGAGACTCCAATATCTGCAGAAGATTTATTGCTGTATTACATCTAAAATATAAATTATTTTTAGTAGTTAAATTTAGTGCGATGTCATATTTTTGGAAACATAAAATACTATATATTACCACACAAACTTTTATACTATATTCCACTTTTAAATAAGTAATTTACAATCAATTCAAAAGCTCTCGGAATTTTATGAGGTTCATTTAACAATAATAATATAGATTAGAGATTCGGGAAAAATATAAAAAAGAGCAACATAAAAGAGAAAATAGTCGTAGATTAAGTAATTTCATTATTGTTTTAAAGTGGCACTTCCATTGAAAAGGGTGTAAGGGTTAACAATAGCGAGATGAAAGGAACGTCTGATGTGAGGGGGGAGGGGTACAAGCATATAGTGTTTCACATTACCATACCTTGTAATTCCTAACTACCTCAATATTTGTAGTTATCAACCACTTATAGTCAATCAACCAAACCCCTTAAGAATTTTCTGATTTATATCATATTTATTACAGAATAAGAGAGAGGTTAGACACTTCAAAATCAGCATAGCTTTTCAATTTTTATCTGGCATATTTTAAAAAAAATGCCTTCAGGGGGCTACAATTTCCAACTGTATTTACCTGTAGTGCCAACAGGCTCTGTATTTATATTCTTAGATTTTGAGGGTGGGGGGGGGGCATTAACCAAGTCGACATAAATACGAGTTGATGCAAGACAGGGACGTCCATCAATACGAGACAAGAGGCAGGGACAAGTTTCGAACTGAACAAACCAGAACGAAGTGTTTTTTAACACAGGCCATCACAAGTTGGTGTCAGGATAATTAATAGGCTCCCTAATGAAAATAATTAATGACCCAAAATAACTCAAAGCCCGATAAAACACACTACAAAGTGTCAAAGTTGTATTACTTCTTATCTGAGTATGATGGGCCACTGGGATGAAAACGTTTAAAAATAATAGAAAAAAATAGTTCTGATGTCAACAGCCATAATTATTTAAGGGGGTTATAATTATTTTTTAATTAATTAGTACCACGTTATATATTTATCATTCATTTTTGTTGTTACTTTTCTTTTATAAAAGTATTATTTTGATATTCAATACAATTATTTTAAAACTGTTAAAAGTGATAAAAAATTGCTTTAAATTCACATTAGAGAAACATTAAAATATTTTTAACACTAAATATCTAAAAAATGTTATGACATATTTAATCTACTACCCTTTTGATTCTCTTGAATACATCTGAAGCTTGTTATAATTGTAAAATGTTGGAAACTATAATATTATCTTGCATTATGCTCTTACTCATCATCATGTAACAAACATAAAATAATATCAGTGGACCGAGCATAGACCCCTGAGGAGTAATGTAGCAGGAGCTGACGTCATCAAGGGTCGGTATTTACCGACCAATCAGTGGCCCAACCCTCGTTCCCTATCTCTGACCACAATCAGCGTGAACGGTGCCTGTACTAGCATGAACGAAAATACATCTAATCTTTTGGTGGTTCAGATGAGAAAATTACAACGAACTACTTGTAATCTGTAGGTCGTTTTAAATTGTAAAATTGTCTAATTAAAAATGTATAACTGTTAAATGTGTGTATAACTAAAACCCAGAAACGTACGCTGGTAATGGCCCACCCACCCACCTATACACCCAGACACGTACGGTGGTAATGACCCACCTAGAAACGTACAGTGGTAATGGCCCACCCACCCACCTATACACCCAGACACGTACGGTGGTAATGACCCACCCGACCACCCAGACACGTACGGTGGTATGAATATTTATGATTGAAACGGTTAAAATAAGATAATTGATTATTTCTTCTTTCTTATGTCTTCATTTTTCTTTTTAGTTTCTTCTTTCTCCTTTCTTCACTCCATCTTCCTTTCTTTCCTTCGTTCTTTTCTTAGTTTCTTTCTTTTATATTATCGGTCCATTACAACCTGAGCTATAATAATGTTTACAATAATGTACAAATTATTATTATTATTATTATTTTTGGTGTTGTAAAGAATAATAAACATAATATATTCATTTCTTGTTTTAAATCCTAAGATGTAAAATATACAACTGAAATCCACTTTGAAAGTTACTTATTTAATTTAGTGCGTTTTGGTCAAAATATGTTATTTGATTTTATTATAAGTGGCAACCATATTTTAATTTTTTTTTATTTATCGTATTTTTCAAGAAGTAGGTTTTTTAACATACTATCTAGTGTGTTTATGTAATCTATTTCTATGCTGACTTATGTCTCGTAATGAACAAAAGGATTATTCCAATAAAGCCATTGGAAGACACACCCTATTCAATTAGACACCAAAACCTCTTTACACCCATTATTTTGTCACAGGTGACTTCATTCAATTATTCTATTATACAAAGTGTTAAGGTTTAATAAAATATGCAAATGGCATCGTTTTATGAATTAACTCTCTTTTGATGTAGCACTTTTCTCAGAAAAAAATTACAAAACATTCAAAAATTACATTTTTAAAGTTTCGTATATTTTATCGTAAAAAAGTACAAAAATAGTCATTTTTAAGAAAGATCAATTAACTTATCAATTAACTACTATAACAGTTCTATACATTTTATGACACTTTAAGTGTTACGATATGGTCAATATTAGGACTGATTTTTTTAAATAGAAACTTACGGTTTTTGGCGTTTTATATGGAGTGAAACTAAAGCTTTTCCTCATTTACCATATTGAAAATCATGCTACTGTATCAGTATAGAGTAACTATAAGGAGTTTAAATATACTAATCATAATATTTTTTGTAAAACGCGAGCACAATGTACTATCACACAGCTTTTTATCAAATAAGATTTAGCTTAAACTTTTAATCTAATAAGTAAAATTATTTAACTAACTTCCTTTTAACCAGTAAGTTTAAATTCAAATAATCATCATATTTTTTATTAAACAGTATTCATTTTTTAACTAAAGGAAATACGTAATATTTAAAACTAAACCATGTTTATAGATAGTTATGGATTTTAAGATATAATAGGAGTAAAAATAATATAATACAAACATAAATTAAGTCACATAATGATGATATTAGAGTGGCTTGTCTCCTGGAAAGGGTTTTCTGCTATGAATACAGGACTTGGGGGGGGGGAGTTGTATCAAGGGTATAGTGCGTCAGTACTTAACACGCCTTTTCACAACCAACTAAACAATAGTCAAGGTTACTCGCATATCTCTAAAGTTTATCAAAAGTACAATTAATTCTGTAATGATTAATTATTTTCATAAACTCTAACAAATATATCAATTATTTATGAAAGTTACTTATATTTTAAACTACATCTTTCTATTTAACGTTTCTTTTTATCCTTACTATGTGCTTAAATAAATACATAAATATACATATTTTCTGTGGCTTTAATATAACAGTTTTTATAAATATATATTTTGAAAGTTATTATGTTCAATTATATTAGCCTGATATAAATTATGAAAAGCAATATAAAAGTCATATCCAGTCTGCTGCAAAAGCGATTGGCTTAAATTTTATGGTCTTTTAATATTATATATAATACCTTTTTAAACTACTAATTTATACACTAGTATCTTGATGACTTATTTTGACCTAATGTTAAATTAAGGTATATTTAAAGAAAATAAAAATAATTCTTATTCTTATTCTATAAATATACTTAGGGTTACTTAAGTAGTTCACCTTAATTTCACTCACATACAAATCTTCCATCACCCATCTACTTATTTATTGCTGTTGTCTAACGGTCATTGAGAAGTAATATCAGTAATCCTTACAACTCCTAACACTTTTTAGATATTACAAAAAAAATGAACAGTAGTGGTCACAGTATTGATCCCTGAGGAGTGACGTAACATGAACTCACTTAATTACAATTATTAATGGATAGCTGGTGACTGCCTACGTCATCAACGGTCGATATTTTACTGACCAATCAGCGAACAAACTCTCATTATCTCCTTGTGTAATCCTCGTTTACTGTGGGCACATTAACCTAACCAATTTTCGCGTACAAAATGAGGGAGTTGATGAAAGGACAGTATTAGAGTTTACACTCAATAACAGTAATTATTGTATTTTTAGCTATGATTAGAGCTATTTAAATAAAGACGTCTGTAAGTTTGTAATATTTTACTTATTTATTATTTTGCAAACTTCCATAGTCTGTTACCTAGGTCACAGCTTAAAGGCTACTATACTGTCAATTATCTGGGCTGTTTACTAGAGAACACTGCATGAAAATATTCCGGTACACCCAATCCTCTCACCCATTCCAACCCTTGCGAGGTCGCCAAGTTCACTGTCTTGACTCCCCAATAAATTTTTCTTTCGGTTATTTATACTCAGTGCTGCTGTTTTGAAACTAATTAACATGATAAAAGTGTCAGTTTTAATATCCTTGCTTCTTTTATGTTGCATTATTTTTGTTGATTATATTAAGGTATTAGGTTAGTTTTTAGCGCTAAGAGAATTATTTACCTGTTAAAAAAAAGATGACGACGATGTATTATTCAACTAACGATATTAAAAATTAATCGATTTCTTTTCCTTTATAAATGTTCTATTGTAACCATGCCTGTATGTAGGCATGTATGTACAAACAAAAAACCTCCCTGTGCTACTTGTAGTACTTCCTCATTTTAAATGTCTTATCTATTTGTTATAAATTCGTCAACAGTAAATACCATAAAAGTCTTATTCAAATATCAGTTGATCCGGTGGGGCGATTTGGCAACTCCGCATTACCTGGTATTGTCTGTCATTGGACCATTTTCTTGCGGTGGACTATACCACTTATAAGCTATTATTTGTAATAGCTTACGCTATTAAATTACTTCTTACGTGTAAAGATTTTGTAATTTATATACAAAGTTTTATTACTAAGAGTATAATCTGGTATAACAATTAAATTATTTTTACTAAGCAAAGACTAAAACTTGTAAAGCTGTATACAGTTTTGGTGAGGACGTTTATAGTTGTTATACTTAGTAAAATATAAGAGAGGAAACTAAATGTAACATTATTTATTGGTGAAGAAGGAATAGTACAATGTCAGGTTCTGAAAATATAGTCCAAAAGAGCATTGTGTTCAGTTTATTATGTGGAATGTAGTATTTTATTTTATATTTATGATATAAATCTGCTGTATTTCGTAACGTATTCATATCCATAATCAATCTTGATAACAATACACATTTTTTATAACTTTGATTTATAACGTTAAGTGGGAAAAACTTCAGATATTCTTTAAATGTTCCTTAGGTACTATTGTTAATATTTCAGGAATTCTCCCAATTTTCACAACCAAATATACGGTTTATTTTGGGTGGTTTGAATCTCGTAACAGCATGCCCTATTTAATTTTCAGTTGCTTTAATATCTCAATAATCAAATAAAAGATAAATTTAATAATTCTGGAATATACAGGGTTAACAGCAATCATTGTAATACGTGTTACTTATGTCAGACAGTAAAATTCAAAAAGAGATATAACAATTATATTTCTGCTTTTGAAAATAAGAAGCCATCAAAAATATATCAAAATGTAGTATCAATATTAACAATAGTGATAATTAAACCTTAAACGAAATTTAAAATGATAAAAATCTGGCAAATGGAAGTAACTAAATATGCTCTATTACTTTTAATTCTATACATGGTAATAATGTTAAAGTAGTAACGAGTCACAGACCGTGGCCGAAGTGTCACGTGTGTAGTGGGGGTTGGCACAAGGGGTGCAGGGATGTACCCTAGCAATTATGTAGCTACATAAATCAATTATGCTGTGTACATTACTAAGCAATCACTGCTAAACAATTTACTAAGCAATTAGTTTAGGTTAAGCAAAATAAGTTTATCGTTTACTTTATATTTTATCTGTTTAATTTATTAATCTTATAACCAAAATATAATGTTAAACTATAGTTGTCAATTATAATTCTTATTCTTATCTCTAGAACTATTTTAAGTAAACAGGATTATTTCGTAGTTCCACTGATAAGTTTGTTTTGTATATTGAATGTGAAAATATTAACACATTTTAAATTAATCAGATTAACGTAAGTCAATGATTTTTAGAAATGTTAATAACAAGCTATATTGAATTTTGAATGTGCGTAGATTAAGTGATAAAGTCATTTCCTCAAAGTGGTACTTCTATTGAAAAAGGGTGTTAGGGTTAACAATAGCGACATGAAAGCAACACGGGTTGTGGGGAGGGGGAGTTGGCACAAGCACATAGTGTTTCCATATCACTAAAAATGTTCATTCCCAAACAACTTTATACACAAGATTCCACCCACTTACGTTAATGAGTTAAAAGCTTAGTGATATATGTAAATTGATTTAGATACATTTTATTTTAAACGGTCAAAGTGATTAGTCTAAATAATAGATATTTCGATATAAATTTTATCCTTTCTAGACCCTTTTCATTATTCAACACGTTTACTTAATCACGTCAACCATTTTTTTTATTGAGAATATCATTGGCCTTAGTATCGATCCCTGAGGAGTGACGTAACATGAAAGCACGTGATTTCCATTAACAATGGATATCAGCGGGCTACTGACGTCATCAAGAGGCGGTATTTACTGAACAATCAGCGACCAGGCTCTTGGGATTACTGTAGCTACACTGATGTACACAGCTGAAATGGTACAATTTAACAATTTACACACTAAAATTATTCAATGAACATTGCATCAGGAAAACGTTGACTTACCGAAATGTTATCAGTATTTTATTCGTTTTATATTTTTATTATGTAGAATTAATAGCAAACGGTTAATATAAAAAGTTTGGTATTTTTAATAGACCTATATTTAATTCGTATCATTTTTTTAACGATTCATTTAAAATCAATGGTATTTTGGAAATAGTTTGGTGTCAAAATACACAGCGTAATTCATCATATAGTGTTTTTTCTCTACATCGTTGATTTCATTTGACATTTCAAGTAGACACTATGTTATTATTTTAATATCTTTGGTTTAATAACAAACACTGGTTCAATAAATATTTTATTTTTTAGCTTAACTGATATTTATTGCCGTAACTAAAACGGCCAGTTATTTTTTATTTATAAGCAAAAATATATTTCCTGACTTAAAAACAGTATATAAATTATCGCTGAAAGCCAAAATCATATTAAATCACATTACATTTTCATTGTATTTATGTGAAATTACACTGTAATTACAGGTACAATTTTCTAATTAAATGAACGTTTTCAGGTAGCATTCAGATGTATCTTTATAGAGAGCAGTAATACAAGTGACTTTTTATTATAATATAAAGGGTGTTTTTTTAACTGTGCCGCCATTAGGGTCTTGTAAACTACAAAACTGATAACAATCTTTAACTGGGGAACATTCCCTTGTTTTTGGAGACGTTTAAAAATATGTAGTTAAAATTTTCCAAAGTGGCTGCCATTTTCCGATATGGCGGTCAACTTTGAAATTTCTTATGGAAATCCCTAATTGTTATGATAATTTTAGGTTTTATTACTGATTTAAAGAATTTTTTATTCTAGGTATTTTTTTATGTATCAAACCGTTTCCCCGGCAGGAGCGCTGAAAGTCTCAGAAATTCTTAGTTCCCACCATTCTTAGAAATCAACCATAAAAAGCAGGGATTGTAATGAGTCATTTCAAAGTTGCCCACTAGTTGCAAAATGGTGACCGAATATTTAAATTTGAACTACGTGATTGAAATATTTTTGTATAAAATATGTATTGAAGAACTGTTCAACATTCAATTGAATAAAAATAATGCATGGTAAGTTAAGCTTTATTTTTGTAAGTGGTAGAACAATTCTTTGATAAATTGTTAAAATAAGGATTTCTGAAAATTGCATCGCTCCTAGTGGCGAAACAATTAAGTATATAAAAAAAATACCTAGCATAAAAATTCTTAAAATCACTAGTGAAACCTAAAACCATCATAAAAATTACGTGTTTCCATAAAAATTTCAAAGGTGACCGCCATATTGGAAAATGGCAGTCATTTTGGAGAATTGTAACTACATATTTTTAAACGACTCCAAAAACAATTGAATGTTCCACATTTAAAGTTTATTTTCAGTTTTATAGTTTAGGCCTACAAGATCCCAATGGTGGCACAGTTAACAGAAACACTCTGTACAGTTAAAAACAAAAGAGAATATTTTCCAGTTAAAAGTGTACAGTTTACCACTTAAGAACGTCTTATTGAAATAGGTACGTTAAATTAATTAAGTTTAATTCTATTATATAAATATATATGACCTTACTATATATATTTATATATAGTACTGAAGAAAAAAATATAATAAAATATTTGGCAATAAAAAACGGATACAAACCAAACATGATTGACAAACTAATAAGAAACAAAAAGAAGAAAAGAAATAACAGCTCAACAAATCAAGACCCAAAGAAGATCAAATTTATAAACGTACCATAAAACACAAACCTAAACAAAGCTATTCGAAAACCCTTTCAAAATACAAATTACAAACTAAGTTTCTCAACACGCAACAACACATTTAACATTTTACGTAAAAATTCTCAAAAAGAACATCTTAATGACAACATTTACAACAAATCAGGTATTTACAAAATTAATTGTACAGACTGTGATAAATTCTACATTGGACAAACTGGAAGACCATTCAAAACACGCTTTCAAGAACATATACAAGCTCTCAGAAGCTATAACACAACTACAATGAAATCCACATTCGCAGAACACTTGCTCTCTACAGACCACACGTACACAAAAATGGAAGAAAACATGGAAATATTAAATTTTATGAAAAAGGGCAATAAAATGAATGCAACAGAAGAATTACATATATATTTGGCACAACAAGATAATCCACTGAACATGTTGAACACACAAATCAATTATACAAACCCTATTTTTGATAAGATTCGAAACATTAAAAATTATAACTAAAAATATCACCAACTTATCCATTTCATCAATATTTACAAAAACCACATGTTTTACAATTTTATTTTAAACATTATTATATACTCAACTTATTTAATTTACACTAGAAAATGACCAGAAAGTCGAAACATGTTGTGTAATGAGTTTTTAATAAAAATAAATATAAGGGTACTCAGTTTAATTTTATTACATCCTAAAATAATATGGTATATATGGTATTTATATATTTTATTAGTATGGTAAATAAATAAATATATATTTTAGGATGTAATAAAATTAAAAAACTGAGTACCCTTATATTTTTTTATTAAAACTCATTACACAACATGTTTCGACTTTATTGTCATTTTCTAGTGTAAATTTACATTATTTGTTACATTATAATTTACACTAGAAAATGAAAATAAAGTCGAAACATGTTGTGTAATGAGTTTTAATAAAAAAAATATAATGGTACTCAGTTTTTTAATTTTATTACATCCTAAAAGACGTAAGTAGCACTAATTTTTAACTTTATATTAAATAAATAAATATATATATATATATATATATATATATATATATATATATATACCGTACTAATAAAATTTTAAAAATCAGACGAGTAAAAACTTTTTAAATAAAATAAAATCTAGCTTCTTAGTTTTTAAATATTGATTTCCTGTCACAGAGTTAAAGCCAAGTTTCTTAACCGTTCAATATATGTTTATCTGATTGAATGAAGACCAGCTGATCCCCACTGAAAAGAATGCAATGGTCACTCAGTAACTATGTGATCCATGGTGTAAATTTATATTCCGCAATCTCGTGACTGATCATTTGCCATTACCCACTTAAATTTCAAATAGTTGTATCTTCCCTCCCCCTTGCGAAAGCAACTCAACATAGTACATTCCTTACGAGGAAGGTTCATTCTACCGATGACGTTCATAGGGTCTGATGCTAAAAGATTGTTTCGACCGTTAAACATATCACTGTAGTTAAAACCCAGTGTGAGTAACTGGGAAGTTAGTTGAATAGGTGGTTTTCTAGATTTAAGTTGCTCTGTACGTTGAGGGAGATCTTGCAAACTGTCTAGATTTGGAGTAGATAGGGTCTTCTTGAACTCTCTGAGAAGTGCCTCATTGCGTCTTAGTTCCATTATATTGGTATACTAAAACAACTCATATAAGTTAAAATTAATTATAACTCAATTAATGTTTAAAAGCTGGTTAAATATGGCTAACTACAGTAATTATTTTTAACTGAATACATTTAAATTTACTTTAAATCCTTTAAAATGTTAACTACAATTTAAGGAATAACCAGAAGTTGGTACAGTTAAGTAGGATTAAAAATGTTTATATCTTCTCCTTAATATATCTTATACAATAAAAATAAATAATTTTACTATACCTAGGATTTTAGCATTAGCATTTTAGAAAATTATCGTACACCGCCATAGAAATAATAATTTGTTTACAAATTAGTGAATGCCTATTTGTTTTTATTGCTGTTACAATTATATAAATAATATAAAGGTAAAGTAATTAGTAACAAATAAATGACAAATATTTAGCTTATTCAGTTATGAAAGTTATTTATGGCGCCTCAAGTTGTCAGTCATCCCAACCCTTTCAATATGAACGCCTGTGTGTATGCAAAACACGCAGTACCGGACTGTAGCCAAATCACGTTGTAGCGCCTTAATAGGCTGTTTTTTAAAATATTTTGTGTTGTGCATCATATAACGACGCAAGATTTCTATAATTAGTAAGTCTCGTTTTACATATAACTTATTAGTCGTTTGTAAAATAATAATTACGTAATATTCGTAAACTATTTTCTTTTTTATGTATTCTTATATATACACATTTACAATTCATTTAAGGTATTTGAACAAAAAGCAAGTTTATTTATTATATAGTGTAGTACTTTAATTGGTTTTAATCGTCCGTATCGTATAACTGTATTAATAAGTATACAATATTTTAATTTAATGTTAATTAAAAAAAGACTTTAGACATTTTTCCTCCATTTGTATTTACTTTATATTTATTTTTTTATTTCACAATCAACAATTGACGTAGAGCTAGTATGTCTTACATTTGTGGATACTGTGATAGATACGTAATATTGTCAGTCATACTAATACTGACATAACATCCTCTTAATGGTTACCATCAGAATGGACACTGGAATAACACTGTGTGGGTTGTGTAGTGACCATAGTTCGGATGTTGTCTTGGAGAGATACTTAAATCAGGCTTGTCAGTTGGCGAGCGGTCTTAGGCGTCAGGACTTTGAGCCTGGGCTAGAGATAGCTCAGGTTCGAATCCTGGCCTTGACTGGAAGTTTTTATCAGTACTATACTATTCAGTCTGAATACGTTCTTCGCACATATCAATAGTTTATATGTGAAGGGCAGAGTAAGGTTAAGGAGGAGATCGCCCCAATCTTTAAAATATATATATATATATATATATATATATATATATATATATATATATATATATTTAAAATTAATAAAAAATCTGGTTAATGCCACGGGGTTAGGATTCCAAAGTGAGCTTAAGTTCCTTTCTAACATCAACCAAACAAAGTAACAAAGGCTTTATTTTTATTCATTTCTAAGATGCCGATCGTAGAGATGTGGCCGAATATGAGTGGTGATTGAGTGTGATGAATGTAGATGAACGAGTGTAGTCTTTGTTACTATCTGAGTTCGACTTAGCTCAAACAGGACTTTTTATTAATAGCCCAATAGCCAGGGCAACTATGGGACCTACATATTTACGTGGAATCCGAAACACGTAGTGTTGGTTTGATTTTAAAAAAACTGACAAGTCTGACACTCAGTTATCTTCCCTACACAACATCTGAACCTTGACTACCATCCATTATGGACACGCCAGACTTCTCTAGTAGTGTCCACGTCGATGGCAACCATTAAACGGACGCCATGTTGGTATTAAGACTACCGAGCATGGATCCTATTGCCTACAATCTCCCAAATACTTTATCCCCAAGTAGCTGTGTTACAGCACTGCACCACCAGTGCCGACATCCATTTATTCTAATCACACTCATATAAAATCGGTGTATTTAGGTAAAAAGTACAAAAACAAATGTAGTTGGTGACAGATAAATTTTGAAAAATAGCGAGTCAATATTAATAAAAAGGTGAAGTTGTACAAGAACAAAGGAAAGCACAGATAAATTCTCTAACCGTGTGATTGATGCATCGCATTGTTGTTGAACATTAAACAATTAAACGTTAATCTAATGTGAAATGTCCATTAGCTGTTCTATCGTGCACTTTTCACTAATCCATAAAACAGAGACTCGATGCATTCAACAGTCATTAAGTTCCTGTTTCACATTATTTAAAATCATTTACTTATATATAAATTGTTTTAATGTACTTTCTAGAATTGTAATTTTAAAAAATATTAGTTTGGAGGTGTTCTGTGTATTTTTCTGTTGTAACTAATTGTTTTTCTTTAAAATACGCTTATTTTAATCGTGAGTTATACTTTATATTTCAAATAAATTTAATCATAAAAATTATGCACTATTCATAATTATAGTTCTTTATATTCTTAGATCTTGTTCAGCTGATTTCAAATTTCTTGCAGTTCATGATAAGCAAATGGTCTCCACTCAAAATTGCAATATCGGTGAGATCATAATACCGGATTTTATTTGTCTATAAAACTGTTATGAGATAAAACAAACCATTGTATCCCTGCATACGGTAACTTAAACAGTTTTTCTTTTGTTTTCTTTTTTTATTGATTATTTTCCTAATTGTTAACCTCTATTCTTTGAAATAACTTCAGGTTAGTTTAATTTTAAAAACCCCTATTTTTTTTTTTTTTAGTAATGTTATGTTTATTATTGAGTCTAAACAACTTGTCACATCAAGAGGTGTATAAGACAGAAGCACAACGTTTGGATTTAGGGATCTCAACATACTCAAAAATATTTCGTTAGGAAACAGATTCACCAAACATTAAATTTTGATGTGATCTGATTCGCCGAGAAGTAAATCTGCCTGTTTTCACTGAAATAATATCACTGGTAAGCTCGGGAAATATTCTTATTCTTAACTCGATAAAAGATAAATGTAAAATAGTCTTTATTCTTCAGCAAGATAGATCACTTCCGTATTGCAAAACCGTTCTTCTAAAGTCCTTAAATGTTAAATTACTAAACAGTTAGATTGCATATCCTCTCAAAATCGCAGACTTCTTACGCGTGATTATTCACCTGGGTCAAGACCAAAGTTTATTCGTAAAAATTAAAAATCTGTCTCATCTGAGAGAAAGAATGAGATATGCAGTCTCCACTGTGACAAGGGAAATGTACATCTTGTGGGTGGAAATAGACCATCACGTGCACATCTGTAGAGCAGCAAATGGTGGCCAAATTGAAGTGAAATGAATCTGGTGGCCAACAGTTATGTATGAAAATCTGTTTAATTTTATGAGTTTAACAAAATAAATTATTTCTTTTTGTAACTATTTTATTTTTTTTTAGTAACTAGCTAACATCCCTCGTTTTGCTACGGGTGGTTTTCTGCGCTTGCTTACCCTTCCCTTCGTGGTTCTCCCTAAACCATCACACCATTATGAAAGCTCCGCCTGCGGGCGTTCTCCTATATAATAAAGGCTTATAGTCTGGAAACCCCCGTAAGTCTACTTTGTAAGCATGAAAAGTAGTGCAATAACGCCATAGTTAGTAGAAATTACATTAAATATTTCACAATGACAACCATTAGTCAACGCTTTAGTGTCATGTTTGTGTGTCAAAGTCTATATATTAAAACAATCTGGTAATTTAGTTCACTTACTTTCTGAACTTATTACTTAACCGATTTTGATGAAATGTTTTTTATTCAAAAGATAATTTTGATTTTCAAGTCGTAATCAAGCTAGATTTTTGAAATTCTCGTAGGTTTTTTCCTACACGACGTCAAAGCTGCAATGTTATTCTTATCGAAATTAATTTTAATTGACCATTTGGTGACATTAACAAATGTTAAATGGTCCAAATAATTTGTTTGGTTAAACATAGAGAGCAGCAGAGTAAAATATCAAGTTAATTATAAAAGAGCGAATACATGTCTGTCTGTGTGTATATTATAATCAGACGTTAAATAAAATGAAAACATTTGAAATAGGCTTAGTAATAACATTGGCTGTTTATAATTATTATAATATAAATAGAGTGCAAATCAAGTGCAGTGAGTGAGCTACTGTAAATGAATTTAAATAGAATGATTTAACTTAATACAGTTTAATTACTGATATTTTATGTAAAAATTGAAGTAATATTTGAGAGCAGCTAGAGACAGGATTGGCGAGCAAAGCGTGCATGGGTGTCCCCTAGTAAATTATTAAAATAAATTAAAGCTAATGTTACTATTATAGGAAAAAAAATAACACGTTAAAGGATTGTTTCTAACCCTTAAGGATGGGATTTCGAGGAATACTTGTTTAGTGGGCCTCTTTGATACAAATGTTAACCTCTAAATTTAATCTAAATCCATTCGGTGATTAGGGAGAATTTCTGATAAGTAAGTACATAATTTTGTTTATTTACCATATTAAGAATAATCCCCATAAATATTATATGAAAGCGCGTGGCATAAAATAAACATAATACCTTTTTCTTTTCGTTAGTTTCAATTGAATATGGTTTCCTATTACAAGTCAATATTTATAAGTTTATGCTATAAATTCGAAGATATTTAAACGATGGGATTTCTTTTATTTGCTTACAGATATAATTATGGATAACTAATTATCTCTGTCAATAGATTGGCAGATAATGAGGTTGGTTCAATCCCCCATTCCCCCGTTCCCAATCAGAATAAAACAAAGTTGAAAAGGGATCACTTGGTTAACTCTGGCTATTCATTTCTCGTTATGTTTTACATAGAGATACTTTCTTTTTTTTTTTTTTTTTTTTTTTTAAGAACAAAATTTTCAATTTATCAATCGTTCTGAATTTTTTTTTTTAATAATAATAATGTGTTTATTCCCAAAAGCATACAATATGTTTACATACATTAATTAGGAATAATAGCCACCTTATAATCCAGTAATTGGTGGCTATATTTATAAAAAAAATATTATAAATAACTATAAATTAAAGAAAGTACATTGTCCAGTCTTCTTTGATGACTACTGAAAAAGTTGGCTGCTGTGGCGTGAAGCAAAAATAAAAGAAGGTCTAAACTATACATAAAATTAACTTAATATGGAAAATAAAAATTCAACACTATTTACATTAGTCAACCATTTTTTAAGCTGTTTGGAAAATGAAAAAAATACTATTAGCTATTTTAATGTCAACAGGAAAAAGGTTAACAAATTTCGAGCCTAAATATAGAAATATTTTTGAAAAAAATGATTTATTTATTTTTGGCTTTATGAAGAAGTGATTTACTGCATTTCTTGTTTGATAGAATAAATTTTCTGTTCCCTGGTTGCCACTCCTCTTGTAAAAGGCCCTAAGTACCTTAAAGATAACAAGATTTTTCACCGTTAAGATGTTTAATTGTTTGAATAACTGTCTGTATGATCTCTCTGATTTTTAAAGCAAATAATACGTATGAAATATTTTTGGGTTATAATCAATTTATTTAACAAGTTATTGTATGCCGCACCCCAAAATTCAATCCCATATTCAAGTCGCGAATGTACCAAAGCAAAATATAATGTTCTTAGTAAGTTAGAATCACATAAATTTCTTAAAAAGTAAAATGATCTGATTGACCTTCGTAAGTCCATATGTAAAGCATTTATTTGCAATTGCATTTAATTGCATCTAGCACACTGTTGACTGTTTATCTAATCATATCAAAACATATGTGTATCGCTTGGATTTACATCAAACGATTTCTACATAGATATACAAGATAAACGATTAGTATGAAGAATTGCCAAGCAAGGAATCCATAATTCATTGTTTATACTGTGTATTAACATTTCTATTACTGTGCATTTAGTATTAATACGTTCTCTTTCTGTTTGATAGGTATTTGTTGGTGATGGATGCTAAAATTCAGCTATATTTAGGTGATTTTTTCTTCATAAAAAATAGTTATAAATGTAGGCTAAAAATAAATGCGGCTCTAGTGGCGCAGTGCTGTAACCCAGCTACTTGGGGAAAAAGTGTTGAGGATATTGTAGGCGATAGGTTCTACGCTCGTCTGCATCGACAATACATGACGTTCGCTCAATGATTGTCATTGACGTGGACACTACTAGAGATGGTGTGTCCATGTTGGGTGGTAGTCAGTGTCCGGATGTTCTGTAGGGGAGAGAACTGAATTTATGACTTGTCAATTACCTGAAAATCAAGCCAATATTACGTGGTTGGGATTCACTTTATATCTGTAGGTCCCTTAGTTACCCTGGTTATTTTTCTATTAATATATGACTCTTTCTAAGGAACAGTCGGTCTCAGTCAGTAACAATGACTACACTTGTTCATCTGCACTCATCACACTCATTCACCCCATATATATACGATTGGCGTCTTAATAATGAATAATTATGAATAGTGAATAGTAAGGCGGCTGATACGGACGGATTTTCAGACCTGTCGAAACGTTGTATTCGTCTCTCGAACACTCGGCAATTTTACAAACAAATTTCTTCTTAATCAGCATATTACATGTTGGTATGAATGAAAACAAGTGACCTTCACTCAATAAAATGTTATCAAATCTGACAAACATATTCAGATATTACGATGACAGATTTCGGCAAACCACGTTTACAATCATCAGAATTGGACATAATAATCCTTTTGTAAATCCCTCTGGTCTGAGGATGGATAATGTGCTTTAGAGAAATCGACCACCGTAATTTGTACTTTTTCTGCTCACAGAGTAAAAATTTTCGATTGTGTGACATTTATTTGTTTTTATCTCATATTAATTAAAATTAATAGAATTAAATTGAAATAAATAATACTCAATAGTGTTTATTTTTTTAACATTTCACAGACATAAGTAAAACATTACAGTAACCTAGAGTATGATAAATACGTGTCAAACAACAACCCGTGGAGGCAAGCCTCCCTCCCCCGGCCCCCACTCTCACCTAGACAGAACCTCCCTGATAGTGCCTTGATACCGGGTTTGACATGGAAGCAATGTTATTACTTCTGTGGCTGATAGCTATATTTGGCTGATGTCCATTTTTTATAGCTATTTAGGCTGTATTGGCTGATAGATAATTTTGGCTGATAACTATTTTTTTGCTGTTCAGAATAGTAATAGGAAAAGCTGAAAAAGGAATATTAGAAGTGAACTTAGATGCTTTGAAAAGGGACATTAAATATGTTTTTGGTAAGTCACAATATTTTTCTTACCCTTAACACAATTTACCCACAAAATTGTATTTAGCTCGTTTCCACTTTGATTCTTAAACAAACTCAAATTTATTTCCAATCTACCTAACATTTTACAACAAAAATGTGTATTCATACTTTTTTTATTATTTTTCAGATTTTTTTAACTGTTTCGGAAAATTAGCTATTTCAATTTTTCCCTAAATTAATTGTTGAACCATGCAAACATAAAACTGACAGAGTTATATGTTTATTTTCCATCGTTTATGATGCACAGTCATATGATACTAAATATTCATCAATCGATGCAAATATTGTGAAACAGTAAAATAAAAGCATGTATAGTATATACAATATTCACTATATACTCAAGGTCTTCAATCATTAAAACACAATCACGATAAATAAAACAGGAAATCTAATAACCTATATTATGTAATATTTAAAACAAATAAATTAAACAACAATAACAGTTCAGACCTACGAAATACGAGGCATATTGAATGAATATTAATTTTTATAAATATTTAATTTATTTGAACCCTGTTTAAACAATAGTAATTTTACTTGTTAGTTTATATATAAATGCAATTTTTCTTTCTAAAACGTTTATAATTATTATATTTCTAACATTTTGCAAAACGTGTTTCATTCACAAATCAACAACACATGACTTTTGATGACATTTAAGATTCTAAAGTCAAGAATTACCCCCCTAACCTATCCTATCTACGATAATAGAGCTCGTACCTACTTAATAGCCTAAACTGAGTACAGCAAACATAAACGTTTATCCAGGTCTCCTAAAGTGTTTGTATGTTTATTGTAATCACTATATCGAGTAATAAACAATTTAAAGTTACAACAGATCCAAACTAATATAAAGATATAAATACTCTGTACATTATTTATAAATTAATTTATATCAAATATAAAGATTCTACGTTAATTTTGCTCTTTTACCACCACTGGCCTTCTGCGTTTACTTGAGCCCAATAGAGATTTTACCACCAAACATTACAAAAAGGAGAAAACTTTTTTAATGTACGCTGTGGTCTCAAGTTTCCACCCACACAATCAAATTGTTTTGGATATTACACTACGCACAATGTTTTGTTAGTTTATGATACATTCAAGCAAAACATTTTTTTATATCTCTCTACCTATCTAACTTAGATCATATAAATTAAATTACTGATATTGATCAACTGTTATTTTAAATAAGACGTAGCGTTGTTATTCTCTATCATAGGATAAAATGCCAAATATATATATATATTAAGTTGGTTTAATTTTTGAGAGCTATAGAACATTTTTAAGTGACAAATATGATATAAGACTTATTTTTGTGGCAATGATTGGAATCTAATAGAATTAAGACAACCCAAGTTTCTACTTATGGCATTGTATTATATTTTTAACCCATAATCTCCCTTTTCAAAATGTGTGTTGAGCTCAAACAAAGTTCTTTTCGACAATAGAAAAACTATTATCAAAATTTTAATTTTGACTGTAATTTCAAATTAAAGTGTTAGAAAAAAAGATCAAAATATTAAGACAGTAAACACTTTTTTTAGGAAATATATTTTGTTTAATATAAGTTGCTATTTCTGATAATGATCATTAACTAATATACCAAAAAAGATCAATCTTGATATAAAAGTAAGGTTTATTTGATTTTTCATAATGTAGTTAAATTACGCAAGTTCACAAATAAAATTAGAGCCTGGTGTTGGACTTGTTTAACATATTTTTTAGGAATTTAATGGGTTAACACCTTTAATATAATAAACTTTTCAGTAAATTATTGTACATTTATTATAGTATATTAATTATCTTTAATATAATAAATTATTGTAATTCATTCCATCAAATTATGTATTGCAAATTTAACATCAACTGGAAATATCGTTACTCGTTACAGTAGTGATTTTAAATTGCCAAAAGTTAATAAAACTATAATGAAACATGCATTGCAATATCTACGGCCAAAAATTGTCCAACAGTCTTCAAGCCAGTATAAGGCAATAAATTCACTCAGAATATTTTGCAAATAGTTATATTATTTTTCTTAACTGATTTATTTAATTATGTTCATATTTATTGTTTACATTATTTTCGTTATTCTCTTATCACTTTTTTATTTCCAAGCATTTCCCAAAATTTTCAGGTTATAATTACAATAGTTTTCTTTTGTGAAAACATTGTTTTTTTTTAGTTTTTGTGTGTGTGTTTTTTTTTTTTTTTTTTTATATATATATATATATATATAAAGCTGAGAGATGTGTAATTGTTATACTCAAGATGTTTAGTTTCTTTTATGTATTCATATTTTTATTTTTAACTGGTTACACTACTTGTAATAGTGATCAGTTAATTGCCTAGTTTTTGTTTGTTTGTATTATTGGTTTTGCTTATTATTGGGGAAATAAATAATTTATTCATATTTTACATAAAGTCATTTTTATATCATTTACGTACATTTATATTTCCATAATCTCGTTTGTAACTAAAGATGACTTCTTTGAGTTAAATGTACAGTGTACAATACTAAGAAAATAAATGAAATATTTAAAGGTAGTATTTATTATATTATTCTAGTACACTGTTTTTGGAGGCTTTAATTTACTACAAACACCTTAATTTATTACACAACCATTGAAAGTACTGCTTCCATAATAAGTCTTTAAATTATTGTATGTGTCAACACAAAGGATGCATGGCTTAAGATAGTGTTGAGAATGTGCTAAATATAAAATAAATATTATTTTTCCCTAAAGATCATCATAACACTCACTAAAGATAAAACACAAAACAAAAATTGGCAATACTGACTTCATTATTGAATTCTAAATAAAGAAAGACGAATGAGGCCAATAACAGTGACGGCCACCAATATTAATCGATGCAGGAACAAAACTCCCTCACATGTACATTTCTCAATTTGAATAACTCATTGGCTAGTAGTACTGAGTAAATAAACTCTCTCTCAGGTGAGTTATAAAACTTTATGATTAACTTTCTCACTTATGAAAATATATATTTTGTTTATGAAGAGAATAAGATAAATGTGAAATAATTAAAAAATATAGAAACGTGTGATGCAAAAAGAGTCAACAAATTTTCAATGTGGAAGTAAAATAAAAGAAAATTTTCTCATCATATAAATAAAATCCAACATATGTGTCACACGTACTTATATTTTGTTCCGAATATTTATTTAGTTTCTAAATTTGTCTCCGATGATTGTAAAAACTTCCACCACCATAAACTTTAGTGAATACACATTTAAATGTTATTACACTAAAACTCTATTTAATATATGTTATATTTCATTATGTAAGCTCCATTTGTAAACTCCTTGCTGTTGTTAGAGTTATAATTTATCTATTTTTAATACTCAATTTTAAAAACATTACAAAGGCACTAGTAAGTAAACATTTGACTGTTATAATGGTAATTTTAAAGTTTTCCTTTTTACTTCATCGACAAACATTTGATATACATTAAATGTTGGTTTCGTAAAATCTTACTTTGTTGTAAACTTTGCTCAGGACATGTGCAGACTTTTGAAACAGCTGATACGACGTGAATGCTGTTATTGATGTTACTATAAATTCCTATAAGGGCAAAAGGCTGCGTTGTACAGTCTGTAGTAACACCGGACTTGCAATTTACAAATGTAATCTAAACTGGCCTTGTATTGTTGAACAATTGCTGACAAAACTGCTGAACAAAGTTATATTGATTAAAAATTCACATATTTTCAAAATTGTATCACATTCTGTCACGATTTTTTAGATTGTAAATGAATTAAACTCACCCAGGATTGAAGGATTGGAAATCCCAGGACCTTGGAAACACGTAAGCTCCACTGTCCACTGGGGATCACAATCGAGGTTCGAACCCGCGACTCACGGCAAGGTCAACGGCTGGGAGGGACGAGAGAGACTTTGGCGGGGACGCCTCAAGATATGAGAAGAACAGAAGTGTCCAGGACGAAGTTACTAGCAGGGTACAGTCCTGGGCCCTACCACTGAGTGATGGCTGCGCGGGCCTCGGTACATCCCCGGTAGTCAAGGGGGTGGTCGCGAGAGTGCAGTGTGAACAGCCTCGAGCTAGCACCACCAGATGGCAGGCTAATGCAGTAGCGCTATATTGATTGGTGAAATGGTTCAACCACCTTTCGTTGGATGGCAGCTCTTAGTTGATCAGAGCATTTTGAAATTTCCAAAGTATTAATTAGAAAATAAGAATAATAGACTACCCTGTCGACCGTTCGTATACGAAGTTTTATTATTTTATTTTTAAGGCTAATTGGACTTGACCGGTATTTTAATATAAATACATGATCTAAGCCCTTGAATTGTAAAGATGGCGAATGAAAGAATAACCTATTAAAAGTCTTTAAAAAACGTCATATTTGCCAACTAATCAAATTTGTACGGGCTTAAATGTTAAATTATACAAAATACTACATAAATAATGTTTAAAATAATACCAAAATGTTGAAGCTTTTTTGTTCATTCTACCACCCTCTCTCTATTATATTTCTATCATTTTATCGCACACCTTGTTGATCTGTAGTAGACGTGGGAGTTATCCTAACTTTGTCCCTGATGAAAAAATCTACATTTCAACTCTAAGAAAGCCATATCAAAGAGTACTATACACCAGTGCAGAAATATATATCCTTCATAAAGATAAAATAAAATTTTCAAAAAGGGCTGAGAAATAAATCTATAAAATAACAATATTTGGTTGTTCCTACCCACCTTCTAAAAATTTTGACATGACATTTTATTCATTCTACGTACATAATACTTCCAATTAGAGTCATAAATTTTCTACGAAATCATACGATTCATAGTATCAAGAAACGTGATATTCGAGAGAGGGGAAGTGAAGTATCGTATAGTGAGGAAATAAGAGGGGAAGGGAAAGTGAATTGTTATGTTGTTTTCAATTCAATCAATTATGTTAACTGTTTACATTTACGTCTGTCCACATGATGACCGTGCATCAAATTTTCATCATACAATTTATGAACAAAGCTAATATGATCCTATTTTTATAATAAAGTACCATCAAACTGCAATAATAAACTAAAATAGTACAAATTGTAATTAGGTACGATTCTTTGCTATCCCTATTAAACTGATTCAGTTTCTTATTTGGTTTTTAAATTAAACATCTATATTGATTTATAAAACTATTCACATCTCAAAGTATATTTCAATAGATTAATACCACAAAACAGTTTTGTTTGTGGTCATTGGTTGTGGTCGAATGATGGAAAATGAGGTAATATAAAGGGTGTTTTGAAACAGTTGAGTAGAAACACCGACTTAACGTCATCCCAAGTATGAGTGAAGGAACAAGTATGAGCCGAGTGCCAACTCGAATTTCTTCGGCCAGGGTCGGTTTTAGGTAACCCTACCAAGTCAAGTGACCAAAATAAAGAGCTGTTATTGACTAAAATAACCAATATGGCTGCCATGTAGCCTTAATAATTATAATAATTAATTTTTGTGTTTCTAACTGTACAAAATCACTTTATCAAGAATAATTAATAATATTATTAATAATTATAACAGTATAGGAATTTTGAATATAATTTTGTATTTATAATGAGAGAAAAAAAAGAAAATAAATATGAAGGTGAGTAGTAGGAATATGGGGATTCTTCATATCTTTATGATTATAATAGTATAAGACAATGATGATTATACACACGCGTGTGCGTGTGCGTGTGTGTGTGTGTGTGTGTGTGTGTGTGTGTGTGTGTGTGTGTGTGTGTGTGTGTGTGTGTGTGTGTGTGTGTGTGCGCGTGTGCGTGTGCGTGTGCGTGTGCGTGCGCGTGCGTGTGCGTGCGCGTGCGTGTGCGTGTGCGTGCGTGTGTGTGTGTGTGTGTGTGTGTGTGTGTGTGTGTGTGTGTGTGTGTGTGTGTGTGTGTGTGTGTGTGTGTGTGTGTGTGTGTGTGTGTGTGTGTGTGTGTGTGTGTGTGTGTGTGTGTGTGTGTGTGTGTGTGTGTGTGTGTGTGTGTGTGTGTGTGTGTGTGTGTGTGTGTGTGTGTGTGTGTGTGTGTGTGTGTGTGTGTTTTCCTAGAAAATCTCACACCCTGGACTTATAGAGTTTAGGCCAGCCATATAGTATACAATTCACACACATACAAATACACGTAGCATATGAGGGCCCGGACTCACAGAAATAGGTCTTACATTATGTCTGCCTGTATGGTGCGATGACCACCTGAGGGCTTATGTGTTTTATGGCTGCCTTGGATAACGGTCGGGTGATTTTTTATTGAATTTGGGCCACCTTCACCTCAATGGAACGGTATTCCACAAAGGTTTACAGAATTTAAACCAGCCATAGAACACACACAGAGCTAGGAACACCTACTTCTATCTAACTTTTTATAGTAAAATTGTGCATTCACTGAGGTGCACTCACCATTTACCATGTTGTGGAAGACAACAAGGTAAAAATACATAATCAAATGGAACTTTCCAAGACTCTTCGAGCTCTTGAACGTTTCTGTGAAATATAGAAAGAAATGACTTTTTCTTCAACCCTTTGGTATAAACTATATCAAAGGTTTTGGGCAAACTCCGAACATTGTTTGGCAGTAGATCACTGAGTTTCCTCTTTTTCTTCATATCAAAGTTCACAATGGACAATTTTGATCTCTTCATCTTGATGTCTTGACTCAAACTAAGAGTTTCACACAAGTTCCTTTTTCTTTATCTATGTATTGTGTGTGCAATCAAAGCTGAGCCATTTTACTAGCAATTTGTCACCCTTATTTCTCAACACCTTCTCCAACAAGTATATGTCTCTATGTTTAGCTTTCTTGAGTTCTTTCCATAAAAACTTCCTTTAAGTACGTTGTTACGGTAGTCTTTTATATGATATGTAGTTGGAATAGTAGGCAGCACTAAGTGTATAGTAAAGATTTCATTTGTCTAGTTGGTTAGGTATCCCTTATCAAACACTTTTTTATACTTGCTTATCCTTACTTTGTCACCCACTTTGAACTAAACTTTTCTATCCACACTAGTGTAGTTTTGTATATTTTTAATTAATGTTAACTCTTACAACATCTTTGTTCTTCCTTTTGCTCGCTTCGATAGGTGTCATGCCGATGGTTCTGTGTTTTCTCGTGTGACCTCTTACAAAAGTCCGGTTAGTATCTTTATCCATTGGTAGTTGCCCAGCTTTGTGAATTTCCTCCACATCAAATATTTGAGACTAAGATTAAACCTCTCTACTATGGCTCCATTCTTCTCACTAAATACAGAATATTGGTTAGTATTATGTTTCTTCATCAGCCTTGCAAATACTGCGTTGTAAAACTCCTAACCCATGTCTGTTTGTAGATGATACATCGATTTGCTATCCACAATCGGAGAAATGGCCTTAATAATTTCCTGTCCATACCTATCCTTCAAAGGTATTTCGTAAGTGTAAAAACTTGTATTTGCACTTTGTAAAACAGTTTATCATTGTCAGAATATACTTGTAGCCTTTGTTAAACTTGTAATATGGAATAATTTCCACCAAGTCAGCCTGCCACAGATCATCTATTCCCATCACCTCCACAGGTCGAGTGCGATATCTTTTTCGTGCTGTTGCTTTAGTGATGGTTTCTCTATAACACTCATGATAGAATGACAAACGTTGGGGTAAAACTAACTATTTATTGGATTTTACGGAATTCCACAGCCCCTCCCCAATGTGGAAGGTGGTGGCAGACCCTGTTTTTCTATCTTCAGTATCTTATAATCCCTTCTTCTCTGCTTTTAGTGCAGACACGACAGTCAGATCAATCATATCATCTTGGGGTCTAGCATAGTGTCCTTAAGGCAAGGTTTTATATCATCCATCATGATGTATCTTTTATCATCTTGAGATGAGAGAACGACTTTGTTTGTTGGGCGATTACTATCACATGTTTTGTGCTGTGATATATTCGAAGGATTTTTTTGTAATCTAGATATATTTTTCTAAACAATATTTATAGTCTTCGAATGTAATCTCGTCTTTAATAATGGACTTTTTCGTTCCTTTAGCTTTTTTAATAACTCCATCATCACCATATTTCTTTTTCTCCGATCTACTTGAGTACATTTTTGCTCTCAGTCCTATATGTTCATACATCACTCTTCCGGAAAGTTCATATTTTATTTTTCCAAGTGGATTTTTATTTATCCATAGCATCCTGTACCGGTTGGGTTCCGGATAATCACTCGTGTCGAAGAGATGAATCATATTCTCTATGTCACTGTACATATGTTTAGTTTCTACTAGGTATGCCAGGGAGTTTGTATCCGTATATTGGAGGTTGGCTTTATTGCCATACCTACTTTTAATGACATCGTAGTGGAATTTGTACATCAGCGTTTTGGATACGTCCAGAATGCATCGTATGGATTTCGAATGTTCTCCATCGTCTTGCAAAATACATTGTTATTCATCAATTTGAATAACTCTTTCTCAAAGTCATTGGTTGTTTTTATTCGCATGTCAGTGTTCAAATCAATATAACTCTTAAGCCAATCTCTCTGGGAAAAATGTATAGCTTTGTGAATCAGGGTGGTGAGTATCTTTATATTTTTCAAACCTGGTGGGCTCGCAGTTCTGGAACAGGAGGTAAATCTGCATGAAAATAATGGAAGTGTTGTGGGTATTCCAGGTCTACTTCCAGTATGTAGCCTGCTGCAGCATCATCAGGTATAGTTGTTACATCCAGAGTTAGCATCTTGCACCCATTTAAAGTCTTTATAGGGCATAGGCTGACTCATGGCCCATCCACATAAATTGTTCTCGTCTAGCTGTATGAGGTAAGGGGAAGGTTTTTTTAGAATCATATTCCTCCATGTAGGGGTTATTAGCTTTCGCACGACAGTTGGAACACTGAGCGACACCTCCACGTATTCCATTCCCAATCATCAGTGTCATGTTGTAGTTCAAGTTGTATCCCACTAGTTTTTAACATAGCACTCTATACCAAGCCGGGTGCTGTATAGTACCAGGCTTGTACCAGGCGGGGTAAAGCTGGTACGTCTCCATACATTCGTGTCTTTGGTTTACCATCACATCTGCTAGTATCAAGACATCATACCGGTTGCATACTAGTGTATATTATTCCATACTACGTATGGCAAAAGTGTTCCATACTTTAATCGCATGCTGATAATCTTCATCTGTTATTTCAGCTTTGTTCAGTTTGTTGTAAAATTGTTCTTACATTGGCTTGTATTTCTCCAAATTATCCATGAAGTCATAGGTGTATACTCCTTTCCTCAATACCAGGTGCAACTATTCACCCGAGTAGAACTTTGATGTATGTATGAATTGTGAGACAGATAAATTCTTTACGTGGCTCTCAAGGCTACCAGACATAAATCGGAGGGAATCTAAAAGTCCCAATTGCACTCCTTCATAGACTTGAATAGTATATGAAATATATCTCTCTTCATTGTTAGGAATTACCTTAATCGTCTCGTTGTTGAGACCAAACATTTTGATAAATAAATGCGTGTCTTAGCCACTGAGATTGTGTATAAAAACCTGAATAAATTTGAGCTTCTTATAGTTGAGATTGCATCGGTTATAATCCATCCCTCTGAACTGTCCAGTCACATGATCATGATCTCTAACCTTTTTATCTTCATCTTCTTCGAATGGCTTTCCATAAATATGATAGAATTGAGCTTTGTCGATGAATTTTTGGTCCTCTTCGCTGAGATGCATTGGTTTAGCTGCTACTTTTGAGTACAATTGGTTAATCTTCTCTGATTCAAGGATGATGTTCTCCACAAATACTTGAGCTGCATCAGTTCCAAAGTAGCTTATTGGTAGCTGGTAATCACCGCCGGTGTTCATGATAAAAAAATCAATACTGACTGCTTCATATTTTGGTATTTCTCGGTGTATTTTCTCATTGGTCCGTAGTGAGTATCTTTATCAATGTCATCAGTATTTTGTTGTATCGCTGTAAGTTTGCATTCCAAATCTACATTAGTGGCAAACGGAATTCTCAATGATTTATTACAATCTTCAAACTTGATTGTCTCTCCTTTAACATCCTTGATTTTTTTCATCTTTAACATAAAGAAAATTGACATGTTCTTCTTTTTCATTGTCCATGGTCAGTAGTGGCTATATTATGACCTTCTTGTCATAGGCATATGCATTGATACTAATGCCTGACCTTTTCTCGAATAGTTTTACATGATCGAGGCTTGTGGGAAATGTTATTCCTTGAAGATAATTATCACGCGGCTATCTTGGCGTGGTTTAGAGCGAGAGTTTCTAGAAGCTTTTACGTGGTTTTTTGAAGATGATCAAACTGTAACAAAGAACCAAATGTGTTGTAGTTTGTATAACTAAATTACCTATATTGTTTTGTTCGTAAATATAGAATATATCTCAAACATGCAGATAAGTAAGTGATACTCTCAAATATCTACTAATTATATTTTATTTTCTTATTAATTGTTAAAAGTTAGTAAAATTATAAAGTAAAACTTTTATATAAAAGGTAGTTAAAAAATTAATATTATTTATAGATTTGTCGTAATACTAGCAAACTTTTACTACTTATGTTTGTTGTCTTTATAATAATTGTAAAAAGTTAGCAAAATTATAAAGTATAACTGTAGTATTTAAATTGAATTTTTGTTTAAACCTAATGTTATTGATTTGACTGTCGTGGGAACAGTAAACTTCTACAACTTACATTTTCCCTTATTAATTAATAAAGTTCTAAATTTAACAAAATTGTAAAGTATAACTGTAAACTAGGAAAGGTATCCATCCCTAAGCCGACTCCTATTGCACCAAAGCTTATCGGGGATCGTGCGGCTAGCTGGTCCTCACCCGGATATCCACTGCCCAGTCGAAGTGGGCTGAAGGTGCGACGAAACACTCCACAGGAAGTGTGCACTACACCACGAGTGGTAGACTTTAAGGTCTAGAAGGTGGCAGGTACGCAACCAGGCAGGCCGACGGTCGCAGTAGTACTGAACTGGCATCGTCTAGTCCCTGTAACGGCTAGATCCGAAGTAAAACGAGGTGTAACGAGGCTCTCCGAGGATGCCCGACCCGCGGTAGGCGACCGTGGTCACGTTGTGGGGTCAGCATTCCTTCACTCGGTTCAACGCCCGGCCAAGTATGAGTTCGGTTGTCTTAACGCCAAGTGTGCATCAGAGTATCATTGGTAACGTCTGCACTCTCTCCACTTCCACTCATTCATTCTTTATTACAATAGACTGTTATATTTATATATATATATTCTTATTTTGTTATTTAGTAGTTATGTCGTTATAATAAAGTAATTATGGACACTGACTAACGCACTAAAGATTTTTTTTTGCTACGACAGTTAATTTGTATTATTAGAATACAAAATTAAATATACAACTATTTTTTTAAGTCTATATGACAGCCATATTTGATATTTTAGCCAATTATAGTTCTTTATTTTGGTCACGTGACTTGGTGGAGGTACCCAAAACCGAACCTAGCCGAAGAAATCCGAACCGACACTCGGTTCATACTTGGGATGACGTTAAGTCGGTGTTTCTACACTACTGGAAACTCTTTAGCCAAACGTTGGGTTTTAGTTCTAAACATGAAAACAAATAATGTCATATAACAGTTCGGCAGTCTCATTTTATTAACAATCTGTCCATATTTTTTTGATTATTATAGAAAAATTAATATCTCAGTAACAATAAATGCCACAGGTTTCAAATTGTTCATACTTAATAAGGCTGATAGTAACTAAACGTGCAATGATTTCCAATATTTTTTGTTCGACTGTTTGGAAATAACTTAGGATAGGAAAATTAATGGCTGTTTCTTGTCTATTTTTTTAAACGTAAGCTATTTTCAAACGGTTCAACACAAAATCATTGCACGTTTAGGAGCTATCAGCTTTACTAAGTAGGACAAATTTTAATTCATTGGTAATTATGGTTCATGAGTTATTAATTTTTCACAAACATATGGACAGATTGTTAACGAAGCTATATAGACCATACTGTTATATAACATTTTTTGATTGTTTTCATGTCCAGAACTAAATCCCAAGGTTTGGTTAAAGAGTTCCCAAACACCCTGTATTGTCAATGCACATATGTAAACAATGTTTCATCAACATTACGATCAATAATAGTCGGTAATATCAAATCAAAACAACTCTACCGTATTATTATTACCTTTAGGGTTAAATATTGTAAGGATTATTTATCCCAGACACTGCTGCGGCACCGTTAAGTGATGTTATAGCCTACATGTAAGCCTAATTGATTGCGCTTTGTCTACGCCGACACCTCCACCGATCAAATGTCTTGTTTAGCTTGTACTACAAATATATGTAACAAGGCCAAAAGTGTGTTCATGTATGTATGTTTGCCTTGTATATAATTTAATAATCATTTTAATATATCGTTGTGTTTAGTGAAAGTGCTATGATATGTAACTAAGATGTCCTGTATTAAGGATTAGTGTTTATTGTGAGATATTCGTTAGATTCCTAACATAACATTGAGAACTGCTTCCATTCGTGACGTTATGTCCTGTATTACATAACTCAAAATCTAAATATGCACCCACTCTCCTACCGTACACTAGACTTAACAGCACACCCACCTTCCTGAAGTACTAGACTTGTATACCCACCCACTCTCCTTAAGTACAATAGGCTTGACAATTGACAATTTGCACACTATCTTGAACCAAACTAGACTTGACAACACACCCACTCTCTTGAAGTAAACAAGACTTGATAACACGCCCACTTTCCTGAAGTAAGCTAGACTTAACAATACGCCCATTCTTCTGAAGTACACTAGACACCTAGTCTCTTGGCGTAAACTAGACTTGACAACACACTCTCTCTCCTTAAGTACAATAGACTTGACAATTGACAATTTGCACACTATCTTGAACCAAACTAGACTTGACAACACACCCACTCTCTTGAAGTAAACTATACTTGATAACACGCCCACTTTCCTGAAGTAAACTAGACTTGAAAACACATCTACTCTCCTGAAGTAAACTAGATTTAACAATACACCCATTCTTCTGAAGTACACTAGACACCTAGTCTCTTGGAGTAAACTAGACTTGACAACACACCCACTTGCATGAAGTAAACTAGACTTGATAACACGTCCACTTTCCTGAAGTAAACTAGACTTGTAAACACATCTACTCTCCTGAAGTAAATTAGACTTAACAATACACCCATTCTTCTGAAGTACACTAGACACCTAGTCTCTTGGAGTAAACTAGACTTGAGAACACGCCCACTCTCTTGAAGTATACTAGACTTGATAACACGCCCACTTTCCTGAAGTAAACTAGACTTGAAAACACATCTACTCTCCTGAAGTAAACTAGACTTGAACAACATACTCACTCAGGTGAAGTAAACCAGACTTGACAGCATACTCACTCTCTTGAAGTAAACTAGACTTGACAACATACCTACTCTTTTGAAGTAAACTAGACTTGTCAACACACCCACTCTCCTGGAGTAAACTAGACTTGACAACACACCCACTCCCCTGAAGTAAAGTAGACTTAACAACACACCCTTTCTCTGAGTAAACTAGACTTGAAGTAAACTGGGATGTTGGCAACACACCCACTCTCCTTAAGTAAACTAGACTGGACAACACACCCACTCTCCTGAAGTAAAATAGACTTGACAACACACCCACTCTCCTGAAGTACATAGACTTGATAACCCATCCCACTCTCCTGAAGTACATAAGACTTGACAACCCATCCACCATTCTGAAGTACATAGGACGTGAAAACCCACCCACTTTCTTGAAGTACAATAGACAACCCATCCGCTCTCCTGAAGTACATCAGACGTGATAACCCACCCACCCTCCTTAAGTACATAAGAATTGACAACCCACCCACCCTTCTGAAGTACATAAGACTTGACAACCCACCCACTCTCCTGAAGTTCACTCACCCACTCCCCTTAAGTACACTAGACTTGACAACCCACCCACTCTCCTATAGTACACTTCACTTGAGATCAGTTATTTAGCTTTTAAATAACTTTGCAAAGAATTACACGAAAGGTTATCGGACAGCAAAAATTAATAATGCGTTCTTAGAAGTTTTTTAATTTAAGGAAGTTACAAATTACGTTAAAATAAGTATGTATATTTATGTTAGTAACCACAAATGCTATAAGACATTCACATAACCACAAAAGGAAACTACCGCACTTAAACGTGGCTGCAACTGTTGAAAACTGGGTTATTCAAAGTCTAAGTTTCGCCTAATACCTTTGATGAAAGCCATTTAGCTGACACAACTTCTCAGATAAGACATTAAGCCGTAATATGTCGGAGATTGCGAGAGTAAATTACAGGTTGCCGATTCAATATTTGGGAAAAGTTTTCCAAGTCATATTTTAATATTTAATCTTAAAGCATTTAAATTTATTCAAGTTACATCAACTCAAACAATAGTTCTGTTTTTCGATTTTAAAATAAAATAATGTTCAAAGTAGAAGAAAAACAATTAAATTTAATAAACATTATAAAAAAAGTTTTAAATGTTCAACACATCAGAGTTAAAATCTGCTATGGCCCTAATTATTAGAAAAATATGTCTAATATAAAAAACAAATGTACCACAGTAGATAAAGAAGTGACATATTTTTTCCTTCTGTTCAGGTACTTCATTAAGCTTTTTGTGAGATTATAATGTATACCATGTTTACCTCATAATGTTATTCAGGTACTTCATATTTGTTTGTGACATTATGATATACTGCAGGGTTTACCTCATAGTAGTATTCAGGTACTTCAATATATTGTTTGTGACATTATGATGTACTACAGGTTTACATCATAGTAGTATTCAGGTACTCATTATAATATTCGTGACATTATGATAACCTACAGGTTTATACAGATTATAATGTATACCATATTTACCTCATAATATTATTCAGGTACTTCGTATTTGTTTGTGACACTATGATGTACTACAGGTTTACCTCATAGTAGATTTCAGGTACTTCATTATAATATTTGTGACATTATGATGTACTACAGGTTTACCTCATAGTAGTATTCAGGTACTTTAATAATATTTGTGACATTATGATGTACTACAGGTTTACCTCATAATAGTATTCAGGTACTTTAATAATATTTGTGACATGATGTACTACAGGTTTACCTCATAGTAGTATTCAGGTACTTCATAGTATATACTGTTTGTGACATTATGATGTACTACAGGTTTACCTCATAATAGTATTCAGGTACTTTAATAATATTTGTGACATTATGATGTACTACTGGTTTACCTCATAGTAGTATTCAGATACTTCAATATACTGTTTGTGACATTATGATGTACTACAGGTTTACCTCATAATAGTATTCAGGTACTTTAATAATATTTGTGACACTATGATGTACTACAGGTTTACCTCATAGTAGTATTCAGGTACTTCAATATACTGTTTGTGACATTATGATGTACTACAGGTTTACCTCATAATAGTATTCAGGTACTTTAATAATATTTGTGACATTATGATGTACTACAGGTTTACCTCATAGTAGTATTAAGGTACTTTAATAATATTTGTGACATTATGATATACTGCAGGTTTACCTCATAATAGTATTCAGGTACTTTAATAATATTTGTGACATTATGATGTACTACTGGTTTACATCATAATAGTATTCAGGTACTTCAAATTTGTTTGTGAGATTATGATATACTGCAGGTTTATCTTATAGTAGTATTCAGGTACTTCAATATACTGTTTGTGACATTATGATGTACTACAGGTTTACCTCATAGTAGTATTCAGGTACTTCATAGTATATACTGTTTGTGACATTATGATGTACTACAGGTTTACCTCATAATAGTATTCAGGTACTTTAATAATATTTGTGACATTATGATGTACTACTGGTTTACATCATAATAGTATTCAGGTACTTCAAATTTGTTTGTGAGATTATGATATACTGCAGGTTTATCTTATAGTAGTATTCAGGTACTTCAATATAATATTTGTGACATTATGATGTACTACAGGTTTACCTCATAGTAGTATTCAGGTACTTTAATAATATTTGTGAGATTATAATGTACTACAGGTTTACCTCATAGTAGTATTCAGGTACTTCATAGTATATACTGTTTGTGACATTATGATGTACTACAGGTTTACCTCATAATAGTATTCAGGTACTTTAATAATATTTGTGACATTATGATGTACTACTGGTTTACATCATAATAGTATTCAGGTACTTCAAATTTGTTTGTGAGATTATGATATACTGCAGGTTTATCTTATAGTAGTATTCAGGTACTTCAATATAATATTTGTGACATTATGATGTACTACAGGTTTACATCATAGTAGTATTCAGGTACTTCAATATAATATTTGTGACATTATGATGTACTACAGGTTTACCTCATAGTAGTATTCAGGTACTTTAATAATATTTGTGAGATTATAATGTACTACAGGTTTACCTCATAGTAGTATTCAGGTACTTCATAGTATATACTGTTTGTGACATTATGATGTACTACAGGTTTACCTCATAATAGTATTCAGGTACTTTAATAATATTTGTGACATTATGATGTACTACTGGTTTACATCATAATAGTATTCAGGTACTTCAAATTTGTTTGTGAGATTATGATATACTGCAGGTTTATCTTATAGTAGTATTCAGGTACTTCAATATACTGTTTGTGACATTATGATGTACTACAGGTTTACCTCATAGTAGTATTCAGGTACTTCATTATAATATTTGTGACATTATGATGTACTACAGGTTTACATCATAATAGTATTCAGGTACTTTAATAATATTTGTGAGATTATAATGTACTACAGGTTTACCTCATAATCGCATTATGGTGTACTCAATATTCCACAGGCTGTATATAAAGTAATAATTCATTTCATTGCATTTTCAAACGCAGTTATTTTCTTACCATTCAGCCTATTTAGTATTGAGGGCGTTTTGAGAGATTCTAAAGCTTAGTGCCTTTTCGGAGGACCAACTAACATCCACGTTAGTAGAGGAAACACTACAAAAGACGTTACCACGAACGATCACAGGAAGATGCGTTTTATAAGTAGAAAGTAATCAAAAGGAACCAACTGTACCTTTAGAGGAGATAGTACATATCTTGGAGAGAAGAACTGAGAAGATGAGAGGTGAGATGACCGTAGAGATGGATCCACCAGGCCTGGGATGTCGATGTTGTATAGCGGTCAGTTCGGAGCACAACACAACACTGTTTAGGGTTTACTCTGAATAAAATGCTGAGTAGATTTAGAGAAGAGAGATTGAGAAAAAAAACAATCACTGACTAATGAAACCAAAATTATACACAAAAGGGTCACGGCAATCGCGACGCGAGATCCGAGCGAACCGTTCCGCATAGCATCATGAGTTCAACTGGGGTTTTAATTTTAGGTATACGGGTGAAGCGTGTTGACGGGGTTCACACCACCGGTTACAAGGGTTAGACAATGTCACCTGATATTTGACTTTCGGCAAGTGCATGTGCATAGAGGCCAGTAATATTATTCAAATTTCAATATTGTCACAGGTGAATATGTTATGAGTATGTGAATAACAATTTATGCTTAAGAGATTATAAATACAGATAAGAGGAACAAACTATTAAATTACTTAATTAAGAATTACAAGTAACTATATGTACAATATCTAATTCTAAGTACGGAACCCAGCCAACTCTCATTGATGGGGGTTTTGCGTTCATAAAGGCTCATGTGAAGTTCGGCAAGTCCCATATATTGAGTTCTTGGCCAGACTAAAAACAAATTTACTGTCTCTAAACTATTGGTGATATTCATGTGCGTTTATGAACCAACTGTGATTGCCATGAGTTCCTCGTGGCAAGTTCTTTGTGTGTTTTACATAAAACCCATGAACCTAAAGCCATCTCTAATACAATATATTATTATATTTAATTTATTATGACTTGGTACTATGATAATATCAAAGATTTTTGTTGGTTACAGGCCTGTTTTCAGTTAGTTATTGTATGTCCAGTTAAAGTTTCTTCCCTCAACTCACATATTTGTCTACACAATGTTGTAAGTTGTTTATGACAGAAGTGGAAATTATGGTGTTGAAAGAGTACATAATAAAACAAAAAATGCATCCCTTGGACTCTACGCCTATCGCAAACTTAATAAAACAATTTCCAAAAAAGCTGAGTGTTTTTTTAAGGCCAAAAATGTTTAACCAACTGCCAAATTTCATTACAGTTGATAATAAAACCTGTAAATAATTTCTAGCTAAGTTTATGGTATGGTTACTAACCAAAGACGATGTTAACGATTTATTTTACATTATGTCATAAGCGCTAACCAAAAATGAGTTTTGTTTTTCTCTTAGATAGAAAAGAGAAATGTTTTATTTTTGCTGAACATTTTGTAGAATATAACTAGGAAATTGTAGGAATAGGAATAATATATATTACTTTTTTATATATCATTTAGTTTTACAAATAGAACAGTACAATAAAAAGTGAATGTTCTTGTTCAGTGCGATATGTAATACGTGAGTCATGTGTAGCGGGTTGTCGGTGCTGCAGTGCCGTCCAGTCCAGATATCACAGATACGTGAGTCATGTATAGCGGGTTGTCGGTGCTGCGGTGCCGTCCAGTCCAGATATCACTGATAAGTTGATAACTCTGACTGAATAAACAATCCATTGTAGTAAATTGTTTGTGCTAGCCATCACTACACGATAAGATGGCTGGTAATTCCACCATATAATTGTAAAACATATGAAAATATTTTGGAATCAATATTTTTAATCTAGTTTTGAGGTCTACAGACGTGAGAATGGAATATAACACTTTAAATATTCATGGGAATAGAATATTCACTTGAACGATTGATTCTATCAATAAAGAGACTATAAATATCTGCAGCATGACAATGTAATGTTTTTAAAATTATTTATTTATAACAGAGGAAGAAGTTATATTAAATATCTAACTATTCAAAGAAGCCTAAGGTGTATGGGACCTTTGGCTTCTTTGGCTTATATTGAACAAGTATCAGCATATTAAGTAAATTAAAATATTACTACTTTTGCAATGGGGGTTTTTTTACAAAATGTATCTTTATGATAATACTCCACGTACCTTAAATCCTTAAATTCTATAGGGATAATAATTACTAACAACGTTATATTAAAAGCCAATTAATTACAAATATGTCTTCTTTTGTGTGGTTTTTAAATGTCTACCTATACAGGGTTGTGCAACAGTCTGGAATATATTTATTAATTTCAAAACCATTTAAATATATGTAATGAAACTTTTAAGTTATGTACATGTTCATATAACAAACATTTATACATATTTTACTTGTTTTTCGATGGCCCATGAAGGAAATCTTAACCATTTTAAATGTAAGCTTACCTCGAGTTACCCCATTTTAAAGACCTTTGTTTGTAAAATACAAGAGTGCAAAGCTTAGGTCAAAAGGATGACCCAGTCAGAAAATACAGCCACTCAAAGAATTTAATGTTAGGTTTGTATAAAAGTCTAGAACGTATTTATTAATTTTAAAACTATTAAAATAAAAGTAATGAAACGTTGTAGTTATGTACATGTTCCTATACGAAACACATGGACATATTATACCTGTTTTTTGCATATCCAGGGAATAACCCATGAAGGAAGTCTTAAAAACTTTAAATGTAAGCAAGTCTACCTCGAGTTATACCTCATTTTAAAGGTTTTTGTTTGTAAAACACAAGAGTATAAACCTGGGGTCAAAAGGATGACCCAGTCAGAAAATATAGTGTCTCAAAGAATTTAATGTCATATAACTAACACTGCTTAAGACATAGGTAAGATAGTTATTATCTATTGCTGCGTAGAGCTATAATTTATCTAACTGAATATGAGAAATTAAATTTAAAAAAATAAGCAACGAATTATTATAATAATATTCTTAAACTATTTTTAGGTAAACCTAAAAAACAAAAGTGTTTTAATACATTATTCTTATTTTTATCTTCGTTAAATAGCATAGTTACTTCTATAACGCAGTCGTTTGTTACGATTGTTAACAATCAGCAACATACTCAGCAACAGGGGCCTGAAACTGTTAAATAAATAGCCATATAACTGAGAAGAATTAGTAATATGACATTAAATTCTTTGAATCACTGTATTTTGGGAATGGGTCATCCTTTTGATTTCAGGTTTGCACTTTTGTATTGTACAAACAAAGACCTTTAAAATGAGGTATAGCTTGATGTAGGCTTGCTTACATTTAAAGTGTTTAAGACTTCTTTCATGGGCCCCTGGATATGCAAAAAACAAGTAAAATATGTCCATGTGTTTGGTATAAGGAGATGTACATAACAACAAAGTTCCATTCATTTTCTTTTGATAATTTTAAAATAAATAAATACATTTAAGACTTTTGCCCAACCCTGACATTAAATTCTATGAGTGGCTGTATTTTTTGACTAGGTCATCCTTTTGACCTCATGTTTGCACTCTTGTGTTTTTACAAACAAATACCTTTAAAATGAGGTATAACCATTTATTTTACTGGTTATCAATGTAACCATTGATAACCATTAGGTTGACATTTAAAATGTTTAGGACTTCCTTCGTGGGCCATCACCTGGCTATGCGAACAATTAAAATGTGTTTAAATATTTGGTATAGGGACATGTACATAACTGCAAATTTTTATTACATTCCTTTCAACGGTTTTGAAATTAGTAAATATATTCCAGACTTTTGCCCAACCCTGTATAATTTACGTATTATTAAACGGTTAATACTTGCTAAAAGTTAAATCAGGCTCTACAGCGAACTTCATCATTGATGAAAAGTCAAATTTGCTAAAGATATCAGCGTTAAAAGCCTCGAATGTACAAATGTATAATTTAAAATTGAAACGACAAATAATTTAGTAGTAGAGAACTATGTTTAACCTTCAAACTGGCCATTGGTTGGGATTTTGTTTCGTATATTTTACAGCCCCTAGTTCCCCACCCTGTACGTGTAATTGCCAACAGATAACGGAGGCGGGTGTTTTATAGTGGCGGTAAATTGTCTGTCTAAGCTGAGACAGATCGAACTTCGTGGGAAACCCTGCACCTTACTTTACCTCCTCTCCTCCGTTACAATTAGAGGAAATATCAAGACCACGTCGAGTTCCGGGAGTTAAGGAGGAAGGCTGATACAGTTCACACATCAACGATATACGTGTGGAAAGGGTGTGCAAATAGCAAATACATCAAATGGGGTTGGCTTGATGGGTGGAAGATCCACAAAATATACATAAGCCGCTTAGAAAACGACAATTTTAACGCACCGGTGCGAGTGAGATGCACTTAATAGTGATACAGAGATAATCTTCTCCCACTGTGTAATTTTATTTAAAATTTGTCATAGCAACCAGAGTGGTAGGCTGCGTTCTGACGGCGCAATAGCAAGCCCCACCCATCCTCTCATTAAGACCACTCCTGTTTGCTACATGGTGAGCACTTCAAAGTTGGATTTAATGCATTATATTCTTTTGACTCCTTACGGATACACAATACAAACGTGATGTGGTGAACGTTTGATGTTTGCTTTGATATGTTATCGATAAATTGAGATTGCTTCTCGATTTCTAGAGGCTCAAAAATAAAACTCTTTCCTTATGCTTTTTGAACACCTGAATATTATCTTACAAATTATGTTTTCAACCAACGCCATCGAAAGCATAATAATGAAAAGATGATCGTAAAAATAAATGCCACGGATAACACAGAACGAAACTGGCTCGCATCCCACAACGCACTATATGCATCGGACTTTACTGGAACTCCAGTGATTTACATGTAAAGAGTTCTATGTAAAGAGGCCAGTTTTCTATGCAAATTTGTCGAGTACGGAGAAGTTTACAGGAGTGTTTGTTAGATAGGCCACTGAAACGTATATTGTTAGACAGGTTTTCAGTGCGCTGCGCAGTTGGATTTTGTCCAGCAGGTCCGGCCTACGTCATCGGAGTGAAAGCAGAACTGCACTGTTAAGAAATGATTAGCGCCTATCGGCTGCGATCGAAATCGGTCAGCAAGTGGACTTGGGCCTAGTTGTGGAGTAGCGAGAGAGATGTGGCAAGGACACTAGCGGTATTCCCACTTACTGCGTCACAGATAAAAAAGAAACAGAGTTCGCTTTATTATTACCGCAGCGAATGCCTCAGTGGCAGTAGTAAATATATATTTCAACTAATGTACTTACATCTTTATATATATATATATATATATATATATATATATATATATATATATATATATATATATATATATATATATATATATATATATATATATATATATATATATATATATATATATATATGTAGTAATAATTATAACGTTTATCCTTGAGTATTCGAGGGAATAAAGGGAGGGACTGACAAGGTGCTGGCCCTGCCATCCGCATGACAAACTGGAGAAATAACTACTGTACCCGTATTTAGCTTACTATTTGATGTCACCTGGGCTTCTTTTTTCTCATTCTCTTTTGTTCGCGTAATTGTCCAACAGTTCCACCTGGATTTTTAAGAGTTCGAGTTATATTTTTAAATATACTATTAATGAAACCATACGGAGGCTGTAATTAGTGTACGATTTAATCAATTTAATTTATTTATCACTTCAGTTATTGTTTAGAGTGAACGTTATTTCTCCAAATATAACTCACCTATTAAAATTATAAATATTTGTACATTTTTTTAAATGAAAAACATCTTAATCCCTTCAGTTATGTGTAAAAAAACGTAGTTATACAACATTAGATGTGTACTTTGAACAGTTTTGCCTTAATGCTGATTTAAAATAAGCTAGATTCATCACTTCATAAGGCCACAAGTTCTAATGTAGTGGTTTAAAAAACATTTTATATATTTTTCCTGTCTCAAGGGAAGGTACAGTAACTGATGTTTACCATAACATTGGAAAATAATCAACTTACCGAAACCGATTCCACCACCTTAAAGTGGGCGAAAAGTACAATCTAACAACTAACAAAATTCAAGAGAGAAGAAAACATTGGAGGCCAACGATTGATTGAACAGTCTGTAAGAATTGGACGTCTAAGTAAAAAATGTTGATGTGAGTCACCAGCTATCAAGTGTTTGGAGCACATAGCCTCTTACAAGCAAAGTTTAATACGATTGGCATTTCAGTTATTTTACTATTCGTGAAACTTAAAAGCCGTTAATTCTGGTCAAACGCAAGCAACTTTGAAGTAAAATAAAATGTCTTGCAATTTATGTCCATGCTTTTCGTCAAACTGATTGCTGTTGGCAAAGCCTGAATAGCTTTAGTGCTATAGAGCTTGTTTTAGCTAAAGTGTTTAGTGCTAAAACAAAAACATCCTCTCTTAAAATGAAATAATTTAAATTTTTTAAGAATAAATTAAAATTCAATTGTAATAAAATGTATCATTAAAGAAATGTAGTATCAGAATAAATGCTATAAAATGACTAGCAGCACACAATCCCCAGAGATGGCTACTTATGTTTACCCTCGTCCTAATCTCTCCCATTCGTATGGACAATGATAACAAAGGCTCTAATTGGATGGTATCGGAATATTTAACTATCCCGACAGTTCTTTGAGAGAAATACATTCAAATTCTTTCTTGGTACGAATAGGGATAGCAAATATTTACAACGTATCGATACATCGCAAACCAAATATCGATCTCACTGTAATATCGAAAGAAAATATAGATGTATCGGGTAACCGATATATCGAATTGTAAATGATTTATACGTTTAAAATCATGCACTAACTATTATGGCATGATCAAAAATTCACTCATGTGTTTTGTTGTCACTATTAAGAATGCCTACGGAATGTAAAAACATTTATCTACATGAAACAAGTTGTGGTCTTGGGGGTTGAATGAAAAAAATTGGAATTAAGAACAATTATACCTTTAATTACTATGTATAGTTAGGTCATATTATACATAGTCAGCGTTGCCAAATCACACACAGCTTCATTTACCCGTTCCACCCACTGGTCTACAGTAAAATATATTTAGTGCGTTAACCTCATGTAAAAAAACTAAAAAATTAAATAAAGTTACTTTATTATTTCAATGCATGTTTTATAAGCATACGAGGCAATTCAAATGTGTTTTTTCGAAACGTGATGATTTTGAGGGGAGAGAATAATGTCAATACTGTATTTAGTGATATGATATATCGGACAAAAGTATCGATTTGGCCGATATTATCGAAAGAAAATATCGATACTAATATATCGATATATCGAACCATATTTATCGATATTACCGGTATATTGATCTATCGTTGCCAGCCCTAGGTACGCATCTAGAGCTTACAAAAAATATCGCACTGTTTGAGAGATCTAAGCAGTTTGAGACGTTTTTCTAAAAACTGTGATTCGTCAATTGTATTTGGATTTTATATTTATAGATTACTAATATGGTTTTTTTTAATATCAATATTGTTTTCAACAGTTCATTAAACATTTTTAGAATTATCTCGTCAGTTAAGAATAGAACAGTTAGAATATACTGGCAGTGAAGAACAATATAGGATTTACATATAATAGTAAGACATTAATGACACAATCAATATTCTCGCACTCAAGTATTAGGTTTAGTTATGTTAAGTGGGAGCATTTGTATATCGAAAATATCGATACATATTCAACGATATATCGATAAATTAGTATCGATAATTTCTTTCAATATCGGTCATATTGATATTTTGTCCGATATATCATATCGCTAAATACTTACGTTACGCTCTCCTAAAATTCATCACGATTCGAAAAAAGAACATTTAAATTGTCTCTTATGCGTACGAAACATGCACTGAAATAATAAAGTAAATTTATGTCTTTTTTTACGTGGGGTTAGTGCAGACCAGTTGGTGGAACGAGTAAATTAAGTTGTGTGTGAGTTGACAACGCTGACTCTAAGATGCCTAGTCTACATAACCACTCGTCTTACAAACCACGTGATGTTTTGCTCAGTCACTAGTCAGTGTTATTACATTATTATTTTATAAGGAATATAATAATAAAATCTATAATTATTCTTAATTTTTATTTATTTTGTTCAGTAGGCTATCCTAATTAAAAATGAATATATTTATTATGATATAAGAGTTAGTGTATATGATCAATCATTTACAATTCGTTATATCGGTTACTCGATATATCAATATTTTTCTTTCGATGCTATTTTTAGATGATATTTAGTTTGCGATATAATGATAATTCGATACATCGATATGTTGACAATATTTTCCATCTCTCGGTGGGTGGGGTTAAAATAGGTTAAGGGTGGTGAGATTACGTTTGTTTAGTTATAGTGACGTAAAGTTACGTTACGCTAGTATCCATAGACGGGTTCGATTCCCAGTGTGACCATGAAGTTTTTACTATTGTGCAACTTTCGAGGTCCGACATGCGTGTTAAACCGTAAGATCAACGAGCCTACAAACACTAATTCTAGGAACTAAACCGATTACGAATTTAAAATATATATATTATTTAGAAGTTTCTTGATTTTAAATTGTAAATCGTTTAGACATACTATGATATGTTGGTGTGTTTGGGAGGAGGAGGGGAGGTTGTGATGGCAACGAACGCCGTCAAAGCAACGATGAACATCGTACCGTGTCATCTTGAACGGCTGTAAATAAAATATGACCTTGACCCGGTTGACATCCCATTCAATTACGTCATATATTATTTTACATTACTTTCCCAATGTTGACGAACGTGAATATAAACATATAAATGATATTTATGTAAATATGGACGATTTTAGCCTCTGGAGCTATCGATATAAAATATTCTATATTTTAAGACGATTTTTTTATTTGGCCCACCCATACACGCACAGTAGTGATGGCCCTCCCACCCACCCATATATGTACACTTTCCTGGATCGTCGCTTGCCGGTAGGAGGGATTCTTTTTGCGTGAAAATACGTGTTGTCCTGGGCTGCGCTTTGAAGAGTTGACATGTTCACAGTCATTTCTGATCTAGGCCACAGAGAAGAAATAAACATATGTGACATCTAATAGTTCACTGAGAGTGAGTCGAGTTAATGTGTCGAGTAGTCATTTCTCCAGTTTACCGTGTGATAGCAGGGCCAACACCTTGTCAATCCCTCCTTATTCACCTCACCTCAAATCTATAAGGATAAACGTAGTAATTATTACTACATATGTATATAGATTTTAACGTTCATTGTGGCCATAAGAAAGCAACCCCTGTTTCTTTTTCTCTGTGTCTGGGTGGAGTATTCAAGGATTACAACATGTAGATTAATACTTAACAACGATATGCAGTATATCGATGGGGACGTATCCGAATTACTTGAGATCATTCCATATCCACCTCATCAAACGCTAGCAATAGATGTTCAATGTCCTCCTTCTACCCCTATTTATTTGTTATCAATTAAAGAACTTTACATTGAAAATACACTGATTGATCAGAATTGTTTCAAAAAGATTTCTAACACAAAACTTAACACAATCACTTTGAAATAGCTTTCTATGAAGCTAATGTATAAAGTAATGAGAAATTTTCCATTAATTCACTACCACTACATTTTCCATGACTTCACTACCATTACTTTTTTTATCATAATTACGGTTAGGTTAGATCAGGTCAGGTTAGGTTAGGTGGTTACCAAAGTTGATCTCAAACTCGTAAATCAAATTATTGACTTAACGCCGAATGCGCTCTCCGTATGTTAGTTCTTGGAAAGTGATTAAATATTGCCAGCGATATCGCATTTGGTAGTGAATTAGGGAAAAGATCTCTGTAATACTTTTGACAAATACAAAAGTAAAAAAGTAAAAAATGGCACACAGAACATTACATATTAGTACTGATATTATATAGTACATGATTATGGAGTTTAAAATAACATAATAATCAAAGAAAGAAAAACTAAATATGCAACTCTTTGATGATATAAACTATACATCCTAAAAATATTGCATAAAACTATAATAATGTACATATTCTGAGATTACAAAGTTATCCAGACGAGTTTGTAATCGTTAAATAACTGAGCCATAGTAAATAAAGATAATCTAGGTTCCACAATTTCAATGTTGCACATCCTCCAATCCTAATAGATGCGTTTAAGAGCACTAGAAAGTATTCAAGAAGCCTCCACAGCAGCACGTGTAGTGAATAAGAAGCGCGTTCAATTATATTAGCATTTAAACTGTTTGAGCGGCACGAGCGGTCAGCTGTACAACAATGGTGTAGTAAGAGTTGCGCGTTGCGTGTGCGCAGTAGTAGCTGTGACGTCTCAGTCAGCTGTGGCCGTGGCGGAGTCAGAAGGTGGCTGCTTTGAGTCCCGGCAGGTCGCGCCACGCCAGTCTTGCTCCCGCACTGAGACGTAATAACATAACCTACATTGCGAAACCTTCGTTGATAGAATTATGTAAGTTGTTAACTCGTCCGAATTAACTCATCAGCAAATTTTCACAGTTCGATCAATACGAACGGTTCTAGTTGTTGCTCGGTGTATTGAGAACTCACGTGGCGTTTGACCTTGTCGAGTATGCCCAGCACTACGCCGTGGGCTCGCGTGTTCGGCTTACCGACAGTGAAGATTTGAAGGTTTTTTAACGCTGTGAAAATTGTTAGAAGACCGATTGTGTGATAAACCAACTAATTGTGATAAACATCTGTGATCTATCTTGTGCGCCTAGTGAGTGATAGCAAAATGATGGAGCCACCGCCGATGACTGAGATCGACATGGGGTTCGAACCCCAGACAAGAGCCAGATCTAACACTTGGCCACTACCGCGACCAGAGAACTATGTCGAAGAACCGGCCAGTATAAAGTGTGAGGTGGGGGAGGGATTAGACCAAAAGTTGCTGGGTATCGGAGGGCCGATTGTGCCAACGGCCACCGCCGCTCTCAAGAAAAACTCTAGCCGGAGGAATGCTTGGGGTAACCTTTCGTACGCAGACCTCATCACCCAGGCGATCAGTTCTGCCCCTGAGAAGAGACTCACCCTGTCGCAGATCTACGAGTGGATGGTCCAGAATGTACCATACTTCAAGGATAAAGGGGACAGCAACAGCTCTGCAGGATGGAAGGTATGGCTACCCATAACAATTTGTTTAAGCTCTTGATAAAGATTGTAAGGCATGTTTAAACTATTTGTCAGTGCGTAAAAAATTTAATTGAATTAATCGTAACACATTCTATGGACTTTACACCAACTATTTATCTGATTAGATAAGTTTAAAACAGATCACTGTTTGAAAATTTACTATCAGTAATTTCTTACGAAGATGTAGTAAGCGCACAACAGTTTTTTTTTTTCTTATTGACGTTTGAGTACTTAACAATTAATTACTGTATCTTTATTCATATTTTTAAAATATGTAGGCATTAGATATTCTATGTACTCATAAAAATGCTTTCTATATATATTTTTTATTTGTTAATTTACTACCCGAACTTAGAAATAGCCAGATTTTCCAATTTAATGTATTATTTTCAATAAGCGGAAGACTACTAAATATCCATTATTTTCTGTCTTAATAGTTACTGTACAGTAAAATACAGCTGGCATGATTAATGACATAATCCTAATTAGGTAAACAGTTTCAAAACGTGTTTAGATTATATGTCCGCTCCACAAAAATTCTACTAGAAGTGGGAAAATGCAAGCGACCATTTCTCTTGGTTAAGAGTTTAGCTCAGACGGCCGGCGCCAAACAGTTTTTATCTTGATACTTTGACAAGTTTTTCATGCATTTTCTGTTTATTCCTTTATATTTTGATGATATCCTTCCTTCATTCGATCTAACCGAAGGATTTTTTTTTGTCTTTGACATTTACGACTTTTTTAAGATTTAGCCTACACAGATTCAAATGCATTTTGAAATATAAATTGCCTAGCCAAAAAAGATCTTTGACCTTTATTCGTAGAGAATTATATATTTTTAAAATTTACTTATGTTTTTATCACTTTTGAATGAAACGATAAATATGGAATGTAAATTCAGCAATCCAATAATATATCATATTTATCCAATACAATTGAATTGTAAATACATACTTTAGTGTATGCATGGTAGCACCAGTTAATGGGATAAAGGTCAACATGTTTATGTAATTTAATGCATTTAAAATTAATGTTCTTGCATAAATATTTTAGTTAAAAATAAATAAACTTATATTATTTAAATAAAAATTCATATACGGTGTCAACAATTGTTAAATATGTAAATAAGTAAAATATAGGCTTGCACATGTATAAGTTAACGTCCCTAAGTTTTATGACAAATTTAAAATAACCGCTAAACAAATATGAGTACTTATTACTAATTCAATTATATTTAATCTGTTTAGTTATTTAAGTAGGCCATAGACCTTGATAAGCATTTATTTATTTATTTATTTAACGGACAAAGCCATTTACATAATTTACAATTTCATACATTAATATATATACTCCATGATGGGAAGATGAATAATACAGTACTGCAATAACTAGCACAGGTAGACTATAACTCAAAACAAATGTCAACAAACAAGTTCTACATAATCCCAATTATTGAACTATATCACGTAATATAAATTTAAGGTTACAGACACTTATAGACAATTACAAAATATATCAGATCAAAATTATATGACACGATAGGCAAAATATATAACAATAGAAATATAACAATAATACCATATAACAATAAATAAAATCAGCAAAACATAACAGTGCAACTATACAAATGTCAACAAACAAGTTTTACATAGGCCTAATTCCGCAATATCACATAATCTAAATTTAAAGTTTACAGACACTTATAGATAATAACAAAATAACAAATCAAAATTATATGATACGATAGGCAAAACAATGTAAATAATACAATAATACTAGGTAACAATAGATAAAATCAGCAAAACATTATATATATATCGTACATCAATAAGGCGAAACAACATAATACATGCATACAACAATTCCTCAACAAGATGATATAAATACATTGTTCTAGGTATGAACAAGTAAATATTTGAATTATGTAATAAGATTTCCGTGACTCAGTTGAAACAAAAGCAGATTTACATTCTAACGGTTCACTTGCAGCAATCGACATAAATAACCAGAGTTCAATAATGAAGAAGTGACAGTTCATTTTTCTTACTATTGTAACAGCATTACTATTGTAATGAATAAATAACATTAATCAGTGATGAGTTCTTTAGTTAACAATATTAGTGTTGTAATACGGTGTGATAAGAGTAATCGTTATGATTTTTTATTTTCTGCGAAATAGTAGAACATATTTTGTTGGAAATATTTTCTATTTGTATTTTTATTAAGGTGGTAGAATGCACTCCATTAGTTAGAATATGGTACATTACATATTTAGAAACTTCACTAATTTAACTGTTCGAAAAGATACAGATGATAAACTAAATAATAGACTTAGTATATTACTAAGTCCTTGGATTTAAAAAATATATATAGAAGCATTTAGACATGCTCAATTCAATATAAAATGGTTACTGATTAAAATATTTTTAAAATCTAGAACAATATTTTATTTTCAAACAAGACAATAGTTTAGCATTGGAATCGAGTAATGTATATCGTTTTTGTACGAAAATATAATAGGTAAGAATTAAAATATGTGATTTTTGACAAGCTTCATGTCGATGCAAGATTATTAAGCCTAAACAATTGCCGTTCAGAATTCTCAGTAGAAGAAAAACTTACCACAGTAATGCTTAGCGGAAATTTTTATTAATGAGGTAGGAGTGAAATTGGCCTCTAGTTAGTAGTTTGGTAATTGCCCTAACCAGGATGTAGTGAGCGTCGCCTTGGTGTCAGATGCTGGGTCCAGTGTAGCCCATCATGGCAAAATGACCTTGCTTATCAACGACGAGTGGCGGGTCAATATGACAGGACTGATAAGGTTTCACCCTCACGTAACCTCAGTCCTTCAACATAAAATATAGGTTCACTTTTTTCACCTTTCTACGGAAAATTAATTTAGATTATATATATTTTCTATGTGGACAGGCAATTATTCCCATGAATTAAATTTTATTTTGCTTTAATCTCAAAAATGAAAAACGTTATTGATATTGTACAACAAAAATTCAAATTAAAGAAGTTAATGTGAAGAGTTTTTTTTTTTTATCAAAACGGATAGATGAACTTTTAACATCCAACAATATTAATGTACACCTTTTAGTGGCACTTTCCAAAACATATTTTGTTACCACACAGTATTAAAAAATTGCATGTAAGTTAGTACTAAATCCAAATTAAAATGACATTTTACAAACAAATTGTCTTGTATTCGGAGCTCTGTCAGTGGCTTCTCTGCGAGTTTTTGTTAGATATATATTTAGATCTTGAAATTATAGCCGATTTAAGTGAAGCTTCCAAGTATATATATATATATATATATATATATATATATATATATATATATATATATATATAGTTGTGTAAGTTGTGTTAACTAGACTAGAACACATAATTGTTTGATGACTTGTTCGTGTTTCATATCAAATTTCTAATTTCTTCCGCCATTTAAACAGTTTGCGTTTTATTTTTCTACTGATTGTTTTTTAACTTATCAAGGGGTAGATTCTAGATGTAATAATAATAAATAACACTTATCCTACTCATCGACAATTAATGCTGCGTCTATTTATAATAATCTAATTCGAAAATAAAAGTAATCGCGCCGAAAACCGTTCCCTGCGGCACTCCACAATCGTAGTTATCGGATGCTGACTACTCAAGTTGGATGACCTGACGCACTTGTGAACGGGCTACTTGGAAAGAAGTCTACGGCGGGAGACGCAGCTGTACTCAGCACTTAGCTGGCTGTTGCTGAGTTCGGTCTAGGGGACAACAAGACATATCCTTTCGTAGAGTCGTAAAAAATCGAACAAAGACCATCGTTGTTTATTTGAAACACTCCCCCTATAATGTCTTAATAATCGTAAATATGATATTAGTAAAAACCATTTCTGAAAAATCAGAACCGTATCTAAAATGATGAATACAATATAAAAATACAATTTAAAACATCTTTTTACATTAAATCATTTTACAGAATACAATCTCCATTAATTTTAATTAGGCATCCTTATATTTTTTATATCTTAGCACCTTTTGTAACTAATATACAACACCCTTATGTTGACTTATATTAGGGCTTCGAGGTAAATGAAAGAATCGTAAATTTATTCAAACAAATTATCATATATGTGAGAACACGCCTCAATACAATAATTGTTGGAGAAAATTTGTAAGGATTTTTCTTATTACAATTTCAATGACAAGCTAAACATATTTGTATTGTTATGTAAAATAAGTTTGTAGTTTTTATGGTGCCTGAATAACGTTTTAACGTACCAGATTCACGTTTTTTACTCTAACACATAATTTTAACAGATTATTTTATTATTTATAATGGGAACTAGCAATGATTAAAGTTAACATAAATTTAAACTATAAACTAAATGCAATTTTACATCAGATTCGTTTTAAGAAATTAAAAACGTTTACATTGAATTAACGATCAAGGGTTTATAGTTATTTATTCATATTATTGTTAATGGTTACAGGTGACAATTTACTGTAATTAACTGATCAGTTGCACGCTGTATGCGGTGAAAGTAGATTGTAACCGAATAATATTTTACGTTTATCTTATTTTAACAATTTACTACAGTTATTTTAGTTTTCTTTATACCTACGTTCGAAGGCAAGGATCTGATTTTTCAGGGTTCGAAGACAATTCAATTTAAATTCTTTTAAATATTCTTGTTGAAAACTACAAAAGCAGGTAGGCTACTTGCCGTAGCACTCTTGTACAGGGTTCGCTAAAATAATTAACGTACATTGTTAGAATATAAAAGAGGCCTAATACATTATTCACAATCACAGTCTACTTTTTCGGACACTTCTACAGGAACATGCAAAACACTTTATTATTTATCGAAAAATAAATTGCCATGTTTAAAACGTTTTATAAACATCTAACTACTGTATAAACCATACATTTGCTATTCAATGTAAACAATTATTTGCACTTTTTCAATTTTATATAAAGTTGCTTTAAAGTCATTAAAATCAATCTTGAAAATAAGATGTGAAATTAAAGTTTTATGTATACATATATATTTTTATTTCGATAAACCACGTTTACTTACTTCAGACAAATGAATTTGTAAATCCCTCAACTGAGGTAGGCAAACGTGATTTACCGAAATCGATCACCATATTGTAACTTTTTTACTTATTTTGTAATAAATTTGTGTTTGTGATGTTCACCCGGTTTGTATTTCTGCCAACACATAATAGGTTATAATAATTAAGAAAGAAAATGTTTGTTAAGAGAACTAAATTAATTTAGGCATTTCCAGTTTCTTATAATACTATTTTATCACTTGTATCTATTTGCCTGTCGGTATCATGTTTAATTTCTGACAACGTTGTATCAAAATGCATCAAGTACGATTTACCCCGGGAAATCCCCGGCAGTAAAATCCATCGGTTCAAGTGTAGTGTTGTAATCCGGACGTGTTGTGTTTCAGATTAGTGGTCGCGGACCGCATTTTAAATTACTACTTCGACTGGGTTCCATTTTTAATTCGTCTCTTTAAGCCCAACCCTATACTGTTCGGCGAGTGCTTGTTGACCTACGTTAAGCTTTTAAATCAGCTGGCTTTGTTTGAGGTTTTTTTTATTTATTTAGTTGCGATATGGAGATTAGCATTCTCAATGAGATCGTGTTTCGTGGTTATGGAATCATTTTCTGCTGATCCTCTTCAAATTTAGCTAATTTAACCATTATTTTTCCGGTTGGAAGAGGTTTTGAAGAACAAATCGAAAATTTACATTTTCTATTTTAAAAACTTGTTTAAGATATAACATTTTAAGGATTTTGGTAAAGTTCGTCATATTGTATTCATAAAATAATCAAAATATACATATTTTTAAATGCTGCTTATTTACAGCTATTATTCGACCAAGTTTCTCTTAATTTCTTTAATTGTAATTGTATGTATAAAATAAATTGACTAAAAAACTTATTCCAGCTGATTTAAATTAATTTTAAATCTACTACGCATGCATTAAATAACAATAATATTATTTTATAAAGTTTAGAATATGCATAATATACAGGGTGGGGGAAAAATATGGAAACGCTTTCACAACAACGTTATTTTTTCCAAATATAAGTTCTAAAATTTAATATTTTTTTATATAATTGTGTGCCTTAAAGTATAATTTTTGATCAGAATAATGTACTTGAAACCGTTAAATAGTGGAGAAATATTATTGTTCAAATTAGTTACTTTGTAATTCAATTTACCGCTAATCTGGAAAGGATAAACCTTTCGAAGTCCGGTTTGTGGCAGATTATTTCTCTTGAATAGACCTTTTATTTGATACCAAACTCTATCTAGCCTTACCTTGAAGATTTTCGTTCAACTTTTCGTGGCCGTCTCCTTGAAAAGATGAAATGTCGCTACTGGCGTCAAAAAGTATGTTCTTTGTAACCATTACCATGTACAAGATTTCACTTTTACAAGTGAAGTCATACAAAAATTGTGAAAGCGTGTCCATAGTTTTTCCCACCCTGTATATACTACCAAACTAATCAAACAAAATGCAACCCCCTACAACCCCCCACTTTGTGTTACAAAAATGATCAATAATCTATTCCCTAATTAAACACAAAACATATGTTGTCATACAAAGTTGTGCGTCTTTCTATAGGGCCTCGAGGTATTACGGCCCCTCTTTATAGATTGCATATTATAGTGATTTATTTCCGGCAATATGAAAGCCCAAAATATTCGTAAACTAGCTTATGTAATTGTTCTATGAATAGTACAGAATTTTGAAATAGATATAAAACCCAAGACAGTTCAAATTACAAAATTATGTTGGATTTTATTTCGTGTGTAATAAAGTTAATACTGTTTAAAGCGGTAATAATGTTAGGGATTTGTTAATAATTGTATAGTTTTCACAAACCAATAATTTTACTTGCACAAACCAAAGGATATATGTAATATAGAGTATTTAATAAGTGTAAAAAGCAACGGGTATTTAATTATAAGAATGGTAAAAATTTGTTTTTCAAACAATTTTTATTCCTTTTAAAGTATGTTCGTTTATGATATTAAACAAAACTCTCGAATTACTATACATTTTATTTTGGATGTAATACTGGTGTAATATTCTCAAAAAATATATAGTGACAAGTTTATTTAACATAATATAAAACTTTTTCTGTAACCGTTTCATTCCACGTCCAATTTAACATCGATCTCCCCAATTACAGTTTACTTTTTTGTGTGAATTGTTTTTCAGTATCGTTCTTCATAAATGTAAAATTCATAAATAAAAACTGTTTAAAACCGCCTCAGCCACATAAATTACTAACCGTAGATCAGCTGATTTGGTTCAAATTCATTACCTTATCTAAATTGTTGCTAAGGCAATAATCGTTCAGATAATAACTAATGTAGTTTAAGCTGCAAAAAAATCTAGTCTGCATCTAAATTGCATTGTGATAACATTCTTTCCACCGAGTAATGAGGGTCGATGGGCTGTTATCGCAAGTCAAACATTCTACGCGTCAATAAAATAAAATCGCTTGTAATTCTTTTTGCCACGAGGTTTCTAAGCTGTGATTTCTTTTTGGTAACATGTGATAGATAACCTTAAAATATCTAATTTATTTGTGCTTTTACGTAATGAAATAATTTAAAACGTAATGTTAATTGTTTGAATTACGCGCATTCTGGATTGGTACACATAACTGCACTTCCTTATTGGTAAAGATAACAATCATAATGTTATTTGTGTGTACTGCTGGTTAAAATATCTACTATAGAAAAAAACAAACTTCCAAAGCAATGAATTTGCTAAAGACACGATTTGTGCTGCTATCTAACGGATTTGTTTCAAATAACCGCTCGGACGACCGTTTGGCGTACTGATAGTTCAGCCACTAGTAATTTCAGCGTGCTAGACCGCTGGCGCCATCTGTCAAAACCGAACATGAACTAATTTCCCCGAACAGGTAAAACGGCTTCACATGAGCGGACAAGCTTCTTGTTTCTACAGTTAAAGAAAAAAACTTAGGCCTAAAAAAATAGTCTAATCCTGTTGAAAATTAAGATGATTTCGTTTCATTTTAACGGTGTTATTCTTCAATTTATCCCTTATTACACTATTAAAAGAATTTATATAGATATCCAAGGAAAGTTAGTAGATGCCGACCATTACTAGGTAACGGTTTCCGGACATTTAAAAAAATATAAGTTGAACTATTTTCATGATCAAACAAATAGGAGTATCAAAATAAAGTATATAATATAAGTACTTGTTGTTAAAATTGTCCTTGATATAACACAGTTTTTCATTAACATTTTTTTTTTTTTAGTTTTCTTAATCTTATTTTTTAACTGTTTATTATAATTTTGTAGATATTTTTTCGTTTCTAAAAAAATCGGGTATATTCGTACCAGCATTCAAAACCATTTTAAAACGCTAAATATTGCCCCCGTATGTTTTTTTATTGAATTTAAATACGTAAATTCGAAATTGGTGGTTCGGAGACAATTATTAAATATCAGTCTGATCTCCCTAAAACGTCCACCCTCCACACCGGTGACGGAGGGGTGGGGCGTCCAGGTGCAGCGCAAACATCTTAGATTGGCTTGGGTTAATAAGCCTTTGAGGTATTGAGATATTGGGGCTGGTTTCCCAATATTTCGCCAAACCCTCCTAATTCAATATTTGGACTTGACATCCCTCCGTCGTAAAGGTTGCTGGGAAATGTCTCCTATGCACCGTCCCAGGATGTGGTTCGTCGAGTTTTGATTATTGCGAGGTAGAAGTAGCTCAGCGTGTTGGTAATGGTGTAGTTGCGTTCTTTGATCTTCTAAAAACTGCACGATCAAATAAAAGAAAATTCTTCGAAAATGCTTTTGAAACTACTGAAAAACGTAAATTTGAAAAGAAAAATGAGTTTGTGAAACTCTTAAATTGACATTGATTAGTGTATGTGGTTCAATGCACGATTAAACTTACACGTAATATAAATCTCATATTAAATTCATATCTGACATGTATTAAACCACAGGTCTGGGGCTTACTAAATTTAAACTGTAAATCTTTTCCAAAACAATTTAATTTATTGTTAACTACAATTGTATGTTGTGTCCAATTCTGATTTTTAACATTCTTGTATTCAAACTTTTTAGTGATTTAAGGGAACATTTTAATGACAGTTGTATAAAAATGCTAATTTTTTTACAAAACCAATTTAACAATCTGCAATGTCGGCCATGTTGGTTTTAATCCCATAAGAACAATGTTATTTGCGAATCCATATTTTTTCACTATTTATTGACCAAAAGTTGTAATTTTAAACAGTATTGTATTGCGCATTGGGTTTGCTTTTGATATTTTGAATACATACGCCTAGTCTTGCAAAATAGGTGAAAATGTAAATTTCAAACTAAATATATTTTATTTTTCTATAAAACTAATTAGTAATCCGCAAAACAATTCCAACTCGCAATTTCATTCTTGACCAAATGCAATTTGTTTGGAAAGCATCCGTTTAAAAATAACTTTAATTTGGATACGCGTGATCGTATGTCCGGTTCGAAAATAATTGTTCTTATGGGATTAAAACCAACATGGCCGACAGCCTCTTCAGACTCCTAAGGTCCGCTAGAACAGTTATCCACATTGACACTACACGTTTTGCGATATGTTCATTATTATGGACTTAATCCTTGAAATAGAACCCCATTTTGGATTTTTCGTGCAACCACAGAGAAGCAAGAAACAGAGATAGCATCCAACAGTGCGCTTAGTGTGTGTCGAGTTAGTATGTCGGTTCCCAAAATCCTCATGAAAAAACTTAGTAATTTCTACTACAGATATATAAAGACGTTCGCTGTGGCAGTAAAAAAGCTACCTCTGTTTATTTTTCTCTGTGGTGCACAGAAGCAAGAAACAGAGATCACATCCAACAGTGCGCTTAGTGTGTCGAGTTAGTATGTCGATTCCCAAAATCCTCATGAAAAAACTTAGTAATTTCTACTACAGATATATAAAGACGTTCGCTGTGGCAGTAAAAAAGCTACCTCTGTTTATTTTTCTCTGTGGTGCACAGAAAAACGGGAAAACTAACCACCTAATTTTAAAAAGGCAATACATAAGAATAATACAAAGTTGTATGGATAGTGTAGTTTTATTCCTTTCAGTGACCGTAACTTTCTTAATGTGCGTTTACAAATACATAATTTAATCCTTAACAATTTGTTGTTACACAAATAATTACAAGGAAAAAACCGGAAAAAACATGAAACGATGAATGTATCTATGGTAGAGATGAAATTCTTTCTTAATCTGTTATCAATTAGAACCTGTTTTAAAAAATATTAAGGCCTATCGTATGTTCCCTCATCTTATCCAAAACCACCTGTCGCAGAGCCCTTATTTCGCAGTACACGTGTTCCAGCTCCAGCAGCTTCCTGTGAAACGAGTTCTTTTCCAAAAAACGGTCAAGTGTCATCTTCCGCCAGTTTTTGCTAGAAAATAAGGTTGTAGATAATGCGATCATCTCAGTCGACTTGGTAGTAAGGCCACAGGGGCCGGCCTCGGTTTGCACACCGCAGACCGTGTCCTCTTTCACAACATTACTTTGCTAATTAATAATTCTTGTTAAAGTGTTACCTAATTATTTCGTATTTGAAATTTATCGTTTTAGTTTCTCCCATATGTGTTTGCATAGAGAAACAATTATGATCGTAAAAAAGTTTTTTTACTAGTTGGTCTAAAAATCCATTTTAAGATCCCGTGAACCCAAAAAGGTTTTTTATATTTTTTTATTTATTTATATATATTTTTGAAAAGGATTATTGTTGTTTGTCCTTATGTATGTATTACTGTGTGTGCAGTTCGCTGGAGACCAAACAGATGGATAAATTTTTATTAAATTTGAAGTATCTAGCCAATAGGCCGTTTTTCTTACTTTTTTAAATTATATATCCTTTTTTATTGCCAAAAAACGTACAAAAATTGTATTTTCTCAAAAACGGCTCCAATGATTTTGATTAGCCTATATTTTCAGAAAAGAACTGAATTACAATCTAAAATATTTGAGTAAAAACTCGCATGTCTCTAACGTGACTAGTTTTGAGTTATGGCAAAAAAAAAAAAACATATTTAGGAATCAAACTGGTAATTTTCAAAGTTTTGATTTTTTAGTGTTTAATACGGGGGAAGGTTTGTGCCAATTATTTGGAACCATTTATTTACTTAATGTTGTTCCAAAAACTCATTAATATAAATCACGTTTAATTTTTTACATTTTTTAATTGATGTGATATTTGATAGGATTGTTGGACTTTTCACGTCATTTCGTGAAGAACACGAACTTTTGCACTGTACAACCCGGAATTAACCTATATTAGTAATCTGTCCTCTACGTAAAAAAAAATAGGTACTTAAACCTATATCTTATTCAGTAAATGTAAACATAACTAAACTTGTTTCCTATTTTTTAGCTAAAAAGAAAATCTTATGAAAGTTTTCTACATTTTAGCCTGAAAACATGCAAAAAATGCTTACGGCGCACCCACGCTGACAATGGCGTCGACACATCCAAGTCAGACTAGAAATATCTTAGTTTGATTTGATTAAAATATATTTTATATTTAACAATTGAAAAATCTGTGGTTGCACCCAAGTCGGAACGGCGTATAAGGGGTTTTCACGAAATGATTGAACATTTCCAACTATACTTGTGTAGCCAAAAACCACTTTATTTGGTATTTGATAAACCAAAACAGGATGTGACTCAGTTGACCATGATTTTTATTTATTAACTCTACATTTGGTGTTTACTGCTTAGTTAAACTTAAACGTAATGTAAGTTCACATTAAATTAATGTTCGAACATCCAAATCATGTCCGACATGCATTATACAACAAAACTGTGAGGTTAACTAAATTTAAACTGTAAATCTTTGCCAGACAATTTTAAGCTATCGTCAGCTAAAATCATATGTTGTGTCCACTTTTTTGTATTAATCTACGTTTTTGTAGCCTATTCACAATTTTTGAGTGATAAAGGAACATTTTCTTAATTTTTCATTCAATTTAGACAAAAAGTGGTCACTAAAAAATATCGATAATTTTCGTACTATAACACTGAATATGTTTAATTCTGTGTTTTGAAATGTTCACACGTGTTAATTTTATTTTGTTGCGGTAACTTTATATCAGTTTTGCTTCGCTCGAAAAACTGGTCAGACTAGTCCTACCAACTAATTTTACAAAGATAGTCAACAGAAAGAAATTACCCTTGCATTATGACATTGAACTAATGTTTTAACAATAGTAGATTTGTGTCAGTCCCCCAAAAGTGAGGGAAGGACAGTCGGGCGTTACTGCAGTCCGTCGAAGGTAAACAACTGTAGTAGCCATCGTACTAACATAGTACGCACGATGATTGTACGCTACCCATGGTACGGGACCATGGAGATACGCCACCACATAGCTTACATTGATATTTACTATAATCACGTTAATGCAGGTCAAAGACCGCAACTCACTGTCCACAATCACTTGCGAAATAATACATTACTGGCATTAATTAAATGTGAAAACAATGGATTAATGTAAAACTTGTCGTGATGAACTTAATTTAGGTTATAATAATACAATAACTTATTATCTTTATATACCTTATATATATATATATATATATATATATATATATATATATATATATATATATATATATATATATGTATGTATGTATGTATATAATAAAAAAAATTTATAGACCTATTCACTCATCACAAAATTTCCGGACCACAGAACAGATTTTGATGAAATTTGGAGGGAACTTAGTTTTTGTATTATAGAATGCCACTAAGAAAAGATTTCTTGAAATTCAATACCTAAGGGGTAAAAAACAGTCCCTGAACGCTTTCTTTTTCCATAAAAGTAAAATTAGCATTAATTAAATTTAATAATTTACTTCAAACAGCTGATACAAATACATAACATTACACATAAGATTGATTAATATTGTTTTTGTTGGGAAATATTTCTACTAAATCTGACATATAGCTACTAAAGTAGACTTATAGGGTTTCCAAGACTATACAACTTTGTTATCTAGGAGAACGGCAGCAGGTTGAGCTTTTATATAGGTGTGATGGATTAAAGAGAACCACGTAGGAAAGGGTAAGCAAGCGTAAAGAACCACCCCGTAGCGAAGCGTGGACTGTCGGCTTGTATGTTTCTCTCTTGTAAACAGTATATTTGGTGACATGATTAGGTTAAAGAACGTCACTAAACAAATTAAGTTTATATTCATATTTGTATTGATCGATCTTAGTGTGAATTCAGCAAAGAACGTCAATTTGTAGCATTTCAAAGAAAATGTTTCCCCATTCATTTATTTTTCTTACTGTCCATTTATGTCTAATGAATGAGGTTCTAATATATTCGTGTGTTTTGTGATATATTTAAGTTCACTAACATGATGTATATGTACATGTAATAGGCACAGCAAAAAAAAATATATGAATTAATAGCAAACTAATAGACTGTAAAATAAATTGTTGAAGGAACGTAAGTTAAGTATATGCCTGCTTGTTAGATGGGGGAATGTTGTAATTAGTGAAAAGAAAAATAGAAAATAGTAAAATTATAAAAAAGCATATAAAAATACATAAAAAATATAATCTTACTTAATGTTTTTTAACGTAAACGAGTAGGTTTGTTGTTATTATTAATCATGAGAGAGATTCCGTGGTGAATAGTTTTGTCTGAAGAAGGTAAGCTTGGTTTGCCGAAATCAATCACTGCAATATTTATAAATTTTTTATATATATATATATATATATATATATATATATATATTGTAATAAATTTGTATTGTGCGATGTTCACTTGTTTCATATTTCTAAAACACGTGCCGGTAACTAAGAAAATATTTGATTTTTACTTTTCAAAATCAGAATTAAGTAATCCATTAAAAGTCATAGCGATATCGAGATGCATAATTTCGATGATTGAATCAAAATGACATCAATTACTAGATTCATTACGAACAAAGACAGATGTCTATCTGATTGTAACTTTTGCCATTACTGATAAACCGATTCGTAGACTTGCGTAATGCAATGCAGTTATTTCGGATGTTTGAGGAACTGTTCAGAATAATGTTAATTTTTTTTATTGTTTTTATTTCACAACCAGTAGAGATTTGAGGCTTCACACACAGCTTAAGACTAAAAACACTTTTCGACTACATAGGAGCTTCAAATGTTGCATATGAGTGCTTCTTTGGATTGAACCACTAGAAAATTGAAACATTGCTCTCCTTTTATACATAAACGTGTAAATACGAATTAAATATAAATTTAAATGTTCTAAAATGCCGATCGTCAACATGAAATTGACTGAAAATCAAGGACATTTTGATTGTTGGATGTACTCGTATAATAAAAAATGTTAAGCCTAGCAAGACAAATGGCAGAATGTTTGAAGTAAAAAAACTGTCATAAATTATTAAAATAACTATCTTAACATAGTTAGTAAATTACAAATGTAAGATACTGTACTACTACAACTGAATATATATCATTTAGCGGTATTGCTAATATTGTTTTGAATAGTAATTGATAGTTGGGATATTTTTAAATAAAAATTCCAATAATAGGATACAATTGAAACTGCTATCTTAACAAGTAAACTTATGTTTTAAATCTATTATATGGTGCACAAATTATATATTTGTTTTACGATAGTAACATTTTCAATTTTTACTAATATGTACATTATTGTATAATTATTCTCCAGTGTCAGACACACTTTTTTTATTTATACCACAAGCCGTTAGAACTGCTAATGATATCAAGAAAGTGTTATATTATAACTTGAGGATACCCCTGCATCCTGCGCGTGCCAACTACCTACTTAAGTCGCTACTCTCGTGTCACATCGTCCATATAATTACACTTTTACATTTAAAAAACAAATGTTTTATTTCAAGTTGCACCGTCCTAAGCTCTCTCAAACGTATAGTGAATGGTAACAAAGACTATGAGAGACTTTTTTGGTCGGTATTGTTAACTACTTTATTTCATTACTGACAGGAAATATTTTTAAATTCTTTCTCAGAACGTATCTATAGCCTGCAAAGAAAATTTGTGCCAAGTATCATCGTTCAAAGCCATGTACTCTGTGAGGATCTGTAATCAATCACTCAATGACATTTGGTTTTTATATATTCTACCCGACAGCTGTTGCTTTGCTACTGGGTGGTTCTCTACGCTTGCATACCCGTGGTTCTCTCTAAACCATCGTATCTATATAAATGCTCAGCTTGCTGTCGTTCTCCTTGATAACAGTTTTACAGTCTATAAACCCCTATAAATCTACTTTATGGGGTTGCAAAGTAGTGCAATTATGTCAGATTTAGTAGAAATTACTTTAAATATGCATAATGAAAACCAAATCAGCCAAAGCTTTAGTGCCATATTTTTGTATCAGCTGTTTGAAATAAATTATGAAATTAAATTAATGCCAATGTTATTCTAATGGAAAAAAGGAAACGTTGAAGGGCTGTTTCTACCCCTTAGGGATGGAATTTCGAGAAATACTTTCTTAGTGAATCTCTACGTTATGACAGCTGACTTGCCTCCAATTTTAATAAAATATGTTCGGTGGTTCCGGAGATTTTGTTATGAGTTTTTTTTCATTTTTTTACTTTCTTCTATATGCGTTAGCATAAAGTATTGGGATCGACAAAAAAACCTGTATAAGTTGGCCTAAAAATCCATTTTAGGGTCTCCTGACCCCAAAAAGTGTTTTTTTTTCGAAAAGGAATGTTCGTGTCTGTCCGTATGTGTGTCTGTCTGTGTCTATGTGCAGTTCACTGGAGACTAAAAGAATGGATCAATTTTTATGAAATTTGGTATGTAGATATATTTAGCCAATTTTTTTATTTAGCCGTTTTTTCAATTTTTGCAATTTTGTTTGTTTTTTTATGGTAAAAAAACATACAAAAACGTTATTTTGTCAAAAATGGCTCTAACGATTTTGATTACATTTTTAGAATAATTTAAAAATTTTGAAATTTGGTATGTAGATGTATTTAGCCAATATTTTTTTTTTATTTAGCCGTTTTTTCAATTTTTACAATTTTGGTTTTTTTTATTTTTATGATAAAAAACATACTGTACAAAAAAGTTATTTTGTCAAAAATGGCTGTAATGATTTTGATTACATTTTCAGAATAATTTAAAATTTTTTAGTAGAAACCGCATGTCTCTCCTTGACTAGTTTTTGTGTTATGGCAAAAAAGTTTTTGGGACTCAAACTGGATTTTTTTCAAAGTTTTCAATTTTTTACTTTAATATGGGAGAAGATTTGTGCCAATTCTTTGGAACCATTTATTATATTTGGATTTGCGTTGCGTTGTGTTGTATTTATTCAATAAAGCTACCTTGTGTCGCGGTCCGTCGGGCTCCGCAATTCCAACAGCCAATGAAGGCCACGGGCCTTTAGACACGCTCGAACTTCCCAGCTACGTGACTATATGTGACTCGACGACAGGCCGTTAGTCTACATGGAGACTACTCCCACGTCATGTACATGTATACATGCACTTGTGATGTCACTCATATGCGTACAACCTGTGTCCAACCCTAACGTGTCATACATAGATGGTAGTATTTCTGTGAGGTGTGAGAAAAACGTAGCCTACTAAATTGCGTGATTTTTTAATCGATTAGAGGCAAATTGAAAGTACTTATGGGGTTGTTTCGCTCCACTAAAAAAGTCAAAAACATGAATTTCCATTTGAACGATTTGGTTCTTAATAATGACCGTAACATTTGAAATTCTACACAATAAAAAATCTTAATATCAACGTATAATCCACTAGATTGGATCTTTAATAATCACACCGTGTTCACTGTAACTCATTATAACATGAACACCGTACAGTTTAAATACAACAGCATATTTTGCCCGTTGAGGGTCAAATTTTATGTGTGTATAGGGGCTGTCAACTTCCCATAGGTGATTTTTGGCGGTTTAGTAAACGGTATTTGTAGGAATTTAGCTTTTGATATAGTAATGTCCGATTATTCATCACCATTGACTTTCTATATAAACGCAAAATGAGTTCTCATGGTAATGTAATTCCATTGAAAAGCAATGCAGTTTAAACCAGCAGTACTAGCAGACCTCACTAAACTAATCAAATTGATTACTAGAATAGTTCTATTATATGAGATATCTATTTGTAAGTAATAATATAATTAAGGTAATTGCGTACAATAAAAAAAGATGATCGCGAATTGCGATTAGCTGTAGGCCCTACATGAAACCACGTTGCAAACGTTATTTTGTTTAATACAAGCTGGGCAACAAGCTAGACGTCAAAAATTCTATTTTAAGTCCGATTACGAGTTATCTCGTCGAGTTTACAGATTCTGTTACTTATAGAGCCAAAGGTCGTAAAGATAATCTACTGTCATTGAGCTCTACGACGCGTGAGCTTGAGTCAAAAATGTAAAACTGACAGAGGGTTGTATCGTTGATTATATTAATTATTACAAATGGATCTTTAATGTAATAGCAATATAATTGCCTGTAGTTTGTTTAGTTAGTGAGGTCTGCATATTGCTATTGGCTATATAAAAATTGGCGATAAGACCATAGGCCTATAAATTGAGTTGTTGAACACCATTTTCTATTCTTTTGTGAATCCCTCTGGTCTGAGGAAGGTGAGCGTGGTTGACCGAAATCCATCACCATAATATTCGTGCATTTTGTACTTGTATTGTAATATATTTGTGCATTTCGTGCTTATAGGCTATTGTAATAAATTTGTATTGTGTGACGTTTATTTGTACTGTATATGTACCAACACGTATTATGCTAATTGAAAAACTATTTGTGTAATTCTATAACTAGTACTAGCTAAGAAGACGTTTAGATAAACAAACAGACGTCGGCACTAGTAGCGCAGTGATGTAACCCAGCTACTTGGAGACAGTGTTGAGGAAATTGTCAGGGATTTGTTCTATAATTCGGTTCTCTTAATACCGACATGGCGTCCGATCAATGGTTGCCATCGACGTGGACTCAACAAGAGAACTGTATATAGTCCGAGTTGGGTGGTATTTAAGGTCTGGATGTTGTTCAAGGAAGAGCACTGAATATCAAGCTTGTGAATTATCTGAAAATCAATCCAATATTACGTGGTTCGGATTCCACGTAAAGCTGTAGGTCCCTTAATTTTCTTGGCTATCAATCAATGGTTCTTTTTGGGCCACTTTAAACTCAGTTAGTAACAACACCTGAGCAATCATTTATATTTGCTTTAAAATACACACAAATTATGTCGGCATCTAACAATAACAATAAATAATGCTTTATTACGCTATCCATGAACGAATTCATCTTCCTTTATTGCTGAAACTGTCTTGCTTTTATTATTTTACGTACTCCTAAAACTAGATTTCGTCAAATTAAACAATAATTACCAGGCTACAGTTTTGTGGGTGAGTTTTTGAAGATTCAAGTAAATTTGATTTGTGTAATTACAAAAAGTATTTCACAAAATAAATAACTACACTATTAATAAACAGTTGTTACGTTTAAATACGCCCATAAAACAGCAACTTATGGTTAAAAAGTGACGCGTTTTATGGTCTAATCAAATTAGAAGTACGGATTGGTGAAGCTATTGCACATCTACTGGAGTAGTAATGCTAATGTAATACATCTATATCAAGGTTATTTTAGGGGAAATAGCTATAAATATAGAAATACATTACTTACCACAGTTGAGGTTAGTAAATTCTGAACGTGTAATTATTAGAAAAATGTCTTAAGCCGTTGGATATCTACAAACTACACAATTTTAATTGTGTTTGTGATTTCCTTAATATATACTGATATTAATACCATAAAATCGTAGTTGTCTATCAAGGTATATAATATTGAAATAAAAGTTACGCAGTAATACGAGTGTTAGGTACCTACAAATATTCCATATACGAACTAATGATGGTAGATAAAAACTTACTTATTTGTCAGAACATAATGATTTTCACACCGTTTAAAAGAGCATAAAATTTACTAGTGGATCCGTTTTTTATATTATAATTTTTATTTTATTTTCGTTAAATGATAGAGAAACTAAAACTCCCTATTTTATTTTATCTAAAGAATATTATTTTAATACTGCAAAATTGAACCATTAAAATGTTTATGCTCTTTCAAAATAACGTAAAAATTATAATGTCCCGATAAATCGTTAAGTAACAGTGATGTACCAATTGTAGAATCTCTGTTATAGGTTATAAATCCAACATGGCGGCTGTGGTCCTGTCTAGTGGTTCACAAGGAAATTATCGGAAATAAATCGAGTCTTCACTCATAATTATTCATAAATTAATACTAGTTAATCATTACAGTCTAAAATATTAATTCTTTAAATTTCTAATTTTAAATAAAAACATTTAACTCGCCAGTTCACATAGAACAGCAGGCGTATGCGTATACGTAAGTACAATAAGTACAGTACAATCACAACAAGTACACAATAGTTAGTAACGAGTGTCGTTCCGAAGCTCATTTGGGGTTCGGATCTTCGGACCTTGCTCTCCGCAGTCCGAAGCCTTAGTCACTGAGCTACCACGACGGTTAATTCAAATTGCTTTTGAGAAAGTTAGTGTAGACATTATCAACTTTTGATTGTATTCCGAAATTTAGTTCGCAGATTTCTATTTCATACATACTTATCGTACATTTATTGGAATTTTTATAAATTCAAATGATCAGTTTTATGTGTTCGCCGCATCATCTTAGGTCTGGTGGGACATTAGTTGCTGGCTGCTTACTACTGAAGTAGTGGAAAGTTTGGTGCGAGCGGTGAGGCGCGTTGCGATCCAAACCTTATCACGGCCAAAGTCCCTCGGTTATCTCTTATCAGACCCGAGGCCAGCAGAGAAGGCGATTCAAAGCTGTCTTCCTCAGCCTTGCGTCATTTAGTCGTTAATTCTAAACTACGAAATGACGTTCGTTCTGACCGACTTTCAGGGGCTTATTGGCAGTTTCAGATTCCGCTTGAATTCTTTCTAAAAATTCCAATGACATCACATTAACAAAACACGGGGCAGTTTTAGCAGTAGGTAATGCGGTGACTTGGCCAGTGGCTATTAAGGGTTTACCCCGTTCCGTTCCCGTAGTTCAGAAGTCGCGTCCAAAGAGATCCTACAAGATAAATTAGGCTCGTATTGCGGGAAAGGGAACTTTGTTCTCATTGGACCTCTCTCCACAAAAATCGTTCTACGATTTAATTTCCTTCAACCATCATTCAAGAACTTGTTCACAATAACGATACAGTCCTTTAATATTAGGGTTGCTATACAATTTCACACTAAAATACGGACACCGGATATACTTGTGGGTCTGGTGGGAGGGGGGTATTTAGAAAATTGTCTTTTATGAATTTTATAATATACTATTCAGGTATTTAATTTGGGAAAATAGTTAATGACATAGTGATATGTACTCGTACTATTAGTATTACAACTATATTTTAACTTAATATTACAGAATAATACAATTTTAAAAGATGTATATTACAATTACAATTCATTAAGTTTAAGTTAACTAGGCAGAATTCAATAAATTGTTATAACTTTTCTGGCATCTCTTGTACTAGTTGTACTGGTATACTGGCTGAAGTCTGAAACCAGTCAAATTTTTCTCAAGATGTTAATTTTTAAAGTAATGCATGACATGTCAGTGTTAACTTTGATGCTCAGAACAGCTTTGCCCTTCTCCGCTGACAGCCTAATCGATCGGGTGTCCAGACATTTTACATTAGAATAAAACTTGTTCAACTGGAGCTGAAGGACTTAGTAGAGAAGGAGCAAACTCCAACACTCTTTCAAAATTTTCACACGTATTTTTGGCCTATTTCAAGAGTTTAAAATTTTCTTTTTTTAAGGGGAGGGAGGTGTATGGTATTATAATAATAAAGCATAGTATGTGAGACATTACACAACCTCTCACGAGTGTCGATTGACGGATCCGCGAAGAAATACATGTTTGTATTTTTTACAATATTAAATATTTAAAAAAATACTTTTAATAGTAATAGAATGAAAAATATAGACATTTACCCGTCTTTTATTTCTAACACGGTCTTTGAATGTCAAATACAAATTGTCCGTACAAAATACGGACGTATGGCAACCCTATTTAATACTAGCTTGACCCCAGTTAGTAACAAGACTACACTGATTCACAAGCTATCCATCCTTATCATTACATAACTAAAAATAATGTTATAAGCATCGCTTTATTTAATGATCCTTCCTTAGCAATAGATTGATAAAAAAAGAAGAAAAAGTGTGAGTTTACATTTCATCAGATATATGATTGGTTTCACTTTATTCTAAGGTGCACTCAAATTAAAATGACAATAACTTCAAGAGTCCATAATTAAAGGCAAGCTAACTGAGGAGTTAGGAAACTGGTGATTATATCCTGTTTTACCCTTTTGACTTAATATCACCATTTAAACCTGCCATTATGGTAACTAGTTTCTAAGAAGTTGTCTGGAGTTCGATATATTGCATATAATCGATCACTCGGACTTTTATTTTTCTGTAGTTGAGTATGAAAAGTAGCAAAAAACCTTTTAACTTTTAATTTTCAAACCAGTCAATTTACTTAACTATTACATGTAATCGCCAATATATATTTACTATCGAGTGTAAAAGTAACAAAAAATACTTCTGTAGTAGCGTAATAAATAACCTTTTTTTAGCCTTATTCCAAATATCTGCGTAAATATTGTTAACACTATTGTGCAAAATAATTAACCGTCTTCGATTTTAATCTTACAAATCGACACCATGATTTTACTAATAATTGTTGTAATTCGGTTGTATGATTTTAGTCGAGCAATTAATTGTCTATCGATCAATCGAGTAAGTCCGAATATTTTGCGCTATCTAAATCATTACAGTAAATGTATCATCTGGAGAAATATTCTTGTTTCTACATGACTGTTTAAAGTTAGGGGGAGTTTAATCCCCCCTCCCCACAAAGTCACAGGTAGTTATCCCTGAGGAACTTATGATCATTTACTCCAACCAGCTTGAATTATTACCACGGTAATCATTCAGTAATAAGTAGTGTCTAGTAGGGTGACCGTGTGACGTCATTCTAGACGCGCGTGATACTACCGTCTTTTAAGTTACCGTGGTCATTTCTACCAAAGCGTAATATGAAATTATGTATATCTAGTCTATATTGTAAACTGGTATTTGAATTTATTGATATATTATATCTTAATGCATATGTGTAAAAGCCAAAACTCTTGGCAGTCAGTGACCCCCCCCCCCCCCAACGACTCCCAGACATTTAACATTTCGCCCACAACCGCCATCCGCTGAAAGAGACGAAATTAAGTAGGAACGAAATTTGGCAAGATCTCGGAGTTGGTGACGTCATGGAATATTTTGGCGCCAATCCCGTGACCCGATGGGACTGAACCGACGATAAACGGTTTTATCCGTGACACGGGATTTCATAAAATTGCTATTATTTTATCTTTTTCTCAGGCCAACGATGACTTTCTAGAAGACATTGTATCCGAATGGTTCGTTCTGTAAACGGAATGCCATTTGTGCAGCTACAGTTGTAATTAAATTAGTCTCTTACAATCCTCTTAATTGTAACTAGTAGTTTTCACTTTGTATGAACTTAAGACTATGAGTTTATTTTATCTTTTGTAATAAGACAATTACTAATAATTGTTTTTATTTCTAGGTAAGACTATACAAAAGAGTGATGGTGTAAGTAGAACTATATCAACTGATATTTTTGTAAGTATTTATATTACATAATTAATTGTATGCAGGGACTATAACAATTCGAAGTCAGAACGTAGAGTAAAGAAAGTACAATTTGAAGATAAGTTTCATAATTTTATTTCAAATAACTTCAGAGATATTAACCTGTTTGTAAAAATCATGAAACTTATCTTCAAATTGTAGTTTCTTTACTCTACGTTCTGACTTCAAATTGTTATAGTCCCTGCATACAATTAATTATGTAATATAAATAGTTACAAAAATATCAGTTGATATAGTTCGCCAGTATAACGGTGCGAGATAGACGAGTTGTACACATGACATGTTTTGTTTGTTTTGACCCAAATAATTGCCTCCAGAAGTTTGGCTGGATACTTACGGGATACGCTGTATACATTATAGTAATAAACATGTATTGTGTAACGTTCACTTGTTTTGTGTGCCCTTAAGAAAAGGCTGTCGGCCATGTTGGTTTTAATCCCATAAGAACAATGGCATTTGCGTATCCATATTTTTTCGTTATTTATTGACCAAAAGTTGTGAATAAGGTGTAATTTTAAACATTATCATTTGCGCATTGAGTTTGCTTTTTGTATTATGAATACATACGCCTAGTTTTGAAAAATACTTAAAAATAAAAACTTCATACTAAATATTTTTTTAAATTTCGTCCTTCAAAACTTATTGGGATTTATCAAAGCAATTCCAACGCGCAATTGCATTCTTGATCAAATGTAATTTGTTGGAAAAAATCCGTTTGAAAATAACTGTTTAATTTGGATACGCGCGATCGTATGTCCTGTTCGTAAATAACATTGTTCCTATGGGAGTAAAACCAACTTGACCGACAGCCTGTGTTGACTCTTAACGTCTGTTTTATACCTTTTATTTTCACCAACCTACCTGTGCAATGTGTAATTTTACAAACAACATTTCTTCCATAGGAATCTAAAGAGAATTTTTAACCACACTAAAACACCATTGACTGTTGGCTTGCAGCCATGGTAAATTACTTGTATTAAATTAAGAATGTTAAAAGTAATTGAAGGCCGACCTATCTACTTAACTGGTTCGCAGAACTGATAAGCAGGTCAAGTGGGATAACTCAGCTGTCAAAACCTTCTCATACCAGAGTATCTCGTTGCGCATTTTCACTGTTAATTACTATTGCTTTTCCTAGTAACGGATTTTCCAACATGAGTTTCTCAGAATAATCTTAGTCATCAGGGTTTTTTGTTTGATTTGTTAATACTGTGATTAAACAAAACTGTAGTTGTAAGGTCATACTAATAATTGAATTAAAGATAAACAATGTCTATAACTCTTTATCATTTTGTAAGAACCACAGAGAAAAAATATTGTCACTTTTTAGTGAACGCCTCAGTGGCAGTTACTGCTAATTTACGTCGTCATAAATTTGAGTTAATTATTAGTACGTTCATCCTTGAAAATTTGGAGGGGAATTAGGGGAAAGACTGACAACGGTGCTGAATCTGCCATCCGAACGGCGAACTGCTGAATTACTCGACACCCTAAGTTTCTAACTCGATAGCCGTTCGCCGCTCTATTGGACGCGATCCATATTTATCTCTTCTCCGTTTAAGAACTAAATTAAAAGTTGAAAACTTTTTAAAACTCTAAAAAAAATAGATTTTATTTTAGCATCTACAATAAATAAGACGTAAAACTAGTTCCTATTTCAGTAATGTAATAAGCTAAATCTAGACCTACTTCCCATTAATTAGGTATCCTGTAAAGTTATGGAAGCAATTAGTAAATTCTGGATTTTATTTACTAATTTTGCCCGCATAAACAGAAATAAAACTAACTGCTTTGTAGTTCCATGCGGTGAATGTTAGTTGATTAGGACATAGTGCTGTGGAAATACACCCAAGTGTCCGTAGGCTCTCGACTGACAAGATGGTCTCTTATCAGCCTTATCAGAACTAGAAATGTTTCAGCCATGTGCAGTGACTCTCACATGAGACATAACCTGGATACAAATGATCTTACTTTATGCCTATAATAAACATACGCCTTGGTTGTTTGGAATGAGATAAGTGCGTTAAAAAACCACTCGACAGTTGGGCCTGCAAGCCTGTGCGTGAACTTTATATTTTTTTAATCATGTACCTTTTGTATGCTGGGAGGGAGGTTCATAATATATCTCGTATTCTGGGAGGGAGGGAGCGTGGGTTCATAATGCATCTTGTGTATGCTGGAAGGGTGGACGAATCATGTATTGGCTTTGAATATCCCACGTATACTTATGTACAATACACAATTGTCTAAACTCCATTCTAATGTCACTCGTGAAGTAGTTCAATTTCAAGTCAATCATCAATAGCTTCCTAGAGGAGATATTCCCTCGGTTTCGACCAAACCTATTGGAAGTCTGCAACAAAGGTATCGCTCGAAGGAAAAACAGCCGCCCTTGTATAGTATGGCCTACAAGAAATAATTAGCCATAAATTACCAATTGACGAGGTTTACTCCCTTATACCGTACAAGGCGAGTTCTCCACAGACTAAATTACGGACAACCGTAAACTATCATGGAAGGTCGCTTGGTCGTTGTACTAAAACGTAACACATAACCTTAATATCCTACTTCAATTGAGGATTCCGCGTAGATAAATTTATTACTATCTTTCCAAATAAAGTTAAATCTCTGCACGACCTGGTGACCTTGGCGAGAAGTGTTCCGGCTTGAGTAACTGAAGTACAATTGTTTGATCTGTAAGTTCTGACTGGTTTTAATCTGCGTCTGGTGTTTGCAGAGGCCACGCCTGGTTTAATTAGTAACACGCCACAATTTGGGAGTAATGTAGGTCACAGTCTCTGGAAAAGAACTGCTTCTCTAGAGGAGCAGAGATGGACTATGGAAGAGACCTTCTTGTTGAAGAAAGCCTAGAAACACCTTTTTACTCTCTAAAGTCGATATAACGAACTGTCTTTTACTGAACTGCTCAGAGTGTGATGATTTCAGTAAATCTACATACTCGAAGTGACTCATTCACCGAGACTAATTTAGACTCTCTTGGGTCAACTTCTAAAAGATGGTTTAAAAAATGTCAAAACATGCTCATTGGTACGTCAAATTAAATTTATTCTTCTCCTAAATATGTCCTCAGGCTTGGAAACAGCCAAAACATGTAGTCATAAGTTACGCGCTATTAAAAATCCCGAAAATTTTGGACCTGTTTCGAAATGAATTTAAGTGAGTAAATCAAATAAACGGTATTCAATTCAATTTAATGGTAAATGAAGGACAGGTGCTGATATTGACACGTGAATCGTTCAGGAGTGTCCACCAGTTTCATATCAGAACCGTTAAGATCAGCAAAGTGATTGGAGTATAATCCACTTACCATACAAAACTCCCAGTGAGAATCTGGTCAGCGGGAATTACGGTTCGACCTGTGCCACCCTTGCAAATCTGAGGCGAGAAGGAGTAAATGTGTGTAAGGTATGTAAGGAGTATAAGAGTCCGTTCAGTCAGCTATAGCCACTAGAACTTAGATAACACTGTTGTAGTATGCGAGACTCGCTAATTCTCCAGCGACCATAGCTGACTGAACGGACTGTACACATGCAGCCTTCTTGGGAAAAATGAGCTGTATAGTAAAATACTTAAAGAGAAAGCTTCATGATCAAACTTGTGGATCGATCTGCTGATGATTTAGATCTTTAATTTTCAAATCTCCTGCAGGTTCCCCTGTACCGACCCAGTATATTTACTAAATATTTACTGTAGGATGCTATAGATCTATTTTTGTATAATAAGTAACCAATATTAGCAGTGCTTTGTTATTTTATGGAGCTCTGTACTAACTCACACTTACACCCCACCGATCCCTCCACTGGCCAGTTGAACTCTTGTGAGTGTCTAAAACAGTCTTGTGGCCCAAACACGCGACACCTGTGAAATGGGGTTAAACTAGCTTACTAAGAGTTTAGCACGTAGTTATGGAATATTGGATATATTGCAAATATCGATATGTCGACAAATTAGTTTCGATATTTTCTTTCGATAATACCGGATATATCGATATTTCGACATATCATATCACTAAATATTGACGTATTCTCTCCTCAAAATCTCCTCAAAATCACGATTCGAAAAAAAAACATTAAAAATGCCTCTTATGCGTACAAAACATGCATTGAAATAAAATGTACCTTTGTGTAGTTTTATACGTGAGGTTAAGTATATTACGTTTTTATTACATAAAGAATAAAATGTAATATACTTATTCTTATTTTGCTTTTTTTCATTCAACCCCACACTCCACAACTTATTTCGTGCAGATAAAGTATTTAATTTTTGCATTCAGTAGGCTATTCTAAACACTATTTAGAACAGCAAAACATGAGTGTCATGACAAAGTTAGTATATGATTTTAAACAGATAAATCATTTACAATTCGATATATCGGTTAAACGATATATGGATATTTTTCTTTCGATATTATCTTTATATCGATATTTGGTTTGCGATATATCGATTATTTGGGTTATCGACATGTTAAAAATATTTGCTAGCCCTACACACAGTTTATAATTATATGCCGCTTTTAGCATCCTTAAAAACCTGCAAAAAACCTCTTGATGCAAATTATAAATCGTGAAGCAAGTTTGGAACTAAAGCACGTTGTGTTATATATGTCAATGTATTTTGACTAACGAAACGATAAAAATTAACGAAATTTTAGTAAATATACCACTTTTACTCATCTGCGTAACACCTCGTAGTTCAGTTTATTTTTATACCTTGCCACGAAATAGTGTTTTATGAAATTCTCCAGCAAATGTCCTTGAGATGAAAATTCCCCACCGATTACCGACAGTAGCCTGAAGGATCTGCTCCGTTATAACTTCCGTAGGTCCTGGCAGAAGGACACTTGGATGTCTTGTGGCCGAAGGGAGGCCATCAAGAGGAGGCCGTCTAACGACAGGGAAATTTCCACAGGTGGTTGTTGATCGTCGAGCTGGAGGTGAGGGTGAAAGTGAGAGGGGTGCCTAATGCCCTTCAAGGCCGGGCTATTCGGGGAGACTTTCCCCCCAACTCTCCCTCTTACTTCACCAGTTACGCCAAGGTGGACTTAGTAACCCTAATTAAGGGGGCCGATTAAGTCTCAAGATTAGTAATGTAAATTAAGTCAGTGTCATAAGACTTGTTATAAATTATTTTATTCAATAATATCTACATTTTTTTTATTTGAAGTAAGGAAAATTAGGGAATTTTCTTTTGGAGTGATCTACTGTTGTAAAAAAGATGACATTTTTTAAATAGTGTTTTGATTTTACTGATTATTTTTTGCATTTAAATTGAAATGTAAAATGTGTATTTAATATCACTAATGATTCGGTTGGTATGCCTGAATTCTTACCGATTTACCCTTTTTTGACATAAAATTATTTGTTTTCAAACAGTTCTGGAAGACAAACTCAAACTGGTGCGGAATCGTGCAGACTTAAGTTTACATTAGCGACTCATATGTGAATTTATTGATTTGGCAACCGTCTAAACAAAGACACGTTTCACTCGTTAGAGTCTATGCTCGTTTTAATCGTTTCAGCATAGGAAAATTAGGATTTTCTTTTATTTTAATTGCCGGCGTGGTGGCTCAGTGGCATAAGAGCATTGTCCAAGGTTCGACTCTCCAACTGAGCTAATGATCGGTACTCTTCACTCGTTGAATAAAGTTCACGGATATGCCTGTGAGTGAATTTCAAAATAACAAAATAATAAATAAATAAAATAACAGAGGACGCTTCTTATGACCGCAGACAACGTCTCAGTACCAGTATACGATTAATCCACATCTTTATACATCTGCAGTAATTACTAATTTTATTCTGACGATTTCAGTCCTCCACGCGACAAACTGGATAACTAACTACTCGATAAACATTCAGCGCACTATTGGATGCGATCTCTGTTTAGTTATTCTCTGTACCGTTACCGCACCAGCCTTCACGTTTAACGTAAGTTTTACCTTCAAGTTTAACAGTCTCACAGTTTTTTATTTATTTACAGTGTTAAGTTATATAGACTTTTATGATTGTGATGTTTGTTTCCTAGCTTAATTGTTGTAAATTTTTCTATGTTATTCGTCTGAAATTTATTTAAAGAAACGATATCGAAGACTACACATTTTATTGATTTTTTTAAATAGTTGGTTCAATAGTAAACATTTTTTTCGATTTTTTAAGGTAAGACAGAAAGTAATATGTTTAAATTTGTCAGTGAGTGTATTATATGGCTTTTTATACACTCTCTCTTTTAGTTGTGTTCTCCGTACGTAATAAAATGCCTGCCTTAATTGTAATAATACGCAGCAATATCATAGTAAGGAACCTTTTTTTGCTGAAGCAAATTTAGAGGACAACATTTTTTAAGTCTGTTGGGACTCTCCTGGGATATCATTCCAAAATTGATTAGAAATAAAAAAAAAAAAAAAAAACACTACGCCCTCAGAAGAATACATCCGATCCTTCTCTACAAAGAGGCACACGCTGTTTACGAAGTACGAGCAAATAGAATAGTTTACAAATCTGTGTCCGTATTAAGAACAGTCAACAAAAATATTGGATCGCGGCCACAAAAAAGTGATCTATTCTTGTAGTACAATGCTGTATTGTCTCTGACGTGATTGGCAGCCTATGACGTCACTGTGCTAACAAGTGACCCGCAACTCGCGTGATAGCTGTCACTTACGACTGTGATAAGGCGGTAGTTGTTGATGCCTTACAGCGTAGCCTAGATTCGACCAGTGTAAACAATTTGCGTTGCAACTTGACACTTAGGCAGATGTCAACACTTCTTCAAGTACACTTATCGGGAATGTGGTAAAAATAAATTGATCTATGACCTGGCGTTGAGATTTTTTTGTATCAGTTTTATGTTGGCAATATGATAATTTATCTGTCTATCTAAGTAATAATGATCATCGTGCTTGCTTCGCAATTTTTTAGGGTTTTTTCTGTTTAAAAGAAAAGCAGCTCTTGGTTTATAAACGAGTGAAAAGTGAACGCCATACTTTCTCCAGATCACTCTGGTCTGATATTACACTTGGTTTACCTTAATATTTGTAATTTTTTTTATTGTAAATAATTGTGTCTTGTGACGTTTGTTCACTTGTTTTTACCAATACGTAAATATGCTAACTAAAAACCTCTTTTGCTTTGCAATCTAAAAGTAGTCTGGAGGCTCAATAGTATTTGGGTGATGAGTTTATATCTACTAACTAGATCAATCCAATGACGGTTGTCATCCATTTCTGTATAATCCTCCTAATTTTCCTTGACTACTGCATAATGATCACCATCCTTACAAACTTAAAACGAAATCTGGAGGCTCAACAGTAATTGGGGGATGAGTTTATATCCACTAAATATATCAATCCAATGATAGTTGTCATCTATCTATTTATAAGCCACCTGATCGTCCTTGACGACTGCATAATGATCACCATCTATCAAATTTAAAGACAAAATCTGGAGGCTCAGTAGTATTTGAGGGGTGAGTTTATATCTACTGACTAGATCAATCCAATGACAGTTGTCATCTATTTATGTAAAAGCATCTGATCGTCCTTGACGACTGTATAATGATCACCACCTTTACAAACTTAAAGACAAAATCTGGAGGCTCAGTAGTATTTTAGGGATGAGTTTATATCTACTGACTATATTATTCGTTATTAAGACGCCGATCGTCAAGATATGGGTGAATATGAGGGGCGAATGAGTATGGTGAGTGTAGATGAACGAGTGTACTCATTGTTACTAACTAAGGTAGACTGTTCCTCAGAAAGAGCTATTTTTTAATAGCCTAAAAGCCAGGGCAACTAAGGAACCTACAGTTTTACGTGGAATCCAAACGTCTGATTAGTGTTGGTCTGATTTTCAGCTAACTGACAAGCCTGATACTCAGTTCTCTTCCGTACACAATATCATAACCTTGACTACCATCGAACATGGACACTCCAGACTTCTCTAGTAGTGTAAACGTTGATGGCAAACTTTGAGCGGACGCCATGTCGGTATCAAGAGTACCGAGCGTAGAACTTATCGACTACAATCTCCTAAGCACTTTGTCCCCAAGTAGCTGGGTTACAGCATTGGACCACCAGTGCCGACGTAAAGTACATCACTGCACCATCTTTACAAACTTTCCATCGCCTCATTGTTCTTGACACTGCGAAATAAGGAAATCGTCTGATAACCAACCGGTCGGACCACAGAACCGTAAGTAGGCTCTGTGTATAGTTTGGAGACCTCCCACCTGACTCCCAGCGTTGGTGTAGGTCTAAGTAGGCCAATGTCTGCTGGTTCTTTATCGATGCATTGGAAATATCCAGTTTCATCAGAATTCTGTTGCCAAAGATCGATTTGGTAACTATGTTTTGGTTCTGAATGAATTCGAATTTATACAAGCTGTTGAGATTTTTTGCACGATCTAATTGGTGTAAAATGTTATTATATTGACTAAATCAATTAAAAATCAGTTCATTGATTGCGTTAAAGTTATGGTTATCACAAAAGGTATTGCTTTGATAAGCATGATCTTTCTTAGAATAACTTAACCTAAGATAACCCAACCTAGTTAGCAACATCAGTACAAGTAAAAGCACCATGAGTCATGTCAACTGTCAATTGAGAAAAACAGCCGAAGATTGGAATTTCCTTCAGGGCTCAGTTCCTCTAATTGGCATATTTGTATTCTGATTACTAGGGAAAGTGTACTATACTCTGTTCAAGCTGGGATGGTGACTGAAAGATTAAGTTACAATTGGCTCAAGTACTAATATTTACGTAAGCTATGCCACCTTATTCAAACAGTTCACTACAATTAGCTAAAATATAATCTTTTCATTTTATTCTTAAAAAATATAAACCCTAATAATTATTGGGGTAAGTTCCCTTTGAAATAAATATTTAAGCATTGCTGGTGTTTGTATGCTATTTTAGAGGAAATTGCACGAAATAGTTGCAAATCGTGTGCATATTCTAATGTTTCTAAATACTGACATTGCATCTAGTTTTTAAAATCTAACAATGTCAAATACATGAAGATTCTCAACAAATTATGTGGTCTTTTATAACCATTTTAAATTGTCAGTTTGTACAAGTATTGAATACAACTTCCGGTAGGATAATTTATAAAAAAGAACAAATAAGTTTGTTTTTAAATTTTTATATCTTGCAAGTGAGTGTGCTATACAGATAATTAAATTTACTTAAACATAGTATATGAAGAAATTTTAAAAATGTATACTAAGTTTACGTATGTTTAGGATCAGTTGTCGGGGCCCTACCCCTCTGCCCTCGGCAGCGTAATCATATGCTACACAATAATATAACCAAACTTTACCTTACATAACAAAACCTAACTTACTAAACCTAACCTATATGATGTAATATAATTTAACTTACATGCAGTTAAATTTATTCCATAGCTAAAATATATTGCATAGAAATTATTTTAAGGTTCCAAAGAGCCCCTACGATCCTCCCAAAAGGTCATTTAATTATTCGTAGAAATAGAATAGAACAGTGAAATAGTAAACTGTCTTGTCAGTGTCAAGTGTCTACCAGCTTCGTTCGGCTGTTGTCGGACGTTCTCGGGTACATTCGGCAGTGCCTCTGACGTCATCACATTAACATACGGACAGGTTACTAATGGCCATTTAATTGACTTGTGCGTCTTACATTATTCCATTCCCACTGACCTTCATTCTTTCTTCTCTTCCCTCGCCTTCGTTTTTTCACTTCCTCTATTACAATCAATATGGTATTTGTACTAAAAAATGTTATTTGAGGTTAGGGTTTTACTTGGTCGTTTTTCTAATATTTATTTGATCGCACTAAAACAACAATATAAGTTGGTTAGCATTGTATGTATCTATTATGTATTGATTTATCCCAAGATAGATATGATTATAAAATATTAAAAATGTAAAGTAAATCTCCCAAAGTATGGTATTTATATGTTATGTAACAAGTATATCAGAATATTTTAGATGGAGGGGGAGACTAGATGGAAGTTCTGACGTATTCCGGTCTGGTTTAAGGCCAGCACAAGTCTATTCTCCATAAGATCAAAATTCAGTATCCCCAAATCAAGGGAAAACATAGTTCAACTATTTAATGTTAATGATTTTAATGTTTACAAATTATTGAATAAATGCTTGATGTTGATTACTTGTTAGTTCCCAATTTTCTAGTATTTTCATACGCATTTTTTTTCCTTTAATTAGAACAATTTTACTGTACTGGTTTTTCCTTTTTACTCTGTGTGAATAGTTACCCTCACAGTTTCGATACTTAAGGTGGTGCAATCGGTTTCAGATAGTTAATTATTTCCCAATTTTATAATCAAAATTAGTTATGTACCTTCCCTTGAGACTGGAAACATACAAAAACTGTTTTAACCACGACATTAGAATTTGTGGCCTTATGAAGTGGCACATTTAGCTTATTTAAAACCAACTAAAAAACAAAAACGTTCAAAGTACAAATTTTAATTTTTTATGAATACGTTTTCATATATAATTTAAGGGACTAACGTGTTTATATTTCAAAGTATTTATAATTTCTAAGGTTAAAAATGTTTTTAAAATACCTTTTTTCAACCTTTCAAATTATAAATATTTTTACATATTTTCCCCTTTACATGTTAATCCCTTTAGTTATGTGTAAAAATCTAGTTATAAAAAATTTATTTTGAACGGTTTTGTCTTATGGATGCCATTGTCAGCCGCTTGTTCACCTATAAAGTCTACTGTAAAAAGAATTATCGTCCACCAACCTTAAGTGTACATAAGAGAATAGGACAATTTTCCCCTTCCTTATGTAAACACGAAACTTTGTGGGCCCGCCCACTAATCCTACGAACTGAACTCATTCCTAACATAGCATACGCAAATGGGGTATAGTCTGTTTTTTTTTTTTTTTTTTTTTTTTTTTTTTTTTGGCTATTTAAAAGATTATACTTTCATATTTCATGTGTTCTTGTGGCATAGTTTTTTAATATATTTTATATTCCTTTTTTATTATGCTTTGTAAATGTGAAGATAGCATCTTGTTAGTTTCTTCTTGGAATGCATTCTTCTTAATTTATACTGAACACTAACAAAAATGGTTAAAACCACAGAGATAAGAGATTCACAGCTCACTTTTTTCTGGTCCCAGTGAACGTTTCGATGGCAGTTATAAGTACATCACAACTAAAGTACATATTTATACATGCTATCTGCAGTAATAATCACTTCGTTTATCCTTGAAGATTTGGGGAGAGTAAAGGAGGGACTGACAAGGTGCTGGGCTCTGTCATCGAATGGGAAAAAGGAAATATAACTACTTGACACACATTAAGCGCACTATTGGATTTAATCTCTGTTTCTTTATTATCTGTGTTCAACCTAAAAAAAATTGATTTGCAATAAGGACGGAATATCTCTAATATTTCGATATATCCAAGGGTTTTAAATAAAAAATTTCCACCTCCGATTCGTTACTGACGTCAGAAGGACGTATGACGATAATTGTGTTACCCAATGCGTATTTTTGTGGCCGATATGGTTTTTTTCTCTCGCCAATCCCAGACGAGCCTTCACACACAGGCGTGTGACGTCACGTTAGCGATATACTGGGAGCCATCTGGCGCAGATACCGTAGCCTACTATTGATAAGCTTGTGTAAATTTATTATTATTTCATGGAGGAATTTATATCGGAAGGATGTTTTATTTTTCATTCAATGGCTTGTTTTAAGAATAGCTTTTAATTTAGACTATTGTTCCGTAGAGAAAAAATTATTTGATTACTAATATTTATCCTGTTTGGGTTTTTTTAAATGGTAGTTTTATTTGGCACACCCTCCACTTGTGACCTCTGACGCACCGTTCGTCCCGACTATTTCAGTATACCTATTAAAATATGAATGATGTTATATTTTAAAATAATTATCCTTTAAAAAACTATAGCATAAGAAGTATATAAATAACATTAATATAACTTTATATACATACTATACATACTGCTTCGCTACAAGGTGGTCCTCTACGCTTACTTACCCTTTCCTCCGTGGTTCTCTCTAAACCATTATATCAATATGGAAGCTGTGACTGCTGTTGTCCTCCTAGATAACAAAGTTTTACTGTCTAGAAACCCCTATGTCTACTTTAGAGGGATTCAAAGTAGTGCAATCTTGTCAGAGTTATTAGAAATTATCTTACAAATTTCATTAGGAAAAAAAAATTAGTCAAGCAGTTTTTACCTGATTTTTTTTATGAGCTTTTAATTTTACTCTTAAGGAAAAAAGGAAACGCTGAGAGTATGTTTCTATCTTTCAGGAATGGTATTTCGAGAAATCCTTTCTTGGTAGGTCTCTATGATACAAAATCTAACTTCCCTCCAAATTTCATCAAAATCTGTTCAGTGGTTCTGGAGATTTTGTGATGAATGAGTACAACGTTTTTGGATTATATATATATATATATATATATATATATATATATCAAGATTAAGTACGAACAAAAATGTAATCGCTCTAAAACTATAGAAAAAACTAACTTTTTTGGAAAATCTTCTTTTAAAAACAGTTAAAACTCAGCGTTCTTTAAAGTATTCACAACCATCAAATATCATTTGCATTTTCTTAAGTATTTTTAGTCATATTAATAAATTTTAATCGTTTTTTAATTAGCATAATACGGGTTGGCACAGATGCAGTACAAGTGAACGTCACAAAACACAGATATATTACAATATAAGCACAAGATGCACAAATAAATTACAATAAAAGTACAAATATATTTGTACATTATCATATTTGTGCATTTTGTTCTTGTATTGTAATGTATTTGTGTTGTGTGACGTTCACTTGTACAGCAAACTCTAATGTTTTACTATGTCTTGTAATTTAAATGAACTAGCCGTGTTTCACAATTGTTTTGGTAAGCCGATTTCCGAAAACTTATAGAACGTTAACCGCATTCTTCATCTAAAAAAGACAGTTAACTACTATTTTATCATAATTTTATAACTATTTAACGGTAGTTTGTTACATAAATATATAATCAACGATAATCAGAATCAGCTGTTGTTGACACGAACCCATAACTGATGAATTAATATCAAGTTGTTTTATTATTTTCTTTTTTAATTTCGAATACAGCAGGCTCTCCCTTGAGTCAGCGAGGCTAATTAAAATGTACCCTTTCTTTTTAATTATCACGTAATCGGCGTTTTTGATTGGCTGTCACTTCTCAGCTAGCTTAAACAGACTTTCGCTGGAAAAATGTTTTCGATGAATCTTTTAAGAGTGTTTTTAAAATAATATCAGTGTTTATGATTTTTAATATTTGTGTCAAATTTACAAAAATTATTCGAATACATAGTTTTTATAAATTATGTCTAATTATATTGTAACAACAGCATCAGCAAATCCTTTTTTCTTGATTAAAAAAGTATATGGACTGTTGAATTTATTAATTTATATAACGGTAATAATCCGTACAATCAATCTTTGATAAAATATTTATTTTTTTAAAATCAAGACTTAATCAACTCTGCAACAACATATAAAGGCTTAAGCCCAATAACCATCCGCTGTCGAACAATTGCAAATATGTGAACTCGTTTAGTGAATACTATAGGCTTAAGTGAATACACATGAAATTTTTCCATTGAAAATGACAATAGTTCTGATAAAAATGAACTCTTTTTCTTAAAATGTATAAACCACTTTGAGACTCAACTTAGCCGTTTGGAACTCGAAATTTTAAATATCGATTATATAATCGAACATTTATCGTCCAATTCCATTGGCCCATATGCATAAATGATGATGGAAAAATCCCCTAAGTTGCAATGGCCCTTTTATAGGAAATGTAATAGTAATTAAAATGTGATTCCTCCTTTTCAATTAACGTGTTCATTGTGTGCAAAAATATTTTCAACATGAAACAATTTTTTATCAAAGTAATGTTATAACAATGACTTGATCAAAATCCTTGTCTATATCAATAATTACGATAGTCACTTAGGTGTTCAAGTATTTGGAAGGAAAGAAAGATTTCTATCATTATCAGCAGTGTCTTGATCTTATCTGATTGCGATAAGTATATGCCATACTTAGTATAGGTATGTTAGGTTAGATTAAATTAGGGTATGTTAGGTCAGGTTATATATATTTTTTTACTTTCCAGTAATATAATTCCATTGCGTTTGGGGCGGCAGCTAAAGGATTTTGATAACTGATATCATATTGTGTTGAAAAGACGAATAACTATAATTGACATAGTATTATTAGCGAATACTGGACGTGTGCAGAATGCGTGAGCGTGTGGCGATGCAGTGCCGTGGACCTTTGTTTACATGATTGATAATGCGCTGGTTGGAGGAGGTTAGGCGTAATAGTGACCTTGGGATTGTATGGCAAGGCCAGGACTCCAACCGGTTCAAAATGTGACCAGCCCGCCTTGGGTTCAAGTCTTCCGTAGTTCGAGGATGGTTTCGGGGAAATGTATTGGCTTGGCAGGAAGGGAAATGGTACTTGGCTCTATCTACTTTTTAGATATCGTAGTGTCTTTGACCCAAAAACGATAGTTAATGTGGCTATGTGGTACTTAGAACTATCTTTTTTCGTTTATGCTTACGTTGTTGAATAGAGCAAAACATCAAGATACTCTTGCATCCTGCGGAAGGACGATATATTTGCTCATGTCCACTTGTCTGTCAGTAGGAGGATAGTCGAAGTTCTATAAAAATAATTAGTTAGAAACAAAATAACAGTACAATATGTCTCTAAATATTTTATATTATTTTTTGGGATCTCTATTAACAATCATTCAATAATTTCTTAACAACGCACATTGAATAATACCAACCGTCTGTACTAAATTTTACCCAGATTGATAAAAATGGGCTGGAGTGATAAGAAATTCTGGCGACATCCAGCGGCCTGAAAATGGGCTGGAGTGATATGATATTCTGGCGACTTCAGCGGCCTGAAAATGGGCTGGAGTGATATAAAATTCTGGCGACTTCCAGCGGCCTGAAAATGGGCTGGAGTGATAAGAAATTCTGGCGACTTCCAGCGGCCTGAAAATATTCTCCATAATATTATTACTGTCAAAATATTCCGAATCAAGCGAAAATATAACAGCATTGGTATGTTCATATTAACCGTTTGAAAAAAATCATGAATAAAGACGGTTGCTTTTAGGTTTTCCAATATGCTGATGTTTTCATTTAAAATAATTTTTGAACTTTTACGTTTATCAGAAAAATGTTAATAAAATATCCTATGCAATCAGCATGGTCCAGTAAAATACCTGCAAAATAAGATTTATAACATAATTTTATCAAAAAATGTGTAAAATATTTAATTAACCGTTCAACATTGGTCATCTGGAGAATAGATCCAAGATGGCTGACCATTCTAGCTCTCCTAACACAACCAGCCTCCTGTCCTCCTAACCTTTTTGAAAAGATTTTAGAATCCTCTGGAGTTTCTATTTTCTCTGGAGTTAGGTCTTGTGGAAAATGCACACCGCGAGTTTCCATGAGGTTTACATAAAAAGCGACGTATGCGTTGAGATAATTGGTCTCGAAGTGTGGAAGAATTGAACTGTAAAACAGTTTGGAGGCCGGAGATCTTACGTGAGGCAGTCACACTTCACCCATTACTCAGCCGGCAGTGTGACGTCGATCACTCAAGTATGCGAGAGCAGGCAGTGTCCTTGGAGTGGGCGCTCAAGGTCTTGCGCTAGTGCGCCGCGGCGTCGCCATGCCGTCCGGGCGCCAACGTCGCTGAGAGTGCCTTGAAGATCTCGCTCGTGCAATGATGTTCTTTTGTATACTCTTCAGATAAAGCTTGAACTTTTACAAATCAAGCGGGTAACACGAGTTCTTTTATTCAACTTAATACAAAGACGTTATAATTCGTACGAATGGCTTCATGAATAATGCAAAAAAAAATTGGCAAGCTAAACAGTGAGTCAACCCACTGATTTACTTACAAAAATAAATGTTTCTCATTTCCACTGTTCGGGAAATCTGTGAAAATTACGATTTTTTTTAGACGATGACACTAAATGATTGTACGACCATTTCCTGATGCCATAATGTTTTTGAATTGATAGCATCAAGTAATTGGGTCGCTATCACTCTCAGAGCTGATATGGTAGACCGCTTCTTGCGATAATGATCGCTCGCAGAATCTGCGTCACTTTGCAAAATCAGATACATCGTAGGCATGTTGATTGATAGCTCAGAGATTGTTGTGTGGGGAAGAACTTCCAACAAGTATTCATTTAGTAAATAATATGGCGAGTGATGTATACAATTAATCTGCTAAAATAACTGGTATTATAAAATCCGATTTATTTTTTACTTTTACAGTTCTGGCATTTCAAACTCAAATTTAATGTCAGCAGCAGTTTTGTTCTATAAGGAAACTAATTTAGATCTATCTACTTTAGATTTACTTGTCGCTTCTTATTTGATTTAGATTTCAAAAACTCGTCAATATTTTTCAGTGATAGGCAAGTAAAACCTCAAAATATTTGTGAGAGTTTCTAAAAGAGTCATTGAAGACCTTTTAAGCAAGGGGTCTGTACAAAGATAAACCTTTATGTACTAGACCGCTGTACAATGCCGACTAGAATATAAACATCCAAGCTGGGTTCAAACTGTGGAAAGACATTATGACGCCGAATATTTTTGTGGAATGCACGAAGAGCATCGCTGAGTAGAGTGATGTAAAAGTTGTCTAAAGTAAGTGCATTAGAAGTTCGTAAGATATAATTTTTATGATTACATTCTTGTAACTAGGATGTTCAACTAACGTAATACTCAATGTCAATAGTAATAAATTCATCATAAATGCGCTTTTTTTAATTTTTGGAGATTTCTAATATTTCATGGTAAAAACCCCTTGGACATATCCAATAAATTTACTTATCATTTAACAACCCACTCCCAACGAATAACCATTTTGTTGTGATGCTGTCCAAATGTATTTAGCATCAACTACTTTGAAATTATGACATATCTAGACTATTCCGAAGAATAAAATGGGCAAATGATTTCACTAAAAATAATTGTAAACTATTTAAATAAATAGTAAAATGCCCAAATAAATAATTTCTCATGAATAAAATTTGCAGCCAAGAACAGTTAATTGGTTTTAAGATATTCATAGATTACTTATTATCGTACAGCGTCTACTTTTTAGCAGAAAACTGTGTCAACTGGTATCTGCAGTGAGAGGAACACAACATGCCTGTATCCTGAAGGCACCTTGGCAGGTCAATGGTTAATTACTGTTGTACGACCGGTAGACATTTGAAACCTATCAGGCCGAAGGCTGATTTATGTTATAAACGAGATTATACAGGTTTATTACCAACGACGACTAGAGGATAGCCTTCCTCTGTTGGCGAATACATTAATGACAACCACGTTAACTAGAACTCTACGAACCGTGAGCGACGATCTCCTCAACAATCATTATCTGATTAACACCATAGTACTTGTGCGACCAAAGGTCAAATCATGCACCTATATCTACAACCATAAATTTATAACGCAATGGATACTAATATACTTTTAGGATATATTTACCAGTTTGGGCTCTTATGAGCTGATTTTTCAATCGTTTTTGAAATGTTAGCCTTTTGTCCAGGGTCCACTTGCGGCTATAAAAGGGTTAGAGGATTTCTTCTTGAATTTAAAGAAATTCTGTAAATATGTCAGTATTTCATCTGTTTTGCTTCACAATCCAGACGCCAGTTTAACTGCTTTCTAAAAGAGCAGAACGTAAGCAGACCTTGTAAGGTTGTGTCTTGCAACACACATCACTTCCATCAGAAAATACCTACAGTTCCGAAACACTTCTGAGAGTCATTAGAGTGTAACCTTTTCAATTTTACTACGTTCTATCGTGTACGGATTATACCTCCCATGCGAGGAATCAGAAAAGGATAAAAGTTTAAAAGATGAGGCCGATCTACTTTTTACCTTGTTTTGCTAATTCTTGGGAGGGGGGCTTATTCAGACAGAGCAAGTGGGGGAACCAGTACAGTACAAGTTGAACATAACTGATTAATTCTTCCAGTTCAGGCCAAGATTTGAATCTGCGCTATTTCTAACTCGGGCTCAAAGTCCTGACACTATATACCACTCGTATAACGGTTTCCTCAGCTCGAGCCTTACCTGTCCTTGGTTTGAAGCCAAAATTCGTCATCAAAATGTATTGTAAATCTGCCTCGACACTGATCTGCAAAGTCTTTGGTTCATGAGGTGGATTCGAACCCTCACTTGGTGGACAGGATGGAAACGGGGTTTGCGACATCGTACTTGCACAAGTCCGCTGGAGAGCCGGTCCCTTGATGGTGCCAGGCGCCACGGGGGAACGAGAAGCGGCCACTGGGTCACCCACATACCTTGACTTGGCTTCGTCGCCTTTAATGAATTCTGTTTAATTCCACTCTTCCGGAAGTTTTTTTTTGCAGCCGAGCGAAAGTGCGTTTTAATCAGATCAAGTTTCTAGTTCGGACGTTGGAAAGGACTCGATAAAACGCCTGAAGGATCTGGTCTGGTAGTATGGACAGTTTTCCTTAAACATTAATACTGCTTGGAGCACCTAGCGACAGCTCCATCAGACAAATGGGCTAAAATGAAAACTAAATGGAAAACTAACTTTATTAAAATGTATTTCTAGATGCCAACGCTTAAGGTGATATAGCTCGATCATTAATATATTATATTACATAGTCATATATCACATAACATTCTTTAGTTGAGAAATCCTTCATATGTTTATTACTTGAAACATAGATTTTATTCTTGATATCCAAAACTTAAACTAATCCAGCTTTGCATTGGCCATTACTTTGTTACTTTAAATCATTTATTATGAGGGAAATCAAATGAGATGTTGAATTTGTACTTTAACAAGACAGTTATTTACACACCCTAAAATAAAAAATCATCTATTGACCTTTTTGTAAATCATATTTTGAGTTCAAAACAAGAAAATTAAGAGTTTTGTTTGTTCGTAAACTAAAATATATTGGAGCGTTAAAAATCAGTAGTTAAGTGAAGGAGTGTTTAAAAAGAATATATTACTTTACATTATTTAAGGGTATGTGATGGAGAATTTACCGTCTCCATCACCGGCACGGTGAGACAGTGAAGTCACAAGTGCCAGGAGATAAGAGTTCGTCAACCACTTGTGTGTCAATATAGGGATGGACAGTACATAGAGAGTAAGGTGAGGTTTGTGAAGTGGCCACCAGCCAATGTAGAAATAGGTCCCAGGAGATAAGAGTTCGTCAACCACTTGAGTGTCGATACAGGGATGGACAGTACGGAGAGTAAAGTGAGGTTTGTGAAGTGGCCACCAGCCAATGTGGAAATAGGTCCCAGGAGATAAGAGTTCGTCAACCACTTGAGTGTCGATACAGGGATGGATAGTACGGAGAGTAAGGTGAGGTTTGTGAAGTGGCCACCAGCCAATGTGGAAATAGCTCCGTCTCCATCGCCTGACACGGTGAGGCAGTGACGTCGCAAGTGCCAGGAGATGCGAGTTCGTTAACCACTTGTGTGTCGATACAGGGATGGACAGTACATGGAGAGTAAGGTGAGGTTTGTGAAGTGGCCACTAGCCAATGTGGAAATAGCTCCGTCTCCATCGCCTGACACTGTGAGGTAGTGACGTCACAGGTCCCAGGAGATAAGAGTTCGTTACCACTTGTGTGTCGATACAGGGATGGAGAGTAAGGTAAGGTTTGTGAAGTGGCCACTAGCCAATGTGGAAATAGCTCCGTCTCCATCGCCTGCCACGGTGAGGCAGTGACGTCACAAGTGCTAGGAGATGTGAGTTCGTTAACTACTTGTTTGTATCGTTATACATAGTAAACAATGAGTCATTGGCATCTGTCTGTGGATTGTACTCGGTCAGTTATCAATTTATAGTGTGATTCATTCGTTGATTATGGTTAGTAAATTATTTTACGAATATTTTTTTTGGATACAAAAATATTACCCTAATAATTTTATTAAATTTAAACATGATTAAAACTGTTGTCGGCTGATTTTGAAAAAGTCTGGAACCACCTAATGTTTATTTTATTAATCAACGAAGAACAATTAATTTCTAGGATTACGTCTTCACTGTAGTTACTGACTTTTTGGTCGTTTTAACTGTCCTTTTCACTTTGGGGTACGTCCTGTGGAATCTGAAAAATGTAAGCATAAGTCAAGCATAAAGGTCATTTTTAGAGAAACCCATTGCCGCAATCCCGACTGAAAAAGGCATATTCGTTTGGAAATAACAGGCTCTAAAAGTTTTGCCTCATTGGAACTGTTGGCTGGAACTCGACCTATGTTTTCTTTTACGATTTTTTAGACTTCATCCACAGGACGTCCCCTCAAAGCGAACAAGGACAGTTAAGATGGCCAAAAAGACAGTAACCACAAGGATGTAATCCTAGAGTTTCATTGTTCTGTGTTTTTTAATATTATATAGTAACACATTAAGGGGGTTCCAGACTTTTTGAACACCCGGTATAGCGAGCGGCAAAGTTTTCTGACTTGTTTTACTTTCTTGCATTGTGGTTTAATAATTAATTTGATCAAACTACTACAAATCTAAGTTATAGGTATGTACTTACTGCATCCTACGAAAGAAGTTGTTTTAAAGATTATAACAGCAATATTACACTAAAGAATTTATCGAAACATTCCGTAATTCCTGTGTAAAGTAAATCCATTCAGTAAGATATGAAATAAATTTGAATAGATTTATGAATAGGATTATTCATGCATCTTACTCAAATAATATACTACGTAAGTATGTGTGTGTCAGTGCTGGATCAAAACTTTATAGGAGTCTTGATGTCTACTATAAAGAACCTGAAGATCTGAAAGCTGTATTGTAGTTTCATACGTCTACATTAAAGCCACAAGTTAAATTTACAACTCTCTACATCGTGAATAGTAACTAAGTAATGGGGTGTTGATGTCTACAATAAAACACCTCAAGATCTTCAAGCTTTATTGCGGTTTCATACGTCTACAATAAAGCCACACGTTGAATTTACAAACCCTCTAAAACGTGAATAGAAATTAACTTAATGGGGTGTTGATGTATATAATAAAGAACCTCAATATCTGCAAGCTTTATTGTAGTTTCATACATTTACAATAAAGCTTTCAGTTAAATTTTCAACGCAACTAGTCGTATATTATGATTTTTATAGATGTTCCACACAAAGGCTACAAGTTGTGTTTTATCTAATTTTATAGTTGTCTACAATAAAGCCATCTACAGTAAGGTTACAAGTTGACCTGTAAATTGTGTTTATCTAATTGTATAGTTGTGTACAATAAAGCCACAGATAAAGGGGGTGTCATCCCCTTGAATACGGTTGTTTTATTTGGACGGACGAACGACACGACGCAGTTCCTTCGGCGGTGTTATGGCAACTAGATCGATATCTTGATTCTTAGTTTCGCGTCTTCCAGCCGTAAGAATGTTATCGATGCTGACAGTTATCACTGTTATCCGTATAGTCTCTGTTGTGCGAACTCTCTGAAATTTTACTGGCTGGGGTACCGACTTCGTTTTAGGTGATGTACTAACATTAATAGAGGAGCAATATTCTAATTATTTTTCCTAAATTGACAACAATCTGCCATTTTAAATTGGGAAATTACATTAATATCAATTATTTGATTTTTCGCACTTTTTTATTGATTTTCAGTTAATGTACAACTTAATACTCACATTCCATTCTTTTCTTTTATTTTTACTTTTATAATTTTATTCATTTCATAAAATACTTCGGAAATTTCACCTCTTTTTCTATTCATATCCTCGTCACTGATAAGAAAGCTGACGTTCGAACTTGCTTTATACACCCCCTTAAAATGTTAGTTCAACGCATACAATAAATGGCTTCAAATTATCCACAATGTTCTAAATATTCCAAAGTATTCCAAAACTGTCCGTGATTTTCGGAACATTCCAGAGCATCCCGGAACATATTGAATGTTGTGAAATTATCTCGAATGCTCTCAAATGATCTGTACCCTTCAAGAGAGCGAAACTTCCAGTCCTTTTACCATCAACAATACGCCCTTCAAGTCAAAACTGGAACCATCTTCGTGGATGAGGAATAAAGGGCTACCTACCATACAACTTCCGTTTTGATCCAGCCGCACTTTTATAGAATATTTTGTTTATTTACTTATTTATATTTTATTCATTTTCAACATACGGTGTTAATCTGATCGTTGTCGACTGCTGTGACAATAATATCTGCAATCGTTATATGATTGCATGAAAGCAAAACAGAAAAACAAAACAAAACAGAGGTTCCTTGCAGAGAAAACAAAACAGAGGTTCCTTTTTTAAGGCCGCAGTGAACGCCCAATTGGCAGTTATGAACATGTTACAACTAATATAAATCTAAAGTAATTAACCTTGAGTATTTGGAGGAAATTAGGAAAGGACTGACAAGGTGTTGGCCCTCACATATGCCTGGCAAAATTGCGAAAGAACTGCTCTGCACACCTTTAGCACAGTTTTGGATGCGACCTCTGTTTCCTTCTTCTCTGTGATGAAAACCAGTAAAAGTCTCTCTTGTATAAATGAAATTTTCAGATTATATGACGTTTTTATAAAAATTTAAATGTTTTCTTTGTTCTTGTACTAATTCTTCCTGAGAATCTCCGTGGCCAACTAGTAACCAGTCTACAGTGATTGTAATGTTTGGTGGCAGAGGTAAGTGAAATGCAATAGTTAAATGGTCTCCACGAGTGAATGTGAGGTGCAGTCCATCACTGTCAGTTGGTCCTCAACTTAACAACCTTGGGACTGACTTCAAGTATGCAAATCCACCCGAAATACTTTGCGGATCGTTGTATCTAAAGTAATTATTAACTTAGTGAAACTTTAAAAAAATAATTATATAAGAAATTTCGAGAAGTACAACTCCTCTCACCAATATTTTATAGCTAAGTTATATTACAAATTGTTAAAACTTAAAGCCTGGAAGAATTCAATTGTACAAATTAATCACAGCCTTGAAAACCACTATGATGCAGGAATTTACACATAATGATGACGCTTAATTGAAACGATCAAACTGACTAGAACACAATAGAAACTTCACGAAACTGGAATTGATAATGTGAATTAAAATTGTAAATGGTTTTCAAACATCGATTTTCAGAACAAAATACAGAATAGTTGGTTCACTGTGGATCTGCAGTTTTTACTGTAGGCAATGTTTACATGAATTTTATGTTACCCGTGAATTCACTATATATTTTCCTTAAATTCATGTTCCAACGTTAACATGAATAAAATTTGAAAAAAAATCCACTAAAATTAACATGAAATCTTAATTATTTCAAGTGTTATATTATTGTTATAATATAACATATTATAACAATAATATAAACATAATACATAGTGTTATATATTGAGAAACAAATATGTATTTTTTTCTAGTTTTTAACGTGATTCTAATGTTTAGTTAGTAATTTCATAATAACATTTTTGAATGTGTATTCTTAAGATTATTTAACTAAGTTTATTTACAGTTCCAACTTTTAAAAACAATGTTAATTACATGCAAATTATGTGAGTTGTAAATGTCGTAATATTAATAGCGTTCATAATAACTAATGGTTCTACTGTGTTTTCCTTGCTGTGTTCCTAAATATGTGACAGTACCAAAAACTGGGGTTATGTCACCAAGAAATCGATAATGTATGTTGTAATTTTATAAATATTATGATCCTTGGCTGTATACAAACTAAAGTTCGTTTTAAAAGTGTCTGAATTATTGCAAATTACAGGATTTACCAAAGATGACAAGTGCTCTGATTATAGAATGTCGCCAAAGGAATGAAAAATAATATAATAAGACGCACAGAATATGATAACCCTCTTCTGTTAACTGTCGCAGTGCGAACCATCCACACTCTGACAAATCGGAAACAATCAATGATTTCTTGGAACAAAATACAAACAGAAAGATGGTTTACAATTTAGCCAGTCTCTCTCTCTCTCTCTCTCTCTCTCTCTCTCTCTCTCTCTCTCTCTCTCTCTCTCTCTCTCTCTCATCTCTCTCTCTATATCTCTCTCTCTCTCTCTCTCTCTCTCTCTCTCTCTCTCTCTCTCTCTCTCTCTCTCTCTCTCTCTCTCTCTCTCTCTCTCTCTCTCTCTCTCTCTCTCTCTCTCTCTCTCTCTCTCTCTCTCTCTCTCTCTCTCTCTCTCTCTCTCTCTCTCTCTCTCTCTCTCTCTCTCTCTCTCTCTCTCTCTCTCTCTCTCTCTCTCTCTCTCTCTCTCTCTCTCTCTCTCTCTCTCTCTCTCTCTCTCTCTCTCTCTCTCTCTCTCTCTCTCTCTCTCTCTCTCTCTCTCTCTCTCTCTCTCTCTCTCTCTCTCTCTCTCTCTCTCTCTCTCTCTCTCTCTCTCCTCTCTCTCTCTCTCTCTCTCTCTCTCTCTCCTCTCTCTCTCTCTCTCTCTCTCTCTCTCTCTCTCTCTCTCTCTCTCTCTCTCTCTCTCTCTCTCTCTCTCTCTCTCTCTCTCTCTCTCTCTCTCTCTCTCTCTCTCTCTCTCTCTCTCTCTCTCTCTCTCTCTCTCTCTCTCTCTCTCTCTCTCTCTCTCTCTCTCTCTCTCTCTCTCTCTCTCTCTCTCTCTCTCTCTCTCTCTCTCTCTCTCTCTCTCTCTCTCTCTCTCTCTCTCTCTCTCTCTCTCTCTCTCTCTCTCTCTCTCTCTCTCTCTCTCTCTCTCTCTCTCTCTCTCTCTCTCTCTCTCTCTCTCTCTCTCTCTCTCTCTCTCTCTCTCTCTCTCTCTCTCTCTCGCTCTCTCGCTCTCTCTCTCTCTCGCTCTCTCTCTCTCTCTCTCTCTCGCTCTCTCTCTCTCTCTCTCTCTCTCTCTCTCTCTCTCTCTCTCTCTCTCTCTCTCTCTCTCTCTCTCTCTCTCTCTCTCTCTCTCTCTCTCTCTCTCTCTCTCTCTCTCTCTCTCTCTCTCTCTCTCTCTCTCTCTCTCTCTCTCTCTCTCTCTCTCTCTCTCTCTCTCTCTCTCTCTCTCTCTCTCTCTCTCTCTCTCTCTCTCTCTCTCTCTCTCTCTCTCTCTCTCTCTCTCTCTCTCTCTCTCTCTCTCTCTCTCTCTCTCTCTCTCTCTCTCTCTCTCTCTCTCTCTCTCTCTCTCTCTCTCTCTCTCTCTCTCTCTCTCTCTCTCTCTCTCTCTCTCTCCTCTCTCCTCTCTCTCTCTCCTCTCTCTCCCTCTCTCCTCTCCTCTCCCTCTCCCTCCTCCCTCTCCTCTCCCTCTCCCTCTCCTCTCCCTCTCCCTCTCCCTCTCCCTCTCCCTCCCTCCCTCCCTCCCTCCCTCCCTCCCTCTCCCTCCTCCCTCCCTCCCTCCCTCCCTCCCTCCCTCCCTCCCTTCCCTCCCTCCCCTCCCTCTCCCTCTCCCTCTCCCTCTCCTCTCCTCTCCCTCTCCTCTCCCTCTCCCTCTCCTCTCCCTCTCCCTCTCCTCTCCCTCTCCCTCTCCCTCTCCCTCTCCCTCTCCCTCCTCCCTCTCCCTCTCCCTCTCCCTCCTCCCTCTCTCCCTCCCTCTCTCCCTCCCTCCCTCCCTCCCTCCCTCCCACCCTCCCCCCTCCCTCCCTCCCTCCCACCCTCCCTCCCTCTCTCCCTCCCACCCTCCCTCTCCCTCTCCCTCTCTCCCTCTCTCTCTCCCTCCCCCTCCCACCCTCCCTCCCTCCCTCCCACCCTCCCTCCCTCTCCCTCTACCTCTACCTCTCTCCCTCTCCCTCTCCCTCTCTCTCCTCCCTCCCTCCCTCCCTCCCTCTCTCTCTCCCCCCTCCCTCCCTCTCTCTCTCTCCCTCTCCCTCCCCTCCCTCTCTCTCTCCCTCCCTCTCTCTCTCTCTCTTTCCCTCAGTCTCCCCCCTCTATATATGTATATACATATATTTCCTCAAGTTTTAAATTGCTTTTTTCTCCTTAAAAAAACACCTTTTATATTACCTTTAGCAAGTATTATGAAGAGAAAACTAATTTCAGTGATTCTAAACTGCGTAATAATGTGACAATGCGTAACCTCTGAAGCATTCTTAAACAACACAATTATTTGCAATGGTGTACTGTTATATGTTGGAGCTAACCTTGTACAGAATAAGACAAGTACGTATTTTTTCACAGTCAAAATTGTTAACATTAATTCAGATGAATTTTGAATTAATTGCATGAGATAAATGTAGATGAAACAGAAAATTAAACTATGACCAATCACGGAACTAAGACGTGAGGCAGCACTACTTTAAAGGGGGGGGGGGAGATGGGGCTGAAGCAGTCGGCCATCTTTCAATTCTCTATAAGACCAATCCTAAACAGAGAAAAAAGAAACAGAGATCCACTTCTTGAACGCCTCGATAGCAGTTACCAATAATGTAAATCTTTATAAATTTGTAGTAATAATTACTAGGTTTATCCTTCACAATTTGTAAGGAAATACGGGATGGACTGACAATGGTGCTGGCCCTGACATTCACACAGAGAACTAAACTGGATAAAGTACTCGACAACCCCAAGTGTTTCTTTCTATTTATGTCTCCGTGTCTCGAAACTATTTAATACTCTATGCTATGGACCGAGCGGCCTCTCATGGCGGCCTTGCGGGCACCGCGGCTTGGCGCGGAACCAATTCCGAAATAGCAAAGCCCTGGCCGTGACGTCAGAAGGGCGTGTCATTACGTCACTCGGGTTCTTTGACGCCACTAACTTCATTACAGTTTAGACTTGGAGGATACTCCACGATCGCTCGATGGTTGTCATCAACTCCTGGACCACACGTCGGTGCGAACGCGTAACTGAGGTCTACTACGTTTTTTTGGATATCCTCACATGATTCCAAGAAGATATGTCATAGATGCCGGGGAGGGGGGATTTCCGGTTTCACATAGCCATCTGACAAAATATGTGAGAGTTAAAATTGTTCTTTGCTTTAAACATCAAACTTCACTATCGCTCTATGGTTGTCATCAACTCCTGGACCACAAGTCGGTGCGAACCCGTGACTTGAAGCTACGTTTTCTTGGATATTCTCACATGATTCCAAGATATGTCATAGATGCTGAGAGGGAGGGGGGATTCCCGGTTTCACATAGTCATCTGACAAAATAGGTGAGAGTTAAAACTGTTCTTTGCTTGAAACATCAAACTCTAATTATTTGATTCAGACAGTCTGACCAACCCACCCAAACATGTACGATGATACGGCACGGTACAGTCGATCATACTGCAATTTAAGGAAACTGTTAAATTACGTTATTTCAGCATAAAATCAATTTGCAAACGCAATTCAATAAACAAGTTATAACAAAGGGATATTAGTTACTTAATTTGTGAGCTCGATGTTTATCGAAGGTGTTGTATTAATCACAATAAACTACGCAAGACTCGGTTTATAACGAATCATCGACCTTATTACAAATCCCAATTACATTTCTTTAATTAATTGGTAATTAAAAGTTGCGACGGTCTAAATACAGTTGGCACAGCATCGATACAAAACACTGAGCTAATTATTGCAATTATTCAACTTAATGCTTAATGTTGTTTTATATTTTATTTGTTAATTATTTTATCTGTTTTTTTTTTCGTGAGATTGTGTTTCGTGCCTGACAAAATATTGTTGTTACTCTCGTTAATAGGTTGAATTATTTAGTTTTTTTTTTTTTTTAATAGCAGAAGGTTTCTTACAAAATTAACACTTTGCTAGTCTAGTGGTTAACATTTCCACTTGAAAAGCAGATGCGTGGGTTAAATCCCAGGAAATATACTTAAATGTCCTAAGGGTATTTGGGCTGTTTCCCTCAACATAATTTCAATACTAAGCATAATAAAAATGTAATTGGCGTATTTATTGAAGTTCGTTTGAATTTTGTGTTTTTTTTTCTTTTTCAAAAATATGGAATAAAATTGTTGAAATATTCTATCAACAAGCTTTAAATAGTCGACATTATTCACAAGGATTCAAAATTTACAGTACGATATGTGATTTGAGAAGAAATTAATGATTGATATGAATTGATCGATTGCTTAATCGAACTCGAAATTGATCAGCATTAATCAGGCTGGTTAACTTAATCCGATTTCGGTCTCGATTTTACATTTATTAATTTTGATAAACTAATTTATATTTACTTCATACAGTTCAAATTGTTGTTGAATTATTAAACTGAAAACGAATGTTAATTAAGAATGTGGAAACTATTTTTGTTAATGAACAGGATACTAGAATCAGAATTGACAGATACTAAGTCTTTGACTTGATAATACACAGAGGAAAAAGAAGCAGATGCCTCTTCTTATGGCCACAGTGAACGCCTCAGTGGCCGTTTAATATAGGTCACAACTAATGTAAAACTTAAACCTTTATACATCTATAGTAATAAGTACTACGTTTATCTTTTGATGGTTGAGGCGATAAGGGAGTTACTGACAAGGTATTGGCCCTGCCATCCCTATAGTTAACTGGAAGAATAGCTCGACACACATTCAGTGCAATATTGGATGTGACCTCTTTTTCTTCCTTCTCTGTGGATAATATCAATTTTTAACACTCAATTTTCTGTCAATCTTAGTTGTTTATGAGTGAAATTGGAGGAACACGTCAACCAACCTGCATACCGCGTTTTGAAGATACAAATACTAACATCGAAGGCATAGTAACATTCAGCTAAGTAAGAACGTGTGATATGTTCAGATGGATGTGCCAGTTGGGTGGTTTATGGAGTGATATTCGGAGTGTTCATTAGTGATGGTGGTTTATGGGGATGATGTTCGGACTGTTCATCAATAACGGTGGTTTATGGGAGTGAAGTCCCGGGGTGTTCCATCAATAACGGTGGTTTATGGGGGTGAAGTCCCGGGGTGTTCCATCAATAACGGTGGTTTATGGGCCTGAAGTCCCAGGGTGTTCCATCAATAACGGTGGTTTATGGGCCTGAAGTCCCAGGATGTTCCATCAATAACGGTGGTTTATGGGAGTGAAGTCCCGGGGTGTTCCATCAATAACGGTGGTTTATGGGGGTGAAGTCCCGGGGTGTTCCATCAATAACGGTGGTTTATGGGAGTGAAGTCCCGGGGTGTTCCATCAATGAAACTCGTTGATACATCGTTGAAGCCGTCCTCGTTATTTAACCTTCCACAGATCGTTGCGGAACATTCTGTAAAATACAAATGACATTTCTCAAACGCCTGATTTTCCTAATGGAATACGTCGTTACTTTGTCAAGCGTGACTGCTGTCAAAGTGTCGGCCTTATTTGCAAGTTAAACTTGCCGCTGATGGATTTGCCGTGGTCGAGATCGGTCATAGAACTTGTACTTGGCCTTCGGTTAAAAGAGATAAAGGAGGTAGGGGGTAAGGGGGGACAAAAAGTGAGGAATTAAGTGGATGGGATAGTGTTGAAAAGGGAGGAGAAAGGTTGTAAGGGGGTAGTGGGGGGTACAAAAGGCGAGGGATTAATTGGATGGGAGAGCGTTGAAAAAGGAGGAGGAAGGTTGTAAGGGGGTTAATGGGGGGTACAAAAGGTGAGGGATTAAGTAGATGGGAGATTGTTGAAAAGGGAGGAGAAAGGTTGTAAGGAGAATAGTGGGGAGGGGGCAAAAGGTGAGGGATTAAATGGATGAGAGAGTGTTTAAAAGGAAAGGAAATGGGAGGAGGGTAAGGGGGAGACAAAAAGTGAAGGGTCAACTAGATGGGAGAGAGTAAAAAAGAGGGGAAATGGTGTAAGGGGGAAGACAATAAGTTTGGGATTAAGGGTTTTGGAGAGTGTTATAAAGAAGAAAAAAAGAGTATGTGGCGATAAGGAAGATGATGTGGGAAGAAGTATAAAAAAGATTTGAACGAAGAGTGAAGATTGTGTTGTAGTGGAATGATTGAAAAAGACTGTCCTGTCGTGAATTATTGTGTTTTTGACATATTCCTTCATTATATTACTGTAGTTAAGCGTATTGTCATAAAACGCTACTTTTTTAAGTTAGCTAATGAAACAAACTGATGATAATCTTCGTTTTATACTTTTACTTAACGATGTAAAAACATTAAGTTATTCTTTGTTAAGGGTACAGGAAATCGCTGATAGACCATATCTATTAGCTAATGCTTAAGTAGCTTTCTTTACAATTTACATGATATTACCATTACAGTTTTCGTTGGGTTTTACGTATTTGTTTCTATTTGTTTGTTTGGATTTCAATATTTATGTTGTGCTGTAGTGCCCGTTACTGTTTCTGTGATCCCATTAGTATTGCATTTCATAATACAGTATTAACATTCGACACACTGTTCTCCCTTTTACGTTTTACGTGAAAACGTTACGTCCTTTCTTCACGTTTTACTAATTTTGCTCAATTTGGAGGTAAAATCGCTACGTTAACTGTTCTACAAGTGATTTTCTTTTCTGTCTCACCCACGTCTGTTTCATACATGTATATTAGAGTGGTAAAAGTATTATTTGCTTCACTATTTGAATAATCATGCAACGTTCCCTTTTAAATAAACCTAAAGTAAAAATTTTCACGAACTCATTGTTTTTAATTATTGTATTTTATACTTTAATTTACTTACATGGCCTTGTTATTATATATTTTTTACTAATATCTTTTTAATTTAGTTATTATTTTTACTTCTATTTACGAGCCAGATGTTCGGTTGTATTCCCTAGATAGATATCATGTGAATCCTGGCCACCACCAAAAACGGAAACCCCAGACCTCTCTTATAGATGGAGATCATTAAGTGGACGGTGTGTGTCAGTAGTAATATGGTGTAAGACTACACTTTCCATACACAGCATGTAGTCATAAACGTACTCTGATGTTAGTACAGTAGTATTAGTGTGTTGACTTGGATGTGTGAGAAGGTATTTGTGGATAACGCCAGTTCAGGATTCCGCAGGAGTTCTTAACAACGGCAACTTCTTGCTTGCTACGGTGCTGTTTGTTGAGGACCTCACGCAATTATAGGGCAAGTCCTATCATCTTTCCAATGTTCAATGTAAGAAGTTGGCTATGGATCCAAAAAAAATTCCTACTTGTGTAGTACATTCATTGTGTTATTAATCATTTCACAAGTATTAATAAAGTTTTTTTTTTTTTTGTAATAGAATATACTGTTCCCACTAAATTTTCACGATTTTTTAACTAGTCAATATTAACCCCACGAACACAAATCCATAGACATTTTTGACAAAAATACAAATATTTTACAAATTTTCACGATTTTTTAATCAGCCAATATTAACACTACGAACACAAATCCTTAGACATTTTTGACAAAATACAAATATTTTACAAAAAACTAAAGAAAAGAAAAACCTTTTTACACTAAAAACTATGTATTACTTTAATTTTACTGCGCAATCTGCTGGACACAAATAAGGCATCTATTTCTTCCTATAACAAGTAAAAGCTAAGAAATTCAGCTAAATAAATTATTGTAAAAAATTAGCACAAACTTTCCCCCATATTAAACACTAAAAAATAAAAACTGAAAATTACCAGTTTAACTCCCAAATATGTTTTTTTTTTTGCGATATCTCAAAAACTAGTCAAGCTAGATACCTGCGGGTTTTACTCAAATATTTTGAGTTGTAATTCACATATTTTCTGAAAATGTGATCAAAACTGTTAGAGCCGTTTTTGAGAAAATCCTATTTTTTATGTTTTAGTATATAAAAATATTTTTGTAAACTAAAATTTCAAGAAAGAGATAAAAACCGGACCGGGGGAATTGGCTAAATACACCTTCATACCAAATTTCATAAAAATTGATTCATCCATTTGGTTTCCAGCGAAGTGTACATAGCCTAGACGCACATACGGACAGACATCGAAAATTTTTTTTTTCTAAAAATCATTTTTTGGGTTTATGGGACCCTAAAATGGATTTTTATACCAACTTGTATAAATTTTGTTTTTGTCGATCACAATACTTTCTTTATGCCGTTAGCGTTAGGGAGAAAGTAAAAAGAGTGTTAGGGTATGTATTCAGGGTCAACATATACTAACCTAACCTCTTTTGTGTTGGCTATCTCATTTATTATTCGTCGTATTGTGAATTTGATGCCATATTCGTGTTCAGGAGAAAAAAATACATACGAATAATGTAACGTAGTACATCGAGTGACTTTTCTTTTTTGTATTTTATTTATTATTATTATTATTATGTGCGTATAGACCCTGTTGGATCACGCAAAGCAATACATCAATTCAGCTTCGTGTTCTTCTTGTTTGCCCACCATTTCTTCATCTTTTCACTGAATGCTCTCTTTCTTTCTTCTGTCCATTTAGGCATGTCTCTTTTTTTCTTCTCATTCTCTGGTTCTGGCTTCCACTTCGCAATTCTGTTCCTGTACTTGTTTCTGTCAGCTATGTCTATTTCTTCGATCTGTGCATTCTTCATGTCCTGTTTGACCTGTGTAAGCCATGGTGCTCCTGTTTTCTTCCCATGTATGAAGGTTAGAATCTGTTTTGTTAGTCTGTGTTCTGGTAGTCTGTACATGTGTCCATAGAATTGTAGTCTACGTTTTCTCATATCTTCTGCTATATTTGAAAGTTTTTCTGTTATTTTTCTTGGTTGAAGTCTGTAACCTTCATCCGTGTGTTTTGGTCCTAGGATTTTTCTCATTATTTTCCGTTCTTCTTTCAGTATGTCTTCGAGGTCCCCCTTCAGGTGCAATGTTAGTGTTTCGCTTGCATAAAGTGTTTCCGGTTTGATAACTGTGTTGTAGTGTCTGACTTGTGTATATTGAAATGCATTTTTTGTTGTATATATCTTTTGTTTTCCCTAGTGCTCTCTTCATCTTCTGTATTCTTATTTTTTGTGCCATTTTCTCCCTGCCTGTTGGCTCTATCATCTCTCCTAGATACTTAAATTGGGTTACTCTATTGATTTTGCCGTATTTGGTGTTTAGGTTAGGTATGTTTAGTTTCGTGCACATAAATTTAGTCTTTTCATATGATATCTGTAGTCCTACCTTTTGTGCACATTCCGCTAGTGTTTCTATTTGTTTAATTGCTTTGTCTTCTTCATCTGTTAGTATGGCGAGATCGTCTGCAAAAGCCAAGCACGCTGTTTCGATTCCTTTCTTCTTATTTCCTAGTCTTATCGGTTTCCAATTTTCTGTTTTTTTAAGCTCTTTCTCCCATTCTTTTATTACTTTATCAAGAACTAGGTTGAATAACAGTGGTGACAGTCCATCACCTTGCCGAACTCCAGTTTTAATTTCGAATGATTCTGAAACTTCTCCCATGAATTTTACTTTGGATTTGGTTCCTGTTAATGTTTGTTTGATAAGTCTCAGTGTCTTGTGATCTAGTCCTTGTTCTTCTAGAATGTTGAACAAGGATTGCCTGTCTACTGAATCGTATGCCTTCTTGAAGTCTACGAAGACACATATTATTGGTGTTGCTCTTGTTGCTTTGTACTTAAGTATCGTTTTCAAGTTGAATATCTGTTCTGCACACGATCTGTTCGGTCTGAAGCCTGCTTGGTACTCTCCTATCTTATGTTCTAGTTGTTCTTGTGTTCGTTTTAGTAGGCATGCTGATAGTATCTTGTATGTGACTTGTAAAAGTGATATTCCTCTATAATTGTTTACATTTGTTTTGTCCCCTTTCTTGTGTAGTGGGTGTATTAGTGCGCATTTCCAGTCTTCTGGTAATTCTTCTGTTTGCCAAACTTTCTCTATTATTGCTGTGAGTTCTTTTGTTGTTTCCTTTCCCAGATGCTTGAGTAGTTCAGCTATTATCCCATCTTCTCCTGATGTTCTATTGTTTTTGAGTTTGCGTATGTGTCCTTCTATTTCTTCTTGTGTGGGTCCTGGCTCGTCTTTGGGTTTTTTGGTGTGTTCTTTGGTAAATCTTTCTTTTGGCTCTATGCAATTTAGGAGGTCTCTGAAGTATATTGCCAGTTCACTGCAATTCTCTTGGTTAGTTATTGCTAGATTGCCATCTTTTTTCCTGAAGCACAGGTTTTGTGGTGTGTATCCTTTAATTTTCCCTGCAAATGTTCTGTAAAAATCTCTTGTGTTGTATTTTCTAAAGTTGTCCTCGATTGAGTCTAACTGTTCTTTCAAGTATTTCCTCTTTGTTTGTCTTATTCGTTTCGATGTTTCTCTTCTTATCTCATTAAATTCTTGCAATGTCTCTTCTGTTTTCTTACTACTGTATTTTTGGTATGCCAGTTTCCTACTTTCTATTGCTTCATCGCATTCACTGTCCCACCATGGATGTTTTGTGTTCTTTTTCAGTGGTATCATCTCTTTGGCTTTCTCTATTATTTTCCTCTGGAACATTTCCCAATCGTTTGCTTGTTCTTTCTCCCATTCTTGTGTAATTCCTGACTTTTTTATCATTTTAGTGTCGAATTTCTGTATATGTGTTTTCTTTTGGTGTATACTCTTGGGTGTGAGTTTGATTTTGATTCTCGTGAGGTAGTGGTCCGAGTCTATGTTGGCTCCTCTTCGTACCTGTACGTCATGTACTTGTTTCTGATCTGTATGTGTAATTGCTATGTGGTCGATCTGGAATTCACCTAGTCTTTGTATAGGTGATCTCCATGTCTTCTGCTTCTTGGATGCCTTTCTGAGAGATGTTGACATGATTTTAAGATTATGTTGCTGACATATGTCTACTAACCTCATGCCATTCTTGTTGGTGTGTCTGTGTGCCGGGTATTTACCAATTGTTTTCCTGTTGGTTTTCTCTTTCCCTAACTGTGCATTAAAGTCGCCTATTAGGATTGTTGTGTTGTTTTTTGGTATTTTACTCATTGTCTTATTCAGTGTTTGCCAATATTTTTCTGTTTCTTCTGGGTTCTTTTTGTTGTCTGCATTTGTTGGTGCGTGTGCGTTTACCATAGTGTAATTTCTGTTTGTGCTCTGAAAGTCCATGGTCATGAGTCTGTTGTTAACGGGTGTTACTTTTTTTACTGAGCCTATCACATTCTTATGTATGAAAATTGCCATCCCTAGCATCGGTGTTCCTCTTGCCACTCTTTTTTCGGTTTTACTCTTGAAGATGCGGTAGTTTCCGTAGTCCATTGTGTCTTCATCTGTGAATCTTGTTTCCTGTACTGTGAGTATCTGTATTTTCTGTTTGTCTAGCTCTATGACCAGGTTATGCAGTTTTCCTGGTTGGATTAGTGTGTTAATGTTCAGTGTCCCTATAAAAGTTGGTCTTTTGTGTGGAAGTCTGCCAGAGAACTCCGATTTTCCCTGTTTTCGTGTAAGTCCATGCCCTCCAGAATCCGATGGCATGGTTGCTGCCTCTTGGAAGGTGGATTGGTTACCACCTGGAGTAATATTGTATTTACTTGCACGATTCATGTTTGCTTATCATCATTTGAATGTTGTCTCAGTGTTGTCACTGAGTTGAATAGAACCAGAGATTGTTAGTTTCTGGAGCTTGTTTATTTATTTATTTATTTATTTATTTATTTATTATTTTTTTTTTTTTTACTATCGGGGGTTTTCACCGAAAATCTTGTATGGATTCGTGTTAGTGGGTTTAACATTGATTAGGGATTAGTTAAAAATAAATAATCGGGAAAATCGGTTAGGACCATATTTACCAAGGTTTTACACGTTTAACATAGGCACTCCTTTATTTAGTATGTCTGATATGCTTAAAATTATTTTTTTAATATTAACATAGATTATGAAATTATATAAAAACAGTTAATCCTTTTCCAGTAATTTTCAGATATTCTCTGTCTTATCTATGCGCATTCTATTCCCCGATGAGTAACATCCTCTGGTCTGAGGATGGTAATCTTGGTTTTCCTACATCGATCACTGCACTCTTGTATTTATCTATATTAAACTTGCACGGCGTGAAAATCAAATCGGTTGTTAGTCCTATCATTCACTTTCGCCAGGTCCCGTCTACGCTATACTCAGCTCTACCTACTCTCTAAATCTCTTTTCCTCCCCAACTCGTTCATTCCACATATTACTCTTATGTGGGAATGAAGAGGGAAGGACCGCCACACTCCTCTACATCTTCCTTAAAGATCAAAGAATTTTTTCTAATCAATAATTTATAAACCTGTTTTTAAGTTGACATTTTCCCTTACTCCTTGCGAACTTCTAACCAATTATAATCTAACTCACTCGTTTAAGGACTTTTTTCCTTGTTCATATTTTAGATTAATATATCAATTTAAAATAAAATAAATTGTTAAAAAGAATTGACAAAAACTTTCCCCGATATTAAATACTATAACAGTTTTTTTTTAATTACCAGTTTGATTCCCAAAGATGTGTTTTTGCCATATCTAAAGCACTAGTCGACTTAGAGACTTGTGGTTTTTATTAAAATATTTTTAATTGTAATTCACATTTTTTTCTGAAAATTTAATCGAAATAGTTTGAGCCGTTTTGTAGGAAATTCCATTTTTGTATGGTTTTTGCCTATAAAAATAAAAAAAACACTAACGTTTCAAAAATGTGAAAGAAAGGTCCAGAGATACAGGCAACAAACACATACATACCAATACAAACCAAATTTCATAAAAATGTATCCATCCGTTTGGTCTCCAGTGAAGTGCACATACACACACACAGACGCACATAGAGCCTAAAAAAATAAAACACTTTTTTGGGTTCAGGGGACCTTAAAATGGATTTTCAGGCCAACTTGTAAAAAGATTTTTTTGGGTGATCCCATCACTTTCACTATACTAACGCATATTGAAGAAAGTAAAAAAGCAAACATACTTTATAGTCAGGTATAAATATTGTAACTATAAATTTACGAGGTCTTCGCGGTATTTACGTGGCTGTTTTATTATCAAGGGGCTAGACTGCAGTGGGATACATGAGTAATGTGAGGTCAGGGGCTATATCGGGCTAGGGCTAGGCCTTGCATACCGCATCTTGCCGCCGTACACTCGAGCTTTATGGGTCGATTAGAGATGGGAACTGCCACTTATGGCGGCGGCACTGTTGTCCATAAACGGCGTGTCATATAATCAGTTTTATAATTTTACTATAGCTACGGATAATTGACGGAAACTTACGTAGTCCCGCTGTTTGTAGAATTAACTATACCTCAGAGAAGAGAGAAACAGTATGACGGCAGTGAACGCGGCATTGGCAGTTATAAATAGATTATAACTAACGTACATCTTTATACATCTGTACCAATAATTCCTGTATTTAGGATTTGGATTCCCGGACAATCCGCGCAGATGAATTGGTTAGAGTACTCAACCCTCGTCAAACTGCGAGGGCCGGACATCTTAAATAACTGAAAAAAAATAACTGCATGAAACACATTTAACGCACTATTAGACCTCTTTTTATTTCTTCTCTGTGATAATACATGGTAGAATTAATCAGAAACTAATAAACATAACATAAACGTTAAATTAAAAGAAAAGTCTGTTGCCTTTGACTGACTGATCACATACATTCTTTATACGTTCCATATGCATACTAAGATTGTATTTTAAGAAACTTTCTCTCAAAGAGCTGAAATATAGTTTATAATAAATATCACGATATTAGCAAATCAGATCCTATGTTACCATTCACCGCACGAAAGAGAGAGCTTAAGACGGTACACTTGACATGGGAGTACTTAGGTAATTCAATGTCAGTTGATAGTCGTGGTGCAAGGCAGTGCCTTAGCATCGGTCTTTCACTTTGGTGGCAACGTGTCTTTAATCTTCACGCCCCACATACAGACATGAATATGCAGAGGTCACTTACTGCTCTGTTAGGCCTAATGAAGAATTTTGGAAGGCCCGTGTCTTGAGAACTTCAATGTCAGCTGATAGTCGCGGTGCGAGGCTGTGTATTGTTATCGGTTGTTGTCACTTAGGTGGCAACGTTTCCTTGACCTTCACGCCCCACATACAGACATGAATGTGCAGAGGTCACTTACTGCTCTGTTAGGCCTAATGAAGAATTTTGGAAGGACCATGTCTTGTGTACTTCAATGTCAGCTGATAGTCGCGGTGCGAGGCTGTGTCTTGGTATCGGTTGTTGTCACTTAGGTGGTAACGTTTCCTTGACCTTCACGCTCCACATACAGACATGAATATGCAGAGGTCACTTACTGCTCTGTTAGGCCTAATGAAGAATTTCGGAAGGCCCGTGTCTTGAGTACTTCAATGTCAGCTGATAGTCGCGGTGCGTGGCTGTGTCTTGGTATCGGTTGTTGTCACTTAGGTGGTAACGTTTCCTTGACCTTCACGCCCCACATACGGACATGAATATGCAGAGATCACTTACAACTCTGTTAGGCTAATGAAGAATTTCGGAAGGCCCGTGTCTTGAGTACTTAAATATCAGCTGATAGTCGCGGTGCGAGGCTGTGTCTTGGTATCGGTTGTTGTCACTTAGGTGGTAACGTTTCCTTGACCTTCACGCCCCACATACAGACATGAATATGCAGAGGTCACTTACTGCTCTGTTAGGCCTAATGAAGAATTTTGGAAGGACCATGTCTTGAGTACTTCAATGTCAGCTGATAGTCGCGGTGCGAGGCTGTGTCTTGGTATCGGTTGTTGTCACTTAGGTGGTAACGTTTCCTTGACCTTCACGCCCCACATACAGACATGAATATGCAGAGATCTCTTACAACTCTGTTAGGCTAATGAAGAATTTCGGAAGGCCCGTGTCTTGAGTACTTCAATGTCAGCTGATAGGCGCGGTGCGAGGCTGTGTCTTGGTATCGGTTGTTGTCACTTTGGTGGTAACGTTTCCTTGACCTTCACGCCCCAGATACAGACATGAATATGCAGAGATCACTTACAACTCTGTTAGGCTAATGAAGAATTTCGGAAGGCCCGTGTCTTGAGTACTTCAATGTCAGCTGATAGTCGCGGTGCGAGGCTGTGTCTTGGTATTGGTTGTTGTCACTTAGGTGGTAACGTTTCCTTGACCTTCACGCCCCACATACAGACATGAATATGCAGAGGTCACTTACTGCTCTGTTAGGCCTAATGAAGAATTTTGGAAGGCCCGTGTCTTGAGAACTTCAATGTCAGCTGATAGTCGCGGTGCGAGGCTGTGTATTGGTATCGGTTGTTGTCACTTAGGTGGCAACGTTTCCTTGACCTTCACGCCCCACATACAGACATGAATGTGCAGAGGTCACTTACTGCTCTGTTAGGCCTAATGAAGAATTTTGGAAGGACCATGTCTTGTGTACTTCAATGTCAGCTGATAGTCGCGCGGTGCGAGGCTGTGTCTTGGTATCGGTTGTTGTCACTTAGGTGGTAACGTTTCCTTGACCTTCACGCTCCACATACAGACATGAATATGCAGAGGTCACTTACTGCTCTGTTAGGCCTAATGAAGAATTTCGGAAGGCCCGTGTCTTGAGTACTTCAATGTCAGCTGATAGTCGCGGTGCGTGGCTGTGTCTTGGTATCGGTTGTTGTCACTTAGGTGGTAACGTTTCCTTGACCTTCACGCCCCACATACGGACATGAATATGCAGAGATCACTTACAACTCTGTTAGGCTAATGAAGAATTTCGGAAGGCCCGTGTCTTGAGTACTTAAATATCAGCTGATAGTCGCGGTGCGAGGCTGTGTCTTGGTATCGGTTGTTGTCACTTAGGTGGTAACGTTTCCTTGACCTTCACGCCCCACATACAGACATGAATATGCAGAGGTCACTTACTGCTCTGTTAGGCCTAATGAAGAATTTTGGAAGGACCATGTCTTGAGTACTTCAATGTCAGCTGATAGTCGCGGTGCGAGGCTGTGTCTTGGTATCGGTTGTTGTCACTTAGGTGGTAACGTTTCCTTGACCTTCACGCCCCACATACAGACATGAATATGCAGAGATCTCTTACAACTCTGTTAGGCTAATGAAGAATTTCGGAAGGCCCGTGTCTTGAGTACTTCAATGTCAGCTGATAGGCGCGGTGCGAGGCTGTGTCTTGGTATCGGTTGTTGTCACTTTGGTGGTAACGTTTCCTTGACCTTCACGCCCCAGATACAGACATGAATATGCAGAGATCACTTACAACTCTGTTAGGCTAATGAAGAATTTCGGAAGGCCCGTGTCTTGAGTACTTCAATGTCAGCTGATAGTCGCGGTGCGAGGCTGTGTCTTGGTATCGGTTGTTGTCACTTAGGTGGTAACGTTTCCTTGACCTTCACGCCCCACATACAGACATGAATATGCAGAGATCACTTACAACTCTGTTAGGCCTAATGAAGAATTTTGGAAGGACCATGTCTTGAGTACTTCAATGTCAGCTGATAGTCGCGGTGCGAGGCTGTGTCTTGGTATCGGTTGTTGTCACTTTGGTGGTAACGTTTCCTTGACCTTCACGCCCCACATACAGACATGAATATGCAGAGATCACTTACAACTCTGTTAGGCTAATGAAGAATTTCGGAAGGCCCGTGTCTTGAGTACTTCAATGTCAGCTGATAGTCGCGGTGCGAGGCTGTGTCTTGGTATCGGTTGTTGTCACTTAGGTGGTAACGTTTCCTTGACCTTCACGCCCCACATACAGACATGAATATGCAGAGATCACATACAACTCTGTTAGGCTAATGAAGAATTTCGGAAGGCCCGTGTCTTGAGTACTTCAATGTCAGCTGATAGTCGCGGTGCGTGGCTGTTTCTTGGTATCGGTTGTTGTCACTTAGGTGGTAACGTTTCCTTGACCTTCACGCCCCACATACAGACATGAATATGCAGAGATCACTTACAACTCTGTTAGGCCTAATGAAGAATTTTGGAAGGACCATGTCTTGTGTACTTCAATGTCAGCTGATAGTCGCGGTGCGAGGCTGTGTCTTGGTATCGGTTGTTGTCACTTAGGTGGTAACGTTTCCTTGACCTTCACGCCCCACATACAGACATGAATATGCAGAGATCACATACAACTCTGTTAGGCTAATGAAGAATTTCGGAAGGCCCGTGTCTTGTGTACTTCAATGTCAGCTGATAGTCGCGGTGCGAGGCTGTGTCTTTTCGTCGGTCATTGTCACTTAGGTGGTAACGTTTTCTTGACCTTCACGCCCCACATACATACATGAATATGCATAAATCACTTACTACTCTGTTAGGCCTAATGAAGAATTTTGGAAGGCCCGTGTCTTGAGTGCTTCAATGTCAGCTGATAGTCACGGTGCGAGGCTGTGTCTTTTCGTCGGTCATTGTCACTTAGGTGCTAATGTGTCCTTGACCTTCACGCCCCACATACAGATATGAATATGCAGAAGTCACTTATTGCACTGTTAGGCCTAATGAAGAATTTTGGAAGGCCCGTGTCTTGAGTGCTGCAAAGTCAGCCGAGAGTCATGTTGCGAGGCTGTGTCTTAGCCTCGGTCGTTGTCACTTAGGTGGGAACGTGTCTTTGACCTGCACGCCCTTCAAACAAACATGAATATGTAGAGGTCTCTTTAGTACTCTGTTAGGCCTAATGAAGACTTTAGGAAGAACCATGTCTTGAGTACTCAATGTCAGCTGATAGTCGCAGTGCGAGACAGTGTCTTGGCATTGGTCGTTTTCACTTAGGTGGTAACGTGTCCTTGACCTTCACGCCCCACATATAGACATGAATATGCAGAGGTCACTTACTGCTCTGTTAGGCCTAATGAAGACTTTTGGAAGGAGCGCGTTCACATACTGTTCGAGTATATCGGGCTTCCCAATACCAGAATTTAGCACTTATCTAATATACAGAATTCCTATAACTAATTGAACAAAAGTAAATATCGCAAATCTTGATACAAAAACTAAGGCTGTATGCCTTTCACAAAATTGGACTAGGGGCATCTCAGAATTCTGGATATAGAGATCGAAATTTGCAGTCAATAAAATTTCGAGAAGTAAAATTCGTTCCAACTCGGAAACTACTAATTTTATTATAATCCAATTTTGAAGAGATTCATTGGCGATTTTTATTGTAGGCCAATCAGTTGTCACGAGCCCGAGTTCTCAAACCCTACAAATTCAGAAGTTATTCATATTTTTCGAGGATTTTTTTATGTTTCTAAAAAATTGTAGGAATGCTCCAGTTCCAATTTCACGGGGCAAGAAAGAAGTTATCTTATACTGTGCTTGCAAATTGAGCTATATAATTATTTTCAGGTACTTTTTTTTCAATGACCATGCTACATTACAATTTCTTTCATTCTTTGATATTTGACCATTTATAACTTGCCATTGTGGTGTTCTTTGACCTCGCACAGAAATTATACTTGAAGAGTGATTCTACTATATGGGTCCATTTATGGATACCATAATACAAACAAACAAAAACGTAACGATGGTATTAAAGAAAATCAAATTTAATATTGATTGCCAAAAATTAAAATATTCCCTTATTGTTCGATTTGTAATCTAGGAAATCAAACTGGTAATTTTCTCAACATTTCCGTAATATTCACAGATCAGGTTCCACACTACTAAATTTAGACTCCTTACCCGATTAACTATACAGTTTTGGTGTATGTGTTTTGGTGGTGTGGCAAAGTTTATTTATTTTTTTTTTTACAAAAGCTTTACGGTAATCATTAGCTCAAATAAAGTACAGTTACATGTTGCACACGAGTGCTGTAATTACTGCACCGTTATCAGACTGATAAGAACAAATGGCCCATTTGACGTCACGTTAAGAACTGCAGTATTCTTTCTTATATGTCGTCCTGGCGTTTTCAACTTTCAGCGCTATATAGTTTTGCAATAAATTACGTCGAAACCAAAGTCATGAAACTAGAAAGTGTCCCTGGGCAATATGAATACCAGTTCGAGCGAACTCGTGGAATAGTTTTTCTCTCTTTCCAGACCAAATTCACGTGGAAGAATTCAGGAAACCTCTCTTTGAATTATAAAAATATAAAATCCATATACCATCGACCGACTGATCACAGTTTTTCAAAAACTATGAGGCTTAAAACCATGAAACTTGGCACAAGTATTCTTTATAGTCTCTGAGTACATCCTTAGAAAAAAATGTAAAATATTTTCTCTCAAAGAGACGTAATAATGTTAGTAATAAATATATTAATACCGGCCAATTCTCATTCGACTTTGTTACCTTTCACCATACGAATGAGAGAGCTTATGATTTTGTTCAACTTGGATAGCTGTCAAGGTGGAGTATATAAATGAGTGCAACAACAAACGTTACAGACAAATTATTATTACATTATGATTTTTTAAATATTAAAAACTGCTAAGAAAAAACCAAGAGTAATAGTTACTTTACTACGAATAGTTTTTTAATATTCTTTAAAGACAACTGTAAGTGCCCTCTCTCACACTTAACCTCTAAAATAAATTCTAACTGTAACTGTCCTAACTTTGTCTCGGAAAAAAACATTTTTTTCATTTTATTAATCATATATTATCTAAATGATTATTTTTGTAGAGCAGTTTAGTTGTATGATTTAACACTATTTTTGTTGAAGTTTATCAGTCCTATGATAAGGAGCTTAAACGTTGTTTTCGACCAAAGTTTACTTAACATCTTTGATTTGTATTTTTAGAATATATTTTTACCTTATTTAGGTTTGGCCTATGCTTTGCGAATGAATATATAATATTTTTTATAAAAAATGCACATTCATGTACGATAAAGTTCGTTTTGTTGTTTTTCATTATTGCTTAGTAGTATTGAACGTTTCTGTAAATTAAAAAACAATATTTTTTTATAATTATCACAACCCCTTTTTTCATTTATTTAAAGTAAATTGTGAAAATAGAAATAAAATACAATTTGAGAGAAGAACACCGGTGACTACGGTCTTTTTGAAAATTATTTTTACTATTGTTTATGTTTACATTTTGTAAATAAATCCTAACTTATGTTTTTCCCCCACTTACGATGTCTAGCTTCTCATAACTGGACACTGCCACAGCGAAAGAGATACAGAGGTCTCTTTCTAATGGCCGCAGCGAACGCCTAAGGGACAGTTATAATTAGATTACAGCTGATGTAATTTAACTTACCTTTATACATATGTAATAATATATAATAAGTTTATCCTTGTAGATTTAGGGGAATAAAGGAGGGATTGGCAAGGTGTTATCGCATGGAAAAGTGGAGAAATAACTACTCCACACATTGGATGCGACCTCTGTTTTCTTCGTCTGTGCCACACTTGGGCAGTTGTAGCAATAACAGTGACTTTCTACTCAATTTTGCCTACTGGCGGCGCAGAAATTATGTGCACCCGAGTTTGAATGTTGTTTTCTATGGAACTGAGAGTCCTACGAAAAATGCAGTGCAGCAATTTTATTTCGATTTAAATCTATTTACAATTACTGTTTATTTATGAATTTAAATTGATTAAAATCAATATAAAATCATTGTATTTACTTACACATGTGAAAGGAATGTATCGTAAAAATACATGTCACAAGGATTACAATAAGACCAAGTAATCCATTTTACGACCTCTAGAAGTCAAGAAAGCAATGTTTCAGGTAATTGTTAAGAACTTTTGTTATCGAAAAGTTAACATTCTGAAACTTATAAAAAATATAGAAAGCATTCCTATCGACTAGTTATACAATGGTGGTTTATTTAGTAATATCGATGAAAACTTGATGTACAGCGAAAACGAGTTAAAATTCCGGTACTTTTTCCTACTACTGTATAATTAAAATTACTGTATGTTTTAATAAACGTTTAAAATACATATGTCATAACGTACAGTTAAACGAGGAAAACAAAGATGTGATTAGATTTCTCGTAGGACTCTCAGTTCCTTACAAAACAACATTCAAACTCGGATGCACATAATTACTGCGCCACCAGTAGGCAGTTGTAATTATAACAGTGACTTTCTACTCAATGTTGCCTTAGTTTTGTGTGTATTACACATAACCTCAAAATCTTGGATACCTCCTTAGTTTCGGTCCATCGATGCACAGGTCAAATCAAGTATGGTCTTGTTAAAAGTACGCGTTTTAGTTGTGTAAATTGTCTCAAAATAAATGTATCACCCAAAACCCTTCTAATTCAACTGCCACCAATCCTAGAGCGTAGGTTGATTGAACTCAAATTTGGTTGTACAGTACAGTATTTATGTCCCGTGCGCAGTTGGCGAGGCGGTTGGCGCGCCCTCAACTAACTCCCTCCACAGCTCCTCGTCGGCCCACCACTTAACATGTTTTAAATTTTAAACATTGTACCCTAAATATAAGTTCGTATGTAACTTGTATATTTTGGATCAAGCGTACAATTTTACCACTTACTTTCGACTTGGATTATTGTTTTCTGTTTGTTTTATAATAAGAGTTCAACGCTTAAATCAACTCAAAATATATACTTGAAGATATTTTCTTACGTTCTTACAAATATTTTATTACTGTCTTAAGTCAGTCAATCGTGATGTAGACCCTAATCCTAGATACTGTCAAATTTAGTGTTATCTTTCTGATAGTAGATAGTTCGCTGAAGTTTTTGCTTCTGCGAACAGATCTTCTTGTGTTTATTTATTTCGTGAGGTATATTAGGGCGGTATATTGAACACAAAACAGTATTTTGTATGTTGTGAACTTTTACCTTAAATTTGCACTAATTAGAATACAATTGCTTCGTCAATTTTACAACATTTGCCAATCCCGGCAACGAATGGCGATAGCCAAAAGAGGAATTAAACTTTAAATCTTAAGCTTCCAATAACGATTTCCGAAAGTATTATTTACAATATTCACTTCACCTGGCTCTGATAAGACGTAGTAATAATAGATTTTCTTTTATTGAATAAAACGGAACTCATTAAGTAAACGCATAAGTAAACAAAACTTATTTATCGCAAAAGTGCGTTTTTTTTCAATCGCTTTTCTCACTCGTATTTAATGGGAATATAAGAAGGCACTCCAAATCGTTTAGAACGTAAAATACCAAAGACCTCTGAAAATAGACAATGAAGACGTCCTTGTGTTGTAATTTGTAATTGAGAGACCCCTCCCACCCCTCCCCTACAGACTGCGTTCACCAACGATCTATAACCTCGTTGACGAACTCTCGTGACGTAATCTCAAAGGAAAGTCTTCCTGACCTAACTACTCACTACTGCGCATTAATAGTCATTCATGACATTAGAACGTCATTAGAGTTGTACATTTCTAGTGCGTTGGCAAATTGCAGTATATATTATCAATGTTATTTACATATTACCCCCTACAGCGTACCAGTGTCTCCCAGCTTGCCAGCTACCGACCTCGGCACAAGCTCGCTCAACGTCTCAGCTATTTCTGCACCACTTTCTCGATGACCTTGCTCATTCTAAGAATACAAATTAATTCAACCGCTGGTCTGCCAATTGATATTCGCAATACTGTATTTAGCAATAAGACGCCAATCGCCAAGATTTGGGCGAATTTGAGTGGTGAATGAGTGTGATGAATGTAGAAGAACGAGTGTAGTTATCGCTACTAAGGTTAACTCCTTTTAAAGAGCCATTTATTAATAGCCCAATTTCCAGGGCAACTAAGGGACCTACAGCTTTGCGTGGAATCCGAACCACGTAGTATTGTACTGATTTTAGGCCGACAGACAAGCTCGATACTCAGTTATTTTCTTTATACACCATCCAAACCATCACTCAACATTGGCAGTCCAGAATTGTGTAGTGGTGTAGTGTCCACATTGATGACAACCATTAAGAGGACGTCATGTTTGTGTTAAGAGGACTAATAACAGAGTCTCCTGACTAAAATATCCATAATACAACCCCCAAGTAGCTGGATTACAGCACTATGGCACAGTACCGGTTGCAGAAAAGGTTAGGTATTTTGACTACGTGGTTAAGGCTTCGGAATGCAATTACAAGGTTCGAATCCACAACTGAGCAAACGGTCGGTACTTCACTCGTTAAAAAATTACACACACAGTTCTTTATGTGCATGAGAATTGGCTTGTGAATTTAAAAAAATCTAATTCACATATAGGCAGGTTTAAATTTATTAAACCTTTTACTGCCTAAGTTTTACGGTCTATGAACGTTTTATGCTGATGTTTTTGGACGTTTTATGTATATCTGAATTTTATAGCAAATACAAAATATGTCCCTCTGAAAACACGCGTATGTCGGGGCCCTGCAGATTTGATTTAAAGATATGTTTGTATTTTAAAGATTTTGTTTAAAGGTGTAACTACGATGTTAGGTAAGATTTATAACGTATCTATTTCAGATGTCTACAAAGATTCAGTTAAAATTCAGCAGCTCTAAATTTATACTGTGAGATCAAACGAACATTAAAGAGTATATAGGGATGGCAAATATTTTCAACGTATCGATCTATTGCAAACCAATTATCGAAAGAATAATATCGATATACCGGTTAAACCATGTATTGAATGTTAAATGTTATCTGTTTAAAATTATGCACTAACTGTTATGTTATGACCGAAAATATTCTCATATTTTGCTGTAACTATTTAGAATAGTCTACTTAATGTAAAAATTAAATACATTTACACGAAAAAAGTGTGTGGGGTTGAGTGAAAAATTCAAAATAAGAATAAATATACTTGTGTTAATTATTATGTTAATCATACAAGAATAATTTCATTACATTATGATTTTTGTGTTGTACAATATAAGTGTCATTAGGCTTCTTATAAACACTTAACTTTCACCCACTTATATACAATAAACTATATTTTAGTGCGTTAACCTCATGTAAAAAACTAAATAAAGTTACTTTATTATTTCAACTCGTGTTTTGTACGCATAAGAGGCAATTTAAATGTGTTTTTTTTTTCGAATCATGATGATTTTGAGGAGAGAGAATAACGACAATATTTATTAATATGATATATCGGACCAAAATATCGATATGGCCAATATTGTCGAAAGAAAATATCGATATATCGAAACATAATTATTGGTATTTTCAATATATCGTTGGCTTCCCTATTATCACGGTGTTTTGGTATCTTTACTGTAGTCACCACTGGTATCAGTAGTCACCACCTGAATCTACTCCGAACGTTCGGTGATGAACCGCCAGCTAGTTCATGAATTTAATTCTACACGTAAAGTCATTACAGAGATTGCTAACCAGCGCTGAGAAGGATTATGATTTGTGATGCTCCTCAGATGATCTACAAACGACCTTGAGGAGTCAAGGTCACCTTGGATCCCGGACAATTACCATAAAATATCTTCTCTGTAAAATTAATATTCTCGTCACCCGTGGTGAGTCGGTCCATTGCACGTGTTACAGTAATCGTGTTGTAATGTAAACTCGCTTACATTAAAGTGAGTTTTATTTTGTATATTATAATGTGATGATTGTATGGTTTATCACCCCAACGTTTAGGAAATGTTCGATCATCCTTCATTATCAGGTTATGTACTTTGTGATCATGTTGAGTACTACTTTAGCGATTATTGCAACACAAGATGAATGATGGACTATTTCGGGTTCTGAACGGAGCAGAAGATTTGGTGGTCATCCCGCACACTCTATCTATACACATGTCCCACCCACCCAGTCTATACTCACAACTTGTGAGTAAAAGTGAATATGATGATATCTACTGTGAACCTTATTACATTCTATAGAGTACTTGGTTTGAAGTCTATCTGTCTTAATATGATACTTTGAAGAAGAGAACCAAATCTTCAATAACGAATTTACTACACAACAGTATCGACGAAATAGTTTGTACGTAATATTTTTTATTTGGATGTTGGAAAAGGTTGTTAACTTGTAACTATTGCTGGGTTTTTTTTCTTGTCAATCATCTAGTTACAATAGGATGTTATTTCTGAATTCAATCGTTCAAAGTTACGGATAATGCTCCAGCGGCATTTTGTCTTACGGGAACTACTGGCAAGTGAAACAATTGAAGATGAATTCTGTTCTCAGTTATCTAAACAAAAACACGGACCCTCTTTTGCGTGGTTACTAAAACTCTGGTAGTGTAGGTTGTCTAGATTCCGGTGTCTCCAGGGAAGAGAAGTAAGTCTACAAGACTTGTCACATAGTTCGGGTGCCACGGTAAACTGTAAATTGTTCTTAGTTGTAGGTTCTGTAGTTTTTCAGGCTATTAAGGAATGGTCTTTTCTAAAGATCAGTCGTCCCTTGTAATAAATATTACACCACTCGTCCATAATCCTAATAGATTTACGAATGACGTATTATTAAAACAAATTGTACGGTGTCTTTTACATTTGAAATATGCTATTTAGAAATATTTTTTTGTCTATGTGCACATTCCATAAGTACATATAGTTCAAAATTTACTGATTTCCAACATAGAGTACTGTACATAAAGAACTATAAGAATCGTGTTTTCTTCTTTTTTCATTGTATTTTAATATATGTCGTGACCTTAAAAGTTGCGTAAGCACCACCTTAATTTTTTCATTTTTTTTTTTTTTTTTTTTTTATGGATATTTTGTGAAGAACACTGATTATTAAACTTTTTAGATTACACATTTCGTGCTGTTAGATATTACTACCCTATTGTATATGACACCCCTTAAATATCCAACGTCCAATCTGTGAGTCCGCCATGCGTCAGCAAGAGTCGTTCCCACGTGGACACGGCCAGCCGGCTCCCACCCCCTCGCATGGTCAAGCCTTTCCGCTCGCTCCCTCCTACGCCATTTGCAAAAATGAAGATTTCACCCCAAAGTGGAAAGGACCTTTTTTGCGAACAAAGCGGCCAGCAGCTGGCTGGACACCCGACCTTGGGCCGTCCGCAACCCTTTGTCCACTGGATAAATGAACGGAGCCCTTTTTGGGCCCAATCTGAATACAAAGCGACGGGCCAGATCCTGGATCTGCGTGAGATGGGATTCGATGGTTTCTGCTTTCAAAATCCGCCGATACCGTTAGAACTGCCCTCAATGGATTACACCCTAGGAGGCTGGAAACTGATGTGACTGATTTTTCTCCAGGGAATTGTCCGAATAGCTATTTCAGATTGGGATTCATAGGGTCTTTAGTCGTGTACTCCCATTTTCTGATTTTTTTACAATACCGCGTTATTCATAAAGTGAACTGTTTAACCCTTATCAGAGGGAACCCAAACGATCAAGAATCCTTCTATTGGTTCCCTTTAATCATAGTTTATATCCCAAATCGACCCAAAGGGTCGAATATATGAATCGACATCGAGTTTAATATCCACTTGTTATCGACTGTAGGTAGATCGAGACGTGCCAAGATCAGGGAGTGTCATCCAGGAAGTTGTACATTACATTTCTGTTACATTTTACACATGTATACTTATCATCTTAACCCTGTACTAATTATTTTTCTTTTCATCTGCAAGATTTTGTATGGATATAAGCTGGAACACTATTTATTACTTTCGTGAATTTGATAATATGTATATTATTTCAAATAAGATATTACAACAAGACGTGTTTTTATCTTTTACAGCCATGACTTTACCAGGTTAGTATTTCATGTTTTTGTTACTAACTATAGCCAAATAGTTTGTAAATATCCTAAAGTTTATCAAATAAATTACGATTTTAAACCAAGTATTTTTGATTTCAGGTAACCTGGGTGCTCTCCTAGTATAAGTTCATCATCTAGTTATAAAACAAGCTTTTTTAGTAAGTATTCTAAAGTTATTTGTTCAATAGACTCTTCAATATAAATTATATTTTAAACAAAATTATAATTGTAGCTCGATAGCTTAAAGAATCTGAAACGTTACTACCTCGCATGGTAAGCCTATTTATTTGAAATTATCCTGAGACTTCTTAATATCATCATCTTGAATAAGTTAAATCAATATTCTTAGCAAAAACAAACGACTATTTATTGACTACGATCCTGTGTAAATACAGGGCGTTTCTTTTAAAACGCAACCCTATTTACAATTACAGAAAATGAAAGTTTAGGATAATTACAAGTTCGTAAGTTGGTAGTCCTGGTTCTTCTTCTTCCTCGGCTGTCAGCATATTTACATTGTTGCATTGTTGTTAACTTTATTTGGGTTTCGTGTAATGTCATTAAGTTGAGTTTAGAAACATGGTTTTGAGCAAAATTTAAAAAAATGTTCTAAGGAGGGCAGAACGTTGTATAAATGCTAATGGTGGTTTATTTGAACACCACATCTCAACAAAGGTGTTATGAAAATCATGTAAATAGTAGTAATAAATGTTAATAATAATAAAATATGTTGTAGATTTATGTATTGTTTGTCATTTTTATTTCAAATCATGGGTTGTGTTTTAAAAGAAACACCCTGTACAATCCTTAGAATTTGTATAAGAAAAAACAATAAATGACTACCATATAAGTACAATCCCCAGTATTTTTGTAATGAAAACTCAGTGTTTACTGCTCTGTAAGTCTATTAATAGTTAATAGTCACCAAAATTAACTATTAAATTCTGTAGTGGAAATCACCAGTTAGGAAATATAAGCGTTTATTCGAAATGTCTTTTGGGTAGTTTTGTCTGTGAACTAATCATATTCGGTCTGGATGACGTGCGTTTGTGTGGGTTCGATCCCATTCACCAGCGATGAGGGCTCGCGGTCGAATCCAATTCCACCCTTTATCACCCCTGATAATTTTCGCCACATTGTTGGAAATTGGCGACAGCCGCCTCCCTCACGCCTGGCGGTTTTCAAACTTAAACACTTTATGACAATGAAACATTTGCTTTGTTAGAAATTATGATTTTGGTTTGGTACTGTTAGTAAAATCCTCTACTAGTTACTACGTCAACTAGTAGAGGATTTTACCAGTTTTAGTTTGTTAACTTTCAGCCAGACTGGATGTATTTTCGTTATCATTAAAACGCTTTTGGATTGATTTCGTACCATCAGAATGTGATCACAAAAGGAAAAGCTTTTTTTTAAAGAAAAAGAACACTTACAAACCAGCTTTCGTGATTTTGCTGAAAAATTATCTCAACAATTCCATTTCAACAGATTTTTAGAATTTTATTGATGAAAAATGTAAAGATAATGTAGAAATGTTAGGCAAATAAAATTGACATCACTAATACATTAAATATATCAAATATTGCATTTTTATTGTTTTTCCGAATTTTTAAAATCGATCTAGTAATCAGTAGTTGAAACATGTTAACCATTTGTAAACGTTAGTATACATGCAAGTGATTTCCCATAGATTTGTCATGTACTGTAGGAGTAAAGGTTGATTTAGAAGAGCGAATATTGGGTGTAAGCAGAGAGAACAAAGAAACAGAGGTCATATTCAATAGTGAACTAAAAGTAATTCGAGTTGTTATTTCTCCAGTTTGCATTCGGATGACAACGCCAGCACCTTTTCAATCACACCCTATAGTACCCCCGAATATCAAATCAAATCAAAAACCATTTATTCAAATTAAAAATATTTACAAATTAAATTCAACCATGTGTAAGAATACACGCGCGGTTGACAAAAACAACACAAAACGTACTTCCTTAATAATATATCTTGAGATTGGTTCAATTTATCATTTCACTGCAAATAGTTTCATAGCAACATTACTCAAATAACTAAACAAAATATGTAAATTTTAACCAACATAAATAATCTTCAATTTATTACAATTAAAGTAAATCAAATTATTTCTAAACAAAAAGCATATACACATATATACATACACATCTACACACATACACGCATACAAATTCGCATTCATTCCTATATACATACAAATACCTACACATTCACCATTGCCCATACATCCCCGAAACATAAAATCATACCCAAGGATACCCAAGAATAAACGTAGTAATTATTACTAAAGACGTACATTACTTGAACACGTTGTAGCCATAAGAAAACGACCTCTGTTTCTTTCTTCTCTGTTGTGTAAGGGAGAAACGGGAATGTTACAATTCGAATTACAACTTTTTTAAATACTTAATTTAAACGTATATAGTAATTAAAGTCTTATTATTACTCCAAAACTTTAAATCATCAAATCAGCACTTCGATATTTCTTGAAAAGGTTTCTTAGAGTTATCAGTTATTTTACGTTCAATTGTTGGAGTATAATCCATTGACGGCGAACGGAGTTTTGTTATTTGTTAACTGGTTATACAACATAGTTCAATAAAGTTACATTGTTACGTTATAAGTATCTCTATTTGTACAAGTTTACTGGAAGTTTTCTTCAAGTTAATTTTGTTTTTATTTTTTGGATATATCATATAAACTAAGTGTACACGCTTCAGGAGACAAATTGTCGAAAAGTTCTTTACATTGTGAAAGTTGACTGATGTCTGCGCCCGTATTTAACGTTATCCTTCAACCATAGAGAAGTTTTAAAATAACACTTCCACGTAAAAAGAATTCTACGATGAAGATAATATCGATGGATTGAAAGAGATCAAATTCTAAAATTAAAAAAACGAAAGATGCGATAGAAAACTAAAATCGTGGAGTTAAATAGTTAGAGAATCAACAAGATCAAGTTACTGATGGATAAAAAATTATTCATTCCTTTTGTTAATTTCTCTGGTCTGAGGAATGTAAATGTAAACGTGCTTTATCGAAATCGATCACTATAATATTTGTAACTATATTCCAATAAATTTGTGTTGTGTGACAGTGACATGTATTTAAGATACACTTGAAAGAATAAAATACTTAGTAGTTACTTAAGAAAATATTATTCTCTAATGGGGAAAGTGTTTAGTAACCTAGTTAAAAGGTTTATGTTCCGCTGAAAATCTACAAGGGGGAATAAATCAATAGATATCTATTTTTGTGAAGGGAACCGTTTCGCTCCTCCAAAAACATGTGTTTCAATGTCAACTATTCGGTCCGTAATAATGATCGCATGGAAACACTCAACGTGTTATTTGAAAGAAAAATAACTTTTCTAGTGGACCGTAAGTTTGTTTTTGTAAAATAAATTGTGTATTTAAATATTTGTTACAGTAAAACGTCTGAAAACTTCAATGTAATTCTAGATGATATCAAATTTAAAAATTCATCATATAAACTTACGGTAAACTATATTGGACATTTAATAATCATGCAGTGTTCATTATGACACACATAACAATAAACACGAACTATACAGTTGATATGGAAGAGCGTGTTTTGGCCCGTTGGCGGTAAGTCCGAATAAAATAACTTTGGTACTGGCGGAACGGCCATGCGCCGCTGGTCTGAAATGACAACACTCTGAGCTTAAATTTGCTGCCAAACTTAAAATAAGTAAGAGATAATTTTCAAACTAATTGTATAGTGTCCATCACGCTATTTTCTTTTAGAAAAAAATATGCTGGATATTTTGCTTGAACTAGTTTGCTTTTTATAGTATTATTTGTGTGTAAAAACACGGTTTTATGAGTGAAATTGAGCGTGAGTCGTCTTTAACCTGTTACTGTAGGGAGAATAATAACAATAAAATTATTTCTTGTCGATGGATGACATTTTGATTCATTGTGATTAGTTTGGTATAAGTCTTATTTAATAATTCAAACAAGTTAATGAAAAATGAATTCTTATTGTAAGCTCTTGCAAACTCGGTAATGACAAACGCAAGACAAGATTAATTTAAACCGAAATTAATTGTGTTATTTAAGTGACACTAAAAACATACTCTCATATCAAATATTTTTTTCTTGAACTAGGAAGAAAGTTTTAGTAGTTTTCAAATCTAGACTATCAACAAGGCGGCGGTGATACCATACGCACTAATACAGTAGAATACTAACTAAAATTTTAAAGGGCCTAAATATTAAAATTGCACTATACCCTAATAATTATATACTCACTGAATCCTATAACATTATTGTAACATCTAAATAAAAAAAAAACCTTGTAATAGTTCTATAACTAAATAACTGTAACTGTAAATTAAAACAGGCGATTAAACTATACCAAGCACTTTTAAATCGATTAAGAACTGAACACGAGCACATCTCAAAGTCAACTACCTCAACATATTTCGTACTGGAGAAACATTTATTTTCTGGAAATATCGTCGATCTCATATTATTGTTAAGATAACTTTGCGCTTGGACTGAATATCCGCTCTACACTTTTCCTTGAGCAGTGTATACCTTACGCGTCCGACACAGCCACGTACAGTGGTACTGACCCACCCACCCATACATGTACAGTGGTATTGACCCGCCTACCCATCCATACACGTACGGTGGTATTGACATCTAAATAAAAAATGCATAAATTACAATCAAATATCCTAGCACATGGCTTCGGATCATTTTTCATAAAGAATATATAAATACAGAATATATAAATTATAATCATATATACTACTGGATGTTTTTGGGATAATTTATTGTAAAGTATGTTATATACCCGCCCTTCCATACATACACAGTGGTATTGACCCACCCACCTACCCATACACGTACAGTGGTATTGATGTGTTTACTTCATCAACTCTTCATTATTTTTATAAATGTGTTATTAGTGCCACAGTATTATTTTAGTAATACATAAATAACACAGTTAATGTTTTCTTTGAAACATTTTGTCAGGCGTTTGTCGTATCCGAGTTTGCAAGGGTTTAGACAAAAATTAAATTCTCTAACTTGTTTGAATTATTAAATTAGCCTTATACCAAACTAATCACAATGAGCCAAAATGTCATCCATCCACAAGAAATAATTGTATTGTTATTATTCTCGCTACAGTAACAGGTTAAAGATGACTCACGCTCAATTTCACTCATAAAAACGTGTTCTTAAACACAAATATCACTATAAAAAGCAAATTAGTTCAAGCAAAATATTCAGCATATTTTTTTCTTAAAGAATATAACGTGGTGGACACTATACAATAGTTTGAAAATTATTACTTATTATAAGTTTGACAGCATATTAAAACTCAGAGTTTTGTCATTTCAGACCAGCGGCACGTGGCCGTTCCGCCGGTACCAAAGTTATTTTATTCGGACTATAGTGTTGTCTGGGTCGACTTCCCATCGGTGAATTGGAAGTTTTGGACTAATTTTATATATTTACTTATGTTTATGTGTTTGATAATTTTATGTATAAAAGATCTTTTATACATTTATTTATCTAACGTATAAAGCTAATCAATTAGAACCGTAATTGCGTTCAATAATAATAGTTTCATACTTACCTCGTTGTGCCATGTTGAAGTAATTCTATCAGTTAAATATATACCCCCTTGTCCGTGTTAAGATATGCGGGTTGCATTTCTTATATTAATAATATGTTAAGATTCTCCACGTGAAAAAAATCATCAGTTGCAATATTCACACAATGTAGTATTTTCTTCGGGAGCTCTGTATTATGGTTTCACTAATTTACACGTTTGCTTCTCCAAGTTCGTATTGAGAGTTACTTACAGAGTGCCATTACACTTTTGTCGTGTATTTACACGAATAATACGCCCTTTTTATTCGTCCTACGTCCTAAAAAGTTATTCCACTAAGCATAACCTTATTCCTGACATTACAGATTTTTTACACAGTACGAGTAGAACATGACGCACCGTGTAGATTCTTGACTTTCTTAGGAAATTATAATTCGTACAATATACTTAGTTCGTGTAATTTTCAAATGAATGGCACAAACGTTAACAAAATAATTTGTTACTTTAACAAGACCTACATGTGACAGGGTTGTTTGTTTGTCTGTTCATTATAGACAACTACATACTGCTGTCTTTCTATACGTGCTGCTTCTCTCTTCGTTCAGTAGTCAAAGACATTCTTGGTGGGTAGCGTAGTTGATTAAATCCCAGCTTCATAGGCTAAAGGTTCTCAGTTTGATCCCAATCAGTCTTAACACATTTTGAAAGGGATCAGCTGATATCCACCGGCTGTTCATTTGTCATTAGACTATTAATTAATGACACTTTCTAAGGGGTAGTCGGCCTTAGTTTGTAACAGTGACTACATTCGCTCATCAACATTCATCACACTCATTCGAAATTCGTATTCGCCCATATCTTGACGATCGGCGTCTTACAAAAAAATATAAAAAATAAAAAAGAGGTAGGTGAGGGAATGGTCCAAACGCATATTTTTAGAATTATTTTATATTTTTCCAATAAGTATGTCACTAACAACGTCCATTATTCTTGTTAATGCTGTATATGAACAATCTTAAACTGCTGTAAGAATTTGATGATATTGAATCAATTACGCAAATCCTATAACAAATTTATTTTGTACAGCTCTATTTTAAAATGCAGAACTTTACAGGAATTACAGTTTTACCCTTAATAAAACCAAATCGAAGTTTAAAGAGATGCTGAGTTGGAAATTGTCGTCATCAGGCGAAACCAATGTTGTAAACGGCGGTCGGCGTGAACATACGGCCGGAAGGAGAACAATTTACATAGAAGAATAGGATGGAAAAACTCGAATTTGAATTCTCTAGGGTCATCGAGTCTAGCTGGAATTCCTGGGCATAACGGGTTCAGCGACCTTGGTGCTGCGCGCCGATAGAGAAGGCGTACTTCAACTGATGCTCTTTTTGATTATATTTTTGACCCAATCGTGCCATCTCAATCATAAGAGTATGTTCAAATTAAAGGCATGTAGAATTTATGCAAAGCTCTTTCTAAAGTCGTGTTAATCATCCGTTTGAAAGTGCCAACAAATATTTTTCTGTTATCGTCTTACCTTAAGTATGATTTTACGTTCATTATTAAATTTTTTGTAGGACTAGAGTTATCTAACCAAGTGTCTTTAGAGGTTAATCGTGCCATTACATTCAGCCCAAGGTTACTTAGCCCCGCCTCCTCTGGTATCAGGAGGGATTAGCTAATCTACAGATAACGCACCTACTTGCTAACCGCTTCTGTAACGGATGGAAAATTGATACATTTTTTCTCAATTATATCGGATTAACGATTACTTCATAAAGTACACTCGATATATTTTAATGTCCACGAAGAATTAGATCAAATAATCTTAAATTTGTTATGGTAACTAATTAAAGTTGAGATTGCCAAGATTTAATTCAATATTTGTATATTTAATTTTCGTCATTATTTATGTAAGGAGAGGCCAATCTCTTTCTTGTTTCGCCATGCCTATTCCCTATAAACTATTGTTCTATGCGGGGAAATTCATCAGACAGGGAAAGGGGGAAGATTAGTAAATTGCAAGGTGATCATTACTGATAAAAATTTTAAATCAAGGCCAGGATTCGATCCTGCGCTATCGTAAACTCAGATTTTGAGTCCTGACGCCTTAAAGCACAGATAAAGGTTTGTCTGTGCTCAAAAATAGACTACACCGCCATCAGTCTCCCCAATTAAATTTCCCCAATTAAAGTTACATTATTAGTTTTACACAGTTTAACTTTTCCAGCACAGGTTCAGTTTTTTCTAACAGTCAGTTCACCACAGTCTTAGTTACACTAAGGATGGGGTATCTATTATAATTCTCTTGATTATCTCATTGTATATAAATAATTCGATTAGTTTCTCCTATATTTGAATGTATATTAGGAAGTATAGTCTGCCATTGAGTAGATCACACTAAGCGGATGGGTGACGGACGCAGACTGCCTACTCTATTAATTCGTGATGCCCAGTGGCCGAACTATGCTCCTATGGCTCAGAAGAACGGCCAGTCGGCAAGTAACAATCGGTCTGTAATGCTCTGCACCACAATGGTTAATTTCGGTCACTCCACCTTTCAAAGGACCGACCCTTCCCGGGCTTTCGCTTTCTTGGAAGCGCATCATCAATGAACCCCTCAACTTGAAAGGACTCGTGCCTGTCCTACCTCACACAATCCCTCCGAACACCGGCTACCAGACGTATGTTGTATAAATACACCACAGACTAAATGTTGTACTTTGAGGATCTGCTTCTGAAAACTACCGACCTATTTCACTTTTCTTCAATTTTGGAAATATTGTTAAACTATTTTTGCCAATAGTTGCCAAACTCCCTTTATGGGGAGCGGCCGTAGATAAGTGGGGCTAAGGCGCTAGCTTGCCACGCTGCTGGTCCGGGTTCGATTCCCGATGTGACCACTAATAGATTTTGCCCTGCCGCTCCCGTGGTTCGGAAGTCACGTAAAGCCGTTGGTCCCCAGGTAAAGTGTTAGAGAGGGCTCCTTAGCCCTAACTTCGCCTGGTAAAACAAGACAAACTTTAACTTTTAACTTTTAAACTCGTTCAAGAAACTAGAGAATAATGTAAATAATATTAAAGAGATGGATGGATCCCTGTAGATAAAATTCCTTTATATTGGGAGCTTGAAGTTTATTTCCTGGAATATTACTGGTTTTAACAGTAAGTAGGCTTCTCATTAAATTAGTTAAAACCCAATTATACATAGCAGCAATTATGTTAGGTTATAATCTAGAAGGAGGTTAATTAATGTTTTGAATGAACGATCAATAAGTTTGAAAAATGGGTCGTAATTTAAAAAATGTCAAAATTTGCGTCGTCAAAGGTGGTAGTGATAGCATTTTTTGCCAAATATATACAAACGATCAAGTTGTGATGCTGTATTGAACAAGATTTTAAATTAACATCTCTCTTCAGAAATATGAGTAGGCCTACATTTTACAATATATAAAAGAGGAGCCAAACTGTTGAACATATTCCTGGGGTTTCCATAAGGAGCGGTTATGGAAGTTTGCAGAAGATCTGAGGACGACGACCGGAGAATGAGGTATGGAAATGATACCGCAAGGACGAGGAAGGGCAGACGACAGGCTATCTTTTATTTATTTAAACTTCGATGTGGTAATAAATCGACAATCGGGCAACGATCTAAATATGAACGTCGCACATCCAACTTCAGCTTAATGGTTCACGATGTGCTAAAATAAAATGCGTCAAGTTTTGGAAACTTCATTAGTTGTAAACTTTAATGTGCTTTGGGCCAAATTTACTAGTTTTACGTGTCTGTATTTTATTGATTTATATAATTGTTACGTCTTAACATTACTAATATAATCAAAATGAAAATATTCGAGTTTTAAATTTTAAAAATAGTTTTGTTGATATGTTATATCAATCAGCAATGTGGTACTATTAGTTTAACCAATGAATTCAAATATCTGTAATAAGTGCAAATCCCATGTTAAAAACTCAGACTGGTGCAGAGCTTAAAAACAATAGTCCGATCAGGTACGGTAGACCGTTCGGAGCGTATTCTCCTTCAAGTCAATGTTTGTAAGAGATAACTTATAGGCTATATTTGAGGCAACATCTGCTGACTTATTAATGATCTGTTTGAAAATTATAATTTTCCCATTGTTTGAAAGAGAGTAAAAATTACTAGTGGATCCATTTTTTAATTTTCATTGTTTGTTTGTATTGTAATAAAAATAATAAATTAATCTTAAACTCAATATTTATTATTTTACCAGTAGCAATATTTTTTTAAACTAAAAATGTCATTCTAAGTCACAGTGATGTACCGCATTTAGCATCGCTCCTACGGGATATGACTCCAAATTTGTGAGAAGGCAGAACTTGATTGACAACAGTTCAAAGAATCCCTCCAAAATACCAGCAGTTAAATGATCAATCAATCCATGGATCTAACGACTTTGTTTAGGGCTCTGTCAAATGTTTAAACCGACATGCCACCGGCATAAAACAAAGTATCAGATGACAAAGTGTCTCCGATCAGGAAAAATACGACGCCACTTAAGTGGGGTGAATTGAGAACTCAGTGTTGGGAGGAGGGTGTTTGACACTTGTCGCCAATCAAGGTAAAAGTAACTCCCGCCCCCCTGGCCCGGGGCGGGAGGGGTGAATCTTAGCGCCGATTTACTGCGACATGGTTGGAATTAAGCGCGATCCGTCGGCAGGGCTAATGTAGATTTATCCCCATTCGGCCACTTAGATAATTGTATCATGATCGTAATGAACGAGTCGAGTAACTCGGTTAGGGCCGAGAGTAACCGAGTGCTTAATCGGATAAACTCGGCTTTTTTCGCTCCCCCGACCGACGCTAATCAATTCCTGAATTCTTAGGAGCATCTAATTACAGTGAGTTGGGCCCAAGGGGCAGCCCTTACTCGATTTGCGGGGCTGCGTTTAAATTTTAATGTATTTATAGCAGGTAAGGGGAGGAAGGAAAATTAATTAGGACTATACCATAATATCGGTTATTTTGTTAAAAAATATAAAATTGTTAAAAAGTTCATGAATATTGGCAACTAGAGGTAAGCAATATAGATCTAGAATTTTTTTGTATACACGAATCTTTTATGAAAATTAAAAACTTTCAGTGTGATGCCTATGGACTGGACTAGTTTTAATTTTTATAGCTAAAAAAAGTATAGTCCTTAAAATGATGTATAGAATGATATTAGCAAATAACTGTTACCCACATACAGCACGAAAATACGACTTGTGTTCAGTAACCCACTCACTTTACGTACACTAAGTGTGCCTCACCACAGAGAAAAAAACGAAGCAGAGTTCGCTTTCTTTTGGACACACCGAACGCCTCAGTGGCCATTATATAGAGCCTTCAACTAATGATCATCTTTATACATCTGTAGTAATAATTAGTATGTTTACCCATGTGGATTTGGGGGGAACAAGGGAGGGACTGACAAGGTGCTGGCCATGCCATCGCACGACATAACTTACAGGAGAAATAACTACTCAACACACATTTAGCTCACTATTGGATGCCACTTCTGTTTTATTTCTTCTCTGTGACCTCACCAACCCTTTTACCTTACAAGAGTAGGATGATATGACATCGGTTAATAAGCTGTGTCTAATTTTCTCTCTGTAACATAAAATTACTACGTATCGAATAGAACTATCGAGGTTATGATAATCGAAAGTTATAATCGTGTGAATCAAATTAGATGCTCTCCACCAATGTGATTTGATCCACCAATTTGGAGACAGGGAAATGATCTTCCAAATGTAAGAATATTAATTATCTCAGTTTACGACTTTTTCCATGTTAATTTCTATTTTACTCAGCATTTTTATTACTTTTTCTTTCTAAATACAAGTCGTTAATCCCTATCTCTCTGACTGTCGTTTTGACTGCTTCTTGACAGATATTTGTCAGAGTTGTTTGGCCAAAAATATCGAACGATTGACAATCGAATTACACCGACAATTAAGTTCAGCCTCCATAAAACTAATCATGTGTCTCGGTCATCTGCTGATCGAAATTAAAACCAAACGTGGCGTGGACTATATTTACGTCATGGGGGTTTTTGACAAATCGCTGATTCTGGATTACTGTTCTGTTTTCGAGTTACGATCGCCTGTTTTAGGGTTTTAATCTCCTTATTATATTAGAACAAAAAGTAGAGGCTTGTAACTGTTTCATTACTAGATTTGTAATTGTCTCAAAGTAAAGTTATTGTAACTTTGTTATTAATTAACAATAGTTATTCTTTTTTTAACGGAACTTATTTACTAAACCTTTTGGTCTAACAATATGACTTAATTATTATTATTGATTTAAATTAATGTAAAGGGAAACCTCTGGATGATTAGAAGAGTGTTAGTTATTTATAGCTTTCCAGTATCTTTCTTTTTAATTATTTCCAATGTCAATTTTAATTATTAAAACACAACATGTCTTCCTTGAATTTAGTTCCATGTTTCCTACTGTGTATATTAACATAGGCCTAGGTTCTTTTCTTACTATTTAGTTTTTTTTTTTTTTTTTTTTTTTTACATTCAGTAGGTCATTGAGTGTATGGATAATCACTCAGGGAAAGTTAACAGTAATTTATAAATTGATACCAGAGAGGCAAAAAGAAACAGAGGATGCTTTCTTATTGCCACAGTGAACGCCTCAGTGACCGTTATATAGAGATTACAACTATCGTACATCTTTATAAGTCTGTAGTCATAATTAGTATTTTATCCTTGAGGATTTTTAAGGAATAAGGGGAAGGACTGACAATGTAACGGCCCTGCCATCTAACTACTCGACACACATTCACCGCGCTGTTGGATGTTACTTCTTGTTTCCTATCGATGTCTATACTCAATTTAGTTTTATAAAATAATAAGATTAATGTTATAAAAGAGAAACAATGAGTATCATCTTGTTATAGTTATCACCTACATTTATTAATTAATATCTAATCCACTATCAGTTCAGTTTCTGGGTTCCTGTCTAATTTCGAATCAGTCACCACAGCAAGGAAACTCGACCTAAGACCAAATCCGGCTTGTGGTCTTGTGATCCTCAGCCAGTTCCAAGGTGATAACAGTAACCGTGGAATATCATCTAAAAAACACCCTTATCTTATTTCCTGAAGGAACTTCCGTTCTAGTAAAAAAGAATTAAGGTCCAAATTCTAATCTTTGTAACAACGCCCTGAGAGGAAAATCGTTGAGTACTGATGTCTTAAAATTGTTGCTGTATAGGAATTTTAAATGTTACAAATTTAAGTCACGGTTAGTAACTGTCAGATAAAATGTCTTAGTACCTGTACTAATTAAGTTACTACACACACTTGCCAGTTATTACATATACTGTATTTATTACAGTTGCATATTACATTTCGCTTCATTCGAAAATGAAAACAGTTGGGTGGCCATATTCGGGTCATTTCGGCCCCTGGAATGAAATTCAGTTCGACAACAATGGCGCAACACTGATAAGCACACGTCACAGATCCATATCTGGAGTTGCTTGAAAGGTCAAGGTCACACCACGTTGACCAGCGACAGTCACGTGGACGGAAGCCGTCGACACCGACTTGACACAGATGATAGATGCAATGGCGATGCAGACCGACACATATTTAACGTATCTGCCCGCTCTTTACGACGTGTGTAGTCTGGTTCCAGAGTTCTACTTATGCTCAAATTAAGCCTTTTATTATTGGGCGATCCGGTGGCCAAGGTATAGAGATCCAACTTAAAGAGATAGTACAGGTTGGAATCCGGCCTTGACTGTTAGTTTTTATCAGTAATATTCACCTTGTACTGAACTGGTTCTCCCCTTACTATGTCTAAAACAGTTAACCGCACATATCAAAAGTCTATTGAGAATGGGCAGAGTAAGGCTAAAAGAAGGAGATTCGCTTCCCATTTTTATGAAAATGTGGAATCCGAACCACATAGTATTATCGTCTAACTATTAAGCCTGATACTCTTCGGAACACTGGTCAGTTCCGAAGCTACGCAATAGGTACGTCCCTAACTTCTCTAGTAGTTACCAGCAGCCTTTTGAGCGCACGCCTTGTTCGTACTAAATAAGGAACTTATAGCTCACACTGTAGCTATATTACAGCACAACATGAGTGCTAAAAACATAATGTAAAACTTAAATTACACTGCATATAATGTCTTCGCAATGCAGTATTGCCGTGACAGTATAGGCAGTAAAATATCCCGTTCATGCTATTATCACACTGGACGCGGTGTGATCACAATGTCTTTGCTGCTTCACGTAGTACGAGTTACCAACACGCTGTAATACTGCCATCACTGTGCTCACTGTCCAGTGCTATTATCACACTGCACGTCGTGTGATCACATTGTCTGTGCTGCTTCACGTAGTAAGAGTTACCAACACGCTGTAATACTGCCATCACTGTGTGCTCTGTCCAGTGCTATTATCACACTGCACGCCGTGTGATCACAATGTCTGTGCTGCTTCACGTAGTACGAGTTACCAAAACGCAGTATTATTGCCATCACTGTGCTCACTGTCCAGTGCTATTATCACACTGCACGTCGTGTGATCACATTGTCTGTGCTGCTTCACGTAGTAAGAGTTACCAACACGCTGTAATACTGCCATCACTGTGCTCACTGTCCAGTGCTATTATCACACTGCACGTCGTGTGATCACATTGTCTGTGCTGCTTCACGTAGTAAGAGTTACCAACACGCTGTAATACTGCCATCACTGTGTGCTCTGTCCAGTGCTATTATCACACTGCACGCCGTGTGATCACAATGTCTGTGCTGCTTCACGTAGTACGAGTTACCAACACGCTGTAATATTGCCACCACTGTGCTCACTGTCCAGTGCTATTATCACCCTGCACGTCGTGTGATCACATTGTCTGTGCTGCTTCACGTAGTACGAGTTACAAACACGCTGTAATATTGCCACCACTGTGCTCACTGTCCAGTGCTATTATCACCCTGCACGTCGTGTGATCACATTGTCTGTGCTGCTTCACGTAGTAAGAGTTACCAACACGCTGTAATACTGCCATCACTGTGCTCACTGTCCAGTGCTACGATTATTATCACACTGCACGTCGTGTGATCACAATGTCTGTGCTGCTTCACGTAGTATGAGTTACCAACACGCTGTAATACTGCCATCACAGTGCTCACTGTCCAGTGCTACGATCATTATCACACTGCACGTGGTGTCATACCAATTTCTGTGCTGCTTCACGTAGTACGAGTTGCCAACACGCTGTAATACTGCTATCACTGTGCTCACTGTCTAGTGCTATTATCACACTGCACGCCGTGTGATCACAATGTCTGTGCTATTTCACGTAGTACGAGATGCCAACACGCTGTAATACTGCCATCACTGTGCTCACTGTCCAGTGCTATTATCACACTGCACGCGGTGTGATCACAATGTCTGTGCTACTTCACGTAGTACGAGTTGCCAACACACTGTAATACTGCCATCACTGTGTGCGCTGTCCAGTGCTATTATCACACTGCGCGCGGTGTGATCACAATGTATGTGCTACTTCACGTAGTACGAGTTGCCAACACACTGTAATACTGCCATCACTGTGTGCTCTGTCCAGTGCTATTATCACACTGCGCGCGGTGTGATCACAATGTCTGTGCTACTTCACGTAGTACGAGTTGCCAACACGCTGTAATACTGCCATCACTGTGTGCGCTGTCCAGTGCTACGATTATTATCACACTGCGCGCGGTGTGATCACAATGTCTGTGCTACTTCACGTAGTACGAGTTGCCAACACGCTGTAATACTGCCATAACTGTGTGCGCTGTCCAGTGCTATTATCACACTGCGCGCGGTGTGATCACAATGTCTGTGCTACTTCACGTAGTACGAGTTGCCAACACGCTGTAATACTGCAATCACTTTGCGCTCTGTCCAGTGCTATTATCACACTGCGCGCGGTGTGATCACAATGTCTGTGCTACTTCACGTAGTACGAGTTGCCAACACGCTGTAATACTGCCATCACTGTGCTCACTGTCCAGTGCTATTATCACACTGCACGCCGTGTGATCACAATGTCTGTGCTACTTCACGTAGTACGAGTTGCCAACACGCTGTAATACTGCCATCACTGTGTGCTCTGTCCAGTGCTATTATCACACTGCGCGCGGTGTGATCACAATGTATGTGCTACTTCACGTAGTACGAGTTGCCAACACACTGTAATACTGCCATCACTGTGTGCTCTGTCCAGTGCTATTATCACACTGCGCGCGGTGTGATCACAATGTCTGTGCTGCTTCACGTAGTACGAGTTGCCAACACACTGTAATACTGCCATCACTGTGCGCTCTGTCCAGTGCTATTATCACACTGCACGTCGTGTGATCACAATGTCTGTGCTACTTCACGTAGTAAGAGTTGCCAACACACTGTAATACTGCCATCACTGTGTGCTCTGTCCAGTGCTATTATCACACTGCGCGCGGTGTGATCACAATGTCTGTGCTACTTCACGTAGTAAGAGTTGCCAACACACTGTAATACTGCCATCACTGTGTGCTCTGTCCAGTGCTATTATCACACTGCGCGTCGTGTGATCACAATGTCTGTGCTACTTCACGTAGTAAGAGTTGCCAACACGCTGTAATACTGCCATCACTGTGTGCTCTGTCCAGTGCTATTATCACACTGCGCGCGGTGTGATCACTATGTCTGTGCTACTTCACGTAGTACGAGTTGCCAACACGCTGTAACACTGCCATCACTGTGCTCACTGTCCAGTGCTATTATCACACTGCTTGCCGTGTGATCACAATGTATGTGCTACTTCACGTAGTAAGAGTTGCCAACACGCTGTAATACTGCCATCACTGTGTGCGCTGTCCAGTGCTATTATCACACTGCACGCGGTGTGATCACAATGTCTGTGCTACTTCACGTAGTACGAGTTGCCAACACGCTGTAACACTGCCATCACTGTGTGCTCTCTCCAGTGCTATTATCACACTGCGCGCGGTGTGATCACAATGTCTGTGCTACTTCACGTAGTACGAGTTGCCAACACGCTGTAACACTGCCATCACTGTGCTCACTGTCCAGTGCTATTATCACACTGCACGCGGTGTGATCACAATGTCTGTGCTACTTCACGTAGTACGAGTTGCCAACACGCTGTAACACTGCCATCACTGTGCGCTCTGTCCAGTGCTATTATCACACTGCGCGCGGTGTGATCACAATGTCTGTGCTACTTCACGTAGTACGAGTTGCCTACACGCTGTAACACTGCCATCACTGTGTGCTCTGTCCAGTGCTATTATCACACTGCGCGCGGTGTGATCACAATGTCTGTGCTACCTCACGTAGTACGAGTTGCCAACACGCTGTAACACTGCCATCACTGTGCTCACTGTCCAGTGCTATTATCACACTGCACGCGGTGTGATCACAATGTCTGTGCTACTTCACGTAGTACGAGTTGCCAACACGCTGTAACACTGCCATCACTGTCCGCTCTTTCCAGTGCTATTATCACACTGCGCGCGGTGTGATCACAATGTCTGTGCTACTTCACGTAGTACGAGTTGCCAACACGCTGTAACACTGCCATCACTGTGTGCTCTGTCCAGTGCTATTATCACACTGCGTGCGGTGTGATCACAATGTCTGTGCTACTTCACGTAGTACGAGTTGCCAACACGCTGTAACACTGCCATCACTGTGTGCTCTGTCCAGTGCTATTATCACACTGCGCGCGGTGTGATCACAATGTCTGTGCTACTTCACGTAGTACGAGTTGCCAACACGCTGTAACACTGCCATCACTGTGCTCACTGTCCAGTGCTACTTTAATGGAATGACGATATCATTTTTATAAGAATTACCATAAATCAAAAACATACAGTATATTAAAGACGTTTTGGAACGTAACAGAAAGTTGTCCCGATAAAAAATAATGTGTTAGTAACCTTGTAGTCCGGAGTACATTAAACACCTGTTCTTGGCTCTCAAAGTTATCAGCTGGGTAAAGGATCACCTGATGATAAGATATGTAGCTTCAGTGTTATCATCGCACGGTAGTTCGACTGATAAGACTACTGAGCGGAGGAGCCACTTCACAATCACACCCGCTATGATGGCTAAATGTACTGTACTTACATTCCATAACCCACAACTATATACACAGCCCCGTACCATCTTCAAAGCTAGTTTAGACCTTCAACAAGTTTGGATCTGAAATAATCGAAACTAATCATTGGAATGTGTTCAAAAATCTACTATGTAGATCTTTACAGATTTCTCAAGGTATAAGTAAAACTATTGCGCGCCGTTTACCTGGAAGATTCGCTGTCAGCAAGTCTGAGAGTGTGACGTTATTACAAACAGACCACTATTCAAACACCAGTTTCGTCGTTTGTGGCCAAGGCTTGCGCTCAGTCCACAAACGCTCGACGCGCAGCAGAGCGGACAGCCCACGAACTACTTATAACAGTGTCACACCATAGTATCGAAGCGTAGCTCAGCCGTTTTACTTCCCATCCAAGCGATGATAGCGATCCTAGCGGTGGTATAGCAAACAGCTGGCATGTTAAGCAAATAAACTATTTGATTTGAATGTTTACACTCAATTAATTGTATTACAACATGGGTGTAGTAGAGAGATGCCGTAGCTCTGCATTACGACCACTAGGGTCGCTAGCATCAACCTGGCATTTTTCTTATGAGTAATATTAGATTGGTGACACTGTCTATATATATATATATATATATATATATATATATATATATATAATTATATATACGAATATATATAATTTATACTGTGAAATAATTGAGAAATGGATGTAATTCTATGTAAGTAATTGATTCTTGAAGGGTAACTTACTCGAATAGTGATTGTTACTTTAGTTTCATAGTCGAAGGTAATTGTTAAGCGAATACACTGAGTAACATCAAGTTAAAGTATTAGAGACGATTTCATTTCATTAGCCTAATTCACCTAGGACATTTTTTCACTAAGTATGTTGAATTTAAGTAACTAAATTAAAACATCAGCATATCAATTAGATGATAAATTTTTATTTATATACGTTTATTAACACTAAAACCACGGATAGATTTTTACAATAATGTTCAGATTGATATTAGAGTATGATTGTTTAAAGTAGTAATGAAATTGTTTATGCATATTATATTATTTAAAACTAGTATCAGGTAGTATTGTAGTACATATAGTAACCATATGTATAGCAACTTACTTAGTATGTATAGTAAACGTACAGCACCACTGTAGTAGGTAAAATATGTCTTTGTTATTGCTAGTCTACTGAATTTGGGGAGATGGAATGCGTCAGGATTTTGAGCTTGAGTTAGAGACAGAGCAGATTCGAACCCTGGCCTAAACTGGAAATATATCAGTAATGTTCACTTTTTTCTGTACTGGTTCTCCTGCTTAAGAGTCTGCACAGGCTGTCGGCCATGTTGGTTTTAATTACATAAGAACAATGTTATTTGCGAATCCACATTTTTTCCTTATTTATTGACCAACAGTTGTTTATGAGGTGGCATTTTAAACGTTATTATATTGGGCGTTGATTTTGCATTTTATAGTTTTAATATATACGCCTAGTTTCGAAAATTATGTGAAAATAAAAATATCAAACTAAATATTTATTATATATTGTTCTATAAAACTAATTAGGAGTGCAAAAAGCAATTCCAACGCGCAATTTCATTCTTGATCAGATGTAATTTGTTTGGGAAAAATATTTTTAAAAATAACTGTTTAGTTTGGATACGCGTGATCGTATGTCCGGTTAGAAAATAGCATTGTTCTTATAGGATTAAAACCAACATGGCCGACAACCGCCGACAGCCTCTGAAGACTCTTAATACATCTGAATATTGTAGTTCACCGCAAAGATGAAATGTCAAAGGTTAAAATACGATATCGGTCCCTTTCAAGAAAAAAAATAACAAACATTATTTTACACGTTAAGTCTTCAAAATGTCAAGCAATAATAATTGGTAATTTTTTCTAATAATAGAAGTATAGAAAAACTAACTAGTGCTAAAGTTATTCTATAATGTAAAAATACCGTAGAGAAAAATATTTAAAAGTAAAGTTACTTTTTTTAGCGTCTGTGACAGTAAATTACATCCAAAATTCAAAAAACTGTATGTTCATTTTACAAATAACATACATCGCTAAACACAAATGAATGGTTTGTAAACGCACTTAGCAGAAACCTTCACGGATATTTGGGTCGAACTAAATGTAACCAAAAGAAATACCGGCAATTTGTGAAAGTTTGTGATGTGAGACTTCCGGTTTGATGGCCTTGCTTGATGCGCCGATTTCAACCAAGTTGATTTAGCGTACATAACCTAAAAACATTTCACATATTTAATTTAATTTTGTAATAAATACGGGTCCAGATGGATGACAAACATTATAGACTAGAAATTTATACAAAATACATAATAAATAAAAAAGTTATTTGTTTCGTAAATGCACCTTAAACAGTTCTAGTTATAATATATAATATACTCATGAAATACACGCCGACTCAAGAAAATAGTCATTAGTTTTTACTAATGGGACAAGTGTTTTTCAATACAAGTTTACCATCAACAGCTACATTATTAAATATCACAAAAGTTGAGAAGTCATATACTTAAGTTCAGAACGAATATATACAAATAACACTAATTAGTTTTTGTTTAAAAATGTCTGTAATTTTTAGACTTATATTTACTCATTTTTAAAATAAATATATTATAAATGACGAAGAAGATAGTAATGTTCAGATTTGATAAGATGAAGAAGTCTAAAGCACAGACACACATACTTAAGAACACACATATATATATATATAAGAATAACATGAACTATGTTTTCTGGTACACATACTCGTATATTTCGTATACAGGGTGTCTCTGATAAGCTCTCTTGGTTATTGTTTATGGTTCATTTAGAATCACAAATATTAGATTTTAAAAAAGTCAAAAACACCTTAAGTATCCTTTCAGCCGCCATTTATTTAATTATTTTTACTTATAAATGTATACATCAGGAACAAAAAATGTGTATTAAGCTGGATTTTGTATGATTCGTTACAACATAAAGATACATTTTTAGACAAATTATTGTTTTTTTCTCTTTCAGTAGTTTCAAAATGGTGCTAATTTTAAATCCTAAATAACTATAAAGCCAATAATTATAATAACAATTATATAAGATAATATTGTTTAGAAAATTTAATTACAAATACAATGATTCAACAATTTAAAAAATGAAAAGTAAGAAAGAAAAGATAATTTAAGTGACTGTATGTACAGTGCAGTTTGCCTGTACAATGTGCAACACACAGTAACAGCTGATGATAGCAAAGTAAATTGTGATTGTCTTAAATCAGATGTTTACACTTTAGAGTGTAATGTTTAAACTTTATGTTGTCATCTAATTTAATAATGTAATTTATTTTTCATCCGATTTTTTTTAATTTTTATACAACTAGATTTGTAACTAAATTTGCTAATACGACATTTCAACTCGTTTCAAATAAAATAAATTGTAAATAGACCTATGTGTATGTAAACAATAACCTAATAATTTAGTAATTGTAGTAAAAAATAACCTGATAAGTAGTCGGCACTGGTGGCGCAGTGCTGTAACCCAGCTACTTGGGGACAAAGTGTTTGGGAGATTGTAGGCGATAGGTTGGATGCTCGGTCCTCTTAAAATACCGACATGGCGTCCGCTCAGTGGTTGCTGTCGGCGTGGACACTACTAGAGAAGTCTGGGGTGTCCATGTTGGGTGGTAATCATTGTACGGATGTTGTGTGGGGGAGATAACTGAGTATCAGGCTTGTCAATTAGCTGAAAATCAGACCAGCACTTCGTGGTTCGGATTCGACGTAAAGCTGTAGGTCCCTTAGTTGCCCTGGCTGTTGGGCTATTAATAAATTGTCCTTTCTGAGGAACAGTTGAACTCAGTTAGTAACCAGACTAAACTTATCCATACTCATCCTGCACTCATATAATCATTCATATTCGCCTTAAAGTACCAACAACGTTGTGTCGGCGTCTCATATATAAGAATGTTAATAAAATGTATTATTTCAGTCATTAATGAAAATTCTAAATTTAATTCTAATAAATATTATATAATATACTGTAACACAACATTAATTTACAATCATTTTCAAACAAACTGTTCAGTGGCAAATATTTTCCACCAATGAAAAGCCAGTCTAGTTTTCAAGTCATTGACCAGTGTAAAATTAAAACACATGGTGTAATTAAATTCTTTCCAACAATAAGCTTAGAAGAAAGAGTCTCTCTTTCTCTCTCTCTCTTTTTCTCTCTCTCTCTTTTTCTCTCTCTACCCAGAAATAGAGATGAAAGCAAGCCATTTCCTTGTGTGAACAGTTTTCAATAAAATAGTGATAGTAATATTAACATCAAGACTTAATTAAATACTTTTGTACCAGTGAATTATAACTTTAAATCAAGTAACTTTAAGAAGATGTCCAGAAGAACGTTCATTTAATAGACATTAGAAGAACCACTAGGTGAGATCAACTTCGTCAAACCGTAACTATCACAAATTTCAAACAATTATCAAATATTTTCCATTTTCTATTCACTTTTCATAAATATTAACAAGATTATCTTTTCTCTTTAGTTAATTTACTTGATTTCATAAAAAAGATCATCACGAACAACCAAGCCCTATTTCAAGTAGTCTTACTCTACCAATGCCTAGCCGAAGTCATTGTTCCAGTACATATTATTGGATATGAAATTATATTGGACGAAAAATTTACATTTGAACAGCATATTGTTAATTTACACAAGAAACTTATATCTTCCATAAGAAAGTTTTATTTTTTACGTAATTTTTTTTTTACTCTTTTTGAAAACTGTCTATTTTGCATTGATCAACTCCAGATTACATTACAGCCATATATGTTGGAGAAGACCATACAAGTATTTGATAGAGAGATTAAGAACTACGCAAAATTATTTTTTAGGATAATTATGAAAAATACAAAGAGAGACAGTGCCTCCCTCTTTTTCTCCACTGAAAATTCTTCCTATCCAACAACTTTTTGTATTCAAGGTTCTAAGGGTGTTCTATATTAGAAGTGGACAATTAGGAAATAATAATTTACATTACGCTGCAAGATTTGTTTTAAACAGAAGTTAATAAAACTATATTTCGTCACTCAATTAGCTACTTAGAACCAAAATATGTTTAAAAGTCTTCCTTTGAATATAAAGAATGAAATAAATTTGAAATCTTTTAGTAAAAAAGCAATAATTTGGCTCTCACTACAACAGAATGTTGATTTTGTTAGTAATTTTACTTCATATAGTAAGATAAATAAACTAAATATCTGTTTTATAGGAAATAAGTTTGTTTCATTTTATATGTAAATTTCGTACATTACAATTTTTATAAAACTATTTATAGATAATACAGTAGGTACTCCAGTTGGAGTTGTTTTTATTTTATGAAAATGTTCAGCTAGAGCCAGACTCATTTCTAGGTTAGACATTAGTTTATGTACTGTACACAGGCCACATTACTTGTCATAGCAGTCAGTTAATTTCCAAACATTTATATTGTTTTGTTGTTTTTGTCATTATTAACTGAAAATAAATTCATTTATTCATATTTAAATAATTTTTCTCATACTAAAATATCATTGTTTTTGTAAATATAATTAATAAATATTCATTAAATAAATCACATTTTATATACAATCTTGAGTTTATTTATTTAAATAAACTCTGATAATAATAATTAATAAAGCTCTGACCTCACTAAAGTTGAAAGAAATCCATTTATATTATAGGCCTAGTTGATAAGTCAAATTGTTAAGCAAAGTTAAGTTGTGATTTTTTTTTATTGGCCAAAGAAGTATTTATATTACATTTTACATTATACTAAATAAGTTTATTCTATATAATTTTTGTTATGATTATTTGGTTTTTTACTTATTTAGATTAAAAATCTCAAGTGGCCGCCATTTTGAACTGTCAGAAAAGGAAAACAATACGTTTTATAAAAGTGTATCTTCAAGTTATAAAAGAGCATAAAAAATTCCAGCTTAATATACCTTTTTTGTTTTAAAAAATTACAAAACATAAATTAAAAAGTAAAAAATCCCAACAAATAAAATGGCGGCTGTAAGAATAATCAAGGTGTTTTGAACACACGAAATATAATATTTTGATTCTAAATGATCCAGAAACAATTACAAAGAGAGATTGTCAGAAAGGTCAGAGACACCTTGTACACATATAGGTCATCGAATTCATGTAAGATATGCCGTTGTGAGCGATGTGACCTTTTTTGTATTAGTCATTTTGTATTAGGGATGTGACCTTTACATACAAAATATACATTTGTACAGTAAATAATCTAAATACAGGAGAAATATGTTGTTAGCTACGATTATTTAGTTTGAAGTTAAAATGGTTCTTTTATAATATAAAAATCATTTTAATTTCAGTCTTCAATCGAAAAAAAACATTCATGGTATATAACAATTCTGGGCACGGCCTAATGTGTGATAAACCAAAGCAGATAACATCTATAAACGTTACACAATGTTATATGGCTATGTAAACTATTTTCCCTTGCTATTGCTATGACATGCCTACCATGGGGGACGGCCCACAGAGGAAGTCATCCAAACCTAAAATGTAAGCATGGGTCTAGTGATATATCATTTTAAAGAGCTCGGTTAGTCGATTTGAACGCCGTAATCCGCATCTCAACACAACGATTCAGTCAGAAATGACAGCGCATAATGTACTTCACAATGTGTACATAATACACTCTGACAATTCTGATTGGATAACCCTTTTGAGATGTAGGAAATTTCGATACATGTTTGGATAACATTCTTTTTGTCTTGTAAGTGTGTGGGTGGGAGGGGGGTATATTCCACTGTACGTACGTGTATAGGTGGTTAGACACCACTGTACTACTGTGTTAATAACAGAAATACATATATATATATATATATATATATATATATATATATATATATATATATATATATATATATATATATATTATGAGTTATTGTGTTCACTTTTTGCTGCACTCATTTTTATTCAGACTGTAACAACACTGGTCATTGGAGTAGGTTGCACTGGTAATTGGAGTAGGTAATTATAAATGTTGCACTGTTATTTTTTACTTGTAGTACCAGTAAAATGTACGATTGAAAATTGTCTTTGAAATGTCTATAATCCTGTAAAATTATAAGTAGTTGAAAAACAGAATTTACAATACATCAATCGCCTTCACTTATATCAATACACAAGATATACTGTACAATATACAGACGACAATGTATTCAGTGACGTGGGACATCAAAGTGTCACCGTAGGTAACTGCACAACTGATCCCGCTCCTTTTCTATCGCCAAGGTGACCATTGTGCGTAAACCAGGAAGCACAACCTAGAGTGGGCGTGGTCTACAAATCAGGAATGTCATAAACTTACTAGGAATAGCTCATGTTAGAAATTTATCCGAGTCTATTAGGCATTTTACTTATATAAACATAATTAAGAAACCTCCCTTTTACAAACGTTGTTACTGCACTTGGAATGACATAATGGAAACAAGCTGGAAGTAGGAAAGGACATTTTAGGATTGTAATATATATATACTGTTGTTGAAAAAAACAAAAACCATATTAATTACAGTATAATTAAAGAATGTCAATCAATGTATAACTAAGGTTGTTTATATTTAGAACGTCAAGATATTGAAAATAAAATTATGTTACAAATAGTTTCTTAATTGGCATATTACGTGTTGATATAAATACAAAACAAGTGAACCTGACTCCACGCAACATTTCAATGTAAGTACAAAATGTACAAATATTATGTGGTTGATATTGGTAAACGTGGTGTACTGAAATCGATCACCAGACATTTATTCATTATTATTCATTATTCATCTCAAGACGCCGATCGTAGAGATATGGGTGAATATGAGGCATGAATGAGTGTGATGAGTGTAGATGAACGAGTGTAGTCATTGTTACTATCTGAGTTCGACTTAGCTCAGAAAGGACTATTTATTAATAGCCCAATAGCCAGGGCAACTATGGGACCTACAACTTTACGTGGAATCCGAACCACGTAGTGTTGGTCTGATTTTCAGCTAACTGACAAGTTTGACACTTAGGCCTAGTTCTCTTCTCTACACAACACACGAACCTTGATTACCATTCAACACGGACACTCCAGACTTCTCTAGTAGTGTCTATATTGATGACAACCATTGAGCGGACGTCGTGTCGGTATTAAGAGGACCGAGCATGGAACCTATCACCTACAATCTCCCAAACACTTTGTCCCCAAGTAGCTGAGTTACAGCACTGCGCCACCAGTGCCGACTTATATAATCATACAGTACATTTATTTTGTTTTGTGTTACTTTAACTTGTTTTGTTTGTGAATCCCTCTGATCTGAGGAAATAAGTATGCTTCACCAAAATCGAAAACTCGTATTTTGTTCTTATATTTCAATAAACTTGTGCTGCGTGACTTTCGCTTGTTTTGAATTGTAACATAACTTGCCCATCCCCCTTTTAAAAAATATTAAAACTCGTAATAGAATTTTAAAATTCATATGTCATAACGTACAACGGAAAGAGGAAACAATGGTGTGATTAGATTTTTCGTAGGCCTCTTAGTGCCTTAGAAAACTACCTTCAAACTCGGGTGCACATAATTTCTGCGCCGACAGTTGTATTTTATAATTTCCACTGATGCGTTCGCTGTGACCGTAAGAAATCGACCTCTGTTTCTTCTTTCTCTGTGGAGACGTTCAGTTTTTTTTTTTTTTTGTATTTTCTACCAACACATTATATGCTAATTATAAATCGGTGTGATGGCTCAGCAAAGCTGGTAGTGAGTGGCTTTTCGGACTGCGACTTTGTACTTGACTCGAGTAAAGTTCACGGACAGACATGCAATTTTTTAAAACTTCGAAAATCGGCATATCTTATTTTATAACCTAAATAATATTATTGACAAAGATAGATTCAATGTAGTAAGGATTTTGATATGTTAACGTGATAATAAATAAATACTTTCTAAGGTACATTCTATGTAAAAACAAATATGACAGTCTTTTAATACCTTCCCGTATTACTTAATAGGTCGCTATGTCATCCCGGTAATGTAGTTGAGTCATTATCCGATGGACTGACAGTTTATGGGTTTATGGCAGCTGTTAAAGTTTATGTCACTCTTAAATGATCGCCATTTTCCAAATTAAAAATTATCATTATTGGTTTCATACTATTTTCCTGGTTACTTATTACTTAGAGTCTTCTAAAATAATCGATTAGAAGATAATAATAGTAACACTAGAGGCATAGTGATGTAATCCAGCTACTTAAAGATGAATTCGCTTATTCATAATTAAGACGCAAATATTAGGAGCCATTGAGTGTGATGAGTGTAGATGAAAGAGTGTAGTCATTGTTACTGAGTTCGACTTCGAAAGCGCCATTTATTAATATCCTATTAGCCAGGGCAACTTACTAGGGACCTAGAACTGTACGTGGAATCCAAACCATGTAATATTGTTCTGATTTTGTTCTTATTGTTCTAATAAGAACAAACGCCAATTAAAATACATGTATAGAGAACTCAGTGTTTTTAGAACAGGTTAGAAATTTAGAAGCATTTTGAAAACCGGAAGCTCGTCAGACATACGGACCGAAGTTAAACGCCCAACGATGACGCACTCGTCTAGCGTCGTTTTCTTCTAAGTGTATTCAAAATGGCCGCCAACAGGAATAAATAATACATGAATTTAGTTACATAATCGCAGTGTCCGAGAACTGTAATTGCGTGGAAAGTTCCGACAGGACCGCTGCTGACATCTACCGGTGGTTGTGGTAATTATGTCGATGTTTGACCACACACAGAAAGTAATTAGTTTGTGTTAATTCTAGTTGCAGTGTGCTAAATTTAGGTTTCGTCGGCGACCTGGAAGCTGGTCTAGACACTATCGAAATGTAGCTTCGTGGATTTAGTCTGTAATGCTAATTTACGTTAATTTATCTCATAACACTAAGTAGCTTGCGCTTTGAAAATAGTGTCTGAGGTTTTTAACACCATGAGAAATTCTTAGGAATGTTATATTACACATATCTTACATTGACTTCCTTTTTAATAGTGTATAAATTTTAAATACGTTTTGCGTTAAAGTGGCTGTTCCACAAACCGCCAAGCCACCGCTGGAAAATCAAAAACCTAGAGCTACTTTTTGTACCTTCAGCAGACTAAAACATACTTTTCTATTTCAATTGTAAGTTTGTGTTTATTATTATAGTGAGTTGGAGTAGATACAGTACGATTACTAAAAGTCCAATCTTGTGGACTATTAGTTGATGTACTTTTTTTGTCATTAAAATCGTCAAGAAAAACATTTAAAGTTTCACACATTTAACTGTTTAATATTAATCCGCGTTTCACAAAAAAAAAAAAAAAAAAAAAAATCAGCGTACACTTCAGATGTTGCGATACGATCATTATTACAGACCAAATCGCTAAAATGTAAACCCATGTTTTGGTGATTTTTCGCGAAGCTAAACGGCCCCCTTTTAAGACACCAAATTTACACTTGGATTTCATCAGCCTAAAATTAGCTTAAAACTAGCAAACCTAACGTCAAATTTAAAAAAATTATCGTAAATTATGAATCATTGATCAATGTTTCGCATGAATATAACACTAACAAAACCCTAAAGGAACAATTGAAAGCATTTTTTGAGATTTTGACAGACAATACACTTTGTTAATCGCGGAGGAAACGCCCTGTGGTATCAGGAAGTAGTGAAGGACGTGCGAGTAATCACTAACTCTCGCCGTTGTTATCACACCATCTCTTATCTCTGGTGGCTGTCAAGGTCACTGTTGACGTTTCTGCCAGGGTCGCCATCTCATATTCAGCCGTTTAGATTTGTATTTTAAAAAGAAGCGTTTTTTGATCTAATTTTTCAAGTAATATGAAACACGCAAATAGTTGTTTTAGCTATATAAAAATGGTTTTGTATTCTGCTTTAAGTCTGCACGTAAAGGCAGGTATGTGCTTGATTTCACATGATTGAACACGTAAGGTCGTGTTGAAACGTAAAAAAATCAGGTTCTTATGATGAGGTGAAGATATAGGATTAATTTGATGATAAACACATTTTAGGTTATTTTATTTTAGGTATGAACTATTGGGAATAATTGTTTGATTAATAAACAAAGTGGTTTTTAGAGTAGGAAAAAACTTACAATATTTTTTTAGAATAAAATTGTGTATAACTAATACGGAAAAAACATGTATTTTCAGTATTAAGTTTTCTATTTTCGTTTTTTTTACCATAGGACCTGACCAACAAGTTTTGCATAACTTGGTTAAGCTTAGAGTTTGTATAAAAATAAATAAAAATTAAAAATTTTATTTAAAGATCATATAGATTGATGTAAAGCTTTCTTCTAAAATATTTATGAGATTCATTCGTTTCACAATTTTTAGACGAGTGTCACTCTCCGAGATGGATTCTCATGATCCTCTCATCCGAGGACCAATTACCGTGAGCCTCTTTGTAAGTGTTACTTTGTAAAAGTATACCCTTTAAAATCAGTATTTGTACTCGTAACTTCGATATATAAATTTGTATACCTTTTCTTAGAGATTTACCTCTAATTAACAATAAACAGATTGCTCATGTTATAGGAAATACACGCGGTGGTCCCCTAAACATACAGTACTAAATATCTAAAAACCCGTGCGTGCGCCGTTACAATGATAAAAGTACATTTTATATAAATTTAATGTGAATTTAATGTAAATTTCCATTTAGTTTTTGTTCATATGTGCACATCAGCTACATACCTCGAAACTACACATTTTTAATGAATCAATTGATATAATAAACCTTCATTCACAATGAACAATATTGTGAGATTACCAAAAAATATAAAGCAGTATTTTTCAGCGTTCATCATTAATACACCGATCATAGGGATATGTCCGAATATGATAGGCGACTAAGTGTGATAAGTGTAGATGAACGAGTGGAGTGATTGTTACTAAGGTCAACTGTTCCTTTAAAAGGGCCATTTAATAATAGCCCAACAAGCACGAAATTAAAGGACCTACAGCTAAATGGAATCCGGACTTCGTAGTATTGGTCTGTTCTTCAGCCAACTGTTATGCTTGACACGTAGTTCTCTCCCTACACAACATCCGGACACTGACTACCACCCTACATTATTTAATTGTATATACAATGTTTACATAGTAAATAAATCATGTTTTGCCTTTAAATATTTACTTGTTTTCATTGTGAATTATAGTCGTAATTAGAGAACTCTGAGAGAGTTCTAGATGAGCTATTTATCTATAAGGCCTCCTTATCAGTCACGGGTCACTGATAGGTTTGTCAAGGTCGCTCGCTAACTTAGTCTCTGCACAGATATCAGTCATGTACATACGGCATCAACCAATGTTGTATTTGTGTTTTATAATAAACAAATAAAACAACTTACTCATTTTATAGCCACCTGAATTAAACATTTTCAGTAGAGCAAGGTTAGTTACCTTAATTCGATATCAGTTCATGTAGTTGTCATTGATGTCGATTTTCGACACACTATGTGTCATTTTCAAGATTTTTTAAAGTTATTAAAAATGTAACAAGCACAACACAATTAAATAAAAAAATGTTTAATCCCGTATGTAAAAAAACAAATAAAGAATGACTATGTCATAAGAAGCAACAGTCGATCTTGGTTGTTTATATGATTTAATATTTTTTTGTTTAAATATGTTGTATTTATATTATTTATTTTTTAAGTGGAATTGATCATCAATAATAATTTAAAGATCTTAAAAATAAACCGAGTAGATCAAAGACAACTACTAAAATAAATGGTTTCAAAGAATTGGCGCAAACTTCCCTCCATAATAAACACTAAAAAATCAAAACTTTGAAAATTACCAGTTTGATTCCCAAATTTGTTTTTTTAAATATATATATATATATATAAAACCTGTTCTGAATCGTAGTTTTTGAATCGTAAAAAAGTATATTTACTATGGGAGTTAAAATTCATTCCAATTTCATCACCAAACTCATTGGATGCTGGTTTGGGAGTTCGTTTTTTGTGTATTGTCAAGTTTGTTTCGTACTCATTAAGGTAGACTAAGTTCTACGATAATGGGCTCACGATTGGGATAGAGTTTAAAACGATATGTGAATTTGAACATGAAAATTGTGTATATAGTCTTGACTTATTTTTTTTACATTTAAATACATCAACAAAATGTTCGCATTTATTACCGTATTTACAATTAAATCGTGATTATTGAAGTAAATAGATTGAATGCGTGAAGATGGTTCATCGATCCGCCATATTTCACTATACGAGAGGTACATTTTTTGCTCTTGGGGGGGGGGTGAGGATTTATTTCATGTGTTTTTAATATAAACTTAAATATTCAAAATCTTAAGATTTTCGTTATTTTACGGAACTTTCAGGTAAAAAAGGCCCATAATAACAGTCATGAATATGATTCTTTAAACCGAATTCACTGTATCCATTACACTAGGATCCGTACAAGTTAGGAGCTGTTATCGAATAAAGAGAATCCACCATCCAAGGGCATCTTGTGTGGCTAAGCCTCTTTCTTTACCAAAAACCTCCGTTATCACAAAACCACTTTGTCAGATTCGTTGGCTGATAAAGCCCAGAATGTTGATCAAGTTCTTTTGGGTCAGCTGTTTAACTTAACAATCGCTTGTGATTGATTGCCGCGTATTGACCAATGGCTTTGGAAAATAAACAGAAGGTTTCCCTCTCATCGGATATCGTAAGCTTTATCATATTTTTGTCAAAGTTAGGACCGATATCTTCGGGAATATCTTGAAACAAACAATTTTGTTTCATAAAAATTGGTGATAAGACTTCTACAGTGCCTTTGCGTAATATCGAATTCGAGCATGTAGTGTACTTGCATTTTATTGTATTAATCCATACATTTATGTAAAACAGTTTTTTACAAAGTAGTATCAAGTAATTAATTCGGAAAAAATATTAGATATTTTGTAATATAGTTTTTAACTCCGTGTTTTATTTTATATGTTTCTCAATGCATTGCTACCGAATACAGTGCGTTCCGTCCGGTTGGTAACCAACAGTTAACGTCAATAATCTAGTGCTATCTATGATAGAGTTTTATCTCCGTAGCTATCGAATAGAACTCATCCGGTTTAGTTCGGTTAGTATCGGATAATTAAGTGTGGTAGTCTACTAAAAAACAATAGCAATCGACTAAAAATGTGCGGTTAGCCGATCCTTTAATTGGTAGGGTTTACAAATAATTACAAGAACATTTTTTATCAAAGTAAATAGAAAATAGAATAGAAAATTTTTTTATATAATTAGACATTCTATTAAAAACGTAGCTCTTAAAATATAATTAAAATGTCAATGTTTTAATCTTAATAGTTTTGTATTTACATAATATCAAAATGGAACTTTGTTTCAAAAGTGCTAAAAATCATTTTTTTTTTTTTTTTTTTATTTATTGTCTTCGAACCACAAATAAAAAATATTTAAAAGTTTTTAATTCATATTGCGAGATTCAGAGTTAAATAAGCTAAAAATTGGTGTATCATTTTCAGAAGTTGAATAAATATTGGATTTTTAGCAAAGGTTCAAACTCGAGTACATTGCATTTTGAAACCGACAGTAGTTCTAACCACGAAAAATACTTCTGTTTAGCCTCTATATATGTATACATCATTTACACTCCTCGTTATTACTTATATGCAACACGCGTACAATTTAAGAGTACAAAGATAAAATAGGTTTAGTATAGTGATCGTTTATCGGAATTCGATTCCGAGTTTTCCGGTCTGAGGATGGCATTGTGGTATCCTAAATTTTTAACTAGTATTTGTATTATATAAAATGTTATTTTTATATAATATTTGTATCTACTTTTTTCTTATATTTTTTATAAATAACGTTTTACTTATATTTAATTTCCAAGCACGGAAATTAAATTTGAGATTTTTACTTTCTTTTTTTTCTGAATTTAGTTAAATTCAATAAAGTAATAGTAAAGAGATGTGTCGACGAAAAGAAAATTCAAATCTTTTGTAAAATCATAAACACGTTTTGTCTATGTATATTTTTTTTTTTCTAGCCAGTGCATAAGATACGGATAAAATTGCTTTCGTTCTTTCCGTATTGGAAATGTTTAATAATTTATTCGATATTTCGAAAGATATTAAACCTACCTTAAAAGTAAATTCATTGTACTAAATATGTTCTATTACGTGGACCACTTCTTTTCTAACTGTCCAAAGTATTGATCAATGCAACTAGCCAGCTGCATGGTTAAAAGATAAAGACTGCCTCGTGAGTTTCTAATGGGACACATTTACCTATAACTAAGGCACTGTACTTGTTGCAACGTTGCCCGACTTTAGGATAGAGGGAAACGCGCCAGTTGTTTTATTCATCTTGCAAAGGCGAAGGGTGGCTGAAAGAAAGTAAAGGGATGAGAGGGGATGAAGAAAAATGTTCCATTAATCCAGGGTGGAAGTAGGCCGGGGCGCCGGGCTGGCGGGAGGACGGCGGCTCCGCGCTCACTCCGGCAACTATCAAACCCACGATTTTGGGGTTAGAATTTTTCACATAAAATTGTAAAATAATCAAATGCCTTTATTATATTATCTCGTCGAAGTTTATGAAAAAAAATAAATAAAAATGAGTAATTAGCTTGAATTAGTTGTGTAGAATTATTGGCGCCGGAAATATTTTAAACTTTTTTTTCATCAACTAACTATAGTTTTTTGTCCTAACAATAAATCAAATGTTGGTCAATAAATATTTTATTTTGCGATAAATTAACAACTGAGTGCTTAAAGATATTATTGTATTTCCCTACATAATTTAATGTACCATTTCCATTTAAATATCGTGATATCTAAAATATTTTTTCTAACACGTTAAAAAAAAAAAACGCAATGCTCTGTCAAATTTGATTTATTATAATTGAAAAGAGCGAAAGTACAATTAACAATTACCTTTTTCGTAGTCTTTGTAACGTTCAGATAAAATACAATTTTTCTGGAATTGATAGGACGAGAAGAAATTTTACATTTATTGAAGAATTTTACTAAATAGAAAACTGTTCTAAATTGTAAGAAATGAACGCTCTTCTGTTTTTATTTATTTTTATTGGCTATGGAAAAAATTTAAACGTAGGCGAAATGTCTTCATTGTTAAGGAGATCCTCGTGGTGAAACCAAACCGTGATACTAGTATCAAACATCCACCTTGACTCTTAATCCCCGCATCTCTTTCATTTTGCTCTTATGATAACAGAATTTATGTATTTTATATGATTTATTGCAAAATATGTGCTGGGTTTGGAAATTATTTGTTAATAGATCAGTACTGGTCACGTAACTGGATATTGTGGCCAGTTATTTTCCTGATTTATAAGAAGTGAAAATATTGTAGATTAATTGAGGAAATTATTTATTTATTTGTTATTTTCTTTCTTGTCTTATTCTTTAGAGAGATTTGTCAGAATATAAGTTAAAATATGTGAAGAAAGCCAACGAAATTATGATTAAGTTTTTTATTTTTTTTACGTTTATAGTTATGATTAAGTGTTAAGAACATTTCCTCAAATTAAAATTGTGTTCCATAAAGTATAATGTTTGATCAGAATAATTTACTTGAATTCGTTAATAGCAAAGAAATTACATTATTCAAATTAATTATTACTTTGAAATTAAAATTACCGCTACTCAGGAAAGGATATACCTTTTGAAGTCCGGTTTCCGGCAATTAATTTATATTGAATATACCTTTCATTTGATACCAAACTCGACGTAGGCTTACATTAAAGATTTACGTTCAACTCCACATGGACCATCTCTTTGAAAAGATGAAATGTCGCCAATGGCGTCAAAAAGTATGTTCTTTGTAACCATGATCATGTGCAAATGTTCACTTTTATTACAAGTGAAGTTATACAAAAGTTGTGAAAGCGTTTCCATATTTTTCCACCCTAGGTTCACTAAAGAATTTTTATTATTATAAATGATTATTATTGAAACGAGTAGTTTTCATCACAACTAATCAATTACATCTTGTTTCAGGTAATTAGTGAAGTTTTTTCCTAGTCCGGAGAGAGTTGTAAGTAACACCATCTTATGTATTTATTACTTATACTTCTGTCACGTTAAAGTAGTTTTTGTTCCGTATATTGTTACTAACTATTATATTCGTATAATTCTGTTTTGTAAATATTGCATCAAGCTTAACAATATATATAATTCCATATAAATATCATGTTTAAACTCTAACCTATTCACTTCGTCAGTGGCTCATACCCTTTGGGGGGGGGGAGGGGGTTATGAATGTTCGGCATGGTTGGATACGTTTTTTATAACTATTTATAAACTGGTAAGCCGATTTTTTATTGTATTTTTCCAATAAAAGTATATTTGATATGCCATTTTGTATGTATAGGGGTAAGGAATGTTGATTGTTTATCGTATTTAAATTTTTTTCGCATGCGTAATCAAACTTTTTCTGAATTTAAAACACCAAACCACAAGGAAAGATTAATACGCTCGTTTTCGTAATGTAAATTATGATAACTTTATGTCGGGCGTTTCAAAACTCTTTTAACACAATGTGTGCAATGCTTGAACCAAAAATTAGACTTTTCCTACTGCGAAATTACACGTTTACCCATAGTATTATGAAAGCTTTAACAATTCATTCAGAAAAATCTAAATCCGCTCACTAGCCTTTCACAAGTTACTCGTTAGTGTATAAAATATGTTTAAAAATTCCCCATAAAACCGTAGGGAAGGTCCAGATTAAAGTTTAAACAGGAAAACGTTTTAGACTTTGCTAATGAAATAGCACTATATTTTTTATGCAACAACTTATGGGACATTTTATCAGAAAAAACATACGGTATGCTTTCGGAATACTCAATATAATCCAAAGCCTTAAAAATACGAAACATGTCGGTATTTAATATTCTACTTATTTTAATTTAAATATTGTTTAATAAACCTGTATTCCACTTTTTCTATATTTCAAAGTTCATATTATTATTATTATTATTATTATTTATAAATATTACTTATTATTTCCTTCTTACAAATATTGTTTAGCTTCTATTCTTATTTATGTATATTTTAGTTAGTATAGATGTACATTTAAAATATTTTCCCCTTATATAATAATCTGTAATAGAACAATTACATTTTAGTCCTTTTTGAATAAAATACTTGCAACTCAGCCTACGCACAGGCAGTATGCCCATGTAGGCTTTTCCCATGAAAAGGAATTACTGTACGGTTTTCTATTATTTTTGTTTTCATTTTAGACAGTTTGTTTAACGATTACTTTATATTATTTTTCAATGTATTTTTGTATTATTTTGTATTATTATGTTGAACAATATCATTTAACTTACTGATGTATACATTTGAATGTTTGGGGAATAAATATACTTTCATTTCATTTCTTTTAACACATGAAAGTAAAAGAGCTCATGAATAATTAATTTATCTATACACCGATTAGGTAACTCTCTTAGGTACTTATCTCGATCAGGACCTCATTGGTTTCTGAAAAAAATATTAATAATAAAAGTTCTCGTAGGCTAACGTATTCAATCCTAATACAACAAAATATTTCATCAAACTAACGAATAATAAATGGTTCCAAAGAATTGGCACTAACTTTTCCCCATATTAAACACTAAAAAAATAGAAAATTACCAGTTTAATTCCCAAATATGTTGTTTGCCATTACCAAAAAACTAGTCATGTTAGAGACATGCGGTTTATACTAAAATATATTAAATAGTAATTTACATAATTCCTGAAAATTCAATCAAAATCGTCAGAGCCGTTTTTTAAAAATTTAATTTTTTTATGTTTTTAGCCCATAAAAACTAAAATTTCAAACAAAAAATTGGAAAAAAACGTTCTGGAGATATTATCTAAATACATCTGCATAGCAAAATTTCATAAAAATTTATTCATCTGTTTGGTCTCCAGCGAAATGCACATACACACAGACACACATACGGACGGACACAAACAATTTATTTCTTCGATAACCCCACTTTTTAAGTTTAGGAGACCCTAAAATGAATTTTTAGACGAACTTGTAAACAGTTTTTATTTTTTTGACAAACACAATACTTTCTATGCTAACGCATATTGGAGAAAGTAATAATGTATAAGTGTCGATAAATCCTTGTGGTAACGAATACTTAACATTAAAAGGCCATTATCAAGTGGCTTAGCGTGTTCCAAGCCACTTAAAAATGTCGCCCTCTACGTGTCACCGCTCATCCCATGGCCATCCAAGTATAGTGGTTACGTAAAAAGCTAAGTATCGACCTTGAAGGGTGTTACGACTTCCATCCCCATACTTCTTATTAATAGAGCGACCACCGTTATCACTTCCATCAGGAGTTCTCAGTCTTGTCACACTCAGCCTTGAGGAGATCTTGGGCCTTGAATCTGCCGGAACCGCCCCAGGGCATCGCTGTTTGTCAGTCGGGGATGTTTTTCACGCCCAAGGTCTGGTTTGTCGTTAACCACTTTCACCACCTCAGTCTGGTTACATCATCATGGTCCTGTAGACTTGGGTGTCACTGGGTCTCCAGAATAAAACCGTAGTGATTCTGGCTGTGAAATTCAAATCCAAAAGGAAAATTTATCTGAATTGTTTGTAAGCACTTCTTATTTCAAGTTTTATTAGAGATTCAAGTTATTCCACAGCAACTACTTGTAGAAGCACTTACGATTCTCGCTTGTTAACTATCTTTCAGGTCGTTTAGAAATAAAGCACTACTTTTTTTGGCATTTTGACGCACTTGAGTCTTTGAGATTTAACCAGTTAGACCTTAAATATTAAATTAAATATGTTTATAACATATCATTATAGCCAAAAGCAAAGCTTGTATCTACATATCAGAAATACATTTTTTATCAATTTCCCACATTTTCGAACCGAAGTTTCGTTTGTGCGCTGTCAAGAAAAACTGCCATTAATCCCACTCATTATTCAAATGGCTCTTTAAGTATATTACTACTTATCTGACAGTAAAAAATTCTAAATGGAAGTTTTTTTCCTCATCTTTGTTTAGTTGAATTATTTTGTTAATTAATTGTCAATGCTGTATATATGGTCGTATGTCAATGAAGTATTTTGTTAATTAATTGTCAATGCTGTATATGTGGTCGTATGTCAATGAAGTATTTTGTTAATTAATTGTCAATGCTGTATATATGGTCGTATGTCAATGAAGTATTTTGTTAATTAGTTGTCAATGCTGTATATGTGGTCGTATGTCAATGAAGTATTTTGTTAATTAATTGTCAATGCTGTATATATGGTCGTATTTCAATGAAGTATTTTTGATTCTTGATTCTGACTTAGGGAAAGTGTCTGAACGGTTTTGATCTATTCTTTTTGAGACGTTCAGTATATCACTATATATTTTATCAATGGTAATATTATTTTACCAAAAATGCACTTTTTCATAAATATTGCTAGGTAAATAACATTCTTAGAAATGTACAGTGAAACGGCAACTCATCAAAACTCGTCTCGATTTGGCTGGCCCTTTATTCTACAATTTATTATCAGGTGGAATATTGTTTTTGGTATAATATTACCTTAAGAGGAAAAATAAACAAGACTATTAGTGTGTTTATCTAGATAGTTACATCTGGTCAATGTTTTTGTGTTTTCTAAACACATTTGCAACCCAAATAATGAGTCATTGTTTTAAAACAAACAAGTTTACTGACAGAAGGAATTGATTGATAAAATTTCTTGTTTTCCAAGATCGCTTCAACCATAAGTTCGTTTGTTGATCTAATTGTTCAAGAAATTATATTTTTAAATGAATTTGAGAAATTTAACTTGGAATTTAGAAATTTTATTAGAGCAAAATATGCCTGTTTTATGAGGATAGCTTCCATATTCGCTTCTCGTTTTCATACGTTACATCAAAGATCAGTTAACAACAGAGATATATCCGCTTCTAATTATGTGACATGTACGTTTTAAACGGGAGCACTTCAATCATTTGGATGCTCTAATCGTTGGTAGCGCTGTAGGAGTGAACCCGACCGACACGATCCTACCAACAATAATTGGAACTACCACCGAAACCTGTCTAGATGCATAAACGAAGTACAAATTTTTATCGAATTCCGCCCCATTTAGTTGTTTAGTGTCTATCTGTCGATATGTGTTTTTACAAATAAATTTATAACTCAAGGACGGTGGGACCGAATGACTTGAAATGTTGTACGGTGTACTGAACATTAGCATTACTAAACAGAATAAAAATAACTATTGAGTTATCTTTGGCCATTTAAAAATGGCGAATATTAAAAATCTTAAATCAAAATATCTTGTAAACTGTTAAGTTCATCAATTTTACACAAAAACAAGAATGTATAGTTAGTTTTATAGCAAGTCTATTGCTACCATAATTTTTATTGTAAGCCTATTATTAGTGTATTTAGGTTTGGTATAAAGTGTATTTTACAGCATTACCTGGATGCTGTAAATACTTGCAGTAAAATACTTTTTTTTGCCAAAACTCCACTAATAATAGGTTTACAATACAAATTATGGTACGAATAGACTTGTTATAAAATTAGCCATAAAAATGTTTTTTTTCAAAATTGATTAATTTAATAATAATTTACAAAACTTTGTTGTGAAAGATTTAAAGGACTGCCATTTATAGATGGCTATAGGTAACTCAATTGCTATTTTTGTACTGTTTAAGAGTATTAATGAAAAGAAGTGTGCAAAATTTCAAGTCAGGCTGTTAACCGTTAATGAGTTATTAATTTTTTTGTAAAATTCACAAACAGACGTATAGACACTAAACGGAGCGCAATTCAATAACAATTTATACTTGATTTTCTGCTCGAAATTAAGTGTATAATTCGAAAATATATAACCAGGACACCTTTTTAGGTACATCCTGTGTATGTCACGACATCTGCAAAGAGGTTGTATTAAATATAATTTAGTGATACTTGTTCCTTTCCTGTCACAGTGAAGGAATAAAAAGAGGTCACATCCAATAGTCGGCAGAATGGGTGTCGAGTTTTTAGTTCTCCAGTTTGTCGTGTGCTGTCAGGGCCAGCCAGCACCGTTGTCAGTCCCTTCCTCATTTCCCTCCAAATCCCAAAGTATAAACACAGTGATTATTACAGCAAAAGTATAAGATATACATATGTAGTAACTGCTACCGATAAAGATACATCTATTTTCTGTTTATCTGTGGTAATTTTTACATAAGGACTCACTAGGGGGGGGGGGGGGAGTTGCTCAATGAGCTGTACGCCTGAGGCGCAATTAGTTGAATACAAGAATCATAGTTTTTCCTATAAAGAAATTTTCCCTATAAAATTCTAGCTTGCCTGTTTTTGTTTCAGTTAGTGGTTATGCTTGTAATTGGAAATAAATATGACACATTACTCGTACTTTACAGGTCATTTTGACCTCCTGTATACGGGACAAATATATATATTTTCTAAGTTCTTCTAAAATATATATGGGTTATACGACTGCAATTCTCCTTGTGTCCTGCGGCTCCCCGGACTTGAGGCAGTGATCCAATGACGTTGACAGGTTGATTGCTACCTCGCAGCCACAGCTCCCAACGAGGGGTGGCGCCTCTAGGGGCCAACATACATACTGGTACACCTACAAATGTACCTACATACCCAGACTTGAGGCAGTGATCCAATGACGTTGACAGGTTGATTGCTCCCTCGGGTAACTTGTGGACCAAAGAGATTGTTCCTCAAGACGCCTTAGACAACTGCTATAAGTTACGGTCAGGAGTCGGTAACTTGTGAACCCGATAGATCCTCTCTGAAAGTGGTCCTAGAAGTCTGTTGTAAGTTACGGTCGGGAGTCGGTAACTTGTGAACCTGAGAGATCCTATCTGAAAGTGGACCTAGAAGTCTGCTGTAAGTTACGGTGGAGTCGGTAACTTGTGAATCCGAGAGATCCTCTCTGAAAGTGGTTCTAGAAGTCAATTGTAAGTTATGGTCGGGAGTCGGTAACTTGTGGACCTGATTGATTCTCTCTTAAAGTGGTCCTAGAAGTCCTGCTGTAAGTTTCGGTCGAGAGACCTGAGAGATCCTCTCTTAGAGTGGTTCTTGAAGTACTGCTGTATATTACTGTCGAGAGTCCGTAACTTGAGGACGTAAGAGATCCTTCCTTAAGAGGCATTAGATGTACTGCTGTAAGTATGTCAGTGCAAGGCGTGGTTGTCCAATGGCATAGCCCAATGAGGGTCAAATGAGGGGTCAAATGCTCCGTCCAACTGCCACGTACTCTCCAGCATACACTTTGATTATTTCACACGCGAATGTTTCATATTTCGACTGCTCACGATGAAATACCTTAGATTGTTGTGCCGGTGTGTTTTTGTGGTGTTTGACAGGTGTTTAACCGGTATCTGCTTCTTAGGACTAATACTTGAAGATAGAAGAAATTGGAACTTGATAACGTAATCAAACACTGTTGTATATTACTCCTTCAGATTTCATCAGTTTACTATATTACATTTGTATCTACTTTTGCAACTTATCAAGATATTTTGCTAAATCGCCACCTGTACTTACGCAGAAATTTGACAATATTCAGCACTTATAACTTTATATCTATAATTCCTTTATTTTTACATACTCATACATTTATTGTACAATTGCTTGGAATAAATAATCTAGTCATGTTTACATTTGGTTTTCTGAATGATAAAACAAGATACGTATCAGGAATGCTTGGACTTTTTAAAGGAATGAAGCCATTAATACTCATAGAAAATGTCTTTCCTTAATATAAGCATTGACTAAAGAAACATACTCTCCAAGGTAATAAATTTTCTGAAGACGCGTTCCTATACTGCTATCTAACGGTGATTGATTGCAAATAAGCGCTCAGACGACTGTTAGGCGTACTATTAGCTCAGCTCTTAGTCACTGCAGAGTTTGCTGGATAGAGACGGAAAGAGGGGTGAATAGAGAGAGGGAGACCGCTGGCGCTACCTGTGAAGACAGAACATGAACTAATTTCACCAGACTGGAAATTCGGCTTCACGAGACCCATAAGAGCGACTGTTGAACTTTATAGTTTGAGTACTTTATGTCTCTTTAATTATTCATAAAGTACTCTTGAAGATGTTGGCCAAACAGCTTCGGTCTGTTATATCACCATTATCGTTACAGCAAGGGGCCTTTTGTACTCTTGAAGTTATGTTTTTAAATTGAAATGAAGAACTGTTAAAATGTCTTCTTCTATAATACAATGTATACCTATATTTATTTTTTATATATTTATTTATTTCACAATGGAGAGTTTTTTTAGAGTAGTTGGAGGTATTTGCCACTGTTTCCATGGCAAAGTTTTGTTGTTTACTGAAGTCGTCTTCTCAGAAGAGTAGTCGAATTGCTAGCATAATCTACATGCATTAGGTAAATCAATACCACAGATGTTAAACGGAAAAATATTGTGTTTAGTATCGATGATCAGTACTCGGTACTTCATGAATGACCAGAACACTGCTCAAGAAATGATACAAGTAATAATATTGACAGCAGAAATAGACAGAGCAATGTATTTGCTGTATACGCGCGCCTCTGTTGCGTTCTATCTATAGGGATAACAACGATATATCGGAAATATCGATATTTTCTGTCGATAACATCGATATTTTGGTCCGATATATCATATCACTAAATACTGACGTTGTTCCTAAAAATCATCACGATTCGGGGAAAAAACATTTAAGTTGCCTCTTATGCGTACAAAACGTGCATTGAAATAATAGAATAAATTTATTTAGTTTTTTTTACGTGAGGTTAACACACTAAAATGTAGTTCATTCTAGACCAGTAGATAGAACGGGTAAATGAAGTTATATGTGAGTTGGCAACGTTGACTCTAAGATTAATTTGTTTATTTATTAGTGTTTATAAGTGTGCCTTTAGAGTGGAAAAGTGTGCCTAATGGCATTTGTAAATGTGAAAAAAAATAAAGGTACATTATTATGTGAACAATTAAAGGTGTGATTATTCTTAGTTTGAATTGTTTTCATTCAACCCCACGGACCACAATTTGTTTCGTGTAGATAAATGTATTTTATTTTTTACTTTTAGTTTTTTCACATTCTAAATAGTGACAGCAAAACATGAGTGTATTTTTGGTCATAACATAAGAGTTAGTGCATGATTTTAAGCAGATTCATAATATACAATTCGATAAACGGTTATCCGATTTATCGATATTTTGCTTTCGATATTATCGTTAGATCGATATTTGTTTTACGATATATCGATAAGTTGAAAATATTTGCCATCCTCATGTATCTGTGAATGGTTTCGAATAAGGGCTGGGATGACTGGCTATCAGCTCAGCTATAGGTCACTTTATCGTGTGCTGGAGAGATACAGAGGAATACAGAGATACAGGGAAAAGAGGATCGCTGGCGCTACCTATGAAGATAGGACATGAACTAATTGTATAGCGCGGGAAAACCAGCTTCCCGGGATACATATGAGTGGACAGTCTTTTTGCCAATGGTAACAGTAAAATTATGAAATACATTCAAATACCTGAACCAAAATACTGGATAAACCTTTAATCATAATAAATTAAAAATCACTGCATTTACTTACGCATATAAAATTAAAGTATCAATTATACATTTCATAAGGATTAAAACGTGATCAAGTATTTAATTTTATGACCTCTAGAAGCTAGGAACGTTGTTTAAGAAACTTTATGAGAATTTTTTTTCTTGGAAAGATAAAATTCTGAAATTTGTAAAACTTATAAAACCTGTAAACCGAATTAATGCGATATATTAATGGACTTTTAAGTAATACAAGTTTAAAGTTCAAGTGAAGCACTTGAAAACTAGTAAAAATATCAGTACTTTTTTGCACAAAATTGAATGAAAATTACTAAAACTTATAATAAAATTTAAAAATTCATATTTCAGAACGTACAATTAATCGAGGACAACAATGGTGTGATAGGATTTCCATACGCCTTTCAGTTTCTTAGTAAATAACTTTTAAACACGGTTACACATATTTTCTGTACCGACAGTAGGTCAAGTATGATTACAGGAGATGAAAATGTAAAATTTCACAATCATAATAATCTAATTTCACAATAAAAATGACGTAATAAGAAAAAAAGTTACCTTTAAAAGAGAAACACATAGCACAGAAAATTCTAACGTATTCTGGAAGACATTTTTATGAAATATTAGTTCCCTAAACAAATAACTAATATAAATTAATACTAAACATTTTAATTTTAAGTAAAACAATATGGAACTACAATACATAGATGAAACTTTTAGTGTCATTTGTTATATTTACAATTTATTAATTCATACATAAATATTGTTGTAAAATATTATTTATATAGTTGATTCTATACTTTATTTTATCTATTTTCTGCCCATTAATTAATTGACATTAACCTAGAACACTTTTTTATGTTGGTAGCTAATATGTAAATTAAATCCTAATGTATCAATTAATTCGTTTTGAGATAACAAGAACTCAGTGACGTGTGGTACTTGAGAGCTAGATTACGTAATGCTAGATATCTACAAGTGGAGCGTTGTACTCCAAGCCTGCCCAGTGTTGTTTCACGTGATATTCCTACTTATCATAATCAAGAACTTCTCGAATAGGTAAACTAACAACATAAAGATTGCTCCTATCAACGCTAATCTGAGTCACGCTATTTTCTGTAGTTTGTGGACTGTCCGCTTTGCAGCGCGTCAATCGTTTACTTCTGGACTGGAACGCGGTTGTCAAACTGGGCCAGTTCAGACCACCTAGGGCGAATGGTTTTCTTTCTGCAATGACTGTAGTCATTGCTTTCTGTCACCCGTTCATTATGTCAATTTCGTACGGACGCACTACAGTTTTCCCTATACCACAAGCAGTCTATGAATAGTTTGCTATCTGTGCTGCGTGAATTCGGCATTTTTTACGAATTGTTGTTATTATTATCAGGCTAAATATAGTAGTCTAATTTGTTATTTAAATATGCTCAAAGTTTATGTAGGCTTGATTTCAACAGGTTTTGCATGAGTTTAGATAACGTTATAGCCCACATGATTATACACAAAACCACACACGTCGGAATGTTTCCGTTGCTCGCTCGGCGTTGTTCTCTCCGTAGTTATTGTACGATCTCATCGCTGAGGTCGTATTAATTGGAGTTTATAGGGATGATTTGTTAAATTTAGTTGATGATTCAGATATTGATTAGAATTTTAGACCTGTTTATGATTACTTAGCTGCATGGCTTTGCGACAAGCAAAAAATATTTTGACGTATGTATGAGCAAAAGGTTTGAAACTAAAACGCGCCTGTTTTAATTTAATAAAATCCATACTTCTCAAATCTAGATTCTGGCCAGTGTCAGATGAGAAACGCGTACAATAACTCGTCACTCTAAGAAGGGTAATGTTTCAATTCTAATGGTTTAATTGATTATAAACAATCCTCTATCATTCTCTTTGCTTTACTGTCTACGTGTACATACATAATATCAAATTGTATTATAAATATTCCCCTACCTGAAGACGACAAGACGTTGTAATTCGAAACGTGGCAAACTCTATCCTCATTAACAATAGCAAATATCCTTAATGAATATTTACTTGTATTCTGTAAAACCATAATGTCGTTAGTAACTACAGTACTGATTTTTCAAATTTAGTTTTGTTTAGTGCACTGTGGACACTTCAAGTGGGTGGCAGCGTGATATCGAACGCATTCTGAATGCAGCCAGTCCGGTTTTGGCAGCTATTTAATAATCGCTTTGAATAATAATGAATTGCCAATTTTACCTACTGATGCAACAGTTCTGGTTTGAACTGGATCACTGAGTGTTTTATCTTAAACAGATAGTCGATGTATTTAGTTCAATTATAACGGAATTGTAAATATCTTAAGCATATTTTATTTGCAAATTGACTATGTCCTTTTCACCATTTAAAAGGATTTTCTTGGAAATATTTTTAGGGTAGCTACTGTCAATGAAAATCTGGAAAATATAGAGAATAAAGAAAATATGATGTTTATCGTAATGCCAGGGAAAACTAGGGGAATGTCAAAATCAACTTAGGGAGTTTTCTTACTTAATTATATTTTAGGATAGACGAAAATATTTCGGAAATTAATGTACAGAAAATAAGTAAAAAAATTCCTTTTTCTAAAATTAAAAAATCAAATATAATTTACAATATTATTTTGTAGACTAAAATAAAGTGTTACTCGTTTGTCTCATTTATTGATTGTGTTACTATTTATTGATTTTAAATGTTTTCTTATTTATCAAAAGTTAAAAATAATTCAAAAATTCATGTAACTAAATTGTTAAAATGATACACAGGGTGAATGGTACGTGGTGTTTAAAAATTTAAGGGCTTAAACTACATGCTTGGGGCTACTTAAAAACACAAATTTCAATGTTATATGTCATACGGTTAGTGTGTTATGTTCAAATTAAGTTTTTTTAATCATGGACCTAACCATAAAATAGCTTTATTAGTTACTTAAAAAAATCATATTTTTTAAAACCATTTTAAAATCTACGAGTACATTAAATGTTTGGCAAGAATAATGAGCTAGTAGCGTGCGTAAATTAAGGTTGGTACTTGAAATTATGCTTTAAATTAAAAAAATGATGTTTTTGTAAAATGTTAAACAATGTTTTACGCGTGGTTACTAAATTATGGTAACGGACATAATGTGTGAAACCATACAGAAACTTCGTAATTTAATGTTCTTTTCAATGGTATAATTGTGATTTTAATTATTTTATTACGTCATCGAAAATGTTGCACAGTTTGCAGGAAACTTGAAGCTTTGACTATTTATTACAAGAAAGATTACAAAACGTAATCTTTCAAGGTATAGTAGGATACGCTTTAACTTTTATAAAAATGTCAATTATAAATGTATACAGTTTAGCGTTTGTAACTAACCTTTATTTTTTATGAATGTCCCAACTTGACTTCAGAGCGCTCTGAAAGCAAATGCTTGAAAAACAAGAAGTTTGGGAATGCCAGGGACCAATAGCGTGACGATGTTAGCCAGCTGCAATCATAGTAACGCATTTACGTCTTGCATTGTTGCCACCTTTCAGTACTTTGAATGCACCTGTTTTATAACCTACTTGTTTGATATTGTGAATTTGAGTTTAAGTAAAAATATTATGATCGTGGACTTAACATTATTGTTTCCTATTGTTTATAGATTGGTCTTATCGCTTAATTTATATATTATAAATGCCTTTTAAAGTGGAATTCTACCTCAACACGTAATTATTGTCAGTCGTATGTCAAACGCAGTACTCTTGGCAACACCGCACGTTATAGCTACACTCAAATGCCACTAAACGCGCTCATGTCAATACGGGTAAATTCATTAAATAAAATATAATATGCTGACTACCCAAATGGCAGAAGTTAAGATCGGAACTTCTGTAGTGTTTCACCTAGACTATCGGACCTACTTCAGACGGCCCTACATCTGTCCAGAAGCCGACGGCGCTGGTTTGTCAGCCCTTTCACTCTGGTGGATCCTTTCTCCTGGTCAAAGGGCTGCTCAGGGAAGGTGATTTGGGTCATACACGAGTTGGCAGATTTTTGGCAGAGATATTCCCATTCAGACTGCTCAGCCACGCCAAAACCGTAACCTCGTCATACGAATGAGAAAATAAATGACTCAATGTTTCTTTTTAAAAATTTGTGTCATAATGTTTTGTTTTTTTTTGCAATATTATTTTATTACTGGTTTCCCTGTAAGTCTTCTTTTAGTATAACATTACTTACTAATTTATTTTTAAATTTAACTATAATAAACTCTGAGTATAAAAAAGTCACATAAATTATTTTTCTGCCTTACAAATTGTGAAACTATTCAATGTTGTGTGTGTGTTTTTAACCGAAACTAGTTGTCTATGTTTACTCCCTCTATACAGACACTGTTGCAACACTGTTGTAAATCCCTACCTTAAATGATACCTTCACTACTTTATCACCCACACTCAGCCTGCTTAGGAGTAAGCCTAGTGTTGTCGTCCAGCTACTTGGGGAACTAAATAAAGTGGAGATTGTAGGTATTAGGCTCTTTTCTCATTTTTCTTAACGCCACCATGACGTCCGCTCGATGTTTGCCATCGATTTTGAAACTACTGTACTATAGAAGTCTGGGATGTTCATGTGGGATGTTTACCATGATTCGGATGTTGTGCAAGGAACAGAATTGAGTACGAGGCTTGTCAGTTTGCAGAAAATCACACCTAAAGTCAAATATGTGGTTCGGATTCCACGCTAAATCGTAGGTCTTTATTTGATTGGCTATTGTGCTATCTACTCGTATACGTGGTCTTTTTGAAGAAATGCAGATCTTTGTTAGTACTAATGACTACACTCTTTCTTCACTATGTTCGTCCATATCCTGGCGATCGGCGCATTATCACTAGACACAAAATATTATGTTCATAAAACATCATTGTAACTTATCCATCTTTTACAGCGTAGCTTCGTAACACATAATAAGTTACATTCTGATACATGTGAATTCAATATGTTGCTATAAAAAAAATAGACATGAGTTACATTTTAAGTAAGTCCTGTTGTTCTAAATATTTAAACACGTTGTCTATAAAGTTTAAAAGAATATTATAAAGTCTCGCTTACACAGTTTAATTTTGGTAAAATAGAGACACGTTATCGCTTACAGATATCGAACAAATTTTGTGTCGATAAAATTATAGTCCCACAAATCGAGCGAGACCTTTGCAACGTTTGAAAACGCACTATACATATCGCTTAGTATACATTGGCAGCCGTAAAAAGAGCAGCCAGGCGACCAGAAAAAGCGAAGACTGCAGTGGCAAAGAAAGACGCAATTATATTTCTTGTCAATTATTGAGGGCTGCCATTGTGCATGGGCCTCGACACAGCGAGGAAAGATGACTGGTTCTTTGTGAGGGCTATTCATTACATCATTATAATGACTATCATTACACCATCATTACCTCGGCCACGTGGGTCCAAGGTCATTGCTACGACTCCGTGCTATTCTTTTATTTTCCGTCAGACGTCATTATTTTGCGTATGACTTGCATATTGATTCCTGCGTTGATTTTACATCCATACCTTGACACATTATCATAGTATCACATTGCACTGTACTATTTGTCCTTTAAGGTGTCTAATGAATTAGATTCAGTGTTTAAAAAGTTTTCAAAACTTGAGTCGAAGAACTAAACCTACTAGTCTTCAATTTATAAAAGAAGTAAGTTTAGGTTTGGGTTAGGTATATGTTTGGTTAGGGTTGGGTTAGGTTAGGTTTGGGTTGGGTTAGGTATTAGTTTGGTTAGGTGTGGGTTAGGTTAGGTTTTAGGTGGGTTAGGTTAGTTTTGTGTTATGTTAGGTTAAGTGTGGGTTAGGTTAGGTATGAGGTGGGTTAGGTTAGTTTAGCATCAGTTGTCAACACCGATATGACCGAATAAATAAATAGAGGGCAGTGTCATTGCCTTGCCAATAGACAGTAAAACAATGCTAGCTTTGCATAGCTCATTACGGTTTCCAAGAAACAACATGTTCAACTAATTTGTTTACAAAGCAAATGCAATAACAAACATTCTTCCAGAAAAATCTATCTAAGTTGGTTAGTAATCAGGCTACACACACAATAGTTGGTTCTCACAATCCGTTCGAATGTTTGTATTTTACTCAGAAAATAGTGAAATATTGTTTTATTAAATGTAACTGTAATTTGTTCATATTGTATATATAAACTTAACAGGATTGTATATATAATTTAAAAGGAAATCATAATATGGTGTTTTAGAACAGGAGCTCCAAAGCTGTTTTTGTAACACGCTCCCTCCTATGGAAATGAATGCCTCCCGAACCCCCCCCCCTCACTCGTAATAAGCTGTATGGAATGTTTAGGGATGTAAAAAAACAAAACGCAAGTATTACATTGAAACAATTATTTCTACTTTTACAAGAAACATTATACAACATTTTAAGTTTTCATTTAAGTAAAGGGAAACTGGCTGGAGAAAAAAAATATCGTTGTGAGATATTTTATGTAGTGAGATGGAAGAGCATGCTATTTCACTCGTCTCATATCATAACTTCATATCTTATTTCCAACTGGTCTTACCCCCCTCCCCTCCCCGTTTGGGAACCCGTGTTTAGCGAGTTAAATAATTATTTAAGTAGCAATTAAGTAAAAAGAATTTGTTAAGAACCCTATGTTTGTAGAACAAAAATAAAAAACTCGGCCCTGCGGGCCTCGCCAGGGGGCAAGCCCCCTGGACCCCCGGATCTTTTTGCTTAGAGCCTACGGCTAAAATTCAAGAAACATGGAACATGCTTTAGCTGCGCTTTTTCTGTTTGCTGGCTCCTTTTTAATAATTTCTGCAAATGTATTTCTCCGAAAACAACGAATTTTAGATTTCATGTAAGGAATTACAAAAAATATAAACATATCTTAAAAATTGCGTTTCCGAATCCAGATGTAGATCTATCAGTAGAATGGCGAGTACATACACCTGACGATGTCGAAGGAGGGCAATCTGATCCAGGACACAACATCACCGGTGGACGGCTGGAGGTAGACTGATATGTAAATGAGGACTGGATTCTCTAATTAGGACTTAATTTTGTATATTTTTAACAAGAGTTGTCATGGAAACTAAAGATGTACTTTGATCAACGCTTGCAAATAAAATCATTATTGAAGTCAACACTGATATGTCATTGTGTTTTCATGGTTAAAAAGGCCAACATATTTATTTTAAGGTTAACCTACCATACCTAACAGGAAAGCGTTAGTTACTAATATATGTACTCTACAGTTAGTAGAGTTGTATTGTTTTGTGAACTACGGTACTCTCTATAATGGTTCTTTTAAAACAGTGACATAAAATCACCGTTATAAGTATTACTATTAATTAATCAATTCATTAATAGTAATGAATTGATTAACTCATTATATAGCGCCGATCTTAGAGATATGGGCGAATAAGAGAGACGAATGAGTGTAGTAACCATTGTTACTAACCAAGGTACTGTTTCTTTGAAACAGTAATTTATTAATTGCCCAATAGCCAGGGCAACTAAGGCACCTTCAGTTTTACGTGGATTCCGAACCACTGTAATAAAATAATCTACTGTTATACACAAATATGAAAATTCAGCCTTTATACAAGTCACAAGCTTGCTTATCAGCAAAACTTCGATGTAGATCTAAAACTATGTCACAGGTCACATGGTTAGCAGAAGATTGTTAGTTCCCAAAATGTAGCTATTTTCTTCTTTTCCCCACATAAAAGTTGATGTAACGAGATGATCAATTAATCCAAGTGCATCGCACATCTACTACCGACAGACGTGGACGTAAAGTGAGTGAAGCGAAGGAGTGATTACCGCGATAGAGGTGGAAGCAGTAAAGGCGGGAAGTAGGTCAGCTGTGGCGCCAACTGCGATCAGCTGGGCTGGGGTCACCAAGGACGTTTAGAGTAAAGTCCGCCACAGTTGTGTAAACTAATGATTTACTCCTGCGCCTATGTACAGACGTAATGAACGAAGTGTTTGGTGCTGTGTGCGACTTAGTGCAACCAATAGTGCCTTATTTATTGTTGAACACTATTTTGTAACACATATGGAGCACAACTAATATTCGAATTTACCTGAGTTATATTGTTTAGTTAAGGGCATCTTATCTTTCTTTTCAGGTGAATTTCTAAGAATACTCTGGTTGCCATAATTTGTTTAAATTTAATCCATGTTTTTAATTCCATTTATAGTAATTTGTAAAATAATAATTTAAGTTTAAAATATTCCAAATCCATTCAATATGATAATATTTTAGTGTTGGAAGAACTACTGAATACGTTTTGTTATATTTATACTATTTTCGTTTATATGTTTTCAAATCATATTTTGGAATCCTAGTTTAGCAGTAAGTCAGTCACAACAAATATTTAATCTTATTTGTTAGTAATCAACATCAAGTCTGAAGTCAAATAATGTTGTTTGTTTTAAGTTTTTATTTTGTTAAACTGGTCACATTACTGGAACTATAATGAGGTAACTTCCCGGACGATATGCTGTATTATTTATCAGGAAATAAATCATTGTTTAGTTTTAAATCTGAAAAAGTATTATTCAGTTAAGACTAACCAAATAAATATATAAGGTTTTGCAGAGGTTGGTGGCCAAGGTTGAGGCTGTTGGTTTCAATCCCATAACAATAACGTTACTTTAGAATCGGACATACGATCAGGTGTATCCAAACTAAACAGTTAATTTCAAACAGATTTTTCCGAAACTAATTTCTTTTTGTCAAGAATAAAATTGTGCGTTGGAATTGTTTTGCGAATTAGTTTTAACGAGAAAAAATACAAAAATATTTAGTTTGACGTTTTTATTTTCACCTATTTTTCAAAACTAGGTATATGTAGCCAAAATATCGAAAGCGAACCCAATGCGCAATATGATAAGGTTTAAAATGAAACCTCATACACAACTTTTGGTCAATAAATAACGAAAAAAATCTGGACTCGCAAATAAAATTTTCTTATCGGATTAAAACCAACATGGCCGACATGGCAGACTCTTTATGAAAGTTAGACGAGTAAAATTATATTATGGACACCTTTGTATGCTGAGGGGTTTACACTTAAATTCGCATCATTTTTCAACATATATAGCTTTTGTAACCATAAAAATAATCAATGTTTGATCTATAAAAATATAGACATACGAAATTCTAATATATTGTACTATTAAATTACATAAACTAATTATTAAAACATAAAGTATAAAAATGTATATTTAAAATATCAACAAAAAATTCGTAATTTTAAAGTAAATTACAGTTATATTAAAATGTTACAATAAAATATTTTTTCCTCTACACCGAACTATTAACAAATAAACACATACGGTAGTCACTGTTCAAAACCGTTTAGTGGTATGAAGATATTCACGTTCAAAATGACTTCGTTTCAAGCTATTATTGTAATCAATTCCGTCGACATAGATTTCCCCAGGTGAGAGTCCAATAGAGTATTTGTCTTATTTTATAGCCTTGGACAACAATTGAACTAATTTATTGAATCTACGATTTATGGGCCTCCCACCCCTACAAAACAATCTTCTTATGTTTGTAGACAATTTCTATAAATGATATTGTTTGAGTTAAAGCTTAGAACAAAGCTATTTCGAACACAAATATTTTCGTACGTTATCAAACAATATTTTAACGATTTATGAAGTTTAATAGTAATGCAATATTTTCGTAAATCAAGTTTCTCTATATTTTATTACATAATATATTAGTAATTATGATTACCACAATAAAATTACCCGTTTGGTGACTCACCAGTTATGGAAACTTTCGGCTCTTCACTTGTTGAATACATTTTACGCACAGGCCTGCAGGCTCATCTAAACTGGCGCATAGGGTTAAAAATTATGTTTAACAATGCAAAACCCAAAAACAATAAAAATGCGTTGAATTAGTACATGAAATATTACGTTAGAAATACAAGTGAATGTCACACAATAAAAATTTATTACAATCAATTAATTCTAAAACATTTCTGTCTGTGACGTCCCCATATCGTGAGTATAATTTTATTCATTTTTCTTTATCAGATATTTTTAGGTTAACCTTCTGTTAAATAATATCTTTTCAGATTAAAAATATATTTCGCCCAGAAAAATATCAGAAGTTCACCTGAAAACAAAGTTACAAAGTGTTTTTAAGCCCTTACAACATGTTTAATGACTGTATAAATAAATTAGTAACGACTTATTACTTTGAAATGGAAAAGAAAAACATGGCATCATGCCAAAACCTTGAAGCACTTCCTATGAATTTACTGCGCCTATATTTTAATCAAGATACGATCCTACGATTACTTATTTGTAGGTGTTAAGCGAATAAAGGGCTAGGAAGTGTTAAATCATTTTCGTTCAGGTGCGTTATAATTTGGAATATGACTATTCAAATGGAAATTCCTTTATGAGTTCTCCGGTCTGAGGATAGTAAACGTGGATTACTGAAAGTCATAATGGTAATATTTTTGTACTTCTACTTTCTTCCATATGCGTTAGTATAGAGAAAGTATTGTGATCGTAAAAAAAATTACAAGTAGGTCTAAAAATCCATTTTAGGGTCCCCTGAACCCAAAAAAGTGGTTTTCTCTAAAAAATATGTTTGTCTGTCTCTGTGTATGTGCAGTTCGCTGGAGACAAAACGGATGGGTACATTTGTATGACATTTTGTATTTAGCTAATATCTCCAGAAATTTTTTTCACATTTTCGAAATTTTAGTTTTTTTTTTTTTATTTTTATGGGCAAAAAACATAAAAATGGAATTTTCTCAATAACGGTTTTAACAATTTTGATTATAGTTTCAGGAATTATGTGAATTACAATTAAAATTATTTTAGTAAAAACTGATTGTCTCTAACTTGACTAGTTTTTTAGATATGGCAAAATACATATTTGGGAATCAAACTGGTAGTTTTCAAAGTTTGATTTTTCAGTGTTTAATACGGGGAAAGGTTTATGCCAATGCATTGGAAATATTTATTTTTACTATTACAGTATAATGTGAATGTTTAACTATATTGTTAAAAAAGAAGATATTCATTTTTAGGAAAATAATGTTCAAATTTTTTACTAAATCTTGAAGTTGTGCTATCAGTTTTCAAGTCCTCCACGTTGTTTTAACAGAGAGAAACTTTAAAGTGTTCTTACCATTGTTGTGTCGAAACGAATAGTCGTGAAAATTGTGTGATTGTGTAATGGAAGGTTTTCCAACTCTGTGAGAGTCACCTCTCAGCGAAAACTGTTATTATCATTCCCACAATGAAACCTTTCAGGCCGCCTTCGCTCACTGCGCTCGCTTATTGATTTTACTGTAGCTCTAAATAGATTGTCTTTAAATATCAATTAATGTTAATAAAAGGTTCGCAATTTCCGTCAGAAATTGTTTATGATGGCTTTAATTAATGCATTTCAAGAAACGGTTGTACTATACATGGTGTTGTGTTTGTTGGTCCAGTTTTTGGACGCCGTAATAAAAATACTGAATCATCTACTGTTCCATAAGCAATGGTCAAGTTCTCTATCATCCAAATTAAGATTGTTTAATATTTTATAAAATTTGAATCATTGGAATTAAAATAAATAAACAGTTTAGTGGTATTTATTTAGTGAGAAATTCACGACACCAAACAAACACACATGGTCCAGTGCAGTTGTGTTCGCGTCGTCCACTTTGTCTGTACAGTAGTAAAACTGCTTACAACCACCAGTCCTCGAGAAATGCCACTCACAAGACCAAACACACCACATGTTCCAGTGAGGTTCTGAATGGGTCGTTTACGTTGTCTGTACTGTTGTAAAATTGCTTACAATCACTAGTCTGGGGCATCCCATTCACAAGACCAAACAAACCACATGTTTCAGTGAGGTTATGAATGGGTCGTTTACATTGTCTATACTGTAGTAAAAATGCTTACAACAACCAGTCCTCGTGACTTACCATTCACAAGACCAAATAAACCACATGTCCAGTGACGTTCTGAACGGGTCGTTTACATTGTCTGTACTGTAGTAAAAATGCTTACAACCACCAGTCTTCGTGACATACCATTCACAAGACCAAACAAACCGCATGTCCAGTGAGGTTGTGAATGAGTTTTTTACTTTGTATGTACTGCAGTAAAATGCTTACAACCACCTTTCCTTGAGACATGCTATTCATAAGATCAAACACACCACATGTCATGTCCAGTGAGGTTTGGAATGGGTTGTTTAATTTTGTTTGTACTATAGTAAAACTGCTCACAATCACCTGTCATCGAGACATCCCATTCACAAGACCAAACAAACCACATGTTCCAGTTAATTTTTGAAGAGGTGTATACTTTGTATGGACTGTACTAAAACTGTTTACAACCACCGGTCTGAGGCATTCCATTCAGAAGACCAAACAAACCACATGTTTCAGTGAGGTTGAGAATGGGTTGTTTACTTTGTATGGACTGTACTAAAACTGTTTACAACCACCGGTCTGAGGCATTCCATTCACAAGACCAAACAAACCACATGTTTCAGTGAGGTTGTGAATGGGTTGTTTACTTTGTATGGACTGTACTAAAACTGTTTACAACCACCGGTCTGAGGCATTCCATTCACAAGACCAAACAAACCGCATGTTTCAGTGAGGTTGTGAATGGGTTGTTTACTTTGTATGGACTGTACTAAAACTTATTACAACCACCAGTCTGAGGCATTCCATTCACAAGACCAAACAAACCACATGTTTCAGTGAGGTTGTGAATGGTTTGTTTACTTTGTATGTACTGTACTAAAACTGTTTACAACCACCGGTCTGAGGCATTCCATTCACAAGACCAAACAAACCACATGTTTCAGTGAGGTTGAGAATGGGTTGTTTACTTTGTATGGACTGTACTAAAACTGTTTACAACCACCAGTCTGAGGCATCCCATTCGGAAGACCAAACAAACCACGTGTTTCAGTGAGTTTGGAATGGGTTGTTTACTTTGTCTGTATTATAGTAAAACTGCTTACAACCACCTGTCCTCGAAACATGCTATTCATAATACCAAACACACCACACGTTCCAGTGAGATTTGAATGACTATTTTCCGCTGTCTGTACTGTACTAAAACTGCTTACAACCAACAGTCCTCGAGACGTACTATTCATAAATCAAACACACCACATGTCCAGTGAGGTTTGAATGGTTTGTTTACTTTGTCTGTACTGAAGTAAAACTGCTTACAACCACCCAGTCTGAGGCATTCCATTCACAATACCAAACACACCACATGTTCCAGTGAGGTTGGGAATGGTTTGTTTACTTTGTCTGTACTGTAGTAAAACTGCTTACAACCTCCAGTCTGAGACATCCTATTCACAAGACCAAACACACCACATTTTCCAGTGAGGTTGAGAATGGTTTGTTTACTTTGTCTGTACTGTAGTAAAACTGCTTACAATCACCAGTCTGAGGCATCCCATTCACAAGACCAAACAAACCACATGCCCAGTGAGGTTGTGAATGGTTTGTTTACTTTGTCTGTACTGTAGTAAAACTGCTTACAATCACCAGTCTGAGGCATCCCATTCACAAGACCAAACAAACCACATGCCCAGTGAGGTTGTGAATGGTTTGTTTACTTTGTCTGTACTGTAGTAAAACTGCTTACAATCACTAGTCTGAGGCATCCCATTCACAAGAACAAACAAACCACATGCCCAGTGAGGTTGTGAATGGTTTGTTTACTTTGTCTGTACTGTAGTAAAACTGCTTACAATCACTAGTCTGAGGCATCCCATTCACAAGACCAAACGTAAACAAGCGTCACCATGTAAATAACGCTAGCGTTGGTGGGACATGACCTTCAGAACATATGGCCACTCCTGCCGCCATCTTGGAATGTCTTTTACGTTACGTTAATAAACAATAAATGCCTTTTCCCTTAGAATGTGCTGTTTTATAGTTGACACGCCCTCGTTTTTTTCTTTCTTTTTTAAGTCATCGTATCTATTTCCTGACAAGGTAACTGTTGTATTGTTAGTTATTTTATTATTTATTTAAATGTTATTTAAATATTTTACAAACACGCAATTTCAACATATTTAATACATTGCTGGTTTGTTTGAGTTTTGTAACAGTTGCCGGTAAGGTAGTGTTATTATAGTATTTAATTGATATATATTCTTAAGTAAACATTTAATACATTTAATTAACACTATAGATTTTTTTAAAGATCAATGTACTTTATAATTCTTTCCTTTAATTATTATTTTTATGGTGGTATATTTTACTGTAAATGATTTACACACTTATAGATCTTGTGCATATTCTTATTATTTGTTTGAAATACTTCAGATGTCGATCTTTAATTCTAGTTACTAAAGTTAATAGTGTTACTTTGTTTATTTTTTCTTATTGATTACACAACTGGGCATTGGCATTAGTAACTTTTCTAAACACATTTCTTGGGTCATGGCCAAGTTGTTAATTCGTCATTAGTTACTGGCGTTAATATATTCATCAATAAAAATAACACTCACCAAAAAACAACGGCAAATGCTGTTGAGTCGATTCACACTTGCATTCATGGTAGCTAACATGAATAATTGCTTTATCAATTAAACTAATACAAAAAAATTACCAAAGATTGCTATCTTTTACTTTAATAATTGTTTGGATTCGCCCTTTTCTTATTTGTCCTTAATTCACTCCATTAGTTGGCATTAGTGGCGCAGAACTGTAATCCAGCTACTTGGGAACAAAGTGTTGTGTAGGTTGTAGGCGATAGGTACTATTTCTTAGTATTGAGGCCATTGACTTGAGTTCTTCTGTAAAACAGTTATGTACTGAGAAACGCTTGTAAATAAAGGCATTTTTATTTATTATTTATTTATTTATACTTAAAACCGACATGTCACGTCCGCTTAATGGTAGCCATCGACGTAGATACTACTATAGAAGTCTGGGGTGTCCATGCTGTTTGGTAGTCATCGTCCAGATGTTGTTTAAGGGAGGGGACTGAGTATCACGCTTGTAAATTAGTTATAAATCAGACAAACACAACTTGGTTCAGATTCCACGTAAAGCTATAACCTTAGTTGCCCTGGCTATCGGGCTATTAATAAATAGCGCTTTATCAGTATAACTCGAACTCATTTATTAACAAGACTTATCAGGTCATCCACAATCATCCTACACTCATATAATAATTTATATTCGCCTTAAAATAAGCTCAAAGTGGCGGTGTTTCAAGTCTAAGAATTGTGAAACTAGTTAACATAACTTGAACTTAGTTCTGAGTAGGGATGGCAAATATTCTCAATAAATCGATATATTGCAAACCAGATATTGATCTAACGATAATATTGAAAGAAAAATATCGATATATCTGATAACCGATATATCGAATTGTAAATAATTATCTATTTAAAACTAAGCACTAACACTTTTGTCATGATCAAAAATTCACTTATGTTTTAATGTCACTACAATAGCGAGTGAATGTTAACATTAAATACATATCTACATGAAATAAGTTAATGTGTGTGTAAAAAGAAAACAAGATTCAAAATAACAATAAGTAACACTTCTAATTATTATGTTAATTATAACAGAATAATGTTCAAAAAAGTTTATCCACTTTTAAAAATGCCATTATGCTTATTATAAACACTAAACTTCCACCCACTGATCTACAATAAACTACATTTGAGTGCGTTAACATCACGTAAAAAAGTGAATAAAGTTACTTTATTATTTCAATGCGTGTATTGTACGTGTAAGAGGCAATCTAAATGTTTTTTTTAGAATCGTGGTGATTTTTAGGAGAGAGAATATCGTCAATATCTAGTGATGTGATATATCGGACCAAAATATCGATACGGCTGGTATTATTGAAAGAAAATATCGATTATAGTATATCGTTATATCGAAACATATTAATCGATATTTCCGATATATAGTTGCCATCTTTAGTTCTGAGTGGTTATTACAGACCTCCTAAGCAATATAGGCGAACAGATATCGCTGTAGTAACAATAGATCGGAACAGCTGAGAGCCTGTCGGTACTTGGGACCGTGACGTCACGGCACACGCGCTCGCCACATGCAAAGTAGTTAACCTTGTACCCATCTTCCGCGTGTCGCTCAACACTCCTGTCCAGCCAATGACAAGCATATTTATGATCCAGAACCGCAGAGTTGTTCTCCAGTACGTAATGCATGTTTATCGATGGTCTCATCACAAATTACTAACGAACTAGTAAGATTGTTAGTGTTTGGTTAGTACATGATAAGACTGCTAAGATAGAGCTGCCATTGGATCAGCTTGGCACGATAAAATTGGTCGGTAGTGTAACTGGTAAAAGCCCAGCTTCGTAAAATAAAGGTTCTCAGTTCAATTCCAGTCAGAGTCGTAATAAATTTTGAAAGCGTTCAGCTGATAATCACCGGCTGTTCATTTGTCATTAGCCTATCAATTAATGACACTTTAATGGAATAGTCAAACTTAGTTTTTAACAAGGACTACATTCACACATAATACTCATTAAAAAAAACCATATTGGCCCATAACTTTAGAATCGGCGTCTTAAGAAAAGATAACAAAGATTTGCTTATTGCATTCAATATTTTTTCTTGTTTCAAGTTGAAGTGTCATTGAAACCCTTCTTTATATGAGTTGCGTTATTGTTTTTGGCTTTAAATGTTTCAATTTAAACAATATTAATTTTGGTCCATCCCTTTTTGTTTCAGGACACGGATTTCTGATATATTTAAATTAAAAATCTTAACTAAAAATACGATAAATATTGAGAGATTTAAAAATGTTTAGTTTGACAGTTCTCAATTGAATGCTTCATTTGCAGTCGGCCTAGTTAATAAATCAAATTTTAGAACTGGATGAGCCCAAAGTTTAACTTAAGTTTTAATTTTTTTCAGTCGCCAAGATACCCAGTAAGAAGGTGGCCCACCCACCTCCCTACGAGCTGTGAATCTACGATTGACGCCTTAATAATGAATACTATTGTTCTAATTTTTCTTTTGTAGAAGATCGTCAAGATAAAAGTGATCATAGTGTGAATGAGTGTAGATAAACGAGTGTAGTCATTGTTACTAACTAAGGTTGATTGTCACAGACAGGATAAATAATTAATATCCCAATAGGGTAACTAAGGGACCTAAAATCTAGCGTAGAATGCGAAACACGTTGTACTCGATAGACTGACAAGTTTTAAGATCATCCCACTGGCCCACCTGCTCTTCCATTTATTAGTTTATTATTTAATAGTTGTTAGGTTCTTAGTTCATTGCGTTCAACAAGTGTCAGTTTAAACATAACAATATTAAATCATAATACGTTTATTTTTATTAAATTAATAGAACGTATTTCGTAACTAATTGGACGTTTTATTTAATATCACGCGTCGTTATTTCGAATCGATTTTACTCTCCTATATGTGTTAGCATAGAAAAAGTATTGTGATCGTCCATAAAATGTCTATACTAGTTGGTCTAAGAATCAATTGTAGGGTACCCTGAACCAAAAAAAGTGTTTTTTTTCGAAAAAAGATGTTGGTGTGTGTCTGCCTGTGTATGTGCAGTTCGCTGGAGACCAAACGGATGGATCAATTTTTATAAAATTTGGTATGTAAGTGTATTTATCCAATATCTCCAGGCAATTTTTTCACTTTTTTGAAATTTTAGTTTTTAATGGCCAAAAATATACAAAAATTGAATTTTCTCAAAAACGGCTCAAACGATTTTGATTAAATTTTCAGAAAAAAAGCGAATTACAATTTAAAATATTTTAGTAAAACCTGCATGTCTCTAACTTGACTAGTTTTTTAGTTATGGCAAAAAACATATTTGGGAATCAAACTGGTAATTTTCAAAGTTTTTATTTTTTAGGTTTCATATGGGAAAAGTTTGTGCCAATTCTTTGGAACCATTTATTTTATTCTAAATAGTTGGATGATCCACTTTGCCTCTGTTCCTTCTCTCAAGATCTACATACTCATCTTAACATTTTATGATTGAAGTCCATCTCTTGATCTTCTTTCACGAGCTGGGTGTAGTCAGTAGCTTGGCGCCAGCGAGTGTCTACCTGTCTGGCTCATTACTGCGACTGGCCTGTAGATCAGTTTGGCCAGGAGTTTTGCAATAAACTAAATTTAGCCTTGCACGTCATTCGGCAGACACTCCTGGTCAGTGAGTTGATAATTGATTATATGAGTATTAAGTTTTATCCAAGTTTTTTATTTTTTTTTTTTATTTTAGTATCACAACCGATTGCCTGAGCATTGTTTAAAGCTGATGTCGGTAACCTTCCGGTCGCGTCCGCTTGTGGACTGCTAAATAATTCCATATGGCCAACATGCCAAATAGGCGTTACATTTTGTATGGTAAATAAAATAACAAAATATTTACGCGTGCTCATTTATAGTATGTTAAGACTAAATGAGGGCAATTTTTTATACTAATATTTACTATCAATGAAGGAAAGAGATAAAAACCTTTAATTGTTGCAAAAAGATCATTTTATAGTAAATAATTCACTTTTCGGCAGTACGGCTATAGATTTTATATACACACACTAATAAGTTTCTTATCCAATGCTAAATGTCGTGTCTCCAATTATCAGCTGTTTTTGTGGCCCATTGTGGAGCCCTAATTTAGTCCCATGTAAATGTAAAACAGTTCAAACTAACTGTACTGACAAGCCTAATTAGATCACTGACGCAAATATTCCTAAAATATGATAAATATATTTGTATGTAATATAATCAGGGATATTTTGCGGGTGGTTTGTATGAGTGATGGATGATTGTGTTTTTGAAGATTTGTATTATTTTGTGTAGAATTCATTTGTTAGTTATATAGTTATTTTTTATGTTTGATATGTCGAGTTTTGTTTTTTATTATTGTTGATTACGGAATTGTTGCAATTGGTTTATATTGTATTAATAGTAATGTTTTGTGTTATTTTTATGATTAGTTTTGTTATTTGTGATAAGGTTAGGTGGTAGAGAGGACTGTCCAGTCCTAACCTCGCCTTAAAAAAAATAAAGTCGTCTTCATTCATTTCATTTCATATCGATAATTTATTAACAACGAAAATAGTTTAATTCCGTTGTTAATAAATTAAAGACGTAGAGAGGTAAGAGACGACAGTATTGGTAGATTGCAATCTATTAAATAAATTGTACCAGGAAATTCCTTAATTAGTGTACTTAATAAATTAATTGTATTAATATCCAATGAAATAGTAACATTTAATTATTAATTTATCAATTCATTAATTTTCATGCAAAATCACCTTTGCCCTTCCATGTTTTCATTTATTTTATGTATACATTATAATCTGAAAATAAGCACGATATATTCTGAGAAAACTATTTTACTTAATTACCACTTATGGAAAAGGTTATTCCCTATATATTATGAATAAAAATGTTACTTTTTATACTACTTTACGGTTAATATATTATTATTATTCATCTCTCATCATTAAGACCACCAATTGGAGATGAACAAGTGTAGTCATTGTTACTAACTAAAGTTACTGTTCCTTAGAAAGATCCATTTAAAAGGGCCCTGTAGTTTTACGTGGAATTCGAACTACGTGGAAAGTTTATAAAAATCTAACTTGTGGGCGTGGTGATTTGATCTTTACAGCAATGCTAGTAGTACGCTAAACGCTGTTTATTGGTAGAGATACCCCTCCCCCCCGGCACTGACCATGACGTAAGCCACAGCTCAAGATATACCGTGGCTATTGTTCATATATAGCATTGTCAAACCGACCAAACATTGTTTATAAATAATATTAATAAACATAATAAATAATACAGTAAACATTGTCAATTTAATTATGCAACAGCCGATTCCTTGAATGGCAAGACGCGTTCTTCTGACTTTAAATAAATAAACAAACGTTCTGTTAGTGTATGAACGAGACTACATGAATCATAAAACTAGTAAATTTATTATTTTCTTAAACTTATTTCGTCTGATTGGTTGTCGTTTGCCCCCCTCTCCCCCTCTCCGATGCTCCATGATACCGATGCTGATGCGAAGAGATTTGTTACGTTCACCGGAATACAGTGGAAACTTCTTTCATTACAGAATCAGTTCCATTTTATTCTTTATGAAAGACGGTGACGCGAGAAACAATAAAAGGTGTCCCCAACCTGCCATCTTAATAACTAAATACCCCCGCTCAACTTGCCAGCTGCTTAAAACTCCCACTTTATTACGGAGAATTTCAACTTCTTAAATATTTCAACTTTTACGCCACAGTTAATTGTTTCATTGTGGTTCCTAAGAAGATTATTTCCTTTCGTTTATTTGATTAGGTGTTAAAAATTGGACGATTTATTTTTCAAAATAAAACTTTATTATAAAGTCTCTAAGAACATTAGGTGGAACGTACCTTGCTGTTAACTTTATATATTTCAATATTAAAATCGTCATTAAAAACTCGGCCCTGCGGGCCTCACCAGGGGGCAAGCCCCCTGGACCCCCGGATCTTTTTGCTTAGAGCCTACGGCTAAAATTCAAGAAACATGGAACATGCTTTAGCTCTTGGCTGCTACTTGGTAATAGATCACGGATGCTACCCGGTAATAGATCACGGCTGCTACTTGGTAATAGATCACGGCTGCTATATAATCCTATAGACACAAAATGGTTCAATAATGATTTTATTTGCAAGCGTTCATCAAAGTACATCTTTAGTTTCCATGACAACTCTTGTTAAAAATATACAAAAGTCAACACTGATATGTCATTGTGTTTTCATGGTTACGCGTCACCTTCCCGCGTCACCCTCCCGCGTAACGTAACGTTTTCAGGCAGTTAGGTCAAGACTAAAGCATGTTCCATGCTAAAATTCTTCCTTTATATGGCCTGTGGTGCAGTGCCACCCAGCTACTTGGGGACAAAGTGTTTTGGAGTGGCGGTAGGTTCTATGCTCGCTCCCCTTAATACTGACATGGCGTCCGCTTAATGGTTGCTATCGGATCGGACACTACTAGAGAAGTCTGGGGTGTCCGGATGTTGAGTAGGGGAGATAGCTGAGTATCAGGCTTGTCAATTTGCTGAAAATCACACCAATACTACGTGGTTTGGATTTCATGTAAAACTCCGTAAAGGTTGGTTCCTTAGTTGCAAGTATTTAAATATAAATGCGATTCATCAACGGGTTTTTTAGCATCAAAAGTGTGGATTCATAGTGAAAACTAGTTTAAATTGTGGTACTTTTTTTCTCATCGTATTACAAATTATTAAAAATAAATTTACAATAAAATGTTGAACGGCATATTTCATTTGGACCTACAATTAATCTAGGAGAACAATGGTGTCGTTGGATTTTTTGTAGACCTGTTTGTTTTCTAGTAAACAACCTTCAAACTCGGGTTCACAAAATGTCTGCGCCGACAATAGATACGTCCATCAGTTTGTATTCAAGTTAAAGCTGTAACAGACGAGAGAATGATACAGTTTAAAGTGGTTATAAATCAGTAGAACTTTATTTGGGGGCCATAATCGCAATCAACTCGCACTTTTACAGTTGGTTTACAATTTAATAATGTTAACGATAAAAACTTGACTCCTCGTTTTCTTTTTTACGAGAGTCCATTAAACTGTTGCCTGACTAATGTCGGTTGGCAATCGCCACTGCTATAATCTCTGTTGCCGACAGTCGAATCGGTTATTTTAATACAATCTATTAGTACTAATCGATTATTTGATTATCTTTGCGAGTTTGTGAATCGATAATATCAGAACTTTCGTGAATAATCGTAAGATAATAACATTTCTGGAACCACTCAACAGATTTTAATGAAATTTGGTGGGAAGTTAGCTTTTGTATCATAGAGACCCAGTAGGAAAGGATTTCTCGAAATATATTCTTAAGAGATAGAAACAGCCCCTCAACGTTTCCTTTTTTCCCACAAGAGTAATATTGGTTTTAATTTAATAATTTATTTCCAACAGCTTCACAAGTTATATAAACATAACACAAAAACGTGACCGGTTTTGTTTGGATTTTGAAATGTTAATTTCATGTTTGCTGACTGACATGATTGCATCCTTCTAAAGTAGACTTTTAGGGTGTTCTAGACTCTAAAACTTTGTTATTTATGAGAACGGCAGTAGGCTCCTATTACATCCTCTCTAAACCATCGCATTAGATTGACGTGAGGTTTAGAGATAACCACGCAGGGAAAGGTTAGCAAGCGTAGAGAACAACCTTGTAGCGAAGTAAGGGCTGTCGACTAATATTACATATAAATCTAAAGAAACCATAACGTTGTCGATTCATCAATGTTCTATACTAAATATGATATTTATTGGAACATTACAACGCAACCAACAAGCAATGACATGGAATGTCACTTATTAATGATAATGTAATAAAGAAAAGTTATGTAATATTCAAAGTTCGTTATGGACATTTTTATATATGGAGTCAGCTCTTGATACAGCCATTGTTTTTCTTTATTAAAAACAAAGACTTCGTTTTCTTTGCTATATTTTGAGTTTGATTTAGTATTTTTTTTACATTTTTCTTTATTTTTAACTATTTATATTGATAAACTTCGATCTTCACTTGGAATGTGATTTAATTATAAATTAAATATTTTCAAATTTACATTTCACTATTCATTCATTCATTATTCATTAGTAAACGCCAATCGTGGGGATATAAGATGAATGAGTGTAGTCATTGTTACTGACTAAGGTCGATTGTTCCTCAGTAAGAGCTATTTGGTAATAAAGCCAGGACAATTATCAATACATTTATATATTCTAATACATCATCAGATATTTGAATTTGAGTGTTTTTATGATTAATATTGATTAACTTTTATTTGCAGAACAAAACAATGGAAAATATTAAAATCAAATACAAATATCATTCAAATTATATATATTAAAAAAACAAGGAACTTTAAAAAAACAGCCTTCAAAGAAACGTCCATCTTTTTTTAAATATTTCTCTGCGTTTTGAGCAAGTAATTTATTTCACTTTACAATTTAATTAAGTGTCTCATTTTATAAATAAATTATGTTTTTAAATTGGATTATAAGAACACAAATTATTAATTTTTATTTTTACTTCTACATAAATTAACTACATAAATTCTACATGAATTCTAATTAAATTCTACATAAATTAAGAGGAAGTTTTGATTTAAATCAACGATTGTGTAAATAAATAAAATATTAACTCATTATTCTTGCTTTTTTCATGTTTCAAGACCTTACTATCAATAATAAGTCTAAGACAAAACATTTATTTATTTCCTAATTATTCTTTATATTAGTAGGGTTTTTCCGTAACATAGGAGACATTTAATCATACTTCATAGAATGTTGGCCTAATTAGTAAGAGAATACCGAATAAATAATATTAATTACCATTAAATTGACAGATTTATTAACCTAGAGAAGAGAGTTAAATTAAGTAAAATTATATAATAAATCAAATCTTAAGTTGATACGGGATTAGTATTAGTAGTTACTATTACTAATCCCGAATCAATAACTAGTAGACTACTATACAACCTTTAGAAATTAAATTATTTTATTTATTTTGATTTAGTATAGATGCGTGGATAGTATTAGAAGGAATGCATTGATTATTAAGGAAAGTAGAAAAAAAGTCGATTCAATCGTAAAAAAAACACACGCATTCGATCAACACAAAATAAATGTATCACCTTATAATTTTTATTTAGTTTTTTTTCTTCACTCGCAAGTTCACATGGAGCTGCAAGCCTGTGCGTGAACTTTATTCAACGAGTGAACTACCCACCGTTGGCTTAGTGGGGATTCGAACCTTGGACATTGCCCTCCGCCCAGTCACGCCGGTCTGTAATAATTATACTGTGATTATTGACATAATTATGCAGTAAGTTCAACCACGAAAAGGGTTATTTGATTGTGATAATATTTAATTAATTTGTACATTAATTGCCCACAAATATCCAAAACTAAATCGAAAATCTTTCAGATTCCTCAACATAGATTACGTTTACTTAACATTTATATGAAACGAGCTAAAATATAATTTTTTTAAATCCTTTTCATCATTCGACTCCGGCAAAGCGAAAGCCACATATGTTGATTTATAGCGGAGAGATTCGTCATAAAACAGCGAGCGCGTATGCAAAAAGGATGTTCGAACCCCCATAACTGCCATAACTCAGGGCGGCGATACGCCCCAATCCCAAGACTTCTGAGGTCAGACTTTCCGTCGCCGACATCACATTAGACACAAAAGCGAAAGACAGAATCCCGATACTCCAGTGTAAAGTCTGGACAGCTCTGCCGTTCCGACTCAAAAGACTTTAAAAAGAAACTTTACAGATTGGTTTCCAGTAGATAAAATCCAAGTCGGACGTTTTCTGGGTTAAGTGCTCCTCCCCACTTAGTGGCCCGCTTATTTTGCCCGCTTATTGATGGCGTTTAACTTGCTAAGTGTTTGTGAGTTCATGTGACATTTATCACGACACGTTGCTTCTCGGTTATTGCTCTAATGGCGTGTCAAGTGATTGGAAAAATTAACTGCCATTGAATGTGTTTAATTTATTTATAAATTCACTTTCCCCGAATCATTCTAAAGGAAGTGTTAGTTTTTTATTCTTTAACTTAATTAAGCTGTTTAAGTGCTAGCGTGATATATGGCCAATAAATGAACATATATCACTTACCGACAACAAAATTTTTTAAAAATTAGTTATTTGTACATAATAGGCCTATATACTTTCTAGAGATAAGGTGCAATTAATTAATTTAAAAACATTAAATGAAACTAAGTATATTTTACCTGCTATTCGTATATCTTATGGGAAAATAAACTGTACATACAATGGAAGGATATGATTTTTTTTCAAGATTTGTCTTGGATATTATCAAGAGAGAACATTTATAATTTTTATAATGATTAAAATCTATAGGTGATACCTCAGTTATTAGAAATATTTAAAATAGAAAATTACTAAGACACATTCTTCACAAGCAGCTCACACTCAACAACAAATAACCATGAAGATAAAAATGGCAACAAAAATAAACAAATCAATAAACAATTAGTTACACTAGATGAAACAAGAAGATAAAAACCGTAATAAAAACAAAAATAAAATAGTTAATAAGCAACGAGATGCACAAGATAAAAACAGAAACAAAAATAAAATGCTCTATAAATATCAAGTAGCTCATGATGAAACAAAACAACTCGACAAGATCTTGTGATAGTAAAGTATGTATGCATCATTAATGGAATCCTGTAATTCTTTTATCAGGGAAACGTGTTGATAAGACGTGAACGTGACGAGATCCTCTTTTGCTTTAGCCTGTCCAATACGACTTCACCGCAATACGCTTTTTCTGTGCTACAACGACTCCAGTAAACTAACTATGAGTAACTCAATTTATATCTGAAATTATACTCAAATAGTTAACTCCGTTCGTGTAAACCACGTTATTGAATTTAATGTAGACTTGTCTAAATGTTGTAATTAATATAACATTAACGAAAAAGTACATTAAAATACATGTATTTATTTAAAAAATTAATATTAATAATTACATAACTATTGTCGAGAATAAAATCTATTCAAAATAGTAACAGTGAACTCTTTAACCCTTGTTATTTCTCCGATTAGTTTTTACTGTGTCAAAAATATCTCCTCCAAACTTTAATATTTCATCCAACCTCATATATTGAAACGGATTTTTAATATACGATGTTATTAAAGGTCAATGCATTATTTTATGATAGCCACTTTAAGATAATTTATCATTTATTATCGTGTTTGATTCCTGTCATAGTTATTCTTTGTTTGCTATTGATCCTTTGGAATATCGTGAAGCGAAAGTGGGAAACTAAAAATGTGTTAGGGACCAAGGCATGTATATAGATGTGTACAGACTTAAAGATACTCTACCTCGGTAGTGAAGCACAAGAAAACTTGAGTTTAGTAGGTTAAAAATTACTCAATAAATATGTAAGTTGAATTGAATTTTGGTATTGAGTTTAGAGAAGAGGATATTTGCTAAACTTTGATTAGTTTTTTCTGAGTAATTTTTCAAATTAGCTCAAAAACACTATCAGACCTGTAATATTTTTCTATGTTTAAGATTTGTAAGAGTTTTAACACACTTGTAAATTGACCTTTGTAGTACAACAGAATATCATGTTTGATATCTAAAAATGCCAGCTTCAGCACTTGTACGTTAGTATAGAAATTTATAATTTTGTAAACCTTTACAAACACAAAATGCCGACCGTCCAGCGGCGTGCCTAGGGATGGCAAATATTTACAACATATCTATATATCGAATTATCGATACATCGCAAACCAAATATCGATCTAACAATAATATCGTAAGAAAAAAATCTATATATAGGGTAACCGATATATCGAATTTTAAATGATTTTTCTGTTTAAAATTACACACTAACTCTTATGTTATGAGCAAAAATACACTCACGTTTGGCTATCACTATTTAGAATAGCCTACTAAATGTAAAAATGAATACATTTATCTACACGAGACAAGTTGTGGACAGTGACATTGAATTTAAAAAAATTAATATAAGAATAACTATACTGGTACCTTTAATTATTATATTAATTATATACTAATAATATAATAACATTGCTATTTTTGTCTTTAACATTTTAAAATGCCTTTAGTCTTATTATAAACACTAAAAATTAGACAAATTATTTCACTAAGGCATTCCAATTAGGCATCCTAGAGTCAGAGTTGCCAACTCACACAGAACTTCATTTACCTGCTCCACCCACTGGTCTACAATAAACTACATTTTAGTGCGTTAACCTCACGTAAAAAAAAAAAACAAAGTTACTTTATTATTTAAATACATGTTTAGTACGCATAAGAGGCGTACTATTTTTTTCCTCTTTTTTTGGAGAGACGTTATTTTTTGGAGAGAGAATAACGTCATTATATAGTGATATGATATATCGGACCAAAATATCGATATGTCCGATATTATCGAAAGAAAATATCAATACTAATATATCGAAACATATTTATCGATATTTCATATATATATATATATATATATATATATATATATATATATATATATATCGATATCTCGTTGCCATCCCTAGGCGTGCCATATTGATTGTAGAACAACCTCCTGTTGTCACAACTCCCCCTCCCCCCATATGGACTTGATTAGGGACCTCTAGGTATTTAAGTAAACCCCTTCTAGAGGAAACGTATGGAAACAATGTTGGCGTGTTGGAAACGTGCCAATGACTGCCATGACTTGGGAATTCCTTAGGTTTGATCAACAGGATATGGTTTCTGGTTATCTCTACAAATTGATTTAATGAAGAGACAATATTATAATGGTACGTCGCAAGATTTTGTATTAATAATTAAGTGTAAAGAATATTTTTTAGTTATTATTTCACGAAATTGTTGTTCCTTCTTTTTTAAATTATGTTCCTCTGAAAATACTACGTATTAGGGCTTTTTACAATCATTATAGGCTCATTTTAATCTCTTAAATTGTTGTTTGGTGTTATTTGACTTTATTTCTTCCCAATAGTTATTTATTCTCTGGGAGATCCGTTGTAGCGCTGCTTCTGAAAATTCCCTATTGATTTAGTTATTCTATCTTTGGTGTGAATATTATTTGGTTATCTTATTGTACTTTGATTTTTTAGGTAGGTCTGCATTAGTTAAATTTAGCTATTTCGTGTCTTCTTGTATTTCTTTTATAGACATTTATTTTGTCTTTAGTTTGCTCAATTTTGTTATAGTTTATTTAGTTAGTTTACTTTCAGGCATCCTCATTGACTCATTTTATTGAAATGTTTGTTTAGTCATGGTATCAATATCTGTAATACTAAATGTTTCTACTTTCTTATATCTAATGTAGTAATTTTTTATGTGTTTTTTACTTTGTTAAATATCCTATTTTAAGTTGACCAGCCCCTCAACACATTCGTAAAAAACTATAAATAACAGTCGAAAGTTTGATATCGACTTCTTTTAGTAATCTCAAAGTAATAAGTTGCAAGTTCATTCTGTTTTTGGGTGGATCATCGAAAAGATTACAATAGATTTCAAATTTCCAAAAATATTAAAATACTTAAGATCGCAAGAGTTAAAATTATAACTAAGAGCAGTATATGGATAAAAAAAAGATATGATATTGGTATAAAATTTTATTGATAGGCTTATCATTTATTGTTCATTCCTCTTCTTCTTTTTTGTTTTTCATAAAAAATTGGTACCACGTACAAAAACTAATTTTTAACTCCTCCACATCAGACGAAAGATCAAGTCGATTAATAACCGATTGGGGGCATAGATAAATTTTATTGAAATATGAAAGCGACATTCGAAATTTATGCGCCGGGGAGACAGGAAGACAGTCGTTTCTCATCAGAAAATATGCACAGGAACAACGAAGCCCCCGTCTGAGACTTGTAACTTCTCATATTTTGGCCAGTAAAAAAGTACAAATCAATCAGTTGTTAGCTTAAAATAAGTTACGATTTTTTTAAACTTTTTTTAAATATATCATGAAACTTAACTAAAATATCTTTCTCAAAATACTTTAATAAATGTTTGTTTCACGTTAGATTCATTTGATTTTTAAAATGGTTTTCAAATCTTAAGTTCAAAAATCTCTAAAAGTGCTTGTAACAATAAAATCTCTTTTTGTGGCAGTTTTCAAATTATTTATTGATGATAGATTATATTATTGACTAGAGGGACACCCCTGCACGTTTCGCGTGCCAACCCCGCCGCTCGCTGCGCTCGATACACCTCGGCATTTGGCTTTTGACTGCAGATATTAGTAGATTAACTGTAAAATCTAATATTCAATTTATTTACAGTATCTCACTCACATTACTTGTGTTGCTACCTATATATTAGTATAAATACCCAATGGTATTACTTATCCTATTTTAAACGTGTTCATTTCATTTGTTTTTACTAAACAGCTGAAGATTAAACTCATATTGTAATATTGAAAATGCATCAATAGTATAATGTAAATCATACAAAATAAACATGTTTATTTATTTACAAAACAGCTGTTATTGATTTACAAAAATCAACCCAATGTTATCCTTATAGAACAATCTTTAGGGGCGTTTTCTATCCCTTATGAGTGTTTTATCAAGGTGAAAATACTTTAGTTGTCCTATTTAAGACCTAAAGAAACCGTATACAAAATGTCAGCTCTCTACGTACATTGGAAGTTGGAGAATTAATATTTAAGATATGTATATCACTAACATTTGGATAAAATTTGGTACGTGGGTTCTTAATAATCTTATTAAGTAATTATTTTCGTATCGATGCGATACGACCCTCCCTCCCACCCAAACAAGTACAGTGCCAACATAAACAAACTACTACCAATTAAAACCCACCCGCCCACCCATACACGTACAGTGGTGATGACCCAACCGCCCACCCATACACGTACAGTGGTGATGACCCACCCGCCCACCCATACACGCACAGTGATGATGACCCACCCGCCCACCTATACACGTACAGTGGTGATGACCCAACTGTCCACCCATACACGTACAGTGGTGATGACCCACCCGCCTACCCATACACGTACAGTGGTGATGACCCAACCGCCCACCCATACACGTACAGTGGTGATGACCCAACCGCCCACCCATACACGTACAGTGGTGATGACCCAACCGCCCACCCTTACACATACAGTGTTGGTGACCCAACCGCCCACCCATACACGTACAGTGGTGATGACCCAACCGCCCACCCATACACGTACAGTGGTGTTACCCGCCCGCCCACCAATATACGTACAATGGTGATGACCCACCCGCCTACCCATACACGTACAGTGTATTTTTTTTTTTTTTTTTTTTTCATATTCAAAATCCCGAAGAAGACTTTTTATTGTATTCAACTACAACGAATTTCAGTTAAGTTTTATTACTTAGCCCTTCTCCACACATTCAGGAAGCAATGAATATACAAACACAGACCTGCTTTTCCCCTAATATCGACATTCTGATAGTTTTGTGGCGGGTAGAGGGGGGGGGTGATTCCTGCTATAAAACCTGACCCCCTTCTTATTAGTTTGTAAGATTTGAAGTAGATCTGAAACTGTTCCCACTCCAAGTATCTTTCTTCTAAAGAAGACTTATTTCATGAAACCGTTATTTGTTTCCTGGAGTGGGAAATCGGTTTCGATCACAGTTTTATTAATCAACCCACCTTGTGATGTATTTACACCCCTCTTCAACTAATTAACTCACTCTCTGAGAGAAATTACATTATAATTATATTAATTGCAGTCAATCTTAAATGTTTAAATTATTTTCTAATATTTTTTCTTTTTAGATAATAATATCGTTTATTGCTATACTTATATTCTAGAGCAAGCAATAGTATAACACGCAGGTAATTGCAGAGAAAAAAGAAACAGAGGTTGCTTTCTTAAGGCTGAAGCGAACGTAATTGAATTCCAATTAATGTACATTAAAATGAATGGGTCCAAAGAATCGGCACAAACCTTCCCCCTTATTAAACACTAAAAAATCAAAACTTAAAATTACCAGTTTGATTCTTAATATTTTTTGTCATAACTCAAAAACTAGTAAAGTTAAAGACATGCGGTTATCACTAAAATATTTTAAATTTTAATTCACTCCTTTCCTGAAAATGTAATCAAACTCGTTAGAGACGTTTTAGAAAATTCCATTTTTGTATGCTTTTTGTCCATAAAATAAAAAGAACTAAAAATTCAAAAAAGTAAAAAAAATGTTCTGGAGATATTGGCTAAGTACACATACGTACACAAACATACGTAAAAAATTATTCATCCGTTTGGTCTCCAGCGAACAGCACATACACGCAGACAGACGCACATACGGACAGACACCAACATTTTTTCGAAAAAATACTTGTTGGGTTCAGGAGCCCTAAAATGAATTTTTAGACCAACTTGTAAAAAAAATGTTTTTTGGACGATCACAATACTTTCTTTATGCTAACGCATATGGGAGAAAGTAACAAACAAGGTTTAGGACCTGCCATTGCATGTCAAACTGGATAAGTAACTACTAGGTAGGCCTACACATTTAACGCAGAATTAGATGCGACCTCTGTTTATTTCTTCTCTGTGGTAATTGGTATCAACAATTTTTATAGCTTCTTAAGATGTATTGTTTTCTCCATTTATTTTTCATAAGGAGATTAGCTACTATATACATTTTATCTCTTAGTTACACTTTTTTATTTAACGTTATATTCCAATATTTCTACACGGAATTACGGTAATTGAGCGGATGTATTTGATCCAAATTATTTTCTTGACAATAAATAAAACGTTCTTTGTTAACGACAGACGTTTTTACACCTTGTCACACAACGAGCACACATTAGTGTATAAAATGTACTTGTAGTCCTAAAGTGCACACACGCACATTTTGACTTGCAGTCTAGCCCCTAAAAGCATAGTGGTATTTCAAGTTTGGATTAAAAAAATACCGTGGTCTTTGTAACCATGTTTGTTCAATTAATTTTAGAAAAATAAAAATATTTTAAAAATCAACTTGCAATAGAAAATCAGTTCAAACTCTATAAAATGTCAATCAAAATTTTGCAGGATAAAATAAAAAATAAATATGTGTAATTAGTTATTTCAAAATCAAGAGAACGTATGAAATCATGTTTTTATTATATTTTGAAATTGAATTTCAAAATCAAAATAGTAATGTGCGTGAAAACTACACTAACATTACTACAATTTACGTCTTTCTCGACTACTCCAGTAGCTCGTTTGGTTTCGTATATCCGGTATCTACATGTTCGTAGTCAGGCCTGTGCGTGGACTCGCTAGTGGTTGCACTGTAGGTCGATTGTTGAATGTGAGTTACACAACCGAGATACAGAGAGGTCACCACGTGGTATCAGTCACGACCTTTGTTATCATAGGATAAACCGGACTGAACTCCTTCACTGCCAGCCGACTAACGACTTGGGCAATCAATTTTAATCACCTATTCCGACCGTTAATTTCTCTACTATTACCGATTCAATTATGGCAGTGCTGAAGTGATAAGGAAGGGAGTTATCAATTCTTTGGCACTCATGCGTTATTTTAATTACACTCTGAATAGTGAATACGAATAGTTTAAAGTACAACTGGCTAAACTACAACATTCTTAGGTAAGTCTAAGTGTAACTGTTTAGACTACAACATTCTTAGGTAAGTCTAAGTATAACTGTTTAGACTACAACATTCTTAGATAAGCCTAAGTATAACTGGCTAAACTACAACATTCTTAGATAAGCCTAAGTATAACTGTTTAGACTACAACATTCTTAGATAAGCCTAAGTATAACTGGCTAAACTACAACATTCTTAGATAAGCCTAAGTATAACTGTTTAGACTACAACATTCTTAGATAAGCCTAAGTATAACTGTTTAGACTACAACATTCTTAGATAAGCTTAAGTATAACTGGCTAAACTACAACATTCTTAGATAAGCCTAAGTATAACTGTTTAGACTACAACATTCTTAGATAAGCCTAAGTATAACTGTTTAGACTACAACATTCTTAGATAAGCTTAAGTATAACTGTTTAGACTACAAAATTCTTAGATAAGCCTAAGTATAACTGGCTAAACTACAACATTCTTAGATAAGCCTAAGTATAACTGTTTAGACTACAACATTCTTAGATAAGCCTAAGTATAACTGGCTAAACTACAACATTCTTAGATAAGTCTAAGTATAACTGTTTAGACTACAACATTCTTAGATAAGCCTAAGTATAACTGTTTAGACTACAACATTCTTAGATAAGCCTAAGTATAACTGGCTAAACTACAACATTCTTAGATAAGCCTAAGTATAACTGTTTAGACTACAACATTCTTAGATAAGCCTAAGTATAACTGGCTAAACTACAACATTCTTAGATAAGTCTAAGTATAACTGTTTAGACTACAACATTCTTAGATAAGCCTAAGTATAACTGTTTAGACTACAACATTCTTAGATAAGCTTAAGTATAACTGTTTAGACTACAAAATTCTTAGATAAGCCTAAGTATAACTGGCTAAACTACAACATTCTTAGATAAGCCTAAGTATAACTGTTTAGACTACAACATTCTTATATAAGCCTAAGTATAACTGTTTAGACTACAACATTCTTATATAAGCCTAAGTATAACAGGCTAAACTGCAACATTCTTAGATAAGCATAAGTATAACAGGCTAAACTACAACATTCTTAGATAAGCCTAAGTTTAACTGGCTAAACTACAACCTTCTTAGATAAGCCTAAGTATAACTGGTTAGACTACTACTTTTTTTTTTTTTTTTTTTTTTTTTAACTTCACTCGCCAGTTGACATGGGCCTACAGGCCTGTGCGTCAACTTTATTCAACGAGTGAAGTACCGACCGTTGGCTCAGTGGGGATTCGAACCTTGGACCTTGCCCTCCGCAGTCCGAAGCCTTAGCCACTGAGCCACCACGCCGGCATTCTAGATAAGCCTAAGTATAACTGGTTAGACCACTACATTCTTAGATAAGCCTAAGTATAACTGGCTAGACTACTACATTCTTAGATAAGCCTAAGTGTAACTGGCTAGACTACTACATTCTTAGATAAGCCTAAGTGTAACTGGTTAGACTACTACATTCTTAGATAAGCCTAAGTATAACTGGTTAGACTACTGCATTCTTAGATAAGCCTAAGTATAACTGGCTAGACTACTACATTCTTAGATAAGCCTAAGTATAACTGGTTAGACTACTTCATTCTTAGATAAGCCTAAGTATAACTGGTTAGACTACTACATTCATAGATAAGCCTAAGTATAACTGGCTAGACTACTACATTCTTAGATAAGCCTAAGTATAACTGGTTAGACTACTACATTCTTAGATAAGCCTAAGTATAACTGGTTAGACTACTGCATTCTTAGATAAGCCTAAGTATAACTGGCTAGACTACTACATTCTTAGATAAGCCTAAGTATAACTGGTTAGACTACTGCATTCTTAGATAAGCCTAAGTATAACTGGCTAGACTACTACATTCTTAGATAAGCCTAAGTATAACTGGCTAGATTACTACATTCTTAGATAAGCCTAAGTATAACTGGTTAGACTACTACATTCTTAGATAAGCCTAAGTATAACTGGTTAGACTACTACATTCTTAGATAAGCCTAAGTATAACTGGTTAGACTACTGCATTCTTAGATAAGCCTAAGTATAACTGGCTAGACTACTACATTCTTAGATAAGCCTAAGTGTAACTGGCTAGACTACTACATTCTTAGATAAGCCTAAGTGTAACTGGTTAGACTACTACATTCTTAGATAAGCCTAAGTATAACTGGTTAGACTACTGCATTCTTAGATAAGCCTAAGTATAACTGGCTAGACTACTACATTCTTAGATAAGCCTAAGTATAACTGGTTAGACTACTACATTCTTAGATAAGACTAAGTATAACTGGTTAGACTACTACATTCTTAGATAAGCCTAAGTATAACTGGCTAGACTACTACATTCTTAGATAAGCCTAAGTATAACTGGTTAGACTACTACATTCTTAGATAAGCCTAAGTATAACAGGCTAGACTACAACATTCTTGGATAAGGCTTATTGTTTGTAACTCTGTTCATACTTTAATAATACTTTATGGAAAGAGCTTATAGTTGCAGTATTGCTTATGTCTAGGTGGGAACTGATACCATCTATTTCAGCTAGTACGTAATAAATAAAATGAAAGTTTAAAAGTTGGAATTGTTATACATTTATATAACTAAATTTAGTGTAACAACCGACATCTAGTCCTTACTAAATGTATCAGTATTTAATTTTTTTTATATTTAAAAATTACAAAATCCGTTGTTCACGTGCTTTGTAATTCACTATTTTGTCCTGTTTTCTATATAAGACTATTGTTTGTCTTTTTTGTATAACTATTGGTTGCATGTTTTGTACAATTCTTTTGTTTTTATAATTTATCGTCCTTAATTTACATAGTTAAAGTTATTATTGTAATGAATAGTAAGTAAAAATATATTTTTCGTTTTCTATTGGCACACCAAATGTTATTTTATTTGTACAGCTAATAAAATTACAAATGTTATTTTATTAGTAATTAATTTATAATTCTTTATATTATTATATTATAACGATTGTGAGGAGTCAGCCATTTTTCATCAAATTTTGTTTTGTTCTTACATATTACTTTTCCTGCTATCGGGCAATTCGTTTAATGGGTTTTCTTCCTTTCTCGTATTTTGGAATTATGTTTTACTGTAAAAATACAGTTAATCTCCTATGTTGTGTCTAGCTTTGATTTTGACATTTCGTCTAATTTGTATCAATAAAAAACAAACATAATCCAATATAATTGAAAAAATATATATATGTATATTTTTTGTGACAATAATAAAATTTTAAGGCATCAGACTTAGTACTTGAAATAGAGATAGTGCAGGTTCGAATCCTGGCCCTGACTGTTAGTTTTTATCAGTAATGTTCACCTTGGATTGTACAGGTTTCTCGCCTTGACCTGTCTGATAATGAGAATGGGTAGAGTTAAGGTTAAATAGAAGATGGGTTTCTCTTTAAAAAAAATTTGTTGTATTCAAAATATATAAGTGTATAAAACATATTTATACTGACCTAGCCACAGTTCAAATTGATGTCAAGTTTTATTTTGGCACAACATGTTTCAGAATAAAAATACCATCTTTGAGTGAACACAAAAAATATCTTTTTAAAGATAATAACCATACTAAACTGAACAAAAAATAATATATAAATAAAAATGTAGAAAAACAAAAGAACAACCAGTATAGTTTTGTTAAGCTAAATAAAAACTTAAATGTTATTATCTTGAAAAAGATGTTTGGTGTTCACCTGAAGATGGTATTTTTATACCTAAACGTGTCGTGAACTGTTGACAGGTCAGTCTAAATATTTTAATATCTACAGTTCAGGGCTATAAATGTTGAATTCTTATAAGTGTATAGCAAATTTTATTACAGTTAAACAATACTATTAAAAAGTTTATTTTCAAAAAGTATCAACTGAAGATGCTTTTCCTCATACGACATGACGTACAAGTTGAAACTAGTGTTTGCAGATATTCTTTAAAAAACCTTCCAGGATATTTAACTATAGATTATTTCAGGAAATACGATTTTAACCAAGCTCCATACTTGTACAAATAAACTTAAACGAAGTAAGAAAACGTCACGTGGAGTTAGTTTGGCTAAAAACTATTACTTTGCGAGGATCATTTTTTCTTAGGACATCTTGAAAACTTCAGAAGTTTCTTATACTTATTGCCGAGGAGTCTTTTATTTAGCGAAAGTCCATTTATTTCAGTTGGAAGTTTAACTCTTCCAGGCGTCTTCCTAACAAGATATTTTATGTTTTATGGACTCGCAGCGCGGGAGTTAAGAAAGTAATGTATCTTGTATGGCCCACACTTGGGTGTAATATGGATTTACTGGCAGTCTTGTGTCATAAGGTTAATCGTTTGTAAGTCATAATTGTCAAAACTTGGTAGTTAAGTGCTCTTTGTAAAATATTGATATTTTTACTGAACCTAATAATCTTATTACAATCTACTATGTTGATCTAACATATTTTGGTTATTGATATAAAAGGCATAGCCCTGGCTCACACATAATTAATAATCTAAACTCCCATTTAGGTATAGAGCAACAATTTTGAACACTGTTCCTTTAAGTGTTATATGGACAAAGTATTTTCATCTTGATAAAGTACTCCTAAGTGGTAGAAACCGCCCCTAAAAGATTGTTCCATAACGATAACATTGAGTTGATTTTAGTAAATTAATGACAGTTGTTTTGAAAATGTTTGACATTATCCTATTGATGCATTTCTTCAGCTGTTAAACAAAAATAAATGTAATTAACACGTTTGGAATAGGCTAAGTAATACCATTGGGTATGTATATTAATAAATAGGTAGCAACACAAGTAATGTGAGTGAGATAATGTTAATAGATTTAATATTGTGAATTTACGTCACACAGTTAATCTACTATTATTTGTAGTCAAAAGTCACAGGCCGCGGTGTAACGAGTTCAGCGAGTGATGGGGTTGGTACGCGTAGCGTGCAGGAATGTCCCCTAGTTTTAAGTAATTCCGAAAGTGGTCAGAATAATCTCTTACGAGCGTACCTTCTCTGATCGTAATTCTGAGGAATTTATCTGTAGACAGTAACGTCTATCGCATTTTGTATGAATAGTTGAGAATATCTCTGAGTGAACTATGTATGGACGAAAATGACGTAAAAATTTTTAGTTCTTTTACAGAGAAAGAACCGTCAAAAGTATGTTTTTTAGGTTAGAATAACACCGAGTAAGTATGTACTAATTATTTTAAGTAACGCCTAGAATAACATAAGTTATTTGTGTTATTAATATTAGGGATACTTTTATAACTATATACGACCTTAGGCTTACAAGTAAACCTTCAATATCTAAACCAAGCATATTGTTTTTATCAAAATATGTACTGTAAAAGAAGTGTTTGTACTTCTTATAAGTGTTTGTACTAAAGATACTAAAGATTACACAATCTGTTACACTAAAGATAGTAATGAATACTAATTAGTTGGCTTTCAGTCAAGGTTAATGTTTACAGATTTTACACTTCGCAAAAAATAGGTATTTGATTTGAAGCGGAGAGCTTCCATAGCTCAAAAACCTGCTGTTAAATCAGTCAAGCATTAGTTAATGTAACATAATGTAAGACAAAATAAGTATGAAATTGGGATGGTATGAGGGATGAAGGAGGTTCCCTTATTATTCATTCACAAATCTAAATCCTTCCTCAGGATTTCTTTGCTAACGGTGCTCAGTTCGATCCCAGTTAAAAGTCATAAGTTCTGAAATGGATCAGTTGATAACCATTGGATGTTCATTTGTTAGTTAGATAGTAATTTATTACACTTTCGAAAGAATATCCGGCCTTAGTTTGTATGAATGTATCTTTTCTCTCATAAAGACTCATTCGAAATCCATATTATCCGAATAATGATGATCGATTTTTAAAGAATAAATAAATATGTATTCTTCTAGCTCTGAACTTTTCAGTTCTTTCATCCTTCAAAATAACATTTCGAGTTATTTTATGTTTTTCTGGCTTTATTTTAATACTTTAAAAAAAAACATTTTATTTCTGTTTGTTCCAGAACTCAATCAGGCACAACCTGTCATTACACAACCGGTTCATGCGGGTGCAGAACGAGGGGACGGGGAAGTCGTCATGGTGGATGATCAACCCCGACGCCAAGCCTGGCAAGTCGGCACGTCGCCGCGCCACCTCCATGGAGACCAGCAAGTTCGAGAGGAAACGTGGCCGTGTCAAAAAGAAAGTTGAGGCGCTTAGAAACGGACTGGACGCTACCCCTAGTCCCTCGTCGAGCGTATCCGAGAGTCTGGACTTGTTCCCAGAGTCCCCCTTACCCGGCTTTCAGCTGAGGTAAGTCGTGTCGGATATCTTCAAACTTAATAAAACTAGTCTTAGGTCCTCTGAGGGCATATTGAGACACATGTTTCAGAACAGATTACATGTAATTAATTATGCTAATGAAGTGAGGTTTCCATATTATTTGCTTGACTAACTTGGTCAGAATTTCCCCTTCTTTAATTGTCAATTAGCATGACACATATTCTTATTATGCCTATGGTTGCTATTCGATTTATGCCGAGTTTTGCACATGTATTTAGTTACATACGAAGTTTAATTCTATATCTGTGTTTTCAAGGTATTCCTATTTGCATGTTTGAACATGTCCAAATTCATGTTCAAACAGGTTCAAATTCATTTTCAAATATGTTCAAAGAGGTTCAAATTCATGTTCAAACAGGTTCTAATTCTTGTTTTAACATGTTCTAATGCGTCATTAAACATGATCAAATGCATGTTCAAACATGTTACAATTATTTTTCAAACATGCATATAAGGTACATTTCACATAACAAACGTGGGCTTAAACGGTTATTCAACTTTGATTTCAAAATATAGGTAATCGATAACATGTAACTCTTCTAACATTACTTAGTAGTGTGTTTTCTGAATTTAAATAAACCTAATCATCCCCATTGGTAAAATTAGACAACCATATAAGGGTCTACAAATTAGTTTTTAGAACTGCATAATTGTATTGTGACAGTTACCCCACTCATGGGGGAGGATGGGTTAAGATTAGTTTCAGCAAACTATAGTAGGTTTATAGTATTTTTCCACAAACTGAAAAGTTTTAGAGAATTGGGAGACGCTTCGAACTGTTTACCTACAACTAGATATCTTAAGGGGAATAATACTATTTTCGTATTCAATTGACAGTTGAATGGGGTGAAAAGGAAGTTTTTCTCTTCAATTTTTCTACATAATTAAGAATTTTCTATAGAAGAATTCTGTAGAATTTTTCTACAAAATTTTCTACAGTCGTTTTATTGTTAATGATATTCGAACAGGTATTCTGTATTATTTGAACTATTGGTGATTTGTACAGATAATACTCGTACAGATTAATGGTTTTGTGGGTGGAAGAGGGGTGAACTTATCCAGTTTGGAGGCGGGATTCAAGGCTATTGAAAAAGATATAGTTGATCGGATATACGCTGCCAGGTCATCGACTCGCCCTCGAGAGATTTGTAAGATCGAACCCTTAGGTGGCGGGCCTATCTAATAGTCCATTTTTTGCTGCGCCACGCGCCACCCCAATAGACACGTGTTCTAGGGGCGCAACCTTTAATATTTACGATAGTGGTAGTCACACTTTTTTATTGCCGACCCTAAACGAGATAAAACGTCTTTTTTGCTGACAAAACTCGAACGAACTTTATTGTCGTTGATTGTCCTTTTAATGTTTGTTGTACGATCAGTGACACGTCTATGAGGTAGTTGTTTTATTTTTTATATTAGATTACTTTTGGAAAGCTAAAAAGAACATGATTTATTTTTTCATAATTGAGTAAAGTAGAAGAAATTTTAGCAGCTTGAACTTACAACTCATAAAGGAAAAATACTAAAAAATTTACATTAGTACTGTAGAACACTGATTCTCAAACTGGGGCGCGCGTACCCCTTGGGGGTACGTGAATATTTTCAGGCGGTACTCCAAAAAACCAAGGTGTACAATAGTTTAGTTTCAGCTACAAGTGGTTACCATATTTAACTGTTTAGTAGTACTTAACTTGTACCATCCCTAAGATTTTTATATTTTAGTTTTCCCAAAATTCCGTTTCTAGTATATATATCCGGACCCTTGTGACTCATACTTTTCTAGTTTTAAGAGTACAGTCAATATATTAAAACACTGGTAAGGGGTACACAGCTTGAAAAATATTGAGAACCGCTGCTGTTGAAGACGAATGTTTTTCTTACATTATTGTTAGTTCAACATCTTTCTGAAATTTGAGATTTATAGTTTTCTAAATTTTAATCTTTTAGGTTTATTATTATTATATTTTATAAAGGATACAGTTTTGTCTTATTATTTACCATAACACTACCTCAACTAATATAAAACACAATCATATCCCTACCGTGCCACTGTCTTCAATCCTGCACACTACGTATTTAACAAGTCCAGGTATATATATTCTTTCCTGTGTATTCGTCCATTTGGCATGCTCAGTACTTATATTGAATCTGCATCAATTGGGGGAGGGGGCTGGCACCAATCAAAATTTCTGTAACTTCCGGCCTTTTTTCGGCCAAAATGAATATTTTTCAAAAGAGCATATGTTAATTGTTTTAACTCGAGCAAAACCATAGCTCAACTCCAGTCATTTAAAGTGTTCGTTCACTGTTCGATGTTAACGATTTAAATGTCAATTCTTGAATAACTTATTTATATTTGATACTCCCCCAATATTCTGATCTCCCGATATTTTGGTGTTTTCATTAAACTAATTTTAAAAAATTACAAAATCTATTTAAATTACGCGTATCGCAAGTGTTAAAATACAAAATATCAATACGCCAAGCAATAAACAAGCCCGATCTTAAGGGAAATATCTTGTTACAATTGGTATTGTAGTCAGATTAAACGTATCCAAATAGACAAGAAAATTAAAAGAATCACTTCTGGTAGATAAGTGTTGTGTTAATCTGTGTTTTGCTGATAAATTGTTGTTTCATTTTTAAAACTTATCGATATGTAAACGTGGAAGTGGTATTTTATAAGCAATATTACGTGTATTATGTAATAATAGTTAATGTTTTGTACATTAACCTTTGAGCACAATTTGAAACGTAACTCTACAACCCTAGGTTTGCCCCTGTTTTGAAAGTTTGGACATAAATATAATTTGAATGCTTATTAAATTTATGTCTAAGCGTGTAAAACAAAAACATCCATTTAACATGCATATGGAGGGTTAGCTATTTAATTGAGTTGGAGCGTAGTTTTGACTCAGACCTGTGCTTCAAGGCAGTTCAAGACCTGGCTGCCCTTTTGAGGACGAATTTAATGTAATATTACATCTATTTCATGTTCACATGTGCGCAATTAAGTATCAGTTTTAAACATAGATCTTGTGTTTACATCATGTTCAGTCAGCTATGGACGCTAGACTTAGGGAACCTTGTGGTAAATGTGGCTATCTAGTTTTCCAGTGGCCATAGCTGACTGAACAGACTGTAATGTTGTTAATAATTATTTCTGAACGCCCACATATATTATACAAACTCAATATTTAATTTGCACGCTTTTACTTAAATTTATAAATTGAAGTTTTGGTTTAAATAAATGTCTAAATCATTATATGCTTTGCATCACAGATATGCAGTACAGATATCTTATGTTACTGACATGCTAACTAAATATTTCATTTTGTTTCAAAAAACAAATTATGAAAATAGATTTTTATTCAAACGTAGTATATACATTGACAATTTTTATTAATTTTAGTCTAACCCGTATTTTATTTTTGACATAATCATATTTCCTTAGTAAATATGCTCTCAAACACGAGGGATGGTGATTTTCTTATGTAATGCAATGTTCAACTCATGGCTTGTAAACGATCATTAGAGTCCCAAAATTAAACGAAAATAATAAGTTAATGCTATAGTAACGTTGAAATTTAGTGTTATTTTGTTCGTTATTTCCAATTTAACAAGTTGATATTCATAATAAAAATATGCTTTTTATGTAATATTGTGAATTCTAAACAAACTACGAGTTTGTTCAACTAACAAACTCGTAGTTCAATTAAAATTTAAACACAGTTGAAACTGTTAAAAATATGCTGTATGATAAATCGTGTCATTTTTTATAAAATTTATGTGAAATTAACTATAAAAAATATTTGGGACTCTATCTTTGTTTTAATAGGCCTTTAATAAACATCCACTGCAAAATAACACTGCTTATATGTAGATTGTTCTACCCAGTTGCTCTCACCATAATATTGTATTTTTTGTGCTAACCTTAAGACTAAAGGGCGCGCGCCTACAACAGAGCGTGTTCGCTGCACTGTGGTGGGGATATCTTGCCTCTCCCACGTGGAGGGGGTAGCCTTCCCCAACATGCGTAGTTATCTGCGCAGCAGCAGTTGTTGGCGCGGGACCTGTAGTGCTTACATATTGTTATTGTTGTGCTGAGTTGTTCGCTTGTCCTGACCCTGTTTTCTGTCTGCAGGTCTGTCCATATGTGTAATATGTGGTACGCATCACCATTCTCATTTTTATGTGTGTGCCGGTCGTAGGGAGTTTTACTCGTTCTTGTATCCTGAAGTGCCTACAGACCTACTTTTTTCAATTTTTTTATTTTGCTGATGGTAACTATGATTATTATTTTTTATATTTCTAACTAAACTATAATAAACAATAAAATTATTACTATCATAAAAATTAATATACAAACTTGAATTTACGAAATTTTTCTAAGTTGGGCAAATTCTTAACAAATTAAAAACCAGTTTAAGGAAACACATTTATTGAATGGTGGTCAAAATGTAACTAATTTTAATAGTTTAATGTCAATAATTAGTACCTGTAGGCACTTCTGTTTGTGTTTTGTTCTTGGGAGTAAAAAGGTTTGTGTGTCTGGTGGAGGATTGCATGGTTGTGATTTTGTAATCATTTGCCTTCATTTGTATGATAATAAATCGATCGCAGTACTCATAAATGTATAAAATGTTTTCTCATGAACGACCTGCCTATTTTCAGTTAAATGGTAACTTTTTAGATATGCTCGTTATTTATGCTATGGCTGGTTTTAAAATTAATTAGTGTCCTCTAAAACTAAATGTTTGAGTTTTGAATATCTAGTATATACATACTTTATTAATGTTTTATCTTGTTTTATCAGGAATTATCAACCATACCTAGTAGATTTTTAAAAAGCCCTTCTTATTGGAAACGTAATACGTATTTGATATAAAACGATCTTAGGTTTATTATCTAATCAAGTTAAAATTTAAATTTGTATTATAATACATAAATACTGTACTACTGGATTTATGATGAATTTAATAGTTATTAAATCAGAATTGTTACGAAAATATTCATGAATGGAGTTGCAAAATTATTTTGCATGAAAGGGAGGGTGTGCTGGTGAAGGGATGAATTCAGGTGATGGTCGACGAATAGTCTCTACCCTGAACAGACACATTCTGTGTGCCAAAATCTCCTTGCTCTGAAGTCAATTATATTCATAGTTATGAAATAAACATTTTATGTTATTCTCTTAAACTATACATTATTATATTCGAATATTGTAAGTACTCTTTATTATCGTAACAGAAGTAGTGTTGGTCTGATAATGAGTAGTTATTTGTTATTATTGTATAATCAAACTCAAAATGTAGAATTGTTAGTCTTAGAAATTTTGCGTATACGTTGTCATTTACTTAAAGATATTGATAGGAATTACATTATATTTACATACCATCACTTAAATATTTTCTTGTATTTTCTTTTTCTTTACATTATTTATTTTAAATTACTGGTAAACATTCGTTTAAATACTCATGAAAGCAATATTTTGTTTTGTGTGAAATCTGTTTGTTAAATTTTCAAACATTTCTAGATTAAAATTTTTTATGTTGCAATACGGACTATAATTTTCAAACATTCCAAAATAAATGCTACTCCATAAGTTGTTTTAAGCTTATAATTTACGTGCGACTGTAACAAGAATAATAGTTTTAAGTAACAGTATTATTTTTGAACAAAATGATTGTATGCGAAACAATACTTTACTAATATTGCCAGTAAACGTGTCTAATAAATTGTTCATTAATTTCTTATCAAAAGGTTTCTTAGCATATTACGTTTTGATTGATTTAAATACAAAACAAATTAACGTCACACAAACACAAATTTCTTACAATATAAGTACAAAATGTACAAACTATGAGGAGATCGATTTCGATAAACCACGTTTATCTTCCTCAAATCATAGGGATTCACAAAGGAATCAAGTATGAATACCTCTGGTCTGAGGAAAGAATCGTGGTTTACCGAAATCGATCATGTAAGTGTTTGTACGTTTTGAACTTTAAATTATAAGACATTTGTGTTGTGTGACGTTCACTTGTATTTCTTAATTGGCTGTTACAATTATTAGTAATTGGAGTATTTGAACCAACATCAAGCCTTGTTAAGAATAATCTGTCTTAAATATGAAGAAAGAATATCTATACTGACCTTTTCGTTTGAACTGATTTTAATTTCATTTGGAAACATTGCAAAGTTAACTGCATATGTCAATTAACAATATAAAATAGCTTCCTTTTTGTAATATTTGCTGATTTTTTCGTAATTCATAATTATTGCAACTCTATTAATTTGACTTGTTTTCGCCTTTAAACGGACATATTCAATTCTGAAAACAGAAACATCCCATTGCCAAAGCTTTAAAATGAAACCGTTAAACCAAAAGACGAATAAAATCTCAACGTTTTCCTAACAAGGGACTAACCATTAACCAGACTTTTCAATGGGATACATCGTATCTTTAAACTGTTATTTACTTTTCTGTTTATTGGCATTCCAAATTATGCTTCATATTGGAAAAAGGCAGTACTGTCTAGAACGAAGAAGTCCTCTTAAAATCTAAAATTCAACGTTAAAACATGCTATTTTCAGCTCATTGCAGTAACGTTCGTGTTTCTGTCAAATGCTTTAAATTAACATTGAAATTGACAAAGAACAATAAGATCAAAACCGTTAAAAACTATGTTTAGTCAATTTGTCTCACAAAGTCACGTTCTGATCTTGGCGCAGTTGTTGAGATTGCTTGTTCCATTGTTGATTGTCATTGTTCCAAATATATTTGTTTAACTTTCCAAAACTCTTTGGAAATAGTTAATCTGTGATAGCAAAATTGTTTCTCGTTACCCATTGACACTTAAGTACGGTATATTTAGAGTAACTTACTTGTTGCAAGCTATATGACGGTTAAAGGGACAATATAAAGTTGTAAATAGATTTTTAAAATCTTTCTTCATCTTGTAAGTCCGGAGCTGACAGAAGTTCCTGAGCTGATGTTTCACAGCTCCAGAAGTAGCAGCGCTAACACAGTACTAACCATTAACAACATTGCTTCACAAACAGAACTGTTACTTTGGAGCAGTGTTTATCGTCGTACAGTTTCTTGTTTGTTCACAGTCCGGACTTCAGGACGCGGGCGAGCTCGAATGCATCATCGTGCGGTCGCCTGTCGCCCATCCCCGCCGTCGAGCCCGACTGGACCCCGTACTACGGGCCTTCGCCCGACCAGCTTGCCGGCAACCTTGAGTCGACCATGAGGCTTGAGCACCCACCCCCTCAGTTCCTCTACACGACGCCGCCGCCCTACCATCCGCCGGCAGCTCCTTTCCACCCCTACACACAGTGTCCGCTCCACCGTGGCCACCAGCCCTGCAACTGTCACCAACACCCCACAGCCAAACAGGTAAGTCCTAGCAGCTTTAGAACTTCTCATGGTTGAACAGGTAGGTCTACATCTAACTATAAAGAGTCCTAGACCAAGCATCTTTGGCATTTAATCGTATTGGTGTTATCCATATATTCTTTTATATGAGACGCCAACAACTTTGTGAGGCTTGTCTTAACTTGTCCAAAATTAAGTTAACAAAAATATACATCCATGTGTTGATTGTTCCAGAGCATCTCACCGTCTTATTCCCAGTCGCCAAGCTCCAGTCCACCAGCCACAACCATGATGGGTCAGCTAATGGGCGCCCTGAACCCCACCCTGCTGGACGACCTGAACCTCAACATCGAGACCATCCCCGGCGGCTTCGACTGCAACGTCGAGGAGGTCATCCGACACGAGCTATCCATGGACGGCAACTTGGACTTCAACTTCCCCCAGCAACAGCAGCAAGCGACCGCTACCGCCGACCCCTACTCGGGCCGCTCCTGGGTCCACTAGCGGTAAGTACTGTAGGGGAGCTCTGCTTGGGGAGGGGGTTAGTCTCGTATGTAGCAGGGGTTAGGCTGTTGTCAAATATATTGTCGATAGAAATGAAATAACAAACAAGGAAAAAGTTGCAACCAACCAAGTTGAGGTCGATTTCTTGTTAAACGGTACTCTGACCATTCCCAATAGACTATCGATCTATACGAGGATCTTATTTAGACAGAGTTAGGGAGAGAACCTGTACAGTAGAAGGTGAACACTTCCAGTCTATGTTAAGATTCTGACGTACACTATATCTAACTTATGCTCCAAGTCCTGAGGCTTTATGTTCTTCTCAGCTACTAACTTCCGTAATTTGTAAAATCGATTTTCTCTCTTCACTATCCTATTGATTTTTTAAAAATAAGTATTTACTGAGTATGTAAATCATACATGCCTAATGACTCAGTCAGGATGTTTTTCACTAATTATCAACTATAACTTACTTAAAGTTAATTGAAACATGTTAGTTGTACGTTAATTAAGATCGGTATCTCATTTATTAATGCAATTTCGTTGCGAGTGTCCAAACTTTGAAGAGGAACAGGAAATGAAGAAAATGGATATAGAACTTGTAAAAATGTCTTTTTCTCAACGTCCCAACAAATTAGCGGCGGTTAGAGTGTAATTTCTTGACAACGGAGTGTCTGGGGGGGAGGGGAGTATAAAATTGTCTTTTTATTGCTCGCCTGTCACTCAACGGCTATTAATGTCTGCTCAACATGTCTTTCAACCCCTTCCCCACCCCATGTAACGCTTATGAATTTATCATTTAAGATCTGCCGTATTTCAGACAGTTAGCGCACCACCTTATTACAGCCTCCCTGTCATTTAATCTTTACTGGCTCTGGTTTATTGCCCCCTTTTCTTACGATCTTCCATTCCCCCTCCCCCTGATGTGTTTTATTGTTCAGGAGAAATAATTTTATCCTGATGTACTTGGTTGTTGATTGCTGTTTTACATTGCAGGGTTGGCATTAGAGTTAAAAAGGGGAAATCTTTCGTCAAACACAAGTTGAAATAAAAATATATAATTTAGCGCCCTTAATTTATACCCGGGACTATTTTAACTAATATATTTTTAGAAATCGGGAATGAAATTTGGAAAAAATATAAGTAAATAAATTAAATACAACATATTTAATAATTAAATTGTAGTCAGAAACTTTAAAATAAAGTAATTATTAAATATGATTCATTTAAGGTCCTCACAAACTCATATTTTGACAAATAAAGTAAATAAATTAGCACAAGATGTGGACAATATAAGTACCAACATGACTATTCAATAATATAAGTACCAACATGAATATTCAATAATATAAGTACCAACACGACTATTCAATAATATAAGTACCAACATGACTATTCAATAATATAAGTACCAACATGACTATTCAATATTATAAGTACCAACATGACTATTCAATAATATAAGTACCAACATGACTATTCAATAATATAAGTACCAACACGACTATTCAATAATATAAGTACCAACATGAATATTCAATAATATAAGTACCAACACGACTATTCAATAATATAAGTACCAACATGACTATTCAATAATATAAGTACCAACATGACTATTCAATATTATAAGTACCAACACGACTATTCAATAATATAAGTACCAACATGACTATTCAATAATATAAGTACCAACATGACTATTCAATAATATAAGTACCAACATGACTATTCAATACAGTACTTGGATTCTTAAACCTAGTTTTTTTACGTAATTAAATTGATATTTTAATTTTGATTTACTTTATATAACCTACATATTCTCTCTCGTATGTTTTAGCCATAAATTCACAGTCCAAATAAATTATTATCACTTTGAATAAATAATAAAAATTTTAATAAATAATGACTCTCGTTAATTCTCTATTATTTTACAAAGTAATTTTTGCCGACCAATAAAGTGTTTGTAAGTTGCCTACAAAACGCTAAATTTACAACTTACTTAAAAGTTACCCCAGTCTCTTTTTAAATGGCTGACATTTTAAGTGTTAGGTAAATATCTCAAAAACCTTACATTGTAGTAAAAACCTGTGAAATACAAACAAATTTGAATAATTTAGTCTTACAAATTATGGCATGAATTTGTTTAAGATTGCATAACTATTAACAGAGAAATTGAAATTGTTATAAAAAAATTAAGTAATTTTGTTATCAGGAAATAGTTTTTATTTGGTAAATATTAGCTTTAAAACTTTAATATGGCCGCGATTTGAAAATTGCATGGAATATCTAAACTATCAAGAGCAAAATTCTTACTAAGTTTAATGTTTTTGTCTTCAGTAACTTTAAAGATATCAAGCTTTTTGTAAAAAAAACGTTCAGATAGGTAGACGGAAAACAGAGCATTATATCTGTTTCTTTTTTTTACCTTTGAAATAATTTCCCACAGTTTGGCTGCTTACATGCAGGATACCCTGTAAAGATCAATAGCTATTTGTTTGTACATGTTAACCTAATCATAAATGTTTTTGTTACCAAAAATATCTATGTTATATTTGAATACTATATGTTACCACTTTTACTATTAAACTTTTTTAATTTAAAATTCAATTAACTCATTGTTTATAGTTAATTACTTCACATAAGCTTTATTTATTTTAAAAAATATAATTATTATAAAAATACATGCTCCGTTGAGGGGGACAAAGCAATCCGAGTAGATGTTTTAATAAAACGCCTTAAGGAAATGTTAAAATAATAAGTTAAATCGTTTGGCAAGACGTTTAATAAAACAACCAGTCAACCATGTAAGAAGAGTAATTAATTTCTTTATAAACATCTTTCGGGGGTTTTCTTTCAATTTTCCTTTGACTGGGGGAACAGCTTTTTCAGCTGTTCGTTTAGTTTGAGTTTAATTCGAGTGACGTTTTTATTAGGAAATTGTGTTAAATCAAGGAAAGGAACGTCTGATCTCTGATTCTCAGAAAAATAATTAACTAGGGGAATATATTTGAAAGTGGTACGACTAATGAATGCTACAGTATTTACTTTAATTAGAAGAAGCAACTTTACATGCCTCTTAGTTTACATTTTTTATGTTTAGTTTTAGAGTTAGAGTCTTGATTGTATTATTTCTCTTTACATAAATTCAATGGTTAGCATATAATTGTATAATTTATTATTTAGCAATTAACAATTTAAATTAGAACCACAAACTGTAACACATTGTCAATATTTAATCAAATAAATATAATTTTTCAGCATGTTTTATTTGCAAAAATGATAAGCTAAATCAGGAAAGTTTTGATTTACTAGCAATTTTTGTTCATTTTATTCTAAACTATGCCCTTTATAGTTAATCTGGTCGTTTCTAATTTTGTACGCTGAAAAATTTAAATATTTACTGACTTTATACTTACATTTAGTTATACAAGTGTAAGGATGTGCCTTATTTGTATATGATTGAACGTAAGTAAATTTACATTAAATTCACGTTAAAATTTATGAATCAGTTACATACCCACACCTGCAGGTACACTGATAAAAGCAATAAAATCAAAGAAATATTACAGCTGTTCTCACAGTTACTAATTGCGTGAACATCTTTCTTATATGACATGACATGTAAATGCACTAATTGAAGCCACAATTCTGGTCCTCCTAATTCCTGATTTCCCTACGGTGTAATAGATCAATTTATTCCAGTTCATTGCACTTTAGTAACAATAAAGTGATTTCTTCAGTCGATTACAGTTATTTCTTTCAACACGTATACTATTTTTAAATGACCATTAACCCTCCAAGAAGGCTAGTGAACCAATGGGGTTGACATTCTCCAATCAGACACTTAGTAGGCCTCCAGCTTCACGATGGATGTCTTGATTAGCGCTTTTGTTTACTTACTGTCTCCCCTTAACTCCTTCAACAGACGTATTCCTACTTGTGATGACGTTGAAATGACCATTGACCCTCCAAGAAGGCTATTGAACCAATGGGGTTGACATTCTCCAATCACACACTTAGTAGGCCTCCAGCTTCACGATGGATGTCTTGATTAGCGCTTTTGTTTACTTACTGTCTCCCCTTAACTCCTTCAACAGACGTATTCTACTTGTGATGACTTTGAAATGACCATTGACCCTCCAAGAAGGCTGGTGAACCAATGGGGGTGACACAGTCTACAATCAGACACTTGGTAGGCCTCCACAGTGGATGTCTTGATTAACGCCTGTGTTTACTTACTGTCTCCCCTTAACTCCTTCAACAGACGTATTCCTACTTGTGATGACGTTGAAATGACCATTGACCCTCCAAGAAGGCTGGTGAACCAATGGGGGTGACACAGTCTACAATCAGACACTTGGTAGGCCTCCACAGAGGATGTCTTGATTAACGCCTGTGTTTACTTACTTTCTCCCTTAACCTTTTCAACAGACGTTTTCCTACTTGTAATGACGTTGGAATTACCATTGACCCTCCACATTGGGGGAGAGGGTGACACAGTCAACAATCAAACACTTGGTAGGCCTCTGGCTTCACGGTTGATGTCTTAATTAAAAACGCCTGAGTTTATTTACTGTTGTATCCCCTTTGGCCCTACAGACGTTTGTATGCTCCGCCAAAGATGTTCAGGGTGTATCCGAAATATTTTGAAAGATAGCTCCTGGTATACAATTTATGAATGAAAAAGACATGTGATGAGAGAAACCATAATTTTTCTTAATTTAAGTTCAAATTATTTTTTCTACAATAAGTAGGCGTGTTGTATTTTTTATCCGGGACAGATTATAGACTCTACTACTATCTCACAAGAACTATCTGCCAAAAAGATCAGACTAGGTCAAGGAGTCTGTGAGTTATAACAAGAACGCAGGTCTCTGACAAATTCGACTACGCCTTCTGTACAGTGTTGTTGTTGTGAGTGGCAGCCAGTTGTGCAAGGTCAAGAGACTGTGTGTAAACAATGTGAACATCTCCCTCTCTATTCATAGCTCTGTGACATGCCTCGCAGTTAACAAGAACGCAGGTATGTGACACGTTCGACCACACCTTCTGTACAGTGTTGTTGTTGTGAGAGGCAGCCAGTTGTGCAAGGTCAAGAGACTGTAAGAGTAAACAATGTGCACATCTCCCTCTCTATTCATAGCTGTGTGACATGCCTCGCAGTTAACAAGGACGCAGGTCTGTGACACGCCTTCTGTACAGTGTTGTTGTTGTGAGTGGCAGCCAGTTGTGTAAGGTCAAAGAGTCAGTAAGTGTAAACAATGTGAACATCTTCCTCTCTATTCATAGCTCTGTGACATGCCTCGCAGTTAACAAGAACGCAGGTCTGTGACACGTTCGACCACACCTTCTGTACAGTGTTGTTGTTGTGAGTGGCAGCCAGTTGTGCAAGGTCAAGAGACTGTGTGTAAACAATGTGAACATCTCCCTCTCTATTCATAGCTGTGTGACATGCCTCGCAGTTAACAAGAACGCAGGTCTGTGACACGCCTTCTGTACAGTGTTGTTGTTGTGAGTGGCAGCCAGTTGTGTAAGGTCAGAGAGTCAGTAAGTGTAAACAATGTGAACATCTCCCTCTCTATTCATAGCTGTGTGACATGCCTCGCAGTTAACAAGAACGCAGGTCTCTGACACGTTCGACCACATCTTCTGTACATTGTTGTTATTGTTGTGAGTGGCAGCCAGTTGTGTAAGGTCAGAGAGTCAGTAAGTGTAAACAATGTGAACATCTCCCTCTCTATTCATAGATGTGTGACATGCCTCGCAGTTAACAAGAACGCAGGTCTCAGACACGTTCGACCACACCTTCTGTACAGTGTTGTTGTTGTGAGTGGTAGCCAGTTGTGAGAGGTCAGGGAGACTGTAAGTGTAAACAATGTGAACATCTTCTCTATTCATAGCACTGTGACATGCCTCGCAATTAACAAGAACGCAGGTCTGTGACACGTTTGACCACACCTTCTGTATAAATTTGTTGTTGTGAGTGGCAGCCAGTTGTGCAAGGTCAAGAGACTGTGTGTAAACAATGTGAACATCTCCCTCTCTATTCATAGCTCTGTGACATGCCTCGCAGTTAACAACTGCCAAAGAAGCTCGTCGATATTTCTGTTTTTGGACACAAGTTTCTTCGTCGCTGAACTACTTATTCACACACTGACTATCAAACTGTGTTTATCCGTTTTCATTTCTATTCATTTTTTACGATATTATTTCTAGACGTTAGTCGAGGTAATTTTAATACACAATGTTCTGAACGTGATTTTTATAGAAAAAAAAATACTTTATAGTATTGTTGTTTTCTGAAAATAGGTGATATTGCGCGTATATTGAATAATGAATTAAATCAAATTAACAGTGCTTCATAATTATGTAAGCAATTCCGATACGTAAATCACAGTTTGAGGGAATTCACGACTTGTTCAATTAGAACTCGAATTTTTTTTACTTATAGGACTTTAAGATGATGAACTAAAAAGTAATGAATGTCTTAAATCAATTGAAGTTTTAAGTAAGGAATCCTTTCTAATGTAAACCTGAAATATACAACACGTTGCATATGTCAAATATGTAGGCCTACAGGTTAATTGACTAAGAATTGAAATCGGATTGGCAGCTGGTAAGTAGGCTTTGTTGCCCTGTAGCTAACTGAAGATACATTATTATTAAACACGTAGTAAAGTTTGCTAATGTATTGCTAGTTAAGTGGTTTCTGCTAGGCTCATTCGTAATTCTGCTTATATTTTAAATCGCGCCTCCAATTGTCGTGCTGCAATTGCAGCCATACTTGCGTGTAGCTATTTCACGTCGAACGCCGTCATATTGAAAACAACTGTCGGGCGCATAAATTACGTACACTCAACTAGTAGTTTGGGGGTTGTTTACTCAGAAACTATTAGGTCTATAAAAAATGCTATCACGCCATTGTTTTCCTCAATTAATTTTTCATTATTACTTATGCATTATTGTAAGTTTTTATCGTAGTTTGAACAAGAAAAATACCGGGATTTTATTAGTTTTCACTGTCCATCTACTGAACACTTTTATTACTAAAAACCTGTCAATGAATCGCACTCATATTTTAACACGTGGTTGACAGGAATGTTTTCTTGGTTTATTGAGGTCGTAAAATTAATTGCTTATGTTGCATTAATTACTCATGTTGCATTAATTGCTTATGTTGCAATCTTTATGAAATGTATAGTTTTAGTGCATTACTTCTATATGCGTAAATAAATACACTCTAAATTGATTTAAAGAAATTTAAAATTACTGCAAGTAGTTAAGAACGTTTGTTCATTAGCCGATTTTAATTATTTAACTTTTGAACAATTCTTGAATAAATGTATATTCAGTTACTTTTTGGGTATTCTGGGCCGCTGGTGTCATTTCAGATGATTTTTTTTTAAATTAAGCACTTGTATATCAAATATTAAAATAATAAAATACAACAAGCACTCAAGATTCTCTATTAAAACACCTACAAAATGACATATAAACACAATTTTGTCTGAAAATGCGTTATTTGTAGGCGTAAATGATTAACGTTCGTCTTATGGAGAATATATCCGAGATGGCTGACCACTCCAGCTTCCTTACATTATATGTTTGTCTTATGGAGAATATATCCGAGATGGCAGACCACTCCAGCTTCCTTACATTATATGTTTGTCTTATGGAGAATATAGCCGAGATGGCAGACTATTCCAGCTTCCTTATATTATATGTTCTCTTATGGAGAATATATCTGAGATGGCAGACCACTCCAGCTTCCTTACATTATATGTTCGTCTTATGGAGAATATATCCGAGATGGCAGACCACTCCAGCTTCCTTACATTATATGTTCTCTTATGGAGAATATATCCGAGATGGCAGACCACTCCAGCTTCCTTACATTATATGTTCTCTTATGGAGAATATATCCGAGATGGCAGACCACTCCAGCTTCCTTACATTATATGTTCGTCTTATGGAGAATATATCCGAGATGGCAGATCACTCCAGCTTCCTTACATTATATGTTCGTCTTATGGAGAATATAACCGAGATGGCTGACCATTCCAGCTTCCTTACATTATATTTTTGTCTTATGGAGAATATATCCGAGATGGCAGACCATTCCAGCTTCCTTACATTATTTGTTCGTCTTATGGAGAATATATCCGAGATGGCAGACCACTCCAGCTTCCTTACATTATATGTTCGTCTTATGGAGAATATAACCGAGATGGCAGACCATTCCAGCTTCCTTACATTATATGTTCGTCTTATGGAGAATATAACCGAGATGGCAGACCATTCCAGCTTCCTTACATTATATGTTCGTCTTATGGAGAATATATCCGAGATGGCAGACCATTCCAGCTTCCTTACATTATTTGTTCGTCTTATGGAGAATATATCCGAGATGGCAGACCATTCCAGCTTCCTTACATTATATTTTTGTCTTATGGAGAATATATCCGAGATGGCAGACCACTCCAGCTTCCTTACATTATTTGTTCGTCTTATAGAAGGCATACGAGAATCATCTCGGTTCGACAGTGTTAGTGAGCTATTCACTAGTTGCCGACGTTTCGGACTTCTTACAGATACAATTCTCAAGTTAGAGCCTTACAACAATGAGGATGCTTTCAGTTGAATAAGTCTCTGCTCTAGTTAATGCATCCATCTTGAAATATACTTATCGCTCTGTAATCCTAAACTTAAGTAACTGTATACAGGGGGAGGAAAAAAATGGAAACGCTTCACAACTTTTGTATGACTTCACTTATAAACGTGAAATATTGTACGTGATCATGGTTATAAATAACGTACTCTTTGACACCGTTAGTGACATTTCATCTTTTCAGGGAGACGGCCCACGAGGAGTTGAACGAAAATCTTCAACGTAAGCCTAGGTCAAGTTTGGTATCAAATGAAAGGTCAATTCAAGAGAAATTAATTGCTGCAAACGGGACTTCGAAAGGTTTACTCGTTCCAGAATAGCGGTCTTTTGAATTTCAAACTAACTAATTTGAAAAATATTATTTCTCCGCTATTAAACGGTTTTAAGTTAATTATTCTGTACAAAGATTATACTTTATGGAACACAATCATTAACAACAATAAAATTATCAAACTATGGAAAAAATAACGTTATTTTATGAAAGTGTTTCCATATTTTTTTCCACCCTGTATATAATACATAATTGTCCATTGACAAGGGGACCCAAAGAATACTACAGGTTTGTAGAAAATAAAATGTCTGTAGAAGCAAACAAATATTACAGTGGAATATAATATTTGTACAGTTCAAACAATTTATTATTCTTGGAGATTTCATTTTTATAGCGTTCAAAGAGAAAGCTAGAGAGTCGAATCAGGTTGTGATTCTAGGAATTACAACAGTATCGAAGTACAGAATCAGAAAGTTGTCATAAAGTAGAAAGGAAGTTATCTGGGTTCTAGCAAGGTCATTGAGGAGTTGTCAATTTGCGACAGTGTGAAATCAAGCTGGCCAATAAACGTGTTATTCTAGACAGACAGAGGAGCGACTCTGCTTGTTAGCACCTTGCCGATAACAAGGACGATTGATAACGTGCATACACGCTCGGACGAGTCTCAGATCGCCACAGCACTTTCCCCTACTCTTGACTCACGCTTAATTGTCCTTGTACGTCTTCCCTCGTTATCTTCCCCATCTTTACTACAACACAAGTCCACCCTTGATCCTTGCGTGTGTGTCAAGGCTACTGACCACTCCATACAATTTATCCTTTTTACTTTCTCCCATGTGCCTAAGCATAGAGAAATTATTGTAATCGTAAAAGAAATGCTTTACTAGTTGGTCTAAAAATCCATTTAAGGGTCCCCTTAACCCAAAAATTTTTTTTTTCAAAAAATATTTTAGTGTATCCATTTGTGTGTATGTGCAGTTCGCTGGAGACCAAACGGATGGTTCAATTTTTATGAAAATTGGTATGTAGGTGTATTTAGCAAATATCTCCAAACTATATTTTCAGTTTTTTTTTTTTTTTTTTTTTTTTTTTTTTTTTTTTTTTTTTTTTTTTTTATATGAACAAAATAAACATACAAAAATGGAATTTTCTCAAAAATGCCTCTAACGATTTTGAATAAAATTTCAATAATTTATTCAATAAAAAATAGTTTAGTAAAAACCGCATGTTTCGAACTTGACTAGTTTTTTTGTTATGGCAACAAAAATATATTTGTGAATCAAACTGGTAATTTTGATTATTTAGTGTTTAATATGCGTGAAAATTTATGCCAATTCTTTGGAACCACTTATTATTGTAATAATAACATGGATTGCTAATTATATTGATAATTACGAAAAATATAACCGACCGGGTTGCTTATTAATAAATGTTTCATTTGCTAATAGTTTCTGATAACATGTCATCAAACAGTCTAAGACGCTTATAATAAGTCTAAGGCACAGAGAAATCGTCTTATGGCCGCAGGGAACACCTGTACTTGGGTTACAACTAATGTACGTCTTTATAAATCTGTACTAATAAATAATACGATTATCCTTGAGGATTTGAAGGAAGAAGGGAGTGACAACAGTGCTGGACCCTGCTATCCGATCGGAGATCTGGAGAACTAACTATTTGACACCCATCCATCGCAATATTTGATGCGACTTCTCTTTCTTTCGCCTCTGTAGTCTGAGGTTAGACTTTGTGATTGAGTTTCAGACACGGTGTCATATGTGGGGTAGTATATGTTTTATAATGTAAAATATTACATACTCGAGAACACCCTTAGACACTGTAATATTAGTGTACTACATACTACAGTCACGTATGTCTGACAGTGGTCATTCAGCGAGCAACAGGTATGTGAACAGATGCCAGGAGATCTTCACAGCACAGTACTAATGATGTACTACATACTACAATGACGTATGTCTGACAGTTGATAGGTCCTCGTAGTCATTCAGCGAGCAACAGGTGGGTGGACAGTTGCCAACAGACCACCACAGCACAGTACTAATGATGTACTACATACTACAATGACGTATGTCTGACAGTTGATAGGTCCTTGTGGACATTCAGCGAACAACAGGTACGTGGAGACCACCACTGAACTGTACGTATGGTGTACTACGTACTACAGTGACGTATGACTGACAGTTGATAGGTCCTCGTAGTCATTCAGCGAGCAACAGGTATGTGGACAGTTGCCAACAGACCACCACAGCACAGTAATAATGGTTTACTACATACTACAGTGACGTATGTCTGACAGTTGATAGGTCCTTGTGGACATTCAGCGAGCAACAGGTATGTGGACAGTTGCTAACAGACCACCACAGCACAGTACTAATGGTGTACTACATACTACAGTGACGTATGTCTGACAGTTGATAGGTCCTTGTGGTCATTCAGCGAGCAACAGGTATGTGGACAGATGCCAGGAGATCTTCACTACACTGTACTTATAGTGTACTACATACTACAGTGACGTATGTCTGACAGTTGATAGATCCTCGTGGACATTCAGCGATCAACAGGTATGTGGACAGTTACCAACAGACCACCACAGCACAGTACTAATGGTGTACTACATACTACAGTGACGTATGTCTGACAGTTTATAGGTCCTTGTGGTCATTAAGCGAGCAACAGGTGGGTGGACAGTTGCCAACAGACCACCACAGCACAGTACTAATAGTGTACTACGTACTACAGTGACGTATGTCTGACAGTTGATAGGTCCTTGTGGACATTCAGCGAGCAACAGGTATTTGGACAGTTGCCAACAGACCACCACAGCACAGTACTAACGGTTTACTACATACTACAGTGACGTGTGTCTGACAGTTTATAGGTCCATGTGGACATTCAGCAAGCAACAGGTATGTGGACAGTTGCCAACAGACCACCACAGCACAGTACTAATGGTGTACTACATACTACAGTGACGTATGTCTGACAGTTGATAGGTCCTTGTGGTCATTCATCAAGCAACAGGTGGGTGGACAGTTGCCAACAGACCACCACAGCAAAGTGCTAATGGTGTACTACATACTACAGTGACGTATGTCTGACAGTTGATAGGTTGTTGTGGACATTCAGCGAGCAACAGGTATGTGGACAGTTGCCAACAGACCACCACAGCACAGTACTAATGGTGTACTACATACTACAGTGACGTATGTCTGACAGTTGATAGGTCCTTGTAGTCATTCAGCGAGCAACAGGTACGTAGACAGATGCCAACAGACCACCACAGCACAGTACTAATGGTTTACTACATACTACAGTGACGTATGTCTGACAGTTGATAGGTCCTTGTGGTCATTCAGCTAGCAACAGGTGGGTGGACAGTTGCCAACAGACCACCACAGCACAGTACTAATGGTGTACTACGTACTACAGTTATGTATGTCTGACAGTTGATAGGTCCTTGTGGACATTCAGCGAGCAACAGGTACGTAGACAGATGCCAACAGACCACCACAGCACAGTACTAATAGTGTACTACATACTGCAGTGACGTATGTCTGACAGTTGATAGGTCCTTGTGGACATTCAGCGAGCAACAGGTACGTAGACAGATTCCAACAGACCACCACAGCACAGTACTAATGGTGTACTACATACTACAGTGACGTATGTCTGACAGTTGATAGGTCCTTGAGGTCATTCAGTGAGCAACAGGTACGTAGACAGATGCCAACAGACCACCTCAGCACAGTACTAATAGTGTACTACATACTACAGTGACGTATGTCTGACAGTTGAGAGGTCCTTGTGGACATTCAGCGAGCAACAGGTACGTAGACAGATTCCAACAGACCACCACAGCACAGTACTAATAGTGTACTACATACTGCAGTGACGTATGTCTGACAGTTGATAGGTCCTTGTGGACATTCAGCGAGCAACAGGTACGTAGACAGATTCCAACAGACCACCACAGCACAGTACTAATGGTGTACTACATACTACAGTGACGTATGTCTGACAGTTGATAGGTCCTTGTGGTCATTCAGCTAGCAACAGGTGGGTGGACAGTTGCCAACAGACCACCACAGCACAGTACTAATGGTGTACTACGTACTACAGTTATGTATGTCTGACAGTTGATAGGTCCTTGTGGACATTCAGTGAGCAACAGGTACGTAGACAGATTCCAACAGACCACCTCAGCACAGTACTAATAGTGTACTACATACTACAGTGACGTATGTCTGACAGTTGAGAGGTCCTTGTGGACATTCAGCGAACAACAGGTCCAGGGAAGTACCCTAGGACCTCTTCTGTTTCTTATTTATATTAATAATTTATCTAAAATTAATATCACATCCAAATTATTTTTCTATGCAGATGATACTGCTTTTCTGGTCGAACAAAAATCATGGTTGGAGACCTTTAATTGTGCAACTCAAGATTTGAGTCTAATAAAAACTTGGTTTGACCAAAATAAGTTAACAATGAATATCTCCAAGACCAAATGTTTACCAATTGCACTGAGGGAAGGGAGCGAGCCACCAATGGGGCTAACCTTAAGAGTTCACACATGTGGCAATTATATGAATTATAATTGTGACTGTTACAAAGTAGATAGAGTCAGCCAATATAAATATCTTGGAGTTATATATGACAATAAGTTAAAATGGGATCTTCATATTGCCTATATTAATAAAAAAAATTAGAAAGTTAATTTTTGCCTTCAAGCAACTTCATGGAGTTTTAGATTTTAATTCAATTAAATAGTTTTTTAATTAGCATAATACGTGTTGGTACATATACAGTACAAGTAAACGTCACACATCACAAATTTATTACAATATAAGCACAAAATGCACAAATATTATGGTGATCGATTTCGGTGAACCACGCTCACCTTCCTCAGACCAGAGGGATTCACAAAAAAAAAAAAAAAAAGAAATGTTTTTTCATTTCTTTTTTTTTTTTTTTTTTTTTGTGAATCCCTCTGGTCTGAGGAAGGTGAGCGTGGTTCACCGAAATCGATCACCATAATATTTGTGCATTTTGTGCTTATATTGTAATAAATTTGTGATGTGTGACGTTTACTTGTACTGAATTCAATTAAGTCTGTTTATTATGCACACGTTCAATCAGTATTACAATATGGCATTATATGCTGGGGAGGAGCTTACAGAACTCACATAGAACATCTCAATAAAAGCCAGAAATATTTACTTAAAATCATCATTGGCAAAGGCAAATCGTTTCCATCAATTGAATTATTTAAAACCACAAAAGTTCTAACAATTAGACAACTATTTATTCGTACTCTTATGCTTTTTATTCGTACTCGGAAATTATTAAATTTTTCTGTCAACTTGCATCATTATGAAACGCGGCATGCAGTAAGCTTAAACCCCTTAGTTCCAAAAATTTTCAAAACAGTTAATTATACTTGTTCACATTACATTGCTCACCTGTTGTTTAGAAATTTACCGAACCCTCTTAAATTTCCACAAGTTAGCTTATATGTTTATAAAACAATGATAACCAATTGGCTTATGGACCTGGAGGAGGAATCGGTTGAGGCCCTGATCAGTTCTGAGTATAGATGACCGCTTCATAACATTGCACTTCCTTCGTCCCTCTGACTTTCTGCCTCTTGCTCTTTGATTTCATTTTACTGCATAGTTCTTTTTTTTCCCCTTTTTCCATTGTGTTTATTTTTTTTTTTTTTTTTTATATATATATACATATATACATTTTTTTCTTTCATAATAACCCTAATCAAAGGCATTTAACATTTTCTTGTTTTAAATACCATCCAAAATTGTTTAGTTTTTATTTTTATTAAATTGCCATAACTCATCAAATTGTGTATTTTATTCAGTTTGAATTTTTTATTTAATCCTGAATAAGAGTAGTCCATTAGTTTTAGTATTAATTGTTCATTGTACTGTTTAAGATTGAGCGTTTTTTTTATTCTCTATTTTTATTTTTTGAATTAAAGAACTCCCTTCCACGCACAAGCCTTGGGCTTATGTGGAAGGTACTCACATATAAAACATGTAGATTTTTTTTCTTTCTTTCTTTTTTTCATCTACCTTTTGTATAACCTTGTAAGTGATATATATCGATGTATTTATTTTCTTCATATAACTATGTATGTATGTAACCTTATGATTTATATTTGAGTGAGTAAATAAAGATTTTGATTTGATTTGATGTGGACAGTTGCCAACAGACCACCACACCACAGTACTAATGGTGTACTACGTACTACAGTGACGTATGTCTGACAGTTGATAGGTCCTCGTAGACATTCAGCGAGCAACAGGTGGGTGGACAGTTGCCAACAGACCACCACAGCACAGTACTAATGGTGTACTACGTACTACAGTGACGTATGTCTGACAGATGATGGGTCCTTGTGGTCAGTCAGTGAGCAACAAGTACGTAGACAGATGCCAACAGACCACCACAGCACAGTACTAATGGTGTACTACATACTACAGTGACGTATGTCTGACAGTTGATAGGTCCTCGTGGACATTCAGCGAGCAACAGGTGGGTGGACAGTTGCCAACAGACCACCACAGCACAGTACTAATGGTGTACTACGTACTACAGTGACTTATGTCTGACAGATGATAGGTCCTCGTGGTCAGTCAGTGAGCAACGAGTACGTAGACAGATGCCAACAGACCACCACAGCACAGTACTAATGGTGTACTACGTACTACAGTGATGTATGTCTGACAGATGATAGGTCTTTGTGGTCAGTCAGTGAGCAACAAGTACGTAGACAGATGCCAACAGACCACCACAGCACAGTACTAATGGTGTACTACATACTACAGTGACGTATATCTGACAGTTGATAGGTCCTTGTGGACATTCAGCCAGCAACAGGTACGTGGACAGATGCCAACAGACCACCACAGCACAGCACTAATGGTGTACTACATACTACAGTGACGTATATCTGACAGTTGATAGGTCCTTGTGGACATTCAGCCAGCAACAGGTACGTGGACAGATGCCAACAGACCACCACAGCACAGTACTAATACACTTTATACTACAATAACGTTTGCTGGGCAATAGGTGGTATAATTAAATGTTATAATTTCGAATAACTATGCAATATTTTATTTTAATTTTTACAACAAAGTAATAATTTTTAAGAATATTCTGTAAAGGACTCACGAGGTTCCCAAAACTTAATGTGATAAAAAGAATACTTTCGTGAAATTTTTACGATGTTTATAGATGTAGACGTTTCATGAACCAACTCCCTATTGGCAGGATGTTGTTTTATATTGCTTTTGTATAAATATTACTTCTTATACTATAAACATTTTTCTAAAAATCTAATCGTATTCTATATTTATAATTATGGTAATGTAGTTACAGTCTATTTACATAGATCATAATTTTTCCGTGTTAAAATTTTAAGTGACTCTTTTTTGACATAAAAGGAAGTATGTACAAATGGTGGGGATTAAGTCCTCTCTTATACCTAATCAGAAATAATAATTAATAATATTCTCGTATATGTATCAGGCCAAAAATACCCTCTAAGTTAAATGACTCTTTAGTAGGATTTAAATCATTATAATTAATTACTCTTCAGTATGAAAATTGTATTTTATTACTAATAGTTTCAAATCTATGTAAAGAAACTGTTTGCAAGTTAGACTCAATGTGAGTTGAGCGTGTAGTTCAACTTTGATTAAATTACTCCCATGAGACATATTAGTAATATGTCCTTCCCTGAAACCCGGTGCATAATCATAGATCGCAAGTAATATGATTCTGACAAAGTCAGATATTACAATGGTAATTAAAGAAATAAACAGTTCAAGCACAAAAATAATAAATACGTTTTGAACACGTTTTTATACTGTTAAAAAACACCACAGTGATGCTCAAAACAAATGCAGTAAGTTTATCAAGTTATGCAATTAATTGTAGGTAAGAGCTGTTAAAGAAATTATGATAAAATAACACGGTGGAAAATTCATATAAAATTATTCTTAAGGTATAAATTTGGACATTCTTAGCAGACAAGTCACTGGGAAGTATCCAAGTTGCCGTTCATAACTCTCCCACGCCATTCCTCAAAGTACCACTGAAGGGCAGCCCTTACTGCCTGGAGTGAAAGAACCTTCCACATGAATACAACTTCCATCCCATCCAAGTCACCCAAGTTTTCTGATGCAAATCGCAACGCCAGTCGTCCTACCGTTACCATCTCTTATCTCGGCTCCCTTTTTTTTTCTTGCATCAGTATTGATATGGGTTGAAAATTATTTGTTGGTTGACTTAAGGTTTTATCGTTTATTATGCCCTTTGAGAATTATGTTCCTGAGAAAAGGTATTCAATGAAAAAAGTTCGATAATGTGCATCGTCAAGAAAAAATGTTTTATATTTATTACTTAGTATTTGTAATTGTATTTATTTTAGGTAGATAAAAGCAAATAATTGTGTTTTACTTAAAATATTTTAGGGAGAGAATAATGTTGTTACTATGGAAAGTTTGATGTTTGCATAGTTATCCATGACCTGTTCATATTTGTACTATGCACAGATTTAATTTAGTGTGCTATATGTAAAATTGTGGGTCTTTTACAGAAAAGGGTCTTCACAATATTCTTTTCTTTTTTGATGTATGCAGTCTATGTTAATTTTGGAAAAATTAACTGCATGTAGCCTAGGTTAAACAAAAATGTTAGGTCAGGTTAGGTTATGTCAGGCTACGTTATGTCAGGCTACGTTATGTCAGGTTACGTTATGTCAGGCTACGTTATGTCAGGTTACGTTATGTCAGGCTACGTTATGTCAGGTTACGTTATGTCAGGTTACGTTATGTCAGGCTACGTTATGTCAAGCTACGTTATGTCAGGTTACGTTATGTCAGGTTAGGTTATGTCAGGTTAGGTTATGTCAGGTTAGGTTATGATACACTATAAAGGATAAAGTACATTTACGCTGCAGAGCGGCGAGTCAAGGTCGTAGTCTCCCCAACGACTGATTCCAAGGTTGAGGGAGCTTTCTACATGTCTTTTATTGCCTGATATATACATGTATATTATTACGATAAACTCAATTGCAAGTGTCTGATATCTGTACATAATTTTTTAAGTGGTGGCTGTTTTGTAAAAAAAGACCCCAAAGTTGTTTTCTAAGTCCTTTTAATATTTTAAAGCAGTTTCCAAAATCTTAAGCTTTTGACTCATTTTAATTTCTGGAATGAATTAAAATTGCACATAATGTTACATTTTAAGAAGCTGGTTTTATTTGTAGAAATTGATGTGAAAATTGAACACCGTTTTAAAATTCTATGCCCCTTTTAATTTACGATATGAAATGGAAATAGTTTTTACTAAAGGCGAAGTTAAAACAATAAAGACATATTTTTCACATAACCTCAAAATAAACTGGTATAAATTTATCTGTTGAGGGTTAAAGTATGACTTTGGATTATAAATGCTTTCAACCCTTCAGTTTGATATATCATATGCTTGCCCCCCGAACGCACGAAGTTGGGGCGCGGTAACCTACTTAGCTCTGACACACGGCATGTACTAAGGTAGCGGAGCTGGCAAGTTGTGTTCGATACGTTCACATTAGCCGTGACGTATTCAATGTGACGGAAGCTCGTGGCAGTGGCGGGCCGTCCCCGACGCCTGGCCGGCAGTCACTGAGAGCGTCGCGGCGCCCTCCCGCCCCCACCGCGCGGCACAGACGGCGCCACCCCTACTGGCGCCACCTACCTCCCGCCTCCGCCCCACGGCCCGGCCCATCTATACGCTAAATTATCACTAAACTTTGTACAGCTATCTGCAGATTAGAATAAGCTCTACTAACCGTTCCGCGCACGTCGTCCTCGTACGGCGATCGATGTTTTCGTTCATCAGTATTGTTAAATGTAATCCACTGATTGACCGAAGGAACAAGATTTTGCAAGGGGAAGAGGAGAGGGGTCAAATCGCAGCTCTCATTGGTTTAAAGAAATGTCATACAGTAAATGTATTTAATTAATCTTAACAAATAAAATATTAAGTTTAAATGGAAATCTAAATCAAGCTTTTTTGTGTCATTGATTGTTGCTTGTCGGAATGATAGATTTTAGACAACTTTTATCTTTGACACAATTTTTTCATACAACGTCTGACCGATTCTCTACCATATATTATTGAATACTTACATTGTAATTGTGTATAAATATACAGCATCTAAAATAATATGCTCATATTAAAAATAGCAATTAAATAAAAATAAGACTAAATAAAATATTTGGGAAGCTATACCTAAATTGTAAAAATAGCTCAATCAGAAATGTATTTAAGATGGGAAAATTGTGATTTATTTTCAGACACTGTCAGTTTTTTTTTTTTTTTTTTTTTTTTTTTTTTTTTTTTTAATTTTACCGCAAAAGTCATAAGTGCATAAGATTACTGGTTGGTATGTTTTTAATCAATTTGATATTTTAAGATAAAAATTGTGAACTTTTTTAAAAATGAGTATTATTTATTGTTGTCAAAATAATATAAATGTAGAATAGTAAAATAATAAACAATTAAAATTCTTTTTTACATTTATAAATATATATGTGGCTGAGTGGTACGCTCCTTGCCTCTCGACCAGATTATTATTATTTTATTATTATGAGGGGAAAGTCCCCTGGCCATCGAGAGACAATTGTGAACCACGAAGGTTCCAATTCCAACTAATGGGGCCCGATGTGTATTTTGTTGATACCAACAATATGATAACACAAAAACTAAACAAAGAGGTCATAATTAACGAATATTAATGCTGCAAACAGCAGAAGAGGTCACAGACCTGTTTCCATCGAGAAGTTGAGGGTGTCCGTGATGGGTAGTGGTCAGTGTTCGGATGTGGTCCAAGAAGGGCAACTGATGCTACTATGTAGTTCTTATTCCATAATAGGGTGCAGGTCATTTAGTTGGACTGGACTAAGGGTCGGTCGGCCTTAGTCAGTAACAAAGACTACATTCGTTAATGTACACTTATTACTTCATACATATTCGACCGTTACAAACTCAAACTAATTATCCCATAGTTAATGATTACCCATTACGATCTTTTCACGGGGGATTAGCTGGTCTTCATTCAATCACTGAAGCAGCTGTTGAATGGTCGCAATACTTGGACTACAATCATTGTTTGAGCACTACGACACATGTACAGGGTGTTTGTTTTAAAACGCAACTCATGATCATGATTTGAAATGGGTTGAATTTCAATACAATAGTGTACATACAATTAACAATACATATACATAATATAATGGGTTCAGAATACTGTTCGAAAGCATCTTGACATAAAATAAACGATTTTGTTTTAAATAATTCCTCCAGAATAAACTCTCTATTCATTGCACAAAACCATGTTTCTAACATCAACGACATCGCAGGAAACACAAATAAAGTGAATAACAATGCAACAGTGTAAATCAGCTGATAGCCAAGGAAGAAGAAGAAGAACCAGTGCTACCAACCTATGAACTTGTAATAATCTTAAACCTTCATTTGCTGTACATGTAAATAGGGTTGCGTTTTAAAAGAAACGCCCTGTACTTTGTACTTAAGTTTTGTCATGTGTATATAGTTTTTTTATATTTTTAATTTGTAATCTGGCCTTGGGGGGGGGGGGGTTGAGTACATAGATTTATCACATGAGCCTTCTTCAAACGGAGCAACTACGCGTCCTCTAAAATTGATCTTTTCAGTTTCTTAAATTTTAATAGTGCTTATTGCACAGTTAATTTTAACAGAAAATCGTGATCGTAGTTCGAACTCAAATTTAATTTTCGTTAAGATTTTAAAATCCAAAAATGGTTTAAATTTTAAAAGATTACTCCATTGGCTTTTATTTATTATTGATTTGTCATTTGACATTACAGTTCTAATTGCACTTATCTACGTAGTTTGGTTTCGGTTTCTGAATTTCTGCAAAATATCTGCCTGCGTAGTGTTGTAACCCAGCTACTTAGGGGCTAAGTGTTATGGACATTGTGGGCGAAAGGGTCTGTTATCAGTCCTCTTCGTGCTAATTTGGCGACCTCTCAATGGTTGACATTAGCATGGACAGCACTACAGAAGTCTGGGGTGTCCGTGTAGTGTCCAGGGTTCGGAAGTGTTTCCAGGGAAGATAGCTGAGTATTAGGCTCGTCAATTATTGGGAAACATGCCAATACACGTTTTTCAGATTCCACATTAAGAGACTCAGTTGCTCTGGCTATATGGCTATTAATAAATTGACCTTCTGACGATAAGTCGAAATCAGTTAGTAACCAGACTTCATTGATCATCCCCACTCACCCTACACTCATCTAAATCAATCATATTTGCCTAAAAATACACACAATATGTTTTGTTGTCTCAAATAAGTAAAAATAATAGTAACTTAAGGTAATATATTCCAATATATGTTGAGGAGATTGTAGGCGATAGGTTGGATTCTCGGTCCTCTTAATACCGACACGGCGTCCGCCCAATGGTTGCCATCGACGTTGACACTACTAGAGAATTCTGGAATGTCTATGTTGGGTGGTAATCATTGTACGGATGTTGTGTGGTGGATATAACTGAGTATCAGGCTTGTCAATTACCTGAAAATCAGACCGACACTACGTGGTTCGGACTCCACGAAAGCTGTAGGTTCCTTAGTTGCCCTGGCTGTTAAGCTATTAATAAATTGCCCTTTCTGAGGAACAGTTGAACTCAGTTAGTAACCAGACTACACTCATATAATCATTCATATTCCCCTTAAAATACGCACAACGTTATGTCGGCGTCTTATGTGTAAGAATAAGAATAAGCCTTTCAGAATAAACTGATCTTCTTACGTATATGCAATATTTTCACGCGACATGGGAATCGACCAAAGACAATAGTTTGGAAGCAACAATGATGACGATGCGATTTTATGGTAATTTTACGACGCACGACAGTCGTTGAGTGAACTTACCGTGTCGTACATACGTCATAAAACCGTGTGCATACTTTAACCTCTCGACAGATACAACTTGATGGTGGAACAGATAATAATATTTTATTGCTATCGCCTTTGTAACGGCCTTGTCTCTATAATATCCTTACCTACTGTTGTCTAACAATGTTAATATCGGTTATTCTAAACTTTAGTTATACTAATTTATTCATAATAGCCATAGTCAATTTATGCTAAAATAAAGCTAGGAGGTAACTCATTAAGTAATTATATTCAGTATATTTATGAAGAACTTAATTTTAAAAGTATACATAATTAATTTTTAAACATACAAATCATGCACATGAATTGAACCACAGATTTTAAAGTAGATGTATGCTAGTGGCCATTTCGAAGGAGATGCTGTACGCAAGTCGTCATCGTAAAGGAAGTTCTGAATTTAAAATCCTGTATGCCCAAATAATTAATTACATACAACCAAATTAGAAATTGAATTTCTTTTTTTTTTTTAGAAAAAAAGCAATTAACTCGCTCAGAAATTTTAAACTTGTTTTGTTCTATTTATTTCCTTGTATTTTTATTTACATATTTTATTTGATCTGTTCCGTTAATTCACTACCACTACTTTCATTTTGTTTCCGCTAATTCACAACTGCTTGATAAATATTCCATTGCTCTAAAAACTGTTCCCCAATCATTTTTACTTCCACTGTGGCATTCTTATCCACTAGGAATCCGATATCGCTGGCCTTACTTTTCGCTTTACATAAACTTACACACGGTGAGCGCATTCGGGGACAAGTCAATCATTGGATTTACCAGTTTGTGATCAACTTTAATAGCCACTTAAACTAACCGTAATTGCGATAAAAAAGTAGTGGTAGTGAAATAATGGAAAAGGTACATTTTAGTAATTTAGTTACTAAAATTCTAGGATAATATAGAAAGGTTAACACGTTTTTATATGACCTTATTGAGGGAATAAAGTTCCGAAACATGTTGGCAAGTATAGTACGTGTATATAAGACAAGCTGTATATATTATTGGGAAATATATTAAAAATGAGGTTTTAGGTACATTTTTCTTATATTTAAACATACAGCAATGTGTCTTGATTTGCAGTTTTAGTCTAACTTAAAAAAAATATAAAAATAAAAAAACTTAGATTACTATGCCTAACATGGTGCCAGAGCATGCTAAATATGACAATCCCAAAAACTATGAAAAAACACTTCCCTACTGTCTGCCAGCCCAAGCTTTTTACATGAGTTTTATGCATGCTAATAGGAACTATAATCTGACTATAATTTTTTTAATGTTGTATAATTTTATAACCAGTTAATTCTTGAATATTTAAGATTTTATTAATACAGTTTGTTGAATATTCAGTATTCTTAATCAATTTACTGATGAAAAAGCAAACTGTTTTTGTTTTCATTAACTTATTATTTTTATTTATAAATTGTGGTTAGACGAAAATAGTATTGTATATACAAACAAAGAATTTTTTTTACAAGATAGTTACTAAAATATTTATTTCTCTTCAATCAAAATTGATTTATTTAATTATAGTTTTAAAAGGTGTCCTTTTATTTATTTATTTTTATTATTTTAGTTTCTCCCATATTTGTTAGCATAGGTAAAGTATTGTGATCGTCCAAAACAACGTTTTTTTACAAGTTGGTCTAAAAATAAATTTTAGGGTCCCCAGAACCCAAAAAAGTGGTTTTTTGAAAAAATATTTTGGTGTCTGTGTGTATACTGTATGTTGGAGGTGAAACTGATGGATCAATTTTTATGAAATTTGGTATGTATGGCCATTTGTTCTCTTTTTTAAATTTTAATTTTTGTATTTTATGGGCAAATATCATTTTAAAAATGGAATTATCTTAAAAATGGCTCAGACGATTTTGATTAATAAATGTTCAGCAAAGATATGAATTACAATTTTAAATATTTTAGTAAAAACCGCATGGTTCTCTAACATAATTAATTTTTTAGTTACGGAAAAAAACATATTTGGTAATCAACCTGGTAAATTGATTATTGTTAAGTTTAATATGGGGGAAAATTATTTTTAACAGTTTATTTTATTTTTTACAGAAAACTAAACTGATAGTTTTCAGTCAATATTGTATGTCTTTTATTGCTTTATCGACATAAAACATGGCTCCGATTAAAAAGATAATTTAGGTTTGATTAAAACGAAACCCCCGGGAGTTTTGGAAGTTTGAAATAAGCCTCAGTAGAGGATCGAGCGCCTTAAGGGCGGATTTTGCTCGGCCGAGATTACGGTTCTTGTCGCCTGGTGTCCAAGATCGTGCCGGCGACACGTCTCCTCGGATTCACCTGTTTGCTTCGCGAAGATTGCCAATTGCCGGGTAATCCGCGTGTTATCTTACCGCCAGGTTTTGTATCGCATCTTACACTCCACTCCGTACACACTCCGGTAAATGCTTTTTTACCCCGACCGTCCCTTCTTTTACCCCGACCGTCCCTTCTTTTACCCCGACCGTCCCTTCTTTTACCCCTACCGTCCCTTCTTTTACCCCTATCATCCCTTCTTTCACGGGTATTCTTGTTTTGTAATCGAATCCTGCTGAAGGCATTAAAAAGGATCTGTGATATCATAAATTTTTATGAATGTTTATCGTTAAATTAATTTTATGAAACCTATTAAAAAAAATTTTACGGACTAAAGTTATTAGCGTTTTATTTTATTAAACTGGAACCCAAGAATTCAATAACCGTGTAATTATGTAAGAAAGTTTTGAAGGGCCTTATAATATACTAGTCAATTAATAAAATTAAGCTAAAATAAAACTTAAACTTCGTCTTTTAATTTTTATTTTTTTCAATAAATATTTTTTCAGACTTAAGGTTAAATTTCAAATTCCCGTATAATAATTGGTAATAATTCAATTTACATATACAGTACAATATATTGTAAACAATACTTCGATTTGTGCATCTTAATTTTTTTTATTTAATCTTCGAAATTGTAAAAAAAGATTTTTTTTATATTTACCATATGACGCATGATTACCTAATATAATATTATAGGGTGAGTTTTTACCTCTTAACGTGATCCCGCAGTTTATAAAGTATTTGCTTTTTGAGTATGACATTAAATTAATATCAACCCACGCTACATTTGGAATATTTCAATGTTTTTAGAGATCACTCTAGGTCGAAGACCTAGGAGACAACTTCAAAACTTTTAAAGAGAACGTGGTCGTGTGATATGTCATTTCACACCTCAATTTCAATCTGAAAACGACACTGCAATCAGAATTTAAAAAAGATGTGTCGTTCTTTATCGATTAATTAATTTTGTTATTTTATTCAATTGTTCATCGCCTATGTATCTTCTTAATCACAAATTATCTGAAAAACTTACCTATTTTCTAAGTACCCTAAAAACACAAAAAAATAAAAAATATGGTTTTGTTTTAGCCACGAAAAAGTAGTTTTAACTAAGAAAAATACATAAGTGAAGGCCAATTAAATAAAATAACAAGTAACTAAATAACGATGCATCCTTTTTAAATTCTCATTACACTATTGTTTTCGGCTACAAATGGCGGTGTTAAATGGTATATCACATGACCACGTTCTTTTTTTAAATTTTGATGTTGACTCCTACATCTCGGAACCCATATGATCCCCCCCAAACAGTATAAATGTAATACATTTAAATATTAATTTAATTACATATTATTCATAAAAAGCAATTTTTTAAAAAACTGAAAAAATGTTAGTGGGTAACTGGCTTAGAACTCACCCTGTATATTTATAAATAAACTTTTGACGGTATATATCTCCAATTTTTAGTTAACAGTATTCTATATATTCTATAGTTAACAGTAATTCTAGCTTAGTCAACCTCACATATTTATCAGTACGCCGTGATTCGCGTAAACGCAACACCATAACGCTGCTGTATAGCAGACATTATCTTTAAACGTAGTAAGGCGTTCCCTGTCATGGTCGATAATTGCAAGAAAAACAATACAAATTTGTATTTCCAGCCATTTATAAATTCTTACGTACCAAATATAATGGCAGTCGGTGACTGTCTTCACTTCGGTTTATAAATTACAAAAATCTTATTGAATAAAATAATATTCTCCTAATTTAGAAAGAGTATGCGAGGAATTAATGAAATGAAATTGCTACTAAATTAGCTGATAAGTAAAGGTGTTACTATTAATTTGAAGGTGTATTAGTTATCATATTAACAGCTGTGTTAAAATAAAAACCAAACGCAAGATTTCTTTTTTTTTTAACTGACAATACACAACTTGCCTTAAGGTTAGTTCAACCCTTGGAAAAGTGGAACTCAAATTGATATTAGACGAATCAAAATTGTCTAAGGAAATAATTTAATAACTAAATGTAATGAAACAAAAACAGGCTAGGTTTAGTTAATTTGAATTATTCATGCTAATTTATATTTGAGTATCATTTTTAAATATAAGCTATTTCTAATAAAAAAATGTTATAATGTTATTGTACTTAGTCTGTGTAGACAATTTTTCCGAATGTCTGACATTTAACTGGAAAGATAAAATATGCTGTATTCATAATTTTAATTTATAAGAATATTAAAATAATATTTTTGAAAGTTAGTCACAAAATAAAAGTCTCAGTTTCATAATGATTACAAATATATCATAGTTTTTTGTTATTACTAGATAATTTTAAAATAATCAAAAGAATTGTCAAAAAGCCTCTGGATATATTTTGATTGTTATGTGTTTAAATTAAATGTTCATTGTTAGTATTTTACAATTTTTTATAAACTGTTGCTTGTTAAAAATGTGAATGTTAAGTTGTTTTCTATTTTTGTTGACGTTCCTTTTATTTTTAATAATTAATTGTTACTTACCTTAATATTTACACAATTAACATAAAAAAATATTAAGTTTTACCACTACATTTAATAATAAATGGTTCCAAAGAATTGGTACAAACTTTTCACCATATTAAACTCTAAAAAATAAAAACTTTAAACATTACCAGTTTGATTCCCAAATATGTTTTTTTTTTTTGCCATATCTAAAAAAAACTAGTCAAGTTAGAGACATGCGATTTTTACTCAAATATTTTGAATTGTAATTCACATCAGCTATCCTGAAAATTTAATCAAATTCGTTTGAGTCGTTTTTGAGAAACTTCCATTATTGTATGTTTTTTGCCAATTAAAATAAAAAACCTAAAATTTCAAAATAGTGAAAAAATGGTCTGAAGATATTGGCTAAATATACCCTCATACCAAATTTCATAACAATTGATCCATCCATTTGGTCTCCAGCAATGTGCACATACACACAAATACGGACAGACATCTAACGATTTTGTCAAAACTCCACTTTTTTGGGTTCAGGGGACCCTAAAATGGATTTTTAAACTTGTAAAAAATTTTTTTGCATGATCAGAATACTTTCTCTATGGTAATGCATATAGGAGAAAGTAAAATAAATGTTTAGTTAGAAGTTAATCCATCATATCTTCTTTTAAAGGATTTAGTCTCATATCGCAATTTACATTATTTATTGTTATTATTTTTGTTGCAGGGACAACAAGCGAGCCACAGGTCTAGTGTGGCACTCAAACATCATTGGCAGCAATGGGCCCTCCGTTTGACAAGCTGCATGTTCTCATTGACATTGTTTTTAGTAGAAGTGAAAATTGTAAATTCCATTATTCACATGACATCAGAAGCTTTAACCTAAACTGTCAGTTAAAAGAATATCATTGTTACCAAACTTGTTAAACCTTTTTTGTAACACAATTATCAAATAACTTATTTACTTGAAACAGTAAGATGTGGCATGAGAACTCAATGATCTCGGTAGATATAAGTAGCACCTTATCTTGCGCTGCCATTGAAATATTTTTTAGAGTGCCACACCACAACTACACTGCAAATGTGCCAAATGACATTGTCAATATAACTTGTTGCCAACTATTTCTTACAACAAATTCTTACAATGTTTTACTCCTAAATGTTCTACGATCTTCCGAGCTTAAATAGATCAATAAACACACGACTGAACCAACAATCTGGACTTTCATGATTCAGTCACTACAAATGTAGATTTAAGTCTGTGACAATCCGTGGTTGGCCGACATCCCATTGTGCAACTCTAAACAACTTCTTGTTCATTCATATCAAAGTCAAGCATGTATTTAAAAATATATGCAGATTGAACTTTTATTACTTAGTGAGTTCATAATCATTTAGTGGTGATTTTTACTCCATACCTTATTTTGTACATTGAATACATCATAATTTTCATTTAAAGTACCATTTTACATTAATTTAGATATTGAAGATTTACAATCTAACCTTGGATGTTGTTTTTTGGCTCTATAATCTTTTTTGATGAACTCATTATGTTGATATCTACTTGTTATAAATTGTATATGTCCAGACAATTTTACCTTCAATTATAAATACAAATCTCAATTAGTTGGCATAACCTCAAATGTTCTTTTCACTGCTGACTTTAATTTATTTTTACCTAACCTAAACTCAGACTTGTCCATTCTTCAAACCAAAGAATGCTAAGCCTATTTAACCTAGTTGTTTTCTTGTATTCATATATTCAATGTATTTTCGTAATTAGTACGTGTCTAACTTCATTTATTTTATTTCTATCAAACCTTACTAAATATACATTAATTACAACTTACTCATTAATAACTCCATTTTGCTTAGATAAACTCTTGTGTAAAAGCCATTTGATGGACCAAATTTTGTATTCTTTTATTTAACTTATCACTCAGTTGTTTAGAGTTGTTTCAACTTCATGTGCCATTTCCAGAGCAGGATGATTGCAACGTTCAAATTATACGTAACTGACAAAGCTCAAGGTTTTAACAAATGAAATCTACTTGTAAGTTTCAAAGAAGATATGTTTTGTATCTAAGAGTAGGCCTATAGTTTTAGTTCAGGAATATTATAAGGTTTCTGGTGGATGCTTTCTTTAGGCACTCCCTGGTGTGTGATTGTTGTGCTTCTGCCGTGCACATTGGACGTCTTTGTTCAAAATAAAAACTCATATTTTTACGTTAAAAAAGTTAAGTTTTTCTTTTTTCATAAAACCTATGTTGTTTCTCATATTCAAGATTATTTCTGTTTTTATTTTGTTTCTATTTTTCATGTTTTGTTTATAATTACTCTTTACACCTCTCTTTTTATGAAAAAACTTTAAATTTGACTTTAAAAAAGTAAACGTTACTTCGTATACATTAATTCTCTTAGATGTTTATAGGTCTTGAATACAGTAATCAGTGATATATTTTAAATTTAACTAACTGCTTGTTAAAACAAAACTATTTTTTCTGCAGTGTATCCATTTTATTATGAATGATCTTGTTTGTGTTTTTTAACTTTTTTGGTTGGTACCTTTATAGAAGACATGCTCTTGATTATTTCTGTGAGATATAAGTTAATTTTTTATTGTAACCATAAATTTATAAAATATATGTTCAGTCTAATTTGAAATGTTCAATTTGCACGGTCTACAATGTGAGTCAAAACATAGTTACCGAGCAAGTGAGTGCGGTTGTTTTGGCTGTCCGCCGGCTCAGAATGCCGCTGTACATAGGTTTGTTATAGTAACGTTTTGTACAAACTAAGTTAGGGTTAGGTTATGTGTGTTAAGGGTGTGCAGTTCACCCTCGGGTTTGGGCACATTTCTTGTGTCCCCTTTACATACCAGAAGGAAAAATAATTAATTGTTACTTGTATTAATTTTAGACTGAGCTTTAGGTCAATGTTAATTACTTGCCGTCAGAGCTTGGTTGTGTTTTTTCAGTTTGATGTCGAGCGATGATGTCTGTGTTAGCGTGTAGCTATCAATGTTTGACGTTACTATCAATGGTTGATGTTTAGGGTAGCTCAGAATTGATGTTCTTCGCTGCCTGTTAGACCTCCCATCATCGCCATTCATTTAGTCAATGTGCTAAAGTGTAATCGTAATTTAAGTTGACTCGAAGACTAAATAAATCAACACAATCTTTTCTTGGCAAGAGTTTTAAACTTAAAGCTTGTCACTTCCATGTGATTTTAATAGATAAATGAACCCTGCTTAGTTTTAATAATTTAAGTGCCTTTCAAAATCTGTATTGTTGCTTAACAAAGCACGTATGTATTATTTCAATAGAATATTTTTAGGTTTCATCAGCATTAACATCACTTGGATGTGTCTAACTTGACAATGAAGCTCACAAGAAATAGTAATCTGCTTTAAAGAGATTTTATGATTGTAAATTAAAATTGCTTTATCCCAAATTAAATTTATTTTCTTACAATTTATGTAAGTTTAAAATAATGTTTGACTTGTTGCAATTAAAAATATTAAATCATGTATTAGCTTTTTGAATTAATGTTTAGTTGACGAATTTGATTCGTTATTAGCAAAAAGATTTCCAAGAGACTTAAAAACGATAATTGTACTTAAGTACAATAGACTTCAGGTAGGTAGGTATTAAATAAAATATGTTTGAAATAAATTTTAAGTGACTATTTTCTAAAACAATGTTAAAGGTTTTGTATTTATTTAAAGGAGACACAGTGTTATACCTAATCTAAGTGTACATAGAGTCCTGCCTCAGCAGACGTATTAGGTTAATATTGTATAAAACATTGAATTGTAAGAATAAATTGTGTACATTTATGAATATGAGTTTTTTTACCTCGTTCTGTTCCAGTTCTAACTCTCTAGACGCCTAAATACTAATTCTGTTCCAGTTCTAACTCTTCTTTAACTCTCTAGACGCCTAAATACTCATTCTGTTCCAGTTCTAACTCTTCTTTAACTCTCTAGACGCCTAAATACTCATTCTGTTCCAGTTCTAACTCTTCTTTAACTCTCTAGACGCCTAAATACTCATTTTAGTATGTTAAAACGTTTCATTGTTTTTTTTCTGCACTATCTGCGCAAATGATGACTTTGAGTCTCATTGTAAGAGTTTCTGAAACAAGAAATAATAAGAAATGTGAACAAACATATTATATTAAATATATTTCATAATTTTTTTTTTCTAAATCAGGTGATGGTGATTTAGAAAAAAGGCCGACTATTCCTTAGAAAGTGTCATTATTAATAGCCCAAAGACAAATGAACAGCCGGTGGTTATCAGCTGATCCTTCTCAAAACGTATTATGACTCTGATTGGGATCAAACTGAGAACCTTCAGGACATGAAGCTGGGATTGTCAACATGAAGACACACATGTTACTCAAATCCCCATAGTATATTAGTAAACTACATTTCTGAACGTTGCCTACATTTGTATAAACCTTTTTACGTGTGTTTTGACGATATAGATACAGTTAAAAAACTGAAAATGTTAGAAATGTATTATTTTAATAGGCCAAGTAAAAGTACTTCCATGAAGATAATTGCTAGTTCAATTCAGAAATATAATTTCACAGATCAATGTTAATTTACAAATTGTACTTGAAAGTAGTTGGTTTACTTAATACCAACAACAAAAAAACAGTGAATAATTAAACTACCATGAAAGGTAAATCAAGCGCACATACAAATGAAACTGCAAATAGAACCCTAAGGCTTACCAGAAAATGCCATCAGTAGCAGTCATTACTTGCAGTCTAAAATGGGCAAACAATACTCGTTTGCCTATTTTATGTATGTACACAAATTATGAAACGTTCTTTTTAAAGTCCCTCCTCATAGATGATGGTGTTAGGAGAGGAAGAAAGAAGCTCTCCCATTCTTATAAGTCTAGGTGAAGTACACAGACTATGTAACATACTCTTTAGAGCTCCTCACTACTTCTGTCAGTGTAGGAGAAGACGAAAGAAGCTCTCCATTTCTTATAAGTCTAGGTGAAGTACGCAGATTATGTAACATACTCTTTAGAGCTCCTCATTACTTCTGTCAGTGTAGGAGGAGACGAAAGAAGCTCTCCATTTCTTATAAGTCTAGGTGAAGTACACAGATTATGTAACATACTCTTTAGAGCTCCTCATTACTTCTGTCAGTGTAGGAGGAGACGAAAAAAGCTCTCCATTTCTTATAAGCCTAGGTGAAGTACACAGATTATGTAACATACTCTTTAGAGCTCCTCATCACTTCTGTCAGTGTAGGAGGAGACGAAAGAAGCTCTCCATTTCTTATAAGTCTAGGTGAAGTACACAGATTATGTAACATACTCTTTAGAGCTCCTCATCACTTCTGCCAGTGTAGGAGGAGACGAAAGAAGCTCTCCATTTCTTATAAGTCTAGGTGAAGTACACAGATTATGTAACATACTCTTTAGAGCTCCTCATCACTTCTGTCAGTGTAGGAGGAGACGAAAAAAGCTCTCCATTTCTTATAAGTCTACGTGAAGTACACAGATTACAAGGTATACTCTCTATAGCACCTCATCACTTCTGTCAGTGTAGGAGAAGACGAAAGAAGCTCTCCATTCCTTATAAGTCTAGGTGAAGTACACAGATTATGTAACATACTCTTTAAAGCTCCTCATTACTTCTGTCAGTGTAGGAGAAGACGAAAGAAGCTCTCCATTTCTTATAAGTCTAGGTGAAGTACACGATTATGTAACATACTCTTTAGAGCTCCTCATCACTTCTGTCAGTGTAGGAGAGAACGAAAGAAGCTCTCCATTTCTTATAAGTCTAGGTGAAGTACACAGATTATGTAACATACTCTTTAGAGCTCCTCATCACTTCTGTCAGTGTAGGAGAAGACGAAAGAAGCTCTCCATTTCTTATAAGTCTAGGTGAAGTACGCAGATTATGTAACATACTCTTTAGTGCTCCTCATCACTTCTGTCAGTGTAGGAGGAGACGAAAGAAGCTCTCCATTTCTTATAAGTCTAGGTGAAGTACACAGATTATGTAACATACTCTTTAGAGTACCTCACCACTGCTGTCAGTGTAGGAGAAGACGAAAGAAGCTCTCCATTTCCTATAAGTCTAGGTAAAGTACACAGATTACAAGGTATACTCTATAATACTTCACCACTGCTGTCAGTGTAGGAGAAAACGAAAGAAGCTCTTCATTTCTTATAAGTCTAGGTAAAGTACACAGATTACGAGGTATACTCTCTATAATACCTCACCACTGCTGTCAGTGTACGAGAAGACGAAAGAAGCTCTCCATTTCTTATAAGTCTAGGTGAAGTACACTGATTACAAGGTATACTCTATAATACTTCACCACTGCTGTCAGTGTAGGAGAAAACGAAAGAAGCTCTCCATTTCTTATAAGTCTAGGTAAAGTACACAGATTACAAGGTATACTCTCTATAGCACCTCGCCACTGCTGTCAGTGTAGGAGGAGACGAAAGAATCTCTCCATTTCTTATAAGTCTAGGTGAAGTACGCAGATTACGAGGTATACTCTCTATAATACCTCACCACTGCTGTCAGTGTAGGAGAAGACGAAAGAAGCTCTCCATTTCTGATAAGTCTAGGTGAAGTACACAGATTACAAGGTATACTCTCTATAGCGCCTTATCACTGCTGTCAGTGTAGGAGAAGACGAAAGAAGCTCTCCATTTCTGATAAGTCTAGGTGAAGTACACAGATTACAAGGTATACTCTCTATAGCGCCTTATCACTGCTGTCAGTGTAGGAGAAGACGAAAGAAGCTCTCCATTTCTGATAAGTCTAGGTGAAGTACACAGATTACAAGGTATACTCTCTATAGCGCCTTATCACTGCTGTCAGTGTAGGAGAAGACGAACGAAGCTCTCCATTTCTGATAAGTCTAGGTGAAGTACACAGATTACAAGGTATACTCTCTATAGCGCCTTATCACTGCTGTCAGTGTAGGAGAAGACGAAAGAAGCTCTCCATTTCTGATAAGTCTAGGTGAAGTACACAGATTACAAGGTATACTCTCTATAGCGCCTCATCACTGCTGTCAGTGTAGGAGAAGACGAAAGAAGCTCTCCATTTCTTATAAGTCTAGGTGAAGTACACAGATTATGTAACATACTCTTTAAAGCTCCTCATCACTTCTAACAGTGTAGGAGGAGACGAAAAAAGCTCTCCATTTCTTATAAGTCTAGGTGAAGTACACAGATTATGTAATATACTCTTTAAAGCTCCTCATCACTTCTAACAGTGTAGGAGGAGACGAAAAAAGCTCTCCATTTCTTATAAGTCTAGGTGAAGTACACATATTATGAGGTATACTCTCTATAATACCTCACCACTGCTGTCAGTGTAGGAGAAGACGAAAGAAGCTCTCCATTTCTTATAAGTCCAGGTGAAGTACACAGATTATGTAACATACTCTTTAAAGCTCCTCATCACTTCTAACAGTGTAGGAGGAGACGAAAAAAGCTCTCCATTTCTTATAAGTCCAGGTGAAGTACACAGATTATGTAACATACTCTTTAAAGCTCCTCATCACTTCTAACAGTGTAGGAGGAGACGAAAAAAGCTCTCCATTTCTTATAAGTCTAGGTGAAGTACACAGATTATGAGGTATACTCTCTATAATACCTCACCACTGCTGTCAGTGTAGGAGAAGACGAAAGAAGCTCTCCATTTCTTATAAGTCTAGGTGAAGTACACAGATTATGTAACATACTCTTTAGAGCTCCTCATCACTTCTAACAGTGTAGGAGGAGACGAAAAAAGCTCTCCATTTCTTATAAGTCTAGGTGAAGTACACAGATTATGTAATATACTCTTTAAAGCTCCTCATCACTTCTAACAGTGTAGGAGGAGACGAAAAAAGCTCTCCATTTCTTATAAGTCTAGGTGATGTACACATATTATGAGGTACACTCTCTATAATACCTCACCACTGCTGTCAGTGTAGGAGAAGACGAAAGAAGCTCTCCATTTCTTATAAGTCCAGGTGAAGTACACAGATTATGTAACATACTCTTTAGAGCTCCTCATCACTTCTGTCAGTGTAGGAGAAGACGAAAGAAGCTCTCATTTTCTTATAAGTCTAGGTAAAGTACACAGATTACAAGGTATACTTTCTATAGCACCTCGCCACTTCTTTCAGTGTAGGAGAAGACGAAAGAAGCTCTCCATTTCTTATAAGTCTAGGTGAAGTACGCATATTATGTAACATACTCTTTAGAGTTCCTCATCACTTCTGTCAGTGTAGGAGAAGACGAAAGAAGCTCTCCATTTCTTATAAGTCTATGTGAAGTACGCATATTATGTAACATACTCTTTAGAGCTCCTCATCACTTCTGTCAGTGTAGGAGAAGACGAAAGAAGCTCTCCATTTCTTATAAGTCTTGGTGAAGTACACATATTACGAGTTATACACTCTATAATACCTCACCACTGCTGTCAGTGTAAGAGAAGACGAAAGAAGCTCTCCATTTCTTATGTCTAGGTGAAGTACTCAGATTATGTAACATACTCTTTAGTGCTCCTCATCACTTCTGTCAGTGTAGGAGGAGACGAAAAAAGCTCTCCATTTCTTATAAGTCTAGGTGAAGTACACAGATTACAAGATATACTCTATAATACCTCACCACTGCTGTCAGGTAGGAGAAAACGAAGGAAGCTCTCCATTTCTTATAAGTGTAGGTGAAGTACGCAGATTATGTAACATACTCTTTAGAGCTCCTCATCACTTCTGTCAGTGTAGGAGGAGACGAAAGAAGCTCTCCATTTCTTATAAGTCTAGGTGAAGTACACAGATTACAAGGTATACTCTATAATACTTCACCACTGCTGTCAGTGTAGGAGAAAACGAAAGAAGCTCTCCATTTCTTATAAGTCTAGGTGAAGTACGCAGATTACGAGGTATACTCTCTATAATACCTCACCACTGCTGTCAGTGTAGGAGAAGACGAAAGAAGATCTCCATTTCTTATAAGTCTAAGTTAAGTACACAGATTATGTAACACCTTTAAGAGGTCCTCATCACTGCTGTCAGTGTAGGAGAAGACGAAAGAAGCTCTCCATTTCTTATAAGTCTAGGTGAAGTACGCAGATTATGTAACATACTCTTTAGAGCTCCTCATCACTTCTGTCAGTGTAGGAGGAGACGAAAGAAGCTCTCCATTTCTTATAAGTCTAGGTGAAGTACACAGATTACAAGGTATACTCTATAATACCTCACCACTGCTGTCAGTGTAGGAGAAAACGAAAGAAGCTCTCCATTTCTTATAAGTCTAGGTGAAGTACGCAGATTACGAGGTATACTCTCTATAATACCTCACCACTGCTGTCAGTGCAGGAGAAGACGAAAGAAGATCTCCATTTCTTATAAGTCTAAGTTAAGTACACAGATTATGTAACACCTTTAAGAGGTCCTCACCACTGCTGTCAGTGTAGGAGAAGACGAAAGAAGCTCTCCATTTCTTATAAGTCTAGGTGAAGTACACAGATTACGAGGTATACTCTCTATAATACCTCATCACTGCTGTCAGTGTAGGAGAAGACGAAAGAAGCTCTCCATTTCTTATAAGTCTAGGTGAAGTACACAGATTACGAGGTATACTCTCTATAATACCTCACCTCTGCTGTCAGTGTAGGAGAAGACGAAAGAAGATCTCCATTTCTTATAAGTCTAAGTGAAGTACACAGATTATGTAACACCTTTAAGAGGTCCTCATAACTGCTGTCAGTGTAGGAGAAGACGAAAGAAGCTCTCCATTTCTGATAAGTCTAGGTGAAGTACGCAGATTACGAAGTATACTCTCTATTGCACCTTGTCACTGCTGTCAGTGTAGGAGGAGACGAAAGAAGCTCTCCATTTCTTATAAGTCTAGGTGAAGTACGCAGATTATGTAACATATTCTTTAGAGGTCCTCATCACGGCTGACAGTGTTTTGAGAGGACCAAAGAAGCTCTTCATTCGGTATACGTCTATGTTATGAATATAGATTGTGTGGTATATTCTATGGAGTGTGTATGTGGTATATTCTATAGAGTGTGTGTGTGGTATTCTATAGATTGTGTGGTATATTCTACATTCTATACCAAGGAAGCTCTACATCCTGTAAACACGTATGTAAGAGTTTAGATTATGTGGTATATTCTATAGAGCTCCACTGCTCACAATGTTATAAGAGAACCAGAGAATCTCTCCATCTGGTATTCGTGTATGTTATGAACACAGATTATTTGGTATACTCTAAAGAGCTACTCCTCGCTGCTCACAATATTATGAGAGGACTAGAGAAGCTCTCCATTCTGTAGTGTGTATTTTATAAGCACAGATTGTGTGGTATACTCTATAGAGCTACTCCTCACTGCTCACAATATTATGAGAGGACTAGAGAAGCTCTCCATTCGGTATACCTGTATGTTATGATAGAGCTCCTCCTCACTGCTCATAATGTTATGAGAGGACCACAGAAGCTCTCCATCCTATATACGTGTATGTTATGAACACAGATTGTGTGTTATACTCTATAGAGCTACTCCTCGCTGCTCACAATATTATGAGAGGACTAGAGAAGCTCTCCATTCGGTATACCTGTATGTTATGATAGAGCTCCTCCTCACTGCTCACAATGTTATGAGAGGACCACAGAAGCTCTCCGTCCTGTATACGTGTATGTTATGAACACAGATTGTGTGTTATACTCTATAGAGCTCCTCCTCGCTGCTCACAATGTTATGAGAGGACCAGAGAAGCTCTCCATCCTGTATACATGTATGTTATGAACACAGATTGTGTGTTATATTCTATAGAGCTCCTCCTCACTGCTGACAACGGTAGGAGAGGACTAAAGAAGCTCTTAATTTCTGTTATATGTAGGTTAAGTACAAATATTATGTGGTAAACTCTATAGAGCTTCTCGTCAATGTTAAGAGAGAGGACCTTTCCATTTTTCATAAAGGTAAGTTTAGTTTATTGATTAAGTAGCATAATCTATATAGCTCTTCCTCACTGCTGACAACTTTGGTAGGGAACGGGAGAAGCTTTCCATTTTCTATACGTATCGGTTACGTACTCAGATTATCTATCATCATCCGAAGAGCTCCTTCTTCGTTCATGACTATGTTTGGAGAGGACGAAATTTATTTTGAAGTGGAAAATAACTTCACTTGCTAGGCACATGGGCCTACAGGCCTGCGCGACAAATGTATTTAACAAGTGATGTACCTTCAGTTAGCTCATTTGGCAATTGGAACCTTGGAAACTACCCTCTGCAGTCCGAATCCTTAATTACCACGCCGGTAAGTCATTTGTTAATTAGGGAGAATATACATGTATTGTGGTGTTATTCTGGAAAATTAAATTATTTGCTATCGTCATTTCAGATGTATATTAAAAAGTTAGTACAAAGACATCTGCCATGGATAGGATAATACGAAGGTGCCATCGAACGTTTAGCGTATCTCGTTTTCTATATTTCTGATATTTTAGTTTACGCTATGCTATTTTTTTATTTTGTTGTACCCAATACAAACTAACAAAACCTAACATAACCTCCAACATAACCTAACCAAACCTCTAACATAACCAAACCAAACCTAACATAACCTAAACAAACTTAACATAACGTAACCAAAGTAGTGGTAGTGAATTAACAGAAAAGGTCCGCCAGGGCAACTAAGGGTCTTGAATTCAGCGTTACGTGGTTAGGTTATGTTAGATTTAATAATCCAAACCACTTAGTGACAAGCCTTCATTCCTTAACTCAGTCCTCTTCCCTAAACAATATCTGAACCTTGACTAATATCCAACATGTACACCCCAGACTTCTCTAGTAGTGTCCACGTCGATGACCATTGAACGGACGCCTTGTCAGTACTAAGAGGACCGAGTGTAGAACATATCGCCTTCGATCTCCTCAACACTTTGTCCCCTAGTAGGTGGGTTACAGCGCTGCGCCACTAGTGCCAACACTTGAATTAATATGCACTTACTTTTTAGTTATGCTGGTCGTGTATACGCTAAAGAGCAATAGATATAAATCAATTCGTATTACTTTTTGTAATGTACTGACGAACGCTTCTTTATTGTGTACTCCATGCTGTGAAGCCAGCTTGTCCATCGCCACTGATGATCATTATGTAGACGCCATTACAGAGCAGTAGCTGTGTATCGATTTGTAACTATTCTATTACTCTTTGTAATTTACTGACGAAAGCTTATCCGTTTTGTACTCCATGCTATTAATCCACTGACAATCAAGTAGACGCCTACCGTTTGAAGGAACTCTATTTCATAATGAGATCATAAATATAAACCGAATTATGCTAAACTTAAAGACGGGGCAAAATTAAAAACTGCCGGCTTTCGACGGAGTTCACAATGCATTATGCAGTAGCAAGCCTTCCATTATCATAATTTGACATCGCAATGGTGGATGGAGGGGAATTAAAAGTCCGTGGATAAAAAAGTGTCACCAGGATTGTAAACTGATTTGCGAGCGATGTCAGTTAGAGCGAGGGTAAATATTGTTAGTACATCATTTCTCGAGTTTACAGGGTACTTCTTTGCGTTTAACAATAATAAAATATTCATCAAGTTCACGTGCGTAAAAATAAGTTATATGACTATTTCTTAAGAAAACTGGTTTATGGCAAACTAAGTGTTAGCTAAATTTAATTTTGTTAAAATTACTCCGTTTTTATCAACATAATAGGCTATACACTATTTGGTATAAATACAGCTTCTTGCCACCAAGTAAAATTTATAATTTTCTTCTGTAATTAGATGGGTTGAAAACTTGCCATATTTTAAGATGTAAGAGTTTTATTTCGTGAAAACACGATTTTACGACAACAAAGAAATAAATCGTTCCAAAGAATTGACACAAACTTTCCCCCATTAAACACTAAAAAATCTTAATTTTATTCAAAATCATTATATTATTGATTAAAATAATTCTGTTATTGAGAAAATTCCTTTTTTTAATGTTTTTCCCCATAAAATAAAAAAAATCTAAAATTTCTAAGAAGTGAAAAAAATGGTCTCGAGATATTGGCTAAATACTCCTACATACCGAATTTCATAAAAATCTATCCATGCCTTTGTTATCCTGTGATGTGCACATACATACACATACGGACAGACACCAAAAATATTTTTTTTCGATAACGCCAGTTTTTGGGGTTCAGGGGACCTTAAAATGGATTTTTAGACCAACTTGTAAAAATCTTTTTTGGACGATCACAATACTTTCTCTGTGCTAACGCATATGGGAGAAATTAAAAAAATAAAAATCCCAAACTTTTCAACATTATACATTGTTTTATATATCTATGTTATTTTAGTTTTTTTTAATTTTGAACCCAATTGGTTTGCTAAACCTGAATTTGATCATGGATTTTCATGGCAATTATTTCTTACAAAAGTAGAAAACTACTTTCGCAGCGATCATGAAGGTCAACCGCGGCCGTATTCGTAGCTGTTGCAACCAACAACGAATAACTAAAGACAAAACAGTGTACAAATACGTAAGAGGGACGGCCGGTAGACCGTCCCGGACCAGTAACCCGAATCTCGGTATTTTTGGAAGTTGAGATAGGTTACGCTATGTTACATAATTGTTCTTAGCTATCAAAATAATTTTACTTGAAAACCATTTATATATATATTCATGTTTTGCATAAAAAATAACAAATTTTAAAATATTGATTTTTTATTTTCTAAAAAATTAAACGTTTAGTGTTTTTGGTAAAAATTTAGTTTACTGCAGTTCAAAACTACCCCTGTTCTCCTGATGGTATAATTCATTTTTAACCATTTCGTTAAGAATATTTTTTAAATTTTTTGTGGCATAAAACTGTTACCCCTTAATTTATTTTATTATTCAGATGCTATTTAGATTTTTAAATTGTATAAACTGTAAAATCTCATAAAACATAGTTTTGTACATGGTTAAGTTAATATGATAGTAACAAGGTACCAAATATTAATTCCCATGTTATTGCACATTGAGCAATAGGTTTGAGATAAAATAACAATTTAATTAACCAAATAATTGACGTAATCGTTAATATTCAGGTTGAATCCTTTGGCTTGATTTTAAAACTTTAATAAACATTAAATATTGTCAAACTGTTATACTTTATCTACCTTATATCCTTGATTATATACAATCAATGCTTATATCTTCCAGATTTCTTTCTATTTTGAATGATGTACAATTTTTATTTGTAAGATACAACAGTATATTTTATCATCCTGGTATTTAATCGGAAATATGTGAATCAGCTAGTTAATTTAGACAGGAAATGAATATTATTTTAGGTGAATAAAAATCTATATAATCAATTGTTTGATTAAAAATTATTGTAGATTGTGTTTATTCTTTGATGTTTGAACGTTAAAGGTATGGATGGCAATTGTCATCAAAATAGTTAACTATAAATAGATTTACTATAAAACTTTAATATCCATAACTTTTCATGTAACTAGCTACTGATGTGCATCTCTGGATTTTCACATAATTATAAAGTCTCTGGGGTTTGTTAAAAGGAAGATGTCTTTAAAATCTCGTATAATACATCATTTAAGATTTTTCTAAACTCCAAAGTGGTTCGTTCATGCGAGATTTAAAAGCATTATCTTTTCAACAAGATATGACTTAAAACCTCGTGAGGAGTGACATTCGGGCGGGACGTGTATAGGGGGGAGGGGTAACGCTTACCGAACCACCCCCGGGGTGGCAAATTGCATTATATATTTTAAGCTGTCTAAAGAATTCCGACGACGACAAGGAAATCTCAGGACGTAAGAAATCATTTTAATATTTTAGCGGGGGAAATAAAGTTAGCATTCCCTGGCACAATGTTGACGGCTGAATAAATTAACAGCTACCAGTAACCGTGATTGCAGATTACGTGAACTGTGAACGCCGATGAACAAACAGTTTGACTTGAATGGTTTTACATAAAGTTCTTTATCGAGTGAGCACTTAACACTTGATTATATACGCTTAAGATCGACATCTCATCTAATAAGAATATTTTGTGCCATTAATTTGGTTAGTGAGGCCCAGCTACAGCTGGTTTAAACTGCATTACATTTACATGGAACACAAGCGCCCCACAATGGACCACAAAACAGTTGATAATTTAAAACACAAAATTTTTAATTGGATGAGAAATCTATGTCTGTATAAAATTAATGACTTAACTCAGCAAAAGCAGATGAATATACGTAGTTAGGTTATTATCTACATAATTGATTTCGTAAGGGAATCGGTCCCCACGAAATTTCTCGAGTTGGGGAGAAGATAAGTTATAGTCGGTTTGCAAGTGCACAACCGTGGTATTAATAATATATCCGGTTTGTAACTTCAATAATATAGGTAAATGTCGATAAGACCAAATTTATTTCAATCTGCCTCTACCGCTGAAATGTCATTATTTCAATTGTAACACTTTGGTTTGTGATTGCCAAGAATCTGAGAGAACTAACTTTAACTATACAGGTGTCATAATTGATCAAAAGCTTTCCCGGGAAGTCATATATTAAATTTGAACAATAAAATCAGATCCACTGTGAGAAGATTTTATTTTCTGTGTAATTTTGTAACGTCACTTATCTCAGCTAACTTTATTCTTAATTAATTAATTATAAATTACAGTATGGTTTATTGTGTTTTGGTGCTTCTTAAACAACTTTAACTAGCAAACTAAGAACTTTGCAAAATTGTTTCTTACGTAAAATAAAAAAAAAAACACACACACACATAAAAAGAGAGGCTTCTTTTCCGTTGCACCAGGAATTGCATATATACATTATATACATGTATTATCACTTCAACAATTATTTGTTTTTAAAGTCTTGAAAATGTTTGTTATTAGAAGTGGTAACAGAGGTCATGAAGAATTATTCTACAACACTATAAATGTTTCTCGTGGTTGCTTTATAATTCCTAATTTAAATGAAGTTGTTTTAAGAATATCATATAACTATTTATTTAGCTCCTAAATCTGTCAATGGACTTTACAAGCAAAAAATAGAGTTACACGGACTAAATCACTTTTGTAAGCTTTTAAAAAGCTGGGTACTAAGTCATCAAGACATGTTTCATGAGTGAGATTGTATATTACCTAGTCAAAATGTAGTGAAACAAATATGAAATAACTAAATATATTTTGTTTTTTATCAAGTACTGTAGTGTTTTGTTTTATGGTGCTTTTGTTTTTGTAAATATATTCAATGATTCTCTAAGAACTATGAAATTATTAATAAAACTATAAAACCCAAAATATAAGGGGCAACAAATTTGACTGCACTTTTCACAGTTTATTTTCGATTTATATTATTTAATCACTGCATCAATATTAGTAATCAATTATCGGACACACAAACAACAAAACATAACAACAAAGTGCACATTTATTTAATTTACACGTAGCAGTTTGGTTAGTACTCATAAAGAATCCTCTATTTAATTTGAATTCTAACTTAAATCATAACAATAGACAAAATAGAGTTAAAAAAAAAACTGTAATAACAATTGTTGTAGGAGAAGAAAATCAGCTTAACTAAGCAGCATAATATAATTGGGTCGGACGGTACTCTACATGCGTATAATATTTAGCCCATATAGGGGTTTCATTATCAGAGAGGAATCGTTCCACCGCTGAGCTGCCTTACTTCACGAGCATGATTATCTTCCGACTTCAAGTGTTCAACTTTTTAGTTTAGTTTAGTATTTAGTTTAGTTTATAAAAAATAACTGTAATAAACTGATAAAAGTTTGTATAAATGTTATTTATAGTTTACACTATTATTAATTGTTATTTGAATAATATATAATGATTTAATTTAGTCGTTCTAAGCTTAATTCGTTATTGTTAATCAAACCAACCAATGGTCACTGCTGTTAATGATGCAGTGGGTGGGGCTTAGTACTGCGCTGTCAGCTTGCAGATAATTATGGAAACTGCCATGACAATATTAAATGAAATAGCATAGTGGGGGAAGAGTAGTTATCTCCCTCTCACTTCCACCACTCAATCCATCGCTCTAGTACAGGTGCATTCAGTAGGCCAATCTCTAAGCAGACTATCAATAGTACAACTTTAGAATGTAAATAAATAAAACTATCTTCTTGTATGGATAACAGAATTGTCCAATTGACTTGGTTTTTTGACATTTATAATCAGTAAAAAAGAGTACTTCCCAGTTCAACACTAACAAAAAGATTTTAATTTCCACTGAAAAAAATTAATGTGTACCTTCCTACATTATTCCCAATTATGAGTCACCAGACGTAAAATTTAGAGGGCTGTGGCGATCTGGATGCGACGTTATCTATGTCGATTTATCAGTTTAGCCCGCAAACCTCAGAGATAAATTTAGAACGGCTGGACTATAGATTAATAATGAACACCTTCACAAAAAGTACATAACGTCAAAAATTGTGTAGAGTTGTAAGATCACCCCAATATACAACTAAAATGTGTTTCTTGAAATATATTTATTCATGGAGGCATTCCTCTTTCGGTACCTCTCTTTAATAAACTGGTCTTATTCAAAACGAGACTACAATAATTATTCAAAACGAAGTCTGAGGAAATTGTTTACAGTTACGAAAATACTTTTATCTTTGATCGTATTTTATTTATTAGGTAATAACGAGATATAGAACAGTGCTGTCTAACTTGTATCTAACAGAAGGTCAGATATTTTTGCATCCTTTTGTTGAGGCCAGGATTTTGTGTAGAGGAGCATGTACACTTTTTGACGAGGTTAATTTTGTATATAATTTAAATTAACTCATTTACTTATTATGTGATTTATATTTGAATTTTTATATAATATTTATTTAACAACTTACTTTCACTTTTATTTATACTTCTATTCCTTTGTTTGGATTTCAAAATAATGCAAACAATTTTTTTTGACGTAAATAATATCGTACAATATTACATATATTTTGACACTTGAGCATTTAAATAAAATTATTATATTGATAATGTAAAGCGTAGATGTTACAAACAATGAAAAGGCCTTAATGTGTATGGTCATTTCACAATTGAATATTTCATGGTTTACAAATAACATATCAACTAGCTAAAATAAAATATTTTTATTTAGTACTCACTACAAAACTGAACATTGAGGTTTTGTATCTTCTGAAATAACTTAACAGGGTCCATATTATCCCATTGTTGAACTAACCAATATGTTTTGCAAATGACTATGTAGGAAGTTTCTGTATTTTGACTTATCAGAGAAAGTCTTCTCATATATATATATATATATATATATATATATATATATATATATATATATATATATATATATATATATATATATATATATATATATATGTACTACCAAACATAGATTCAATTTTTAAACAGAAATCTATTACATACAAGTGTATGCGTCAAAACCTCCAATTTGTTCTAATGTGCGCTTGATAGCATGATAAATACCAACCCCTTTTGTTGTTTCATGAAGGGAGACCATCTTCAAAAGCTCTTCATTGCAATTGAAATTGCCATCAACTGTGCTAATGAATAATAAAAGCTGGGTAGTGCATATGTACTCAAAAGTTCAAGAGCATATGTACTGTCGTCTAAAGCTATTGAAAAATATTTACACTTACTAAATATTCCATATCGTTATTTATTTTCATGCCAATATCAGAGACTCAATGAGCAACGTATGATGAGACAAATGGACGCAAAATCTTTTGCACATTTTTCGTCTTTAAACGCCTCAGAAAATAGCATATTTCTTATTTAATTTTCCATCAGTAAATGTTTTTTCTCTTTTGCCAGTTCGTTAGAAACTAAAAAACTAAGATGGATACCTTAAGAGTCTGCAGAGGCTGTCGGCCATGTTGGTTTTAATCCTATAAGAACAATTTTATTTGCGAATCCATATTTTTCGTTATTTATTGACCAAAAGTTGTGTATGAGATGTTATTTTGAATTATATTGCGCATTGGGTTTGTTTTTTATATTTGGAATACATATATCAAGTGTTGAAAAATAGGTCAAAATAAAAACTTCAAGCTAAATATTTTTTCTGTAAAATTTAGTAGGAATTCACAAAACAAATCCAACGCCCAATTTCATTGTTGATAAAAAGCAATTTATTTGGAAAAATCCGTTTAAAATAACTGTTTAATTTGAATACGTGTGAACGTATGTCCGGTTAGAAAATAATATTGTTCTTTTGGGTTTAAAACCAACATGGTGACAGCCTCTGCAGACCCTTAAAAGCTAAACTTTAAAATCTGAAAACAAACTTTTTTCTTTATTTAGCATTCCCTTTAACATTTCTAGGGTCATGTGTATATTTTCTGTACTTTTCTTCATTATGTATCACGTAATGTCTCTTGATGTTGTACTCTTTGATAACAGCTATCACTTGAAAACATGTTAGCGCTAGAAATTTGCACATTTCTGTAAGGTTATGCTAGGTAATATCGTATTACGCTTGTTTGTTTGTTAAAAAGTCGTAAGGATTGTGTGCCTGATAACTTTGTTCAGTCATCATACTTTGCATTCTTCCAGAGTATTATTATGTATGGTATAATAGTGTGGGATAACTCTTGTCATGTACATAATATCTTATTGCTACAGAAAAGGGCTGTTACAATAGCCACGGGATATCTTGAGCTGTGGCTTACGTCACGGTCAGTGCCGGGGGAAGGGGAATCCCTACCAATAAACAGCGTTTAGCGTACTACTAGCATTGCTGTAAACATCAAGTCACCACGCCCACAAGTTACCTTTTTTATAACACAACTCCCATCCGATTAATCACTGATATTTTTTATTTATTTTCATATTACTTGGTATTATAATGTGTTATCATGTTATAATTATAGGCCTTTAATTATATTACTATTATCTTTGTCTAGTATTTAATGAGAAAACAAAATCATATGGAATCCATACAATAACTAAATCCATAAAATAACATCATATGGAATACCAAATAATTAAACACTAGTGAATTTACAGAATGTAGGTTATGTTAGTAAATAAGTTTAAGTTTTTGTTGCAAGCAGTCCATAATTTAATTGTATATTAGGAAATGCACACTTGTGAATAACTTTGTGAACAACATTAAATTTAATATCTTTAAAGATAGACAGCTGTTCTAATTAAATTAATATGTATAACATTATAATTATTTAATAACAATAGTTAAATTATTAAATTATAACATCTGTGGCTAAGTTATTAAATACATAACTAATAATATAAACAAAATTATTGCTCTTGATATTTTCAATAACAAACGCTTTCGATAATAAAAGATTGCAGTGATAGGCCTACTCCACTCTCCAATCAGCTGATCGGCAGCGGTAGCTAAAGTCTGCATGTCAGGCTAGTACAAAGCCACGCATGCGTATACCGTAACCCTCCCCTCCGCTAACCACCAAGCATTTGAAAAATAACGGTTTTGACAGCTCAAGATATTCCGTGGCTACTGTAGAGTAATATATGGTTCTTCCTATAAAGAACACTGTATACATTTGTTTGTTCAACTCAGAATACTAACAGTAATTAATCTTTACGTCTATTCTGTTTTACTATACATTAAAAATAAATTGGACACATTTCAACTTCCGAGCAGGAACAACTTAAATACATACAATACTAGGTTCAATAGTCATATATACATTCCTTATCACCGTTTGTCCAAGTCTTTGAACAGTTATGATATAATCGGTCAGAAACATTTTAGTAAATTGTCATTGGTCTCCAAAGTTTACCCCTAAATACTTTTAAGTGTAAAATACATGACTGGTTAGCCACAAATCCATTCTATGATCTTAGTGAGTTTTTTATACTAATATTAATGTAGTGTATATATACATTTTGTTTTGTATATATATATATATATATATCACTGTTTTCAAGTTTTGTGTTGTTTATAATAAATATTTTGTTGCACTACATTGCACAAATGTAGGTATTTAGTTCAATAGTACGAGTAATTACTGTCATAATTTTGTTGTTGGATTAAAATTTGTATGGTAACCTTATATAGAATTACTGAATACTGTATATCCTTATTTTTATACTACTGATATTAATGTAGTGTCGATATTATGTATATATATATATTAATACTTACAAAAGTTTTGAGTTAAGAATAGTTGTCATGGTAAAATATCTTTCTTTGTTAATTACAAATCATTGTTGCAATTTTTGTTTGTATGTTTAATGTTTGTATAGCTTATCAGGCTTTGTATGTAACATTTAATGTAATTATTAATCTAGTATAATGTAAAATATTAATAAATTTAGTGTAAATCTTGACGTTGTCTAATGCTTGGTAAGGCTTTCTGACAGTAAAATTTTATTTATTTATTTGTTAGGTTGTGTTAAATTTCGTTAGGTTATATTTGTTTCAGTTATGTTAGGTTGTTTAACTTAGGTTTAACCAAACCAAACCTAAACAAACTAACCTAACCTATCAATACCAATCACAGTCGGCATGCACATTCAAGATGGCGGCCGACTGTGACAAGTCTTATTGTGGCTCCTGTGATATAATGCTGAACAGACATAATGCCGTATTATGTGACGGAAGTTGAACAAAATTGTTGCACATTGCCTGTGTCGGAATTTCAAAATCGCATTATGACCTTTTCAAGTGTATAATGGATATGGTAGGCCTTAAATGGTAATGGGACCAGTGTACGTCTAAAGTAAAGATTCACGGTGAACTGAACGAATCTAAAATGGGATTAGCTTCAGCAGAGCGATTCTCGGATGACAACGCTATGTTGAATATTATTGTGACCGAACTCAATCAAATCAGTAAGAATAACCTGGAAATGTCAGAAAGTAAAACTGAGCTGGGTAACGAAAACAAAGCCATAAAAGCACAAATAAAGGTTGTTGGCCGTTTCTCAGCAACTCAAGCTGATGGTTCTTCAGTGGGTGAAACACAAACCAGTACCAGTAATGTTTTAGAATCTCACTAATTGTATAGTTCAGTGCTGCGTTCTAGTTCGCAGCCTAAGCCTATATCAGTGACGTCAAAAAGTTGAGTAACCTGGGTGACAATGCACACATTGACGAAGCAGTGAACGAGGAGGGTGTTTGGCATACACAAAAGTCAAAAAATCTAGAACAAAGAAGCAACCAATAATTATAACCAAAGTGGAAGATAGCACTACAGCCAATGTTAAGGCGGTTGAAAAACGTTGTTAGATTTTTATATCTAGCATTGCCACTGATGTTGGTGTTGACCAAATAAAGGACTATCTGAGTGACAGTGATGTAAAAGGTGAGTGCGTCCTAATTAAAACCAAGCATGACTCATGTAACTCTTTTAAAGTGGGAATTTTACCAAGTCAAGTGTCTATTCTTTTAGATGCAAAGTTCTGACCATCCAGTACTCTGGTTAAAAAATGCATTGAAATACCAATGAATAGAGATCATGTGCAGACGCGTGTTTTTTTTAGGGAAAAGTTTGGCCTAAACTGTGTTAGGCCAGAAGAGTCCTCTGTCAGTGTTATAAATGTTTGCACGATAAATATTCAGTGTTTACGAAACAAATTACCCGAACTTGAATTTCTGTGTGGGACAGGTAAGCTAGACGTACTTTGCATCTCTGAGCATTGGATGACTTGTTTTAGTAATATCTCTGATCTGTGTCTTAAGTCTTCTTTCTACCGTGAAACATCTAGGGGTGGTGTAGCAATCTATACAAATAGAAACTTTCTATGTAAGCCAGTCTATCTTAGCAAATTTAGCAAAGCTCAGCAGGCAGAATGTGCTGGTGTCATTGTAGAAGAGTATTCTTTGATAGTCATTGCTCTTTACATATCCCCCTTGGGTGATTTAAAAAGATTTTTCTGTCTTCTAGAATCTTGCCTTGGTTTCTTGTTAACCCTGAAACTGTCAGTGATAATCGGAACAGATCACCATGTGAACCTGATAAAATCATCTTCGGAGGCTTGGGAGTTCCTAAATCTCATACGTAGTTTTGAAATGTATGCTAGCATAATTCAGCCTACCAGAAATATGTCATCTTTGGATACTTTTGTCACTAATTTAGATTAGATAGTTAAAACTATAAGGTTCGTGTAAGTCAAGATCAGATTTCAGATCACAAACATGTCCTCTTATCTCTTAAATGTAGCTCATGTTATAAAAAAGATAGGCCATAGCAAAGGCACACAAACTGTAAATTTCAGAGTGTTAAATGAAAAAAACTCTCAGAAATTCTGTCACACTGTAAGAAACTCGGCTTAGTCTTGGTATGCCAATACTGTTCATCTTTCAGCTGAGGATGCTTTCTCAAGTTTTTCTTTAATTTTAGAAATGGTTTTGATTTATGTTTTCCTGTTGTGGTAAAAAGAACTAAGTTAACTGAAAATAGTAAGAGGCCAGGTAATATTAGGCCAAGTAAATGGTACACTCCTGAGTTGAATATGCTCAAGAATATTATTCTTTTGATTAACTTTAATGCTAAATATAGACCCGATCTCATGCCTATGCTACAAAGGTTGCGTAAAGAGCATCGCTCCAAATTAATGGAGACCAACAAAACAGCGATAGCTGATTCCATCTCGAAGTCAGCAAATTCATGTAAAACTGCATGGAATGTTATAAATTTAAGTAAGACTGATCCTTATATCCCAGAGCCAGATTTTGCTAAAGCAGATGATTTTAATAAATACTTTTTAGAATCTGTTGACGTTCTTGTGAACGCCTGTACTGGAAACAGTATCAATACTCTCAGCAATGTTCCACTAATAAATAGTAGCTTTGTATGGAAGCCAGTCCTCGACAAGTACATTATAAATAATTTTAACGTCCAAAAGTAAAGATATTTATGATATGACTGTGGATGTTTTAAAGATTGTAGTATGGGAGATTGCTCCAATTTTAGCCTATCTGATAAATAACTGTTTAGCATCAGGGGTTTTCCCCTATGTCTTAAGGATAACTAGAACAGTTCCCGTATATAAGAAGGGTCCTAGAGGCAATGTATGCATCTTCCGGCTGATATCTATAGTGCTTAACTAAAATCTACAGTTTCCGGTGACAACCGCGTCAAGGTACTATCTACAATATTTACGCGGTTGTCACCGGAAACTGTAGATTTTAGTTATGACACCGGCCGCTTAAGCCTAAGTTCTATAGTGCTTGTTTTTTCAAAGGTGTTTGAGGCAGTAATATTATTACTATTGTATGATTACTTTGAAGTGCATCACCTCATAGTACCTGCCCAATATGGTTTCAGAAAGGCCAGATGATCGATCTACTGTCTCGGTGGTTGATCACCTTCTTCAGGAAATCCTTAAATCTGTTGAAGACAAAATGAACACCTCTGTCTTATGCTACGATCTTTCACGTGCTTTCGAGTGCATTTCACATACAATTCTTTTAAGTACGCTCGAAAGGCATGACGTGACGGGTGGTGCACTCAACTTCTTGATCTCGTATCTCCATTTAAGATAGCAAGTAGTGAGCTGGAGTGGAAAAAATTCAACCTCAATATTTGTAAAGCATGGTGTTCCTCAGGTCTACATGCTAGGGCCTTTTCTGTTTGTCGTAGCAATAAATGATTTGTATCATAGCGTATCAGGTAATGCCTGGTACAAATCATTTATGCAGACGGTATCACCTTGTTTGCCAGTCATACTTACTACGCTGCGGCAAAAACACTTGCTAGAAACTTGCTTGAAACTGCATCCAAATGATTTCAAAACAATAAATTAGTATTGAACGAGTTAAACACTCAAGCAATTACTTTTAGCCTAATAAATGGTGTGCATGTCAACTCTGTTAAACTCTTAGGTTTTAACTTAGATAAGAAGCTTGTTTGGAAAAAGCATCTAAATGTGTTATGTGTTAGATTAAGTAGAGTGTTATATTTATTAAGAAGGTTAAAGAGTGAGCTGCCTAATGATTTTCTAAAAACAGCCTATTATGGTTTTTTCCACTCCCATCTAACTTACGGGATTAGACTGTGTGGACACTCCGCAGGTACATATAGGCTGCTACTTTTGCAGAAGAATTGTAAGTGGTGCAGGTTGGCTGGAACATTGCAGACCCTATTTTCTTGCATAAGATATTTACTGTTCATAATTTATTTATTTTTCATTGTCTGATAGAAATTAAGAATATAGAACCAAATTTGGTCAGAAATTAACATGTGCATGGTTATTTAACAAGAAATAGCACCAATCTATTTACAAATAGATACAGACTTAGTAAGGCTGTATCTATGGTTATCCTGTTACAGGTACAAGGTATTTTAATACACTACCGCATGAAGATCTTTGCCCAAAGCAAAGTTTGCTCAAATTATGAGGTCCTGGCTTCTGGATCACCCCCTATATAGTTTGAGAAAATTTGAGGAGGCAGACCACTCCTATATTCTCAATTATTTATAGGCAAATGCAAATTATTAATAAAGTAAACCGTAAGTAGCTTACAAGTTAAGACACTTTTGTATTTTCTTGTAGTTAGTGAATGGTTTTCCAAGTAACTTGTGCATGAATAGAAATTGTAGTGTTTGTACTGTTGCTTGCTATAATAGGCCTAATATATGTACAATACATATTTATTTAATGTTGCCCTTGCATGTTGTTTTATACAATTATCTTACTTATTTTAGCATTTAGGATCTCATAGACAGCCTATTACAATTTGTATTTTGTTGAATGGCTGAATAAACTCATTTGAATCATTACCCAACCTAGCCCTAACCTATCAGAACGTAACCATACTGAAATTGGCACATTTCCTGTAGTAATGTGTTTATTAATGGTTCGATTGAAAAAAACCTTGCCATATTCATGATCAGGACAAATTTCCACACAATTTTACTACCCACATCGTTATATTTTTCCACTTTTCCTCATTTTCGTAATTTTTTCGGGGTTTCCGCTGAAAAAACTCTCATGTTCTTTTTTCTAACTTAGGTAACTATGACAAAAAATGTAGCCAGAAAATCGACGGCCCTGTTTTATTTCATTGTAAATTACATTTTCTAGTTATAGTAGAACACGTGTATTAAACTATAAACATAACCTTAATTTATAGCATATCAAAATTTAAATAGACTGTGATTGCCATCAATTTTTTTACCTCCACTTTCCACAGCCACTTTGATTACATCGCTCTTCATGGGACTTACAAACTTCATATTGTAACTAATGCATGAACCTCTATTACGCAATATTATATTATATGTTATGTTTACTGCATGATATTTATAAACTGAATGTGCACGCAGTCTTTGCATTACTTTAATTTTATGCATACAGCCCTTCTTCCTCAGTTAGCTTCAGCTTGCTTTTTGAAGATTGCATGAAGATTACTGCATACTATATACAATTTCTGGAATTAAACCTATATTAGTACTACTGTATTGATAAAACCCATACCGTCAATTTCCATTTTGATGCACTTTCCTATTCAGGGTGGATCGAGTAGCTCTGAATTAGTCATTCATCTTATTAGTGTTCAATTTTTGTTTTGGTGATCTTACACAATGGCTAACGTGTTCGTATATAAAACAGTATGCAAGATTTGTTTTAAAAGGGTGATTGACAAGGGTGTTAAATATGAAGGCGCATGTGAACGCTGGTACCACCCTGATTGTGTTAAATTATCAGCCACAGAATATAAAAAGATAGCTGATGGCGTTGTCAAGCGTTGGAAATGTGAAAGAATCGACTGTTCGACTCAACTGACTGATCCCCATTCAACCACACTCAACCTTATACTTCAAAGATTGGATTCACTAGCCACGAAAGAAGATGTTCTTACAGTAACCAGACATATCTGCTTTGCGTCAGGACATTACTAAACTATCCCAAACTGTCTCTGAACTTGTTCCCCGTCTAGCAAAAGCTGAGAATGATATAGTTTCTCTCAATCAAACTGTAAATGCTCTTGAAAAGAATACTTCTAATCTTACCTTCGAATCAGTCTGCTCTGAAATTTCTCATCACTCTGCTAGAAAGCGCAACGTCCTACTTCATAACATTCCTGAAAGTTGTGATAGTAACAGTGCTGTGAAAAAGTCCCATGATAAGGCCCTAATCACTCGCATATTTGAGGATATTGATCTGTCATCCCCTGATTTTGTATACTACAGGCTTGGTAAACCATCCGCTTCAAAACATAGACCACTCAAGATCATATTTCCTAATGCAGAGACTGCCAATGATCTACTAAAAAAGTTCAATATTGATTCTATTGCGGGAGATGATTTGGCTAATGTTTACAGTATCTCGTGACCGAACCATACATGAACGCAAATATCTTGATGAGTTACGCAAGCAGCTGGATGAGCGTAAGGCCAGCTGTGAAAAGGAGCTTACTATAAAGTACATTAATACTCCAACCATCGTACCGACTAAAAAAACTGATTTCCTCCAGTCCAGTGATATTATGTGCGTATTTTAGTTACTTGTCATATTCTCAGTACTATATACTACTTTATTTTTCTTTTTTTCCCTTGTTTTCTAATTGTCTACTCTGCGTGAGATCATCCAGTTATTAATTATTAGTCACCATTTTCCTAACCGCTTATTAATTAAATTCTTTCTGCTTGTTTCCTATTCCTGTTTCTAATTATTGTATTGTTACCACTATTGTGTAAAGTATTTACTTATGTGCTTGTTGATTTTCTCATTGATGCATTACTGATTAATGAGCTGATCGTTAATTAAGTCACCTTATTGTTGTTATTTTTTGTATTATATTTATTGCATGTTAATTAGACATTAGTTATAATTCAATTGTATTTTTATGTAAAATTGGCCTTTGGCCGTTGGAAGCAATAAAACAAAAAAGAAAACAAAAACGTGTAAAAATTACATACAGTAGACCTGAAATCTAATAACAAATAATAGGTAGTTGGACTTTGGACTTATTTTAAAATATATTATAAAACCCCAGAAGAAAATATACTCCTTATGAAAAAGACGTACTTTATTGAAGGGTGTTGTGTTGGTATAACTGGCCCAGGTCAAAACTAAATTACCAGTATTACCTAGGGATGTTTCGATACTTCTTCCGATGCAATACTTGGTATCGATACAGTATCTTTGTTTAAACATTGCTTACCTAAGCATAACCAAAAAACAATAATGGCTAGGCCAGTGTTTATTTTCCCTTCCCAATCTTCTGTCAACAAGCCTAAATCATGTGATTTAACGCCCAACACTACGGAATCAAATGAAAACATTGATCAAGATTTCTTAAGACCACCAAAAAGAAAAACAGTCAACAATTGTGTAAATCTACAGCCTAAAAGGTATGTCTTAGATACTAATCAGCTGTGTGATCAAAACAAATTTAGTCCACTATCAGACCACAACTACTCTATTGCTAATAATGATGAAAATGAGATGGCTGATGTAACTGCTACAAGTGAATTGCATAAAATTGTTAAACCTCCACCTATTTTTGTCCACGATGTTAACAATCATCAGGAAATTGTCAAAGATATTAAAAGTGTAATTACTTGTGAGTTTACCACTGAAGTCAAAGGCTCATCTTTGAAAATTAATCTTCTGACCATAGATGATTTTAGAAAACTGACACAATTTTACGACGAATCAAATGTTAAATACCATACGTTTCAGACAAAAATTGACAGAAAATTAGAAGTCGTAATTAAAAACGTTCCCTGCTCTCTTTCTCCAGAGGAAATTCAGGATGAGTTAATCTCTCACAACTATCCGGTTCTCACTGTAAATAGATTATTTAACAAGGAAAAAATTCCATTCCCTATTTGTGCAGTCTCGTTAGAAAACAATGAATCTGGAAAAGCTATATTTGAATTAAATAGACTGTGCTACTCTGTTGTTCATGTTGAGCCTAAAAGGAAGCCTACAAATGTGCCCCAGTGTACTCGATGTCAACGTTATGGTCACACGAAAAATTTTTGCAAGCTCGATCCCAGATGTGTGAAGTGTACTGGCCAACATCTCTACTCTGCTTGTCCGAAGAAGAAGACCGACCCCCCTGTATGTGTAAACTGTGGGGAGAATCATTCGGCCAATTTCAAAGGCTGTAAATACTATAAAGATATACAGCAAAAGACTAAAAGCAATGTTACTGGACTCACCCATCACTCATTTACTAGGAGCACTGATGAAAATCGCAGTACCGAAAACACTGGAATTGGAATAAAACCCTCACAAGCCCGCCCTCAAGCAACTTCCACGTCATACGCTCAAGCAACTAAGAAGACGTCAAGAAATTTGCATCACCAAACTGATTTCAGTGTTTTTAATAACGACACTACTGAAACTGCAGCTAACGAGGTACTTGAGAGTGGCTCTAATATAGAACAACTAATATTAGATTTAGTTAAGTCAGCCATGCCTATCATTAAAAAGATTATATCTAATGTTATTACTTCACTGTTCAAAAATGCACCCTAGAACATGCATCATACAAAACTTAACTATCCTAAACTGGAATGCTGATGGCCTAAAGAGAAAGAAGAATATTTTTTCAGAGTTCATGGTTCGGCATAACGTCGATGTCGCCTGCATCACTGAGACGCACTTTGTAATAAATGAGCCCTTTAAAATCCCTGGATACTTTATTTATAGGGAAGACAGGAATGCGCCCAATGCTTCTGGAGGAGTGGCAATTTTTATAAAAAGAAACCTTAATCATCACAATATACTGTTGCCAAATCTTATTTCAGCTGAAGCTGTTGGTATCAAAATTAATTTGCAAAATGACCAGTCTTGTAATGTTATTTCTGTGTACAAATCACCCAATCGACGTTTTCACCAACAAGATCTTTTAAATCTAAGTCATGGTGACACTCCAACTCTTATCTTAGGAGATTTAAATTGTAAACATCAATTCTGGGGTTGTAGGGTAACTAACCCGAATGGGGTTCGCTTGTTACGTGCTATGAACGAAACCAATATAAATATTTCAGCTCCGTCTGAACCCACTCATTACCCTTGGCAAAACAATTTTCATCCCGATATATTGGACATTACTCTTCATAAAAACTTTGGAGCTCCTATTCTACAACAAGTAATCAGCGAACTTGATTCTGACCATCTCCCTATTATTGTAAGTTTTTTCATACAACCAATATTTTCTCCGCAAATTCCCAGACTGATAAACGGTCCAGTCGATTGGGATACCTTCTGTGCAGAATTCGACAATCGCATGAAAGTTCCAACGGACTTATATTCAGTAAATGGCATTGACAGAGCAGTTCAAGACTTTACAGAGTGTTTACAAATATCAGTCAAAAATGCAACTATCCGGACTTTTCCCCCTACACGAAACACTTTTCTTCATCCTCCCATGAGAATTATGCAATTAATTAGATATAAAAATAGAGTGAGACGTCAGTGGCAGAGATACAGGTACCCTCACTTAAAGATGCAGCTAAATGAACTAATTCGCAAAGTACGTAGCGAACTTGATAACTATAGGATTAATTCTTACAAACTTTACGTTTCTGATATTGATCCTGGTGATTCTAATATGTGGAAAGCAACAAAGAGGCTTTTACAATCACCGACAGTTGTGCCTCCACTAAAACAAAATAATTTTATTTTTGAAAGTGATTCCGGGAAGAGTAATGTGTTTGCTGATTTTTTTGAGAATGCATTCATTCCTAATGTTGTTCATGATTTTGAAACCAACAGAAATGTTGAGGATTTTTTGTCCACAACCCCTAGCAGTGCAGAGCAGCCTATGAAATTTACCTCACCCTCGGAAATTAAAAATATTATTAAAAATCTCCCCAACAGAAAATCTCCAGGGCATGACTTGGTACCTAACATAGTTTTGAAGAATTTGTCTACCAAAGCACTTTCAATACTGGCATCTATTTTCAATGCTTGTATTTCTGTTGGTTACTTTCCCAAAAACTGGAAACTTGCTCAAATAATTGTTATACACAAACCCAACAAACCTAAACATTTTCCTAGCAGTTACCGTCCGATTAGTCTCCTTTCATCAATATCAAAATTATTTGAAAAAATTATACAGAAGAGACTGCTAAAATACTTGGATTCTTCTAATATCATTCCCCCTTATCAGTTTGGATTTCGTACAAGGCATTCTACATCTCATCAACTTCTACGAATCAATGAAATCATATGTAAAGGATTTGAGAAGAAGCTTCATTCATCGGCAGCATTTTTGGACATAACAAGTGCATTTGATAAGGTTTGGCATGGTGGCCTGTTATATAAATTGTATCAGTTTGGACTTCCTTTGTATCTGAGAGCTTTGTTGCAATCGTTTCTGTCTGATAGGACTTTTTGTGTCAAACTCAACTGCACACTTTCCTCAGTTCGTCCAATAGGCGCAGGTGTTCCTCAAGGCTCAATACTGGGACCTCTTCTTTTTAATTTATACATGTCTGATATTCCTGAGCTTCCTCAGGCTACTATCGCTCTTTATGCTGATGACACGGTTCTTATTACCCAGCACATTGACATCAACCAGGCCGTAAATTCTTTACAGTTTAGCGTTACATCTCTAACCAATTGGTTTAAAAGCTGGAGACTATCATTAAATCCATTGAAATGTGAAACAAAGGTTTTCTCTTTGAGGAAGTATATTTTGCCACCTGAAGTTACTATTGAAAATACTTCAATTCCTTGGAACCCTGATGATCAAGGCATAAAATACTTAGGTGTCTACCTCGATAAAAAATTAAACTGGAATCTTCACGTAAACAACAAACTCACTCAAGCATACGCACGTCTATCCATGTTATTTCCTATAATAAACAGAAAGTCGTCTTTAAAACCAGAATGTACACTTTTAATATATAAAACAATTCTTCGGCCATTAATTATGTATGCCTGTCCAGTTTGGGGAATGTGCATTTCTTCCGGCAAACTGAAAAAGATTCAAATTTTCCAAAACAAAGTTTTAAGAATTGCAGTTGATAGTCCATGGTACATACGTAACTCTCATCTGCATGTAGAATTTGGACTCGATACCATTGATGCTTTTATTAAAAGAAGTTGTCGTAAGTTCATGGCAAACTTAGAAAATGTTCCAGGAGCTATTAACTTTCACATTGGAGAACCTACTTTGCACAGGCGTTTGAAAGCCAGACTTCCTCAAGACATGATAGACTGATTTATAGCCTCTCTATGTAACACTTATTTGTTTTTTTTTTTTTAACTTACTTAAGTATGTTATATATATATTTTTTTTTTTTGTTTACTGATTGTTATTCGTGTTACAGGGTGACTCATATATGAGCGAACCCGATAATGTTATTTTTCCACCTGTTAAATGTTCTGTGTATAATATGTAAAATATTGATCCAGAAATAAAAGTGTAAAAAAAAAAAAAAAAAATTATTAGTCACCATTTTCCTAAGCGCTTATTAATTAAATTCTTTCTGCTTGTTTCCTATTCCTGTTTCTAATTATTGTATTGTTACCACTATTGTGTAAAGTATTTACTTATGTGCTTGTTGATTTTCTCATTGATGCATTACTGATTAATGAGCTGATCGTTAATTAAGTCACCTTTTGTTGTTATTTTTTGTATTATATTTATTGCATGTTAATTAGACATTAGTTATAATTCAATTGTATTTTTATGTAAAATTGGCCGTTGGAAGCAATAAAACAAAAAAGAAAACAAAAACATATAAAAATTACATACAGTAGACCTGAAAACTACAAATAATAGGTAGTTGGACTTTGGACTTATTTTAAAATATATTATAAAACCCCAGAAGAAAATATACTTCTTATGAAAAATACGTACTTTATTGAAGGGTGTTGTGTTGGTATAACTGGCCCAGGTCAAAACTAAATTACCAGTATTACCACCAATCCGAATTGTGTTTTGTTACTGACACTGACTGACTACTACAACAAAAGAACGAGTTACAAATAACCTATATTTTAAATTAGGTAAAATAAATAATAATTAACTATAGTTTATTTCTGAAATGGCTGCAAGGTTTGATGTATCAAATCCTCCGCCGGAGAAAGAAGTCGAATTTAAAGAATTCTACACTGAGGTAAAGTACTGATAGGTTATTAAGTTTGATTAATTTTAATATTTAATAAAAACGAATATATCAATATAGACTTAGTTTTGATAACAAATATATCAATATAGACTCGAATTATTTTGTTTGCCATTTGCATTATAGTAATAATGTAAACTGTCATAGGAAGCCAATAAATCAAAGGTTAGGTTATAGTGGACCTATTTATTACTAATAATAGATTTGAACATATTCAGGAGAGTTTACTGGCCTTTGTAAACTACAAATTTACCATGCCCAAGCAAAAAAAATGGAAATTTCTTAACCTTAAAGCTTGTTTGTGCATCTATAGGACGTATTATTGTTTAGGTTGCTATTCACTTTGTTAATCCGTATTCAACATAAGAAACACAACATTTTTAAAAAGAGAAAACGGTTTTTGACTTTGGTAACAAATATTAGTTTTCTGCAGTTCATATCAACCTCCTACTTAACTCTATTCCTGGCAAGCGATTACTAGTAATCGATAAAAGACGCATTCAGGTTGGCAAGCGATTACTAGTAATCGATAAAACACGCTTCCGCAGTTTCCGTTATTGTACGAGTTCTATTCCACTTAGATCGATCGTTGAGGCATCATGGAAAACTAGAAATCCTACCAAATATAGGTATGTGGAACGGAACAGTGGACCGGAACCGATTTATTATTTTCGTTGTTTACATAACCTTACGCTGAAATGTTTACCATACTGAAATGTACCAATTCTGCTAAATAAATATATATTAGGCAAACTTAGTTTATTATCATTTTATTCCCTATAACTTTGTGAACATTTTGGTATATAACACTTTAGAATTAACTTGAAAATTATAATTGTTATAGTTTTTTTAGTGAAACTTTGCATGACATCTGATTATAGTCATTTATGACATACATTTGATTATTCACTAACAATATCAATTTTTACGCAGATAATCCAAAACGTGTATATATTTTCTGAAACTAGATAACATTTTGGCTATTTCAGAATTTCAAAACTCCAACTGTAAGTATATTCAAAATTGCATGTCCCCCCCCCCTTTTTTTACTTTATAATTTTTTTTGTTTAGATTGAAAAATTTTCTTTTTTGGTTATATTTTTTATGTTTTTATAATGCATACCTGCAGATTCTACATGTATTTCTGAACAAGAAAATATATAGATGTTTACATATAACTAAAAAAATATATTTTTTATGAATTTAAAAAAAACCTTTGCGCGAAGGTCAAAAATGGCTTGCCAGTATAGGAAAAAATAGGCGCCAGGAGTAGGATTAAACAAACATCTTGCTATCTATGCACTTCTAGATGCCTCACCGATCTTGACTTTTTTGTCACCAGTGGGTAGAATTAGGTCCATATTTTATGAGAAAACACTTTATTCCAAAGCAATAACCTTTTATATAAAAACTAGGGGACACCCCTGCACGCTTCGCGTGCCAACCCCGACGCTCGATACACCTCGGCCTTCGGCCTCGGCATGTAACTATTCAATACAAAAATCGGTATATTAACTATATAACATAAAATTACAATATTACATTTCTGTACAGTATCTCACTCACACTAATTGCTTTGCCACCTATTTAGCCTATTTCAAGAGTGTTCATTTCATTTATTTTTGTTTAACAGCTGAAGATTAAACTCATAGTAAAATATTAAATAGTATAATGTCAAACATTCAAAATAGACATGTTTATTTATTTACAAAACAGCTGTTATTAATTTACTAAAATCAACCCAATGTTATCCTTATGGACCAATCTTTTAAGGGTGCTTTATACCCCTTAGGAGTACTTTATCAAGATGAAAATACTTTAGTTGTCCTATTTAAGTTCTAAAGAAACAGTGTACAAAATTTCAGCTCTCTACCTACATGGGAAGTTGGAGAATTAGTGATGAGTGAGTGAGTGAGGGCTTTGCCTTTTATATATATAGATATCAAAAATTTAAAATGTTTGATAGGCTAAAGCCTAATGCTCTTTTTCTATTTATCTCTTATTCTTCGTGATTTTTTATCATTTTTCAATTTGAAGTACTCAAAATATCGTGGAAAAACTATGTTTGCCGCAAATCACCAATGTTGGCCATAAACACAATGTTTATAAGAGCTATGACTTACCAAATAAAAACAAATATTCATACATTCCTTCTGGAGTGATTAATAGAGACCAAGCACGAGAATCGAACACAAATTTGAAATTTTTTAAAAATAAATATATGATTAGGATCTAAGTTAGGTTATGTTTGGTTAGGTAAAAAGGGCAAGCCGTCACGGAGACCAGGTATCCGAATTTAACGCATATTATGAATTTTTTAATAGGCCTGTACGATTAGGATACGTTTGGTTAGGTAAGTAAAAAGTGTATTTACAGGCCGAAAAATACATTTTATTTAAAAACCAATTTAGGTCGTACTTATTCGTGTTCAACATTAAAAAACAAGTATAATTTTTTCACATCCTATCAAATTATAAATAATTAGTTAGTCTCGATGTTTCTGTATAAACTTAGTTTTCTGCGGCTAAAATCAGCCTCCTCAGAAATTATACCCTCATTTACTCATTTCACCACTTTTTCAACAAGAAATTGATTTTCAGAGGTGTCTGAAAGTGCATAGTTACCAACAACTTTTTCACTGTATAGTAAAAATCTTAACAGGAAATACTAAAATTTGTAGTATCGGGGTTTTCCAATTTTTTGGCAACAAACGTAATTTCCACAGAATAAAAAATATCTTATGGAAATTTAGGCAATTCTTAACCCTTTCAGACAAAAAATTCATGCAATTATTTTCAAATTCATTTTTATGGTCAGTCATAGCTTTAATCGTCATGGTGTATTTTAGATGGCTACAGAAGGGAATTTACCCTGAATGTAATATTTCCATGACATTTCAAGAAGTTATTGTCATAGACCAAAGTTTTCAAAATTTGTTCAGCGTAAAAACCAAACAAAAATAAACAAAATTATGAATGAATCATGCTTAATAATGGAGATATAAACCTAACGAAAAATAATAATTGCAATAAAATAGTCATTTTAATTTTTTATATTACAAAAAGAGTTTTCCACTGAATGAAAACTATTTCTACTTTCTTACTTGATTCTACTTACTACTTAGGCTACTAGTGATAAAAACGTCAAGATTTTTAAGTGTCTAGAAAGTTTAAAAAAATAACCGATGATCTTATGGGCTACAGATAGTTTTGAAATATTGAATACTTTTTTTGCTGGAAACTTGGTTTACACTTGTTTTTACAGGTTCGCTAGGATAATTATCAGTATTTATTCTGTCAAGATTTCTAAAAGTCAAGATTTCTAAAAGTCAAGATTTCTAGACGCCTCGCCAATCTTGACTTTTATATCACGAGTATCCATCATCAAATAAGGATCGATAAGTCAACGATTGATTGTTAACTGTAATTTGATTATATTACCATCTAAGATTTAATGGTAGGACTACTAATTAATCACATATAGAATATATATGAAGACTATTCATTAGTCGTAGCATATATTTACGTTATCATTTCCTGAACAAAAAAAAAAAAACTAATAGGCAGATCAATCTGTACTGTTCTTATTTACATTATTTTATTGACTCATTAAAAATGGATGAAACCAAGAAGATAAACTTATTAGCTGTAGCTTAAGCGAAAATAAGTATGCCAATTTTTCCACTTTCTAGACTCCTCTCTCCACCATTGAAATGTTTATTATCAGTGAGGAAAATCAGGTTTATATTTTCAGGATATACCTTACAATCCATATTGAGCAGAAAATTACTATCTTACATTTCTAATTGTGTGATTTTTCAAACATTTTAATGTGGTTTTTAAGCTGAGTACAAAGTTAAAAACTATTAGGACCTATGATCTAAGACAGAAATTTCTTGAGATAACATTTAAAAACTACTTTCATGGTGACTTGTATTTATCTAGAGGTCACATGCACGTTGATAATACAAGCAATCGCTAATCATAAAAGAGATTTTGAGCTTATGTTTTTGGAGAAGAAGAGGGAAAATTTTACTAGTGGTGTTGAGCGAATGTTCAAGTAACAGGGTTAAATATTACCAATCCATGGATAAAAATAAACTTATGTGAAGCACAAATTTCGTTTAGTGCTAATTGAATACACAAGGCCAAAATAACATATTTTAGGTCTGGTTTACTAAGATAGCTAAGTTTAGTTAGTTAGACGATGATGTTTTAAAATACCTTTCCCTAGATATTTTAATATGTTGCAAACTTATTATGTTTTCCTCTTTTAGATAACAAATCCCAACATTGTTACTAATGTACATTCTCGTGCTTTAAAATGTTTTAGGTTAAGGAAATAGAGAAAAGAGACTCAGTACTAACACCGAAACAACAGATTGATCGCCTGCTCCGTCCTGGGTCCACTTACTTTAATCTTAATCCCTTTGAAGTGCTCCAAGTTGAACCTGAAACTACATTAGATGAAGCTAAGAAAAAATACAAGAGGGTAAGTAAAATAATTTGATTTATAGATATTTTGTGGGGGCCTATGATATCAAGAAGTTTTGCTTACCTAACCATCATAAGCAAAAATTTATTTATTTTTAAAATTTTGCAATTCCTTTAAAACCAACAGTATATTCTAATATTTTGAATTGACCTATGCATATTTACAAAAGGTGGTACAAGGTGATTTGAGGTAATTATTAGCTTGATTTTAGTTTGAACATTTTCAAAACTATCCCTTTAATCTTTAGTACCAGACCAAAAATACATACGGCTGAAATATGTACACACACATTTTCATGATTGTCTGACATGCCCAAAACATGTTTTTGTAAGAGTATACTAAACAATTTGTAACTTGAGTTCCAGTGCACATAATCTTTACTACTAAATGTTATCATTTTCCTGTCACCTATGTAAAACACAAAACACGGGAATTTATGTTTATATACAGGGTGTCCCGTAAGTAACCAGCCAAACTTCTGTATGTCATTCCTTGGGTTAAAACAAACAAAAAATTTCATGTGTACAAATCGTCTATCTCACTCCATTATCCGGCTATCTGTCTGTATGTGTTTTTTACTAAAAACTTAATATCTCAAAAGTTATTTAAGATAAAAGCATGAAAATTGGTATGAATGTTGATCTTTACAGTATCCATGTACTATTTAAATTTCATTTTTTTACAACAATCTTTTTCAAAATGGCGGCCATTTTAAATTTTTAAAGCCAAATATCTTAATAACCTTAAATTTTACTAAAAACTTGTAAGTTACAAAAAAGTTTAAGAATTTATTTCTATAAATAATTATATAAAAAATTTTAAGATTGAACAACTTTTAACTGAGAAATTACAATTTTTATCAAATAAAAATATGCTTGATATTAATAAAATTGAAAACTTCAGTTTTCAAATTTGATAAAAATTGTAATTTCTCAGTTAATAGTTGTTCAATCTTAAAACTTTTTATGTAATTATTTATAGAAATAAATTCTTAAACTTTTTTCTAAATTACAAGTTTTTAGTAAAATTTAAGGTTATTAAGATATTTGGCTTTAAAAATTTAAAATGGCCGCCATTTTGAAAAAGATAGTTGTAAAAAAATGAAATTTAAATAGTACATGGATACTGTAAAGATCAACATTCATACCAATTTTCATGCTTTTATCTTAAATAACTTTTGAGATATTAAGTTTTTAGTAAAAAACACATACAGACAGATAGCCGGATAATGGAGCGAGATAGACGATTTGTACACATGAAATTTTTTGTTTGTTTTAACCCAAGGAATGACCTACAGAAGTTTGGCTGGTTACTTACGGGACACCCTGTATGTACATAGACACACAATACAGTATCTTGCTTTGAAATACGTATTAGAGCTCTTACAGTGTGCTCTACAAAATAAATTACCATTTACATTTTTAGAAGATATTGATAAAATTTTAAGAAGTTCAGTTAACAAAATTATAGGACTACTTGGAGATTGTCCAAATGACATGCTTCTATGCTCCATGCAACTAAAGAGGACTTGGCTTATATAAAATTTCATGGGAAGCTGTTATCCAACATTATAATTTTTGTGGAAAGCTCATCAAGATCATTGACCTTCGTTTATCAAGTATAAATAATTTCAACCAGGAACAAATCATTTGCGTAACCCTCCCAGCGTCCAGTAGTCCACTCCTTAATGTACAGCCTTTTTGAGCTACTTTGCAGCGTTTTGTAGAAAAATGTTGAGCACACACAAAAATAAGTAAAATCTTAAAGTATTTTATATCAATGTAAAGTAAACAAAATAAGCTATATTAGAAAAATATTTTTGTTTAACTACCTTGAGTATTGTTGATGTTATCCTTGATTGTATTGTAAAAAATCAAAATTTTCCAAGTTTTGTTCAAAGTTTACACTATGCTAGTAAGAGTTATTTCACTATATAAAAAAAAACCAAGATAGCAGTTTTGTTGCAAATTTTATATATAAAAAGAAAATATATACATCATAAGGTTTATTACTACACTGAAAAAGGTACTCTATGAATTCTCTGAAACACTGACAGACTGTTAACACAAAAATTGCGTTGTATAAATCAGCTGTTTTTATTTATTTATTTTTTTCACCAGGGAATAGAGGAAATCCAAAGACGTGCGATATAAAGTAGAATCTCCTCTATCGATTCATAAATATTACGATGTATTATTACGAAAAATAACCGAGTTAACATTATAGTTTGTAAACGATTGCTTGATGTCGACGAATCGACAGGTATCATTCAGAGCGCCGCTATTGCGGTCGAATTTTCGACAAGTAACGCCGGGAGGGTTAAAAAACTTAAAGTCTTGTCTGCATTTGAAGAAATTCATAAAAATTACAAAAAAAAAAAACTTGCGTATAATTTGTCATTTATAGTGAATAATTTATAGTGGTAGGTTGGTAAATAACAGAAAACTTATTTTTTATGACTGAAAGAATTGTTATCTGGTAAAAGAGATAACACTGCTTTCAGTCACAAAAAAATAAGTTTTCTCTGTTATTCACCAACCGACCTTTTAAATTGTCATACCTTTGAATTTGGCATAAAGTTGTCAACAGATATTATTGTGTCTTAACATTTTTGGGTGAAATGTGTAATTTTTTGTATAATTAACTTTGACATTCAGCCTTTGTACATGAAACGTGTCTTTTTAACAGCAACTTTCATACGAAAATTCAGTATTGTATGTCAAAATGTTTTTGAGATATTCAAATTTTTGTAAAACACACATAGAGACAGACATACAGAAAACAAGTCGAAATAGGACACATGTTATATGGCATTATTTGCTTGTATTGACCTGACTAAAAATCCTCTAAAATATGCGACACAGTCAAAGCTGGACACCCTGTATTATATTTTTTTAAATACACACCAAATATGATAAATAACTTTTGAAATTATCCAGAAATTGTACATTTTGGGACAACAGTCAAAACCCGTCAAGCTAAATCCCTACATTGAAGTCAAAGAGTGCTACCCACTAGTCTAAGAAGAGGCTCTAATTATAATTGATATTTAATTTTATGGACAATGATATGAACAAGCAAGCATATAAAGATGAGATTGCAACAACTACAGCGATTGTATAATTATAACAAACAACTAAAAAGTGAAATAAGGTTTATAACTTTCCCTCCTATCTGATTTCAATAAAAAAAAATCAAAATTTATATAAATTGATTGATAGTCTTACTGATTATTCAATGCTATACTTTTCTTTATCAAACAAGATTGATACTGTATGTAATAGCTGTTCCAGGCGATTTTTTACCATTTCAAAGATGGGTGATTACCCATTTGTTGAGTTGATAAACAGTCTTATAATTGATGGTTACTACTTGTTGGATTAAAGTTACCATCATACATTTTTATTTTTATTGTTTGAATATCTCTCAAAACTATATTATTGTTTCAAAACTCTCAAGGGCCTGTATTTTGCTACTTAGACTGCATGACTGTGTTAGTAGAAACATGTTGTTGACTTCTTATTTTAGCGAGTTCCACTCTCACTTGCTGTATGCAACAATGCTCTGGGGCAATAGTAGGGGTGCTAACCAAGTTTTTGCTTGGCAGAGGAAAGCAGTAAGGATCTTGGCCAATTTAGCTTATCAAGATGACTGTAAGCAGTTTTTTATTAAGTATAAAATAATGATAGTTCCTCGCATTTTTAGATTTCAGAATCTAATGTATATAAAGGAAAACCAAAATGATTATCTGTTTCAACAAAATTCACAATTATGACACTAGAGGGGCAAAATATATTGTCACTTCTAGATTGCAAAAAACAATAGTCAGCCATAAATATTTACAAATTAAGTGTTTTAATAAGCTGCCCACAAGACTTAAGAAACTTAGAACTCCAACCATTCACAAACAATCTGTCAATTTGGTTTATAAAGATGGCATTTTATTCAATTAATGAATTCTTTGAATATAAATTTTAAACCTTTTTTGGCTCAGACTTAGAAAGTTTTAGTTAATATAATATTGTTATTTATCACATAATTTATTTTTATTCAGTACTTATCCTTTTTATTATTATGTTATGTTTTTAAATTGACAATTAGTTTCTACTAGTTTAGTATACGTTGCTTTGTATTGTTGTATTTCTTTGTCAAGGTCTAACGCAATGGAAAATTGACAAATGACAATAAAGAGAATTGAATTGAAAATCTAACAGTTAAATGATAGTAAATATTTTAAAAGTTGTTGATAAATATTAATTTACAATTTATTATGTGAGGATTTGGCAATGACGCTTTTAACATTGCTCATTTATTTATTTTTGCAAACACTGCTGCAGAATCTTGTATATACATGCTGTATTTCACATATTTGTTACATTTTCTTGTTAAAATATTTGTTACTTGATTGTTATATATGCTCATTGTTTGTTTCATGTGAACGAAGTTGTCAATTTTAGTTCATCCAGATAAAAATCAAGATGATCCTGAGAGAGCTCAGCAAGCTTTTGAAAGTAAGTTCTTAATTAAAACTGTCCAATAAATTCTTTTTTTACTGGGCAGAAATCAGAGGATGATACTGTTCAAACTGAGCAGAAGAGTAAAAATAAAAATGTTGTGGACAACAATATCTGCCTCAAAATGAGACCAACACTACGAAGGTTAATGAGGAAAATAATTCATACATAATTATAAACATAAAATCTAAAATACGAATCCCATTAATAAGTTCAGTGCGGATTTTCGCCTAATACACCTACGGGCCATGGTGCCGCTTCATTGTATAGAGTGCATTCATATTCAATTGGCAGTTAGAGGACACTGCTTCTAGCGCCACTTCCTCGTCCCGCCTACCCAACTACTAGGCAGCTATTTCCCCTGTGGAGCTGCGCTCACTATTCCCAATTGGTTACAATAACGAACCAAGACATCCTCCCACAAATTTGATGTTTATTTTATGAATATTGGTTTTGGTTTATGAAAGTAGTGAATAATTATTAAACATAATAAATAATTGAAACTTTTTATGCTGAATGTCTTTTGCATACATTTTTAAGGAATATATTATGTTTATATGTTAATATATTTTTTAATTAATATTATGAAAAAAACAGCAATTTAGTTACCGTTTTTATGGTTAGTTTCTGAAATGAGTTAATGGAATGCTGCTAACCTAGTGTCAATATATTTTAAATATATTTTTGTTGTTTTATTTTTATCTAATGTGCCTCAGTCAAATTAATTTAATTGGAAATAACTATTGTGTACAAATAGAGATATAAACCATGAAACACCCTACAGTGTGATGTATATAAGTTTAAAACAAATTATTTACAAAATTATACTGTTTAAAATTTATGGTACAAATTTAGGACAAGGTAAGTGTACGTTACTTGCACGTACACGTGTCAGGGTATATCCTTGAAAGGATAAAAAGTATAAGTTTTGAGACAAATCGTTTATGTCATTCCCAGTAACTTCTACCGGCGTTTCTGCCTTCAGTCTATTCCCACGGTGAGGTTAGTAGTCTGTTTATGTACACGTGTGTTGCTCCACAAGGGATGAGTTTTGTTTTACCATTTGTGTCTTGTATATATTTAATAGTGTTTAGAGGTGTGTTGTATTACAGTTATAGCAACAACCAATTGAGATTATCGTAGTCAAACGAAAAACATATACGTATAAAATCAACTTCAAATAGCTTCATTGATGTTAACATGGATATAAAACCATGTCAACATGATAAGTGAAAACATGATTTTTATACTTCAGCTCTTAAGGATATTAGACCAGTCATCATGTCAAAAAAATAAACAAATAAAAATGAAAAATCTTTTCAGCCCACCCTAATAGTTATATGGACAAAATACAATCAATAATGGTGTGCCTAACTAAATAACAGGTATAATTAATAAATTGGTTTCATGAAATAACCCAGGTTGTACTTTTAAACGGGTTTATATTTAGCACTAAATGCCCTTTAGCCAGAGGAATCAACCCAGTTTACCTCTCACTACTATCTACCTTCATGCCTTCAAAACTAAATTATATTCTAAAAGTTGGTTTCAACATTCTCACTACCATCACCTTCTACTACTATACAAACAAATTGTTACTTTCAAATTTTCAAAAACCACTCTAAATTACCTGATCCAACCATACCCGATAGGCCATCTACCTGTTAGATCAGTACTCTTAACTGTGCAAAAAAAGTTGTAAACCATCCCCAAACTAGCCACCACATTTATCGGCTTCACAACTTCTGTTGAATACAATATTCTTGTTCATTATAACTGTGATTCAAGCAATATGTCAGCTACAGTGTCATTTCTGGCCATCCCAATATATAGGACTAATCAGCAAAACTGCCCAAACAAATGAATGGATAAGACATGACTGCAAAGTCAATAACCCCGAAAAATCTTTTCGTCCCATACTATGAGCCATAATCTGGATTTTGATAGCTGTATTAATGTCTAGATAATAGATCACTCCCTGCAGAATGCGAAATGGCAGCTCAGAAGAATGGAAATCGTTCACCAAATCTTGGGGCAAGCCGGTGGCCGAGCGGTTTAAGGCGTCAGGACTTTGAGCTTGGGTTAGTGCTGGTTCGAATCCGGCCTAGACTGGAAATATTTATCAGTAATCAGTAATAATCACCTTGTACTGTACTGGTTCGCCCCCTTACTCTGTCTGAATAAGTTCCTTGCACAGATCAATAGTTTATGAGGAATGGGCAGAGTAAGGTTAAGAAGGTCGGCCTCTCCTTTATTTATAAAAAAATCTAGAGATATCCCTCTACCTCAATATAAGAGAGATACTAGTTCCTCCTTTTCCCACCAAAGCAGCAAAACACAATACACTTTATTATAGTAGTAGAGAAGTTAAACATTCCATGTGTTAAGTGCCTAACAGATGGCAAAAACTTGTAAACCCATCCCAAGTGTGACTTTTTGTATTTCCAGTCCCAGAGGCCTTGTGGCTTAAGAAAGGACCAGTGGCCCCCAAATGTTTCACTCTGTACTTGTGTTGTGAATGTGTCTGTCTCTAGTTTAGCGTTTTTATTAGGTATGCTGTTCTCTTCTTTTTTTATACTAAAATCTGAGACCTAGTGCCTCAATATTAACCTAAAAAATAAGGGTATAAAAATAATCACTGTTTATTGGATAATATACTTCATAACATAAAAAGGGTATTAGTTTCTCTGACTGTCAACATAACCTAACCATACCTATAATAACCTAACTTAACCAAATCACAACTGGACCTAACATAATCTAATCTAACAATACACAACCTAGGCCTGTCTTTAATAAACATAAGATTACTGAAACTAGCATATTTCCAGCTTTCACACCCTTAATAATGGCTCATTTTCAGAAACCTTGTCACATTCGAGATCAGGACAACATTTCACTTAATTTGAGTACTCACACTGCTATATTAATAAATAGTCCATTCTGAGCTAAGTCGAACTCAGATAGTAACAATGACTACACTCGTTCATCTACACTCATTCGAAATCCATATTCACCCATATCTTGACGATCGGCGTCTTAAGAATAAAATTTTTTTAAATAAAATGGTAGGCCTACAGGTTAGTCGTATGTATTGGCATCGGCTATAGAAACAAGAAGGCTTCAATCATAATTGAACCAATCACTGTTAAAGAGAAATAATTATAAATTCTAAATTTAATATTAACCCTAGCAAGCCCAAGGGGGGGTACAAAAGGGGGCACCCGAGATGCGACATGGACTACCTGAGGGTCATAATTGGACACTCGAGGTGCGACATGCAGCGAAAGAACCCAAAACTAACACTCGAGGTGCGACATGGCGCTTCGGCTAGCAGTGTGGCCGTGTTGGTCTGGCGGCTAATAGTTGATATATTTACAGTGATAAAATTATCTGAAAACTACAGCCATACAATGAGGCACATGATTAACGATTGTTACCAATACAATTACTACCAATGTACGTGTATGGGAGGGTGGGTGGGTTAGGTTAGGTATATATAGGTAGGTCTATTTTTGTATATATAAATATATATTTATGGACACAGAGAGAGAGCGCGTCTACAACCCCGCAACCCTTCGCCGGGCTACCTGAGGTGGCATGTCGCACCTCGAGTGCCAGTTTTATGGCCCTTTGGGTCGCTGGGATTAAAACAGGTAGTCCATGTCGCACCTCGAGTGCCACCGTACAAAATGACCACCAATTACAATAAATATCATTTAACTCTATTTTTGATCGGAAATAAATTCTGTAAAATTTATTTTGTGTCAGTAACAGGCTGTTTTGTGAGTTGCTCGAATATTCACATTCAGTAGTTATTTATTATAATACTTTTACGGGCAAAATATGTGGTGGTCATTTTTTATCCCCCCCTTGGGCTTCTATGGAACTATTTTTTTTGATAGAGCTACATTAGTTTATTTAGTCTCACAATGTATTACAACTATATAATAAATAATATATATTACACATTTACATATATAAATATGAGTTGGAAAGCAAAGTGTAATTTCTAGGTTGGTATCACTTACTTTAGTCAATCTACTTGACTGGCCAACTGATCTACAAAATTCATCAGCCATTGCAATCTAACCTTTGAAGTTTAGGTTAGCCTATTATTGTTGTGTTATATGTGTGCTGATTTATCCTTGATTTTATAATGAGTGATTATCTAAGTCGAAGTGAAATAGACAAACAGTTAGATTTCGAGTTTGATATCAATGAAGAAGATAGGTTTATTGAAAAGTTGTTGGACAACGCTGATATATTTGAAAATGTAAGTGAAACAGAAGATGCGTGTTGTGACATTGAAGAAATGGGAGATGAAGCTAACTATATTGATGTAGATGCTTTATTTGAGGATTCTGAAGGTGAACTTGAGGTAGGAATTTCCATTCCTGAACATAGTAAAGTAAAGTACATTGCCAAGTCTGGGGCTGAACAACGTGAATACTTAGCTCACAAAACTAGAGTTTCACGCCGGACCAGGGCAAATATTTTCAAAGAAAAGCCAGGTTTGAAAGGTTCAGGGAAAGTTTCAACAATTTTAGAATCTTTTAGGACATTTCTTACAAATGAAGCATTGGCAATAGTTGTTTTACATACTAATGAAGAAGCCATTGCCAAAATTAAAGCCCATACAAATGAAACGGAAATCCTGGCATTTACTGGTATTTTGATTTTATTTGGTGCTCATAATGATAATAAACTAGATATACACGATCTGTGGTCAAATGAATTTGGCAAATCTGCGTATATTGCTACTATGAGCAGAAATAGATTTAGAAACTTGCTGTCATTGATTAGGTTTGATGACAAAGCTACCAGAAATGAAAGGCGGGAAAATAACAAGTTTGCTCCTATATCAGACCTGTTCGAAACTATAAATAAGACATTCTCTGAGCATTTTACACCTTCAGCCAATACTGTCATCGATGAGATGTTGTCTCTCTTTAGGAATAGATGCCCATTCAAGGTCTTTATGAAGGAAAAGCCAGGAAAGTACGGCATACTAATTAGAATGTTAGCTGATTGTGAATATCGCTTTATTATAAATATGGAGGTTTATAGCGGTAAACAACCAGGAGTTCCTACAGGAACAGTGCCTATTGTAAAATGACTTATAGCTCCAATCAACAACTCTGGTAGGAACGTGACAACAGACCGGTTTTATACCTCTGTACCACTAGCGGAAGAATTGTATAGGGAGCATGGTCTCACACTTGTAGGTACAATGCAGTCTAATAGACGTTTTATAGCTAAGGAACTGAAAATATCTGACAGACCCCTACATTCCAGCATGTTTGCTTTTACTGACCCTGAATCAGGTAATCAGGGTTTATGAATTAGGTAATTCCCTAATGTTTATGAACGAGAAAAAAACGTTGTAGTCCTAAACAAAAACACATTGATGGCCATGGAAAACATTCTAGGAAGGAAATTAGAACACAGTAATGTTGAACAACGACCTAGTACTTCTGGTAGAGGGAGATGCCGCAAGTGTTGTGATGTAGCCAGATCAAAAAAAGAAAAGTATAATAAAGTTCTAAAAACAACAATAGTTTGCTGTAAGTGTCAAACATATGTGTGTGGAAAACACTCTAAAAAAAAGTAATGTTTGTTTTGTTTGTGCAAACAGTGAAGAGGAACTATCCAACTAAGACATTTACCATTAGTTTAGAATTAGCGCTAATTGTAGTTCCACTTTTAGGCCCAATTTTTATAGCAGTGTTCAAAATTTCAATTTATATATATATGTTTCCTTCATTTTGTTCCTCTTAAACACTATATCTGTTTTACAATGTTTTATATGAATAAAAGTAGGATTTTAATTAATTTAAGAGGTGGTCATTTCTTACCCCCCCTTGGGCTTTGGCGTTACAAATTTTCCTTGGGCTTGCTAGGGTTAAATGGTCTGCAAAATTTTTTAATAATCAAACAAAATTTATTTTCACATTTTAAATTGAACACATTATTTTTCACAGTTACAAAAATATTTTCAAATTAAATGTTAGACGGGTTTCGATCTTCTTTATTTGTGGAAAACTGTAAAATTACCTTATGTAGTACAAAATATAACTAAATTCTATCTAAAACTTTAATTTATTCATTTTTCATTTCTTTAGCAGAAGCATAACCTGAAGCTAACGATTACTACAAGGCCAATGGATTGGATACAGTCATACGTTATAAATGATCGTAACTTAAGAACTACTGATGATAAAAGTTGTTCATCAGCAAAAGCCTAACTGATTTCATTTTAACAATATTAGTTAATGTTTACTACAATAAGCTAAAAACATTACTGCAGTAAATTAATTTATGATAATTATTAATGAAAGAAAGAAAGACTGAAGCAAAATGAGCTGTAATAAAAGTGAACTTGTAATGTAACCAAAAACAACAGTATGATAATAATAATGTTTTACAACAGCTGTTTTGTTAAAAATAAATAGAACATATGTACAGATTATAAAAATAAAAAAAACATGCACATTAGTTTAAATTCTATTAAACATTCCGCGCACGTTGAAAGTTCTTTTCAATATAAATCTTGTTACAAAGTTTCATTGTTTCTCTTGAAAAGGTAATGGGCATAATTTATGGACATGTCTGGTAACTTCACCTATCACTTTTTAAATTTTAACAACTCACACAATATTATCCTTTCTTGGCATGAGGTTCGTAACTCTGCCCATTGGCCATGAAAGAGGCGGTGAATGGTCTTCTTTGATTAAAACAAGATCACTTAATTTTATATGCGGAGAAGTTGTTTTCCACTTGTTTCTTTGTTGCAGGTGACTCAAATATTCAATGGACCATCTTTTCCAGAAATGTTGTTGCAATTGTTGCATTCTTTGCCATCTTGATAAATGATATTCAGGAAAACTAAACAAAGATTGTTCAGGAATTGTTACTAATGGACCACTCACAAGGAAGTGGCCGGGTGTAATGGAGAAAAGTCTGAAGGATTAGACATAAGAGAAATTGGACATGAATTCAGTTTAGCTTTTAATTGATATAACATTGTTGTGAGTCTTAAAAAGAGAAATGTGATTTTCCGAGAATTTTCTGTAGGTGATATTTCATAGATTTCACTGCAGCTTCCCAAACTCCCCCCCATGTGGCGAGTGTGGTGGATTTAACTTCCATTTAATGTTTTCTGCCATTAACTCTCTTTCTGTTGAGGATGATTGTGCATTTAAAAAAATGTACAGTTCCTTTAATTTTCACTTAGCTCCAACAAATGTTTTTCCATTATCGGATGTTATTTCCACACAAAGTCCTCTTCTTGCCACAAATCTTCGTAATGCTGCCAGGAAACATTCAGTCGTTATATCAATAACTAATTCCAAATGGACAGCTTTTGTTGCTAGACAAATAAGACTTGTGTGTTATACTTCCTTTGTGTATACCTTGTTAAGTTTGAAAACAACCACAGTAGCCTACTCCAAAATGCAAGAAAGCTCTATCTGGGTTCACTCTAGTTGATGGTAGGTCGCTTATTATTTGATTAGTATTTCTGGATTTTGCACGAAAGCATTTAATACACTGATGTACAACTCTCCTGGTCAAATCTCTACCAGTGATAGGCCAATAATTGTCGTATTGAATAGAGAAGTGTTTGCAGCCCACAATGTAATTGACGAATGTGTTCTTCTCTGGCTGTCATTTCTGTGATGCGATGGGATTTTGGTAACAATATAGGATGTTTTGTGTCGTAGCTTAAATGGGATTCTTGTAATCCCACCCTGATTAAACCATCTTGTCAAGGGGCGAGGGAAGATGTTTTGCCCTTTGTTACCATTTGGCCTTTGTGAAGTAGGTGAAGTTCTAATGGAAAATATTGTTGTTGAATGTATTTGAAAATAATAAGTCTTGCCTTGTGGTCGCTATCTAGAATAGTGGTTTCAATGCTGATTCTTTGTTTCAACTTGTTTATGAATTTGAGGCAAGAAGAAATAAAGACAGATTCTTTGAAAAGATGAAATTCTTTCAATGTTTCAAGTGTACTGTTTTCCTCTATTTTAAAGGTAGAAACCATCGTTACTCTTGATGTTTTTCCTTCTGGAAGGTTCTCATTGTTGGAGTTGAAAATTGGTTGAGGAGACCAATTCATCAGCAGGGTTCTCTTCAGTCCGTACATGCTTCCAAATGCAATCTCTTGTAATGAATGGTTGAAATTCGATTGGCTACAAATTTTTGCCATCGAGCAGGTTTTGCCTTTAACCACGATAAAACCACTGTAGAGTCTGTCCAACAAATGGTGCTAACAATACATTTTTCCAATTATAATATCTTTTTAACTTGTGATAGTAATTTAGCCAAGAGTACTGCTGTACAGAGTTCAAGTCGAGGAATTGTTGTTGGTTTCAAAGGAGCTACATGAGATTTGGCACAGAGTAAATGAACCTTTACGGTTCCATTTGTGTCAATGATTCTTAAATACACAGCACTTCCATATGCTCGTTCAGAAGCGTCTGAGAAGGCATGAAGTTCATAAGTTCCATATTTTTTTCGGTAGTGTAACTTGTCTTTGAATGGAAAAATGGTTTAGATTGTTCAAACAGAATTGAAATTGTCTTCATTGTGTGTAAATGTTAATGTTTGGTACTGTAATTTTAGATCAGGATTGAGACCTAGTCTTTTTTCTACATGGTAGAATCTCTTAATCTCCAACTCCTTTGATTCATCTAATTCTGAAGTCGGACACTTGAGAGACATTTTTACAATGTAACGTCCATTTGTCTGTCGAGTAGTAGTTTTCTAGTGTTCTGCTTAAGCATTTTCCTCATTTGCAAGGTGTACCTTAGGAAATGTTTCCTCTAATGTCCAGAATTTTTCTAGTTGAATGTTACAACGTTCAAGAGTACTAAGATGAGTCAGAATGTTACTTACAGAATCGTTCGTTTAAAATTTTCCTCCAACTATCCAACCCAATCAAGTATTTTGGAAAGATGTCATGCTATTTAATTTTATCTGGCCAGCACATGATAAATCTAAAAATATCTGTTGACCTAATAGCAAATCCACATGACTGGAAATGTGAAACTCTCCAGCTAACGTTATGTTGTTTGGAATATTGAAAGTATTGGTATTTAAACTGTATGTTGGAAGAGGTCCATTGATTTTTGGTACTATCAAAAACTTCAAACATGCTGTAAAACTTGTTATACATAAATTGACTGTAGCCTTAGCTAATCCCATTGCATTAATAGATGTCTCACTGATACAAGATACGTTATTTGAAATCTTCCGTTTCTCAAACTCAATTGCTGTGTGACTCTTTCGGTCATGAAACATGCTTGTGAACCATTATCTAATAAAGCTTTGCACTTGATGTACTTTCCAGTCCTGTATGGCTAAGTACGTCGTACTTTCCAGTCCTGTATGGCTAAGTACGTCAACAATTGCTGTAGACAATATTATTTGTGTATTGGACTTTGCTTTGTATTTTTTGTGAGTAGTTATCGGAACTGATGATGAGACTGTATTTTTACCAGATATGTCTGTCATGTGTAGTACAGTATTATGCTTTTTACCACATTTTTTACATCCTCGAGATGTACAATCTTTAACCAAATGATTTGCATCTAAACAATTTATGCATAAGCGAGCTGCCTTCAATTTGATCATTCTCTCTGAATATGAAGCATTTATAAGTTCTTAGCACTCATAAACAAGGTCTTTCTCCTTACAAATGTAACAGCAGTGATCCTCTGTGGATGTGTGTATTTTTGTTTTGTTGTTTTTAAATTGCCCTTTGTTAAAGTTAGAACAAGTTTTTTCCTTTTGTATGTTGTATGTGCCTTGTATATTTTCTAGTGTTTGATATTTATTTTGAAGGAAGCCAGTTAGTTCATTCAAACTTGGTAATTCATTGGGTTTGATTGAAGTTTCCCAATCTTTTGTGTCTATGTCAAGATTTTGTAAAGCTCTCAAGTGTGTTAACGTTCCATTTACTAAATGTCTAATACTAGACGGGAGAATCCTTTGAAACATGAGGAAGATCAAAAAAAACATTTAATGTGATTTTGCACAATGAGTTTCTTATTTTGATACCTTTCTTGAAGTAAAGAAAGTGCTATAGGGTAGTTTGTTGTTGTGAGAGTTATGGTTCTTATTGTGTCTGCTGTCTCGTCCTATAAGGATCCCTTGAGATAGTTTAGTTTTTGTACATCACTCAGAGTGTTGTTTTTGTCAATAAATGATTGAAATGGATCGAAAAATGGAGTCCATTCTTCATATTTCCTGCGAATATAGGTAATTGTATTGTAGGTAGCTTTACTGGAACTTGTGATACTTAGAGGCCTAATGTAGGCTGTTGTTATTAGAGCAGATGTTTTATATGAATGTTCAGTTATGTATTTTTCTATTTCTGAATAAATTTCAAAGTAATATGTTTCAAATATGTTGCGTTCATCTGTATGATCAACGCTGTCATCAATCAATTCTATTTGTCCTTGAATGTCATCATACTCATACCAACATTACTCTAATTTGTTTAGCCTAAGTGTTAATTTGGTTTATATTATGTTCTTCAGTAAAGTTATGGATATATGTTTTGATTCTTGTTAATTTACTTCTAATCTGACTTCCTTTAGTATTTAATGTTTTAAGATCAACATGTATTTTTGTTTGAGACATTTTGAAATGTTGTAAAAGTAGCCTAATTTCAAATGAAAATAATTGTGTTATGACTATCTTTAAATTACTACCTTGTTATTACAAACTGGCTTTATATAATCCAGTCTGTTCAGAGTACCAAAATGTTTATTACAATAAGCTAAAAACATTATTGCAGTAAATTAATTTATGACAATTATCAATGAAAGAAAGAAAGACTGAAGCAAAATGAACTTTTAATGTAACCAAAAACAACAGTATAGTAATAATGTTTTACAACCTCTTTTGTTAAAAATAAATTGTTGTCTTACACATTTTCGTAAATTTCAGTTATCAATAAGGCGTGGAAGACAATAGAAAACCCTGAAACTAAAGCAAAGTGCATGGACATAATTGAAGAAGCTCGTGCAAAAACAGATTATATGGTAAGTAAGCTGGAGACCGTAAACTGTCGGTAAATTGTTTTGCAAATTAACTATTATTATTATTATGGATTATGTTTGGATAGTGGAGATGGTCAACATTTCACAAAACGGTTGTTTTGCAGCGGTTGCAGCCTGCAGTTGTGGGAAACCCCCAGTTGCAGCTGAAACTTGGTTTTAGTTGTCAACTAACAATTGGAGCTGAGATGCCATATGCGCACGCATGAGTGGAGTGGCAACAATCGTGTGGCGTTGCGACCTGCAACGGTTGAGGGAAACCCCAGTTGCAGCTGAAACTTGGATTTAGTTGTCAACTCGCAACTGGAACTGAAACGACTTCTTCGCAGCGTAGCGTTACGTCGGAGGGAGTTGTAGCTGCAGCTAAACATTTTTGTAAACAGTTGCAACTGCAACTGATTGCACAGTAATTCAGTGTTTCCTAACTTGATAGCTGCAGCAGTCCAATAGGTACATTTGCGTTCATCCTTCTGCAACCTGTCAGCTGTGCTGTGTTCATTGTTTTACCTTGCTTTTTAAATCGTTCTGCTCTGTTAACGTTATTGTAATCTGCGTTAAAATAAATAACTACTAGTAGTTGTAATTTAATTTCTATGCACCTGTTAATATGTCCATTGCTTAACAGATTGTAAAAAAATATAACATAATAATAAATAACTTAATTCATTTCACCACTTACTGTAAAAACAACAACACTGTCTGTATTGATTACACAACATTGTTAATAGTAATGTTAAATATCCCAATAATGAATATGTCAACGTTACAACTTCCGTGGTTTGACCTTAGCGTTTCAGCTGCAACGCAACAAGACAAACTGGCAACTACTATCAATTGGGGAGTTGGCTGTCGCAGCGCAATTCTAGCAGGTGAAACTGTTGCAACTGCAGCCGTTGCGGGAAATCGCCAACGTATGCCATCTCTATTGGAAATTTTTATTTATTGTAAGATTGGTTAATTTTTTCAGGAGAAATATATACTAGTGGCTCAAAAGGATTGGATCATTTAAAGAAGGCTTTGCGATTTCAACTAAGAAGAACACTTATTTTTAGTTTTTTTATTTAGAAGGCTTTATTGTTTTTTATAATTTAAAATGTAATGGTGTTAAGAACACTTAAATATAACAAGTTAACCGTTGAAATACGTTTGAAAAGGCCTTTATTGGGCTGTATTTGAATCAGTTGATGAGTCAGCTTCTCATTGATGACATAACTTTGGTATTTTTATTCTTTATGAACACAGTTCATACAAAATAAAATCATTAAATGATTGTGTTTAAATGATTACACAAATTATTTAAACTGTCAAATATTCTACTGAAAAGTTAAGTTGAACTAGCCAAGGTTACTGGATAGTTCCTACCAAAACTTATTAATGTTATATGTGTTTCTAATTTTTATTTTGCTATCTATGTATGAATTGATATTTTATTTTTATTATTATTTTAAAATATATTATTATCGATATTTTATTTTTTTTATTTATTTTTATTATTATTTATTATTACCCACTAGAGCGAGCTATCAATTAATCAGTGGTTAGATTACTACTGAAGTAGGTGATGTTGCATAATTTGGTTGTAATATCACAGCCTTACAATAAACCTGATGCAGCAATATGTGGCTAGTACAAAAACAACTAAGAAACCTGAAATGGCAATATTTTACTACTTTGTAACTGATTTTTAACAGTGATTGACACTTTTTCAAGTTATCATGTTTATAAGAAACTTATAATGTTATAATGGCCAATAAAACACCCAAAACCAATTTGGAAGTTATTTTAAGATGTTTGATGTATTCATTTGATTTATTATTTATTAAAAATTTGGTGTATATAATGTATTCATACTACAAAGTAGAGAGTACTCAACTTGGGCACGCAACAATTCTTAGATATGAGACGCTGACATAAATTTATGAGTATTTTAAGGTGAATATGAATAATTATATGAGTGTCATGACCTTTGTTACAAACTGAGAGTTCGACAGCTCTTCAGTAAGGGCCATTTATTAATAGCCCAATAGCCAGGACAATTCAGGGACCTACAGCTTTACATGAAATCCAAACCACATAGTGTTGGTCTGATTTTCAGCTAATTGACAAGTCTCACACTTCCCTTTAAACAACATCCCTACACTGATTACCACCTTACATGGACACCCTAGACTTCTCAAGTAGTCTACGTCGATGGCAACCATTGAGCGGACACCATATCAGTATTAAGAGGACCCAACATAGAACCTATTGCCTACAATCTCCACAGCGCTTTGTCCCCAACTAGCTGAGTTATAGCTAATAATGCTGTAATGAAGCTTTTGCACGGTAAATTGATACACACCCAGTTATCAGCTGTTCTAAAAAAAGTAAAAGTTGAAGAGTGTAACTGATGGATTAAGAGGTGGTGAACACACAATTTTGTACTGTAGTTAGCTATAATATATTATGAGATATCCTCTGCTGAGATATCCAGCCCATATCACTGGCCAGATCCATTTAGCTCCACATACAGAACAAAATTCCTCTGACCATTTGATTGTAGTTAGTAAATGATTTTCTTCTTTAATTTGGTAGATTTGAGTTTATGGGGTGAATAGTGGTGCTACCTGTTTTCCATTCCTACATTTTAACATCTCTTGGAATGAACCAGTTTGTTTATTTATTGCGATTAACTTTTAGGTCCGATCCGATATGTATCAAGTGTATGACTGACAACTGTAGATAATTTTCGCATCCTATTATCTTTAGGCGGTTTTTGTTTTGTTTGTGTCAGTTTTGTATAAGCAGGTGGCCTGTTGTTGAGCATTGACATTTCTTAATTAGTTTGCTTTGGTCCATTAAATTGTCTAATTCTCTATGAATAAATAAAAAGGGCCTTTATTTTTTAAGTGATCATATTTAGTTACAAGTGAAGCTAATCTATGCACTTTTGTTTAATTGAAAATTCCTGATGAGAAGTCTTATTATTCATCACATTATGTATATTTGAATCCAAACATATCTGGAAAGCTAATTTGACATCAAGCCCATTTTCATCATTATGAAAATTGTAATTTTTTAAAATAGGTGTAAAAGAATCAACTGTGTTGCCTGTATTGAGTATTACTGTTTATCTAAAACAAAATTGTTTAAATTAAAATTACAATCATTGTATTTAATGTTATGAGGAGCTTAGCATTTTTAAAACTCATTAATGTTCATATGAATTGCTGTATTTCATAAACTGCAAAATAGTTTAAAGAATATTTGTTCGATTATTGCCATTTTGGGTTCAGTTGTAAGATATGTATATTCACCAATAATAAATATCCAATTGTACATTAGCCTATAGTTAAAATTTATACAAATAAGCGGTAAGATGCACTAAGTCTTAAACAGTCTGCACCATTTGCTACAATCCACAGTCATGCCATCCAGTTAGTTAGTTAGATACACCTGGTTGTGGTCCTGTCAACAAGCCCACCACGCCTAGACTCCATGGCCCTTTGCGCCCCGAGCCTGGCGACAGTGTCACAAGAGACCAGTCCCCCTTATGAAGGATATGATCTCCCTGAGTGTAGCTCTTCTAATGTCCTCTAGTTCCAGAAAAGCGGCACCCATAGTCCTATACCTAAGAGATGAGAGAGCTCCACAATGACATAAGATGTGTATGGAGCTCTCCTTATTCTCCCACAGAGCCTACATGTGGAGTCCTCTGTTAAGCCCCATTATCTTCATATGTCTGTGAAGAAGATTATGTCCGGTCAGCATTCCCGTAACCGCTCTCACCTTAGCCTGGTTACAGCTCAGCAAATCTCTGCTGTAACTGCAATTCCTTGGATAAGTGCATGAGACTGCCTGAGCCCGGACTAGGTCCTCCATCTGCCAGCGTGTTCCTCAGAGGTCCACCCGTAAATTCTTTTCTTTACCTTTTGAAAAGGAATGCCGTGCTGGCACTGGTCCCAGAAGAGGGCACTTTGCCCCTCTCCTAGCCAATGCATCAGCTCTCTCATTTCCATCAATGCCAGCATGCCCAGGGACCCATATGAGTCTCACCTGTTTACGCTGGCAATGTCTCTCCAGGATCCCCTGGCACTGCCATACCAACTTAGAGCTGGTACGTTGCGCCATGATCGCTGCCTGCCTGTCCGAACAGATGGAAACTACTCCGAAGCCACCCTGACGCATTTCCTCCTGTGCGGCTGTCATGATAGCCATCACCTCCGCCTGGAAGACGGTAGCATGGGCACTTACAGGTACAGACAGAACTTTCTGTGCCCCCCTCCCGTACACCCCAGCATCCGAACCCCCACCTCCTTCTATAAGTGAGCCGTCCGTATACCAGACGCTTTCTTTGACTTGTGCAGGCTCGGTACTCCCCATCCACTTATCTCTGCTAGGAAGGAAGGCCCTGACCTGCCTGTCAATTTTTTCCCATTGCAAGCAACGGGTCCAGATCAATGTCCCTAGATAGTATTTCACCATGGAGTCCTGGTTGGCCAAGCAACCAGCCATCCTTATTCTAAAGGCCGCTTTACAAGCCTCCCCTTTTAAAAACAGGTCCATTGGGCGGAGCCCAGTGAGGACCTCCATCGCCGCCAGTGGGGTTGTACTGATTGCGCCTGTAATTCGCAGGCACGCCATTCTCTGACATCTATCTAATGTTAGCCTTGCACTGTTCTGTGCCATGGCCGACCACCAGACAACTGCAGCATAACATAATGAGGGCCAAAGTACACTCGTGTATTGCCAGTAAACTATCTTTGGTTTAAGACCCCATGTTGTCCCAATGGCCCTCCGACAAGCCCAAAAAGCCATTCTGAACTTCCTGGCTTTCTCCTGTAGGTGCTTGAGGCAGTTCAGTTTAGCGTCCAGGATAACCCCCAGATACTTAACCGACCCTGTAGCTCTTAACACCATATTTCCCATAGTGGGCATGTATAGGCCATCCAGCTTTTCTTCCTAGTGAAAAGTACAAGTTCTGTCTTGTTGGGATTAACAGAGAGCCTCTTGTTCCTACACCACCTTTCTAGGAATCTCAAGGTAGCCTGGACGATGTCCAACACCGTGCTGGCAAACTTACTTGCCCAGTATGCACACATCGTCCGCGTATGCCTGAGCATATACCCCCATCCTGTTCAGCACCCTTAGTAGGCCATCAACCATCAGGGACCACAGGAGAGGGGAAAGTCATGCCATCCATGTCTTGATACATCAACTACCCTGTGAAACAGTACACTGCAGCAGCTTTATGTGGTATTAACATATATATGCATCACTTGCTGTTCAACTTATCTTCTCTCTGGCTGTTTTTGTTTTTAGATTGGAAAGTGCTGATACCAAAATGATGAAAATAAATGTGATATTTACGTTGTCTTTTAACACGCTGTAAAATGCTACAATAATTCTATAAAATAATAAAAACTAACTGCATTAAGTAGTCAGCAGGAATTTTGGTATCAGCACTAATCCACTGGGAGCAAACACATTGACAAGTATCGTTAGATTGCAGAGAAGCGAAAACGCCAGAAGAGAGAAGGAAAAGAGTCGTCAGTGGAGGAAGATGATCCATCTGCTTATCGCCATGCTGTTTACGTCATGACAATGAAACTGTTTGCAGACCTGGAGCGACGCCGGCGAGAACTTGAGATAAGAGACACAGAGGAACGCAAGCGCAAAAGGGAACAGGAAATTGCTGAAGAAGAGAAAGCTGCACTAGAAAAGGAATGGCAGAAGAATTTTGAGGTTAGTATAGCTAGATTAAATAATTGTGGAAACACTTTTATGTGTTTTAAGACTAGACCATCACATTTTATATGACTTTCCATCATAATTTGTTCTATTTGACGATATATATATTTCACAATATGACGCATTTATATATGTCATATTTAAGGTATTCAATTATTTAAGTAAATTCAAAATTATTTAGTATAGTGAATTCACTAAAATAAATTCACAAGTAAACATCTTGAAGCTTTCCCCGTTTCAGGAGTGAACAATGAACAAGGGAAATAACTCTTTATCCTTTTGTTGAATTTAATAGATTTTTTTTAAACAACCAAACTTAATTCTTACAGGTAGTGCCATCGAACGCTTGTCAGAGAAACAAGTGAAGCTGTAAAAACTCCTAAATATCATAATCCAAATATCATAATCATAAACCAAATGGAATCTGATTTTATGAATCGTAGTGTAGTATGTTTGAACATTGGCTACTCCTCTAGCTCAGTGGTTCTCAAACTGTGGTAGACGGAACACTGAACATTGGTACGCCTTAACCTTAGGGCTGTGACAAAAGGTAGAAGCACGGATGTAGTGGAGCTGTGCCCCCCACTTTGTGCCATGTACAGACAGTGTTTTTACAATTATATGCAAAGACACACATGCATGCATAAAATAACATGCTTGTGGGCTTTCTTGTAGCTGCTGGAGAGAGAGCGCCAGACAACCAATTAAAATTCTGTATACAAAAATGGGTTTACTACAAGATCTAATTTCACTCATTGTTTGTATTACAAGGCCTAATAGATAAATTACACATGAACTTTATAGCGTTAAAATTACTCAGTTAACAAAAAAAAATATGTAAGTAGGGAGGAAAGGGGTAAAGTAACAATAATGGTTTACGCTCTTGGCAGAGCTCAGAGCGGTTTTAAGGATTTGTGTATGTACAGTACATGTTGATATGGACTTGTTGACACCCCTATTACATGCGGGGACATGCTCGTGAGCAAGTCCCAAATATCAAACCATTCCGATGTTCACAAGCATTTCCACATCAAAAAACTCCTTTTAATGGGAGGACTTGCTTGTCAGCATGCTGATGTGGACAAGCTCATGAGCAAGTCCGTGCATGTAATACCCCCTTAAGTCATAATAAAATGTATAGACAAGTCTTTATTTATTCTGTGTTTTTAGCAGTATATTAAATGCCACAGTCTACATTTTACTATTAAGTTATATACTTTATTTAAAGATTCAATGTATTAACATAGTTATAATTATAATATAAGTTATTTTTGAAAGTGAAGACAGCATCTAATACACTTTATTTTACAGTGACATAGCATTTACGTTAGAAAGGTCATCATTCTCGCACAGACCACGTGACCTTGATATCTGGAGTATAAGGAATTAGTACTATCTGAATAATCACAAGTTCACTGTATATTATTACACTTCAGTATTAACACTGTAATATAAAATCATTAAAAACTACTTTTATGATAGACAAAACTTGTAAAACTAAACTAATGAGATTAAAAAGAAAACAATAGGAGGGAATGTAGACGAAGGACCAGCTGAGTCCCCTTACTACTGTGCTATTTTCATTGTTGTTGTTTGTTCAACTAAAGAATTTAACAAACATCAATATGTGTATTCGATATTTCAGAATCGTAGCTTAACAATGATATAACATACATATTGTATCGTTCAATATTCAATTACAAATAACAATAACTGAAAACTAATGTTTTGTCCGATGACTTACTCAGTATGTCAAAACGTACTCTCAAGCGTGAAGTGCATGATCAAAACATATTGAAAGGTTGAGTGCCAAACACCCTAAAGCAAGTTTCAATAATTTTGTAGCTTGCATTGTTATTTTATAGTTTTTTTTTTTTTTGCAGGAGTCGCAGCAAAATCGGGTGAACAGTTGGAAAGCATTCCAAGCAGGAAGCAAAGCTGGAACATCAGGACCAAAAACGAAGAAACTGAAAGCCTTTAAACCACCAAAACACAAAGCAGAGTCAAGATAACCAGTCGTCGTTGACTGATAAGGCTGTACAAATACCCTCATGTAAATAGTAGCTCCCGATTTAAACATATTGTCCTTTGATATCTGTAATTTTTATTGCTTAGTAATAGGTGTATTTAATAATTTAAGAAAAGTACAATCTAGTTCAGTTTTTTAACTATTTTTATTTATTTATTACATAATATAGAACCAAACTTCTTGGTTTTCAATATTTAAAGTAATACTGTTGAATGTCCATAGTGTTGTAGCCTATGCCTTTGAAATTATGTGATCAGTTCTTTATTGTAATAAACAGTAAATTTTTGTGCATATGAGTTTTTACTAGAACCAACATTTTATTGAAAACGTTTGTATAAGAAGAAGAAAAGATTGTGGGTAAGAAAAAGCTAAAATAAAGCAAAGAAACTAACTAGTGGCTGGACGGTCTAAGGTGTCAGGACTTGAGCTTGGGTTAGAGATAGCACTGGTTCGAGTCCGACCTAGACTGGAAGATTTATCAGAAATATTCACCTTCTACTGTACTGGTTCGCCCCCTTATTATGTCTGAATAAGTTCCTCGCACAGATCAACAGTCTATGAGGAATGGGTAGAGTAAGGTTAAGAAGATCGGTCTGGCCAGATAGGTAAGAGAGGAGCTATTGAGTGCCCTGCAAGGTCACCGATCTACCACCAACAGATTACTTTGTGTGGTCACATTAAAAACAATGTGTCTAAATAAAGAACAAAGTGCATATACAATTTGAGAAACCGAATTGTGGTAGAATTTCAAAGAATACAGCGAGAATCCATCTTGCTCCCATCTTACTGGCGTTTTAGGATTTCACAAAAAGTTAGCACATTGTCAGACCATTGAAGGGGACCAGTCTGAACACTGAAGCCTAGTCTGTACTTACAAACCTAGCTGTTTCCAGAAACACTGTAAGCTTCCGTATTTTTGTGTTTTTCCCAACTGTTTACAAACAAAGAGGAAATATTTATCGTTTCTGACAAGATAAACTGTTTTCTGTTTTCAAAAACAAATGAAAAACGCAATCATCTTTCAGTCTTGAGGACAGCATTTAGGCAGGAGGGGGAGTCATTTGACGTTAGTGGTGCTTCTAGCACTTGCCTAGTTCTTTAAAATATTTCACTACTGAAATTATGGATCAACATACTTCATTCATTATTCATCTCTAAGATGCCGATCGTAGAGATATGGGCGAATATGAGGAGTGAATGAGTGTGGTGAGTGTAGATGAACGCGTTTAGTCATAGTTACTATCTGAGTTCAACTTAGCTCAGAAAGGACTATTTATTAATAGCCCAATAGCCAGGGCAACTATGGGACCTACAGCTTTACGTGGAATCCGAACCACGTAGTGTTGGTCTGATTTTCAGCTAACTGACAAGTCTGACACTCCGTTCTCTCCCCTACACAACATCTGAACCTTGACTACCATTCAACACGGACACTCCAGACTTCTCTAGTAGTGTCTACATTGATGGCAACCATTGAGCGGACGCCGTGTCGGTATTAAGAGAACCGAGCATGGAACCTATCGCCCACAATCTCCCAAACACTTTGTCCCCAAGTAGCTGGGTTACAACACTGCGCCACCAGTGCCGACACGGCTTGAATTATTTTTCTAATGGTCTGTTTAGATATTTTAAATGTACACTGTAAAAACTCGCGAATGAATCACCAATTGATAAATATGTTGCTGACGAGTTGAATAGCAGCTGAAATGGGAGTGGGGAGGGGATCCTGAATCCTGTAAACATCTTTTACATTTTTGGGCCAACAAGGCTCAACAGAATGTTGTCATCAGTCATGGTCATCTACTAAAATTCGGAAACAGTGCCATTTTCGATTCTAGTCAGGGAGGAGGTTCTGGCTGTAATACGTACCTTCTCGAAGAAACATGCATTTCCATCACCACCTTGTGAAGAATTACACTAAACTAGTGTAAACTAAAAGATTAATCTTCTTCAGCACATGTCGCGGGAAACAATGCCCAAAGCTAGTGTTGACACAAATGAATGACACGTTTGTTTCTCTGTTGTTTCAAAAAAGTTTACATAAAAACATTGAAGAAGAACAACAAACTGCGTCCAAACTGTTTATCAACTGTTTGCAAACATTGTGTCCAAGTGGAGATTAGACTTTAGGTAGATATGCTAAATGCATTTTGATTTGACTTAACATTTATTTATTTTTAGCATTTTTAAATAAAATATTCATAACAACTATTTAAGGTTAATAATTTGTTTACAACTTGTTTTTAAGCAATTTTTGCATTAAAGATATTTTTAATTTGGCCTGCAATTTGCAATCTTGTATTGAGATGAGATAGTTGTCCCAAAGTTTCGCCGTTCATTTTAGTTCATAAAGACCCTTAAAAAGGAACTTGATGGGGTTAATATTTAAAACTTTAAGTTGGGCTCAAAATTTGTTATTTAAGAGGCATGGGCATACTCCTGATACCAACCAAAAGATGCAATTTTATACCTTACTGAAGAATGCTGAGGTTCGTTTTTCTAGGTGCAGTTGTTAAAAAGTTAACATCAAGGTATCCATACTTTTGAAACGCCCTGTATAATCAAAGGCAATAGTAAATCATTTTAAATTATGCTAGCCTTTCAATAACTATAAAGACATGAATTCACTCTAGGATATTGTATACATTAATTAAAAGAACTAATAATTAAATTACTTATTACACACATGTATTATTCAGACACAAGTTTTATATGTACAATTAATTTATAAAATTCAATACACAAATCAAACTTACTGACAGGTAATTCAAATAAAAGTGTAATAAATTAAAATTAAATTGTTAGTTCTTAAACGATTATTAGGTATGTAAAAATCATATCAAATTTTTCAATTAATTAAATAGATTAAAAAAAGCATAACAAAATATAATTTACCTATATATTATCAGAATAAGATACACATCACATAAACACTATTCAAAACGATAGGCAGCATATGTAGTACCAGTAGAAAAGCATATGTTCATTATATAGTAACTATCCACACTGTCAGCTAGTCATAAACTCATTTGAGAGTGCAAAATCGTAGATATTCTCACCTAACTTAAATGTTACCTGTATGTTCAACATAATCTTTATAACAATTTTCTCATATGTTTAGTACATACAAAATTCTAAGAACATACAAATTAGTTCTCATTTACCGCTTTTTATTTTTACTACTTGGTAAGATTTGAGCCATAAGGGATCTTTTTTTTCCTAAACCTTCAATTGGTCATCTCCATAAATTTATCAATAATATGGACAATGAAAAGGGACTTTACAATAATGAAACTACATTACTAGAAAACTTCAATTAGTAGTTTAAACTTCTTATTCTAATTTTTTTTCAAATACAGTAGAAACTCTCATTCCCAAAGTTCCAGTTCTTGTTCCAACTCCATATTTGATTGGCCAAGTAATTAGAACTTGTACAATTCAAGCTTACAAATATTTTGTAATTTCACATTTTACTCGGGAATCAGTTTATTTTTTAAATAGAATATCTTCAGTTTTCTAATTTAAAATTATTATTTGGAGTCATAACATTTAATTTTAGTAAACACTATAAAAATCTTACTTTTACCAAAAAATGTTGCGTTTCATTATACATCATTTCCAAGGTATGTTTTTCATTTTCCTTTGATCAGCAAACAATCTATATGCATAATTTATGTACATTTGTTTACGCCTAGCTACTAATTAAAAAAAACTCAAGCCTTCGCTGAAGCTGATTCTTCTTCTGCCAGCATCTGGAGTTCTCCAAACCTTTTCTGAAGCTGACGCTCTCGCTCCATCTGCCTGCTGACATCCTCTGTCAGGGACTGCAACAAAAAATAGAATGCATAAATGCTGTATATGATATCGCATGTTATTTTTAAAATGTCAGGAAAAATTAGAACCTTTGCCAGCGTGGTGGCTCAGTGGCTAAGGCTTTGGACTGCAGAGGTCAATGTCCAAGGTTCGAATCGTTGTTACTTCACTCATTGAATAAAGTTCACACACAGGTCTCTAGTACCATGTCTCAGCTAGTCAGTTCGGACTAGTTTCTAAGACAAGGTCTCTGCGACCAGTTCACTCACTCTTAACATACTTCATCTGTAAGCAGGGACAGAAGTAGAGTATTCATTAAGACCATATGTTCTAGCTCAAGGAAAGAAATGCTAATAAATAAAATAATTCGTAGACTTAAGCGGCTCATGTCATTACTAAAAACTATAGCTTCCGGTAACAACCATGTCAATGTGTTATTTACAGTATTTAGATAAAAGGCTTCACCCATACTGTGGTACCCACTCATGTGTTATATAAAAAGACTTCAATTGAGTCTCGGAGATACCACTGGGGGGTGCAACATTACAGTATGGTGATTTAAATATTGTAAATAACACCTTGACATGCTTCAGGTTTTAGTAAATAAAGTAATGATAAAAAGACTATTATAGGACTTCTAATAGTTAATTTAGAATTAACTATTTAGAATTATTATAAATTCAACTTACGTGTATTAATCAGACAATCTGTCCACAAGAGAACTAGACAACGTGTTTCAAATCAAAAGATTCATCATCAGGTCATTTGCCTCTATTAAGTTGAACTCGAAGCTTATTTTATATAAAGTTCACACACATAAAAACATATTTTGGCACGCACTTATGTAGTCCTGTGGGCAATTGATGGACAAGAACTGGAGTACACTTCAATTATCCCCTCCTTCACCTATATCATTGTTTTCATTGGGATCAGCTGTGACCATTGATCGTTTTTTGTGTATGAGAATGTTGAATATGTTAGATTCAAAATGCATTTTGTCAATCGCACACAGGACTATATAAGTGTGTGCCCGAATATGTTTTTACATGTGTGAACTTTGTATAAAATGAGTTTCAAGTTCAACTTAAACTTAATAGAAATAAATGACCTGATGATGAATCTTTTGACTTGAAATGTGTCGTCTAGTTCTCTTGTGGACAGATTGACTAATTAATACATGTAAGTAATTATTAATTGTCTGTCCAGGGCTAAAATGTCTAATTTTAATAAAGTTAATAATTTTCAAAATAAAATTCCTTTTTTGCTGGTTTGATCAAGTCCTCCGAACATAATACCCAAATCCAATTTTTATGTATTTTATGTGACATGAGCATAATTATAAACAGCTTAGTGATCACACAGCGAGGGAAGTTTGACTATTAAATGTGGAATTCGAACCATGTTGATAATCCTCAATGTTCACGCCTGTCTCTACAAGACCTCTGATGGTTCAATGTTACACACTGATTAGAAATCCATGCATTAACACCCAGTACTGAGACAGCATGGTTACATAACCCAGTACCTCGATTCTCCTGGGAATAGCAGCTTCCTCCTGTTCCTTCAGGAACTTGAACGTTGACAGTTCCATGCGAGCTTGTTCTATTTGGTCATGTAGATCTTGCAGTTGTTTGACCACCCCTTGAGCTCGAGTCTAAAACATCCAATTGAACAATTAATCATCAATTGCTTCGTACATACTAACGTTTGTTATTGACACCATTAGCAATACTAAGATTTTCCTTTGAAGGATTTTTTTTAACTGTGGGATCCTAGTTGAATTTTTGCAAACATAACAGGGTTGTTGAAGCTTCTGCAACTCACAGGAGGGTAGTGGCTTCAATAAATGGCAACCCTTCAGATGCATCAGGTTTAGATTGCCCACCATCGCCTTGACACAAGCAGCCTCCAATTGTAATTACAAGCAAAAAATTATATCAATGAAATGCAATTTTATATCACATGATAATTCAACAGACATCAATGTTTGATCATGTGTAAGTAACTCACCAGCCCCAGCACTTCAAAACCAGTTTCAACCACGTTACCAAATCGTGCGCCTGGAAGTATTAAACAGTGCACGAAAGGTTTATTACTGTGGAAGTATTGAACAGTTAATCAATCGTGTATTCTATATAAATTAAAACTTTTCTCATGAGAGCATTGGACCTCCAACGGCAGATTTAAAATTGTTATAGTTCTAAAGAGATTGTCAAATTAAAAAAATTATTTACAGTATTTACAATTACGTAAATTTCACATGTAACAAGCTTAATCAGTGTGTCCACATTCTGGAAAGTCTGAGAAAACAAATTTGTTCTGGGAAATGAACAAATATTCTGGAAAGTCAGGGAAATCTGCCCCAGTGATGGATTTGAGGGGATTGTTTTATGCTCTAGTCGGCCGTAACCTCAACTAACGTTGCATTTTTCTAGTTATGTTATACAATTAATTAAAGTGGTGGTCAATAGTGCAACGTCCTATATCATTGATTTTATATACAAATAGATTTACCATCCAATGTTAAATTTTGAGTTTCAAAACATTGGCCATTTTTGAGGTCCATTTACAGTGTAGACCCATGTCAATTTAATGCAGTTTAAACCAGTTGTGGTTGCAGGCCTCACTAACTAACAAAATTACAGGCACAAATATTCCTATCAGATGGAATATCTTTGTAGGTGTACAATCAAGGCCTATATGTTCTGATAATATTCTCCAGTGTTGAAATGAAGTATTTAATTGTAATTTTTCTTCATTTCTAACATTAATTTTGTGAGATTCTTATATATATTTACTTCTAGGTTTCCTTTTTGTAAGTGTTCATAATGAAATATTAGCCATGTAGCTTCGTATAAATGTATTTGTATTTTCAATAAAATGTTATTATAAAAAGGAGGAAAAAAGAAAGGGAGAGACAGAACTAGGCCAGTTATAGGTATGGAGGAGGCTGGGTTTTCTTGTTTCTTTTATAATGTTTATTTACACTTTTTAATAGCAAGATTAATATCTCCAGAATAATCATTTTAATGTAATGATTAAAATACAACACATTTAGACTATAATGCATTTTTGAAAAATTGCAAAAGTCAGGGGAAATTATCCGAAATGGTCAGGGAAAATTATGACAAAATTTGTGTGGACACCCTGTTAATATAATGTGAAAATGAGAGCCACCCATTATATACGTGATTTGCAGGATGTACTAATCACATTTCTAGTAACTATGAGTGATTCACCAGCCTTTAGCTGTAACATTTCTATCTGTCATTCATAGATAATAAAGCCCCTAATACGTGGTGGAAGTCCAGCTCCATGATGTAGCAACACTTCGTCCGGTGGCTCGATCGGTTGTGGGAATTATTGAACGTCGATGTTTACTGAATTACCAAGTGATATAAATTGCCAAGATTTTTTTATCGCGCTTACCATTTTATAATCTTGCTTTATTTTTCAATCTGGTATTTAAAAACTGTTTTGGATGCTTGTATGATCAGCTATTTTTAAGTTTGTAAGGGTTTACAAATATTACAACAAAACATTTTGGAAAAGAGTAAGAATTCAATAATTTAGACAGACTACTAAAAACAACCTTCTGCACATGTGGATCAAGTTTCACTAACTTATCTTTAGCAGTTTTTGTTTTAGGAATTTGTAAAGTTGAGCTTTAGTCTAAAAGTGCTAAAATTTCGTGTTTTTTTTTTTATTCTATCTGCTATACAAAATTCTTAAAGTTTCAAAAAATATGTAAGTTATATTATATTAAGTAGAATTAAATAAGCTAAATGTTTGTGTACAACACAACAAAATCAGATGAGTATTTATTTTGTAGCAGAGGTCAAACTCGAGAACATTGCTTTTTGAATCCAACAGTAGTGAGGAACCCTGCCCTAATACAACCTGTTAGTTCAAAACTACATTTCTAACATCACTTACCTGGTAGCCTCCGGTGATAATTTTAATCTTTTTCTCCATTTTGGCTGCTCGTTTGGCTTCTCTAGTCATATGGTTCCTGTTCTGCTCCAGGCGCTTCTCCAACGACTCAAGTCTGTCTTTCTTGCTGGCCAAATTGGCCCTTGTGTACCTGTTTTGGTTGGCTAAAAACAGCACCTAAAACACATTGATACAACATGTTTTAGTGATACTTTGAAGAAATTATTCATGTAAACAACTACCTTAACATTTTCTGTTATCTGCACGTATGCACACAAATATATGTCCAAACATCTATTACAAGTTTATTGAAATAAAAACACCTAGACCTTGTTTGAAATTGTATTTTGCACATTTAAAGATATACAGTGGCCTCGCAAATATTCAGAAAGTGACAATACGGAATCCATCCTATCCGGATTAGATTGAATATTACTAGCTTATTTCTTCAGTGGTGGAATCGGGTAGTTTTGCACATAAGAGTAGACGGTAGATATGAATGACATAAGAGTACACGTGCTGCAAATTAAGGCATATTCGCTTCCCGGCCCCTTTATTGTGCTTAACATTATATTTACCACCCCTTCCATATTTATAGAATGTTGCACTAGGCAACATTATATAAATATGGTATCATTGAATCTATTTTAAAGAGTACAAATAAAAAAATGCCTGATAGTATGTTATCTAACCTGTCCCAAGCACTCTTCCCAGACTTGCGTGAAGGACTCCAAAGACAGGTCTCCGTGTCCCATCCCTTGCTTCACCACTTCCATCTCTTTCTTCAGCAACTCTTCTGCCTGAAATAACCAACAAAATCAATGTTTTACAAATCTGTAATGCGTACTAATGTAACTTGGTATTTTATCACCAATATTCACTACAAGTAGTTTAAATTTCGGAGTACATACAGGAATAACTCCCTCATTTATTGTTAACTTTATCAATAAGATTTTATGTATTATTAATCTCGGCCAAAGATAATTGTACAAATCTCAACTCTTAAATTCACACAGATGTCATTTATAAAATAATAATTGGTTACTCTTAAAAAACTTTTATTAAAAAAATGTTTTTAAATAATTTTGATCGAATACCCTTAAAGAAAAACAGCTGAAACAGGTGGAGAAAAAATACTTGGTCAGGGGAATCTAAAAGAGGCCTGTCAGCAAACCCGGGAAACTGGAGCTTCGATGATAATTAATTATAAACGTTGACAAATCCACTCACCTTAGCCAACTCTTGTGGCGTGAAAGTTTGGTATGGCTTCTGTTCCAGGTAAGCCATGTGGTGGGCCTGGCTCAACACATTAGCTGATTTCTTAGAGTCCAACGGGTCATGCAGGGAGTCATAATGCAACATTGTTATCATTTCTTGCTTGATCAACTCTTCAGCCTACAAATGTCACAAGCATTACAAAGAGAGTTTAAAGCCAAAATTTATTTAAAAAACCCTTTTAAACGCGGAATTTCCTTCATGGCAAGTATTCATTTTGTACAAATAGACTAGCTGCAACGTAATGAGTTTTAATAGTCATTATACTATAAAAATAACGTTTCTCTACAAATTCAAAGGTTCATTAGTGTCAGTTTTTAACGTATACTATAATAATTTCAGATGAGAGAACTTTTTTTCAAGTAAGTTACTAAAATTCAGTCCCGTTTTATAAGGGCTATTCTACAATTGTGTTTAGAATTCAATATGAAAATATTTTTAAAACTAATTGTAAAACACATATTTTATTAATATAGTATAAAATTCAATTGTTTAATGATTATGTATATATACATTTGTTAACACATTTAGTGCTATTTGTTATTTGGCCATAAAATCAGTGCTGTCTAGTCAGCCATACTGCCCCAATCACATTATTAAATCAGTCCTCACTCAGCCTTTGCTGGGTTCGCTTGCTAGCAGGACCCACACTTCTACAGTATCCTAAGAGTAGGATGTGGTTTAACAGTTTCCAGTTACGGTTATTTTTAGAGTTTTATTAATTTATTTTTTATAAATCAGGAATAAAATTAAGCAAAAAATTTAGTGTACTGTAAAAAATTTGTCGGTAGCGTAGTTGGTTCAATCCCAGCTTCATGTGCTAAAGGTTCTCAGTTCGATCCCAATCAGAGTCAATACATTTTGAGAAGGATCAGCTGATAATCACCGACTGTTCATTTGTCGTTGGGCTATTAATTAATGATACTTTCTAAGGAATAGTCGGTCTTAGTTTGTAAGAATGACTACATTCGGTAATATACACTCATCACATTCATTCGAAATCCATATTCGCCTATATATCTTGATGATCGGCGTCTTATGAATAAATAAATAAAAGAAAATATTAAAAAGACTGTATTTACGTTCTATGAACACCCTGACCAAACCTGTGTCCTGTAGCATGTTTTGAAAAATTTATCTCAGACTAGACTAATTGTGAAAAAAATGTTTGAAGTGGATCTGATAATAGTTGTTTTTAATCTTTTTTGTGCGTTTTACTCAATTCCTTATATTACTAACTAGTTTATTACAAAACAGAGTGGTGTAATAAATCTTGAGCGTTAATTTCTTAGCAAATTTGTTCGCTAGGGGCTGATGGCTGACTATATGGCCATACATAAAAATTAATTATTCTGAGCTTTCCACATATACAGACTACTTCTTACAGTCATAAAGTCACTCTACATAATCACAATTGATTAGAATCACTCACCATCTCAAGGAAAATTCAATACAACTAAACAGCCAACACGGCTTCCAGAAGAACAAATCTACTCACACTGCCTTGATAGAGCTAGTGGAATACATAACGGATCTGCTGGAAGAAGGTGAAAATGTCGTAGGTACTTACCTTGATCTTAGTAAGGCCTTCGATTGCCTAGGGCATAACCTTATTCTCACTAAACTCAAAGAACTCGGATTCATTGGTACCGCGTGGAAATGGTTTGAAAGCTACCTGATTGGCCGCCATCAACTGGTGGAGCTAAAGCAGAGCACAACCAAGACAGTTACATCTTTCAGGTCACAGCTTCTTCCAGTCACCAGAGGTGTCCCTCAGGGGTCCGTGTTGGGACCTGTCATCTTTATTCTGTTTACCTACGACCTCCCAGTATGTACAGAGCAGTATGGTAAAGCCTTCTTATACGCTGACGACACGGTCCTTGTGTCTTCGGCTAGGAACATTGAGGATTTGGAATTTCAGTCTTACATGGCTTTAAATTTAGCTGCTGACTACTGCAAGAAGAACAACCTCGTATTCAACGAAAACAAGACCAAACAGCTAATCATGGGCAGTAGAAAAGAAGATATTACTGGATGTGCAAACCTTGAAGTAGTGAACTATACAAAACATCTTGGATTAATCATTGACGACAGACTTTCTTGGGAAAACCACCTAGATGTATTATGCAAAAAATTTAGCAGTGCCACCTTCGCTCTAAGACGGGTGAAATCTAATAGTACTGAAGATGCAGTGAAGATATCGTACCACTCTCTGTTTGAAAGTCATCTCAGATATGGTATTCAACTTTGGGGAAGTGGCTCTCGGCATAACATCAACCGTGTGCTTGTCCTTCAGAAGAACGCCTTAAGAGTCATGGCCGACCTGGAGTGGAGGGAAAGCTGCAGAGATATTTTCAAGCAATGGAGGATACAAACTGTAGTGAACATTTACATCCTCGAAGTCATCACCTACTCCTGTGTAAAAGGCCCACCTAGAAACGAAGACATACACCAGCACTTTACATGCCATGCACAGGACTTCAACCTTCCCGCTCACCACACCAAAAGGTTTGAGAAAAAACCGTCATACATAGGAGCGAAACTGTTTAACGCTCTCCCAAAAGAACTCAAGCTGCTAACACCTAAAACACAAAAGTTGAAGATCAACGAGTGGCTTCTTGATCACCCCTTCTACAGTTGGAAGAGTTCTTGAACTGGAGTGCTGGCTAGTAATAATGACGCAAGAAATGACTATCTAATCTGTTTATGTAATTGAATTGTAAACCTTGACACAATTTCAATCTCTATAATTGTAAATAAATAAAGTATCTCACAAAAATGATTTTTTGAACAAAAAAAATTTTCAGCCATTAGGATAAGTTTTTAATTTATATATGCAGTCACAGATAATGAAAACGAAAATACGACCTTGGCACTGAATGTGTTAAATTTATTTGTTAAATAAACTATGATATTTTATTGCTAGTTGTTTTATTTATGTAATAATGAATACATTTAAAGTACAACAGACGGAAAGCGCAGTTTTGAATATTGATTATGACAGAATTTATTAGTTGGTTTTAGAATAATGAACTGAAATTATTCAATTCATCATTAAACTTTATTCAATAGAAAACTACAAAGCGTGCAGGGAATGGCTTCACAGTTCTTAAGACAGTAAAAATATTATTACATGCCAGAACACAACATGGATGCAGCTGTAGGATAAAAACTTATACTAGGTCTAATATAAAAAAGTAATCCTGATATTTACTAGACAGTTTTGTTTATTGCTTTACCTTTTGAAGATCAGTTAGAGGTGGGTCTGTGTTTGGTGGTCGAAGGACAATGTTTATCTCTGAAGGTCGAGGCAACGTACGCTGAATAACTTGTGACCGGCTACGGAGCTCTTCCTCTTCTATGGAAACACAATTAAAAAAAGTGTAAATTATTAAGTGTGTTTTTATTACAATATTATGACCATCAAAATAAAGAACTTGAGTAAATCAAAATGAGTAATTTAAAATTATTTACAATTACAGCCTAAAAACAATGAAGAAGAGATTGCAGAACTGGTTGCTGGACAAATCCTTCTACAGCATGGAAGAGTTTTATAATATTTGTTAATTCCAGTTTTTAAAATGTTAACACTTCTGACATGTTGCTCTATTGCTTTTATTGTTTGAATAGTAATTGTGAGATGCCTATTTATTATGTTTGTAACTATTTCAATTCATGACGTATTTGCTAATCTTGACAATTATGTAAATAAAGTGATTTATTGTCAATGTTTAGATACACCGTAAATTCCTGTTATCTGACAATAAATTTTGGTGACTAAGATTCCTTGCATTCAATTCCTTAAAACAGAAATATATTTACAGCAGTTAACAATAGATAACTGACAAGTTCATCTATTGTTTTAAATTTAATAAACGACAGCTAACATTACACTTGTACTGAAATGTAAAGGTGTCACTGTGAAGTTAATGAACTAAGGAAACTTTTAAAAAGAGTTAAAGAGGTAAAGATTGTCTTATTTTCAGGGTGTCCAGTAAACCTCCTTAAACAAATTCCCTGACTTTTCCCTGACCGATCCCTGATTTCATACAAAATTTCCCTGACCCCAAATCGACATAGTTACATCTGTTTATTTAACTTATTAGTAATATTATGTACCACCATGTACATAAATTATGTTATTTACAGTCGATTACAATTATTAATTACAGAAATATCAATATTTTACAAATATATTTTTATTGATAAACATAATAATTTAATTCAAAACTATTACCTACAATAATTATACTTTTTGAACTACTTTATAGAAGTAGAGTTAGAATTTAAAAAATATTTTTAATTAGCCTTCAGTAAAAAAAAAACACACCTTTTATTCTATTGTTAAATTATGACCATTTTCAATGCCTTGCAAAACGGCAGTATATTATAATTTCCCCAAAACCAGCATAAATTTTAGGTCTATGGCTTATTTAACAAGTACTAATCAGACTATTATTTCAGTAAGTTTTAAACTTTTAGTGATATAAAACTAGTTGTATGAGGTCGAACAAGCATAACCAAGTAATTAAGTTGCTTTTTCATAATTTAGAATATTGAATGGCATGTAATATTAACATTTAGTTCTGAACAAAGTAAAGGATTTTTTGTAGCGCACCCAAGTATATAGTGACTATTACAAATCACAACACAGTGGTGTTCTTGTTAGGATTTTCCAAGTTTTTGTTTCAAATTCCCTGACTTTCCCTGACTTTTCCAGGCCATTTAAAATTCCCTGACTTTTCCAGGTTTTCCCTATTTTCCCTGTTGCTGGACACCCTGTATTTTACCAGGCGAAGTTAGGGCTAAAGAGCAACGGCTTTACGTGACTTCCGAACCACGGGAACGCCAGGGCAAAATCTATTAGTGGTCACATCGGGAATCGAACCCGGACTGGCAGCGTGGCAAGCCAGAGCCTTAGCCCCTTATCTACGGCCCCGCTCCAAAAACTAATTTAAAAATAACACCTCTTATGATGGAGCAAAATTCTGTAACGGGTTGCCGAAATATTACAAAAAAGATTAACACTTGTGTAAATTTAGAACATTGTTGAGACAATATTCAACTGAACAAGTTTTGTAATCTTTGCAAGGATTTCCTTTTTTTAAATTGGATAAACTGTTAGTTGTTTCCTATTTCATTAGCTGACTAGATTAATATTGACGATGTTTAAAATACTGTCAACAAGAGTACATGCGCTGAGTGTTGTTCATAGCATTGAGGTTGCACTTAGTCAGTATCTACTCCCCGAGAAAAAAACAGTGGCACTGAAAATTTGTGTTATGTGTTGTGTCTGTATTTGTTTCCTGAGTTTGTGGAGCTGTCTTTTCAGGTAAGTTTGCTGATGCCCTATATCTCCTAGTATACTAATTTCTACTAGCTTAATACCCTTTAAACTAATCTAAATTTGTAAGGAGATGTGATCATTTGTAAGAAGGTACTACGTTTAAAGTATTTTAGTATATTTGGAGAGATAGAACGTCAGCAAATTTACCTAGAAAGACAAGTCCACTAGCACAGTAGTAAATGAATACACTGTCACTTTCTTCAGGGGAGTAGAGAAGCTCTACTCAGTGAGTAGAAATCAGAAAACTTTATTCCATTACATCAAGTACAGAATAAGTGTCAACATTATAAAACTAAAATCAATACATACAAAAATTAAGAGTTATGCTATTGGAGGTTATTGGTACATGTTACATATTCATCAATACTGTAAATAGATTCATTTAAAAGCCATGTCTTCAGTGTTCTCTTCAGAGTGTCAGGTTGTCATACTTCATTGCAGGTGGAAGTATAGACAGCTTTGCTCCTGCATAAGATGGTTTCTTGGAAAATAAAGTTGTTGTGTCTACAGGTAAACTAAAGTCTTGGACATGTCTAGTTTGAAGGCCATGAGCGTCTCCGTTTTCAGTTAGCCCCTGCTCAGAAGCATGTACAATGATCTCAATTATATAAATAGCCACTACAATAAACAGCTCTACTCACCTGAAAAGTGCCAATGGTTATTCCTGAAAAAAATTTGTTATTCCTGTGCTTGTTTACTATTGTGTTAGAGAACTTGTCTTTTTGATAAATTTGCTGATGTCCTCCTCTTAAATAGTTTAAAAGCATGCACAGTAGTTGTTTAAGGTTTTGTTCGGTATCGTGAAACTATTGGTTAAGGGATCACTACACATACTATTAGCCAGATAGGTTTGCAGTGCTCGTCTGTCCACATCCGCCTGGTCCTCCACGTGCGGGGACCCAGGAGTCTGGCTGCCTTCCATATCTGCCTCGTCCTCTGGCACTACGATTTCATAGTCATTCCTCGGTGCTGGCAGTGTGCTCAGACCTGCTCTCAACTGCTCCTTCACCTATTTAAACATACACATGTTACATTATTTTTCTAGTTCACACACAAGTGTTACTTAAAATTATTATATAGTAAATAGAAATGGTCTTCAGATGAAGCAATCTATTCTCATAAGAAAGTTGTTGTGGTCAACAGTATCAATCCATTTTACATATATACATTCATGCATACATGACTGGGGTTGTTAGTTAAGTATTTTTAAATCTGACATTCTCGTAATTTATTTGAATGATTATCATTCATCAAGTCATTAGTGTTGTATGACAAATATCACTGGGTCTTTAACCCAGTGGACTGACTATGTATAGTTAATGGAAGAGGAGGGACTGGATTGCCTGGCAGGGCTATATTTTTTACGGAGAGGTGAAGAAGCCCTCTCTAACACTTAACCAGGGGACCAACAGCTTAAAGACCAGTGACTGGGCAGGCGGGCTACGTGCAAGGACGGGATTGCTCAGATGGTCACCCATCCAAGGGACAGCCACGCTCGATGTTGCTTGACTCTGTTATCTTGCGACAACGTTGGAACCCTCCGGTCAAGGCCACTGACAAATACTGTACAGTAACACTGAGGATACAAATAGAAACAATTTGATTAGTAATAGTACTTTTTTGTGGGATTTACTTGAAAGTTAGAAAAAAGAATACTTGATGTAATTATTTGCGACCCAGTGGTGTTTGACTCTTTTCCTGAAATGGGTACCTCACCTCTTCTGTCCGTACAATTTCTCTTGTTCTGAGCCTGATTTTTTCCTCGGGACAGAAGCGGAGGTGAGTGGAAGACAAGAAACCAAAGGGACAGTGCAGAGTTTGTCTTTTACCAAATGGCCTATTTCTCTTTAGTCACTAAATGTTCTAGCATAATTTACTATACACACTTAATTAAAATAAAACATTTGCACACCTGGTGTTGGTAGTTGCGCATGGCCGAAGGAGTATCTGCCACATCCATCATCTGGTCCTCAGGGTTGATGCTGAGCTTGTCCCTGAGAGGGGTTGGAGTGGCCATGGCAGCGCCAGCTCTTGGAGTCTGAAACCCTGGTGTTCGACCTACAATACAATTTTATTGACATAACAATTACGCACAATTGTTTACTAATTTATACTTATTTGGGCAAATATACATATATTTAATAGATCAACTACATGCTTACTCCTGTATCAGTTTACTAGATCTCGGTTATACAAGCACTCTTCTGTCTTCTTGTCTTTTTTTCATTCAAAATTGATCTTACTCATTCCTTTCCTAAGCACTCTCTATGACCAACTGCATCTGTTATCTCTTAATCGTTCCAAATTCTTCAGTTTTTCTACAAGAAGAAAAAATGCATTTTGCATCTTCCTCATAGTGTAAAGAGAAAGAAAAGGCTGGTTCTCTGTACAGCCTGAAAAATGTCAGTGTATGTTACAGTACAATTTTTATAATCGTAGAGTTGGCCGTGCACTACTAAACTTAGATGCGGTCCAATGAGTCATTCCATCATCATCCCGAAGTCTTGAAGGGGGTTTTATGTACAGTACTTATTTGTCTTCCGATATACGTACAGTGGTATTGACCCACCCCGCCCACCTATACACGTCCAAGGGTGGTGACCCACCTGCCCACCCATATACGTACAGTGGTATTGACCCACCCCGCCCACCTATACACGTCCAAGGGTGGTGACCCACCCGCCCACCCTAATAGTACAGTGGTATTGACCCACCCCGCCCACCTATACACGTCCAAGGGTGGTGACGCACCCACCCACTCATATACGTACAGTGGTTATTGACCCACCCCGCCCACCCATACACGTCTAATGGTGGTGACCCATCCGCCCACCCATACACGTCCAAGGGTAATGACCCACCCGCTCACCCATACACGTCCAAGGGTGATGAATACCACTGTACGTGTATGGGTGTGCAAGTGGGTCAATACCACTATACGTGTATGGGTGGGTCAATACCACTGTAAGTGTATGGGTGGGCGGGTGGGTCAATACCACTGTACGTGTATGGGTGTGCAAGTGGGTCAATACCACTATACGTGTATGGGTGGGTGGGTCAATACCACTATACGTGTATGGGTGGGCGGGTGGGTCAATACCACTGTACGTGTATGGGTGTGCAAGTGGGTCAATACCACTATACGTGTATGGGTGGGTGGGTTTCATTAATTGGTGTGAATTAGCTAAGTCACACCCAGTCATTATTTTAGACAAAATTGAAGGTGATATGCTTAAAGCACATTTAAATCCTGAGATTAAATTAAAACTTAAGAATTTAGTTTTAGCTGATCTGACTTTTGATACAACCACACCAATTGACTTATTAATTGGAGCTGATTTATTTGCTTTATGTCTTGAAGGATCTTCTCTTCACTTAGGAAAAGAAATATCTATTGCAATGTATACAATTTTTGGGTTTGTTATTATAGGCAATGCTTCCACTGTGAGTAATGAATCTTCTGAAAATGGATTAGTTTCTTTATTAACTCTTAATGATCAAGATATCCATTCTTCAATTACAAGAAGAAGGATGTGGCCTAATTTGAACGAATGTTTGTAAGACACCCTTTACATTGATACTCTTCCTCTCCTACTGCCGCTTCCAAAGCCCGAGTCTACCATTGTAAAAATTTAACTATACTATATAGCAGATAATCTTTCGTGGTATGTCCCTTTGATCGTTTTTAAATCATAATAAATGTTTTAGCAAATGGGAGAAATAATATAAACAATAGTGACTGATGACATCATAATATTCTATGATACTTATAAGATTTATTTTAGCACCATGCATTCTCCTTGTTGGTAGAATCGTGGTTGTGTAATGTATGCAAAATCAATTTGGTTGAGACATCCTGTTTTAATACTTTGTACTAACCACACATACTTTTCACATTTTTTTAGATATTACTGGACATTGTAACATAAAATGTAAATGCTATATAGGTTTTTCTAGTTGATATTAGATTGTGCTATAATCGGCTCATTGTAAAATTTCAGAATTATCTGTAACGCCATTGAATTTCTACATCATGCAGGGATGCTTCTTTTAATAGAATACCAACCTCCTTGAATATCATCATTTCCTAAGCCTTTTGTAATTTATACCTTAATTAAAACAAAGACTTATCACAGTTTTCAGATTCAGTACTATTCGCTAGAAGAGCACTGTCTAACCAGTTCTTCCTACAGAATGTGTCAACGCTATTCAAAACTAAACAACTCCTTCATATTAACTAATTTTTCTATTGAGAATTTTTATTCCCCCATTAACTCTATTTTGAAATACTCTGGCCAAGTATCTACTAAACTTTAACATTTTCTTGTAGACTAAGGTTTTCTTGTAGATAAATGCTAACACTCAAAAACTAACAGCATTTTATTACCATCAGTGATTGCTCGCTGGGAGTATGGAGTAGTCAGCACGGTGTTAGGGGTGGTAACAATCTCCCGCTGCGGTGTAACACCGCTGAAATCTGTGTTATGGAGGGGAGTGTTCAGTCCGCCCTTAAGTGGTGTGTCCACATGACTCAGAGCCATCATGTTTTGTGCCTCCTGCAATTTAAATTGAATTATTTTAAATATAAAGTCTCATTTACGTGTATGTACAAAATTCAAACTAAACTGTTCACACATAAGTTTGTCCTTTTAAAATATTTAATGTGCTAATTAAGGAATTTAATACAATATACATATAAACAAACAAACTCAAGTGGTCTCACCTGTAGAACTCTATCAGTGGCAGGGGCTGGAGTACGGGGGGTGCGCCCAGTTATGTTGGGAGTGACTGAGTAGTCAGCCAGCAGGGTGTCGGACCCTCCCTGCACTCCCCCTTCCGTTGCAGCTTCTCTGGCTGCTTCACTGGCTCGCCCTAGCTTCACCACTTGCTGCAGTTCCTATAAAATTGCAAAAAGTAAGTAATAATATCATTGAAAAATAAATCAATAACTCGTTTTTGCATGATTGGGTGGGTGGGTTAATAACTGGTACATGCATAAGTCCATGGTTGGGAGGCCCAATAACTTGTCATTTTCATTAGCATTGAATTGTTCATGATATGTAGATATTTGGAGATTTCCAATGTTTTGAGTGTTTAAGAAACAAACACAACGTTTCGACAGGTATAACAAACTCCTGCCATCTTCACGTGTACTTACTAACTTAGCCTAAATCTAAAACAATTTTTTTTTTAGATCATCTTTGACAGTTGTGGTGAGTTGATCTTGTGAGTGTAGTGGTGCGAGGACTCCTTCCCCCCGCCTCAGTGGAATTGGAAGCTGGTTGGATAGGTTGAATATTTTGTCTATTTAATAACCTGCTCTATGTTTTGTTGAATGTTTTCATATTTTTGCATTTATTTTGTGTCTTATTGAATAGTTTGTCTGTTTAATAACCCGATCTATGCTCTGTTGAGTTTTTCATATTTTACATTTATTTTTGTATGTCATTGAGTATTTAGTCTATTTAATAATTTGCTCTGTGTTTTGTTGACTAATTTCATATTTTGCATTTCTTTTGTATTTCATATTGTGTATTATATTTTGTATAATTATATTATGTGTGATAGTTTTTTTTAAAGAACTTTTTACTCTCAACAGTAACCTTTAGTATCCATCATGTAGTATCAAATCTTTTCTGATTCAGTATAGGTTGATAAAAAAAATTGTTTTAGATGTAGGCTAAGTTAGTAAGTACACCTGAAGACGGCAGAAGTTTGTTATACAGTAGAACGTCGATAATTCGGACGTCAAAAATCCGGACCGTCAATAATCCAGATTTGTATCTACGTATTACTGCACACTGATTGTGTTTCAAATGTAAATTAATTTTTAAACGGATATGGATTTTGACATTTTTTACTTCACATAACTGTTATGACCGGATTTTAATCCGTTCAAACATTTAGTTTTTTAAAATTAATATTCCCTATTTTGTTATTGTAGCAAAAAATTAAAACATCGTACCATAAAAAATTAAAACGAATTAAGGACATAGCTGTGAAAAAACGAACCACTAGTGCAGTTCAAAAACCTATTACACATTTTTTTAAAAGCTCAAATAGTGTTTGATGTTTTTATTGTATACCTGTTGCTACAAACAAATTACAATACAGTGTTTGAACATAAAATATGTTTTGGATTAATTTCACCTCTAAACCCTTTATTGTATAAGAGAAAATATAAAATGTTTAAATGTTCGTGAACTTTAATCGTGTATACTGGCCTTTTTTAAGGTAATTTCGATAATCAGGATAATTTGATAATCCGGATGGGGTCCGGTCCCAATTAATCCGGATTATTGACGTTCTACTGTACCTGTTAAAACGTTGTGTTTGTTCCCTAACCCTAGATCATGAATCCTGGTGCTTAACGTGCTATTTTCAAATGTATACACAATCGTGAAAGTAGGCACGTTGCGTGCTCTTTTGTAAAACTCAATAAAACATATGTTTATCATAAAGCAAGCGTGACAAACTTGGTACCAATCGACGCAGAATGTTCTGTTCTATACATTTCAGATTTTTAGTAATTTTTTCTGCAATTTTATAAACATAGGAAAATGTGCAACAACAAACTCCCGCTCAATATCCGCCTGGAGGTCTGGACAGCGTAAAATTGCCGATGTTTGTCGCATGACTGCATAATGACTAGAAGACGGAATAAGGCGTACTAAATGTCAGTCTGCAGAGAATTAAATACTCTATGCACAAAATTAAATTACAAAGTTGCAGGTGAATTAGGTGTTTTACAAAAAACCTTTTTTTAATACTCTTTTTTTCGTGTTTCAAATTCTACCTAGAGCGGACTTTCTCTACAAAAAAATTTGAAAATATGTTTTAGGATACAATATTAGTATTTTTCCTGAACAGTTTTTTATTCTCTATTCAATGCTGATTTTTCCATGTACTATTTGATTACCTACAATGATCATACTGTAACTTTGCACATTTTTTTCATTTTTGTGTTTTATATAGTAGTAGTTTATATAAAATAGTAGTTTATATAAAATGTAACAACATATTGCTATAGTGCACAAAATAATAAACAATTTGGCTATCTTTGGATTATTTACAAACATTTTTTATTGCTCCTAAGAAGGGTTATAAGTTATAACTAACATATAAAATTTTTTAGTTTTTCAATCTTTTCTGGACGATAATTATTTCCTTTTTTTGTAAGTGAAGATGGTATTATGTGAAAGTACAGTTCATGAGAAGAAAAACAAAATGATAAAATTGACATTTGGAGCATATTTAGTATTTTTTATCATTTTTACAAAAAAAGCTTAAGAAGTGCTGAAAAGAAGCACTTTGCAGTTGGGAGTTCATAATGGGTCACCTAGTATTCACCATCTAGGGTTAAACACTCAACGCATTGGAAATCTCCAAATATTATCTACATATCTTGTCATTTTCAGTGTGTTAATTGTTCAATCTAACATAGTTGAACAAGTTTTGCGCTAACAGGCGTCTGTAATATCAGTTTACATAGGCCTAATCAACCGACACGCTCTAACTAAGAAGACTGCGAACTTCTTCTGTTATAAAAGTATCAAATTTAGTTTAATATCTAATTTTCACTCTTAAATCAAGTTTTTTTTATCATATAAAATGATATTTATAGGCATAATTGTTCACGCAAAATATATTTTCCAATCTTGTTTGACAATATCTATAAAACAAGAAATGGGAATTTCTTTGACATTATCAGTATTAGAACATACTTGTGAGTCACCACTGCACCACCACATAATGCAATATTTTTGTAAACATTAGAAATGTTATTCTATGTTGTTATAGTTAACTTCCACATTAATGAATTAATAAAATTTATTAACTATTTGTTATGTTATATGGACTAAAATGAACCCTTTGATTTGACAAATCTTCATTATTATTTGATAGGTTTATAATAGTCAAAACAAATTTGAGAGCCATGCTCCAGGGCCGATATTGATTTCAAAAGAAAGATAGGTATCAACTTATCTTCTAAAGGTAGACCTGTCAATAGCCTAACACTACTATTAAATAAAAATTACAACTATCAAAATAAAAGTTAAAACCATAGATTTTCTCAATATCAGATTAGGGGCATAATATATAACCCATACTGACAGCCTAGAAAATTGTTGAGTTCAGGGTGTCTACTGCCAAATACAAATGAAAAAATCATGACTTTTCATGGCCTTACAACATGAAAATTCATTACCTGAATAATGGTGAATACGGTTCACGTTATAACATCGCATTATTTTCAGACATATTCTACTAAATTAATGATGCCATTATTAACCTTTAATAGACCAATAAATATAGATAAAATACAACAGATTAAAGTAGGCTAACACTATTTATTAAAATAAGCCCAGTATTGTATGAGTAAAATGGATTTGCAGTATTTCATTATTAATATGAAAACAATACAAAAAACAGGTTCAGACTCCAGAAACCCAGCAATTTGAGCATTACCTACTTATATTTTCACAAAGATTTGTGTGATGATGATACATGTCTGCAGTAGGTTCAATTCTTAATTTAGCATTATGAACAAATCAAATAGGCCTAACCTAAGTTGAACAGTAAATTGAATGTATAGTGGACTAATTTACCTTGTAAACAGTCTGTAGCCTAAGTGTTCCTATGTACCACCATTTGCTCCCATGTACTATTATAAACACTGATAAACAAAAGTGTCATTTGTTTGGTAGTAAATATAAATTTAAAATTTCAATAAACAATTAAAAATCCTACAAACAAACAATTCTTCAGTTCCATAAAATTTCAGCCTTGGTCACACTCTCAGACAATAAAAAACTTTGAAACCTTGGTGAGGCCTGTTCTTTAGAAAATGAAGATTCTGTTTCATGACTTGAGCTTGTTGTAGGAGAAGCTTTTGATAAATTACCTGTATCAGTATCTGTTTCTATTTTCATATTAGGCCTAGTCATAGAGCATGAAGGCATAGGGGTTATCAGATGAAGGCCTATTTTGATTAAAACCGTGAACTAGCATCATTTGCTTACCACTTTTTAGGTTATTATCTATCGAGCTATGTTTTTTTCCCTAAGAGTGCAACTTAATAATATTTGAGCCCAAATAGGAAATATCAAATGATTTTTTGAAATACATACAAAATGCTGAATGTACATCACTTTCATTTTCCCGAAGCCACTACTTCCAATTTTCTTCTTTGAGCCACAAGTTCTGAAATTTGCACTTTCCAGTCATTGTGCACAAAAACGAATCACTTTTATTTGAATAATTTTAGGCCTATTTTGAACAATAATAAAACCAACACTTTCGTACTAAAGTTCTTTATACATCAAAATTGCTACACGCATAAAAACAAACACTAGGCCTAACAAAAACTAACTGTAATAATAGGCCTAGTAACTTTAACACGTTGACTGCCAGCGTAGATAATTTATTGTGCCATTCTGAGCCCGCCGTAGTGAAACTGTATGTCCGCCTGACGCCATGAGGGCCACCGGTAGCTCACGTCATACGTGCTGCTGTGCACCATGTGGGCTACCGGTGGCCCCCGCGTCTTTTATAAATCAAACACAAATTGTAGCGCCATTTTTAGTATTACGTAATTTTTAATGATATATTCTGAAAGCTCATAAAATGTGATAGAAAACGATCCTATGGTTTTTAAATAAAGCAACCCTAAATACGTATTTATATATTTGAACTAGTTTTTACGACATTTAGACAGACTAGTTTCTGTCACAAAAAGAATCAATGTCATTTACTAAACTCCTAACCTCAAAAGCTGATCAGTGCGCGGGAAGAAAATATAAAACATCACAACAAAACAGCTGAAACATAATATCATATAGCATATGTAAAGTTTTGCCCCTACACCATGAGGGCCACCGGTGTACCTCATCAATAACTTCACAAAATGGCGGCAAAAGACCGGATGTCAGCTATTTCTGTACTCAGGGGGTCATTTCCGGCTGCATGGAACACATAACTCGGAACAATGAATATTGAACTTTACCGTAGAAACAGCTGTGGCGCCAGGCTGAAATCTAGTGAGGGCCACCGGTGGCCCTCATGGCGTGAGCTAAAATTGTTGTGTGGGCCACCGGTTGCTTTCATGGCAGTCAACGTGTTAAGACTCAGACCATACAGCAAAGGAGAATTGGAATATGGTAACCAAGAACGTTTCAATATTAAATGCCTATTGTGAATTCAAATATTGTAAAGCACACAGTTATTCAATTTCATCCATGAAACAAATTCAAAAGTAACTAAAACATTTTTAAATTTATAGATTGCACAATTATATAAATGTATAACATTAAAACATTTTGTAATATTGACAGATCACAACACTGTTTTGACTCCATTTGTACACAGAAAGAAGCATAACGGTACTAATAGTAGCAAACGTACGATATTTTGAGTGGGAATGATGAAGAACGGTTGCCTGATTAATACATTACACCATTCTCTTTTCCTAAATAGAGGAAAGAGAAGTACGATAATTTTGAGTGGGCAAAGAGCTGGCTGGTTATCTGTACCCTCAATACAGTATTTATATCAAAGAAAAGACCATGGTTAGAACATCGTAATGAAAACGACGAGAAACAAAATTACTTCTGGCGAAATTATTTGCCACAAAACGCATTAAGCAAATTTCCCAATTCACTCCAAATGCCTCCTGAATTCCCTCTAGTAACGCTTTGGAACGCTAGAAAAAATCGTGACTTTTGAAACAATTTTCATGACTTTTCATGACATCCGTGAGCGACTTTGAAAATTCATTACTTTTCATGACTTTTCGTGACTTTCATGACCAGTAGACACCCTGTGAGTTTTATTCATATATTTTGCCATAATAATGTTATAATTGATCTAAAGAAGTAAAAAAGAACACAACAAATTAAATGTAGGCAAATACTAAGTGTTTCACACGATAAATTGTTTGTTTTAAATTATTATGTTATTTTACAACCCATTTGTTTGTGGTGGCTTGGTGGATTAAGCAATCCAATAATTTCTCTGTCCTCTTCATTGTCATGGTCTGTCATATAGTCCATTTCTCTGTCATATAGTCACGGTGACTGGTCAATAATTAATCATTGCTATGTGTTATATTGTGGATGAATTCAAGTACTTATTATCTCTCCCTCTTCTCTTTCACTTTTAAAAATAAAAGGCCTAACGCCCTTGGTACACCATGCAGGACTATTAGGTATTGTGTGTATGTCTAATTGTGAAAGTATTATTTTGTGTTAGAGTTTGTATGTGTGCGTAGTGTTATGAGTGTGTGTGAGAGCAAGCGCACGTGTGTATATGCGCTTTTGTGCACATGTGAGTGTGTATGTGTCTATGTGTGTGTGCGTATGTGCGTGCGTGTGTGCATCTGTGTTGGCGAGTGAGAAAGTTAACGTTCACACTCTGTTCATGCCCGCTTATTTATAAACTATAGTTGGTGTTGTTTTTTTTTTCTTTTTTACTGCTTTTCAGTTCACTTTTAATTATTTATGTTGTTAGTTTTATATTTATCTTAATTACATTAATTCCATTAGTTCGTCAGTTATAAATAAGAGGACTAATAAATGGGTCAGCCCCCACCCACAGGATCTTCCCATGTGGGAGTTATCTTTGTATGTATATGTTGTTTTTTTCTTGTACTTATGTAACAAAAATTGTATACATATATATATAAGATAAATAAATAATGATTTGTTTTTAATTATATCACTCAAATTCAAGAGATAAAAACAGCACTTATCAAAATGGCCTCTATGATTACATATCCAACACGATAAGTTCTTAGCAGGACATTTCGGTCTAGCATGACTTACTGAGTTGTCACACTATTGGCATCAGCCATTGTTAGAGTGAATGTTGTCAGTACGCCCATAGGACAACCTAGGTTTATGATTCAGCGTTACCTTGTCTGCCGCTATAGCTCTCTCAGGAGGGTTAATAGATAGTTTCTGCTGCTTAATAGATTCAGATTGCCTGGCACAATTAGTGGCCACAGTCAAAGTCAAATCTGACTTCATTTGTAGCTTTTCAGAAAAGATTTCATCTCTGATTCCTACTAATTAATATCATCTTTTTATTCGGAGATAAAATCACATCTAGATGACATAAAATGCAAATCAATTATAAAGATTTCAATACATTCACCCTCAAGTTGAAAACGAGCATGGAACATATATCTTTCATATGACATTCTTAGTCGGAACAAAATAAGGATAAAATTTCTTTATCACAGTTTTAATTGATTTGCTCTCTGTCGCTGTTAGACAAAACGTTTAAAATATTTATCAGCATTTAACCCCATCAAATATACCAAGGAGTTAACTTAAGAACATTCAATTTCGTTTGAAAGACCTCATGAAACAAACCTTCCATTTTTACTATTCTTCCCCTTAGAGCAGAATTGTTCATGAGGCGGTATCTTAAACGCCACAACATGATAGTCTAAATAATCTCTTGTCAATAGATGTATTAATAATACATCTACAATTATAATAATGTAAAGTGTATTAATTCAAGAATAATCTGAACTGAATAGCAAGATTAATATATTAACCCATTCACCTACTTTAAGAGTGAAGTTGGACCAGAAATACTGGCAAAAAGTAGCCAATTTGTAAGATTTTACTTAATAAAGTGTAAAATCTACAAATATAGACTAATCAACATAATTTTTTCATTCACCATTTTGTTCTTAATAAAGTGGGCTTTAAATACAATATAAATTGCACGGCCTTAGGTACGCCTAACTTATTATTTTTGCATTTACAAAAAATAAATGTTTGAAACATTTTTTTTTTATAGAAAAACTGTTAAACTATTACAAAACTTACTTTTTTCACCATGGAAACCTTATAATTATTTAAAGAAATAATATTTGTACGTGGAATATTGATTATATAATCTTTATTATGTAAAAATAAATTGTATAGAATAAAAAATTAAATGTCTGCAAAATTGGTAAATTTTGCACAAAAGGTCCTATGAAGCGTTACATGTGAAAGTAGTACTGTAAACAATATAAAGAAATAAAGAGTAAATAAATTGTAAATGTATATAAAGAGTAAAGTAAATTGTAAATGTTAGTACCGCACTCGACATTCATTTAAAACACTAAACAATCCTAATATTTTATTTCTATGGCAAATAAATGATAATATTTACTTTCACACTTTACTAATAACGCACAATGCTTGTTTACAAACAAAGAACTCTCAGTTCTATGTATCTGTTCATGCAATTCAGAGACAGACGGTCGGCTGACACGACGTTGCAGCTGACTGACTGCGTGTGCATATGCCTACCTAAATAGACTTGCCGTACATCTTTGTAACGATACTTTTCTGCATAATATCTGCGGAAGCCTATGTTAAAAACTATACCAGCTATATCTAAGATATATGAAAAGATTTTCAATAATCAGTTTTTGGATTTTTAGAAAGAAATCAACTAATAGATAACATTCAGCATGGATTCCTTAGCGGTCGGTCCACTAACACCACAGTACTAGTAACAAACACAAGAAACACATAATCAGACAAATTTTCTGTGCCACTGGTTTTTGTGTTTATGTTTTTTTGAGTTTGTTACTACTACTCTGGTGTTAGTAAACTTGTCTTCTAAGGTAAGTTTGCTGATGTCCTATCTCTCCAATATACTAATGCATGGCCTAGTGCCCTTAAACCTAACCTTAATAGTAGGTCAGTAACGACTGCGGCTGTAGAATTTCTTGATACAATTATTGACTCTAAATTGATAGAGGAGAACAAACACTAGGCGTTTTCATGGATTTATCCAGGGCATTTGACTGAGTTAAACATCCAATATTACTTCAAAAATTTAAATACTTAAGAGTAAGGCATTAAATTGGTTTGAATCATATTTGAGCAATAGGCTACAATATGTTGAATGCAAAATACTTTGCTAAAAAATAGAATATTGAAAATCACATTTAATTTGAAACCTGTTGTATATGGTGTTCCTCAAGGATCTGGGGCCTTTGTTCTTCATTTGTCATTTAAAAAATATGGCTCTAACACTTTCCAGTCTACCTCAAGATCACCTCTTATCTTTATGCAGATGATTTTTATTTAAAATTAACAGGAAACTCAATAGAAAAAATTGAAATGCTTTCAAATATTGAATTAATAAATGTTGAAAATTTTTTAAATCAACTTAATTTACTGTTAAATGTTGATAAGACTAATTTTATACACTTCGAAACCTCTAAAAACAAATATACCAAAGAACCAACCTTAACATTTCATAATAAGATAATTTAAAGGAAAGAATAAAAAAATGTTCTTGGTTTGATAATAGATTAACATTTAAAATGTTCACCACATACAAAAAATTATATCAAAAATAAACTCTGGAATTTATGCACTGATGAAAATGTCAGCCTTTTGTGATTTGTCAACATTATTTACTTTTCCTATAATCATGTACACATAGCATTTGGAATTTGCCTTTATGGTTCAGCTGACAAATCTAAACTAAATAAAATTTTAAAATATCAGAAAAAACAATTAGAACCATGCTTAAATTATAAAGAAGTATTTCTGTAAGAGAGCACTTCAAAAGCTTAAAAATTTTAACAATCTTTGGGCAATAAATCTAGACACAATAATGTATATGAAAAAATCTCAAAATTGCCATATAAATTGTAAAATTTACTCTTATAACACCAGAAACAGAATTAGATATCATTCCCTCTCATCACCGTTTAAAATTATATCAACAAAAAACAACCCATATGTGCTTAAGACATTTTGAGACAAATTAAAAAACTTTTTTATTGAGAAAGCCTTTCATTCACTTGATGAGTTTTTAAATTACAATAGAGATTAGTAACATTTATTTATAAGACAAATTGGCATGATATTTTAAAAGTCACATCTTAGTTTATCAGCAATTTAGTAATAAGACACTATTCAATGTACCTCAGATGTACCATTATGAATGAAAAAAATTTGAATTTGAAATTAATATGTACATATGACAAGTTATTTTAAATATAATAAGCATTGTTTGACTACGAGTATACTCGTAGTTGTAGGCGAATGGGCTAAATAACAAATTCAAAAATAGCCCAACATCCAAGTAAATAAAAATATATATTAATTAAATAATACATAACACACCTATACCTTCTAATGAATATACTATTTTTTTAATACAATTTTAATACTAGAATAATAATATTCATTCAATGCTAATGAAGATAAAGTAATTTTTATCTATTATTCTTTTTGAATTAATTAACATATGACACTTACTGCATCAGAGATTTGTGGCTCCGGTAACACCAACTTACTACGTTTCTTGGCTGGCTCCTGGTTGTTAAGCATTGATGTGGGAACATCATTTTCTTTGCGTTGCTTCAGCTTCTGCTTGTCTTTGCGTCTTTCCCTCTGAAATCACCAACAATAAACTGTGCTTAATAATGTTACTTAGTTGCTTTTCATATTTATGTAATGGTGAATAAAGATTGTTTTTTTTTCTTTTTTTTTTTCTTAGAGGGCGTAAAACTTTCTAACCTAAGTAACTCTTAATTTTGATGTGATTTAATTCGATTCATGTATTAGCAAGCTATATTGAAATTCTATCTTGTATGTATAGTCTATGTATATTTTCAATAAATCCAATAAATCTAATTATATTCAATAAATATATTTATATATCATCACTAACAATCAATAATAAAATAACATTATTTCATAATGATTAATGTATGAATTGGAAAAGAGCTTACTTCTTCTTTTTCACTACGAAGTTCACCATCCAGATGTTGCTGCCGCAGCCTACCAAAGTCTGGTGCCAGAGGATCAATGACTTCTTGTGATGTATCATAGAATCCAGCAGCCGGCCTCTTTTCAAATGGGATCTCAGCATTATAATCAACTCCTCGTTTCCTTTTATGCCGAGGAGCTAACTCTATCCCAGCAGCTCGTAACTCTCTTCGTTTTTGAAGTGCTGCCAAACGACGAGCCTCCTCCAATTGTTTTTCTCTTGCTTTACGTTTTGCCTTCTTACCCTGCGTATTGGCTAACCTGGCTCTAGCTTCAGACAGCATTTCAAGTTCTGTAAAAGTAATAATTTTTGTTTGAAAATATTTTAAGAGTTTATTTCATGAAAATGTGACCAAATATATTATATGAAAAAAAACTTAAAATTGTTTGCTAAGTCACTAAAATGTTCTCCTCCCAGCAGATATATTATTTCAGTACAGCAAACAATTTTATAAAACTGTATATAGTAGCATACAATTTGATTAAATAATAAATTATAATTTATTAATAAAATTAATCATAAATTTAATTGATTTTTCACTGGAACAAAATAAGCAGTCTATTTTTACCATCTTCATCCATATCTTTTGGATCAGGACGTGCTGGCTTTGTCTCTGGATTGGGATCAATTTCACCAGGTTTAAGCTTACGAGGGTCATCTGCACCGTCTTCACCTTCTTCTTTCTTCTGAGCTTGATCCCTATTAAAAAATTTTTTGTTAAATGAGATTAAAATTTAATTTACAATTGATTGCTAAGAATACATGTCTTTCTGATGCAACAATGCCATAACTTACTACACGACAGATTGATATCAACACCAGCTGGCTGAGTGAAATCACAGCTGATAAAAACAAATACGCAAGAATTGAATGTTGTACTGTTAATATAACCACATCAAATACTTAAGGAAAGGTCTTTTACAGAATACTGTATATGAAAAAAAGCAAACTATTAATAGTCATCTTGTCTTTTTTCCTGTTAAGTCTAGTGTGGACTTTTAATAGTCCTTATTATCTTTGTCGGCAAACTACAAGGACTTTACAAACTTTGTGGACTAGTAATTGTATGCTCGTTGTAATAGTAATAGTGCTCCATATATTGAAACTCATGACTGGATTGAAAAGATACGTACAAGAGATACTCATAGCGCTCCAGGCACTGTGCTGCTGTACGACCAATGATGGGAGCAATCGTCCGCCACTGAGTTGGCATGAGTTTAGCCAGATGTAGTAATTTCTCATCTTCTTCACGGCTCCACTCAGTCTTCTTAATGCTGGGATCAAGCCACTCAAACCAACGAGCTTTGCATTGCTTTGCTGATTTTCTATGTAGGAGAGACGCTATCCGAGACCATTGGTTTTTTCCATATTTCATAACAGCCGCTTTAAGAATTTCATCCTGAAAATTTGTAAGATAACAAGTTTTTAACATATATATACTAATTTTAAGTATTTTTTCAGTGTTCTAAATATATATTTTTGTTAATTTTTAAAATTATTTTTAAGCTTAAGAATAAATCAGTCATTTATTTTTAAGATGCAGATCGTCAAAGATATGGTCGAATATAGATTTCAATGTAAGCTTTCGAATATAGATCAGCATATGTAATCAAACTAAGACTTAGAAAGTGTCAATAATTGCAAATGAAAAATGAACAGCTGGTGGTTATCATCAGTTGATCCCTTTCGAAACTTGTTCGACTCCGATTGAGATCGAACTGAGTACCTTTAGTTTAAAAGGATGAGCTGTAACCAACTGTGCTAACAACCAATTAATCCTACCAACCCAAACAGGAACAGTGGTAATAGCCCTTCCACCCACCCACACAGGAACGGTGGTAAAATCCTTGCCACCTACCATTAAAATTAAATCAAAATGTTTATTGCCAAGGATCAATTGTTTTTACATGAAATAGGCATACCGTAGTCGAACAATTATATAATGGTGATAAGACATAAGACGTTTATTTCCAATTAGAATACAATGATGTACATAGGAATTGTCATTAATGATACATCCATCTGTAACAATACTTAATCAATAATAATATTCTAAACATGTATTAATTAGTCCTAGTAAGTACAGAGTTTAAAATAATGGCCCTATTTCAGCATTCATGAACTCTTCTATGGAATAAAAAGCGCTATCCATCAAAAGCCTCTTGACCTTCCTTAAAAATGATTTATCAAAATTGATGATTGTATTTTCTTTGATGAACTTATTTATTATTCTGCATGTTGTGTAATAAGTAGACCGCTCAAATTTACTTGTGCTGTGGGATGGATAGTATATATAATGCTGTCTTGTGTTATAATTTGAATTATAAGGATTGCCAAATTTATTTTTATTTTTAATATACTATTTACAAATTTTAAAAACGTATAGGCTTGGAAGTGTTAAGATTTTCCTTAATATAAATTCTGATCTACAATGATATCTGAGTGGCTTTTTGAATAATATCCTAATAGCTTTTTTTTGTATTTTGAAAATCCTGTTAAAATGTTCTGCTCCCGTGCTTCCCCAAACGACTAATCCATAAGTTGCTAAACTTTGAAAATTAGAAAAATAGACTCTTTTAATTACATCATCAGATACACAATTAGATAAAACTTTCAGGGAAAAACAAACTGAATTAAGTCTTTAAGCCAAATAGTCAATATGCTTATAAAATGTTAATTGTGGGTCTATATAAATGCCAAGGAATTTAGTAAATGGTTGTACGGCCAGATTTGTGTAGGGAGGAAATTTCAAATTAGATTTTGAAAAGTCTATTATATGCGTTTTAAAAGGATTCAATTTTAGACCGTTGGCACCAAACCAATTATTTAAGCCCTCTAAACATTCAGTTACTCTACTGGACAGACACTGTGGAGTGACGCTCCTCACTAGGGCTGAGGTGTCATCTGCATATTGCCATATATTGGCCATATTTACTTTTGAGTAAGAAGGAAGATCGGCCATAAAGATGATGAATAGTATTGACCCACAAATAGATCCTTGAGGACAGCCCACAAGACTTTTTTTCCAGTGTGAGTAATACGTTCCTTTTTTTGTCGTCAACAATTACTCTCTGATATCTGTCACTAAAGTATGAACTAAACAACTTTTTCGAAATACCACGAATACCATATCTGTCCATTTTTTCAATGAAGATACTTCTACTCATAGTATCGAAGGCTTTCGTTAAGTCGCAAAAGACGCCCGCTGACGGCAGCCTGCTTTCAAGTCCATTGTGAACCATATCAGTGAATTTAAGTATTGCGTCGACAGTGGCTAAGTTTTCCCGGAACCCATACTGTTCTTTATTGATTATATTATGTTTTGCAAGAAATGGGAGCAATCGATTTAAAATTAAACGTTCCAATATATTGGAAAAAATTGGCTGTAAAATTGGGCGGAAATTATCAAGATCAGTATCATTTTTCTTTTTAATAGGTTTTATGATCGAATATTTGGCCAATTTTGGAAACATCCCTAAGGAAAGTGAATAATTGAAAATGTAATGTGGTCTATACAACTAGAGGAACTACTCGTCACCCTAGTTGGGACATTTATACATGAAATTAGGCCATATGAATTAATCACGTCTTGTAACTGTGTTGAATATTTACTATCCTTCAAAGTGTCAATGTTAAAATCCCCACCTAATATTAATTTCTTTTTTGAGTTGTTTGTATTTTTTGAAACATTTTCCAGTAAATTTGTTAACTGAGTAAAAAATTTTTCATAATTCTTTGAATCTGGAATTCTATAAACGCATAGTATTAAGTAAGTATCATTATTTAATTTTATTTCAGCGGCACAGACTTCAAATGTTTGTTGGATAGCAAACTGTTTATATTCTATCATGTCAGACGCAAATGGCATTAATTCGCTGCTTAAGAGAATGCAGGAGCCTCCACGATTGCGCGACTCTCTGAAATAACCGGTAACATAGCATAGACTGCTCCTATTTAAGTATTCTTTGTTTTCAAACTTTAGCCAATGTTCGGTCATTAACAATATTTTTAAGGGCGAAGTGTTTTGTGTTAAAAATATGTCGAGTTCCTCTAGTTTATTATAAACCCCTTGAATATTATAATTCACTATTGTAAGTTCAGATTTACTCTTATTAGAGTTCATCCTAAAAAATTGTCGCCTATAAAATTGACTTGGTCCGCTGCGGGTAATCGGTAGTTGGCAGGTGGTGGCCCGTCAGTTAATGGTGGCTCCCCGGTCGGACGGTAGTCAGCAGATGGTAGTTGTCCCAATGGTTGATACTGCTCTGAGGGTGGATTCTGAACGATGGATAAAATTTGACTTGGAGGCAGTGGTGGGAACTGGTCGGTAGAGTTGAGTTGGAGTTCAGGAGATTGAGCACTTAGTATAATATTACGCAGGATATTTATAAATTCGTGGTGCTTAAGGCCATTTCGCAAGTTCCTCCTTGATCGCTCGTCCTGTACAATAATTCTTACTGCTGCGCCAGTTGCCTTTTGAAGCGCTACTATGTTTTTCACAAACAGCTGAGGGTGTATGTTATCTCTCATACAACCAAGTGGGGAACAAACAAGTTTTTTAAACCCGTGATGTAGAACGTCCTCTATTAAATGATCCAGTGCATTGTTGTAGTCTTCCTCTGTAGGTTTATCACAATATTTTGGCTTTGTAATTAAACCATAAACAGCTGCTTGGTTTTTAGAGCGTTGGATACACAGATAGTTGCTCACACACTCGGAGACCTTGGGGCGACCAACTCTTTCTAAATTTAACGGCCACACCTGCGCTCATCTGACGTTGGTCTCCAAAGTCCCCTGAGACGCAATGGGCGAACACCACCTCAGGATCATGTTCATAAGTGTTTATAATGTCTGCCATGTCCGCTTCTATAATTTCGATCTCCTGCTTCCAAGGGGTCTCAATGTGAATATTTGTAAGTGGGTTATCCCCATCTTTAACCTGGATGGTTATTGTTTCTGATGCCTCCACCAATACGGCCTCTGATTGAAGTTCCGTAGTAGTAAAAAAGTCCTGCACCATTGAGTTTGCCATGTTTATTATTTCCCTTGATATATAACTCTTGCCTCTCTTATTGATGTGCAGACCATGTTTAGTATGATAACTGCTCTGTAGAAGATATAGATCCAGTATCTTGATATTGAGTTGGTTGTAGGTTAGATTTCTTATCATTAAATTTGTATCCTTTATCAATTTATTAACATTACTATTTGCACTTAGGTCATATCTATATTGAATTGTCGATAATATAATATTGGTGTGACTAAATAGTTGCAGTTGATCTTGTATATACTGGTAATATGTTTTTAAAAATAGTTGTTTATTTTTACAAGTTTGCTGTGTTATATTATTAGACCCCCCGATGACTACAACGCAGTCTTTCTTTGACAATGTCTTGAATTCAGTGGAATTGGTTATGGAGAGCATTATAGGTTGGATTGTTGCACCGGGTTGACATATACCATAGATTTTATATTTTCCATCATTCTCAAGTCCTAGGATGGTGGAGAGTCCTCTTCCTTGGCTATCACTCGCCACTGTTAATATATGTTTGTTTGGCTGTATGGCCATGAGTTCTTCTTGTTGCTTTATTTTAGGCTTCAATATGCTTCTCTTCATGTCCCTGGTGTTAATTTTACTGATAAGACATGGCGTATCATTAACAACATTATTAAAATCGTCATCAGTTGATTTGTTTAGGATTTCAAATCTGTTCTTCTGTCTTATCTCCTTTCCTCCATCATTAATTAAGCACCGTCTATGGACTGCCCTGTTCTTTTTTTTTATTTTTTACTAGTTTCCAATCTTGCGTGCGTAGTAGGGTTGTCTTTTTTGGTTGCCAATGGGTACTGGGTATGTTCTCAGTTTTATTAATAATTAACTGTTGTCTATCTTGTTTTGCTTCATTAAACCATTTTAAGAAGGGAGTGACTAGATTGACCTTACAGTAGTGATTGGCTACATACTGCGTGTTTGCCAAGACATGGATACCACATTCAAACGATTTCTTTTGTTGAATGCATGGAATCTCTATAACATTGTTTGGTTGCACCCCCATATTTCTAGCGACTATCTCAGCGGAGACTCTGTTTAATGGTTGCAAGGAGTCAAAATGATATGATTTATTGTGCCCTCTGTCAAAAATTAATAAACTCCAATGTGATCCACTGTCATCCTTTGCGGCATCAGAACAATCACTTATGCACGCAAAGATGAATCGTCTCACCGGGGCAAATAAAAATTTGAAGCAGTCACTGTCATTTACAGTATCTGGCATGGCAAATCGGATAGTTAGTGTTACTGACGGACCCAGGAACAAGATGTCATCACAGTCAATTGACTCGGAAATGGCAGTAAAATAATCATTAATTACTTTGTCCTCCAGCCACTTATTCCTATTCCAAGGATTAGTATTACACTTAACATATTCATTTTGGATAATTTCCAATTCAAGTTTTAGTTTTTGTATATCCCTGTATTTAGAGTTATCTTTTTCAATATATTGGGATTTAATATTTTTTATTTCATTTTGTAAGCACAGATTGTCTCTATTTAGTGAGTCACATTTATTATGAGAGTCTTGAAGTTCTCTCTTCAATTTTGTTATGTTATTATTTAGAGATATTTTTTCATCGTATTCCGCTTCTTGTATGTAAAATGATTTATTCATTTCCAGTTCTCTTTGTTTTTTTTCTAACCCTAATTTGGTACCTAGTGAAGCAATTTCCCTAAGTGATAAGTCAAGGTTGTTGGTTTTTTCCTCATTATCTAAGAGGGTCGTATCACATTGTAGGCCTATTATTAGTAGTTTTATGGTACTAATAAGATTTAATAGGTCACTGTTGGGATAATTAGCTTTCAATTTATTTATTTCATAAGAGATCTGGGCTATGTACTCCTCCATATGTTGACTATCATCAGAGCATTCCAAAACAAGGTCATCAAAATAACTCATGTTATTATTTAAAATAATTATACAACATCACAAGAAGTATATGTTATATGTGATATATTTACATAGGTCTAGGGTCAATTAAAAATGTTTGTAAACTCCTAAAGAGAAGAAAAGAAAGCCGTGGTAATAATTACTCAGGAAAGATTTAAAATAAAATACTGTATTCACAATTGAACTCGGCAAAAAGTATGTCCTAATGGAAGGACTCGAACGCAGTTTATCGATAAGCAGTTATCAGGCTTTGAGAACCAAACTCTACCGTCTCAGCCACGGAGACAACGTTGAATATGCGACTTGGCTTGTTGATAAGGTGCTCCTATCAGAAGTTATGAAAACGTGGATGTGTGCAGTAAAAGTCCAATCCTCGTTAGTGAGGTTAGTGTTTACACAATGCCAAAAGTACTTACTGTGTCACATTACATACACACGGAACTATATAAAAAACGTCAAGCACTCTAAAATAGATCAGCTGACCGGTTATTTACGCCACGAGAACACTATAACACATTATTAACATAATTCAGCAAACGGCATTGATACGTTTGTTTTTTAACATTGATACAGCAAAAACAAACAATATATTGAAACAGCAAAATAAAACCACATTAATAAAAGCATAACATGGGTGCAGCTAACTTTAAAACAATTAAAAATATTACAATTATATAATCAAATCAGTCGTTTATTAGGAATTAAAATATGACACAAGACAATATAGGCTACAGTTAAAAAACAAACACATAACTATATATGTTACATAATTATTTTATTTGTTTAACTTCATTTGCCAATTCAAATTGGTCCACAGGCCTGTGCATAAGCTTTATTCGAGTGAAGTACCGAACATTGGCTTTTCAAGTCAATGATCAGGACTAGCCATGTATGTACTGTGTTTATTTTCAATTTACACAGACCTAGCCTAATTTTGTACATATTTTTAAAATGTCTAATACTGTGTTTTAGTTTTAGGCAAGGACAAAACAGCCTCACATCTTCATCCCTGGAGTTGCAGACCTCTACCCCTATTCCCTAACTTTTTCCCTCAATACAGGTTAATTAAGACTTAGGTTTATTTATCTTAGAATTAGAATTGTTTACCCCAAGCTTGAGAAAAAAGTTAAAATTTAGGTTAGGCTTACCTCTGTATTTCTCCAAACCCCACCTTTGATCATTATTCTGGGCATGGTTAGGCGTTTGCTGAAACAATTTCACTCAACAAAACAAATTAATTCTAAGAAAGGTTAGTTTTACAAGTAAATGCTTTTCAGGTTGTTTTGCCAGTTGGAATACTCTTTACTCTTCCAGGTAAATATTCATAACAATATGAATATTTACAGTCCGTCAAGACAAAACTACACTTACAACAAATACACCAATGTTTTAATTCATTTGTGCTATGCTACGATACAACAGCAATAACTATTAACTACAAACGGGTCGAGACAACTCGAACTAAGCCCTGACTCTACTCGAGTCATTTTAATTTCAACTCGAGTTGAATAGAAGTACTGCTGCGAGGAGTCGAAAATGAACTCATACGAAAGTTGTTGAAGGTTTCCGACTCATTGCTTGGCGAGTCAACTCGAGCCAAAAACCGAACTCACCCGAAGGTTAACGAGGACTTCCGACTCACCAAGCGAGTTTACTCGACTCGAGGTGGTAATTAAGTTGACTCGGATTAAACGAGTGAAACCCGAACTCGCCCGATGTTTAATGAGGACTTCCGACTCGCCGGCCGACGAGTTTACTCTTCTCTAGTTGTTGGTTGAATTAGAAATAGCAGCCCTCAGGAAATTACTTATTAGCTTGACATAACTATTCACACGATTCTTGGTTGTTCTCTTGTTGATACATTTATTTTTCTCATCTTAAAAATATGTATATGTATTTAACTATTATATTTGATCTGATGTTTGATTATTTGTTTTTATATCATAGTTGTTTTTGATATTTTACTAAACTGTCATATTGTTTGTTTAAGTATGTAGCTAATAGCTATAACTTCTTAAGAATATATTCAAGTTTACAAATAATTTTAAGTTGATCTCAAGTTTTCCATTTAATATTTTTTCAATTAACTTTTTAAATAAAACATCAACCTAGTCTATTATGTTATTATTATCTTATTTTTGTTGACCTATTAATATTTTGATGTGATTTACATATTTTTAATTGTTAGTTTAGTTAATGTCTGTTTAAACATTATTATTATTCAGTTAAACTGATCATGATAGTTAATTTTTTCAATTGATTGAATATTATGTATTTAACAATTATATTTGTTTTTGTAGTTTGAATATTTTGTTTACTATATGATATTTGTATTTAATATTTTATTGTACTGTTATATTTTCAACGTTTAAGTTCATTTCAAGTTTTGTCATTTAATATTGTTTAATAAATTAAATAAAACATAATCAACCTTGCCTATTATCTTAGTACTATCCTATTTTTGTTAATGTATTTATATTTTTATCTCATTTACCTATTTTTAATTGTTAGTTTAGTTCAATTTTGTCAAAATCACTCAATTAGTTAAGTAAACATGCTCATGATAGATATCTATTTAACTATTACATTTGTGTTTTGTGTTCGACTATTTCTTTGCCATATAATATTTGTTTTTGATATTTTTTGAAGTTATACTTCTTTGCGCCCGTTAGACACTTTGGGATGGGATGTTGGTCGAGAAACCGCGTCACGCTGAAAAGTAAGAACAAATTTTTAAGAACTATCGATTAATCGATTGTTAATAGAAGAAATTTAATCGAAGAAATTATTGATAATGATAATATAGGTGTATAATATAATAATGAAGTCACGTATAATATATTGAAGATAAATATATTGAATAATATTGAAAAATGTCTTATATTTCATTTATATATCCTGTCTGTTTGTGTGCGTGAGTGGGTGTATGAGAATGGCCAAAGAAGTATAACTTCCACCGTGTGGTCCGACGCACACCCAATTTTTTTTAAACGTTCACAGATAGTTTTAAGTTTTTTATTTAATATTTTCTCAACTAATTAAGATAGTTTATTGTCTAATATTTGTTAATCTATTTATATTTTAATCTCATTTATTTTTTAATTGTTTAGTTCGTCTTTTTTAACTTTATCAATGCTAATTGAGATTCAAATAATACTTTAATTTTAGTACAGTACAATATTTGTTTATTTATTCATAAATAAAACTTAAAAGGTCAATTGAAATAATAATTGCCAACACGTATATCCTCTTTTAACTCATTTTTCGTCCAAGTCTATAACTCTACTCAACAAAGAGGATGATTTAACAGGCTGGACTTGGCGGCGAAGGTAACTCAACTCTGCAATGCAAATGCAGGGCCGAGTCGAGTCTCACTCGAGCCACAATGGAAACGCGAGCCAGACTCGGCGGCTACGAGCGAGTTGAGTGACTCTGTGGTCTGCGTCGTCTGCAAGTACAAGCCGAGTCGAGTCTGACTCGAGTTGACTCAGTACGCGAGTCCGAGTCTGACTCGAGTTGACTCAGTACGCGAGTCCGACTCGAGTCGACTCAGTACGCGAGTCCGAGTCACTCGAGTCAAGATATACTCGACTAGACACATCACTACTACAAACAAGACAAAAAACAACTCCGGTATTTTTTTAAAATTTCTTTCTGCCTTTTGGATCAAACCGGCTATAACTTTAAGTTATGAAGCCACAATGTACTCTACTCCTTTTTTACTTGTCTTACTGTCAACGCAAGTGGCATTTTTAACATTGTATTCTGACGTTGTTGAGGAACAACGGTCTAAACCTCTTTGGCAAATTTAAGTGATTTTTTTTAAATCCAAATCTTGCTGAGTTAATATTTTCATTTGGTATTGGCTTGTGGACGATTTGGTAAGATTGATCTGGAATTGGACCGAAAACACTTATTAGTCGTATTGGTAACATGTACATAAATGTATAGCTTCAATATTGTGAATAATATTACTTTGTATAAGGTATGTTAGCTTGTTATAAAGTGGAAGCTTGAGATTCTAAAACAGATCGGAACTGTGGATGTGGTAAGGTTGAGGGATGTCTTCTCGCCAGCGGATTTTCTGGCTAACAACTCCTGTAACAACAACATCATCAACTACTCTACTTATAATTGAGATGATTGGGAATTGGTTATGTAAGGGCCAAGGGTATGTTTTATCAAATAAAAAACAAGTCTATTGGAAAGATTTCGAGCCATCGATTCTTTTTTACGGTGATGCCATTTGTAAAAACCTTGTTTTTCAAATTTTATTATAGTTGTTTAGTTTCATGATTCATGGACGTAAATATGGTCATAATTGTTTTGGTTACAATCTGTGTAATCATTTAAACATTTTCAAAATGTTTACTTACTGAATGATTAAAGATAGATTGATCAAATTCTTCTGTTTTTAATCTTGCAGCAACTTTCCTTCTCCCTTTCTTGCTATGTTTCTTTTAGTTCTGTTTAGGACAGAAAACTTAGATCTCCCTTTATCTGGGAATTATTGTAAGCGGTCATGATACAGTAACACACAATTAAACAGAGTGTACAAATTTCATGTGACATATATTATGAAATCGATTACATTTCATTACCTTGGCTATTTATCTAAGTTATTTCATGAAAATTTGATCAAAATATTTTATGAGACAAAAGTAACAATTATTTCGATATATGAGAAAAGTTGATATATATTGTCAATTTCTTTGAGAAATAACACAGCGTCAAAAATATATACAATGATAGGTAAGACTGTTATCATCGATCGCATGTATAAAATTCGCTTAGACTGTAGAAAGAGTTACCTAGTAGTCACAGCGTAAAGTTTCTCTTGAAGGTTTTGGCCTCATGTCTTCTAATAGACTCTTGTAGGTAGGTTTCTTCTCGTTCATGGTCAAGTGGTGTATAGACAGAGAGAACTGGTATGCATGCCTTGTGTGTGTACATCTGTACCTCTGGGTGGCTGTTGTTTTACTGCATGCATTATTGTTTCTCGTATGATAGACAGGCATAGGTTATAGTTTTGAGTGATTTGAAGTGTTCTCTACAGCTATATTGAGAGCCCAGCATGGCGATAGCCCTTATTGCTCGTTTTTTGGAGGACAAAGACCCGTTCAACGTTTTCTCTGGACGCTCCTCCACGGCCAATCACACCATACCTGATGTGTAACTCTATTAGAGAGTGGTTGCAGTTTTTACTGTGGGTGTGTTACTAATTTGTCTCATGCGTCGAACAACGTAGATAGCCTACCTGAGTTAATCTTTTTACAGAGAGTGTTGATGTGTATGACCCATGAAAGAGTTTCATCGATAGTGATGCCGAGGAAGTTTGCTTTGGTTGTTCTGTCAATGTCAGGAGTTCCCATTACGTCCTTTTTTTCTGAAAATAAACTGTTTGCTTTTTGAGGTGTTAACTGCCAAGTATTTCCCTGGCAGTATTGATATGCCATATTGAGGGCAATGTGATACTCAACTTTCATTTCTTGACCAGAATTCCTGCTTACCAGAAGAATTGTGTCATCTGCATACATTAAGACAACGTATTAATGCTTCTCCAGATATAAGGATAGATCATTTGTATATAGTATGAAAAGTACCGGTCCTAGTACTGAGCCTTGTGGGATGCCTCTTGTTATTTGTTGAGGTGTTGGCCAAACTTGTTTTGCCATTCCGTTGATAGTATATTTTAACTCTACAATTTGGAATCTGTCTTCTAGGTAGCTTTTTTTTAGCTATTTAATAGGTGTGTCCCTTATTTCTAGGACTATTTATTTTTTATTACTACTTCAAAATCCAGGCAGTCAAGGCCTTACCAAGCTCCAGCAGAGTTCCACATGTGTGCTTTCCGTTTACCAGTGAGTCAATGATATGCTCAACCAGGATTTGAGACCCATCCCCCCCACCAAAGCTGGAAAGCGTGCCAACCGGGGGAATGGCCCAAACCAGTCGAGCGATGGGATCACGGGTGGCAGTTGGAGGGTCAAAATAACACTCGGCAGCTGAGCAAAACTAATTTTATTATCAAGGCAAATAATAATTAAACCAAAACGGCAGAAGGCCACAATATTAACGGGCAGAAGGCCCCAGTATAAATTAGCACTTAAATCAATAACCATAAACACTAAAATAACAAGATACAACACAATAACTACAGAAACAACAAACTCCACAAATACCAAAATTTAACAATCAATTTTTGTATGGCCTATCTGCAGTTTGGCCTGAGACTCCCAAAACGTAAGGAAAATTTATTAACAAAATTTAAAAGGTGACAAACTTAGAAACAAATTTAGATAACCCCAAATAAAAGTGAAAATTTAGAAAACGTCTGGAAAACAACAATTAAACCGGCAATTTAGCCCACATATCCCTTGATTCCACCGAGGCCAGGGAGTAAGCCGGCATCCCTGGGCAGCTCCGAATTGAAGTTAAGCAAAGAACAATAATCCCCTTTTGGTGAAAGTTTAAAAATTAAATAATTTAAAAGAAAATCTAACACGGTACCGTTCTATTATCCCCTGACATCAATAATACAATTAACAACGAAAAAATAAATAACAACTAGGCCTAAACATATAAATAAATAACAACATGGTTTAACAATGGGGACCTAACCAATATAAAATTTAAAAACTATAACAAAAATAAACTACGTAAAGATTAACCATAACAAATAAACTAACTAAATAAATAACAATGAATATAAACTTTTCCTTTTTTTTTTAAATTTTAAATATATATAGCTCTGGCAATGTCCCCATGGCTGTTTCATACACTTTCAGTCTTTAGGCCTAGGCCTCAATAAAATAGCTCCACCACCATTCTTCTTTTTTTTATTTCTTTTTTTTTATAAATATTTATTTTCCACAAATCACCCCCAGCTCAGCCGCCGGGAAATAAGCTGGAACGCACTGACCTGAGGACAGAAGTCTTCTACCCAAAGAAGTAGAGAGGGCAGCACGGGGCAAACTTGCTCAATCACATGGTCCCCAGGCCAGGCTCGCAGTGTCGTAGGTAGAACTTTGCCCGGACGACCGGCTGAGGGTTGAACCGTCCTACTCAAGGACCCTGGACTGTAAGGCACAACACACAGCACATCAAATACAGTCCAGCCATCACAACAAAATATTATACATAACCACTAAACATGACATGGCAACACAAAACGGGCACAGACAAAATTATACAGGATTAGCACACTAGAAAAAATAAAAGATCTATTTTTTAGGTTATGAATAATTATGTTGGCAAACTCAGATTTAAGACAAATTACAAATTAACAAATTATAAAAGAATTAATTACGTATATGGACTTAAAAAATGACAAACTGAATACTAGGCTATGGATACATGAGCAATGGGTTATAACATGAAAATCAAAGAGTACAGCTAGGCTAGGTTATTGTCCATGAACAAACAGATGGTAAATCGGTAACTGCAACTTAAAAAGGCTCAACAAAACATTATACAGAACTACTATTAAATATGAAACCAGAGATAATAAAGCAATTAAAGTCAAAAAGGTAACAATGAGCACATGGCTCGAACCTAGGTTAAAACATCTAGACAAAGAATATAAATTTAACAAAACTCTGAAAACACAAGTAAGAACGATTAAATATTATTGAAACAAAATATTTTCACCAAAAGGGTGCTTAGATATTAAAACTCACAAAATGAACACTTACGTTTTAGTGTGTCTAGCCACTCATAACGAGATTCTGCAGGCAGCACAAGACAACTGACCAGACAGGCCAACCGGACAGAAGCTGCTGGAACACGGAACGAAACGGAACTGGGCCAACGGCTACCAACTTACGCAAAATGCAGAGCGTGAGCGAACTCAGGCAGCCTGGCAGACAACGACGAAAAAAGCGAAAAATGTACCGGTCAAAACGACCCGGTACAGATTACAAGTGCAGTAGTGGTTGATTTTTCTTGCAAACCCCCGAGCTGGCTGTCCGTTAATAGTCTGTCACTCTCCAGATGGTCAATAAGTCTTGCCAGTACAACTTTCCCATTTTTTTTTAGAAAGTTGATGCAAGAGATATAGGTCTGTAGTTGCCTGCATCTGTCTTGTTACCTTTCTTGTGCTTTGGATATGTCTTTGTTAGCTTCAGGCTGATGGGAGTTGGCCTTACACAAAAGAGGTGTTTACTAGTGGTGGAGTACTTTTCTGTGCAGTGATTGACTAGCTTAGATGAAACATCATCTATCCCACAGGATGATTTGGGTTTAAGTTGTGTTATAAGTACCTTTGCTGGGTCTTCTGTCAACTCTCTTGTCAATTTATAGGCAAGGGTTGGCACAGCTGTCTTGCATCTTGATGTTCCTCTTCTTGTTGATTATGCTCCATAGTACTTTAGGTTTATTTTCGGCTTTGCTGATGTGGTCCATGTTCTCCTGTCTTTTCAGAGATTTTAGGTTTTGGTAATACCGCTTTTTCCTTGTTAACATTTCTACGTTTATGAAGCTCAGAACCTGTTGTTTCATAATTATGAAGTGCTTCTAAAACTCCTTTCTTCAGCTTGGTGAGGTCTTCATTCATGTTTATAGGAATCTTTTGTTTGTTCTTTAGTCGTGTTAGTAGCATGCAATGTCCATGAGTGATGTCAGAGTCTGGCTAAAAGCACTATAGTCATCTTCTGTATTGCTGTATACAGTGATTTCTTCCCATTATTGGTGTTTTAGTAGGTTCTTTAGCTGGTCTAGGGTTTTGTTATTTATTTTAATTTTGAATGTGCCTTGATTACAGGCTTGGATGGTAGTGTATGCTAGTTTTGCAAATTGTGTTGTGGTCTGACACTCCAGTGGGAAGAACAGTTACATCAATATTGTCAGCTGTCAGGTTTATGCACAAGCAGTCTATTGATGATGCGCTGTTGCGAGTAACTCTGGTTTGAGGAAGAGATATTCTTTCTAGATTATGCCCTGCCAGCATCTCGAGAGTTTGCTATTCTGCCTATTTGAGACCAGACTATCATTTTTACTGTCTTCCATCATGATTATTGGAGTGTTCGGTTTCAGTTTATCCTCCATGACCTCATGCAGAATCTCAAGAGCTTGTCCAACATTTCTACTTGTTTATCTGTATATACCAAAGATATAGATTTCCTTATTTTTCGGTCGTATTTTGAATGCGGCAATTTCACAGATGACTTTTTTTATATGAGCTTGTGAGATCCATACCTTCTACAATATACCCATTACCCAGTGTATTGGATGTGTATATTGCTACACCTCCTATGCTATGGAAGCTCCGGATGAAGCTAGTCTGTAGATAGATACGAATTCTTTATTTGTAAATTTAAAAAATGCGAAGTTAAGGCCTCTTGGTCCTTTCTTACACTTAACCATAATCCTCAGTATGTAGTGAGTATCCTATCGATTCCTTCACCTCAAAATCAATAAGATACCTGGAAACCCGATCTGTGACACTACTAAACTTATTTATTGTCCAGTGCTAACAGTGTTTTGCTCAAATATATTGGTCTCATCTTGACCCACTATCTATTTGCATAAATGGCAATAGATGACTGGAAAATTTAAAATTTGCAAAACATAACACTGCTCATATCCTTCTTGATAATTAAAACTTTGATCAATATTAAAACACAAAAGTAGTCAGGTTACGTTCTATCCCATAATGCCAAAAGTGCCCAACTCAAAAGAATGAAAAACATACCAAACAGTAAAAAGAACCCTATGATCCAATGAGAAGCAAAAAGAGATAGGGAAGTACTAAAGATTTCCTATATCAGACGATACGAGCTTAACGCAGCTGCCGATACGCTGCGTTAGTTGAGAATTTCTGCTACATATCCCTCTCCCCACCCAATACACCTGTCCACCATTTCCTTTCTCTCACATTCTCATGGAAATATGTAATCTTTCCTCTCTGTCAAGTTGACCACACTGCCCTCTCTATCTCAACTAGCTCGATGAAACGGCTGCCGTACCAACATTGCAAATTTAGAATAAAAGTAGTCTAACTTTTTAACATTGGCTTTACGCTTCTTATAGATGCATATTTATTGATCCTATCAACATCAAGTAGACTACTCTTCAACCACCATAAAATTATTTTTAAAACTTCTATAAACTCATATTGTATTTTATGAACATCCTTACCACTAGTACCTACCTATTGACAATTGAAATTCAGCCTCTTCACAGGCTAAAAAAGCTGGATGGATAACTTATGATGCATTATGCTGGATCAAAATTACGAATTCTATTGGTTTTGAACCTGTTCAGATGGATAACTATAACGTTCCGTAATAAGAGGTTGTCACCCGTTCAAGACGCTTGTGTAGCTGTCTTAGTTTAATTCTCTGTTCATTTTAGCTACTCTGGGGATAAGACATCAGGAGGCACTAATTAAATAAGATCTTTAATTAGTGAAACTCCCCCGTTACACAGGATCTCCCATGTCAAAATGGTCGCTTAAAATCTGGAAATCCCCCTCTACAGTCCGAATAAAATAACTTTGGTACTGGCGGAACGGCCTCGCGCCACTGGTCTGAAATGACAAAACTCTGAGCTTTAATTAGCTGTCAAACTTAAAATAATTAAGCAATAATTTTCAAACTAATTGTATAGTGTACACCATTTTATATTCTTTAAGGAAAAATTATGCTGGAGATTTCTCTAGAGCTAATTTGCTTTTTATAGTGATATTTGTATTTAAAAACACGTTTTTATGAGTGAAATTACGCGTGAGTCGTCTTTAACCTGTCACTGTTGCGAGAATAATAATAATAAAATAATGTCTTGTGGATGTATGACAGTTTGGTTCATTGTGATTAGTTTGGTATAAGTCTCAAATAATAATTCAAACAGGTTAGTGAGAAATTAATTTTTTTGTAAACCTTTGCAAACTCGGTAATGACAAACGCTAGACAAAATCTGTTTAAACCTAAATAAATTGTGTTATTTAAGTGACACTAAAATCTTACTCTCGTATTAAAAATAATTTTCTTGAACTAGGAAGAAAGATTCAGGAGTTTTCAAAACTAGATTGTCAACAAGGCGGCGGTGATACCACACGCACAATGTACAGTCACTGGCTCAGCTCTGGCCTCTTCCATTGCAAACAAATCTTGTCAATTACCAATAGAACATTACCTAAAATTTGAAAGAGCCTAAATATTAGAATTGCAATAAACACTGATAATTATATATACACTGAATCCTATAGCATTATTGTCACATCTAAATAAAAATAATTGTAATATCACTAAAACTAAATAACTGTAATCAAAATAAACTAGTGGTTATACTATACTAAGCACTGTTAAATCGATAAAGAACTTAACACGAACACACCACAAAGTCAAAAAACTTACCTTATTTATTACTGGAGAAACATTTCTTATCTGGAAATATCGTCGATCGGAATTCGTTTTACGCTTGGGCTGAATATTCAGTCTACACTTTCCCTTGACCAGAGTATACCTTACGCGTCCGACACAGCCTCGATGTCAACGAACTATGAGTTTACTTCATCAACTCTTCATTATTTTTCCACATGTTTTATTAGTACCACAGTATTATTTTAGTAATACATAAATAACACAGTTAATGTTTGCTCAAAGAAATTTTGTCTAGCGTTTTTCGTTTCAGAGTTTGCAAGGGTTTACAAAAAAATTAATTTCTCATAAACCTATTAAAATTATTAAATGAGACTTATACCAAACTAATCACAATAAATCAAACTGTCATCCATCGACAGAACATTATTTTATTATTGTTATTCTCGCAACAGTGACAGGTTAAAGACGACTCACGCGCAATTTCACTCATAAAAACGTGTTTTGAAATACAAATATCACTATAAAAAGCAAATTAGCTCTAGAAAATTCTCCAGCATAATTTTTCCTTAAAGAATATAAAATGGTGTACACTATGCAATTAGTTTGAAAATTATTGCTTACTTATTTTACGTTTGACAGCAAGTTAAAGCTCAGAGTTTTGTCATTTCAGACCAGTGGCGCGAGGCCGTTCCGCCAGTACCAAAGTTATTTTATTCGAACTATACATACTGCTTTTTTCCTGTTGAACAGATCAAACGTTCACCCAATACTAGCTGGACTTTAGTGTGGAAAAGGTTTGATGGATGAAATAAGTTTTTTATTAATGATCCATCAATACATGTGGGTGGGTTGAACCTCCCTCGGTAGGTATGGGAATGGGGGGGGGTTAGGGAAATCAATACATGTAGGGAATGGGCACTGTTAAACCGGTTCTCAATTGGCGTTTGCAGATGTAACTATAGGAAATACAAATGGTGATTGACACTAGATCAGTCATATGATTTTGGGGAGTCTATCACTATTACGTAGGGATTAGCCAGCATAAACAGAATCAGTTAGGCAGGTCTTAAATGGCTAGGATTTAGCTTTGTTACAGGAGATCATTTGATATTTTTATTAATATCACATGACTTCTGAGCTTTTTTTCCAAGTATATATATCACAGCTTATATATTTTTTCAAATTAATAAATAGTATCTGACAAGAAACCATATGCAAGATATATACTATATGAGTAGTATGCCAAGATCTGCTGGAATTCAGGTTGCACTGAATATAATTCTCAGTGTTGGTTTTCATACCTGCCTTAACTATTAAAAGATGGGATGTGCTCTCTGAACCATGGAGAATAAGCTTAGTTACATTATCTACTAGCTGACATATAAAACAAAAATAAAAAATGCAAGAATAGGTATGATGTAAAATAAATACAAATAGGATGGTTAAAATAAGATAAAATACTATTTTTTTTATTTCAGACAGTCTCTTAGAAATAAAATAAAACATCAATGGTTTGCCTGTTTTGTATTTGTTATGGCATTACAGATTTTATTATATTGAATATTCCATTATTCTTTATATTACTTTTACATTTGTTGAGTGTATTATTACACCATTAAAGAAGAATTGACATTCTAAATGTAATATCAAGTTTTCAGAGTAGGAATCAAAATAATTAGAAGAAGAGTTTTTTGTTTTTAGATTTGTTACAACTATTTTTCAAGTTTTCACAAGTTGATAAAAAATCACAACTGTATAAAACACATGATGTAACAAAGTATCCTGCATCCTGGCATTCAACGTGTTATGTGCACAAAGTGGATTGAAGGCTTTCAGTGACATGTAGAGGGCTGTTAATGTCGTACATATTAGGTCATACAAATAGTACAACATTTCGTTCAAGTTGTAGGTGTGAGAAACTGTAAAATAGCTCATACTTAATGTTGTAAATTAGGCGTATGTGAATTAAAATGTACAAGTGTTAAATTTCATTACTGTTTAACACAATAGAGAATGATTGCATTTTGAAATTCCATTTCGTTTCAAGAAGAAATACTTGTGGAAGTGTCGACAGTTGTTTTAAAATAAAACCATTATGCACATATCAACTTCACTTTTGGAAAACTTTTAGTTAGAACGATTGTTAATTTCTTCACAAGTACATTTTACCCGTTAAGATTTGTTAAGCCTCAACATGAGTTTAAGTATGAGTTAAGTTTTATACTATATTATTGTTAAGACTGGATAAGCACCAGACAATTCTTTCTAGATATAACAAATTAACAAAAAATTAACTCATTAGAAAATCAAACCTCTGAGATTAGGAAAGTGGTTCAAATTTATTTCTCATTTAAACATTTGAATTAAATCATTAACTGTTGAGCCAGATGAATTGTGTATTACCAAGTTCAGAGCTGGTAATTAATGGTCGGATGATAAAAACTGCACTGGAAATCAATTTAACCGTGGGATATCCAGAATTGGATAGCCGTTCTTGGTCACAGACTCAACATCTCGAAATGCTCTGGATATTTCTTCAGCATCAGGATTTCTTGGGTAGTTTGAGCTACCTTGGACACGAGCAGTGGAGAAAATAAGTTTCAAGACTAGTTCTGTCAAGTCCAAAATCCAGCTACGAGGTTTATCACCTGCAACAAAGTTAAAAATTCTTTTTCAATAACAGAAATAAAAAAATATACCGTTTTTGGTTTACTACTATTCAAAACTATTTTTTTAGATCTGTGGTTTAAAATAACCTCATCACACAAGAACTTAAGGCGGTTCGTCCGGCTTTAGGGGCAACTGAATTCTGCTCTAAGCGCTGACTGTGCATCTGACTGCGATCTACTCATACGCACACACCTCCCCCCTCCTCAGGGATGGGTGAAGTATAATTGCAGGAAGTAGTTTAAGCGCGATGTTTGCGTAGCAATTGGATTGTAATATAACATGCGGGTTAAAGTACAACCAAAAGTTGAGTATACAAAGTTAGTCAATTTTGTTAATTGTGTGATATTAAAAGGCATAAGACGCCAAACACATCATGGTATTTGTGAAAAACTCGTTGTGATCAAATAAAAGCAAATATGGTATATAACATTAATTATTAAAATCAAATTTACTAATTTTCAGTAAAATTACGTAATTTAAAATAACTGATGAGCAAGACCAATTTTGTTAGGGTCTGTTTTTAAAATTGGGAATAGTTGGGAAAATAGTTTCTTAATTCTGTATGTACCGAGAAATTCCAAATTCGTTTCTTTGAGGTAACGTATTTATAATTATAAACATAATTTTAATGAAAGAACTACTTGGGAGGCGTTTAATAGCTGATATAAAGTAATTGAAATCGAAAATTTTTTGACCTAACAGCCTTAATGCACAACTATACAAAATAGACAGCAAATTTTTAAAGAAAAAAACACACACACATAAAATATGCTAAAGACTAAACATAATGTCCTGAATTTGTCTATTAAGGTCATAAAATTTGGTTCCATATAATTTAGCTCTCTTATTACATTTGATATTTGAAAATTACTGCCAATGGCCAGTGACTGAGCCAAGGCTTCACTTTTGTATGTACAAATGTCTGGATAGAGAAGGGGGGGGGAGAGAGAGAGAGAAATTACTTTTAAATGCTTAAAAAGGTTAGTGTGGGAGGGCAGTAGATAGTATTCGTTGCCTGGTATGGTTGAAAGCGTGAATCTGCCTAAAAGAGAGAGAGAGAGAGTATTACTTTTAAATGCTTAAAAAGGTTAGTGTGGGAGGGCAGTAGATAGTATTCGTTGCCTGGTATGGTTGAAAGCGTGAATCTGCCTATCTGTGAAACATATTGAATGTTGTTTGGATCAACAAAAAATTATAAGTCCCTCTACTATGTGGGCATGTAAATTGTGTACATTTGAACCTAAAGTTAATATAACATGAAGTTCATGAATGTTGATGAAGTGCAGCTATACGGTATAAAGGCAAGATAAAGTCAACAATAGGGGCTCTCTTAACGCCTAATGAGGTGACTAACTTAGTTTCAATTTAGTCTTTATTTTAGAGCAGGGATACTCACTATGCGGGCCTCATGCTGCATGCGTCCCTTAATAGGCCCTCAAAAGTTTTTAGAACTGCAATGATTTATTGAAGTGACAACCACTTTGGTAATTTTATAAGCCAACAAAAATATCCAGAATGGTTCGTCTGGATACCATTATAACTAATACTAAATTAATAGCAGAAAGACACAAAATTCAAGCTAGAAAACATTTGAAAAAAACTAAATAAATACGTACTTGCAGTCCTTAGATTATTTTGAGAAAAGTAATAAGTATCTTCATGAAATCCTTGTGAGGAACTCTGTTTTAGAGGCTTCTTTAACCCACTGACTACAGAAAACTAGCTGATGAAGGTGATGAAACATTTTCATTGTACAAAAATATAGCTTTTGTCTAGAAAAGTCCTCATGAAAGTTCAATAAAAGAAGAAAATGAATATGTGGTAAAATGAATATTTAAAGTATTATGGTAACATACAACCTTGATAACTGCCACCAATGGAATCAACGAATCTCCGCCACCAAGATGCAAAGGTTCCATTTTTTGGTTTTTGAGGTTCTTCAGGCACAACAGGAAATTCCGCTTGACGTTTGAATCGCTTATCCTAAACACAACAAAATAAAATTCATATAAGATACACTTGATAGTTTGCCAACTCTAACTATAAGTTATAGTATTTTTCCCTGATATTTTAAGAGAATGTTAGGGTTCACGACAATTACCCAGGTAATAGGGGCCCCTCCCTGTTCTGGGGACCTCCTATCCCTGGACCATTCCGGTTACTTCTAGAAGGTGCTAGAGTGGCAGTTAATTTGCCCATTAATTAGAATTAATCCAGAACCTTCCCAAAATAGCGTCCAGAATTGTCTAGACCATATATTCTGAAACTTGCTTTATTCAAGGACCACTTTAATTATGAATATTATTATTGTGAACCCCTAACAGCCCATTATAAATTTAAATAATTTCACTATAAATAAGAATCAAAAGTTATTTTTAAAACAAACAAGTGTAAGAAAATAAACCACAGGTTTAGCTCGTAACCAGAGTCATCTAACAGAAGAGCATTTGCTGGGTTCCATCACATTATTGGATAAATATCTGAATTACTCCATACTGTGGCATTCATTCTGTGGCTTGTCTTCTAGTGCTGTGCATTATAAAGCTCCTCCAGATATAAGATGCAAAGAGGCGCTTCTCAGAAAGTTTTAAAAGATCCTATCTACTCCGAACCTCCCCATTTTGCAAGATATCCCTTAACGTGCAAATTTTGTCCAAATCCAACTGGGCTTCAACGGTTTGATGCACGGAACTAGGAAGGTGAAACTACTGGAAATATATGTAGGGGATGGCAAATGATCTGTCATGTGATTGCAGAGTGGACATTTAAGTTGACTAATCCTGGCTGGGATATGTCAACACTAGTAAATCCTTCCTTGGTATTGCATGTTGCTTGCACATTAATGCTAGGAAAGTTTTTTTTTTTTTCTTTTCACATATTCATACCCATGCTGAAATAGTTTTAAAATTGGTATATGTCATTGTCTGCAGTCAACTGCCCACATAGCTGAAGGAAATGCCACATATTTTTCCTGCCAAGTTAGTTTTGTTTCTTATAGCTCTTTGTCAGTGGAAGGAAATGTTATCCATAAATTACTTTTTGCACAAACTTCTGTGATTACTTTAGATATTGTTTTGCACACAGTTGACTTTTGTATCCCTAGGTCCTCTCAAATCTCACTCTGAAAACCTGGGTCTCCCACATGTCTCAAAAACACTTTCATTTTCTGTACCACTGCCACGGCTCTAAACGTCATCACTAAAAAATGTTCAGCCATCCACTGAACACTGTTATAATTAAACCTATACAATGAACGGAAGCCCTCTTCTCAAGACTCACGGCGTGAATTCCCACGAAAAATTGGTATAAGCTCGGCAAGTCTTCCTTCAATACACCACACTCACAGAAGTTGAATCTACATCTGACTAGCTCGTTATTTTTGGAGAGCAGACTCACATTTGTGAGTCAACACTTATTTTATTCAATCAAAAAGTGAGTCAGGTCTCAACAGTCATAAACCTAAGCTCTTGTCGTTGGATATCGTTTAAGTGGAGTCTGAACAGTACATTTATGATACTACTTTTATCATCAAAAAACCCCCAACATAAATTAGTAATAGTTTTCAGATACGTAATTATAATACAAGAAATAAATTCACATCATATCCATGTATCATAATCCAAATTTGAACACACAAAAACTCAACATATATAGTGCCAAGATTTTTATAGATTTTAACTGGATATTATAAAAAAGAAAACAATTTTACTATATTCATGATCAAAACAAGAAAATACTTAGTTGATTCTGTTTTACATTGTATTGAAGAATTTTACAGTATAAAAAATATTTGTGAAAAAAAGAGGAATAAAATTAGCAAAGGGAAAGAGAAAACAAATAAAAATGATAATTTCCATTTGAAACACTTAAAAGAATGCTATCAAAATAGCTGGAAAGAAAATGCTATCAAACTACCTTGAATTTTTGTTATTCTTTCAACGCCAGTGAAATTTTTTACTGATTATTTCAATGTTGTTATGGTAAAACGGTCTAAACCCATCAAGATAAATTTGGTTGGACCTCCGCGATTTGAACCTGAGACTCCCTGCATTGAAGTCAGGAGTGCTAACTATTAGGCTAGAAGAGGTCCAATAAGGATTTACAGTATCACTCAATTAGAAGAGGTCCAATAAGGATTTACAGTATCACTCAATTTATATGTCTTAGATTTGCCATTTTTTCTAGAGTTGTATGTAAACAAAAGATCAAACATTACTAAATTAAAAAAGTAAAATGAAAATTACAGGAACTTACTTGATCCCAGCTCTCATCTAGACTTCTCGTTTCATTAATCTGATCTGAAACAGACAAAATATATTTAATTAACTGTGTAATCGAATTTTATAATTGCAATACACTGAATTAATTTGATCAAAATAATGTTGTAAGAGAATCAACTTAACTTTATATCATTCACATGAATCATGTATACACATTGGTCCACAGACATATGATTAAAAATGTAAATTTCTTGTGAGTCATTGTACCAATTATCTATAAACAGTAAAAACTCTCATCTATAAAGGTAAAGAGTGAGTTTTAGTCACTTCATCTTAGTAATTACTTCAGTTCTGTGTATTCCAGGTAGTTACTCTGCATACATTGATTAGTTTTAGAAGAAGTATATGAATACCATTCTTATATATACCAATTAATTTGAACACTTAAATAGCTAAGTTTACCAAACATTAAATCACTACATGTTATATTTTTGGAAATTTTACCTGCATTTCAAGGCAAATATTCAAGACACTTGAATTTACACATTCAAATATAAATTTATTTGCATCAGTGTCATATGCAAAATTAGATGCCTTCATTGAATCAGATATTCCTGGGGTTAGGATCATTTACAGCAAAAAAATTAACAAATTAAAAATATTAAATATAAGGATATTAAATTATTTCTAAGAAGACATTCGTAGACATGGGCGAATATGAGAGGTGAATGAGTGTAGATGAACGAGTGTAATTGTTACTGTCTGAGTTTGACTTAGTTCAGAAAGGACTATTTATTAATATCCCAATAGCCAGGGTAACTATGTGACCTACAGCTTTACGTGGAATTCGAACCACATAGTGTTGGTCTGATTTTCAGCTAACTGAAAAGTCTGACACTCAGTTCTCTTCCCCACACAACATCTGAACCTTGACCACCATTCAACATGGACACACCAGACTTCTCCAGTAGTGTCCACATTAATGGCAACCATTGAGAGGACGCCATGTCAGTATTAAGAGGACAGAGCATGGAAACTATCACGTACAATCTCCCGAACACTGTACCCAAGTAGCTGGGTTACAGCACTATGCCACCAGTGCCGACAAATAAAACTGATAATTCCAAAACATTAGCTATATTTTTAACACATTCAGTGTTACAGTCTTTACACCATGTGTGTCTGCATGTATAAATTAAAAATTTATCCTAATGGCTGACAAAAAAAATTGTTCAAAAACTTATTGATCGACCGAATTTCTTGTTCAAGTCTTCGCGGTCGGCCGCCGTTACCACATGAAACACCTCACAGTCCGGCGATTTGAGTGTGAATATCACGTACCTATGAGAATCCTCCGGTTTGACGACACCTCTTGACACCGTCTGGCGAAGTCTGTTCGTTTCCGCTTTTACGATTCGGTCTACACCGTTACGGAATGCTTCCAGTTTCGCCTCGCAGATACTCGAAATGCTCTTTTTCACCTCGTCCAGCACCGTTTTCATATGTGTTTGAACCGATGCAAACAGCTTACTCGTATCCTTGTACACCACGTTGTACGAATCGACCTGAACGAGAAGATTGTCGTCCTCCATAACGACCTCTCGTGCCGTACGTCTCATCGTGGAGCCGATCGATTGGGTCGCTCTTTTCACACTCGTGTTCGGATTTACTTTAACCGTTCTTGCACCGGTCTTCGGTTTAGTACCATCTACCTTCCGCTCGGACCGACGTGACGTTGTGCGCGCTTCTTCGGACTCGTGCTGCACCTCCCGATGAATCGACGTATCACGTGCCGTGCATTCGTCGGCTTTCTTTTCGGATTTCAACTCTCTGTCGGGGCTTTCGGCACGGGTGGACGAAGAGGACGTGGATGACGATGATGATGAGGATGACGACGTCGAGTGAGAACGTCGGTGTTGTTCGTCACGACGGCTCTTACTCGGTCCATCGATGTCCTGCACAGTGTCGTGGCTCTTCTCGAGACTACAATCTTTCTCGCCAGGGGTGGCGTTAACTGGAGAGTCTAGCCGTCCGTCAGTTCGGAGCACCTGAGTGGTAGGCGGATATGTGGATGGATCTTTGTCGACGCGAATTGTAGAAGTGTTCGTCTTGACACGTGTTTGATCGGCGTTGACCGTGTTCGTGGTCTGAACCGTGGGTATTGCCGTGTGTTCATGGTGAACATGCTGACTGTGATCCGGACGGTCTGGACGACGTCCTTTCATCGCAATGTCAAACGTCTGCTCTGGTGGTCCACTCGGTGGTGTTACTTGATAGTGTTGATGATACTGAGCTCTCGGATCGGAGAACGGCCGGGAGAAGTTCATCTTGACCGGTGGTGATACGGTTTCTCGGCCGCCGACTGACGATTAAACTCGATGATGGCTTTGTAGATGGTTTTGATGCGATTGAGTCTGGTATCGTTGAGACACTGTCGTATAGCCGGATGTGTCAGTGAGCACAGGTTGGAGCTGTGATGACTCGGCGGGCACAGGTTGGAGCTGTGATGTCTCGGCAGGCACAGGTTGTAGTTGCGATGTATCGGTAAGCACAGGACGGAGCTGTGATGCCTCGGCGGGCACAGGTTGGAGCTGTGATGTCTCAGCGGGCACAGGCTGGAGCTGTGATGTCTCGGCGGGCACAGGCTGGAGCTGTGATGTCTCGGCGAGCATAGGTTGGAGCTGTGATGTCTCGGCGGGCACAGGTTGTAGTTGCGATGTGTTGGTGAGCACAGGTTGGAGCTGTGATGTCTCGGCGAGCACAGGTCGTAGTCGTGATGTGCTGGTGGACGTAGGTCGGAAATCTATTACAATCGTATCGCTCTCTTTATTCATCTCAATCAATTGATTTAGTGTAGAGTTAAGGCTAGTTGTACTAATCTTCTTTGGTGGCGTGTCGGTTTCTATTAGTTCGTTTGGACACTTCCGACTGCATGTCAATGGCTTTTGTAGATGTCTGTTAATGAAACAAATAATCAGAATCTTAGACTTTGATTCACAAATTAAGTTCACTTCTTACATTCTCTATCCCTCTCTCCATCTACCCCCTAGTTACTACTACTAACACAAGCCAGCTCCCACGAAAAAGAATCCTTTCAACCACCACTGGACCACAGATGTTACCCCTCTCTGCTTCTCTCTAATACCTCTAGCTACTAACACTAGCCAACTATCACAGAAAACCTTTCGACCACCACTGGACCACAAAATCTACTTTCATCTCACTACTCCAAAGGTGTAAGAGGATGTATGACTTAAATTGGAGGTGGCGAGATAAGTCAGAAGATATACAAATAAATAATAAGTTTTATTTCCAAAACAATTGTACAGACAATACACAATATATTAACCCTTTGAGTGTCACGGTGGTGATCTATCGCCACTAAGTTTTTGAGCGAGAAATGCCACGTTGGCGATCTGCCGTCACCACATATTGTAATATATTACGCTACGTTATTATAATATTACGATGTAATAAACTGTTATACTCTATGTTCAATATGTATGAATTCTATTTCTCTGACTTCTGGAATCCATACTGGTAAGTCATAATATTTCAATTTACATAACGGTTTATTACTACTCAGATTTCCACTTTTTCATTAAGAACCTATAACATTTACTGTGCGTTAAGTTTTTCATAATCTTTTATCAAATTTCGTGCATGTGTATAAAACAATATGCTTCCTACAGGTAAAATATTTTTTTCTGGGGGTAAACTAGACTTAGCCTATAAAAAAATCAGTAAACAATTCCACCCCCCATATTTTGATAAATATATAAATATTGTTTTTGCGTATTTACTTGTAGCCCAGGTAATACTGAACATTTTGATACATAACATAGAAGAATACCATGGTTTTACTATGTCAGCAGATATTTTAACAAATAGGTAAAAAACCGCTTATTTAGCCCTGACATTTCTCACCAGTAACAAAAAAATATGATGTGACAAAAATTAAAAATAAATTCTGTGGCACTCAAGGGTTAAACAGCATATTCATCAAATACTATTCTACAAAATATGTCTATGTCTATTCTACAAAGTAATTATCTTAAATATAAATACCAGGTTTTGAAAATATGAACCTCCAAGGCCAATCCTGAGTGGAGGTACATACGCGTTCTACTACTAAATTTGGCTACGAACGATGTACAAATACGATAAAAAACCTACTTCACCAATTAACATAGTTTGATTCTAATACTACAATTAACTCTAAATTTATTTACTATAGTTAGCTTGAGCCTATAAATATTGTAAATTTAAAGTAGATAATAATTGTATATATTTTTAATCTAAAACACATTTTGAACAATTTGGCTATCTTGATCTTTTATTTATACTAAAGAATAAGGATCCAACAAGTGTGTGAAAACAAAAATGGTTTTGAAAATATTTGTTTTATATGTTTTGAAGCAGAAGAACAACGTGGATTCTTTGGTAATTTTGATTTTTACATAATATTGTTTCTTGTATTTTTTGTATACATAACACTTAGTATATACTGTTATTTATGTATTTTTTATAAATATTTAGAAAAATCCTTGCGAATTCGCCTTTGAGAGCTTAGCGGTTGAGATAAAAAGAATCGCTGGTTCTAGGGTTAAAGATTATCATTGGCTAACAGCTGTTTCACATTCACACAATCGATCGCTTCTACCGTTCCGGTGGGTGGAAAAAAGGGGCCACCCTACCAAGAGTGATTTGTGATACTAGCGTGTATTGTTGTTGACATCTATTATTTACCCAAGCGCTTGTCATAGTGGTCAATACGTGTTGCTGAATCTACTGAAATTCTTGTAGGCTCATTAACAAGGCTTTCTAAAATGTCGCCTATAGCTAAAAATGAATGAATCTATATAAAGCAAAATACAAAGGTCAGATTTACATCATTTCAATGCGTCAGTTGTTTGCATTTCTACTATTGTTGAATTTCCAACGTAGGCCTACATGATAACGTTACTACCTCCGTAGGTATCATCATTACACTTTGAATATAAAACATAATTTGGTATTTCATTACTGTTGATCCATATTTCAGATAAAATAATTATATCAGGAAGAGGTCTTTCTGTTCAATTTAAATATAAAAAGATCGAGGGTTTTACGAAGGCTTCTAATGTTTTGATGGATTATTTTTACAGAATATTGATTAGTCATAATTAAAGATTTTACTTAATACATAACTACTTTATTCAGTTTGTAGTAAAGGTGACCTACATAATATAATAGTACTAAGTTTATGAATTTCAATTTGTTCTATTTATATATTTCTCTAAAATTAATGACTAATTTTAATTAGGCCTATAAAACCTTTTGAATCTAAATTACTTAGACACAACGACTTTAACCTTCGTTTTACGTATTTTAGAATAATAAATCTGGATTTGGTCACTTTGCCTTGTCACTTGCTATAATTACTCGTTAACACTGTAGGTGTATGGGTGGGCGGGTGGGTCATTATTATTATTATAACTCCGTGTAAGCAATTGAAAGTATAAAAGGCTATAGGCCTACATTAGAAAAACGTGTTTTATTTTTTAGGAATGATCGTATAGTAATGTTTTATCGAATTCAACTAATTTAAAAATCACTATCATAAGATAAAAGATCGTACATACCTTAATACGTGATAATTCTTGGTCAATTACCGGTGAGCTGATATATTATCTGGTCGGCCGTTGGAATTTGGAAGGTTCAGGCCTCTCTGAAGCAATCGGTTCGAAGGCATGCGAATTAAAAATTGACAATAGACTTGGGTTTTGATTTAAATATTCAAAGTGCTTATTCAAATAAGTTGTTTGTATAATATCACTAGTTTTTTGATTAATATTTAAATATGTAAAATGCGTATCTAACTCCTCCGGACCCTTCGGAGGCATTTCTTAAGTTAAACTGTCTAACTGCTCATCGAATCGAATTCAATATTTGGGTTTAACACTTCAAAAAAAGAATCTTTTTTTGAAAGATCGATTGCGGTCGCATCAAATAGACCTTGAACCGCGTCGTTAGTCTGTGTTGGAGTATTTACGAATGCGGACATTGTTTAACGTGGTATAATAAAAAGCAGCGCCTGTTGTTAATGAACTGTCGGGTCTAGTGTTTGGTATCGAACATCGATGTTTTGCAAATATCGATGTTTTTGGGTCGATACCCGATATTTTTTACATGGATGGAAATTCACCGATACTTTTTTGACATCAATATTGGCAGTATCGATTTTTTTAATTTTAGCCCCCAAAAATATAGGCCAACATTATTTTTCAATTTTTAAGCATTCAGTAAGATTATGATAAATTTAAATTTTAGTTTACAAGAAAATTATTTCAACTAGTTTTTCGAAGTTTGAGTTTTGTTTGTTACTCTTTGTCATCATTGCTGGTGGCCCGAGCGAGACTGGCGGACCCACCGACTCACGTGGCACGGAGACACTAGGCATTGGAGGCAGACGAATAGACTGTTGTTATTTTCCTGTGTTACTGTATTGCTGAGGGCAGAGTGTAAGGTTAGGTGGTCTATGTGAGTTTGATTTCGAGTGAGTGAGTGAATATTGCAGTTTATATGTATTATTTTAGTGTAGTAAATTAAGTTTTATTCGTTTGTCATATATGTGAAAACCTTTTTGCAATAATGCCGCCAAAAAGCACTTTATGGAAACATTTTGAGAAGAAATGCAACAATACGGCTGTCTGCAGGTACTGTGGTAAAACTTTAAAAACTAATGGTAATACCTCGAACTTGAAATCACATTTAGAAAGTAAGCACCAGTAAGTTTTAGAAGAAACAACAGCTACAGTTGTTAAACCCTCAACGTCAAAGGTTATTGTCTCTGTAGGTTCAAAAGATCAAGCGGTTCCTGTTTCTACTAATGAGGATGTCCTGCCTCAAAACCTTTCACAAAGCACAATATTGAATGCATTCAAAAAAGTTGAAGCATTTAAGGAAGGGGGCAGCCTTAATAGCAAGATAATACAGGCAATAGCCTATATGATATGTAAGGACATGGAACCTATTTATATGGTGGAGCATGAAGGTTTTTTTACATTTGATGAAAACCATCGTTCCCCAGTACAAAGTACCAAAAAGGAAATTCATGAAAAAATACATTGAAGAAAAGTACGAGTTTATGAGTACAGTCGTTAAGGAGAAGCTTGAAGGAAAGAAGCTGACTTTGACGTCTTATATTTGGAGTGATAATAATATGCAAAGATTTTTAAGCCTGAAGGTGCATTTTTTCGATGGGAATGAGGGCATTGAGTCCCTAACTATTGGAGTTTTGCCTCTCTCTGAGCGCCATACTGGTGAATATTTAGCCCAGAAATTGACAGAATGGTGCTCAGAGTGGAATATAACTTCTAACAATGTTACAGCAATTGTAACCGACAACGCAGCCAACATTGGAAAAGCTGTTGAGATTGCATATGGCACAAAAAAGTTTATTCCGTCCTTTGCACATACTTTAAACTTGATTGTTGAGAGCTGTTTAAACAAATCTGGTTGTACTGCCCTAATAAAAAAAGGCCAAGGAGATCGTCAACTGGTTCAAGCAAAGCGTTGTTGCCAGTGATGAGCTACGTAAGGTGACAGATAAAAAAGTCATACAATCGGTTCCAACAAGGTGGAATTCAGTATTTTACATGCTTCAGCGGTTTATTGAACTAAGACCCTTCATCAATGACATAATTAATCGCCACCCTAAAGCTCCTCCAATGCTAACGGCCTTTGAACTTCAAGATGTAAACGAGCTCATTGGTTTATTAGAGCCGTTTGAAGCTGCCACTAAAAATATGAGTGGTGACGATACCTAACGACCAGCTTGGCTATCCCAATAGTTACCATCATAAAGAAGGAATTGGACGAAATGATCGTAACGAAGCCATCAACAATAGATGTTTTATCTGAAGAAAAAAAGGAAATGACTAAAAGATTTGGTCAAATTGAACATTCATTCTTAATGGCTATTGCCACTGTCTTGGACCCAAGATTCAAAAGAATGTATTTTTCAGATGCAACAGCTTTGGCAAAAGTTATAAATTTTTTGAGCTCAACGCTTAAAATAAAGGCCAAAGAATAAGCTGAATTGGAATAATCATCAGCAGCCTCGTCTTCGGATGAACCTGACGAGCCTGAAAACAAGAAGAAGAAGAAAGATTTGTTTGCTGCCCATAATAAAACTGTAGAAAAAACCTGGCACAAGCATACAAAGGATTTATCTTCCGATCAGAACATGCCTGCAGAACTCTCCCTATATTTAGGTAACTTTTGCACAATAATCATTTTATCTTAATAAATGCTTATTATATATTCACAATCAAAAACTAATTTATTTTATAATTATTATTTTCCCATCATACATCACTTACCTAAAATAATCCATCCAAACCTAACATAACTTCATCTAGCCCTTTTAACTATTATTAGACAGTATATATATAGGCTAAGTAGGTTAGGTTCGGTAAGGTTGTTACTAAAATACTATAAAACTTCAAAATGGTGTATTATTTTTAGGTGCCCCGCCAGAAAAGATCGAAACAAATCCTTTGGCTTACTGGAGGGACAACACCCCAACCTAATCCTCATCTTGCACCACTTGCAACGGTGTACCTGACAACCATTGCAACTTCAGTTCCCTCTGAAAGACTGTTTTCCAAGGCTGGTGAATTGAAGCGGAATCGGATTAAAGGAGACTGGCTTTCAAAACTGATTTTCCTACAAAGTGCTAGTGAAGAATTGTGGGGATTTAAGTAAAATAGTATACTTTTTTATCTCCGTTATATTATATCCTTTTTATATCCCCCTTTATATTACGTATATAAGTAATAAAACAGTATACGTAATATAATAAATTTATGTATTTCATTGTATTTTTTTCTTAAATGACATTTTGTGTTACACTATGTATACCTTAGATTAATAAAAATATCGATAGTTTAAAGTAGATATCTTATTACCTTGTAGTGAAAATTGCTTTCCGTAATTATTACTAGCTAAAATATGATTTAAATTAATATCGGTAATATCGATATTTTTACTGCAAAAATATCGATAGTTTTCCAGCGATATTTTTTTGCCATCGATGTTTAGGGACCGATATTACTATCGATGGGACTATCGATGTCAGGGTTCGATGGCCAAACACTAGTCGGGTGTCAATGTAAGTCGGTATATATATAAGAGACTCGTCCCACTCACAGAATAATGCAATGGAAGCGCATTGTACGGAACATAGAACATGCACGGTGCATTGACTCCAGTCACAGAGAGATGGAACGGAAGCGCATTATACAGGCCATAAGACATGCACAATGCATTGACGTCAAAGGCTCGTATTGGCTAGAATTGCGTCATCCTCACATCTTTAGTATTTGTTTGTCCGTAAATTTGTTCTAAATGCATATTATTCATAAATAAAACTATATACGACATGATAGGTTATTATGGAATTTCAGTAATTTATGAATGTTTATGTGTGAGCCTGCACAACCGACCACAACCCCCTAGCCATTAGCAAGTTCTGTATGGGCTTATACAAGGTTAACAAAAGCGTATTTTCATGAAGTAGATTTTCTAACATTAGTAGCCACAGCAAAACAAATAAAAATATTAAAAGGGTACTGTAATGTGCTAGAAAAAAAAAAATGATGATGGGTGTAAGAGAAACGGGATTACGTTCACAGGCTATGTAAAACTATTCAATCCAGACTCCCAACCCTGATGTACGTTTTGTAAAATCTAGTTGTACCAGCCTTGGATTCCCAAGCTAGAGGCTGGTACACAGGGTTTATAGTAGACCAACACCTACTTTGAGGCGGAAAACGCAGTCGACCGCGCTAATAGCCCACCTTTCGAAGCCAATGTCACCCGTAAGCTGGGTCGGGAGGCCGGCGGGCAGCCAATTAGTCACACGTATTGCTCCGAGTACCGATACGATTTTTTCCAGATTCAATTTTATGGAAATATAAGTCATGTTACGTTATTCATCGTGGCCTGCTGTTAATCGTGATATAAAATTTGACGCAAATTGGTGAAAATTGAGTGGTTAAAATGCACTTACTTAATGTGTTTGAAACAGTAATAAGGATTTAATTTAATAATACTACATAAATAAAACTAGAATCATGTATTTACAAAAGAAAAAAAGAATACAGTCATAAATAAACAAACCAAGAAAATTTACAATTAAAAAATATCTCTTAATGGAATTAATAACTGATCAGTATTGTAATAATGTTAAATTAAACCTATTTAAACTGTATTTACAAAATAAAAAAAACATTGCACAGCCATTAACAAACTAGCTAAGATCAAAATACACAACAGAGTTGATGTATTTATCTTGGTCTTAAGAACGAAATACAAGGAAAACGTAATGTGTCATTTTAAAATTCACAAACATTAAAAATATCTAACAATTTTAGAACAAAGGAAGACAATAATTAGACTCTATAGAAGTATTTTACATCTATTTACATTACCAAAAAGGTCCAATAAACATAATTAATAACAAAATAACAAAAATAACAAAAATAAAATGAAGTGATAACATTTTTAAACATTTAAACAAAGCAAAGCAAATGATGTACACTGGCAGATAATAATAAGCAGCCGAATAAAGTAAACCATTTAACTGCCATATTAGAAGTAAAATATTGAGTCATTTTAGGCGATTTAAATTTTGTTTACACGCTTGGGCAATCCTAAACTATCCTAAACGTACCCTTATTGACGTCAGAGCTTTATTTGTATAGCCCTAATATAGATATAAACTAGTTACAAAATTCAGTGTTAAAAATAAAAAAAAATTGGTGTTAACGATTAAAGTTAATTACTTTAACAGCTGAATAATAACTAAATGCATGTATTTAGAAACAAAAAGTTTGTATTTCAAAGTCAAATCTATTGTTGATACTTATTTTTCTTTTTAACGGTAAATCCTTAATATTTATTTATGAAATTAAAGAATAACAGCTTACTTCATAGAGGAAAAGCCAACTCATCATTCGACTCGCCATCACTGACTTCGTCACTGCTCCAGGATTCTTCCTCGGTGTCATCACTGTTTCCAGCGTCCATCACAACAATCCTGTCCTGCACTTCGTCGCTTATTCCATCAAGATCCCACATATATGCCTCAATTTTCTTCACATGTTCGACACACTTTTTCCAGTTCTCGGCAGTGACGTTGTTTATCGCCTTATGTAGATCCTCTTCAACTGAAGACATATTGTAGTCAGTATTGGTCATGGCAACAGCATTTTTGACTTGGGCCCATACCAACTCTATCGGGTTTAGGTCACAGTGATAAGGTGGGAGACGGAGTACCGTGTGACCATGTTCTTCGGCGATTTTGTCGACGTTATACGTCTTGGCTTCCATTTTAAAATGCGCTGGGATACGGTCGAGTAGTTCTGCCTTGACATCTTTTTGATTGTATTCCACGCCGTTCTCTGTCAGCCACTGTTGAATCTTGAGTTTGTTCCAGCTCATATTCGGAAGTTTTTTTAATGTCTCACTATGATAAGACGCGTTATCCATTACAATTACGCTATCTGGTGGAAGTAAGTGCATGATTCCGGAAAACCACTCTTCAAAGGCAGCCGCATTCATTTCGTCGTGATGCGTCACATTGCTCATCTTCGCTGTCTTTTTTGCCCTAAAAATCCATCGAGCGTCGTTTGTTTCTGATGGATCGTTTGGGTCATTCAAAAACCCCGTCTCACTGCCTATGTGCACAACAATATGGCGTCCACCTCTCCCAGGAAGATTGTGCAGGCCAGTTGTTTCTCCATTAATGAACGCTTGCTTTGCCGACTTTATGTAACTGGGCGTCCATGCTTTCTTCACTGTGTGTCCAGCGTTGCACCACGTTTCATCCAAATAAAAAATCTTCTTTCCCTCTTCTCTAAATTTCTTAATTTTCATTAGATATCTTCTCCGCCAAAGTATTATATCTTGCCGTTCAATCAGTATGGCCCGGCGATTTCTTTTTTCGTACTTAAAACCTAGATCGATCATCAGTTTTCTCGTGGTTTCTTGGCACATATTTGGAAGCTCAGAGTCATCATTGATCATTGCATTGACTTTTTTTACTGTAGGTGGTATGTTTTGCCTTAGTAGCGAATGAACTTTTCTTTTGATACTATTCTTTTAGAAATCGTCGAAAATCGCCATCCTTGTTCGTTTGCCTACTTGACGAGGACGTTTCTTTCCGGGTGTCACAACAGGACTGTCGTTCGCTTCTTTTCTTAGCCGCTCCACAGTCGCTCTGCTCGATCCTGTCAACACGCCTACTCTTTCCGCCACATCTCTCTTCAACATTCCCGGATTTTCTGTTTGTAAGACACCGTAAACTTGTAAAATAAGACGTCTTTCCGCACTGGTGTATGCCTGTTTACTCTTAGAGGTGATATACTTCTCCGGAGACGAAGCCCTAACTTCTGCCATTGCACTCACAAATTTGATTCTTCACCGAATAACCCGCAAACATAAACTGACCACAGCGACTTAACAGTTACCTCAGTAGAATATTAGTAACATTAGTGGAACTTATGTATTCCCAGAATACATAATTAAGGCCGGATGTTGGGACGGCCAGAACCGAAGGGAAGTATGAATCACGTCCATCCCTTTGCTAATGATGCGGAACCAGTAATGACCGTGGTGCATCGATCATACTAAGCATGAAAGATTTGAGTTAATTTAGTAATCAAAGGTAAACATTCCATCCAAAACCATAATTTTTAATTCTCGTCGCATCCTCGTAGTAAATCGAACAGGTTTCGTTTAATATTACTACAATACTTAAGAATTATAAGAAGAATTATAGTTCCATTTAAGCACTCTTTTTTAATTTTCAATGTTCTTGGTTCGTTTGTTCATGACTGTGTAATGTTTTTTTTCTTTTGTAAATACATGACTATAGTTTTATTTATGTAGTATTATTAAATTAAATCCTTATTGCTATTTCAAACACATTAAGCAAGTGCATTTTAACCACTCAATTTTCACAGATTTGCGTCAAATTTTATATCACGATTAACAGCAGGCCGCGATGAATAACGTAACATGACTTATATTTCCATAAAATTGAATCTGGAAAAAATCGTATCGGTACTCGGAGCAATACATGTGACTAATTGGCTGCCCGCCGGCCTCCCGACCCAGCTTACGGGTGACAATGGCTTCGAAAGGTGGGCTATTAGCGCGGTCGACTGCGTTTTCCGCCTCAAAGTAGGTGTTGGTCTACTATAGACGCCGAAATTGGTTTGACTAGCTCACACACACACACATATATATATATATATGGAAAGCTCAAAATAATTAATTTTTATGTATGGGCGTCTAGACGGCCGACAGCCCCTGGCGAACAACTTTGCAATAAATTAATGTCCAAGATTTTTTACACCACTTTATTTTGAAATCAAATATTTTGTAATATGAGGAATTAAGTAAAACACATGGAAAAGGTTAAAAATAACTGTTATCAGGTCCATTTATAACATTTTTTCACATTTAGTCTAATCTGAAACAAATTTTTCAAAACGTACTACAGAACATCAGGTTGCCCAAGGCTACACTATGTTCATAGAATATAAATACAGTCTTTTTAATTTTTCCTTTTTTGCAGTACACTCAAATAAATAAATAATTTTGTTTGCTTAACTTTATTCTATTAATCAAAAAACAAATTAAAACCAGTACAGAAACACTAAAAATAACCATATCCGGAAACTGAAAACCACGTCCTTCTCATAGCCTACTGGCAAGCAAATCCGGCAAAGGCTGGGCGAAGACAGATTCAATAATATGAGTGAGGCAGTATGGCTGACTAGACGGCCACGCAGCCACTAACGGTCAGGCAGCGTGACCAACTGAATCTGTTAATAATATAGAGTGCGTGTTTTTCATTAAAAAATTTGTAAAAATACTAAATTAATAATAATAAATAAGATTATACTCAACAAATTATACAAGTTTCATGACAAAAATTAAATTATTACTATGTATTTTAAAATAGGCCCATAAAAAAGAATTAATAAAGCAGATATAAATGTAAAATAAAGAACATTTGAATGTCTATTATTGTATAACATACCATATGTGACATATAATTCCTTGTCCTCAGTTACTCCCCAAGTCAGCAGACCGTTACAGACCATCACTCTCCAAGCAGGGTACCGGTTGAGTTCCTGAGGGTCACCATGGGAAGAAACACTCAGTGAGCCGTTATGCAGGCTCCAAGTGATCCTAGCTGGCAACTTGAACGCAGACTTGAGCTGTCCCACAAAACCTCCGCTAAACTTGCCTGCAGCACATTTGGTTGTTGAATATTACACAGATAATAATGTCTTTAAATTGGTAACAATTATTTGGAGATTTTCAAGTGCTTTAAGAAAAAAAGCAATGTTTCAACTGGTATGACTCTTGTCATCTTCAAAACTAGTTTTAGCCTAGTTTCACAACTAGTTTTTCCTCAACCCCTAATAATTTAAGAAAATAAGAACTACATGCTTATGACTATTAAGAAAGTCGTGTCCTTACAACCTATCACACATAACACAATTATAATATTTCTTCTAAGGAGAGATTATTTCCTGCAGCCTAACTGCGATTATATGACCCTTGTTTAAGTCAGGTTCTCTTAGTAATATTGTGAACTATCGTTCTATATCTATTTTGCTCATCATGGAAAATATTACAGAAAAGTATATGGCATCATAATTCAATAAATATCTGAAGGAACATAGCATTCTTCAAATAATCAATTTGGAGATTAACGCAGTGTGTATCAATGTGTCTTGAATATCAACATTATTTTCTACTTCTCACCTCTTTTTTGAGCTTGAGACAACCAGAGGGTCCCTGAAGGCTTAGCATGTTGTCGCCAGTGCCAGACGAGATGGGTAAACAGCCCTGGCACATAAGTACTCGAGTGGTGGATCGTCAGCTCTGAGTCATCTACACCTTCCACTTTTATATCCCATTGGTTCTGATCACAATAAACATCAGAGTCTTTAACATATCGCTGATACATCCTTATAAAACTGTTATAATTAATATTATTTGCCTTGGGACACTAATGATTTAAAATTCATCTTCAACTATCCCAGTACTCTTTGAGATAATACGGTATCTTGTGCACAATCAATGCCATACTAGAGTTTGAGTTTTTCTGGGTTTCACTTTACTTTTTTTACACTAAACTCAATAATTTGTTTCACGATTGTTATAAGTGATTTACTTACTTTAATAATTCTAAGAATTGAGATCAAGTTTCTCAAGCCTTCTTTTTATAACTTCTTGATAACATCTGTTAATGTTTATTTAATATTTTATGACTACCACAAATAAAGTCTAAAAGACTGTTCAAAATATCTACAGTACAAGTAAATGTCACACAACACAAATTTATTACAATATAAGCACAAAATGAACTAATATATTACAATACCAGTACAAAATGCACAAACCATAATATTTGTGCTTGTATTGTAATATATTTGTGCATTTTGTGCTTATATTGTAATAAATTTGTGTTGTGTGACGTTAACTTATACTGTATATGTACCAACACATATTATACTAATTAAAAAACTATTTCTAAATATCTCAAATTAAATTCTAAATAATGGCTGTAACCTAAATTCAGTAATTTTTTTACTGAATTTTGGAGAGGCTGTAGATATGGGGCTATGGCAGTGGTGGCTTGCCACCCAAATAGCTCAGGTTTGGTTCTGGATAAGACCAATAAAAGTTTTTGCCCTGCCGTTCCTGTGGTTCAGAATTCACTTTAAGCTGTTGGTGCCAGGTTAAGTGTTAGAGGGCTTCTTAACGCTAACTTCGCCTGGTAAAATAAGACAACTTTAACTTTTAACTACATTCAAGTATAGATTTAACTTTGAGATTTTATCGACTGTAGCAAAACTGTTAAGATTCAGCAAAAAGTAATGGTCAAACTAAAAAATATGCAAAACATAAGCCATAGTAAATATTAAAATAAATAATCCTAATATTTTTATATTAATATTTATTGGATTTTTTTAGTCATCAGTTGCTCAGTACTTTATATATATATATATATAACAATTTTGACAAAAAATTTTTATTTATTATGCAAACAATAAATAACTTTATAAAAACAAAAAGAACAGCCACTTACACTTTTGGTAGAGCATTTAAAATGTATTATTAGATTTTCTATTATGAACTTATTTTAACCATAATTAATTGTAAAATAAATTAGTTTAAACACAGTTTGTTTTAATTTTATATAATTTTTCTTGTAAAAATCTTAAACTTTTAATTCTGTTTTAATTGCTTCCTATGCTTTTACAGAATATTCCAAATTAATTTTAGTATAGTTTTGCAAAAGTTTATATTTTTAGCTAACTAGTACATTGTAACTAATTTACAAAAGTCAATCGGTTTACATACTATTCTTTATTGACTTCAGGAATAAACTTTGAGGATTAGTTTTTTGGATTAAAACAAATCAAAATTAAATGCAAAAATATAGCATATAAAGAGTTATATTCTATCTAACTTTAAATATAAATGATATATGTTCTTAGTGAACAACTCAATCCAAGTCAGCAGACAGTACAACAATTTTCTTTGTACAAACAACGTTACCATGGATTTTGCCCAATATTAGTTAACTTAGTAAATTTAGAGCATTTTCCTAATTTAAGATCAAATCAAATCAAAATTTATTTCACTGAAAGGCGGTACATAATTAAACAAAATACAAATGTTATTGAAATAGTAGGCACATGGGCTCATGGCCTGTGCGTGCCTACAAGTTCTAACCTAAATATTAACTATATACTATATACAGAATTACCAGCCGATAAAATTAGAAACATGTAATAAATAAAATTTGAAGGTATAAATGAACATTACACTAAAAACGAACAAATACTAACATAACAAAATAGAGTAAATTTTATACACAACATAACTAGACACTAATTTGGGTTTAGACTATATAAAATAAGAAAATAATATGGAGCATGAGTTTAAATAAAAATCATAAAGGAAATAATCTACCAAATATATTGAAACGGCAGGACATAAAATATTATTCTATCGTGTATAGAGTTCAAGAATGAGTTACAAGTTTAGTCACAGTAAATGGGTGTAAGGAGTGACAGCGCAGTCGGAGCCGACCATTCGTAGCCAAGTTCTAACCAGTCGCTTGAATTCGCTAACCGGTTTGTCCTGCAGGTCCCTTATCATTGGAGACAAATGCCTGTAAACAGTATTGGCGATATAATATGCATTGGTCATGTTGATCACACTTTCAATGACTGGGACCCACACACCCCTACCACCCCTCACGCTCTTTGTCTGGTAGCCGTGGTTGATAGGGGTAAGAAAGACTTCTTTACGTGTGTAGGTGTAAACCAGCAAAGTTCTTATAAATAATTGCCTAATAGTAAATCTGACTCTGTAAATAAGAGAGAAGAAGGGTACTGTTTATTTTTATTTAAATCTGATTTAATAATATATTTATGTATAACAAAGGTTCTAAAACAGTCTTGATGGCTCCTCCTCAAGAAATAATGCCGTACAGGAGATGAGATTGAACATGTGCATAATAAACCATTTTTAATTCATTATTATTCAATATTTGGCTCAAGTTCTTAAAAGCATATATCATTTTCATAAGTTTAATTTTTAAGTAGTTAATGTGAGGTTCCCATCTAAGCCGAGTATCAATGTCATGTATTCTTTTGATGAAACACCAATGACTTCATGTAATTTGATATTAACACTAACCCACCCGCCCATCCATACACATACATTGGTATTGACCCACCTGCCCACCCATACATATACATTGGTATTGATCCACCAACCCACCCATAAACATACATTGGTTTGAACATATCATAACTATGACAGTTCTAAAAGAAAAAATAGGTTAGGTTAGGTTAGGTTAGGTTAGGTTAGATCAATGTTTTATACCTAGATAGTTTTATACCTAGATACTTGTACTGGTCTATCCTATCAATGGGCTGGCAAACACAATCTGTTCCACCTGCACCATTAGTACAAGAGTGCAGCACCAATTGAAGCTCTGCAGGTGGCTCGCTCACTGGCCGCAGGGCGAGAGGTAAAATTTTGGTTTCAGATAAATTCATTGTTAAAATATTTTCATTAAACCAGATTTTAATAATGTTCTACTCCCTAGCAGCTAATTCAAATACTTGGTTCCAGGTCTTACCTTTAAATATAACTACCGTATCGTCCGCGGTTAGATAGCTCTTGAACCAATCCAAGGCCACACCATCAACTCCAATTAATTTTAATTTTTTAAATAGTAAATTTCGATCAATACTATCAAATGATTTTAATTAAATCAGATAATTATAAATGTCAGTAGTACTTTATAATTATCGTTTAGTGAATTAATTTTATATAACGCATCTGAAGTATTCCTTCCCTTCCTGAACCCAAGTTGAGAATCTGAAATCAGATTGTTTGTTTCTAAATAGGATTGAAACTGCTTCTTTACACATTTCTCTAACAATTTTCCTATTGGACTAAGCAAAGAAATAGGTCTGTAATGATTCAAGTCACTCTTGCTCCCATACTTATGCAACGGTATTACTTACTCTTACTCCCAGGGCCATCTATATCGCAGGTGATATTTAGCCGCACCAACAAAGCCTCTCCAGATTGACCTGTCCTCTGCATTCTCTTCCATGGCTCCAACTCGCTGTATATCTAGCCTAACCTGGTCCCACCATCTTTGTTTTGGCCTCCCACGAGGTCGCCTTCCCTCAGGGTTATTTTTGCTAACTTTCTTTAGTTGGGACTCTTCTCTCCTTCTCAACACATGCCCAGCCCACCTTAGTCTTCTACTTTTGACCTCACTCACAATGTCTTCGTCGTTATACAGGTCTCTAATCTCCCTGTTATGTTTCCTTCTCCACTCTCCTTGGTCATATGTGGGCCCATATATCTTTCTCAAGACTTTGTTTTCGAAGACAATTAGTTTTTTCTTCTTTCTTATTTAGTATCCACGTTTCAGATCCATAGAGCAGAACTGGGATGACTATTGATTTGTACAACCTAATTTTTGTTTTGTGTGACAATGACTTGGAAGATAGTAATCTATTGCATGCATAAATGCATCTGTTGGCTGAATTTATTCTTTGCTGTATCTCAATTTCTTCTGCATTTTTATGTGAAATTGTGACTCCGAGGTATTTGAATTCCGGTACTTGTTCGAATTCATGACCATCAACTCGTAGGGGGTCTTGGGTGTAATTTTGGTCTCTTGTAAAGTGCATGAATTTGGTTTTTGGATCATTTGTCTTCAGCCCTATTTTTTCTGCTTCTGTTATGAAGACCTTGGTCAGCGTAGTTAGATCATCTAGCTTTTCTGCCAATATAGCTACGTCATCTGCAAATGCTAGAATGTTCAGTTTTCCTCCGACTTTAACACCCAGGTTCATTTCTTTTGTCTTCTGAAGGGCCTCCTCTAGAGCCATGTTGAATATTGGGGAAAGGCCATCCCCCTGTCTGACTCCTGAGTTTACTTTGAAGGTTTCGCTGTTTTGTCCATTTATTCTCACGGAGCATCTTGACTCGGTAACACTCATTTTAGACAGGTTTAACAGTTTTCTGGGGACCCCAAATTTTTCTAACTGTACCCATAATCTTTCTCTGTCAATGCTGTCGTAAGCTTTTTGGAAGTCAATGAAGATGGCATAAAATTCTTTGTTATATTCCCAGTACTTGGCTACAATTTCTTTCAGTAAAAATATCTGGTCTGTAGTGGACCTACCTTTGATGAAGCCTGCCTGGTGTTCTTCAATTATTTTGTTTGAGTAGCATTCAAGTCGATTTAAAATAATTTTAGTCAGGACTTTATAGGGGATACTTAGCAATGAGATGCCTCTATAGTTTCCAAACTCTTCTTTTTCTCCCTTTTTATGTATGGGTACAACTACTGCCTCTTGCCACTCAGTTGGCATTTCTTCCTTTTCCCATATTTTAAGTATTAACTTCCACAGTTTCTCAATTACTACATTTCCTCCTTTTTTTAGTAATTCTGCTGTAATTTCATCTTTTCCTGGAGCCTTGTTATTTTTCAGTGTCTTTACTGCGTTTTCCACTTCTTGTTTGGTTGGTGGTTTCAGGTTTGGTTGTACATGGTAATAGCTACATTCACTGTCTTGTTTTGTTGTTTCATCTCCTCTGTTGACATTAAGTAGATCACTGAAATATTCTTTCCACCTTTCAAGGACTTTTTGGCTTTCCGTAATTAGTGTGCCATCTTTACTCTTAACTCCGTAGGAGCGGGGGGTGAATCCTTTTTTGAAAAATCTTACTTTTCTAAAGAAGTCTCTTGAGTTGTTTGTTGTGTTATCTTCTTCGGCCTTATCCAGCAAGCTATTTATATATAGCCGTTTTTTTCCTCTTCAATAACCTATTGGTACCCCTATTTGACTTGTTGTAACTCTCTCTGTGTTCTATGCTGTTACTATTCATCCAGGTCTTTTTCCTAACAATTCTTTCTTCAACCATTTGCTCACATTCATGGTCAAACCATGACTTTTTGTTCTTTTTCTTCTTCTTTCTGCCACATACTTCTTCTGCCGAGTCTAAAACTGCTTCCTTGAAGTTGTTCCAGTTATTTTTTATATTATCATTTTCGTCCACCTCTTCTAGAAGTTTGAATATGTTTTCAAGTTTAAGTTTAAAATTTTCAACTATACTGTGGCATTTGAGCCTCTCGGTGTCTATAAGTCTTTCTTGTCTTTCCTCTTTTCGTCTCTGAGTAGCTATTCTTTGTGTCATCTTCACTACAACTAATGAGTGGTCAGTTCCACATTCTGCCCCCCTAACACTCTTAACGTTCGTTATGCTGCTTTTATGTCTTTGGTCAACTAGCACATGATCAATTTGGTAACTCCATTTGGTGATGTCCAAGTGTATGTATGTCCTTTCTTGGAAACATCGTGCTTGATATTTTGTAGTTATTTGCCAGGGCGAAGCTTGCTAATCTTGTTCCATTATCATTGGAGTTTTGGTGAAGGCTTTCTTTTCCAATCGCTGGGCTCCAGATCTTCTCTCTCCCTATCTTAGCATTTGCATCTCCTAATATAACTTTGGTATCAAAATTTGGTAACTTCCCCACCAACTCGTCTAGTAGATCATAGAAATCATCTTTTTCGTCTTCATCTGCTTCTTCCGTTGGAGCATAGATACGAACTAAAGATAAGTTATTAAATTTTCCTCTTATTCTAATATTGCACATTCTATTGCTTACTGGTTCAAAATGAATCACCGCTTCAGCTAATTTTTTCTTTATTGCAAAACCTACTCCTCCATAAAACCTATTTTCTTCACAGCCACTATCAGGTACTTCTTTGTGTTTATCCTCCCTGCCAAGGGCCATTGGGTCTCCTGTAGTGCTACGATGTCCATTTTGTATCTATCCAGTTCTTCTGCTAATATGTCACTAGTTCCAGGTGTTGCTAATGTTCTTACATTCCAAGTGCCAATTCGTAACTGTTTTAAACTAAGCCGGGTCTTAATCCGTTTATCCTGTCCAATTTCCGAGGCTATTTTTTGTTGGTGTTTCGTAACATCATGATTTTTTATGAGGCGGGTTGTCAGCCCAGCGCCCAACCTCCAACCTGGAGGGCCAGGAGTTTGTGATCAGAGTCTTCTTCTCCTAGGCCAATTGCTTTCACTGCAGCTTCAAGACGTTGGCCTGGCCTCAGTGTTACATCAGCGTGACCTTCTCCTAGCCTTCGGGTACCCAAACCCTATCGTACAAGGCAGTGCGGGCAGTGCTTATTTGATGGCGGCACTTCCTCGCCATGACAAAGCACTATCATCGGGCTCATGTGGACTTGCTGAGTGTGACCCCGCCACAGATCACCCTCCCACGCCCTCCGGTGCTGCCGCCTCGGTCCGGGACTGCTTATTCGGGTTACCCCTTATTCGCAGCTGTCCACCATATCTGGTGGAACATTCACTATCCGCCACCTGTGACCCGCCCTTTATCTGAGGCTCGGTTCCCCTAAACGGTATTACTTTAGCTAATTTTAATTTATCAGGAAACACACCGGAGTGGATACTTAAGTTAATCAAATGTTTTAGGGGAGGAAGTAGAAATGTAATATTCTTTTTCAATACAGATGTAGGAATTTCATCGCAACCAGGAGCTGAACCACCACGCATCTCCACCTGGCTATCGGTAACTTGCTCCATTCGGAACACATGTCTGGCTCGGTACACGGCGTCTTCCACCAAAGGTGGGCCGGCCAGGCCCGGCAAGCCCCTCGCTATATTTAAACCTACTTGAGAAAAGAAAACATTGAAGGAATCAGCCACAGCCAAAGCCCCCCACCGCTGGAGTCCGACGCCTGTATGAAGTTCTGAATAGGAAAGGAATCTTTTGTTTTTTGCAAACCAGTTATTTCATTTATAATTTTTCAAAACATCTTAGGGTCATTTGATGACTTCAATACTTGTTCCTTGTAATAAGCAATTTTAGTAAGTTTTATTTGGTATGTTAAATAGTTACGAAAAGTAATGCAATAGTTTCTTAGATGTCCATTAAAAGGTTGTTTTTTAAACGTTTTGCTTAACTTATCCCTTTTCCTAGTTCCTCTAATTAGGAAAAAATCTGTTGTAATCCAGGGTTTAAGCTTCTTATAACGAGAGCTTTGTCTTTTGGGTTTAATTGATGAAAGTTTTAACGACTCCAACGTATCTAAAAGGGTGTCGCAACAAGAATTAGTCTCTTGATGAGCCAGAACATGGTCATGACTGAGCCTCCAATAGTCTGTGTAATTCCTTCTGGTCTAGGTAGGTAAAGGTGGCAGTGCGGGCACTGACACATGAGGCATCACGTTCCACACCTATCAGCACCGCGTAGTGGTCAGTCAGGTTCGTACACAGTACACCCGCAGCCACGGCCATGTAGTCACAATGTTTAATAAAAATATGGTCAATACAAGTCCTTGAATGTTCAATAACACTGGCTGGCCTGTTAATACATTCAGTAAGACTAGCTTCATATAAAAAATTGAGGTAGCTGTCTTGAAAATTGTCATTGCTATTTAAACCTAAAGTATTAATATTAGTGTCACCAATTAAAAGATATGTAGTATTAGTTTTAATATAATTATAATATTTTTTAAACCCTCTAAAACAAACAGTAAGTTGTAGTGGCGTCCCTCAATGTCAAAGTCCAGCTGTAGGCCTGTTGCCTCTCCTAATATCACCTGACACGCTACTCCACAAAACTTAGAATTCATATAAACGACAACCCCATTATTCCTATTCCAGTTATTAGTATTACTGTAAATGTCGTAACCGTCTAAAGCAGTTGTTCTCAACCTGGGGGGCGCGCCCCCCTGGGGGGGGCGTGAGAGAATTTCAGGGGAGGCGTGAGGGTACAAAGACAAAAATTAAAAAATAAATATTTTGTTAAAAAACAAAAACTTTCAAAACCATCAAATAAACTTTCGTATTTAAATATATCTGGATTTTTATTTTGCATCCCAGCTTTTGCTAACGTAGAGTTAGCATCGTCAGTTTCATAATTTCACTGTTCTAACTTGAACCAACCAATTATTGACTGGAGGGGAGGCGTGAGCTATCTTCAGTGTTCAAAGGGGGGGCGCCAGTGCTAAAAGGTTGAGAACCGCTGGTCTAAAGTAACAAAAGTTGTGTCTGTGTCAACCCATGCCTCTGTCAAAATAATTATGTCAAATGTAAAGTTCATGCTCTCCAGTAGTAGTAATTAACTGTCAAAATTCTTGTGGTAGCTTCGTATATTAAATTGTATTGCCGTAATCAAGTCTTTATTTTCCTTATATAAAAGTTGAGCAACTTGTGTATAACAGTCTATTTCTGCACAGTATATCTGTCGGTAATTGTCTAGTAAATCATGTTGTCGTCCGTCACCGTCCATGTGTCGTTATTGAATGCCTCTGCCGCATCGTCTATTGATAGATTAATACAGTTTTCAATATAATTGTAGTATGCATTAAAAGAAATAATAAAAATAACTGAAATTTCATGAATAGATCAAGGGGGTTTACTAAAGTTAGCATAAATAAAAATAATTTACGTATTTAAACGCAAGCTCAAATAAAAATTAATTCTTTACAATTAACAAAAATGAAACTGACAAAAGAGTGAAATAACATATTGTTAATCCTGGCATATAAATGTAAACTTTGAGATCAACAAACTTAAAAAAATAAATAAATAAAAATATATATAAATAATTGAATAAATACATATGCAAACAACAAAATATAAGATATTGTATATAAATATGATGTATACTCAACTAAACATTCAACCTGTTATACCTTGAAAAGTGGAGAAAATACCCAACCTCATAACTAATTTTTAACTAAGAAAATTTACAGCTAAATATAAAACAGATTTAAAGTTATTTTGGTAATCAAGTAGAATTAAATAAATTAATGTAAAAATTTAATGAAGCTAAAATAAGTATAACTGGTAGTGTAAATATGTAATAATTAATGTAATGATATATTGCAATATAACTGTCTAACACAAAATCGTGAATAAAATAAGATATATCTTTTAGTAGTAATTATTAAAAGAAAGGAAAAGCCAGCAGTTAATTATGATTGGAATTAGTATATTTTCATTTGAAGTTAAATTGTCAAAGCGGGTTGCTAGTATGAACTATAATGAAAAATTTTAAAAATGTTAAAAGGTTGTAAAAAGCTAAAATTCTATACACCCTAACATTGTTGTTGTAAAATACGATAACAATAACAAAACCTTATAAATATTCAGGTAACACAAATCATACTACAAATCTTAAAATTGTAAGAAGATAAATCAAAATAATATAAGTTTCATATCAAAATTCACCATAAAATCTAAATGTATTTTACAGTAGCTTTATAAGGTATCAATTAATAATATAAGTTTAATGTTGAAAAATCATATGATAATATTAAAATGATAAAGTTAACAAAATATAAGCATGTTAAAGAAAATACGGAGTTAATTATTTGTAAGTAAACAAACAATATTTACAAATAAGCTCATAATATACAGTCAAAAAATAAATAAAAATAAATAAATGAAACGCTTTTTAATTAATTTAATCTAATTAATTTCTTTATGGACCAAAAATAAGTTGAAAAAATAAAAAACTAAACAATACTAATTAATATGGAAAAAATTAACACTTTTTACATACAAATATGAAGACCTCATTGCTTTATTAGCTGCTCTAAGTCTCGAGTGACCAGAGGAGAGTGGGTGGGCCGTCCTGGAGAGCTGTCTTCTTAACGTACACCTTACAGTCCCGACTCCAGGCGAAGGCGATTCTCTCCTCTCGGACGTGGTGCTTGGCTCTACTAAGAATCATCTTGTTATGCGGTGTGAGGTGGTCGTTAATATAAACCTTAGTGGATGGCCACGAATCAGAGAGGGCTGCGACGGTAAGTCTGTTGCTGTTGTCTCTCGCAGCACGCACCCAGGCTGACTTCTCTTCACGGGAGATGAACTTAGCCACGATGTTGGGGTGTTTCTGCCCTTCTCTGCATGGCAACCTGTGGGCCACGGACACATTCCTACTATCAAATTGAACGTTTATCACAGCACTGAGTTTTTGAAGAATAACGTAAACGTTCTCGCCTCTACTACACGGCATACCAACAATTTCGATATTTTCTCTCCTCGAATATTGTTCCAAGTCTCGCATTTGCTGTTGAAGGTTTGACATTCCCGCTTTCAATTCCTTGTTTTCTTGCATTACAGCAATATATTCCACCTTCCTAGTCTCATTTTCTGTTACAAGGTTACTGAGGGTTGCCTGCATCACACCGGTGGTGTTATTCACCACCTCCAACTGCTTCTCCATACCATCTATACTCGATTTAACTTCTGCAATACGAGATCTAAGATCTTTCCTCAGGTTTTGAATGAGGGTGGATAGCGATGGCTCCTGCTCCCCACGGCTGTCATGGCTGACCGTTGACGATGTCTCATCATTGCAGTTTTCGCATCTCCAAGCAGCCTTCTTCCGGGCTGTCATCTTCTTAAAGTTGTCAGTTGTTTCCACACGAGTGCACTCGGGGTGAAACAAAACTGTGCAGTCCGCACACACTATAGGGTATGAGACAGGAGCAAGATAACCAAACATTTTCCACAAGCTGAAGTTTTTCTAATATTTAATTTAAATCTAAAGATAAAAAATAAAATCACTATTCATAATAAAATCTTTTAAATAAAATAAACTGAACAAATAAAAATGACTACAGGAAAAGCATGAAACAACATGGCAGAGCACCTACACAGGTTAGTAGATAAGAATGGTCAAGGGGCAGTCGATGTACTGCCTGGCATCCAGATAAGAAATGATTTAAGATATTATTACTATTGAGTTGACACTCAAAGATTAACTAATGTAATCTTTGCTTATATGCATGAATAGTTTTAAATTTTTAAAATGTTAATGAAACTAATAGGTACAGAAGTTGTAGCCCTAAAATAATTATCATTTGTTCATTTTACTTTTATTGAATTTTTCACTTTTTTTACTTTGTCTGTTGATTTTACGAAGTTATTTATATTCCCCTACATGGAATAGGAACAGAACTTAAAAAAATGTTAAAATTTTACAGTAGCCCTTAATTATCAAAAAAGATAAATAAAAATTACATACTTAATAAAAGGAAGAAAGATACTTAAGGAGTTAAATTAGGTACCATATTTCATAATACATGTATGCAAATAGTTTGTAATAACTAAAAATAATAGACAATAGTTTTACACAGTTATTGAATTACAGTAATATTTTTATATTTTATAATAAAAACTAAAATTATTCTGTAAATCATCCTATATATTAAAACAATCGGGTCATTTAGTTCACTCACTTTCTGAACTTATTACTTGACCGATTTTGATGAAATTTTTTTATTAAAAAGATAATTTGGATTTCTAAGTTGTAAGGAGCTAGATTTTTGAAATTCCCATAGGTTTTTGTTCGGCAAGGCATCAAAGTTACAATGTTATTCTTATGGAGATTAATTTTAATTAACCAGCTGATGGTATAAACAATAATTGTTAAATGGTCCAAATAATTTGTTTGGTTAAACATTAGGAGCAGCACAGTAAAATATCAAGTTAATTATGAAAGAGCTAATACATGTCTGTTTGTGTATATGTTATCATCAGCCGTTAAATAAAATGAAAACATTTGAAATAGACTTGGTAAATAACATTGGTTGTTTATAATTATTATAATACTATAAATAGAATGCAAATCAAGTATTGTGAGTGAGCTACTGTAAATAATATGATTTTTCTTAATACAGTTTAATTACTAATATTTGAAGTCAAAAGTTACATGCCAAGGCGTCACGAGTTTGCACGCAAAGTGTGCAGAGGTATTCCATAGTTTTTTTTTATTAAATAGTAACACTACATTAAATTTATTGTAAGTATGAATGCCTTTAACTACGGAACTTAAGTGATCTCTACTATTGTAACAAATGTATATTTTATTTTAATTAATGAAATGTAACTTTAAACTCTAAATTCCTTACTAAGTTCCAAAATAATTAGGAATATTTATAAAAAATACTAATTGTAATTAATTATAAAATTTTTTATTTTCTACATGAAAAATTAATAATAATAACAGCTCACTGTACAGAAATATCCAGCTTAAGTGATCTCTAATATTGTATTATTCACAAATGTATATTTTATTTTAATTAATGAAATTTAACTTTTAAACTTTAAACTCCACACTTTCATCTACCTTAATAGCAAAATAATAAGAAATATTTATAAAAATTATTTTATCACTAATTATAAAAATATTGATTTACTTCATGAAAAATTAATAATAATAACTCACTGTACAAAGATCTTCAGCCGCCCGACTTAAAGATATTGTGGAAAGAAGGAAGACCCAAAGAGAGGTGCAGGAAGCCATGGCATCAGTTGAAGTGTGCATGACCATCCTTCTGATGGCATTGAGATTTGTTGCATGACCAACATGATTTCATGGACAAATCAGATAGCAGCAGATAATTTACTGAAACCCATCATACTGTGGCGAACCACAACAAAACTCCTGTTCTGCGAATCACAGTTGAGGACAAAAACTAATAACAATAGAACACAAAAACATGCTATTTGTTGAATGAAGCAGTCTTTGTCCGGCTTATGGGCAACAACACATTTACTAATAATTTAATGAAGCATGAAGTAAGTTTTTGACCACCGAAGGGACCAAACTAGTTTAGATCAACCTTGGCAGTGGTACCAACACGACAACACACTTTGTTATTACATAATTTCTTTTTAAAATTAAGTAACAATCCGCAAAAACTGTTTAGATGATAAAGTAATTATGAAACAATGTTTTTAAAACAGAACCATAAGGTCTAACTTACTAGATAAACTATTTACTATTTAAAATATAATCAGTGGTATTGTACTTTAACTTATAGAAAACTATAATCAAAATACTGTGAAACTGTGATAGATAGCAGGAACCTTAATACCTCATAATCCCCTTAAACCTCTCATTACACTCTGATAAAAGTATCTTTATGAAACGAACTTTAAGAACAAACTATCTCAATAACATGAATCTTATTCAATTTTTAAAAAAACAAGGCACTCTTATAACACAAATATCAAGAAACAAACACCTCTTACCACAAATTTAGACCCTTATAAGACAAATTCCCATGATCAAAACCTCATTAAGACGAATTTATATTCCCAAATTTTATCGAAACAGCAAAACTTAATTTCAGTTTGTTTCTGGAATTGCAGATGGCATTAGTGCAGTTTAGTTTGATTCTATCAAGTGATCATAACAATCAAAGTGATCGACTGTTTGGTTAGTGTATCTCACGGTCAGGGCCGGATTTCCCAATGGCCCGGGCCTATGGGCGCAAGACTGAGAGAAAAAAATTAAAACAATATCTAGAAATAAAAATAAATAGCCATAACTTAATATATTTTTTTAATTCATTTAAAAAATCAGACTAATAAAGCCTTGTGGCACTGGCTGTCCTCATTCTTTCGATTCTTCCGGTTCATTCTCTCTGTTCTAACAACCTCGAATTCCTCTGCAGAACGGAGCGTTTTTCGTTCATTCCTCAATATTAAATATTAATATAAATGATATTTTTCCGCCGTTCCCTACAATTTTCCAAATTTTCAATTTTCCACATGTTGTTTAGAAATCATTGAAAAATCTTTGACTAATAATGGTTTTCTAATAATGTAATGTGTCATGTTATCAAAATGCTTCACATAAGCTGTGTTTCTGAGATTAAACCTATTTTAGAATGTAATACAGTTTTTTTTTTAATTTATTTGCCCAAATGACTAAACTGAACAAAACCAAAGTTATTAAACAATCTTTTTTTAATACATAAACAGTATTTAAGCCCAGAACCAAGTAAATTCCTCAAAAAAATTGCAATGATAAAATTCCATCGTCAAGTGGTGTTTAAGCAATTAACACATAGGCCTGATATAATTCTTAATACAGATTTTTAGAAAAGTAACTTTAACCAGGGCAGAAAAATTTATTGGGCCTAAGGGCGCCAAAATGCTACATTCGGCCCTGCTCACGGTGAAAAGAAAAAGAAGTGTATTGTTAAATTTAAGAGGAAAGTGATCAATGTAGATACTGTAGAACGTACTACCTTAATTAAACTTACAATAAACTATATGTTATACAGTACATATATATATATGAAAGTGAACCTCTATACTAAGAATTTTGCTCGTTTTAACCTCAAACCATGGGATGGTGGTTGGGTCATTGAGCATAATTACTGATGGGAGGGTGTATTTTGTTATAATTAAGAGACCTGCGAAATTAACATTTTCATAGATTTTTGTTACATAAAACTATCACCAGTACCTTGTTAAAACAAATGCTTTTCAATCCCCTTCCGATTCGTGGTATCAAAATTCTACTGTATAAAAAAGTTATGAAAATATTTAATTCAGCGGACTTAAAAAAATACACCCTCCCATTACTAATAATGTTTGATGGCCCATCCACCCTCCATTCACGACTCTTATTGATCTATCCACTCCCCCATCAGTCTATTGGTGGCCCAACGACCCTCCAATATTCACCACTCTTATTATATTAGTGATCCATCCGCTCTTCCACCAGTCCTGTCTACTGGTGGCCCAACCATCCTCCAACATTCATGACTCTTAGTGATCCATCCGCTCTCCTACCAGTCATGGCTATTGGTGGCCCAATCACCCTCCAATATTCACCACTCTTAGTGATCCATCCGCTCTCCCACCAGTCATGGCTATTGGTGGCCCAACCACCCTCCAATATTCACGACTCTGTAGTCCATTCTCTCTCCCACTAGTCATGGCTATTGGTGGCCCAACCACCCTCCAATATTCACGACTCTGTGGTCCATTCGCTCTCCCACTAGTCATGGCTATTGGTGGCCCAACCACCCTCCAATATTCACGACTCTGTGGTCTATCTGCTCTCCCACCAGTCATGGCTATTGGTGGCCCAACCACACTCTAACATTCACTTAATGAACATGTTCTTTAAATGATAAGATCCAAATATCATTTACCAGACTTCTGCTATTTTATTAAGATACTGTTTTAATTTGATAAATACATTATTATCTACTTAAGTAATACAGTGTGACTGTGGCTTTAACAATTATTTTGTGCATTTTTATTAGTATCACTGTCCTATCCTGGAAAAGCTTAGCAATTTGGGGGTTCACATGGGCCATGCTGCTTATGATTCTGCACCAACACTACTAAACTGCCAAATTGAAACATCTTAATTTATCACCAATTGGAAATATGATAAATATGGTTGGATATGATCACAACTTATGCAGTAAAACACATCCATATATTAATTTTATTTACTCTCATAAAACTCTTCAAGTAAATAAAAATAAAGTATCTTATTTGCAAATAAGAACATTATTTCAGTTCAAATTAACATTATATTTATGTTGAAACATGTCAAATTTGAATTTTATTAAATATCTCATATTAATGGAAATTTACATCATCCCTGGATCAACTTTTAAAGACTTACCCGATTTGTGAATTGAATATGAATTTACATCCAGGCTATTCTGGTTGCTTAGCAAAATGTTCTGTCACAGTAAATGTCCTAAACTTGGCAATCCTTGATTTGACATCATCACATTAATTATCACCCCTAGAGAGTTATGGATAAAGTCAATTATATAAATGTCTTTAGTTTGAATAACCGAATAACAAATATAGAGGACCAATAACAACAAGACAAGACTTGCTCATATCAAAGACTCATCATCATCTGATCAGCATCTCCAGTCTCCCGGGTGTGCTCACAAGCCTCTTCCATCTGTCTCTGTCTAAGAATAATTGTCTCTCCTCTGCCTGTTGAATGCTTGTCCCTTTCAGGAATAGGTCTTCTTTTACCAAATCCATCCTTCTCGTCCGTGGTCTTCCGACTTTTCTCTTCCCTACTATTTCGTTTTCGAGCCAGGTTTTTGCCACTCTTCCTTCTTCCAATCTCTTCACACGACCAAACCATCCTAGCCTTAAGCTTCTTATTTTCTCTTTTACCGTTTTTTCGCATCCAAACTGGGTTCTTATAGTTGTGTTTCTTATTCTGTCATGTCTAGTTCTCTGCACTGCCGTTCTCAAGAATTTCATTTCTGCTGCTTGTATTCTACTATCGTCTTTTTTATTTAATGTACATGTTTCTAGGCTGTAAGTTAGGATTGGTAAGAAGTATGTTTTGTACAATATTGTTTTAGTTTTTAGGGGTATATTCACATCCCACAGTAGGTTGTTTATTTGATGATAAAAAGCGGCTGCTTTACTAGTTCTATTTGAGACCTCAAGTGAGTCTGTACCATCTTTCATGATGGTACTACCTAAGTACGAAAAATGTTCTACATTTCTAAGCACGCTGTTCCCTAACTTTAATGCTACTGTGTCATCTCTATTGTTTATCGTCATTACTACAGTTTTCTCTTTGCTGACTGTTAAATTGAATTCATTGAATTTGTCGTTCCATAAGTTTAATTTATCTTGTAGTTCATCTTTGGAGTGGGCCCAAATTACTATGTTGTCTGCAAAGGCTAAAGCATTGAATTCAGTAGTTGCCAAATCCTCCTTAATTTGTTTCATTATTTCATCCATAACTAGGACGAACAGGTATGGAGATAGTGCACTCCCTTGCTGAACTCCCCTTTTCGTTTTAAACCAGGTTGAGGTATTTGTTCCCACTTGCACACAACTTTGGCATTCCTCATACAACATTTTTACTTTTCGTATCAAACTATCGGGGACTTTTCTTTGTTTTAGGCACTCCCATATTCTATTTCTTGGGACACTATCATACGCTTTTTCAATATCTAAGAATGCCATGATAACTGTTTTGCCTTTTTCTACGTGTTTTTCTATTATTCTTCTAATTGTAAATATTAAATCGGTAGTGGAACGGTTTTTTCTAAAGGCATACTGTTCTTCTTCTAACAGGTCCTCTGTTAGACATCTCAATCTTTTTTCGATAATCTTCTCCAATATTTTTAAACCATGTGAAAGTAAGCTCTGTAGTTCCCACACTTTTTTCTGGACCCTTTTTTAAATAGAGGGCTTATAATTCCTTTTCTCCAATCTTGAGGGATTTTGTTCTCTTTCCAAATAACATTAAAGACTCTTACTAGCCAATGTATACCATATGATCCAGCTGCTTTTATCATGTCTGCATTTATTTCGTCTGCTCCTGCTGATTTTCCATTTTTCATTGCTTTCAAACTGTTTTCCACCTCTAGCCAAGTTATTGGTGGTTCTTCTCTTCCTAACGTTTCTGTATCTTCAGTTGATATATCATTACTGGACTGCTGTCCATTTAGTAAATTGTCAAAGTGCTTCTTCATAACTTCAGTGATTTCAATTTCCTTTACGACCACCTTCCCCTCGTCATTTTCAAGGCCTTTAATGGCCTCACACGGCTTTCGTTTGTTATTTATGATTTTGTAGAGCATTGATTTATTACCTATGCAGTCCTCTTTAAGCTTCTGCATAAACTCGGTCCAAGATTTTTCTTTTTCTTCTAATACCATTCTCTTTACCATTAGCCTTTTCTCCCGGTGCACAGCACTCTTTGTAGCTATAAGTGCTTCATCTCTGTTTGTTGAGCATTGCTTTGCTTTGTCCATGTCTCTTTTTGCTATATTTCTTTCCTTGATTGCTTCTTTGATCTTTTGGCTCCACCATGGGGTCTCTTTCTCCTTGACTTTAGAGCTGGTTTTTCCACACAGTTTCTCTGCATTTACAACAAGTGCTTGTTTGAATTTATTCCATTCTATCTCACCTTCCTCTAATGCACATTTTGGTACCTCTTGTTTGATTTGGTTTTGGTATTCCAACTTTGTCTCAAGGTTTTTCAGTTTCCACACTTTGATTCTTGGTTTCTTCTTACAATCAATCTTTGGCATTGGTATTTTTACTATATCTGCTACTAGTAACTTATGGTCACTATTCAGGTCTTCACTTGGTATGACCTTTACATCTTTAACCAAGTTCCCGGCTATTGGGTCAGTAATAACATAATCTATGACAGTTTTAGATTGACCATCCCAGCTGTACCTCGTTATTTTGTGGCTATCTTTCTTTTTAAACCAGCTATTTTCTACAGTTAAGTTGTTTCTCACACAGAAATCGAGTAGATGTTCTCCTTCCTGATTCCTGTTTCCGTATCCATGTGGCTCTAAAACCTTTTCACAGCCTATCCTCTCATTACCTATCTGTGCATTTTGCATATCAAAGACTAAAAAACTAATAGTTAATTTATTATGTATGTTAAATTATCTTGGATGGAATACTTGACAAATAGTGTTTCAATTCATTTCTATCAGAGAGAGATTACACACACATATTGTCTGTCATTCAGTATACATTTATTTTCACTCTCCAGGTTATTTTAATTGAAAAATCCCTGGGGTGTATTCTCAATATATTTGAACTAAAATAGATACAACTAGCAATACTCATCAGAGCAACTATATCATTCGTGTATCAAGGTTTATGAATTAATTATAAATAAAAAATTCTTTGGCAACTTCCAATCATCATCTCTTGTTGTATCTGCTTTTAAGTTAAAGGAAACTTATTTTCTTACAAGAAATAGTTATTCAGTTATCCTACATAATTTAATAATAGTAATGGAATAATCAAGGACACTTTTGAAGCTATTGCCAAATCCAGAATTGACATTCCTCCCAACACTTTTAATGACTATTTTATAAACTAAGTCACTGAAATTAAGCAAAAATAAATCCATGAAATAGTTTGACTAACCCTCAAGAATTTGTGAGAGAACTACAATTAGGCCTTGGTGTAACTAATTTTCTTGGAAATTCCTCATTCCGAGTCAGGTACTGGATGCAAGTATAAGATTACGTAACTATTACAGCTGTGATATTTATGGTATGTCAAATCAAATAAAAAAATGTTTATTTTACCATCTTCTTCGTACATACATTTCAACATAAATTGTTCCAACACGACTGAAACAGCATAAAAAAAACGCTTTTTTATATATACGTATATATAAAAAAATCTACATAAAAGTTATAACTTTTGGAAATATAAATAAGCACCCAGAGTAAAAAAACTGTTTTGGGGTTGCCATTACTTTAATAAGCTAAAACTAAAGGTAAAGAGCTGACTGAAATTCATTTCATAATAATAAGAAAAAAATACATACAAAATATCTTCTACATTTTTCAAGCATTATTGGAAAAATTTGAAATAATTGTTACTGCTATTCATTAGGAAAATAGATTTGATAAACAAGTTAATTATACACAAACTAAGCCAATAGGTTTACAATATTGTGGCAAGACACAAGCCATTCCTTAACCATTTTTTAAAATATCCTAAAATTTTATATTTACGCGGGTAGTACTTTAAAAAATCTAGGTGAAAGGAAAACATTTCTAGAACAATGTCAGGTTAGGCTGTGGGTACTGTAGTTACTCTAGGATTCCTAAGGTCAAATAACTTGTTTAATCTTTGTGAGCTCCTTTGTAGAACCCCATGACAGTAAGTATAAATAAGTTATATTTCTTAATTTTGTTTGTTCATTAAGAAATATAACTTATTTATACTTACTGTCATGGGGTAAGTATATATTTCTTATATATTGGAGAAATTCGAGACAGTTTGTTCATTGTATTAACTTGTTCTATCAAAAATAATTGAGCTGGTAGTTTATGTCAGTCACAACATCATTCAGTACAGTGCGACAGTGGTATTGACCCACAGACAGTGGTAATAAATCTACTCAACTTTTTGGAATCTAACGCTTTCTGAGCACACTCCAATTCAAAAGGCTTCAGAGCAAGAAAAAGTACTGTTTGATGCAATAGTCAGCCTTGTTAAATGTGTTCTTAGTGCTTTCGAGAACAACATCCTGTGTGACCTGAGCAAGGCATTTGATCGTGGTAATCACAATATCTATTTAAAATTGAAGAACTATGGGTTTTTTTTTAAACTTCACTCGCCAGTTCAGTTCACTTTATTCAGCGAGTGAGGTACCGACCGTTGGTTCAATGAGGATTCAAACCTTGGACCACACCCTCCACAGTCGAAGCCTTAACCACTGAGCCACCACATCGGCCAGTGAACCAGACCGGGTTGAACCAGTCATTAGTAAAAATGTTAATCTTACCTTAGTAACCAAAAGCAAAAGGTTTTTGCTGATGGCAAATGGTGACCTACCTTGTGCAGTTGAAACAACTGAGACTCTACTGTATGCAGATGATACTGATTTTATTAGTACATACAAACTTGGATGAACTTATTCAAATCTCACAGGAAACAATACAACAGGTATCCTGTATGTTGAAGATGGAGCTGTATTGGTTTTTATGCATCGAATTTTTAAACTAAACCCAATTTTAAACCAATATTTATAACTTTATTGAATAAAGTTGTAAATGTTGGTTTAAAATTGTGTTTAATTTAACAAAACAGGCATCAACTGGTTTTTTGCTCAATAAAACAAAACACAACAGATTATTTCAGCCTTAGATCTACAAAAAACAATGTATTTTCGGATTCAGTTTGATAGTACAGTAAAATTTTTAGGTATTCGCTTGGACAGTAATCTTAAATGGAGCTCTTATATTGACTTCCCATATTAGTTTTAGTTATTTCATATTAATTTATGTAGTGTAAAAAGGCTGTTTTTAGTGTGATTTTTTTTTTTTTTTTTTAATTCAATATTGTTTATTGTTTTATTTATTGTAAGCAGGCAAATAACATGAATGAATTTATTAAATACATGTCATACTACTTCTGACCCTTACCCTTACATATGAGACGCCGACACAACGTTGTTGGTATTTTAAGGCGAATATGAATGGTTATATAAGTGTAGGATGAGTGTAGTCTGGTTACTATCTGAGTTCAACTGTTCCTCAGAAAGGGCAATTTATTAATAGCCCAACAGCCAGGGCAACTAAGGGACCTACAGCTTTACGTGGAATCCGAACCACGTAGTGCTGGTCTGATTTTCAGCTAATTGACAAGCCTGATACTCAGTTATCTCCCCCTTACAACATCCGCACAATGATTACCATCCAACACGGACACCCCAGACTTCTCTAGTAGTGTCCACGCCGATAGCAACCATCAAGCGGACGCCATGTCGGTATTAAGAGGACCGAGCATCCAACCTATCGCCTACAATCTCCCAAACACTTTGTCCCCATGTAGCTGGGTTACAGCACTGCGCCACCAGTCTTCAATTGACATATACTTTAAAACTTTAACAAATAGTTATTACCCTTTTGAACTCCATTTATTTTACCACACGGTGCCCTGCCAGATCCATTTAATTCTTTTCAATGTTTTATATGTTTCTTATATATAGTTACAATGACCTATTATGTAATCAGGTACTAAGTGTTATATACCAAATTATTCAGTATAATCTAGTGAACAGTTTTATGTAATTTATGTACCTTTTACTCAGATTAAAATATAAATATTAAAATTTATAAGAAATTATAAAAATTTCTTATATTTTCATTAAGTTTTAGCATCAATTTTTTTTAAAACAAGCATTTAATTCTAGACAGAAAAAACAATCCATTTGTTTGGGTTCTAAAACATATTATATTTTACATATGCTACTTTATAAAACATTACAAAGAGTTTTCACTTTACCAAATTATCATTTTGTAGAATACTAAAGTTTCATGTTATGTATATCAACATTTTTTAACTGCTGCAGTGCTGTTTTATATTCACACTTGACACACATGCAAATAGTACTGATACTGGTAACAGTATTTTGTTCAAACGCAAATGAATATATAAAAGCGCAAACAAATATATATATATAAAAAAAATAAATAAATAAAAAATTAAATGTAAGTACAAATAATAGAAGTATTACTTTTTTTATGGAAATACTGGTGGAAGGAACTACTTTGATACACTCTAAAAATTATTAATAGTATCTAACAAAACAAAAACATTGTAAGTATTGTTAACAAACATGACCTAAACGCTCAACAGTGAACAATCAATGTGAGACGACAGCTGGAGCTAACTAAAGCGGATTGGTTAAAAAAAAGAGAAAACTATGAAGTTCAAATCACACACTGAGTGACTCAAAAGACAAGTAAATATTACCACAGCAACTATACACTTTAAACAATATCTGGAAATGAAATAAAATATTGATAACTGATGTCAGACTGAGTCCACCTATAGAGTGAAACGGGAAACTAGCGATGTCAGACTCAGTTCACCTATGGAGCGCAAAATGTTAATAGCAAATATTAGAAAATAACAGGCATTTGAAAATAATGCTTTGTGAACAAAGACTCTTTTACTGGTTCCACCTTGAGAGAAAATTATATGTTAAATTTTACTTTTTTAAACTAACAGTTTTGCTAGTGTCAAATCATTAATTTCAAGCCATTATATATATAAGCTTATTTTACCAAGAAGAAACAGATTAAAACTGGGCAAAATAGAATTATATGTTTTTATGATAATCTTTCATTATTTGTTCATATAATTTCTAGACATACTGAATCACTAAAACCTGGCAATATTTCAAATTAAGACAGTAAAAGCTAAAAATACAAACCACAGAAAAGTCTAATGTTTTATTTTTATATAAATCGTTCAATATTGTCTTTTGTTAACACTCACAAGGGTACAACAACAAACATCACACCTTGAATAAATTTTGTAATTTTTTTTGTATTAATTTGGTAAAAATACCTATTCTCATATTAACTTCAGTAAATTTTGAAATTTTGAAAATACCACCACATTTAAAGAAATAAAGAATATGACAAAGAATCGTATTACAATAGGACAAAACACTTTTTAGACCTTATTTTGCCATACTTTACAAATTAATTTTTTTAAAGGTAAATAAAAGTTTTTATTAAAAGACAGAGAAAGCTGTTTATTCCAAGTTACTCATAAAAAACATAAAAATACAATTTGAGTGTAGAAACAACAGTAACTTGAAGGTAGCAGCTGTCCCTCGGAACTCCGTTTGGTTACTGAAACACAAACGCCACAAAAACATCAGTAACATATAAATTTAACAACTAATAATATAGCATAATGGTCCAGATAGAACAACTTCATTGGTCATGTTAGAGAAATTAGAAATATTTAACCCTCGATCTGGTGTTTGTTTTTTTACCGAAGTGGTAAGTGATTTTTGACCAATTTACTGACTTATTTAAATCTCTAAAAATGAGTAAATTATGCTAAACACGCTTGTGTATAGTATTTCAATGTTCACAATAAGCCAGGCTATTGTGTAGTTCTAAAATAATAAACATTTTGTTATAATATCTTTGTAAATGTTGTTTGTGACAAAAGTATAAGGGATGGGGTGTACCTGGGAAACAGTAAAAAATATGTTTATTTAGATTTTCAAGATAGCCATACTGTTTCAAATTTATTCTAGTTTCGGAAAATGTAGTTTTATTATGATATATGAACAAATACATATTTTAGTGCCTAACATTGTACAGTACAAAATTCTAAAAATTTGTTGTCACAGTAAACCTCTGTTTATAAAAATTTACAACAAATTTTAAATTTAAGTGACAGAGTTCTTCTAAGCATCATATTATTGTATTATTATACTTAGTGAGTTATGTTTGGTGTTTAAAGCAGCGCTTTATGCAACTATAAATTGTGAAATGCCACAAAAGTTATGTTACAATCTTCATGCTTCCTTAGGCTCTATGCATATATAATCATACAAAAATTATTACAAACATATAGCTTATTTGTATTTATATTTTAGGAACTTTTGAAATGTCGGAAAAAATAAACTGATAATTACTTTGTTAATAGAAACACTACCAAAGCCAGCGTGTAATCAATATGGTGAGACAAGCCTATCTCTAAGACGCTTTCTCATAGTTCAACGTTTTGTTTGTTTCTCTTTCCCCACTAACGTAACATTTGCAACAGTCCAAGATGCCAATGGTTCGGGCAACTAATGACCTTTCAATTGCTACCACAATCAATCCATAAACTTATTATTTTTTTGAAGCAGTGTAAAGTCTGCATAATTACGCTCATTGCCATTTTGGTAGCATAGAAAGTGAGCGCAATACACCCATTGCCAAATCGATAGTTAATTAAGATCAAGTTTAATATAAACTTTAAGAGATTTATTGATTATATAAACAAGCTTAGCTGAAACAGCAACCCAGAGGTGTAAATTAATTAAATAATGGCTTTATTAACAGATTCTGATGTTAAAAAAGAGCATATACTAGCTGTTAAACGTAATGTGTAAATTGTTTTGTTTGTATTGAAAATATATATATATATATATATTAATTTCTGAGTAAGGTTACAGATAATCTTTATATATATTTATTTATTTATAACTGAATATCAATAATATATTCTATGCGGAAGAAAAAATACAGATATTGTGTTTCCGTGATATGTATTGCATTTAATTAAAATCTAAAAATAATTTTTAATTTAAAAAAAGTAAAAGGTTAGCTACTACATTTAATGTTATGTAACTTGGCAACAATCAACAAAATAATGTAAACAAAAACCTTACCGAAATAAATGTTGTTTTAGTATAAAAACATTTGTAAGACATGCAAAAACTGTCTATGAAAATATAGGAATAGTTTTATTTTATTTATTTATTTATTCATAACACGCCGATCGTCAAGATATGGGCGAATATGGATTTCGAATGAGTGTAGATGAGCGAATGTAGTCATTGTTACAAACTATTCCTTAGAAAGTGTCGTTAATTAATAGCCCAATGACAAATGAACAGCCGGTGGTTATCAGCTGATCCTTCTCAAAATGTATTATGACTCTGATTGGGATCGAACTGAGAACCTTTAGCACATGAAGCTGGGATTGAACCAACTACGCTACCGACAAATTTAATTAATTATAGTATTTTGTACCAATGTAATTGGGAGATAATCTGTTTTAGTGCATGTAAATAATAAAATATTAGGTTTCTGGTACAAAGAGATGTTCATTTAATCCAAGATTCAATCAAATCTGTACTTCGTATCAAGACCACAAGTTTAAATTTTCAAGTATAACACCACACAAAATATTGTTACGAGGTCACTAACCAAACGATATCAAATCGTTTTCAAAATTTGTGCTGAGAGTAAGGGCAGAACTCAGTATATTTTGGAACAATATGGAGAAATCTTCAATTTTTTTCAAAAACCTTGATAATTTCCTGAAATGTAGTACAATACTTCAGGACAGCTTAGTCTTATTTCCAAAAATTGATTCAGCATTAACTTAAAATGTCAGTAAGTATTCACTAATGACAGAATAAATAAATAAAACTCTGTTAATATAGACCTAACTGTAAAATCGGAGTGAAAATAACTTAGTAATGTATTCAGCCTCATTACAAGTGTTTGATTATTTATTTTTCCTTAAAATATAAGTTTCTAAGCAACCTTTTATACAGTGGAAATATAAAATTAGTTAACTCCTCATCTTATACATGCCACTTTGCAAAGGATAGTCAGTAAATAAGTAGGTTATATAATTCTTAAAAGTGAAAAACAATAATATTAATATAATAATGGCATGCGCACAAACTTTTCATAAAATGATATTAATTTAGAAATCCAAACACATTTATTTTGGTCATCAATTCTGTAACTACAAACACTCTGAGTTAGTTTTACTATATATAACACACTGTTATTGTCCATGAGTATTACAAATCTGACTCAACAGGTCACTAATTACCAAATAACCCTGCAGTGAGCTGCTTGGAGCATAGTTCTTCATTTCTTTGCCTGAAAACAGTATTATTGTAGATTTAACTAAATTTTTTTTTTTCTTGTGTTAGTACATCTTTGTCAAATCATGTTCCTGACACCAAAATGTAAATCTAAAATTTGTTTTAATATTTCTTAACTTTTAACCCTGGCAGTACTACTGTGATTTAATGATGACTCAGTAGTTCTACTGTGGTTAAAGGTTGAAAATGATTTTGTTCTTAAAATTAAGAAAAATAAACATGATTTTCATTATGGTGTAAGAAACACGTCTTTTGAGTGTTCATGTGTCATCAAATGTTGAGTCTATCTATATTTATGTCTTTTAATGCAATACACGATGCAACATTTTCTCCTCAAAACTTAAGATGAAAGACAGGAAAGACATATTTTTGCCTAAGCAAAGTATACAAGCGATTTGACCAAAACAGATACCATTTTCCTCGTATGGTAAAATGCAGAAGCAAACATCCTTCACAACAGTATATATACCATTATACTGTGAGTAGTATTGTTGTTCCTACAAATGTTTTTTCAAACTCTAATGAAAATACAAAATTAGCGATATACCAGGTACGTGATATTGTTCATGATAATTCCATGGACTTGGTTATGAGTTATGTTAGAGAATAAAAAAGTATGCTAAGAACATAGGCACATGGTGCATATTCATTGATATCTCTTAGAGGAAATTTGGTTGGATTAGTTGGCAGCATAGTTAGTAGTATAGCAGACAAGATATTTATTTATTTTTTTTTTTTTATTAATTCTTAAGACGCCGATCGTCAAGATATGAGCGAATATGAATTTGGAATGAGTGTAGATGAACAAGTGTAGTCATTGTTATTATCTGAGTTTGACTTAGCTCAGAAAGGACTATTTATTAATAGCCCAATAGCCAAGGCAACTATGGGACCTACAGCTTTAAGTGGAATCCGAACCGCGTAGTGTTGGTCTGATTTTCAGCTAACTGACAAGTGTGACACTCAGTTCTCTTCCCTACACAACATCTGAACCCTGACTACCATCCAGAATGGTCACCCCAGACATCTCTAGTAGTGTCCACGTAGATGGCAACCATTGAGCGGACGCCGTGTCAGTATTAAGAGGACTGAGGATATAACCTATCGCCTACAATCTCCCAAACACTATGTCCCCAAGTAGCTGGGTTACAGCACTGCGCCACCAGTGCCGACATGTCATTAAACATTGGAGGATCTAGCTACCAGAAACCCTAAATTACCACCAAAATGAACTCTTGAAGCAATTATAAGTATAACCAATCAGGAAAACTTTTGGATTTTATTTACTGAAAAACACTAAAAAATATGATCTTTCATTTGTTGTATGAAGTATTTATCTACAACACAATTTTTACAAAATATTATGTGTCATGTGCAAAGTAGAAATTTGTGTTCATATCAAAGTTTCAATTGATATAAGCAACTCACTTTATATCAAGGTTCAAAATATTTGTGGTAGAAATTATCAAGAATAAATTTACTAAGTTTATGACTTATAATTTAATATTAAATTATTTTTAGAAAAGAGGTCAAATAAGGCAAAATTAAATCTAGAATAAATAAAATTATTGGAGAATAAATAAAACTGTTATATAAAATCAAACAATTTACCTTTTTGCCTGCTGCAGCTCCAACTTTGGCCTTCTTTGTGCCTCGCACTTTCTTCATCCTGTTCTTACGTTCCTTTCGCTGTTTTCTTGTCTGTGTCTTCTTTTCAAAGAGACCATGCTAAAATACACACAACATTTTAGATTATATTTGATGAACAAATATTCTTTTCTTTAACTGTGATCTTCTGATGTTAAGAGAGAAAGTTGATAAGAGCAATTTACTGACAGTTTAAAAAAAAGCAATGACAAATGTTAAGTTTGACAAGCAAGGTGTTTTAACATGTCTATGTTTATGTTAAAGGGTACAATTCGACGTAGTACAGTGGACTCCCAATTATCGGCGAGCGGATTATCGGTGTTGTGGATTAACGGGGATGGCCAAATAAAAAAATTAAATTAAAAAACGCTTTAGAAAAATGTAAAATACTACGCAATAATAAGATGAGGCAGGTTCATCCATGCGCGCACTATCTATAGCGATCGTTTACGCGTGGACACCCTGTAGAAGTGGCTGACCTTGGCACATAACCAGGTTATTTGCGGTCAAGTTCGCTTGCTTTGTCACACACGTAAACAATATTGCTCAGTTCAGTGCGCTGTTTTTATTCTATTTTCACTGTGAGTTTGTTTTCGTTCACGAGTTGACATACGTGAGTTGGTGTACAGTGTTTTGTTTGGTGCATTTTTGTGTTTACGTTACTACATTTTGTGTTTTTCTTAGTGCATTGTGTGTTTACAACATGGATACAAAATGGAAAAGAGTTGTGTTGTCTATTCAGATGAAACTAGAAATTATTGGGAAGTTTGAGAAAGGGCATACAATAAAGGCACTTTCAGTTGAATATAACTTAGGCGATACAACCGTCCGAAGTATAATAAACAAAAAGAATGAGTTTTTAAAGTTTGCAAGTTCATCTGATTCCTCTTCTGCTATGAAGCAACGGAAAACAATGAAAAAGGCAACTTATTTGTCAACACCTTTGTACGTGTATGGGTGGGCGGGTGGGTCAATATCTCTGTACGTCTATGGGTGGCCGGGTGGGTCAATACCATTGTACGAGTATGTGTGGATGGGGGGGTTAATACCACTGTACGTGAATGGGTGGGTGGGTCAATACCACTGTATGTGTATGGGTGGGTCAATACTACTGTACGTGTATGGGTACAATAAAAATATACTTTTTATATTATGGGTAATATAAAAAGATACGGTGGTATTTACCCACTCATCAACCCACTCACGTACGGTAGTATTTACTATTTACGGGGAACAAGTGTTGTGTTGTATAAGTATAACAATTAATTACACTTATTTTCCTTTGAAACATTTTGCTTCAAATTTTCAAACTGATGATTTGCAATTTATTTGCCGATAATAAGCGGACAAATAAGTTGCCTTTTTCATTGTTTTCCGTTGCTTCATAGCAGAAGAGGAATCAGATGAACTTGCAAACTTTAAAAACTCATTCTTTTTGTTTATTATACTTCAGACGGTTGTATCGTCTAAGTTATATTCAACTGAAAGTGCCAATTATTATCACTATTTCTGCGCTTCAACGTTATTTTCGAAACATGTAGGGTAGTTGTTTACAATATACTTCGTCTGCCACTGATGAGTCACGTCAGGCGTGGCAGTGGCACGCTCCATTGTTTTGAGTTCACTGCCGTCTGCCACCGTGAGTCAGTTGTGTACAGCTGTGTGGAAGTGCTTATCGACTGATTTACAAGATGGATAAACGGAAAATATGTTTGTATTAGCGTAAATTTACATAGTTTTTAGATACTGGTTATTTTTAAACCGATTAAAGGTCATTTTAGGCTATTTTTGGATTAACGGGGAAATCGATTATCGGCGATCGTTCTGCCACCCATTATTGCCAATAATCGGGAGTCCACTGTATTTTGATATTATTTAGAGAAATATTTAAATTATTCAAGGTTAATTATTACTATGCCTTGCTCTAGGCCTCCCAAGACGATTGAAAACTATCGTCAGTGTAACTAGGTTGTTGAAAACTAAAACCGAAAGACTACAAGCCAGAACTTTGATTATAAATTTGAACATGTATGAGGTTATATTATATATACTAGTCTCATTAATTTAGAAAAAAGGCGCACCGAATTGGTGTTTATGAAAATGAATATTTAAAGCATTAAATCGCTACTCCATGCCCATCAGCACTATCTCATTGATATGCTATATGTTGTTACGTAGTGGCGTAACCCTATCTAAGTCCGAAGAAACTAAATAAAGTAGAAACAACAATTGCACAATCTCTAGAAGATGGATTGGTCGTACTTAACTAAGCAAAGACTCAATCAAATTTTGAAGTTCAAACCACGCTGTGTGAAGCGTCAAACACACACGAATCGTAACGTGCGTTACAATTTGGTTTTAGGAAAGGAGTGGGAACTAGGGATGCTAATGGTCTGCTAAGGACGATAGAGGAAAGGTACATAGAGGTGATCTGGAAGATATATATGATTTTTGTCAATCTTCAAAAAAAGCTATCATAATCAATATAGCAAGTGCGTAGTTTTAAAATATCTAGGTTCCAAATATGAGTTTCAAAAAGGAAAAAAATAAAAGTTTACTTTGTGAATGTAGGATAAGATTAATAAAATGTTTCATTTTACTATATGGAGCGGAAACAAGGACTCTCAAAAAAGAAGCCAAGATTGGAAGCAATGGAATTTTAGATTTGAAGGAGAGATAAAATAAGACGGGAAGATAGAATACAAAATGAAGAAGTACTGAGTAGAGTGGGCGAAGAGGAACTCTTCTAAAGTTCTAGTTGGGAACAACTAAAGAAGGAAAAGTTCGAGGAAAGGAAAAAAGATATTTATTCTTAAGATGCTATCAGATGGTGGACAGTGTAAGGATCGGAGGGAAGTATGAGACAACAAAAAACTTTCTCAAAATAGAGAGGTTTGGCATAAGGCTGCAGCAGGACCTGCATGAGAGCACAACACCCTCGATGATGACATAATTTAGCTATACAAATTTTAGGGATTCTTAAAATATTATGAAATACTGTCAACGCACAACGGACGATATTGGTTTACTTGCACAGACCATACCATTGCAAAACATTGTTTCATGTGGCAGGAAAATGTTATAACCAAATTGGAGATGAAGTGAAGTTGGACGGTTGATGAAGAATTTTATATCCAATGTGATACTGAAATATTTAGAGCAACAAGTTGAAATTTGCTTATGGCAGATCTAACTTATAACAACAGTTTATGGAAGAAATGTATTACACAAAACATTATATTTTATTAGTATAAATACTACAATTGGAAATCTCCAACAATCATAATCTTAAGTTGTATTTATTTACTTGCATAAGTGGATCTCAGATTAATGTTCACATAAAAATGTTTTATTATGAAGATTTATACTTAATTATTATGGCGTTATTTTTTGTAATTAGTTCTAGTAGAAACACTATTAATATATTTGTTGTAAAACAAATTCTTATTACACTCACCCTAGCCAGCCTGTGTTTTGGTTCAAACTTCTTAGCGAACTCCATTGTGTCATATACTAAAGCAAAGCCGGTTGATTTACCACCACCGAATGCAGTTCGGAAGCCAAAGCAGAAGACTACATCTGGAGTGACTTTGTACATTTTAGCCAGTTTTTCCCTGATCTCACTTTTCTTCACAGAAGGTTGTCCTGGATGAAGAACATCGACAACCTAGAAAACACAATCAGTATATTCAAACTAATTAAAAGATACTGTAATACTATATATATATGGTAATTCTGCACTATTACTTAGTCAACTTAAAATTTTTCATACTTTGATAATACATTTTTGGGATGATAAATATCAATATTTAGTCAAAATTCGGTGTCAGAAACACACAGTTAGTATCATTAGTGATACATTAGTATACACTGAGGCCTCTTATATGCATCACGCCGCGGCAGTTATGGTTAGGTTAGGTTATCATAGCTTATTGTAGAATATGTTTTTACAAATTCTGCTCATTGAAAAGCAGTTTGCGACAGTGAAAATATGTTATTACAGGTTCATTCTACAATACAATAATCTAACCATAACTGCCGCGGCATGATGTCTCCGAAATGTCAGTGATAGCGCATGGACTTTGGCCACCCATATACATCGCGCCGCGGCAGTTATGGTTAGGTTAGATTATCATAGCCTATTGTAGAATGTTTTTACCGATTCTGCTGTCCGAAAAGCGGTCTGTGAAAGTGAAAATATGTTACAGGTTCATTCTACGATATAATAACCAAACCTAACCATAACTGCCGCTGTGTGATGTCTCAGTTATAGTGTGTGGACTTCAAACCTTCTTATCGCTTTAAAACGTGAATGACGGCTTTCCAAAACTTGATTTTCATTTTTCTCCCTAAGTGAGAACTACCACTTCATCATTTAAAAATATAAAAAAAAATTGAAGCTGACTAAGTTATTGTGCAGGAGTTATTGTGCAGGAGGGTCAATAACACTGCATGTGTGAGGGTAGGTGGCTGGGCCAATACCACTGTAAATGTATGGGTGGGTGGATACACTAGTATTTACAAAATGCACTAAATATTAAACATAAGGTGCTATCTGTCCAGTGTATTAGTTATTACATGGTAAGTAAAACATCAATTAAGTTTCTATTTGGAAGCATCTCCATCAAATTTGCCAACAATAAGTTTTAAAGCTACAAAATTTGGGATTTTTAGTCCACACCAAATGACAAACATTAATTAAATAATCATTTAATAATGTACAGTCCTACAACAGTTACAAAACTTACAACATCATAGAGATTAACTACTATATTATTCTTGTTAATATTTATAATAATATTTTAAAAGGTTTGTGTCAGTTTATTATTATAATATAAAATGATGATCTATACAGGTGTTAACTCATGTTAAAAATAAAACTGATCACATCTCTCAGAAGTTTCTCTCAGAGCATTAAATGAAAATATTGCATAGAGTTAATACTAAAACTTACCATTTGTTTTCGACACAGTAATCTGTTTGTCATGAACTTTCTAGTTCGAATAGTTGCCGTCCCTTCCGCCTAAAAAATACACATTGTTAATATAATTTCTCCAAATTCAATATTTATTATTTTGTATATTTTTAAATAAATTGGGTTTCTTAAATGTTAAAAAAGTATAAATAAAAATACTTAGTACAGAAGACTCTCGGTTATCCAAGGTAATTGGGACCGGGTTAGTGGTAAAAATAATGTAAAAGCCATGAAAAAAGTACAAAACTAGTTAATCACAAGAAAAAACGCAAAGTAGTGTAAATGTATTTACAGTCCTGTAAAAAATAGGAACATCAGGTTATGTCTTTTAAAAGTCGTATTACTGCAGGATGACAAGTTGGCAATAAGTATTCCATTTTAAAACTCTAAAATAGTTGGTAAAAAATTACAATAATATAATTTAATAGTAAAAATCTAATGTAATATCCATAAGCAGCATTGTGGATGGGCAATTCCCTCTAACGTTACATTTGTTGACAACAAAACTTTTCATATTTATTTAATCTATCTACGATCCAAAGTAGTATTCGCGTCTTGGTGTTAAGTGCAGGTCACTGTTCATTCTGATTGCCAAACGAAATTATCGTATTTATCCTGTCGTTTAACGCAATCTGCATTACTCTCTTAATAGTGCAGGGAACCATTGGAAATTTTAATGGAACTTGTATTCTACTGTATATATATATATATATATATATATATATATATATACACATTTGTTTTTTAATAAAAGAATAGGCCTATATAAGAGAATGCAAAACTATTTGCAAGTATCGTTAACTTAACAAATTTTATAAAGTAGTCCCTCTGCTAGACTCCAAAATTCAAAATTGTGGAATCTAGTCAGAACAAACTTTGCGGTACAGTAGAATCTCGGTTATCTGAGCCCCGATTAACCGAGCTAGTCATCAGACGATGAAAACTAAACATAAAGCCAATAATAAATAGAAAACTATAGCATGACACATCATATAATCGTTTGACAAGTAATCAGTGTCTATTTGCTGTTGGTGCTAGGTTACCCTTATGCTATTGTACCCTACTATAATATTTTTCTACCCAAATGCATTCACTCATTACACATAACCAACTAACACCATCAGCTTAGCTGACTGCTCTCACACTAAATGTGGTTGTTTTAGTGTGTTAAATTTCGTGATTTTACAATACAGTATTGGAAATATTGTCGTAATTTATTGTTATTACCGTTATTGTTCAATTTATTGTTTATTCATGTTTTGATATGAGTGGTAAATGGTTGACAGTTGCTTATAACGAAATTGAAATGATGAATCAATCAGTGATTTCGTCGCCAATGTGTACGAAAAATGTGATATTGATACGATAATGTTGTTCCTTTAAAATGTTGAATGGTTCCCTGCACTATTAAGAGAGTAAAGCAGATTACATTAAAAGACAGGATAAATACGATAATTTTGTTCAGTAATCAGACTGAACGGTACCTTAAAATCAAGACGGGAATATTACTGTGGACCGTAGATAAATTAAATAAATAAGAAAGTTTTCGTTGACAAAAATATGTAACGTTTGAGGAAATTACCCATCACAATGCTGCCTATGGACATTACATTAGATTTTTACAAATTCTATTATTGTAGTGTTTTACTGACTATTGTAGTGTTTTAAAATGGAATACTTATTCCCAAGTTCTTGTCATCCTGCAGTAATACAACTTTTAAAAGACATAACCTGATGTTCCTACTTTTTTACAAGACTGTACAATTGTACAGGATTGTAACTACATTAACATCATTTTGCGTTTTTTCTTGTTATAAACTAGTTTTGTACTTTTTTCATGGCTTTTACAATATTTTTACCATAACCTCTGTATTATCCGAATTTTTACGTATTCGAGGTGGTCCTGGTCCTAATTACCTCGGATAACCGAGAGTCTACAGTATATAGAGGGCATTACAAAATTTTCAGGAAACATTCCACTTGGTAGCCAAAATGTACCCATTTAGTTACTAATGCTAAACAGTGAGCAGATTTTCAATAAAAACAAAAATAACTTGTTGGGAATAATTTTTCTATAAGAGAAAATTAAAGTATTTAAAGTAAGGTCTAAAGCGGAACCCTGCAAATCCGAACTAATTGGAGGGACAGCTTGTTCAGATTCCTTTAAGTTCGGATTATCGAAAAATTACCATAACTAATCATTCAAAGCATTCCTACAACTCTCAAAACCGTTTTGACACAGTCATTATGTTAACTGATAGGGTCATTCCATATGAAATCAACCAATGGTCTGGAACTTGAAATCTCAGAATTCAATGAAACTTTTTTTATAAGTTATACTATTAGAGAATATGAAAAATACAAAGTTTTAGATTTTTTCTACTTTTCGTTTCTGAGTTATAAATTTTTGAAAATTGAAAAATCTGCAAATTTTTGTCGTGTTCAGAAATCTTTAAATACATCTAATTCCGAAACCATTCAACCTAGAGAGTTAAAACTTTCACCATTCTCTTTAGAATTTCAAGAGCTTCAATTTGATATGTCACTTGACTATATTAGCTAAGTAATAAAAATTTTCAAAAATCCAAAAAAAGGTTTTTAGAAACATCTCAAAATCGAAATTTTTTATTTTTTTGGAAAAAAAATATATCTTTTGTACTTCTTATTAGAGTGCATGTGCCAAATTTCATTATGGTACTCCAATGGGATCATATTAAAAAAAAAGTTACTATACAGTAGTTCAATCACTAAACTTGTAATATGCATGCAAATAAACATTGAAACTATGGTAACTTAAATTACAATGCTCCCCTAATTAATAATTTTGAGGAAAGTAAATATATTATAAAAAATACATTTCTTCAGTAGTTATTCATTATAGTATTTTAAATTGAACAATAATAATAAATAATAATAGTAATAATAAATTTATATTTAATAAATAATTAATTATTTTATCAAACTTGACTCTATCAACAGTCATTGTATCCTCTGTAATAGTTATAATAAACAAAATTAAAAATATTTCCACCAAATAATGTAAGTTATATTTTAGTATCTAGCCTATACATTTTAAAATGCTGAGAAAGACTGGAAGAAACAAAGTTTAGTAGGGGGGCAGGAAGTGAGCAATGAGTCAGACAGACAGGTAGTAACTTGCTCCAGTTTGATCAAGCATCTTCCTTCCTGCTAATAATGTTAGTTGTGTTGGAACAGTGCAGCAGTAAAGATGTAACATTTCTTAATGTGTATTTTTTTCGTGTTTTTTTATTATTTTGATAATAGACTATTTTCAGTTATTTTATGTTGTTTTGTAGTGTTTTCCTAATTAAGTGTCTTTTAAAATTACCAGTATACATTTTTCTGGCTAGTTGGTCAAAAAATAGCAAGTGTGATGGTTATCTAAAATGGATAAAAAGTGGTCTACTTTTTGTTGCAACCCATTTAAGAAAAAATGTCATTGGGTAAATAAAGACCTAAGGGCAATCAGCTCATGGATGAAAGACTTAGAAGATTACAATATAGAAGAAGGTATGAAAATTTGCACATCATGTCGAGTGAAAATAGGCAAAGAAAGACAAGCTATGCTGGATGAAATTCATGCAGAAGAAGAAAGTGCAGGCAAAGAAGATGAAGGGGACACCATTTTTATGGATCTTGACGAAGGATTAAATCAATTAAATGCCTCTTTAACTTCAATAGGAGAGTCGCCCGTGGTAAAAAAGAAATGTGACAGTTCAAAGAAATATTGCAAAGAAAAAGTAGAAAAAATAAAGTGCAAACTAAATGAAACATTTTTTCATGGCAAAGGTGTTTCAAGCGAAAAAGAATGTGGTTGTGAATATACAGAATCGGAAATTATTAACCAGTTCAAGGAAAAGTTCAAAATAGCCAACAAAAGTGAAAAGTTTCTTATATTAACATCTTTACCCAAAAGTTGGTCATGTGCACGAATTGAAAGTGAATTTGGTGTAAGCAATTACTTAGCCAGAAAATCAAAAAAGTTAATAGAAGAAAAGGGAATACTGTCCACTCCAGATTCCAAGCCTGGTAGAACACTTCCTCAAGAGACAGCTACGTTAGTAAAAGACTTTTACTGCAGCGATGAAATTAGTAGACTAATGCCAGGCAAGAAAGACTACGTGTCCATGGGAAAGAACTCTGAAGGTAACCCTATCCATGTTCAAAAAAGACTTATATTACTAAACTTGCGAGAAGCATATCAGCTGTTCAAATCAAACACACCAGATATAAAGGTGGGTTTTTCCAAATTTGTTGAGTTACGACCAAAAAATTGTATAATAGCTGGAGCAAGTGGAACACATGCTGTCTGTGTATGCACGGTACACCAGAATGTTAAACTGATGATGGCTGGTGCCAACTTAAACAAAGTTTTACTTTTAGGGAGTGATCAACCACTGAAAACCTACAAAGAGTGCCTTGCAAAAATAATGTGTAATCCACCAAACCAGTCATGTTTTTTGAATGATTGTGATTACTGTCCAGATGTTAGTTTGATCAGAGATGCTCTATTAACGGCTCTTGAAGAAGATATGGTCGAAAGTATAACTTACAAACAATGGATAACTGTTGATCGCTGTACATTTGAGACACTAACAAAACCAACTGAGGAGTTTGTACAGGAATTCAGCAAACAGCTTCTTCATCTGAAAAGGCATGATTTTGTTGCTAAACAACAGTCAACGTTTTATTCTGAAAAGAAATCTGCTTTAAGTAAAGATGAAGTGATTGTGCAATGTGACTTTTCAGAAAATTACTCATTTGTGATTCAGGACGAAGCTCAAAGTTTCCACTGGAATAACTCAATGGCTACAGTCCACCCATGTGTAGTTTATTACAAGGAAACAAATGAAAACAGTGACAACGAAGATGTTTTGACCTATAAAAGTTTTGTATTTATCTCGGATTGTTTGACCCATAATACAGTACTTGTTCATGTCTTTCAAAAGAAACTAATAGAGTTTATCAAGCAAGACTTCATGCCGAATTTAAAGAAGATTTACTACTTTAGTGATGGCTCAGCCGCCCAATATAAGAACCGAAAGAACTTTACTAACTTGTGTCACCATACTGAGGACTTTGATGGGATAGAAGCAGAATGGCATTTTTATGCAACTTCGCATGGGAAGGGAGCGTGTGACGGGATTGGAGGCACAATAAAACGACTGGCGGCCAAAGCTAGCCTTCAGAGCCCTATAAATAACCAGATTTTGACTCCCATCCAGTTGTATCAGTGGGGGAAAGATAATATTTCATCTGTAATGTTTATTTATGTTACAAATGATGAATTCATGCAAGAAGAGAAAATCATGGCAAAAAGATTTGAGGAAGCTGTTACTGTCACTGGGACTCAGAGCTATCACGCTTTCATCCCAGTCAGTAACACAAAAATAAAAACAAAAATTATATCTGACACTGAAAAGTCAGATCTTCACAACATTCAAGTTGCTCCAGATGCTGATGATGTACCATTTGAAGAGATAAATGGATTTGTTGCTTGTGCATATGACAGCAAATGGTGGATAGCTTGTGTTTTGTCTAAAAACCACTCTGAAAAAGAAGTTGTTCTATCATTTCTCCATCCTCATGGACCATCCCCTTCTTTTGCATACCCCAGAAGACCAGATGTCTTAACAGTGCCACATAACTTTATTATATGCAGTATTAATCCAACCACGCCAACTGGTAGGACATACAGATTATCTACCGACGAGATGTCCAGAGCTTCCCAAATTTTATCAAAGAAGAAGCAAGCATTATATTCATAAAATCATTACATCCTTGTTTGAAGACAGTGGCTTGTGATTATATCTATTTACTACATGATCATGTTTTCAATTGTAAACAAACTGAACACTGAAATAGGACCATCTTAAATATATAATATTATTGTAAATAAATAATATTAAATTGGTTATTTTCAAGTGATAAAATGGAAAGGACATTACTGTATTCAAAGAACATAACAATTAATTTCATGATTATAAAGAGGTAAAAATATCAATGACTTATTTATGAATCATTTGTTACAAAATACAATGGTAGGCCTATACACTGATCACTAAAATTTATTCAGTATTGTTATTACTTTATTATTATTAGGCCTATTATAGTTTATTTTACTGCACTATAATAAAGATCTTTCTTTATAAATGTATTTTTACAATAAATTTTACTTTGCTCAAACCTATTACGTTAACTATGTTACGTCATGTATCTATAGTCAATAGAAACTTGCATGCATTCTATGGTTGAACTACTGATGTATTTTTTTTTTTTTAAATATGATCCCATAGGAGTACCATAATGAAATTTGGCATATGTACTCTAGTAAGAACTCTTAAAAACATATTTTTTCCCCGAAGAAATAAAAAATTTCGATTTTGAGATATTTCAAAAAAAACTTTTTTTTATTTTTGAAAAATTTAATCACTAAGCTAATATAGTCAAGTGACATATCAAATTGTAGCTCTTGAAATTCTAAAGAGAATGGTGAAAGTTTGAACTCTCTAGGTTGAATGGTTTTGGAGTTAAAGGTATTTAAACATTTCAGAACATGTCAAAAATCTGCCAATTTTTCAATTTTCAAAAATTTATAACTCAGAAACGAAAAGTTAAAAAAATCAAAAACTTTGTATTTTTTATTACTTTGAGGTATAGAACAAAATTACCAAATATTATCCATTTTGAAAAACCCAAGTTCTGAAATTATTTTTTTATTGGTTGATTTCATATGGAATGACCCGATAGATTAAGACGACATAGTGAGGATAGGATACATCAATGAGTTGACCTCACATTGTCTGTCACCCTAGGACTGAAAGTTCAGACTGGTGGACTTCGGATTTGTGAATTTTTACTATACTGAAGTGTTATGTATGTTATACACTAAAGTGAAAGCAGTGAAATTATTAAAAAATATTTGTTTCTTAAATAATTATATGTAGTGTAGAATACATATTTTTTACTTTGAAATAAGAGTAAATATTTTTTAAACATGGAAAAAAATTTTGTAAAATTTTGGAAATAACATACAATTCATATCTACTTCAATATTGTATTTGATTGCTTTGAACTGTGCTTATTCTGAAAGAACATTGTATTGTGAACACAAATCATGTTTCAATTGATGTCTAAGCTGCAGTATATGTCAAAGATGAACAATTTTAGCACGTAAAAGCTGCTTGTGCAAGACGTTTCAACTGCTTACTTGTGTTCTGTATTCCTTTTTCACTTGTCATTAGTTCATAATTGCGGATAAGTTATCAACATAAAACCTTCTGATAGCTTATGTAAATATAATGGTAAATTTTGCATCAAATAGCACTAATTTCATTGTACTACATTGGTAAACGATAGGTTGATAGCACTTTGAATCCTAAAACACAAAATGTGTTAGGCCCGGATAAAGGTAAAAAACTAAACACAAAATGTGTTTGGTCCGGATATAGGATTAAATAACTTGAAGGACTTTGCTGATCTAAGAAATTATTAACCTCTGGTTATTAAAACTTCAAGTATTGTAAAAAAACCATGTAATGTAGCCTATGAATAAACGGCTCCAAAAAATGTTGTTTATTGATGTTATGCATTAATTTTTTAAGTTGGACACACTTCTTAGATGAGCACTAGGACTAGATCAAAATTGTGACTCGTTGGATTTGTACCTCAATTGTCAGGCGAACAAAGTATACATTCGCTTTTATTATTTGTAACACCTATTGAAAATATTTGACAATAATTTACCAATGATATTTTGAGGTTATATACCATACCTATAATAACCACTATAACTAAAATTATACATGCTTACATTACTAAATCATATATCTAAGAGTTTATTTCATTTAACAGTCAGCTATAAAATGAGATTGAGCTTAATAATATGGATAAAGTTACATTACCATTTTATTTCAATAATTGTTTCGCAGCCCGACGCAGACACAAAGTAGACCACGGTTAAAAAGAAACATTTTGTTTATCAGAAGACTGTTTCCGGTTAAAGGAACTGTTCCAAGCATACTATAACATATGTTTATGGAATTCTGACAAACAAACTGAAATTGTGACAAACAAAGATGAATTCTATGTTTAATATAATTACTTGTAATAAAATGATCAATATCAGATAATAAAATAAAACCTATCAGACATCCAGAAGAAGATAAGCAACTTTGAGCCCCGCTTAGAGGCTACCGAAAACAAACTTAAAGCCATTGAAGACCAGATTGGGTCTATGAATAGATCGGAGGAAATCATCAGCGAGCTGAATGTTCAGGCAAGGAGGAATCTCAATGTACTGGTTTACAATGTTCCTGAATTGAAAACCCCTAATACAGACTCTAGGATAGCCCATGATAGGGCTCTTGCTGATCAACTTATCAAGTTAGTCATCACTGATATGAAGCAGGATATTAAAGTACTGAGAAGTGGAAAACCTACCAGAGATAAGCCTCTACCAATGAAGATACTTTTTGACCGTGAGAATTTGGCACGTCGCTTTTGTGAGTCGTTTTCAGAGGATTTGGTGGCTGAAGCTGATGAAGCCTTAAGGGATGATAGCATAGCAAGGGATAGAACTCCCAAGGTGAGGCAGTATCTCAATGACCTCAGAACTGAACTTGATAAGTGCTCCAAAGATGGTGAAAAAAACCTCACCATGAAATATCGCAACGGTATCCCTACAATCATTAATACTAGTTCAAAAAACATGTAAACGGCAATACACAAGAAGGAATTTACTATCAGAATTTTAATGGATTAAGAACAAATTTAAAGCAATTAATAAAGACTGTAAACGTATGCTCACATAAAATAATTATACTTACTGAGACTAATCTATCTCCGGACATTTTATCATCGGAACTAAGTCTACATAATTACTAAATCTTCAGAAAAGACAGGTCTACTCTTACCAGTGCTAAGAATTCAGGGGGTGGAGTATTGATCGCTGTCCGCACTGATCTGCCTTCCTTTGAAATCGGTTCTTCAGCTGATAATTTAGAACACCTCTTAGTATCTGTCAGGCTATTGGGTCATGATATGTTAGTTGGTGCAGCATATATCCCTCCCAGTTCACCTTCATATATTTACTCCTGCTTTTGGGATGCCATGGAAGAGGTCTGCTCTTCTTTGGGTTCTAATACTTCTGCGATCATTGCTGGTGTCTTCAATTTACCCAATGTTAATTGGAATGACACACCAAACTCCGATTTAACAATCAGCTCTAGTCTGCTTATCAACTCAACTGGTTTTCTACAACTGACACAAGTGAACAGAATAAAAAATTTTAGAGGAGTTACGCTTGATTTATTTTTCAGTTCTGACCCTGAACTTCAAGTGAGACCATTTGCTGATCCCTTGCTCTCAGAGGAGGATGCCTCTAATATCAACATCTAATATCAACACCCTGCGTTGGAGTGTGATATTAGATTGAATTCTACATGTGGTAAACAAAACATCACTCAGGTTCCCAACATCAGCAGGTGTAATATCACTAAGGTCTATAAATGGATCCAGGGGTTACCATATCCCACTGTACACTCTCCCTTAGCTGAGGACTCATTCGTTGGTTTCTGCAGTGATCTGAAGAGTGTGATAGTAAAAAACTGTCCGATGAAGACAGAAGGTTGTACTACCTACCCATGTTAGTTCTCTAAACAGCCGGTTGCATGTGTAAAATTAAAGAAGAAGCTTCATGCTCGTTACAAGAGGACTCTGCACATAGAAGACTACAACAATTTCAAGCGAGTACGTGACCAGTGCAAAAGACTGTCTCAACAGTGTCATTATGATTATCTCAGCAAGGTTGATGATAGCCTTACATCAAACCCCAAGTCTTTCTGGAGTCACGTTCATAACTTGGGAAGAGCATCTCAGATACCTTATAGCCTACATCTAGATGGTCAGTCTGCAAGTGATCCTCAGGCTATATGTGGTTTGTTTGCAGAATTCTTCTCTTCCATATATACAACTCCGTCTTATACAACTCCAGAATATTCTTATGCAACAAATATAAATATTTCTTCTATAATCATATCTGCGACTGAGGTGGAGGAGAGTCTGAATGGCCTTGACTGCTCCAAGGGGCCTGGTCCAGACATGATTTATGCTGGGTCACTGAAGCATTGCAGTGCTGTGCTAGCCCCTCACCTTGCCATTCACTTCAATAACCTGCTTCGCCTAGGAGTTTACCCCGCAAATCTGAAGGTTGGATTTTTGGTGCCAATTCACAAGTCTGGGGATCGATCTGATGTGAGAAATTATAGACCAATAGTAATCCAACCTGCACTTGCGAAACTTTTTGAAAAGCTTGTACTGAGACGCCTAACGTTCACTTTTAAGAGTGCAATAATTCCGCAACAGCATAGTTTTCAACATGGAAGGTCGACTACAACAAATTTGGTGGTGTTCATGAACAGAATACTCACTGCCTTCTTAAATGGAAACCAACTTTATTGCTTATATCTAGATTTCTATAAAGCTTTTGACAGAGTCTCCCACTTTCACCTGATAAGAAAGCTTGAGGCATTGGGTGTCACGGGTTCTTTACTTGCTTGGTTTTGGAGCTACTTGGTTGGACGTTTGTTGTATGTGAGGTTTGCCTCTGTACTCTCAAGGCTTGTTCACGCGACTTCTGGGGTTCCTCAGTGTAGTCACTTTGGACCCTTCCTGTTCTGCCTATTCATAAATGACATCGGGAGTTTAATAGACAGTCCATACTTGGTCTTCGCGGATGATGTCAAGATATTTAGAGAAATCTCTTCTTCCGATCAACGAACTGGACTGCAAAGGGACTTGGAGAGGATACAGAACTGGTGTCGTGAAAACGCTATGGATTTGAATACAGACAAATGTGTGGTGATCTATTATACTTGATCAAAACATTCTTGGCATTTTGATTACATTCTGCATGGTATTGTTCTTCGAAGGGCCGTTAGCATCCGTGATCTTGGTGTCCTCTTAACTACTAATCTGGACTTCAATGAACACATCTCCAGCATTGCCAGTAAATCTGCAAGAACCCTTAGGCTTGTCAGTCGCACCTGTCGACAGAATTTCTCCATCCCATCATTTAAGGCTCTTTATGTTTCACTTGTTCGGCCTGTCTTGGAGTCTCCGTGGTGGTCTGGTCTCCCTACCAGGTTGGACAGGCTTCGATGTTGGAGTCAGTGCAGAGACGTTTCCTTAGGATGGTCGGCGTCAAACTTGGCTTCCAGGTAGGATGTAGATGTACATGAAATTCAGCGCAGTCTTCAGCTACCTACCGTTGCATTCCGGAGAACACGGATGGACATGACCTTCCTATTTAAATTACTGAATGGCCTCATCGACTGTCCTGAAATACTTCAAATGATCGACCTACATGTTCCTCGCAGAACCAGATGCCACCAGCTCTTCAGCAAGCATCACCATTCAGCGAACTACCACTACCACAGCACAATTCCTAGACTGATGAGGACTGGCAATGATATCTACTCTACTGTAGATTTCTTCGACTTGTTTGCCATCTTCAAGAAGGGCGTTTCTGTGGTTACATGACTTTTGATGATCTGTGAGTTCCACTACCTGTGACTATTGTTTCACTCTGATATTTAACTTGATGCGTTATATGAAGAACTATAAGATATTTTTGTTGTCATCTTTGTTTATCTTAAGTACGAGAAACATTAGATATTTTTGTTGTCATCTTTGTTTATCTTAAGTACGAGAAACATTATCTTGTAATCAGCCATTTAATGTCATAACTATTGTAAAAAGGTGTATTGCCGTAAATAAATAAATATATTAAAATCTTTTACTAAATTTCTTTTTTAATTTTGCATTTTACTATGATACACCGTTATGATAGAAAACGGTGGATTTCAACTCCTCTTCTTAAATCTGTTGAAATTTTGATCTCGTACAATAGAAATTGCGATTGAATGACTCAATTTTGCAATTAAGTTATTTTTTAATAACGTTTCTTCCAAATTACCAGTAACAACTGCAACGCAGAAGACTGTACCAGCTAAGAAGTGCGCTTTAAAACTGAATTAGAGACAAACTATTGATGTACCGATAGCTATACGATAACATAAGTAAATTATTTCAGCTACAAATAGGGTTGCAACTCGAGACAATTTGCAACATAATACATAGCTAATAGACATGATTAAAGTTTCACTATAATAGTTAAACTGAACATATCCATACTTTATTTACTGTATTTACTCTATTTAAGTTGATCAAAATAAAGTAAGATTTCGACTATTAACCGTATGGAGTTTTAAATATATAGAGTTTTTTAAATCTTCATACTTAGTCATACTTAGTGTGAAGAAAACAATTACAATTTAAAAAAGGTATTATTAAAACAATGGCAAACAGGGTTCTGTACAATCAAGCTAGACCCAAATACAGACAGGTCACTCAGAATATATAAATCAGAATGGACCAACAATAAAATTCAGAATTCCAGCAATAGAGTGAAGACTACCTGGAATCTCATTAATGCATTTAGGTAAGCTAAGGATAATAAAGTTAGTAATATTGCATTTGAGGAGGATTTATTTATTTATCTTTCCAACGGCAAAGCCACAGTGTTATTCCTTTACAATTTATATAATAATTCTAAAACATGCTAGAGAGAATGCTAACTAGAGCTAGATACAATAAATATTCAAGTTTCAAATAAATAACATTAATAAATATATGAGCAAAACAAACAGACTTGTATAAGTATAGAATTTGAAAAGATACAGCAAAAATACCAACATAACAAAACACAGATAAATGCACAGGCATATTAATAAATAACAACAAAAGCACGTGCTAAAAGCAGTCCTGGAGCTGATGGAGACGTCTCTTAAAAGCCGATCCACTGTAGTTGAAAGGGTCGACACTACCAGGGATTAGATTTCCATGCCTCTGGATTCTCTGAATAGGGCTGTTCAATAAGTAATTTGAAGAGGCCAATTCACAAAAAGATGGGGTGAATTTTGAAAAAAAAAAAAAAAAAAAAAAAATCGTCCGGTGTCTTTCCTGTTGTCTGCGGCCAAATTGGTCGAACAGATTGCTTATAATACAATTAAAGATTTTCTTGAAAATAAAATTAAAAAATTTGCTTTGTAAAAAAACCAATTTGGATGTAGAGAGAACAAATCCAAAAGTGGCACTGAATCAGTTTGCGAGTGATTGTGTCAATGCGGTCGAGGCTGGAGAGATGGTATTGGATGCTTTACCGATCTCTCCAACCTACCACACGAATTGGATATAACATCATATTTAAGGAACATACGACAAATCATAGAAATTTCAAATCAAATCCTTCACCTCATTTCAAAGGATGGTTACCAGAGGCGTGCCACACGGTTCCATCCTAGGGTCAATTATTTTTCTGATCTACGTAAATGACTTACAGAAGAAAATCCCGGTTGATAATTTATACTTTTATACTGATGATATCACTCTTTTGACTAAACATAGTGACATTAATAAATTGGAAACAGACACATCAATCAAAATTAACGAACTTGCTAAATTCTTCACTTAAAACCTGTTGGCCCTAAATGCTTCTAAAACAAAATACATTTACATCCAAAATATTAAAAAAAGTCCAAATTTTATAGGGATCCTGAAGTTTTCATTGGTGAGGACCAACTTAAGGAGGTTTACTGTGTCAATTTCCTTGGGGGTTAGGCTGGATGGAAATCTAAATTAGGGAGATCAAGTAAATTTCTGAAATCTAAATTAGCTAGTGGGATTTTTGCATTTAGAAGGCTGAATAAGCTGGGTAACATTCCTCGCCTTAAAAGAGTATATTTCAGCTTGATTGAATTACATGTTCCATACTCCGTTGTTTTATGGTGAGCAGTATAAAAATCTAAATAACTCATCTGGAAAAAACAGTCAGAGCAATTGTAGACTGCTACCCTGCAATAGCTGCAGAGATGCAGTTATTAATTTTCAAATAATGACTGTGTCTTGCCTGTGCATTTTTATGGTAATCACCTACATAAAACATCAACATTTTCACATTGAAGAACCTATATACACATATAATACGAGATACAACAATTGATTTACCCGGCAACATAGATTGAAACTTTTAGAACAACAGCCCAAATACAGTGGGAAAACATTATATCAGGCTCTTCCTGAACAAATTAAAAACCAAAGTAATATTTCAAAATTGTTTGAATTGGCACCATAGACCCGTAACCAGACCCAAGGATGGTTCGTGATCCATCTGTGTAACACGTAATCGCGATTGAAGTACATTGCGATTGATTCACCTTGTTCCCAATCTTTTCTGTCGCCAATGACGACACGATTGGGGTTAATCAAAGTCTAGGCATCCTATTCGAATGTCCGATTGTAGGATGCTAGAGATTTAGGTTGCTTACTGGCATAGTGAGCTTGCCAGCATCCGCTAGTCTGGAGCCTATATACCGCAAGCCTTGCCTCTCTCACGATAAAAATCTCAAGGGGGCCAGACTTAGCAGCACCGCCATTGCTTCGGTGGGTATACCCTTAAATGCCCCAAGGATTCCCAAACAAGCTAACCGCTGCACATTGGTTAGGTTTTTACAGCAGTGTCTTGGTGGACCTTGGACCCCTAAATAATGGCTCCATATACAAGCATCGATCTGAATAGTTTCACATGAGGAACAAGACTTGAAACGTGAAAGTTTCTCCCTAGACACCCTGTAAAAGGAAAATGTTATCTTTTTGTAAAATCTGTGTGATCATAAAATAATTGTAAAATAATAAATGAACAATTATTATTTGTTTAGGGATATTTAAATATTTATTAGTATTTGGTCAGAAAATGAATTAGTTATACGTCGTGAGAATGGACAGTACAGGCAAGCCCAAGAGCAAGGTGGGCCATCTACTGAACTACCGTTTCATTATTATGTGCAGTTTTGTAAATTTTATGTACTTCACAACTGAAGTGCGATATAATGCACTTTTTAGCATGGGGTGTTGTTGCTATTGTACGTTTAGTACAGTCCTTGATTATTATAATAGTTTTTATAAAATCAATAATACAGTACAGAATTGTACACAGACATTACAACTTTATGATAAAATTGATTTAGTCACTAAGTTACACTGGAACCAAGGAATAATAACATATTGAACTAAACTAAGAGTTTGAGGCATTATAAGAGTGTACATGTAAAAATATAATATCGAAGCAACCACATGCTGATCTGATTATAAGCAACGTCAAAATTTGTTCTGGAAATGCAATGGCACATTATAAATTTACATAACAAGAAATTCTTCATTTATGTACTATTGTGCTTTTACAAGAAATACATTATATCCTTTATATTATTACATCAAATAATTATTATTACTTTGACAATATTTGCATATGTATCAAATATTCTGGAAAGCATGTCATAAAATGCAAATGTTTATGGTTGGGTAGAAATAAACCATAAACATAATTAATTATAACTCGTGTTTGAAATAGGGCGAGGAGAACTACCTGACAAATATCAGGAATGCGATAAACGAAAAGAAAGAAGACTTATGTTGAATATATTTTTTTATTTTACAAATGCACAAAGAATGTATATAATGACAATGATGATTGATTGTACAATTAATGATTGATAAATAATTTTGCTTTAGCATACAACATTTGTGTAATGTCCGTAGTCTTCATTCTTCTGTCTGGACCAGACGCTTCATTAGTAATAGGCTAAACACTTGAATATGTCTTTATAATAAATGAGTAAGAGTAAATAATTTAATTTATTATGAGTAAGAAAATGGTTGTGCAATTTAGAAGAGAGGCGGGATAATTATTGTTAAAGAATACGAAATTATTAGAAAAAAAGAGAATGTAAGATAGAGGTTGAGACGAAGTGAGAAGATGGAAAAGGACTGAGGCTGGAATGAAGGAATAATGCAACAATGGTAACACAGCCTATATGATTTATGTTTCTGGTTTGAATATTGTATGTGTATTGAACACGTAAACTATAATATTGAGTGTAAGTGATAAACAAAAGTGTAACAAAATTAACTAGGACAATTGCTTATTAAACATACAATTATTAATAACTTGAATCTTTAACATTTTAATTCTATAGATTTTGAAAATTTTCCCTAACCTTATATGCTAGGGATTATTTTATATAGTAAAAAATGTTTTATATATAAAACTTTTTTGATTTAACACACCTTTAATTTTAAGATATGATTTATAGTACTATCTATGAGTGTTTTGTTACCAAACGTGGCCGGAAAATTTGTGTCATTCTGCTGACGTGGCCTACGTCATTTCCGGCATTACCATTTCACTGAGGTGGAAAATGGCGTCGGATCTTGAGGAGCCAAGCTACTCTTCTCCACCAAAACGTCTGAAATTAGATAATTCAAGTGTTTTGTGTAATAAAAGTAGTGAAATTGATAATGTATCATACAGTGCAAGTTTTAAAGTACCAGACATCATTCAAAATCGTAAGTACTAGAAAATATTGGTCAAAACTTCTTGTCAATTTTGTTGTTCAAGATGGCGAAGCCCGTCAAAAATCAATAACTATACGTAATTCCTAGGGTCTCCAGCAGGGGCAGCATCGCTCAAACTCTTGTCATGTCATGCTAGCGTTTCCGGCAGTCTTGCCAATGTTATTTTAGGAAAGATCTTATTAGGGAGGGGTAGCTTTCACCTGTAAACTTAAAATATTATTTGATGATGTAAACATTAAGAATATATTTGTAAACTGGGTAAACATGCACTATCTTGCCACCTCTGAAAATACGATTTCTTTTTAAAAAGTGGTTAAATATGAGTATAATCTCTTGAGGAGCTTGATTTCATCCAAGGAAAACTCTTTTAACCAAAAAATCGAAAAAACTAGTTTTTTTATCTGATGGTGAAAAACGAATTTGTATATAAATCGTTATTGTCGACAACTTTTTTGTCATTTCGTTTTTTTTTTATGCTGAACATAAATATATAATTGGTTTTGAAGTAAAATTATTTTTTCAGCCCGAAAAATGCAATTTTTACTGACATAACCAAACATAACCTAACTTGTACTAAATGTCTATTTTCTCAACAAATATTCGTAATTTGCGTTAAATTCGAGTGTTTGGCTTCCGTGACGGCCTACCGGCTGTCACTCCGGCGGCAATATAGGTGAATTCGGGTTTTGTAATTAATAGTTGTATATAATGATCGTGTAATGGCCGCTAATCGCTATCCGCCGCGATTGTACCTTTTCTCTTACATCTCAGAAATATTTGTAAGAGAACGAAATAGTTTTCAAATTTTTATTCAGCGCCAACAATACATCAAAATAAAAAAAGATGATTAAAATACCATTTAAATTAACGGAAATGTGACAAAAATACTAAAAGTTGTGACATTGGTTTTTTCAAATTGGTAAAATACGTTATTCCCGCAGAATTAAAAGCATACCTCGTGAAAATACAGCTAATTCTAGACCCATTTCAAGAATGATCCAAATTTGTTTGGTGGCAAGAAACTGCATAAATACCGTAGACTGCCCTATCTTAAATGGATTATTAGTCACTAGTTAATTTGATATGCCTAACTATAATAGCCTAGTTCAGAGTTTAGTATTGTTGCAGTTTCTAGACCTTTAGCTAATCTTACATTTTGGTAATACTTGGAAATAGCACAGAATGGATTCTTCAAAATTTTGTCTCAAAACACTTTTGAGAGTGTTAACTTAGCTTAACTAGCTAACTTTCAAAATACTGAAAAATTTATAATTAGGTTATGCACTATCCTGTCATCTCTGAAAATATGATTTCTTATTGCAAGAGTGGGTGAAATATGAGTTAATATCTTTTAAGAAGGTTTGATTTCATCCGCGGAAAATTCGGTCTTTACCAAAAAACTATTTTGTTATGTGATAGAAAAAAACCACCTTTTTTAAAAATCGTTACTTTTCGACAATTTTTTATCAATTAACTTGTTTTTTATGCTTAACACAAGCACATTATTGGTTTTGCTGTAAAATATTTTTTTCAGCCCGAAAAATGCATTTTTACGGATATAACCTAACTTATCCTAGTTGTTTACATACTTAACAAAAATTTGTAATTTGTGTTAAATTCGAGTGTTTGGTGTCCATGATGGCTTGATAGCCATCACTCCAGTCGGAATATGGGTAAATTCGCTTTTCGTGATCAATAGTTGTTGTATAAAATGATCGTGAAATAGCTGCTAATCGCGATTCGCTGTGAAAGAAGTTTTTCTATCATATCTTAACCCTAGCTGTACTGTCTGATTTTACCAGCAATACACACCAGATTTGTGTCACTTTGTAAGTCTTGGGATTATTTTTTTTTTCACCTACTAATAAATATCAAACTATATGTTGTTATATATCATTATTTTCAGAATTTAACGAGAAATAAAAATAAAATAACATCACATTTTTTTAACTGTTCAAAAATTAAACAAAAATAAAAAAGACAAAAATTGCGAAATTTTCGAATTTATTTTTTTCGTTTTACCCCTGAAATGTGATAATAAACAAATGTTTCCATGGTAATCGATATGTTTTTTCTACAGAACAGTTTATCTACTTCAAAAATATGTATAATATGATATACTTTATTCAATGAATATTCTCAAAATATTGCAAGCAGTAAACACAAACAATAACACAAATCAGCTGACGAAAAATACTGTTGATGTTGTAGCAAAGAAAAAAAATAGCTGCTTCACTCAAATTGTTGTCATAGAGTACCAAATTAAAGTATGCTTCTTTCTGCACATTTTGAGTACTATAACAACCATTCCATACCGATAGATGACTCAATAACGGCAAATTACGAAAGGCATGCACATCGACGTCAGAGGCGTCGACGGTATCGGCAAGCAGGTGCCGATCGACGCCTGAGACGTCGTTGGTACTGGTAGGGTTAAGAAATAATTGTAATAGATCGAAATAGTTTTCAAATTTGTATTCAGCGCAAAAAACGCATCGAATTAAAAAAAGATGATTAAAATACTATTTAAATTAACGGAAACATGACAAATACTAAAAGTTGTGTCATTGGTTTTTTTAGAATTTTATGTAAAATGTGTGATTTCCGTGGAGTAAAACGCCTATTGTGAATATACAGCTAATTCTAGACCCATTTCAAGCAAAATTTTCAAATTTTGTTTGGTGGCAATAAACTATAAACACCAAAAAAGTTTTTGGGAGAACCATGTTTTGTCTGTGAAAAGTAAATTTTTACCAAGAGGAAAAAGTGGAAAATGGGTAATTATGCACTTAATAGTTGCTTATGAAAATTTCTTGTTGAAAAAGTGGTGAAATATGTGTTTATAATTCTTGACGAGGTTGACTTTAGCTGCGGAAAACTCGCTTTATACCAAAAATTTAAATACTAGTTTTTTATGAAATAGTGAAAAACCAGCTTTTTTAAAAAATGGAATTAATTTTGTGTTTCATGTACTTGTTTTAGTGCTGAACAAGAATGTATAATTGGGTTTTCAATTAAATTAATTTTTCAGCCCAAAAAATACACTTATTACTTAACCAACCAAACATAACCTTATTTATCCCAATAGTCTATATACTCAACAAAAATTCATAATTTGCATTAATTTCGAGTCCCTGACCTCCGTGACGGCCTTGGCAAAATACGTGCACATTTGTTTTTGGTGGCTAGTCATTGCTTCTATTGACATTGTGCATATGGGCACCATCGGTAATTTACCGCAAATGTAGTTTTTCATGATCTCAAAAAAATATTTGCCGTATATATTGTTCAAATTTTAGTTCAGCACGAAAAACTACATCAAAATAAAAAAATTTATGAAAAAATCAGGAAAAAGGTTGAGAGCCTAAATCGAAAATAACATTTTCAAAAATTTAGTATTTACGTTGTTTTTATGTAAAACGTTATTTCCGCGGAAAAAGTGTATTCTCCTAAAATATAGACATGATTCTACCCACTGGTGATAAAAGTCAAGATTGGCGAGGCGTCTGAAAAGCGCATAAAGACAGAAAAAGGTAGACTTTTACTAAAACATATCATTGTGGGTGTTGATAACTTACTGTGTGTAATTTCGTCCTGATCAAGAATATGCAAAGGGATTTAAAATCTGACCAATATTAAGATTGTTAGCACGGGAAAAGTGCTTATTTGGATAAAGTTATGTTTGTATAGGTTAGGTTTGGTTTTTTTTTATAGGGAAGGTTAAATTCTGTTAGGTTAGGTTTAGTAAGGTTAGGCTGGCTTTATTAATTATTTTTTACAATTCAACCTAACATAATCTTACTAAAACCTAATATAACCTTACCAAATTTAACAACTATATTGAGAATATCACATTTCCGGCTCTAACATGCTTAATAATTTTACGATTGCCAAACCCTTGCCATATTTGTGATCAGGACACTATCCCGCATAATTTGAGTACTCTCAAAAATACATTTACACCAACAATTATGGATTTAGTAAAAAAAATTGCTTTGTTTTTCCTAATTTTCCTTTTCCCCAAAACATTTTTGTAGTAGCCTACTTTCAAAGTTAGCCCATTATATGCACGTTTTGTGAAAAAAAGTTGAAAATGCACAATGTGCTAGGCCTATATCGAAGAATTACCTGACTTGTCACTAGTGGGTAGAATCAGGTTTATATTTTCTGAGAAATGGCTTTTTATTCTGCGGAAATAACATGTTATATGAAAAATTGAAAATTCTAAATTAAAAAAAATGGTAATGTTAAAAAAGGCTGTGAGGCCTACTTAGGTCTATGCAGTTTCTTGTCAGCAAACAAAGTTTGTAAGCTTTGCCTGATATGTGTCAAGAATTGCCTATATTTTCACGAGATATTATTTTTACTCTGCGGAAATCACATATTTTACCGCAATTTGAAAAAGCGATGATGTCACAGCCTTTACTTTATTTCTGACATATATCCATTAATTTAAATGATATTTTAATGATCATTTTTGTATTGTGATATGTTTTTTTGCGCTGAATAAGAATTAAAAACTATTTTTTTCTATAACAATTATTTCTTAAGATTTAAAGGCATAACTACTATCAGAGTGAAACGTGATTAGAGGCTATTTAGCGATCATTTCATACAACAACTAGTTTAATTGGTTTTTATGCAGTTTCTTGCAACTTAACAAAGTTGAACATTTTGCCAGAAATGGGTTTAGAATCAGGTACCGAAAAATTTAAAAAAAAACGGACTTCACAACTTATAGTACAGTTGAACTTAGATAATTTGAACGTTAATAATTCGTTATCTTCGTTAATTCAAAGTTTCTCCGTTGTCCCTTGAACTTTGTATTAAACTAATGTTAAAAAATCGTATTTAATTCAAAATATTCTTTGGTTAGTTCGAAGTTATCACAACAAAATACAATTATTTGTTACTGTACTATTTAAATTGCTCAATGTCAGAAGCATAAACTGAAGTGATACTAAGACTAATAAATCTTTCCAAGGATTACTGTATGCAGGGTGTCCAGCAACAGGGAAAATAGGGAAAACCTGGAAAAGTCAGGGAATTTTAAATGACCTGGAAAAGTCAGGGAAAAATCAGGGAATTTGAAACAAAAACCTGGAAAATCCTATCAAGAACACCACTGTGTTGTGATTTGTAATAGTCACTATATACTTGGGTGCGCTACAAAAATCCTTTACTTTGTTCAGACTAAATGTTAATTTTACATGCCATTCAATATTCTAAACTATGAAAAAGCTACTTAATTGCTTCGTTTTGCTTGTTCAACCTCATACAACTAGATTTATATCACTAAAAGTTTAAAACTTACTGAAATAATTGTCTGATTAGTACTTGTTAAATAAGCCATAGACCTAAAATTTATGCTGGTTTTGGGGAAATTATAATATACTGCCGTTTTGCAAGGCATTGAAAATTGTCATAATTTAACAATAGAATAAAAGGTGTGTTTTTTTTACTCGAGGCTAAATATATTTTTAATTCTACCTCTACTTCTATAAAGTAGTTCAAAAAGAATAACTATTGTAGGTAATAGTTTTGAATTAAATTATTACGGTTATCAATAAAAATATATTTGTGAAATATTGATATTTCTGTAATTAATAATTGTAATTAACTGTAAATAACATAATGTATGTACATGGTGGTACATAATATTACTAAATTAAGTTAAATAGACAGATGTAACTATGTCGATTTGGGGTCAGGGAAATTTTGTATGAAATCAGGGATCGGTCAGGGAAAAGTCAGGCAATTTGTTTAAGGAGGTTTACTGGACACCCTGTGTATGTGATAACAGATATATACTGTGGCGTAACTGTCTTGGTGTGAGTATTGGAGAATGGTAGGGTGAGAAGTGGTGGGATAGAAGTCGATGGCTTCCGACTTGACGTGAGTGGTGTGCTGCTTGGCTGCGCATGCGTACGGTGACCTTCAGTCTGTCAAATAACAGACGACAGTACTCAAGGCATCATGTCACATATTGCATCGTTGTTTGTGTGTTCTGTACATTACTGCAGTGTTTACATTTTCATACTGTATTTTTCAGTGTATGCCAAACATGTCGTTGAGTAAACCACGTACTCAAAACAAAACGTTATAATTGCAGAAAAAAGTCGCCATTATACGTGAATTCGAAAAGAGTACAAAAAAGAAACCGCATATTGCGAAAGAATATGGAATTATCAAACAAACATATTATCGACCTACCTCAAAAACAAGTATAAAACTTTGTGCAATGTTTTGAATCGTAAAGGAGTAATGGACTCGGCCTATCCTGACATTGACGAGTTTACAATTATTTAACACGTGAGCTGTTACTAATTTGTGTTTGTTTTGGTTATAACCTCAACAATACAGTCTGTACAGAATAACATAATGCTGAATGATGTGACACAGCTGGTAGTGGTGATTGTGTCATACTAGAAACGGCCTTGACGATGTACGATAAAACCTCATTCATAACACAATGTGAAGAGGCACTGTATTGAAAATAAACAACATTATCGTGTAATTTGAATTATTGCTTAAGGCATTTTAGATCATAAAGGAAGTATTTATGTAAGCTGATACACTCCTTTTTTCAGGGCAGATTGGCATTAGCTCTGAATTGAAGAGGAAGTCACCAGAAGAAGATACGGCTAATGGATCATTTGATACGACGCTACCAAACCATCATCAGTCACAAGACACAGAGTAAGTTTCAAGGTTACGCACTCTAGTCTGAGCTAAACATGTAGTAATATATTCCAACTTGATTCTTTTGATCAAGGCAATGCATCTTTTATATGTTCGGTGCAAAAATATAAATGTTCAAACTATCAAACCAACTATACCAAGACATTCTGACAGTGCTTTTTTATGTATGAAACATGTCATAGTAGTAAGAAGTTTATTTTAAACAATTAAATGCTAGTATAGATGCCGCTGGAATAGTGCCAAGAATGAGAAAATATGATATTATAAAATACTTACCAATGGCAAACTATTGTTAGCATGAAATCTTAATTTTACCATATGAAACAGTGGATTGTGAACCAGAGCTCGGTTATTAGGTTTTTCCTTGTATCCTTTTTTTCAGACGTTTTGAATATTTTTATTTGAGGCTATGAAAATCACATTTGGTTAAAAAAAAAAACCTGATTAAACCAGCTATGATGTTGATCTTTTTAGTTGAAACCTATGTCATTTATAAATTTTTCAAATCATTTATAAATTTATTTCAAATTTTTGGCACTAAAAAGGCAGCATCTTTGATTTACCAAGAATTTAAAAAAAATCCTTTCTTATTGCACATTTAAAACATAAGACCTCTGACTACAAAATTTCAGCCTCTAGGCTTAGTACTTTTTTAGTAACAGCGATGAGCGAGTCAATGGGGTTTGCCTTTTATTGGTATACCACCAGAGAATAGGCTGTTCTCTATTGAATAGGGAAACAATGGTCTTGTCAGCTGTCTGCAAGGCTATTTATTTCAAAAGTTTTGTGTCAATTTGTGTTTTTGTTTTTACAACACTTTAATAGAATAAATTTATATTTTTATCCTTTCAATGTTAGTGTATCAGTGTTGTTATATTTATTTATTAATTTTTTAGGCTAGAGTTGACTCTATTCTTATTAAAAATGTTAAGACTAGAGTTGACTATTCCAGTTTTAAAATTACTTGTGGAGATATTTTTGTCATTCTTTTCTAATTCAGACACGAAAGGAATGACCTACGCCATTGACATCTCTCAGAAAGTTTATTACTATAAAAGCAGTTCATCAATTAATTATAGAGTGGCTTAGTTAATCCATCCATACCCAAAGATGACTTATATATAATATATTAAAAATAGACTTATGAAAATATATTAACGTTTTTCAATAACATAATTAGGCTAGTTTCATTTTAGAGTCTAGTGCTGTACTGCTGTTTCAATGAGGGAGTACTTGTGCTCATTGCTCATTTGTGTTACTAATTTAATCGTAGTTTGCTCTTGAAATCATTTCACTGGCCAAATAAAGGTTGTATATTTCAACTTATATTTGAATATCTAGATTGGAAGAGGATGATGACGAAGTTTCCTCAACAGTCAGCAATCTGTCAAATTTCAGTGGACTGTCAGATATCAGTGGCCAAGATTGGAAACCCATAGCAGGTAAATATTATTCACTTTTAAGTTCTTGTGGAAATCTAGTGTTGAACAGTGCAACTAAATACTAATATTTTTACAAATTGAATACATCTAGTTTTTAAAACCAAGTACCGGGAGACCAAGCTTCGCTCAGTTGAATTTTGCAAACTGAAGAGTAGCATCCATATCTTCCAGATGATCGTTTGTTGTTGCTCTACCTTGTAGGTTATTAGTAAATTTCGTTTCGGAGGTCTTCCGTGTTTACCTTAAGCTTCTTTGTGGAACTCGGCCTGGGGCTTAATAGGAGAGTTTTGCCTTCAGCCTCACCAAGACGCTCTACTATAGGCTCCTTTGTAGAACTCTGCCTCGGCCTCAGGGGGGAAAGTTCGGCCTGCGGTCTCACCAAGGCACTCTGCTACAGTCCCATTTGTGGATCTTGGCATGATGCCTTGTGAGGAAGATCAGTCTACAGCCTCGCCAGGATTCTTAAGCAGTATGATGACGAATTTTGATTTTTGGAGCAGTGGAGCCCATAAACATAGTCTTTTCTAAAATCTGATGTTATATTAGTAATTAAGAGACTGTCTTTAATTTTATACCCCACTTGGATGTATTAGTTTAACATTACTCAATTTTGGGTTTTGAGCATATTTTTTATTTGGGGCAGGGGAGACCTTAAATGTTGTCTCTTTCAAAATGTAATTGTATTATGTGATTTAGGAGATAACTCCCTATAGTTTGGTACCTTACTTTCTGCTAGGAGTTTATAATGGTTCCATATGGTTTTTTCTGGCAGAATTTGATAACACAGGATGTCTAGGGGCAGAAATCAGGATTTTCCCAGGGTTGAGACCGGTGCCAATCGATTTCTCGTAGTCGGAAACCCCCAAAAAATTGTTAAATCTTGGGAGCAAAAAAAAAATGTACGGACTTGGCTTAGATAGTAAGATTTCGTAAAGTTAGCGTAGTGTGCCTTAAATAGTCAGGAAAAGACAATGCAAGTCATGAAAATATAAGGAGAACTTTATGGTTTTCTGAAGCAACTATATAACTTATGTAAGAAATATCCTAATATTCTTTGAATATTTGTACTTACAAAACAACGTTAGTGGGAAGTTTAATGTAAGTCTTAGTTCCAGTAGTTATGTTTATATTCCTTTATTCAGTATCTATCTTGTGTATACTGCTTGGTTATACTATGATGTGTTGTGCAAGTAGTGAACTGGGATCTTAGCCCTTCAATTGAATAAAATTCTTATTTTTCCTAATTTTGAATTAATTATAATAAGCATTTCTGTTTCATTGACTCAGGGAGCTCATGTTGATTAAAAAATATTAACTATCTGGTAGAAGTATTTAACAAATGAAATAATATAATAGCCTATAATATTTTTGTTGTTTTTTAGCTGTATACTCATTGCAAATAATTGTCTAATTAATAATTCAATGTAGTAAATATCCACTTGTCCACCCATACACGTATGGTGGTTTTGCATAATGTGCATAACATTGCATAGCATGTACATTGTAATGTAATTATACAAATTGTCAATGGTAGATACATATTTTTCAAGCATATTTGTAGTTTGTTTTTTGTTTGGTGAATTTAATCACATATTAATCACATTTGCTCTAGAGTTTCATAAAACATTTTTGCTTTGCGTAAACTTTCCAAAATTTGCTCCCTGGAAGTCTTGAAAATAGCCTATTATGGGCTAATATACCCCCATTTGGCATATGGTATAAGACTCTGGGAAAGCTGTTTTTCCCAGAGTCTTATACCATCTGACTATATTATGGGGCACTAGAGCAGGAATCAGAGGTAAGGCATTAGCAAACTTGCCTAGAGTACAAGTCTGCTCAACCCAGCATAGAGACTGACTCTTATTACATGATGTAGAAGGCAGTGTGCCATATTTCTAGTTTGTATACAGAGTGAACCAACTCTGTATACAAACTAGAAAGAGTCTTTCGACTCCAAAAGAAAGCAATCAGAAAAATTCAAAAATTAAAAACCAGAGAGTTGTGTCGGGACGCTTTCCCGGAGCTGGGGTTTCTGACTGCCCTGCCTTTATATCCTCAATGTGGTCCTGTACTGCCGCTTTAAGTGCCAGTTGGTGCGGGGCAGGGACATTCACGGCTATGAGACTAGAGGCAGAGACAACTTGCGGGCTCACCAACATAGAACATCGGCTTTTGAGCTTCTGCCATCACAAGTCGGGGTCAGATTAATCAATGGGCTCCCTGAGGTTGTCAAGCTAATACAAATCAAAATCAATTTAAGAGTCAGCTAAAACAATATTTGGTAACAAAAGCGTTTTACTCGGTTGATGAGTTTATGATGAGCCACTGGAGTTAGAACATTGTAAAATTCCAACATCAAAAGGAGGGTCTGATGTCCAAATGAATGAACGAATGGCTGTATGAATGTTACACTTATATGTTTGAATGGTGACGAATGAATGCCATGATTTTAATTGTTACCATTAATTATTTATTTATTTTGACGATTGTGATACCATGTGAACTGGTTTTTTATGCAATAAAACTTTTTGAATTTATTTGTTAGGTTTGATTTATTTAGCTCCATTAAACCTTATAGGGAGTAATATAAAAATTGACAAAATGAGTATGGCCATTCCAGAATATTCTAATACAGAAATAAATATAATGTAGCGTTTGGTCTTGTATGCATTGAATGTCACTAAAATAGTAAATAGGAAATTGTTAACAGTGTTATCGAGATTAGAATGAAGTTTAGGATCGTAATATTGACAGTCACTGGGACGAAATGCCGGCACCGAGCACCCACTGCGCCTGACCGCTCATCACTTCCCCCGCTCCACACCAACCCAGCCGGACAAAAATGGAAAGTGCAAAGAAAATGCTACGTATGTGCTTATTCAACTTTGGAGACTAAGAAGAGGAAATACACTACTTTTGAATGTGTTGAATGTAATGTAGGACTATGCATCTATCTGTGTTTTATGGATTTTCATACAAAAGTAAAATTTTATTTCTTTTTTTAAAAAGTCACTTTAAAAACTTATATCAGTCTTAAATCATATTTTTTATGTAAAATTTAATTATTTAGAAGACATTTCAATTTTTGGTCACTCTTCTTAGTCATTTTTCAGTTTATAGGCTACTCCTTAAGTTACTGTAAAAGTGGACGTTTTGGAACGGCCATACTCCTTAAAGGCTTAAAATTACCTTAAGTTTAAATATTAATAAGTTATGATAGCAGTATGTACTTAAATTACTTTGGTGTGTTCAGGACCAATGAGCTGGGTGCAGAAGCAGATGTTGAGTGGTGTAAACCCCCGCATTCTTCTCTCACAAATGATGGGAGACTCGTCCCAAGTTAATCCACAGGTTGATGACCTCACCCTGTGGAAGGTATACCGACTGATTTCTTTGATTACAGATGTCCAAACAGTTTTGAATCCTGTCAAATATAAGTTTATAATAATGAAAAATAGCTTCTTTCGGTGCAAATTAAAAAAAATGGGACAAGTCAATGCAAATTATTTTCTTCAAGATTAGTATTATTGGGATGATTAGCAGAAAAAAATCTATTTCTTCTTTCCGTTCTTACATCGATGAGGTACTGATAACACTAATGTATTAAATAATTAATGTAAGGATGTAAATATATTTTTCACTTGTTATTTTTACTAAGACAGTAAGTTGACACAGATTTCATTAATTTTTTTTAATGTTATTTATTGATGTACATAAAACATGATGAGTTTTCATTTCATAGCATCACTTACTCAATGAACCTTTTTATGTATTCTTTAACAAAAGGAATTGATTTAAATTATTGATGTATACAAAAATGCAGGAAGGTAATAATAATTAAACTTTTAGTAACGTTCAAGAGACTTTGTAAGTCTTATAGAGTGCTCGAATTATTTTTATAAACCTATTGCTTTGAATCAGTTATATATTACATGTGATTTTTAAATTGACTAACAAATGAGATCAGTCAACGATTCTCTGATTCAAGGACTGACATGTTTATAAACTTACTATTAATTGAAGCTTACTTAGAGGGTGGAATGTTGATGATGCTCTCTGGATAGTCAAGCAGCATTTCAGCAACCGTTATGAATTTAGAAGGAAATTTACCAATGCGTCTTTCATCAGATTCAGAGAGTAGAGCATATTTTTTTCTTTCTATTAAAAATATGCATTGTGTTTGAATCTTGATGTAATATTTTCAGGTTGGCTTATTTTATATCTCAGATTTATTTTACTCAGGCTGGAATCAGCTTGAAATATTCAGTTAATGTTTTACGGTTGGCATCTTCCACATAAAGAGCCTGAAATAATACTTTAAGTTTTTGACAGAGAGAATAATATACTATAAATTATGTTTAGAAACAATTGTATAGATAATGTTTTTAGTTTCACTATTCTCCTTTAACCGGCATAATTGTGCTATTTTGATAGACAGACTTGTATGGTCAGCACCTGAAAAAGCATCCAGTGTTCTTAAAATATCATGTTAATTAACTCTACTGTCATTTTGTTTTAGTTGCCTGGAAGGCAAATTTTGCATGTTGTATATGTAAATAATGCAAAGTTCCTAAAGCTGTATATTGAATTTTAAGGTTAAGTTATGGGGCACTAGAGCAGGAATCAGAGGTAAGGCATCAGCAAACTTGCCTAGAGTACAAGTCTGCTCAACCCAGCATAGAGACTGACTCTTATTACATGATGTGCCATGTATTGTGTATATGATCACATGTCTTCTATTGTTAGTTGACTCCTCTGAGGCAAGTTTATTGATGCTTTATCCTTCCCATTAAATTATATGTGAATTTAATTAACTGTATGAATTAAATGATAGTCAAGAAAAATTAAGTATTTGTGCATTATATACTTTTATATGCGTGCTGTTTGAAACTTAATAGAAGTCTATTACGCTTATCAACTATTTATTATGTTATATAATATAACTTATTCATTTGTATGTTCTATTAAATGTAATAGAACATTCGACTAATAAATATCCAACAAATTTTATATTGTATTCACAAACATTTTTTATTTTCTTACTGAGCATTAACCATTTATTAATGTTCCATGTACCAAACCAGGTACTTACTTTACAAACAAATTTCAAACATTTGTTATACTAAAAAATATATTAATGAACAAAATACAATTATTGATTATCTTAAAACAGGGCAGAAAATAAGAAAGCTGTTCAAGTAAAAGCAACACAATCACAAGGTTAAATTGGACACTTTTTACAATTACGAGTACAGTTACTGAATATACAGTTACAGAAAATAAGAAAGCTGTTCAAGTAAAAGCAACACAATCACAAGGTTAAATTGGACACTTTTCACAATTACGAGTACAGTTACCGAATATACACTTACAGAAAATAAGAAAGCTGTTCAAGTAAAAGCAACACAATAACAAGGTTAAATTCGGTAACTGTACTCGTAATTGTGAAAAGCGTCCAATTTAATCTTGTGATTGTATTGCTTTTACTTGAACAGCTTTCTTATTTTCTGCCCTGTTATAAGATAATCAATAATAGTATTTTGTTCATTACACTGGCAGCGGTAAAGTGTCTTCTCAACTCATTGGTAGTTGTGTGTTGAGTGCTGTTCCTTTTTCCATGGTCAGTTGTGTGTCAAGTGCTGTTCCTACTTCCAAGGTCAGTTGTGTGTCCAGTGAAATGGAGAGGTCAGTTCATATTTCTACTTTTACCACTGCAGATTGTATTTCCCCCACTGCAGCTAACTCTTTTGTCCACACACATTCACAGTCCACACATGTTTCTACTGATACACCACACACATTTCATGAGACCACAGCAAATAACAACTTATCTCTGTCACATCCCACTTTATATAAAACAGTATATTTAGTAGGCCTAGTAAATCACTAACTTGTACAAATCAATCAGTCAATGTGGACCAATCTTTTTCTTTTTCTAGTTTTAACATAATATTTTTAAATATTCAAGGGCTAAAGAAAAAAGTTCATGCTTTGGAATGTTTCTTAATTGATTCTTATATTTCAGTTATTTGTTTAACTGAACACTGGATGTTAACAAATGAAATTAATTTATCCTTTCCTTGCGAGTTCCATTGTGCTGATGCTTACTGTAGAACAAATCACATTAGAGGTGGTTCCTCTATATTTGTTCATAATAATTTAATTTCAAGGAAATGTGATGTGAGCCAATTTTGTGAGGAACTAAATTTTGAAGCATCGGCAGCATTTCTGGATAGCACTAAAACCATTGTAGTTTCTGTCTATCACTCTCCTAATGGTGATCCTTATCGATTCCTTAGAATTCTAGAATTGTTTTTAAATTTTATGTCACAATGGAACTATTATGATATTCTAATAGGGGGTGATTTTAATGGTAGTTTTGATGTGACAAAAAATAGCAAAACCTCAAGGGAGCTGCTTAACTTGTTTAAACAATATAATTTTTATCACTATAATAACACACCTACTAGAGGCAACAATTGCCTAGATAATATTTTTATTTTAAAACAACATTTAAAAATTCAAATTGTAACAACTTTTCACTTTCCCTTTTCCGACCATGATGGAATTTTGGTTCAAACAGATTTTAATTCAAATAATTCTAATTTCAATGGCAGTTTTACAACATCAAAGCACTACCAGAAAAAATTTTACTTGCCTAAGAAAAATATAGAAGCTTTATCTTCATGTTTAGCCTCACATGACTGGTCATTCTTGCTACACAAGTGTAGTTATATGTGAGACGTGTAAAAAATATCGTCAGATACTATGTTTTTACACATATTTAATGTTATAACAAATCATTTAAATTATTACTCAAGAACTATTAAAGTGAAAACTGAAAAACCAAAGAAAAAAAAGTTGAACCAGGATTGGTATACATTTGAATTGGCTGAAATGAAAAATAGATTGTTATTTTTAGATTGTCTAATGAAATGTAATAATGATAAAATCAATTGTGATATTAAATTAAGTTTTGCAAAATTAAAACATCAATACAGAAAATCTATTAATGAAGCAAAGTTTGTCACAAATGTTAAATACATTGAAGTTAGCAAAAACAAATGCAAAACTGCATGGGATGTTATTAAATATAACACAGAAGTCAACAAGAAAAGTGAGCCTAACATTGAACCTGATGTATTGAACAGGTATTTTATTAATTCAGTTAGGGAAATAAAAATGAAAAATTGTAAATTGCCAAACCTTTTAAGTGATGACAATAGGTCTACCCATAATAGTTTAAATCATTTTAAATGGTCAGCAGTAACAGAAAAAGATGTTCTTGATGCTGTTAAAAATATGAAAAATTCAGATAGTAATGATTTTTATAATATGTCAAACAATTTACTGAAAAGAATTATTGTTGGTTTGACTGAACCTCTAGCAGTATGTGTAAATCGTCTGCTTAGTGATGGCATTTTTCCCAATCAACTTAAAATTTCTCGTGTATGCCCAATTTACAAAAATGGACCAAAACACAATCCTCAGAGCTATCGACCTATATCAATAATCCCGGTACTTGGAAAATTAATTGAACAGTTAGTATGCAAACAAATTTACTCATTTTTAGAAAACAACAATATTTTTAATTCATCACAATTCGGCTTTAGACAGGGCAGATCAACGTTCAATGCTTTAGATAACTTAGTCAGACAAATTCACCTATCTTTTGAAGACAAAGCCTTTGCGCAGGCCACTTTTTGTGACCTGAGCAAGGCTTTTGATTGTGTTGAAAGTAAAATTCTAATTGCAAAATTAAAACATTATGGTTTCTGTAAACCATCTTTAAAATTTTTTGAATCCTATTTAAACAACCGTAGGCAAACCGTTTGTGTCAATGGAAGGTGGTCAAAAGAATTGAAAGTGGAGTGGGGTGTCCCACAGGGCTCTGTCCTGGGTCCGTCCCCTCCTATTTTTGATATATATCAATGATCTTCCATCGACAATTGATTCTAAAATTATTCTTTACGCCGATGACACAACTTTCTTTAACGTAAGCAAAAACATTAATGATCTGGAAATTATGGCTAATGAGACTCTTTCTAAAGCTTTAAATTGGTTTAATTCAAATGGATTTTTGCTAAATTGTAATAAAACAAAAACATACTATTTCATCTTAAGCCTAGTTCTATTTCATTGGATGAAAATTTTGTGGATTCGATTACATTTTTGGGGGTTTATATTGACAATCAGCTAACCTGGAACGATCACATAGGCTATTTAAATAAACGACTATCAAGGGTAATTTATCTTTTGAATAGATTGAACGATATTGTACCAAAAAATTATATAAGAACAGCCTATTTTGCATATTTTCAGTCTGTATTCAGGTACGGTTTAGTTCTTTATGGTAATTGTACCAGAATTAAAGAACTATTAACTTTACAAAAAAAAGCTTTAAGAGTTCTTAAGAAATGTGACTCCAGAGAACACTGCAAACCACTTTTTATTGATTTCCAATTTCAAACCATTATAAATCTTAACATATTTGACTTGGTTACTTATACTATTACAAATTCAGAATTTTTAAAATTCAAACAATCTTTCCATAACTATAATACACGTGGAAAGAAAAATGCTAAATTTTATGTACTGTTTGTGAATACAATATAAATAATATTTTTTGGATTGCGTATTTAGTTATTTGCTCTTAATTCTCATACACAGAATCTGTTTTAAGCGAAATGGCAATCCATAGTTAAAGTAAATATAGTCTGTAAAGGAATTCCCTTTGGTGATCTCCATTCCCACTGAACTAGTGATCTGTACAACTACTTTAATAAAGCTTGTTATTGGCAGGTGATAGTGAGCATGCTGAGTGAACCACCTCGCCGTTCGCGACTCCGGCATATTAACTCCCTCAATGACGTGGTACATTTGCTCAACACTTGCTCTAGAATCATCGTGCTCACAGGTGCAGGGGTGAGTGTTGCTGTCTGAGTTCCTTTGAAATTGTTATTTATTTACTTAATGTGTATTCAATGTCAGATTGTACATTTTCATTACATTATCTTGTTTTATCATAAAATTAATTAAGGTAACTTTGCTGGCAGGTGTCTGTATCTTGTGGCATTCCTGACTTTCGTAGTCGAGATGGAATCTATTCACGGTTAGCTGTTGATTTCCCCAATCTTCCAGATCCACAAGCCATGTTCGACATCAATTATTTCAGACAAGATCCCAGGCCTTTCTTCAAATTTGCACGGGAGATCTATCCAGGCCAGTTTAAACCGTCGCCTTGTCATCGGTGAGTTTAGATTTGCTGTTTTCTTTTGTGATATGAATAAAATAAAATTCTCCTTTAAACAGTGACGGGATGGTAATATTTATTGTTTCTGTTTATTCTGAATCAGATATTTTTGGACCATTCAACAGAGTTTTTACTTAAATCCTTGATCCCTTATTAACGTGATGGTGGAACAATTAACAGTGGATATGATGATCTGATCTCTCTTAATAAATTAACTGCCAAAGTTTATACACGCTGCAGAACAACCTAACATTTTTAAATTATTTGATTGAATTTCCTGTGATATTAAAAAGCGGTTTTAGAAAAAATATATCTCCGCTTAAATAGTGCCTAGGGTGATGTCAAATATTGGACTCTGCATCCGTATGGCTAACATGCTGCGATAGTTTGGCATATAATAGTCTATAAGTTGAAAATTGTGGTTTGACAATCTCAGGCTTAACAAACATGTGATGCTGCACTGTATTTAATCGAGTTAAAGACTTACCTAAAGCCTGATATTGATTCAATACCCAAAAATATACAAAATCATTCAATAGTAAAATTTGATTCTTAAAGTAAATGTATTTAAACGTTAAGTATATTTATTTAAAACATGATGTAGTAAATTCATAATGGTATTATTATTTGTTTATTTGTTGTTAAAGTAATTATTACTGCTCTGCTCTAATATTTAGAATTAAGGTGGATGTTGTCATTTTATTTTTTTTCTAGGAAGTGATATTTCAAACACGATATATTTTTATTATGTATCTATACCCAACACCTTAAAGAATATTAATCAAGCTCACAACTATTAAAAATGACTATACAAAATGAGTGAAATCAAAAGAAAACATAGAGTAAAAATAATAACTTTAATAACAAAATAATTTGAACAGAACAGTTTATCATATTTTAATTACATGTTTATTTTTCAGATTCATAAAAATGTTAGAAAAACAGAAGAAGTTGTTAAGAAATTATACACAAAACATTGATACATTGGAGCAAGTTGCTGGTATTAACAATGTTGTGGAATGTCATGGTATGTTTAAATTAAGTAATCCAGACTGGTTGTTAATTAAAATATGAAACAAAATTTGTAAGGCCTGGAATCTGTTTTACTTGAGTTCTTTGCCAATTCATATGCATGATTTTATCTGGAATTTCATTAGTATCAAGTGAAACGTCACACAGCTAAAGTTTAATACAGTACTAATATAAAGAAAGACTAACCTCTGGTATGTGGCTGCTACTATATGTAGTTATTGAAATTGATAAACGTAACACTAGTACGTTTTTTACCTTTTTATCCCTCGAAACTTGTGATAGAGCATTCCGCTTTTTTATGATTACTACCAACATTTAATATGGTAACTAAGACTATACGATATCAATTAAATAAATTAAAAACTAGATTAGCTTATTAAATAGACCTTAATAAAGAATGGGTAAATTTTATTCTCAGAACCAAGGTCCAGTGACGAAATAATTTAAATAGCTTGATTAATGTAGGCATGTATAAGAACTTCAAAACAATTAAGAGATAGCTCTTTTAAAGATTTTACATGATAGTTGGTGAAGTGTTTGGTATGTAGTACTTTTATATGTATGTGTAAAAGCTTAATATGTTCAAGCGTAGGATATGCTTTTTTTAAATTCTTAATAGTAACTCCTCTGAAGGTTAGAGCAGGAAACAAGACTGAGTAAAACCAAAATAAAATCACCCTTTTTTTAGACTTCAAATTAACACCCAAGTATTGACGAACCATTCTCCCTTTTATCACATACTTGTCTGTAAAGTTGAAAATTGTCGTTTCAAAGGCACAATACATATGTGCGATACTGCATTTTTTTAATCGAACCTGAGATATGCATTTAATCGAGTTTTATTTTCATCAACAATAAAATAAATAAATAAAATAAAAGCTATCCATCAGTTGTTTTGGTGTTTTTAGGAAGTAACAATTATTTTTAAATATTTCTGACTAACATTATTTTAATTTATATATCTTGTTTCATTTACTTCTTCTGGTTCTGTGTAGTATTTTTTTTTTCATTTTTATTACTAACCAAAAATATAATATATATTAAATTGATGACTCTTCAATTTGATGTTAAGCTGGTAACAGATAAATGTATTATTGGTAAAGATTTGAAATCCAAACAGAATTACCTTAACCAATCCCACTTACAAAACATAAAATTGGCTTTGACTGTTTCTTCTCTTTCACTACTAAATTGACAAAAATGCTAAATGTGATGCTTATGAATAATGAATATTGTCTTAATCTTTCAAGTTAAATTTAATGCCATCATCTATTTGCACCAATTTTAAGTGTTGTTAAACATTTCAAACGATTTCCCACTGCTACACCTTATGCTATTTACCATTAAGTTATCTACGATTTGGTATGTTGGCCATTCTCAGCAATGTAATAAGTTACAAAATAAAAACAGTAATAAAGAAGTTTAACTAAATCAGCTGTGACAGTGTCTTTTAAAGCTGTAATTTTATTGCAGGATCTTTCGCCACAGCATCTTGTACAGTTTGTGGTCATAAAGTGACTGCTGATGAAATTCGTCAGGATGTCTTTCACCAAAAAATTCCTCAATGTCCAGTTTGCCCTGTAAATTCTGGTAAGTTAAATATAAATAACTCAGTTTAGGGATAACCATGTCATATATCAGCAGCTTCTTCAAATGTTGATCTGCAATAACATTTATTACCACAAATCAGAATTTTATAATAAAACATCCAAATATACAGGAATTTATATGAAAATTACCCCAGCACATTAAAATGTATACATATTTAAGATCATTTAAATCTAACTTAAAACGTATTTTAACAACAAAGCACTGTACCCTATTAAGGAATATTTAGATACCTTATTTCAGTGCTGCGTGTATTAAGTTATTTATATAACTTTAAAAAAATGACACTATTCAATGTATGTTGCATACAATTTATGAATAAAGATTTTATTGATTGACTAGCATAGTACCCGTCCTTTGTATAGAGTTTACAGTGATTTATATTTTACTTATTGCATTCAGTAATACAAAACATGGATGAAATGCGTTAACTCTAGGTTGTTTAAACAATTTTTAATATGATTGTTTGTATAAAAAAGAAAGTTTAATAAAACAGACATATAAATAATATTAACAGCTTTGTTTTGCATTTTGAAAATTTGCAGGTTCCTTCTACTTGAAAAATGTGAGCGCAAAAGTGTGTTCTGGTTAGGTTTGGTACGGTATTTATAACTAGTGAGGCTTACCGCAGCACTTGGATAGGCGATGCGCAGATGACTAACTTGTCATTCAAAGAAGTGGTTAAGAGCCGCCGAGCCTGTGTTTGCCACATGGAAAATAAAAAGATAAAATATAAAATCATCTGATATTCAACTTGTTGCTTGTAGCCTGACTTATCGTGTTATTTATTTATTTTTTTGGACACTAGTACAATTTTAAAAGTTGTTTCGTTTTATGTGATCGTTGACTGGCTTATTTACTTATATTGATTACTAGCTGTACCCGCCCGCTTCGCCAGACGTAATATAGTGTTTGATTATATAATAAAAATGTGCAGCAAGCTTTCAATTTACACTGTATCCAATTTAGAACAGCTGTATATTATAAAAATAATTTACTACTGTATTCAATTATTTTTAATTTTTGAAGTATAGCTTACCACAATTTTATTGAATTTGTTTTTATTTAACAGCTATTAATAAAATACAACAATCAATTAATATAGCTCCATAAAAATACCATGGGACTTTTGGAGGCCAGTGAGACTGATTCCTGATGTCGAAGAGGAAAATCCTTTCTTATTGAGCCTCTGAGGGCCAAGATAAATCTACGTACAAATTTTCAAGTCAATCGGAAGTATAGTTTTGGAGAAATAGTGATGAGTGGTAAATGTCTTATATATATATATATATATATATATATATATATATATATATATATATATATATATATATATATATAAATAGATACCTAAAAGACTCTTGGTTTCAAAGTCTAGACAAATCTGTAAGTCTAATTTTAGAGGACACAAATTACTGTAGTTGACTCTGAATCAGTGAAATATCGGGTTTCTCGCCATATTTAACCATGTCCTTTGAGCTGGCTATGCATTTGGTCAAATTAAATTGTAAATTTTCCAATTAAAATCAGTTTGTTCTCTTAGATAAAAAAGATTCAAAGTCTAGAGAAATCTGTAAGTCTACTTTTAGAGGGCACAAAGTACTATATTTGACTCTGAATCAATAAAATATTGTGTTTCTCACCATGTTTAGCCATGTCCTATGATCCGGCTATTCATGCTTTAAAACGAAATTGTTAATTTTCCGATTGGAAACAATTTATTCTCCTAGATAACAAAGTTTCGTAGTCTAGAAAAATCTGCAAGTCTACTTTTCTAACATATGAAGGGCGCAAATAGGGTAATTGACTCTGAATCAGCGAGATATCATGTTCCTAGCCTGTTTAGCCGTGTCGTATGACCTGGCTAGTGGCTATACATGTGTTCAGATTAAATCATATATTTTCCCATTGAATACAGTGTGTTCTCCTAGATAACAAAGTTTTACAGTCTAGAAAAATCTGTAAGTCTACTCTTAGAGGCCGCCAATTTGATTTACACTCACAAATTGAAAATCTAGCTCTACCTAAGGATGAAGGAGGTGAGATTTAGCAAAAAGTCATCTGGCCAAAGTTGTAGATCGTCTCAAATCAGGCACAGAATTTTGTGTTAGTTTCTGTAGAACTTCATTTAGCAGCTACAGTCCAATTAGAGAAACGCTGTTTTTGGCACTAAATAAGCTGCCATCTTCGATGTACTAAGAATTTTTCAAATTCCCTTCTTATTGCACATCTAAAACATAAGACCTTTGACAGTACAAAATTTCAGCCTCGTAGGCTTAGTACTTTTTTTTTTCAGCGATGAGTGAGTGAGTAAGTGGTATTTGCCTTAATAGTTATAGATTTTAACAATTATTACTAATTAATAAATCACATATTTAAAGTTATTTTTTATTTATTTGTTTATAGAATTATTGATTATATTATAATTTGATTTTTAATTTTTAAGCATGTAAGCAAATTAGTGCCGATTTCCAAAGTAGACTGCAAAGACAGCATAGGCTGTGTGTTTTAGCAATAAGACATTTTAGTTCAAATAAAATATGAAAACAACCTTACCAATGGGCTGTAAAAATGAATGTAAATAAATAATAAAAGAGACGAAAAGAGGTACATTTCTACACATATAGGCGATGCAAGCAAAGCTCAACGGGCAAAACGGTAACTAAGAGATGGTGGAGATGTATTTACAACAGCGGTGTACTTGCACTCGCCTCTACTCCTAGTATTATTCCCCTCACACGGTAAGCTTTACGAGCTTTACTTCAGAACCACGGTACTTAGAAAAGAAGACGGTAGGTATCACACGCATCTTCCATGACGTCAAATGGGCGAAATGGCAAAAATAAACTCAGAAATACTGTTCTAATTCCTGTAATTACAATTCCAGCTGATAAGTGATGAACAACTTGCTCACTGTTTGGTTGAATACTTCTAGATCTAGTTACCAGTATTTAATAGATTTCACAAATTAGCTGATTTTGCCCATGTGATGTCACAGTCTACTATGCAGCCTCATCGTATACCTACCGCCTTTTCTAGTTACCGTGCTTCAGAACTATGTAAGTTGTTTGTTTATTCCAATAGCTAATTTATGAAACTGTTATAAACAATTGTCAAATTGGTATCACTATAGGGTTTGCATCAATACTTCTTAGAGTCCTTGGGCCGTGCCCTGATGGAATTTCAAAATAAAGATAGGCCTGTGTGTTAACCAGTAGGGATGGACGAGAGGAGATTTTTAGGTTCGGGAGGGAAACGGGAGGAAATTAATTTCCTCCCAAATTTCGAGAAATTTTTGGAGGGAATTTTTCCCAGCATATCATACATTAATTTTCAAACTTAGTAGATAAAACAAATAAACCGAATAATTTTATAGTACAGTAATAATAATTTATTGGTTCGTGATCTAGTAGGAAATTCAACCATTAATGTTAAGGCACATTTATGTACTCCTTATTTTATTAAATCTTTTTTTCTGCTATCCAAAAAACAGAAAAAAATCAAACAGGTTTAGACTAAACAATAACAGATTACACACTTAATAAACAAAGCAATCTCATCTGATATAACAGAATTAAAATTGTAACAAGGGAAATAAAAGAATGGTAGTTACATATTATAGCCAATTTTAATTAAAATCGTCATAAAAACTAGACATGGATGAATTCTTCAATTAATTAACTAAACTACATTATAACTAGGAACTCAAGTTACACACAGAGCCAGCATCTTGGCAGTCCCTCTTTCTTATCCCCCCCCCCCCCCAAATCCTCACGGATAAACTTAGTAATTATTACTGCACGTGTATTGACTATTGTAGAGATGTGCATTTGTTTTAATTCTATTAATAACTGCCGCTGTAGTCATAAGAAAGCAACCTCTATTTCTTCTCTGTTATTGTCAACTAATCACACAGACGGTCGATCTGTTTTATCTGGTAGTTCCGATCACGGTAGCGAAGCTTTTGGGCAAAAGCTGGATCAAGTGATTCAACGATTCAGGCGCCATCGCCAAACACAGTCGATTGCTTTCAAAATTGTCTCTTTTCAACAAAAAATTGATTTTGTTTACGCCATAAAAAGTGGATCTGTAGTTATTTTATTCAATAATAACGTGGTTATAATAAACCGGAAATAAGCTGTGAAATATAATCAAATTTGTAAATCTAGATGCCAAAATACCGGTAGTTTAATGGATCGATAGTAATAATTTAATAATTGTGCACCTAAATATGAATTTAAAAGACGTTTACGACCAATAATTTTTAATAAATTATGATTGGTAATAAATGTATGCAACTCGAAACTACTTCGATACATAAAAAGTTAATCTTTTCATCACGAGGAATTTCTGACGTATTGGAGTGACAACGGTATACGTAATCGGCAAATGTATGCCTAGCCAGACGAGATGCAATCTGAAATATCAGCTAAATGCCAACCGGCAACTGGTGATACAAAGAAGATTTGTGCAGCTAAATTATAAATTTATGAAATGAACACAAGAAGTATGATAAAGTTTCGGTTCAATAAAAATAATGTTCCGTATTGCTAAACTAGCCGTTTTATAATCAGAAGAGATTTGGATTGAATTGTTTTGCATTTAACATCGACGTAGTAGTAACAATTATGATCAGGGAACCGTTCACTGAGTTTACAAATCAAAATTATCGTATTGTAATACATTTTACACTCCATCTATGTTACTTTCTAACCTAGTCAGGAAACCGATCGACAGTTTGACAGAAGAAAATATCGTATCCCTGCAAATGTTACATGCACATTTGGCGATCTAAAGTGTTCACAAACAAATTATTAATTGACATTCGCTACGGATATATATACTTATTTTTTATTCAATTGAAAATAAATAAATATTGTTACGTCGCACGATACTTGAACGCCATTACGATATTTTATATGATATGATACGATATTTTCTTCTGTCAAATCATTGGTCGATTCCCTACTCAGATAAACACCAAAACGGATCACAATCACCTCACGGGAAATATACGATAATTTCAATTCGGAAACGAGCAGAACGGTTCATTGTACGTACAACATGAGAGAAATGGACTTTTGCCATGGGAAGGAAGATTTGTTGTTTTGTTGGACAGTAAAGTGACCTGCTTTTGCGAGCAGTTTGATTGAATGATTTTACGTTACTAACACAAACAAACATTGGAATATAGGCCCACTCAGTTTTCGTTCATTATCATTTGGGTTTCGGTCAACAGTTCTGTCCTATACTAGATTTGTTTAGTTGGATCATAGATCTCGGTAACTTGTTCGACTTCAATAGTTTTTTTTAGCATCGTGATCCGGATATCTCGTTCACTGATGAGCCTTGTCAAATGAACGGGTCGTGAGAACGTCACATCTACGTTCGACCCTAACTAACTGTCAACCTCGACTGTCAGTCGTCAGTCACTACGTAACTTCCCTGCCACAGTATAAGCAATAAATTACATTCCACGGTAATCGAGACACAAGTCTATCATAATTTTATTATCCTTTCACTTTAATTTATATTGATTGAAAAAATCCGAACTTGACCATGAATGTCGATTATAACCGTGTTGTTGAGATCGAACTATTTAGTTGGTTACATCTTAGAATAACAATTGAAAAACTCTCGAATGGAATTCCCGATCGTAACAAAATTTCCTTCTCGCAGGACGAGAATTATAATTTCCCGGGGAATTCCCGAAATTTCGAGACCCGTCGATCCCTATTAACCAGAGACCCTAAGAATGTTCATGCAACATTTCAGCTGAATGGGTCCAGTAGTTTTTGCGTGATTGAGTAAAACACATACAAACAATATTAGATTTTTATATAATAGTAAGATTGATAAAAAGTTTGAAACACATAAGCATTATTAGTTCTTACTATATTAAGGTAAAAAAGTTTTGTATTATTAAGGTAAAAAGTTAAAATAATGTCTTTGTTGTGTGTGTATAACCTTCCAAGGACTTACCAAGCGGGGGGTTTTTTTATTTAGTGTTGCCAATCAAATAATTTAAAAAAAATTTTACTTTGTGTTTTAGTATACATTATTAAAAAGTATAAGAGCACGAAGTGTGGATTTTAATATTTTTGGATTACCAAAGAGCCAAGTTGCAGCCAACAGTGCAGAAACAAATGTATTACTGTTGCAATGAGATGAAAGTGGAGCGAAGGAGACGCAAGGATTGATGGTGGAAAAGTTAGTAATGGAAGGTTTTAGGAGAAAAGGGAGAGACTAAACAAGACAAGTGGTAGATTGAAGATGGCAGAGGCCTCTGTAAAAAGCAGACCCAGTTATTGGAAACTACCTCGGATATGTATGATTACAAATGTGTAGATAAATGAGGAAAGAGATTATTCAAAGGAAACACCATTAAAGGACTCAATTCTTCAACATTGCTGAGTTTAAGTCAATAATTAATCAACCAACAAAGTTCAGCCTATCCCTTAACTCAAGATTTATTAATCATGTGACAATTCATATTTAATGTTTTATAGAATGTGTTAATAATATATTAATTACTATAAGGTAAAATGTTTTGAATCCTACCTTTAAATGTTCTAGAAATATCTCGAGGAGTTATGAAGCCAGACATAGTTTTCTTTGGGGAGGGTCTACCTGAGAGTTTTCACACGGCAATGGCCAAGGATAAGGATGTGTGTGATTTGCTCATTGTAATAGGCAGCTCCCTCAAAGTCCGCCCAGTAGCACTAATTCCAAGTAAGTTCACAAATTTACTCTTAAGCATGAAAATCACATGTATTATAGTTTATTTGGGTAGTTAGCTTTTTAATTTTTTCAAGTACATATTGGTGTAAGTTGATTACACGTTATTCTTCAACTTGTATCATTCTTCATTTAATTATCTGTATAAGACGAAGGTTGGAAACAATGCTGGAGAGAAAGAAAGAACAAAAAAATGAGGTATGGTTGCTTAGCATCTTCCTTATTGGGAGGATGCTAAGCCAAATAACTAAGACGACGGTTTGGTTGGAGGGATCTTGGCTAGGTTGTAAAGTAATGGGAGAGGTAGAAAAATATATGCCTTGAAATATATGTACACAATACACATAGTACAAAAATTATGTTACTCCTTTTTTATAAATAATGATTTTGGAGTTAAACCTTAAAGCGATAAGGCTATATCATGAAAAATATAAGCTATAATGCTGTTAAAAATAATTTTAATAAATTCCCAATGATACTTTTTTATATAATTAGGTTTAACACTAAAGGAAAATACGATCAGTTACTTTAACAAAACTATAAAGCTTCTCAGTTTCTCAATTTTAGTTATAATCTGTTCGATATTGTACTACACAAACGTAGAGAATTATTTTGTTGTGGAGCTTATGTGCCTGATAATATTTTGTCACCCTAAGCAAGTGTGTTTTGAATGATTAATTGTTTCCATACAATATTAATGACAGGAAAGGAAAGCAGCATACTATTTCGGAGCCAGTGGATTTAGTGACTGTAGGAAGGGCTAGTGGCCCCGAAATATTTCACTATCCGATTCTTTGTGATGTAATTGTGTCTTTCTACAGTGTACGAGTCTGCCAAGTTTTATCAGACATGCTGCTTTTCTTTCCTTTCCTTTTATTACTACTGAAATCCTAGGCCTAGTGCCCCAAATTTAACCTGTTTCCATACAATAAACCTCTTCTTAGTTTTTGGGGCAGTGAAACCCTTATGCTTTAACTTTTAAAGGTAATATTCTGATTCATAAGAGGAATACCTTTTAGTTTTATACTCCACTGAATGTTTTGATTCAGTATACAAATTTTGCAGTTTTTAGAGCATTTTATTCAGTTTTTGGAGTAGTGAACTCATTAAAAATTGATATTTACAAAATCAGATGGTATATTCAGATTCAGAAGAATAATTCATGTACTTTCATGTCCACTTGGACGGCTTATTAGTGATATGACAGGTTGAATACTTAGGTCACTCGAGGTGCTCAATTTTGTCTACTTTGTCAACTCAAGTTGTGACTCAAGTCAGACTCGCCTCGCTTGAAGAAATATAGCCTATTGTGCCGTAACGAGTTAAGAGCAATGACAGAAGGAGTTTTTGACTAATTGGGCCCATAAACCCCTAATAAGACTAGTATAGCTCATAAAATATATAGTTAAATTATTTAAACTACTTATATTAAGACATTTGAATAAAGTTTAGATTTATCACTTTGTAGGCCTGCCTATTATTACATTTGCACCACAAGTACTGACAGACCACTAAAAGAGTCGGAGAGGTTCGTAGCGAGTTGAGCAAGTTTGTGCCGATTCAAATAATACTGTGTATACTGGAATACAGATGTCCTCCATAAATGAATTCCAGTCAATTCAACTCGTGTAGCCGGAAAATGCAGAGTTTGTTAATTTAGCATACCAGCAGGATATTTACAGGATCATGTGATAAAGTATGCTAAATTGTTTAATTATCATTGGTCACCTCAGTATTGTTAAAAAAAAAAGACTGTTCAGATTTCCTTGTAGGAATTCCTTCTGAGTGGGTAATTACAATAAATTTAAAAGTAGAAATTTAAAGAGAAATTTCAGTTATAAGAAAATGTTAAGAGGAACTCAAGTCGGATTCAATCTAATAGAAGAAATGGAAAAGCAGTAAACATATTTGGGAAGTTGAGTCAAGAAAACACAAAACATTAATAAGATATAAAAACAAGACATCTTCTAAATTCTGACTAACTTATAATATATGGAAAATTTGTGTCTACATATCCTGTCTTCTTAGTCGAGAGTCCTGGTTTGTTTTTAAATTAAAACTGTTACGTATCTCTCCAGATGTTTAATCATCTGACAATTCTTGAGATATCCCTGCAATGTAAAATCGGTGTTTAATTGCATCTACTCTTTGCTATTCTAGGTTCTATCCCACCTAATGTGCCACAGATCCTCATCAACAGAGAACGCCTCCCTCATCTTAACTTTGATGTTGAACTCTACGGAGACAGTGACCTTATCATAGACCAGATATGTCGAATGTAAGTCATAGTATTTACTGATTCCAAAATCTATGTAAATTTTACTAAAATGTGCTGAGTAAAAAATGGTAAAGCTGGCCTTAATTATATACCAGGGGTGTGCGAGTAGTGATTTTTGGGTTCAAGTCGAGTCGAGTCAAGTAGTTGGCATTTTTTCGAGTATCGAGTATTTTCGAGCGAATACTTACAGAAGGATTTCCTGTTCACCCAAGACAACTGTAAAGGGCAAACACCATCCTAAGCCTATGTTAAGTTTTGTATGATTCGTAAATATATACATCTAAACTGAAGATAATAATTTTGATTTGTTGTTTGTAACTGTAACATTTGACAAATAAAACTTTTTACTTCTTGTCTTCCTACATTTTTATGTGGCATTATTTTTTTTAACCTTTTTTTCATAACTAATATAATGTAAGAAACTAAGAAAGTATATTTATTTGAACATTTATTGAAACAACGTGGATTATAAAGATTTAATCTGTTCACTCATAACACAGATCAGATTTTCTATGCAAGCCAATTACACTGTTTCACAGCTGGGCGATATGTTTATCTCTGGTTCAGTTCAAAGTGTACCGCGAAAACGTAGCAAAGCTTGTTCGCAAAAGCTGCATCCAACCAAACTAATGCTAAAATTCAGACGTCATCGCCAAATGCAGTCATTTGCTTTCAGAATTGCTTCCTCTCAATTTGCTGTAATGAAATTGTGCAACTTGAAACTACTTCAATACATGTGGCTACACTGAACAACAGATAAATAATTATTTCATAACTTGAAATTCATGAAAACCTGGTGTAATCGAATGAAAACCATAGGCGTAGTCGGCTAATATAATAGGTCTAGCCGATATTGGCGACGAGATGCAGCCTGAAATATCAGCTAAGTGCCAACTAGTGATACAGTGAAGTTTTTGGGCAGCTAAATTATAAACTTATTAATAAAAAACGAGACGTTTGATGAGGCTTCGGTTCAATAAAAACTATTTCCCGAATCGCTAAATTCGTCGTATTTTGTTTATAAAAGGTCTTCCAACATGTTTCCCCCTCACTTGAGTTGATTCGTGATTGTTTTACAGTTTACATCGACGTCAATGTGAACAGGGAACCGTTCAGTGAATTTAGGAATCAAAATTATCTTACTTTCTAGCACCTTCTATATCCAACTATGTTATTGTCTAACCTAGTCAGAAAACCATTCAACAACCTCAATCGGCTTGCGAGAAATATATGATGATAATTTCAGTTCCAAAAAGGAGCTTAACGGTTCCTTGCACATACGTATACTACAACCGAGATACCTAGAATGCCTAGAAAAGGGAAATTTGATTCTTGAGATGTCAAACGACCCATTCTCGGGACTCTTTTGATTGAAGGGTATTATTGATATGAACGAAAATATGCATAATTTCCATGGCGTACAGACCATAGATTTGTATCGTTAACAGGTCTTTTTGATCATCTTGAACCGGATCTCTCGTCCCCTTTCTTGGGTCGTAAAGACATTAACCAGCACTTCTGTTTTATTCATGTTATTTTAGGTTAGGTTGTATGGCTAGTAGACTCGACAAGCAACATGTGTGATCGCTACTACGGTAACTATATACAGTGATTGCGACCTTCCCAGCTCTTGTTCACCTTGAATTGAACTAGTTCAAATCGTAATGAACGAACTCGTTCACTACGTCGACTAGTTCATTTGACTGTCGTCGTGTACTACCTATTCTTAGGCGTATTGTTTAGTTCATAATTACGCGTGCCAAACTGATAATATATGATTAAGGGTAAAATAAAACACAAGGAAGCGCACATTTTTATTCATAACTTGTAAAACTGTTAACTCTTAATAGTAAATTAAGATGTAAATCTGATATTTCGTGAAATATAACTACTCGATTGAACTTCGAGTAGTTTCGGAAGCTTCAAGCCGAGTTCGAGTAATAAAATACTCGATCAAATACTCGAATTTTCAAGTACTTGCACACCCTTACTATATATATCTACAAGTTTAGACTTGTGCCTGATTTGCATGGTTGAACACAAGTTTATTTATCTTAGATCAACTAGGCATATGGCTTAAATACGGATGTATGGTTATAACTTTTAAATTGAAAGAAGTTGGAAAAGGTCAATGGTCATTTGGTAAAGAATTATTCAAATGATGAAAATGCAGCATCGTTATCAGGTATTTTTCAACAAAGTAAAATCATTGATTTTATACACAAATAGATTTCCCATCCAATGTTAAATTTTGAGTCTCAAAATATCAGCTGTTTTTGTGGTCCATTGTGGAGCGCTAGTGTAGTCCCATGTAAATGTAATGCAGTTTAAACCAGCTTTGGTTGCGGGCCACACAAACTAACAAAATTACTGGCACAAATATTCCTATTGGATGGTTTATCTATTGTAGGTTTATATAATCAATGGTAAAATTAACAAATTCAGAATCACGGACAAGATGATGAATGCCCAAATGTGCATGACATGATCCTTGCCATACTTATATCTTTTCATTCCAAATCAGAATTGCAACAGGAATGTAAGATTTTAAGCATTTTTCAAATGTCCATAAAATTTTCTCTCCTCTTTTGATTTCTCTTGCGTTTTTTTTTTTTTTTTTACATTGTGTTAAATATTTCATTGTTGCCATTCAGTTCATGACATCATACATACATACATACATACATAGATAGCCACTCCTGTTCCACTATTATTGTATGGGTCTAGTTTTGTCAACTAAGGCTTTCCACCTTTGACATTCCAAAGGTGTTATCTCAATACATCTGGCCAAATCAATATCTTATTTTAGTCTCTATTAATCTCTTCTGTGGTCTTTATTTCGGCTTCATTCCTTCTTCTAATACCTCCTATACTTTCACAGGGATTCTTCTCTCTCATTCTTTTCACATGTCCAAACCATCTTATCCGGCTATTCTCTAGTCTATTTTTTAAGAATTTAATTTCTAGCTCCTTATTTTGACAGTAGTAATTTATTGTCAGTATAACAATCACATTAAGAGGTTTATTTATGTTTATTTGCCAGGATGGGGGAAGGCTGGACAGACGTTTGTTGGCTGGACACTCCTCTCAATGAAACTGCTCAGCTTCTTCCTCCACCTTCAAGGTACGTAGCAACAAAATTATGTAAATTAATTCATGTTCATTTTTTGAGTGAGGTGTAATCCTTAGTTATATCTCATATGAAACTGAACTGAAATTTTGTACATTTGGTGCCTAATTGAGGGAGGAAAAATGTTTTGAAGATATAATTTAAAACTGAGAATTTAAGATACATTTAATGTTGATTCATGAAATTAGTACTGTCATGGAGAACATAAGTTCAAACAAATTTTACTTTCATTTTTAGTCATTTATTGATCTAGTCGAAACCACTGTGTATTAGTTGGTTGTAAAGTTCATACAATTATTAAATATTTGTTATTTAGGAGCCATAAAAGTAAAAAGAGTTTGCTTTTATAAGTGTATTTCTAGCCGGAACCTTGCACATTGTTTTACCATTCGTGAGATTGTAGACATGGACAAATATTGGTGTTTTAAACCGAGTCAGTCGGTTAAAGAATAACAACTATCTTAACATGTTGAGTGTGGGCTACTCAGATGCGAGGGGCATGGTTTCGGCACAAAGGGCGCAGTGTCCTGTACCCTTCCACACTCATCGTGTTAATATGACCCTAGTTCCTGTTCACTTAACAACTAGAAGTGTCAAAGACCTGCAATTAAATAACATTTAATATTTATATGTAGAACATGATTTTGGTATCATTTTGCTTTAACCCTTCCCGTGTTAACAGAAGATATATACATACACACCAATACCAGTTCAGGAGTTTTTCACTATGCCTCAATATATTTTTTATATCAATTCATTATCTTGGTTAACATCTAACAATTGTTTGATTAAACAGGTTAAATTTGGGGCACTAGGCCTAGGATTTCAGTAGTAATGAAAGAAAAGGAAAGCAGCATACCTGATAAAGTGGTATTTGATATTATTTAGAGAGGTTGTTAATTATTGAAAGGTTAACATTGTTATGCCTTTTCACTCTCTACCCTCACAGCAATTGAAACCTTGCAGTTTGTAGGCAGGTCGCTAAACAACCGCAACCGTAGCACTACTGCTCTAGTATGTTAATCAAATTTAGATAAAAGAAGATGAGGATAAAATATAAATATAATTAAAAGTCTCATTAATATAATTTAGAAATAGGGCGCACCAAATTGGTGTTTGTGAAAACGGATATTGGCAAATTTCTCTACCTCTGTGCCCAACTGGTAATTCCTCATTGGATTACTTATTTATTGTTGTCATGTAGTGGCTTCGTGCCTATCTACATCTGAAGAGACTAAAATGAAGTCGAAACAACAGTATGCACACTTCCGCCCTGAAAGATGGGTCGGTCGTATTTCACTTAGCGCAGGCACAATCAATTTAGAATTTCCAAACCACGCCGTTGCAAAAGACCGTCAACACACGAGTCGTAACGTGCGAAATTTTTATATAAATTTGATTAACATACTAGAGCAGTAGTGCTACGGTCGCGGTTGTTTAGCGACCTGCCTACAAACAGCAAGGTTTCAATTGCTGTGAGGGTAGAGAGTGAAAAGGCATAACAATGTTAACCTTTCAATACCTGATAAACTTGGTAGACTGGTACATTGTAGAAAGAGACACAATCACATCACAAAACATTGGATAGTGAAATATTTCGAGGCCATTGGCCTCTTCTTCAGTCACTAAACAACTCAATTATGATTAAAATTAAATAGCTACATTTTTTAATTTGTTTAGAAGTAGAGAAAATAACAAATAGATGGATGTTTTCTGTACCTACATTTTGTTTTATAACGAAAGAAACGTGGACCAAACAAGTAAATAATAACAAATGTTAGGAAACTGAAGTACTTAATACCCAAATTATATATTTCAATTGTTGTAAAATATTTTATTTCAACTTTTAGCTGTATCAAAATATATTCATTTATTTATTTTTGCCTGTTGGACCTAGGTTAAAAATTCTCTAATATTCCGGGTAGAAGTCATAAATATAGCATGTTTGATAGGTGCGGTTTCATTGGAGAATTGACAGATGTAGAAGGAGAGGAGGCAGAGATGCCTGAAGACAAGCATGAGGCAATGGACCACGAGATGGCTGAACACAATGTCAACGATGACTTTGGCCACAAGGACCCATTGCCGGACAATTGTGGTGAGTGGTTCAAACCAGTTAATACTACATTGTAACTACAGTCTTAGGGTAACAGTAATACCAAACCTCCCTTAAAAATTACGTAATGCTGTCACCAACCCCCTCCCTATTTTTATATTATGTATGATAAAAATTGTTATCATACTTATTATGATTTATGATATTCATTGTTTTGATTTTGATTCATTTGTTTTTTAATGGGGGAGAAAGCAATATACTACTAACTTCAAAATACTTTTTAAATGTCTAGTATTTTTGGAAAAAATGATAAAATTTTGTGAATGAATTCAAACATAATGTTGAGGTTACGTAATGCTGCGTAGAAGCCCCCTCCACCCTCCCCAGTAACGATTTATAACGCTACTGAAACCCCCCCCCCTAAAGGTGTTACGTGATTTTGGGACAGCCCATTAGAGAATATTATATTACACACCATATCAGTGCAAACCTGGAAGCAAAGCCTCTTCCCCCCTCCCCCGTGTCCCAGATCCCCTAGTGTTAAAAAAGCTGCTGGCTATTTTTGAACTTCCTTTTACTTATCAGCTTGATGAAAAATTCCAATACTTTTTTTACAAGACGATTGTAAACTTTTTGAAAAAAGAAAATTTCTTTATATTTTCATATTATTTTACTATTTTGGTTATGAGATAACAGACTAATATATAAAACCTTGTGTTCAATTTGAAAATATTTAAAAATTATGCTAGGGTTCAAAGGACAGTTTGATAACATATGTACCTTGTCTTGCACTCGGCATGTGCAGCACATGTTGGCAGTGTTAGCTTGAGCCCAGGCTGCGTTGATGTTGCACCATTAAGTATTTTACTCAGTAATATATTTTTACAATCCACAGGCTCTGAGATAATAAGGTGATACCACTCTTTAGCTACTAACTGTAAATTACAAATTTAAGTTGATGCTATATTAACATTTGATATTTACAATAATTAATGTCACTTAACACCCTCAAGTTTGCATTTGTGCACTCTCTCACTATTTGTGAATTGTTACTTCTACCCTAGGCCGAAAACCAAAGATTCGTACTGCTGCTAAGAATGACTGGCTCATTGTATGAGGGTTGTATGAATCACTTTTATATAAGTTGATTCATGGTGGTGAGTGATTTGGTCAGCATAGAGTTGGGTCCCCTCACCAGAGATTTTACAAAGATGGCTGCGAAACCACTGCTATTTGCTTAGGTAATGATTATAGTCAAGGTAAGTATTTTAGTCTTGGCAGTGGTAAGCCTAATGCCATATACTGGTTCTACAAATGGAGTTATCATTACGTTTTTGGGAGGAGATCAGCATCATGGTTGCTGCTATGGCCTGGAGCCCATCTTAATTGAGGCAGGCCAAGGCACACAGAGTAAAAAAAAAAACACTCCCAAGTGAGTTTTGAGATAAATTGGTAGGGGTCAAGTCCTTAAAGAGCAGCTTGACTCTCTTGACACATAATGCAGATATGTTAGACCCTGACTTGTTTTCCAAACCCTTTTTGGGTGCAGACAAGGATGGCAAAGATCTCGGCCAGATTGTACACCATGTGCTTGCTTGTTTCAAGCTTTCAGTCATGATGATGCCAGAAATGCTATTACAAAACTTAACAGTAACCATCTGAGCTATGTCATCTGCATATTGGATATATAACTGAAGACACCTGTATTAGTTAATGATCTCGAAAGGTCTTCAACCACCAGATTTGTGAGGAAAGTACCCCACCCTGTGGACATCCCTTCACTATCAAGACCTGCCTGGTCGTGTTGAGAAGGGAAGTACTAACCTGCTTGGACTGTAGCATAAAGTCCATCCACTTGCACAGTGTGAACGGGACTCCTGGACTAGCTACCTATCGTTTCATGAGATGTGTTGACAAAGGCACCCTCTACTGTATGTCTAGGAAAGCACAGAGAGCAACCTCTTTGTTCTCCTAACACATCCTCTGCTCTACATACCAGTTTGTTAAGGGCACTGATGCACGATTTATTGGCCTTATGCATGTTGATTCCAGTGGAGAGCTTCCCAGCATGACCTATTCCGGTTGCACCTTTTTATTAATTTTTACAATATTTTAAGCATAAACGAGGAGCGACTGGTCTACATGACTTAGTTTGGCTGCAGTCAAATTTGCCTCGCTTTGGTATAAACACTGCTATGCTCTCCATCCAAGCCGTTGGTATGTAACCATATTCCACACGGGCTCTGTAAAGTTCACAAAGCAGTTGTACAATCGAGTCGGTTGTTCTCTACAAAAGATCAGAGTACATGCCGTCTCCCCCGGGTGATTTGTACTTGTTGATAGCTCATTTCTCCCTGGAAAAGGTGTCAAATGTGTATTGCCAGGTTCCAGTTCACCTGTGTATTCCTTGGTTGAAGGATTTCACCGGTGTTACTGGTTCCAGCCAGCTCAATGTTACATCTGACGTATCCCAGATAGTGTGTCTCGAGGAGAAGATCAAGAGTTTAACTTGCTGTGGATGTATATTCCCCATCTGATCTTAGTATTCCATTTGGGTTCAGAGGTTTTGAAGCCAGTTGTTTGTTAGTCTGGCTATAATTTTCAAGTTGTTTAACTCCTCAGTAAAAACTTTCCAGGAGTCAAACTAGGCTTACCTTATTGCCTTTTGTATTTTATTGAGGCTTTGTTGTTAACCGGAGAAAGGGAGCTTATCAAGCTCCTAATCTCTAGTTGATTTTGCATGATTGAATAGTTTTTGGGTGTTTCTCCTCTGCAGATTCAAATCCATGCAACTAGTAGTCCATTTCTTAGTCTGCAGAGGACAGCTATCGACATAAGAACCAGTGATTGTGTCATTCAAAGACGTTGTTGCCATTAAGACTGTCTTCCCTACATCTCACTCTTTCATGACGGCTTAGAGAGCATGCTAATATATGTTGCAAATTATCATGTTCTAGCTAATACACTAGTGACAAATTAAATATTGTAGTATGGGTTAACTCGTAAAAAACATTAATAAAGAATAATGTTTTATGTATTATGCTTATGTAGCTAGTCGCAGGGCAGGCCCAGTAAAGGTGGAAGGAGAGGGTATGGCTGTCGAGGGAGAGGGCGAACGAGGTCTGGTGACTCGACGTCACTTGTCACTGGATTCTACACGAGACAGCGGTATTGGAGACGGTAGTAACAGCAGTCACAGTGCTGAGAGACACATGTCCGTAGAGAGTGAAATCTCTACAAGCTTGGCACAGCGACTGCCTGGTAAGTACTTCCATTCTCAACAAACATTTCTTAGATGTCTAGAATTTCTTTATTGTACTACTTTGGATGGAAATGTCTATTTTAAATAGCATTGTAGTCTGTAATTATACCTGAACATTTTTTCGAATAAATTAAGAAAGAAAAAATTACATGAATTTGTGAGAAAAATAAATCTGCTGGTTAGGTATTTCTGTGAAATCTTAATAATCTAGATCTGTCTAATAGTGAGTTCCTAATCTTTCTCAAGTTTTTTTTTATAAAATCAAAATATAATACTATTTATGAGTAGGGTGAATGACACCCCCAGTGAATGACTGTTTCGTATAAATAACACCATAATGAGCTTTTCTTGTAGCATAGTCTATCACAAACCGTCTTAAAATATTGGAGAGATAGGACATCAGGAAACTTACCTTGAAAGACAAGTTCACTTACACCAGAGTAGTAGTAACAAACACAAAATAAACACAATCTCACAAGTTTTCAACACCAATGGCATTTACTTAAGGTGAGTAGAGAGAGCGAGAGAGACTGAAATGGCTTTCACTATTGCTGGGTAGGTGGCTGTGGTGGGGGTTGTACATCCATAGAACAACACTCAGGTATAGATGCAGTATTTAAGTTAGTATATATTTGCTGATGGGGAAGGGGTTGAAGGGATGTGGTCTATCTTGTATTCAGATTAGGTGGGTCACGGGATTTTGTTATCCATTGGTGTGCTAATTCCATCCTTCGAAGTTGGGAACTATTGGCATGTGGGAAGGAATGGATCTGATTACTTTAGTGGTATAACACTGATCAAAATTTTGATTATGGAGAAGAGTATGGGCAGAGACAGGCTTTTCAGGATTTTGGACTTTGGCTATGGCCATTCATGCGTTTTCGAAGGGTTTCACTGGTAAGGCCAATATATTGGGCAGGACAGTTATTTTGTGTTTGTTACTACTACTCTGGTGTTAGTGAACTTGTCTTTTAATGTAAGTTTGCTGATGTCCCATCTCTCCAATATACTAATTCCTGGCCTAGTGCCCTTTAACCTAACCTAAAACCGTCTTAAAAGTAAATTCGGAGTCTGATTTGAAAATCTTCCATGTCACTGGTTCAAAAAGAAAGTGTCAAATGTCTGTAACACAAACAAATTAAAATGTTCCACCCAGTTTATCTTCAGCTTCCCCATTATAGCTTATTGTACGAACAAGGTCAGCTATATATTTCATTGTTCTTTCATTATTGATTGAAACTGCAATATCATCATAATCGGTTTAGCAGCTCCAGTCTCCTGGGTGTGTTGAAAAGCTTCTTCCATCTTCTCCTGTACATGTACATTCTGTCTTCCTCAATTTGTTTTAGCTGCTGTCCTTTGAGTATTATGACGTCCAACCATTTCTTCCGTGGCCTCCCAACTCTTCTCTTGCTATCAACATCTCTTTCCAACCACATTTTTGCCACTCTTCCTTCCTCCATGTCCAAACCATCCTAACCTTGCCATTCTAATCTTTTCTCTAACTGCCCTATTACACCCAAACTGGTCTCTTATGTCTGTATTTCTGATTCTATCTAGTCTTGTATTCTGTAAAGATGTCCTTAAAAGCGTCATTTCAGATATCTGGATTATAATATCGTCTTTTTTATTTAGGGTGCAAGTTTCTAGGCTGGAATATATTATATTCTGAAATTGCAATATATTATATGTAATTAGCAGTAAACATGTTAAGGTCTACAATTCTACTCATTTTAAGATCGAAATCCTAACCAACAGTAATTAACTATATAGTCGGTCATTTACTAGTGCAATGATTTATGTGCAATAAATTGTGTTTTTCAATACTCTTTTGTAACATAATACATTAAGTTTTATATTTTGGAAGTACAGGAGAATACGGGCAAAACGTTCCAAACTATTCACTACACTATAGCGTAATAGCCTGTTTCCCCATGTATGATTCAAGTGAAAACTCAAGCTTAAATGGTCATTCAATGGTGCACTCACCCTATTAGTTAGAATATTATTTTTTTTCTCAAGAGGGGTACTTTCAGATAAAAATACTAGTAGTATGGTCAAAATTACTTTTATCTTAGTATTCAGTAAAAAATAAAAGGAAAAGAAAGCAGCGTGCAAGGGACTTGTTTCACAATACATTTAGACAAATATTATTAGTGTCATAAATTATTAAGTCCTATTGTACTGATATTACAAGTTTACGTTTCACAATTCTACTGTTAATCTTGAACTAATATATTTAAAATAATATTGGGGTTATCTAAGTAAAGAGAATTAGTTTGGAGTTCTACTTATATTTATTTTTTAATGTTTTAGCGATATTGAGGAAATTTTATCATGCTTCAAATTTTATAGTTTGATTCCTCCAATAAAAATTTTAATATAATTTTCAGTAGTCAAATTCTTTATTACTTGAATGTTAAGTACAGTAATGTGTCATATACATATAAAATTAAAATAGGTTGAAATTGCCAACATAAAAGAAAGTATTTGATTAAAATAAAGTTGGCATTATCTTGTATTGTTCTTCTGTCATTCTAGTTGTGTGTATTCTCTCCAGTTCATGAATTTTTCGGTTGAGTAGAAGGGTCGCTCCAAGAGCCAGGCAATGACTTCCGTAACTTTTCATAGCCGTTCTTTACTTCTTGAGGAAGGATGTTGAACTTTTCAAACGCAGACGTTCTGTGAGGAGGTATAGTGAAGTTCTGTGCTGTTACTTGAATAAAAATCGAGCCCCCTTCTGATGCCTGTGCATGCACTGTTGATTCCAGGTTGTGTAGTGACACTGTGGTTAGTACCTTGTAGTTACTTGCTGTTGAAGGCTTGCAAGTATGCAGATGTCATTCTTTTGCTGTGTAAGTACTCTTTGCACATTTGACTTGGAGGACCCTCGCCAGACAGCTAGTCCTCAAATAGTGCAAAATATGAGTTATTACTGTGTCATCATAACTTACTTGTTTTGAATCTCCTGAGGACAAGAGAGCAGAACTTAGCTCTTTGCATAGTTGGTTAATTTGTTGAGTCCATGATAGTTTCTCGTCCTAGGTATTTTCCATCTTAAATTCTTTGAACTTCAGACAGCTGGATACACAGTCATATTTGAGGTAGGTGGTTAACCTTTTGAGGACATTACAATTTTTGAAAGTTTTTCGGTTTGTGCAACAAATTTTGTATGACTATGTGAAAAAGACCGCGGTCAAATATGCGATTTTGCAAACATTCAGAGAAAAATATTTAACTATACTAATATGTCAGATATTTCAATAATTTTTCTACAAAAATCTTTAGAAATACTTACCCTTTACAGAAAAAAATATTACAGTGGGTTAGTGTGATGTATAATATATTATTTTTGAGATTATATATATATAAAAAAAAAATAGAAATTACAAATTCAATTTAAAGTTTAGCTTTCCCTGGAGCATAAACTAGAAACATTTTAACTGTAGAACACTTTTTATTTTGTTTAGAATTTAAAAATGAACATGTGTAGCAAATTTCATCAATATATAATAATAATCAAAAAAGTTAGAGCTAATTTATGGAATTTAGCTCGACATCGACATATATGGTCAGCTGATTCATTCCAAAGAGTAACGATATTTTACATGATATTTGTTCGGTAAAGGTAATTTATATATTTATAAATTTTAATGGTTTACACACTTGTATCAACCTTTTTTAGTACAGTTTGACACAACAGTTATAAACTGTTTTCAATGACTACGTAAGTAATTACACAACAATAACTAAGCGCGTCCCGTCGGATCGGCCCATCGTTTAATTATTTAAGGAGAAATTGGGTTTATCTTAAATAATTGATATTAGGTCAGTCTCTTTATTTTGTAATGATGGGCAATTTTCATTCTTCTCAGTGGAGGAGTAGTGCAGTGTGCAGAAAGTGGAAACTTTCTTATTCTGTCCACAGATGTATAAGTTGGTTTTCTAATAGTTTTTTCAGCTTCCTGAAAATGTAGGGTTTACACTAAAGTGGTTTTAACTCTATCCGCCTAATATTTTAAAACTATTGAACCACCCGCATGGAATATTTGTGTATGGGATATTTGTGTAAAACTATTGTATGGGAAAATATGTGTATTTTTTCTTTTTTTCATTGGATTAATCTTCTAACTGAAAAGATGCGAAAACATGTTTTTATTTCATTTCTCGTGATGATAACATGGTATCTCATGAAAAATTGACATGTAAATTAGAACTGACTCCAGTCATATTTGTTTAGAAAAAGTTTAACTACTGAACATTGAAATCATCCAGACAACTCTTGAAAGAACTGTTTGAGCAACTGTTCTATAATTAGTGTACAATTACAAAAGAACAATCTTGAAATTATAATAATAATACAATAGAGTTCTTAAACCCAAAGCGATTTGTATTTGACAGTGTTCAGGTTATTTGTAAAGAATAAAAAGAAGACAATTTTGATTTAAATTTTATGAACCTTAGATCTGTAAATTTTCAGATCACTCATTCTTTTACCTGCAACCAAATCGGTATATATTCCCTGGAGCCGAGGTTGTTGATGAAACTGACGATGAAGAGGAAGATCGCTCCAGTGTTGCTGACCTGAGTGAAGTGGAATCTGAGGGGCCCTCTGAACCATGGCCTTCTCAGCCATAGTAGAAACGTTTGAAGGATAATCAATTGTATCAGCTTTTGACGCTCTGAAGAACCGCAAGGTTTTTCAATGTTATTTTTCCATATCAAAGTATTTGTCATTGAATTTTCGTTACATATGTACATACTGGAAGATTCTCTTATAGAAACCTTTTTTAATCACACTTTTTTAAATCTTTTATTTCTACTTAAAACTGTATATAATTTATAAAAAAGGTTATATTTTTAAATTATTTTTTCCTTCAGTCCGTATATTTATTCATCTTATTTTTTATAATAGCATAGAAAATAAACTAATACTTTCTATAATCTTGAGTTTTTAATAGTAAACACTTATATTTTACTTCTTTTACTGTGTGTAATAAAAAAGTATTTATTTAACAATATGGCTGTAATTAGTAACATTTTTTTCTTTTAAGCATGATGTTTTTATTCAATCGTACTTATCATAATTTTTGTCAAACTATTTAACCTACAACAACAAAAATGGAAAATGTATTTCCTACAGCCATTTTGTTAGATTAACATTGAATTCTTGGACTTGTCAACTGCTGATACAAGTGTTTTGTACCATTTATAAATTAATACACAGATTGTGTTATATTGTATCTATAAATATAAATTATTCTAGAATCTTAATGACTGTAAGAGAATATTTTGTAAATTATTTCTAGACGAGTTAGTGGAGTACAGATATCTTTTTTACATGAATTAGCTAAGCTGATGGCAATTGTTTCTCAGCCATGTTTAGAATGAGACACACCCTCAGCTGTGTAAGTGTTTGTACAGTTTATAGTTTTGTTGTAATTACATAAAAAAATCATCCTAAGTTGATATTATTGAAACTTGTTTGTATTGTTATTGGGAGTACTTAGTGTTTTAAGTTTAACTTATTGTTACACAACAAACCATTATTAATCTGAGTTAATCTTATTCCTTGATTGTTATAAGTACAATTATTTCTTATCACATATCTAATAATTAATCAATACATATTTGTAATTGGCACAGTTTATTTATGTTGTTAGGATTGTAAATATATTAAAATTGAACTTAATCATTTTGAAGACCTTATTCTATACTTTGTTGTTTCACCAAAGAATAAGATTGTGAAGTATTTTGTAATAGTGATAAGAAAAAAATAATATATTTTATATCGTGTGTGCTTGATACTTGTTTATCATTATTTGATTTAAAAAAATATTTTTATGCACATCTTTTAAATCAAACAATCGATTTATTTTCAATAATGTGATTGTTATTTTATACATTTTTTAAATCGTCTTTTTTTGTTTAATAATATTCCAAATCAGGCAGATTAAGATTTATTCAATTTTTAATATTCATCCGTTTTCCATTTTATTTCAAGTTGATGACACTTCAAAACATATTGCTTATTAGGCCAAGATGTATTGTTTGGTGCTACCCTTCTCTTTTTATTTTTTTTTATTTTTTGAATATGTTTGTTGTAATTTACATGAAAGAGATTCATTTATGATATACTGGTCACAATCCTTAGTAGTTATTCTTTAGCCTTGTTCTACCTACTTCTAAGACACAGATATGATGAATTGTAAATACAGCTTTTGTAAAATGTGTTACACTTGGTCTTGCAATATGATCGGTGCCACTAAACTGGCCATGCAATATTATAATTATTAGTCTCTTACTATTACTTGTACTATTTGCTGTTACTGTCAATGAATATTGTACACTTGAAAATTTGTGATAATGATATTTTTCTAAATAAAAGTTGTTTTATTGTTTATACATGTTAGCCTTTCATCCTTAAGATCCTTGGATGAAATTTATTCTTTTGTCAATACCCCTTGCACGCATAAATAGTATATTTCATAACAAGAGTGGAAAGTGGGGTTTTGCATGTTCGAGACCATATGTTTGAAGTGCGAGACTTTTCGAGCACTTCAAATGGTCGAGAACATACAAAACACTTTCACTCGAGTTTTGAACAATACTTTTCACTACACTACGGAATAAAAACTCTTTATTGGAATGTTAACTGTTTATTAAATTAGAAACATGTTTTAAAAACAGGTGTTGTTGACTGTGGAAAATTTTTGGTTGTAAACAATGTTACTTTCGGTAGTAAACAATAGACAGCTGTTGAAAATATGATGTTTCGCAGGTTGTAAACAAGATGAAAACAGCTGAACTCATAGTAGTGTAGTGAACAATTATTTTTTTCATTCACTGTAGTGGCGCATGGTGTCATATACGGTACGGAGCTGCCTTGTCCAGTCTGGCTCTTACATATTTTAGAGTTAAGTGCATTCATACAATATTTTGAATTCACACGATTGGTATTTACAATATTTAATCCCGTTCAACCCACCGATTCATTGTGTTCGTCATTTTCATCATCAGAAGCTGCAAGATAAATCTCTCTCCCATTATGACTTCAAACTGTACACTCACTGTTTTCTGACTCACAAGAACTCATGATCTGTTTAAAAAGAGCTCATTGGGAGGGTCCAATCATGTTATAAACATTAGAATAACCTAAATTTCTACAGAAAAGAAAAATAAACATTTACACTGTATACACCATCCACAATACAAAGAAAAAAATAAAAACCCCACACTGATACTACCAGAATGAATTGTTTACAGCGTACTGACTATTCTATCATTGATCTAAAGTTTCTTATGCAATGTTGGCCTCCCATTGACACAAAATGATTTCCTTTATCGAATGAAGTAGATATACGTTGTCAGCCTGCGCCGGTCACTGATCACTGTGACGTGTCATCTTAAGTGAATGTTAATGTCACCTACTTTACTTATATGCCTGCAATGCTGACAGTGGCCATTTCATGCCACTTTGCCATCCCTGGAGTTCTTTCATTTTGCTAGGAGCACCCTTAAAGCTTTTTTTTTTTTTTAAGGTGGTGCAATCAGTTTTCGGTTATTTACTTATTTCCCAACTTTATAAATAAAATTAGTTAATGTACCTTCTCTTGAGCCAAGACAAATACAACCAATTTTTTTTAACCATTAAATAAGAACTTGTGGCTTTCTGAAGTGAATTTAGCTGATTTTAAATCAACTATAAGACAAAACCGTTCAAAGTACAAATTTAATAACTACGTTTCTTAGACATAACTGAAGAGATTAAAATGTTATTCATTTTTTTAAATATTTATAATTTTAAATGTTAAAAATACCTTTGTTTGACCTTAATAATTATGGCTGTAAATTTGTGACTACATTTTTGTAATTTTTGTTATTCACTCACTGCAATGATTAATTGTCAAAAGCATATTGCCCTACAATAATTATTGATCTGATGATGTAGTAACTTAAGAAAAGCTAAAATTAAAAAAAAAGTTACGAGTCAGGTTATTTTTACGATCACAATCAGGTCTTCATAAAGTAAATAGTTTCTTAATTTAGTATATTACCTGTAAGTAGGAACTACAAATTAACCAAGGCCTCTAATACACTAAAACACATGTGACAGGCAACAATTAATGATAGTACAATTTAACTTTGTAATCCTTAAAAAACTTAAAATAAGAGCCAAGACACATGCAACTATTTTTAAATCAATGGGAGTAATTCCATATATATCCTTACTACTAGTGATCTTAAATCTATTTATTACTTGACAAATATTTACACTATTTACAAACTTCCATAAAAATCTAGTTTCTACATTAGGTATGCTCTGCAGTCAGTCAAAACCATCATCAACCTTAATATTCTCAACAATTGTATCGACAGAGCCAATGAAAAGATTTTTGAAATCATTGGCAGTGGCAAAAGTATCAGTACAAGATGACACAGGGGCTTTAATACTGTTAATAAGATTCCAAGCTGCTTTGCACGGGTTATTTGACTTAGCTATATGAGAAGCATTGCACATTAACTTTGCTGATTTAAGCTTACAACGATGTTCTTTCCTTAGAATTTTCAGTATAGGCATAATATTTGGATTGATTTTACTAAAATCAAACAATAACAATATATAAGATTTAGTTTGAGCAAGCTCAGTAGTGAACCACTCTTTCCCCTTATATACAGGGCTGGGCAAAAGTCTGGAATGTACAGGGTTATTCTAAATGATGGACCCAATTTAATAAATTCGTATTATTTAAGTATAAATTCAAAATGAATAATTTGTACACTAATGGAAAGAGAAAGATTCAAAGTTTTTTTTAACCTATTCAAACGAGGAATTGGGCGGTGGCGGCAGTAGTTGCAGAAACGGCCGCTTGAGTTCTCGCGCCAGCCAGCCGCCTTTGTGTTTTATTGTCACTTGTGAGTGAGATAGCTACTGTGCAGCACAAGGTTTTTTGCGTTCTTGAGTTTGCTAAAGGTGAGTCGCAAGTTACTGTGCAGCGGGCATTTCGTCTCAAATTCGGTATTGAACCACCGACAAGAAAAAGCATTAGCTGTTGGTTTACGCAATTTCAACAAACTGGAAGTGTGTGTAAAGGAAAAAGCTCAGGCCGGCCGCGTGTATCTGAGGATGACGTAAGACGAATTGAAGAAAGTTTTGTTCGCAGTCTACGTAAGTCAACCAATAGAGCTAGTTGAGAACTTGGCATACCCCAACCAACTGTATGGAAAGTTCTGCGAAGACGTTTACTATACAAGCCCTATCGATTACAACTTGTGCAGGCTCTAAAACCTAATGACAAAGTGAAGCGTATTGAATTTTGTGATGATATGCTACACATGATGGAGGATAACGGATTTCTACAACGTATCTTTTATAGCGATGAAGCTACGTTCCACCTCAGTGGGGAAGTCAACAGAGACACGGATATGGGGTCTACAAAATCCACATGCAACATTACAACATGAAAGAGACTCGCCTAAGGTAAACGTGTTCTGTGCCTTATCTCGTACAAAGGTTTATGGACCATTCTTTTTTGCGAAAAGAACTGTGACTGGAATCAGTTACCTGGACAAGTTGGAACAATGGCTGTTCCCTCAACTTGTGGAAGATTCACAGGACTTCATTTTCCAACAGGATGGAGCTCCGCCCCATTGGCATCTTGATGTCCGAAACTTTTTGAATCAGTCACTTCCTGGGCGTTGGATAGGATGCATAGGAAATGAAGATCTGGCACACTTGTGGCCACCGAGATCTCCTGATCTCACCCCATGTGACTATTTCTTATGGGGTTACATCAAGGAAGCTGTTTACCTCTACCAGCAACTCTGGATGATCTGAAGAACCGTATCACTGCTGCGGTGCACTCAGTAACAGAAGATATGCTTTCTCGTGTGTGGGACGAGTTTGGCTACCGTTTAGATGTTTGCCGTGCATCACAAGGGGGACATATTGAACATTAATAAATATGTAAAAAAGAACTTTGAATTTTTCTTTTTCCATTGGTGTATAAATTATTCAGTTTGAATTTATACTTAAATAAATACGAATTTATTAAATTGGGTCCATCATTTAGAATAACCCTGTATTTATTAATTTCAAAACCATCAAAAGTAATGTAATGAAACTTTGTAGTTATGTACATGTCCCTTTACCAAACATTTAGATATATTTACTTGTTTTTCGCATAGCCAGGTGACTAACTCGAGTTATACCTCATTTTAAAGGTCTTTGTACAATACAAAAGTGCAAACCTGAGGTCAAAAAGATGACCCATTCACAAAAAACAGCAATTCAAAGAATTTAATGTCATATTACTAATTCTTCTGTTATACGGCTATTTATTGAACAGTTTCAGGTCTCTTGCTGAGTATGTTGTTGATTGTTAACAACCGTAACAAACGACTGTGTTACGATTGTTACCTATAAAAATAGCTATGCTATTTACCTAAGATAAAAATAAGAACAATTTATTAAAAACACTTGACAGTAGGTTTACCTAAAAATAGTTTAGGAATATTATAATAATTTGTTACTTATTTTTTGTGAAATTTAATTTCTCATTTTCAGTTAGATAAATTATAGCTCTACGCAGTAATAGATAATAAATATCTTACCTTTGCCTTAAGCAGTTTATATGACATTTAAGTTATATGACATTAAATTCTCTGAGTGGTTGTATTTTCCGACTGAGTTATCCTTTTAACCTCAGGTTTGGATCTTCTATTTTACAAAGACCTTTAAAATGAGGTATACTTCGAGGTAGGCTTGCATTTAAAATTTTTAAGACTTCATGGGCAAAGATTCCTTGGATATGAAAAAAAAAAAAAAAAAAAAAAAACAAGTAAAATATGACCATGTGTTTGGTATAAGGACAAGTACATAACTACAAAGTTTCATTACTTTTCTTTTAATAGTTTTAAAATTAATAAATACATTCCAGACTTTTGCCCAACCCTGACATTAAATTCTTTGAGTGGCTTGTATTTTATGACTGGGTCATCCTTTTGACCTCAGGTTTGTACTCAACAAAGACCTTTAAAATGAGGTATAACTCAAGGTAGGCTTACACATAAAAATTTTAAGACTTCCTTCATGGGCCATCGCCGGGCTATGCGTAAAACAAGTAAAATATGTCTAAATGTTTGGTATAGGAACATGTACATACATGGAAAGTTTCATTACATTTCTTTCAATGGTTTTGAAATTAATATATATATTACAGACTTTTGCCCAATCCTGTATAGGCCATCCAGTAGGTGCACAACTTCTTAAACAGAAAATAAATATTAAATTATTCATTAAATATGTCGAACAATAATGAGAAACTCTCATTTGCTGGAAGAATTAATTACTTGTATCAGCTCTGGAACCTCAGTTAACAAGGAATTATAAAATCCTTGTATTGCTGTTTCACTAAAACATCTAAAAGAATTAGTTTTAAATATGTGGCTATGGTTCTTAGTTAACATGCATGTTATTGAGGGGAAAAACACTACTGTGCACTGCTTAGTTACCTGAAGGATAAATAAAATCAGATATATTCAGTTACCAAGGAGTTTTGTAGCCTATCTAATCTCATAAATGATAGATGAGGCTAAAATAGCAAATTGACTTTTGCGCTCTATATGCAAACTGAGTGACATCGCTATTATCCCGTTCCACTCCACAGGCGGACTCAGTCCGACATCGGTTATCTATCTTTTATTTCATTTCCTGTTCATTCCAGATATTGTTTCTATATTTGTCATGGTAATATTTACTTGTATTTTGAGTCACTCAGTGTTTGATTTGAACTTCGTAGTATTTTTTTTTTTTCGTTTTGTAACCAATTAGCTTTAGTCTTCTCCAGCTGTCGTCTTCACATTGAACTAAGGCTTAAGCGGCCGGTGTCATAACTAGAATCTACTACATTTTCTGGTGACAACCACGTCAAGGTAATATTAACAATATAACCAGACGTTTTGCGCATACTGTGATTTGGCATCCTCAGTGGTTTCTCTGAGACTGAGATCGACGAATGACCTTCCAGCTTTTATACAGTTGGTGTGGAGTGGTTTGGCAGGTATGCTGGAGAGGGGGGCGGAGGCACGACCCACATGACCTATGGTCATTGGCCAAAGAAAATCAGTATGGCTGACTCTTCCATTTTATTTCAATTAACTTTTAAGTAAGTAAGTAAATTGAAATAAAATGGAAGCCATATGGATTTTCTTCGGCCAATGACCGTAGGTCATGTAAGTCGTGCCACTACCCACCCCCTCTCCAGCATACCAGTCCCCACCCCACCACTAGTAAAAAGCTTGGAAGGTCATTCACCGGTCTCAGAGAACCACTGAGGATGCCACATAACAGTATGGGCGAAATGTCTGGTTATCTTGTAAATTTTGTAGATAGTACCTTGACGCGGTTGTCACCAGAAAATGTAGATTCTAGTTCACATTGAACGTTCATTGTTGCATGTTTATGTTGTGTTTGTAAACAATATTTACATAGTTTTTGTTTTTATATTATATTTTGTTAGTTACTATTATCAATTTTTAGAATATATCAAAGTGCGTATAGTGTAAATTTGTGTACTATTTTCGTGTACAGATAGTATTATGGCGTCTACAAGTAGAGATAGTTTAGATGACACAAACATTGAAGCTATGTTTGATGAATGTTTATGGTTTTATATATTCATTTGAGTTTGAACAAAATACTCTGTTACCAGTATCAGTACTATTTGCATATATGGCAAGTGTGACTAAAAAACAAAACTGCAGCAGTTAAAAAATTGTGATATACATAACATGAAACTTTAGTATTCTACAAAATGATAATTTAATAAAGTGAAAACGCTTTGTAATCTATATTTATCAAAGAGGATGTTTGTATATATATTTGAAGTTTATGCGCTGCCAAACCATCCAATCGATCGCCATGAAACTTTAGGATGTTGTCCTGTATACTCCCGAGATGGTTTCTGTAAAGTTTGATGCAGATCCGTCCACAGGGTCCCGCCCAACAGGCTCCTAAAGATCCCATGTTATTCAAATGGAGAATCTGAATTGTTTACAAAAAACATATGACTGTGTGGTTTAATGTAGTTTCACATGCCATAAGCAGATTGAAGTTCTCACAACAACAGTACTGTATATGTTTTGATTTATTGTAGTTCTACATTTCACCTTGAGAGTGTAGCACACACTACTTTTACTTGATCGGGTGATCTATATTTGGTGTTAACCTTTTTTCCTCGGTAATTAAAATATGGGGTGAAACGTGAAAATAAAAAATAAATAATTATTTGTTTTGCAGATTACTTTTTATGACATGCCTCCTAAAAAATCTAATATTGGTAGAAGAAGCAAAAATGCTCGAATTCTTTTACCTATTAGGTTCTAAATCAAACTCAATATTATGACCGGCGAAGCGGGCGGGTACAGCTAGTGTTTCATAAAGTAGCATATGAAAATTATAATATGTTTTAGAAACCAAACAAAATTAGTATTTTCTGTCTAGAATTAAATGATTGTTTTAATGTTTTAATGATGTCCGTGCCAAATTAAAAAAAAATTGATGCCAAAACTTAAAATATCAGACATTTTTAAAAATTTGTTTTGAATTTTTTATATTTTTATATCTGAGTAAAAGGTACATAAATTACATAAAACTGTTCACTAGATTATACTGAATAATTTGGTATACAACACTTAGTACCTGCTTACATAATAGGTCATTGTAACTATATATAAGAAACATATGCAACATTGAAGGAAAATTAAACGCATCTGGCAAGGCACCGTGTGACAAAATAAATGAAGTGCAAAAGGTTAATATTAACGATTGGGATGGATTTCACAATGCATGGTGTCTTTGAACATATACAATTAAGTTCTGTAGAGTATTGCAATGATTATAACATAATGCCAGCAGTTGAATTATAAAAGACTTTTCAATGCTTCATTTTCATCATAATTTTCTTGACAAGTTGCATCAAAGGCAAATTAAGGATCACCGTTTTTTTTTAAACTGCCTACTCTGATTTTAAGGATTTTGGAGTAAGGGATCCAAAGAGAAGATGATAAGGAATATTGATTGTACAACATTTGCTCATATTTTTATATTGACCTTCATCTAGATTGTATAGATAATCCACAACATTAAGGATTTCATTAGAGTTGGTCTTACTTGAGTTTTGCATTTGTATTTTTTTAAATCAATACACAATGTTTTTTGTACCATTTGATTAAAAACTAAACCCATTGTTGCAAAAATAGCATGCTTTATACAATTATTTTTCAAAATTCATACATAAATTACAGCTTGAATCTAAGATGATTCAAATGTTGTTATATGTTTGCTTTGAAACCGTTCTGCACGTTTTAAAAGCTTTGTTCGCCCTCTTTGGTTTGATTTGCTCTTCTTAAGTTTTTCCTCGCGCTCCATGTTCATTTTGTTCCAATACTGTGATTCTTCATCTCCTGAAAAATCAACAATATAATTGAAAAAAAAAAAAAAATTATGAAAAATCTAATTTCGGTATCTATGGTGAATAAGTTACCTACTTACTACACAACAAATGATTTTTTTTGTACTATGAAACATAAAACGCACACAAATTTGTACAACTCAGGAAATAAAAAAAAGCTCTGTACCTAGACAATATCATAACTAATGAAATAGATTAACTGAATTGTGATTGTTTGATGAGGGAGACAAAGGTAGATGGACATTTGCCATCATTACGTGAAAATTACCAATCACGACGTTTCGATTTGGTAAAACCCAAACCTTTTTCAAGTGCTAAAAACTAAATTACATCTACACAAACATGTTATAAAACTACGTTCTTAAACTAATAAACTTATCTACTTTAATAATTATCTACATTTTAACCTAGATCCTAGAATGGGGTACAACAAAATGAACTTCTGCTAAATATAAAAATGTTAACAGGGTTAAATTAATATAACCAATTAGGCGCTGTCAATGTCACGATATCAACAAAAAAATGTTAAAACACAGTTAAATTAATATTCAAATCAGACTGAAATAAGATTACATTAACTAATCATAAATAAAATAAATATATGGTACCTGAAAAACACAATTAATTTAAAATAACATTCAACATGCACAAAAAATGATATATATGACTCGGAAGGACTGAGACTACTATTACAATTACATTTTAACCTGAAAAGACAACAATTATTAATTATTAACAATACTTTAATAATTATTAAAGTAATTATTAATAATTATTAAAGTAGATAAGTTTATTAGTTTAAGAACGTAGTTTTATAACATATTTGTGTAGATATAATTTAGTTTTTAGCACTTGAAAAAGGTTTGGGTTTTACCAAATCGAAACGTCGTGATTGGTAATTTTTACGTAATGATGGCAAATGTCCAACTACCTTTGTCTCCCTCATCTGATACTCCATCATTAAAAAATTTCAAAAACAATGTGATTGTTTATTACAACAGTTTGAGTAAAGTGGTGGTGTTTTATATGCAAGCAAACATGTTCTGTTGAACAAGTTCATTGACTTATATAAATTCAATCAAAGCCATTTTCTTTTAATAAATATATTACGGTTACTAATCACTTTTAAGATATGTCTATTGTCTCTTGAAACAATTAAATCGATAGAAATTCTTTAACAGATGAAAATATTAAAAATCAATTGCCACCAAACCACAAATATTTCCAAAAAACAATTTCCAAACTGATTTAATTCTTTACTAGTCAATTTTAATTGAAGTCATTTATCCTTATGTTATTTAAATATTTAAGTCAACTTATCTTTTCACTTATATAAAAGTATTTTTAAATTATCTTATTTAACCTCTGTCCAACTGACTATGTAAATTCGCTCAATTCGTTATGTCAATAAATCTATGGCCTCAGTATTATATTTTTTTTTTACCAATATATAAGACAAATTCACCAACATCATTAGCCTTTGTCTCTCAATTTTAGTTCTCGCTTATATGGTAAGAAGGAAAGCAACACTTGAAAAACTAAATTTTAATCATGCAATCAGATTCCTTGATTTCTGCCGATTTGATACTGAATTTCTGGTAAAGCCTTACCTTGAACGACCTCCATGGCTGGCCAATGATGAGACTGGACTAGTGAGGTGGCCAGCTGGGGAGTGGCAGCACGCAGGTACACAACAGGGCTTCCTTCCGTCACATCTACGTAGCGAATGTCTGGGTGGATCCTCATCTCACTCTAAAAATATGTAATCAGATTTTAAACTAGCATCTTACTTTGGAAATTACACCTGAATACTATTGGTAAGATTGTATTAATAATACAATTGTTGACAATGTCAGTTTTACAGCTAACAGCCAAGTTATGTTTTGAATTGAATTGAATTGAATTATATATACAGTACAACCATAATCATCTCTGACTAGAAAAAATAGAGTGTCATATTGTTAAAATACAATGTTTAAATTAAAAAAGCTCTTCAATTTTTTTGTAAGATTAAAATTTCTTTGAATCTATTACAGTTACCCCAGAAAACTAGGCCATATATCAGAACCGACTGGAAATAGCCGAAATAAGCAGTTCTTATACAGCCATTTGGCACACCAGTTTTAAATTACTTAGGAGGTAAATTATTCTTGAAAGTTTTGTATTTAAATTGTTAAAATGCGTACTCCAGTTTAGATTGGAGTAAATAAGAATAATAAGAAATGTTGCATCAGATGCATAATTCAAATTCGAAGTATCTAAATTAGACTGATTTAAGGCTGAATAGAATATTTTTAGTTTTATCTTTATTTAATAAATAGCTGTTTTGAGTTGAACCAGTTGGTCACATCTGTTATAGGCTGTTACATGTGTTATTGACAAGCCTATTTAGTTCATCAAAGTTCTTATGAACACTCAAAAAAGTATGTCATCCACATACAAGATAGATGTTACATTTATTGAAATAGGTAAATCATGAATTTAAGATAAAAACAATAAGGGCCCAAGGGCTGAATCCTGTGGTACCCCCTTCTTAATCCAATCATGTTTGTTAATCCACAAATGTTCACAACTTGCCAACGATTTAGCAAGTAAGAAAAAAATAAATACAAAGCGGAGCCTTTGAAGCCATAATATGATAATTTTTTAATAAGTTGAATATGATTTACCGAGTAAAATAATCAGTATATATATTGTATGTTTTTTTGTCAGCTACCACTTTTAATTTTAAAAATCTGTGGTATATATTTGGATCTAGATCTAAAAGTCATGTTGGTATATTATTAAGAATGTAAATGTAAAGTGATCCCCTGTCACAAAGCTAAGTCCAATTCATCCATCTGTTTAAGACCTGCCTTACTGATTCTGTTTATGCTGGCTAATCCCTCCATAAGAGAGCAAAGGTGGCACTCCGTAACTATATGTGATCCATTGTTTGGATGACTCCCTGCAATCACTTGACTGATCTAGTGTCAATCCCCATTAATACTTCTAATATATTTTTCTTCAAAGGTCTAAAAATGAGTAGTACGGTATGCAACCTATTCGGATCTTACTTAGAATCAAATTATTTATTGGATAAGCAACAGCTTGGCTTTCGGCCAGGCAAGTCAGTGGTAACTGCTGCAACTGATTTTGTGGAGTCTATTATTGATAATATTAATAAAAAGAAAAAAGTTGCGGCAGTGTTTCTTGATCTGAGCCGAGCTTTTGACAGAGTATCCCATCCACAATAGTTAAACAATATTATCAACTGGAACTGGTGCCATGCATAATTGATAAAGTTCATCAATTCAATAACACAAAAACATTTAAAAATGTGGAATTGATAATAAAAAGTCAATAATAGATGATAATAAATGCCTGTGACTACTATGGCTTACCAGAAATAGCTCAAGATAACGAAGCAAAGTATCTCGGCATTATAGTAGATGACAAGTTATCTTGGAATTCACACATTGACGATCTCTGTAGTAAGCTTAACTCCAGTATTTATTGTCTTAAAAGAGTAAAAAGTTCTTGTAACCAAGATACTACCAGAACAGCTTACTTCTCTCTAGTTGAGTCCCGCTTGAGGTACGGATTATTAGCATGGGGCAACTCTTCAGCAAGAAACACTGAACGTGTTCTAGTTCTGCAAAAAAAGGCTATTAGAATATTAGCAGAACTGACTCCTCAAGAGTCATGCCGTCAGGCCTTTGAAGAACTTGGAATCCTGACAGTGGTCTCACTCTATATCTGCGAGGCCATCTGCTACACAATAGCTCAGAAACCTGCCCACCTAGGTAACAATCACAACTACTATACTAGAAACGCACATGACTATGCTCTGCCAACACACCACCTTACCCTGTCTGAAAAGAAACCTACCTACATGGGGAGAAAACTTTTCAACCAACTCCCAGGAGACCTAAAGAGACGTAGAGAAGACAAGAATTTCAAGACATTGCTCAAGACCTGGTTGCTACAGAAATCTTTTTACACCCTAGAAGAATTTTTCAATACCTGACTATTTATGTTAACATTTCTGTACCATTTTATGACGCCATTACTGTACTCAATGTTCATGTAAATAAAGAATTTTGATTTGATTTGAATGAGTTAATTAAAAAAAGCACACTTTTTTGGTGTCTAATTAATGATGAATATCTTAGTTGGATGTACATACATTAAGGACCAATATAAATATTAGCCTATATGCACTGTTGAAATTGTTTTTGAGTAACTTTAATATGTAGCAAATATATATTTTTCATAAGTTCTCTCATATATATCTTAGTATTAATGGATGTTCACAAAAGCATGGAATGATCTTTTGTTTATGGATTGAATTTTGAAACAACAATAAAGCTATGATTATCACACTAAATCTAGACTATTACAACTCTGTGAAAACAATTCAAACCACAATAAACATCCTAATAAAAAATATTTAAAATTTTTAAATAATCCAGTTTATGAGACGTTGACTCTTTTAAACTCTATCACGCAAAATGTTAAACATACATATAACACTACTTTCGGTTCACAAAAGTATAAATACTCGAGTTTGAACTCGAGTGTGGAAAGTATAAGGCGGAGGAAAACTCATTTCTCTCTCTCACTATAAAAAATTTTCTTATCTATTTCTGCGGTTATGAGTGTAAATTTTATATTTTTACCTTTTCACAATTTTTTAAAATCATATTTAGAGTGGGAAAGTACACGATTTTTTGCAGATTCAGAGAATTTGTGATGTTTGAAAATTCACTATAATAAAAATAATGAATGACCTGATCATTTTGCAAATTTAATAGCGTGTAGGTATTTTAATTAAGACACATATACAAATTTTCAGACTTTTTCAGTGACATCAAAGAATTCTGTCATCAATTTTCTAAAGAAACTTTTTCTCAATACTGAAAAGGAATACAAACTTGAGACAAACGATGGTTACGAGTGTCTGATGTCAAAGTCGAATATATATATTTATTATTATTGTATGAATACTGATTGATTTTATATCCCTTTATTAATCTTTTAGGTGTCATGTACACTGGACCATGTAATCACCACCTTCCCTGGTCGCTCGGCAAGTGAAACAGAATGAATCATTGTCGAGATTGCATGCCTCTTCCAACCGGTGAGTGTGGGAGACTGTGTAACGAATGCTTGACTATATGAATATCTCAAAATACTTAAATTTTCTTCCTATAAATTTATTTTATCAGATACATTAGTATTAAAAACCAACAAATTATTCAACAAAAACATTTCCCCATCACAATTTTTTCATGAGAACTTCAGCTCAAGCTTTACTTGTTAAATATTCTAAAAGAAGTAATACTAAAATATCTGGTAAAAGAGATTTGTAGGTCCAAAATTGTGAAAAGGTAAAAATATAAAATTTACACTCATAATCGCAGAAATAGATGAGAAGATTTGTTATGGTAATTGAGTTTTTTCCGCCTTATGCTTTCAGTTGATGTTCAAACTCGAGTATCTATACTTTTTAATCCGACAGTAGATTTACCTATACCTATGTAATACCATTGTTTTTACTATATAAAGATTTACTCCATCCATATGGGAGTTGTGGTGAGGCCCCACGCTGCACTGAGCATAGCCCTATTTCCTCTCTCTCTCTCGCACGCTCTTCTGTCTCTCTCACTTCCCTCCTCGTAACCCGCCGTTAGTCGCGTGGTGAGATATTTTCTCACTGTTTTAGTTTTTTTTGGGTGCCAAGTGCGATCTAGCGGCAATTATAGCAACCCATTCCAGCTATTCCTCAACCAGAACCATAGGAGCGCTCTCATCATGAGAAAAAAAAAATGGTTCCGGCTGGTCGCTGGCGAGCGAACGATGAAGTAGGCGTGGTCGCGTCAGTGAGGAGAACGTTCTACACCCGACTAGACGCATGACTATAGCGGAGAGAATTTTTCTCTATACGCGACTAACCACGTGTGCAAGTTTTGTATTATTTACAACATACAGTATATTTTCTTTTTGTGATTAGTAAATTAGTTTGACGATTTTATAAGTTTAGTTTTATAAGTTTAGTGTTATTTTATTTTATTTGAGTGTTGATATTAGTGACTTGTGTTGAGAAAATGGCAGACAGTCCTGAAGCTCAAGTGTTGTGTTGGTTAGAGTCCAGCGATATTGACACAGATGACTCTGATGGACCGAGTGAACACGACGATGATGACTACAACTCTGAACAGTCATTTGCAGATGATAAAACACCAGGTAGGAGTGATAAATATACTGACCAGTCTATTTGTAGTCCAATGGACATTGACAATAATAAACATTTATTACCACCCATGCCTCAAATTGAACCTTTAGAGCAGACCCAACAGTTTGAAATACCCCGTGATATTGGAGGAGGAGACTACACAGAGCTATTAGTCCTATCTAGGCCTTCCACTTCCCAAAGTGTGCATCAACTTGGTAATAATGAAGGGGCTTCCAATGTTTATTTGAATCCTTTTCGTGGCCGTCTAATTTCTAGAGGACGTTCTACTACTACTAGAGAACATGCTCCTGCTCATACCAGAGGTAATAGAGGTCGTTCTGTTTTGCGTAGTCGAGGGGCTGTGCGTGGATCTATCCGAGAAGAATTACCTGTTCGTAGATGTCCACCGATGTGTTATATTGGAAAAAAGGAGGATGTGTTATGGAACATGTACCATACAGCCACTACGACTAAGACTCGTCCTCAAAATATTATTACAAAATTGCCGGGAGTAAAAAGAGTAGCATGAGACCACAAAACAGTGGTTGATTGTTGGAAAAACTTTTTCCGTGATAGTATGCTAAGTGATATTGTAAGATTTACTAATCAAAGAATTACTACTATGAGCAAAAAATATGGCAGGGGATTTCGGGATTGCCCGCTGACCGATGAGACAGAGTTGTCTGCATTTCTTGGGCTGATGTACATAATTGGTGTCAAGAAAAACAGTCACATTAATTTGGATGAGTTATGGTGTACAGATGGTACAGCACCCGAAATTTTTATCGCCACTATGTCACAGCGACGATTTCGATTATTGTCACAGGCACTAAGATTTGATGATGAAACTAGTCGTGCTCAAAGAAAAAAATTAGACAATTTAGCCCCTGTCCGTCAAATTTTCGATGAATTCGTAAAAATATGTGATGAAAGCTATAGTGTTGGTGAGAATGTGACTATAGATGAAATGATGGAACCATTCAGAGGGCGGTGTAAATTTAGAGTTTACATGAAGAGTAAACCATGTCGATATGGAATCAAGATATATGCTACTGTTGATTCCACTACTTTCTACACAGCATATATGGAAATTTATCCTGGTAAACAACCCAAAAATAGCCCTTTTGATTTACCCAATGATGCTTCAAGTGTAGTAAAGCGTTGCATCAAATTTGTTGATGGTACTGGGCGTAATGTAACGTTTGATAATTTTTTTACTTCGATACCTCTTGCAAATGACCTCTACGCCAACCACAAATTGACAGTTGTTGGAACACTTCGTAAAAACAAACGTGAAATATCAGAAGAGCTTCTTGATATTTCAGAAAGGTAAAAATGTTCATCCCTTTTTGCTTTCTCAAGACCACCTAACTACTGCTCTATGGTGTCTTATATTCCGGACAAAAAAGAAAAAAAAGTTGTTCTATTACTATCTACACTCCATGATAACGATCAAATTGATGAAAACAGTGGAGATGCTCTAAAGCCAGAAATGATAACTTACTACAACGCTACAAAAAGTGGTGTAGACAGGCTGAAAACAGAATACTGTGTTTCTCGTATAAGCTGAAGATGGCCGTTCACTGTTTTCAACGGCATGTTAAATGTGGGTGCAATCAATGCTTGCGTAATTTTTAGAGAAAACACTAATTCTAACATATCAAGACGTGTCTTTTTGATGGAATTAGGTAAAGAATTGATCAAAAATCACCTGCTCAGACGAGTCCAAATAAAAACATTTACTATAGCTACTCAACAAAAAATTAAAAACTGTCTCGGCAATGTAGAAATACCAGCAGTTGAAAATCAGCATCATGAAGGAGATGGTAAACCCCCAAAATGCAAGTACTGTCCCAAAAAAAAAGAACAGGTATACAACCAACAAGTGCAGTGAATGCAAGGGGCCGGTTTGTAAAGAGCACATTCACTCAACAGTTTTTATTTGTAACGAATGTTTCAATAAGGACAATGAGTAATAAAGGATAAAGTCATAAACATGTTTTTACCAATGTATTTTTTCTTTTTATAATAATAATGTGGAATTAATGTTAATGTAAAATTGTGTTTTTAAAGCTCCTGTACCTTAAATATTACTAACTTTATTATCAAGTAACAAAGTAAATAATAATAAAAAAGTTCATGTCTAAAGAATCCTAAAAAGCCTATGAAAAAGCAACTTTTTATTTTTTTGCTTTGGAATAAAAAATATTATCAAGTGTTAATTGATAAAAATATAAGTTTAAGATATATACTATGATAACACGTTATACATTTTAAAATTATATATCAATATAACATTAAAAAGTATATATAACTTAATTTAGTGTTGGGTGAGAAAAGATCTCTACACGCGACTAACAGCGTGATATTTTTAGACGCGACTAACGGCGGGGCGGGTTAACCCACTCCCCCATTCTCCAGTCAGACCGTCTTTCCCCTCTACAGGTTTCACAAGCAAAGCCGCTCCGCCACAATAATTGTTTGTTTCCTTTACTTCGTTCTGAGGACTTTTATCTGGGTTCTTGTTTTATATTTGTTAGCATCTCTTTAGAATAATACTAATACTCAATTGATACTATCTTAATAAAAATCTCTGTGACACAAACCGAATTAAGTAATATTTACATTAAATAAAGTAAAATATCGCGTTTATTTGTAAATAGGCACACATAAATAAGGCAACCATCTTATCAGCAATGCTGGTGGATAATTCCTGCTAATTTAGGTATATATTTTCAAGTTCTGTGGCCCATCTGGAACAATATTTATTTAGTGCATTTTAATAATTCATTAGGTGATTAAATCGACTGTTGTACATCAATTATTAAATATTTCACATTCGGTAAAACTAGTTGATTTTTTTCAAAAAATTGTTTTCATTTGTAATTTGTAATCTACAGTATATTCTATCAATATATGAAATGATGGAATAATAAAATAACTTAAAAATTTAAATTACTTATTTATTTGACAAAGTAAATATTGAAATATGCCTAACATAATACTTTATTTATGAAGAAAAAACTGGCCAAAACAAAACTGTACGTTTTATGATAAGGTTACATACAATTATTTTAAAAAAATCATTAGTCTATTTATACAATATCATATAATATTTTATATTGTATAGTACAATATCATATAATATTGTATATGATAACATAGCTTTTTTATCTTATACAATATCCCTTATGGCACAATTCGAGACAATTTGTGAACAGATTGTTTTTCATATTATTAAAAAGTTCTGTTATATTATTACTTTCCCTGGCATATAATTTAAATTTGTTAAAATATAATTTGGTTCCAAGTAATTGCTTTATTGTTTTTTTAAATATTTCAGTAACTCTATGTTTGGTGAATATATCTAGCCAAACATATCTAATCAAAATATAAAAAATTTCCTAGCTTTCAGTATTTTGTATGGACAGTTTGTATTTTACATTCAATGGCCAAGTCTGTACCGTACAAAAAAAACCAGGCAAGTGTTTGATTACGATTGCTACCCAAGCTGATCATGGTTACTAACTAATTTGATCTCTCTACCATCGTGTTTTAATTTGTTTAAATTTTACACTAAAACAGTTATTTTAAATGTAAAAGCTGAAGAGAATCCTGTGTTTTATCAAACTATGGCTCTAAAAAATAAATTTGATCACCATAAGAAATAAAATTAAAAAAGGCTTTAATCAGTATTTCTTAAGCGCTACATTTTTACTTTTAAGCCCTATTGTAAAGAAACTACAATTTCTTGTTCGAAAAAGATTTCTGGTTGATTCATTAATTATTTTGGTTAGTTTTAAAAAGTTTTTATGCTGGTCCTGCTCGAAAATTTCATATCACGGTTTATGATGAATTAAATGAGGTTTTCATTAAAACGCTTAAATAACTTGTCCTTCGCAACCATGATGTAATAACATTGTGGAAATGTACAAATATTTTTATTTTACTGGGGCAAAATGGTTGATCTACCTTCAGTCCAAATTTTAAAATATAAATTGTTATTTACACAAACCCCTAATTCAGGATTCCCCACTAGGATTTCATGATCAGCCTTATTACTTTAATCAAAATAATCTAAGGTCGCAAGTACCGTACATATACATACAGTTTCTATATACACCCATATACATACATTATCTGTAAACAAACCTAGTATATATTCAGTAAACCAAAAATGTTGTATAACAGAACACTATACAATTAGGTTTCTCAATCTAAATTAATTTAGTTATTTAAATTCATTTCTTGGATTGTATTTTTACTTATATATTTTTTTTTTTAATTAATGTATTCAAATAAGCATCGTTTGGAAGAGTAAAGAGTTTCTAATCCTTTAATTTTAAAATTAAGTATTGTTAATTTTGTCTGAATCATTAATATTTTTTTTTTTTTTATGCAGCCCCCATAATTGGGGACCTTGGTCTGTTGGGGTCGCAGTTGTTTTTCGCAGGTTTCAGTATGTATGTTTTCTCTTGTTTGTTTTGGTTTTTGAATATATCTGTTTGAATACAAATTAATCTTATGTTTAATAATTTAGCCTATATCTAGTTGTATTTAAACTGTATTATATATTATTGTATTATAACCAAGAATGTATTATATGATTTGGAGTACTTTATTTAGGCGCTTAAGTTATAATTGTGTTTCTTTAGTTATTTAAGTTCTATTTTTTCATAAAATGTGCCTTTTTACTGTGATTAATAATTTTGCCTGTGAAACTAATCTGTACCTATGAAAACAATTAATACATTTATTACTATCATCATTATTATTATTATTATTATTATTATTTAAAACAATTAATTGGAAATAACAGACAAATGATTTTACTTATCTGCACTTAATACATTATTGCAGTTAAAAAAAAATTAATGGCTGCAAAAAAATAGTGTAAAGGTGGCCCGAGGGCTACGTAGTGAGTATCCCTGCCCTCTCAACTAAAAATTTGCAATGCCTTTACACGCAAAACAAACCATAAGGAATAATGTCAAGGACAAGGAATATCGGCGTGGCCACAGTAGACAATTTGGGCAGTCAGGGTGGAGAACAGGAAGTACTTCTAGACGAGCGGCTCAAGAGAAAGAGAAAGAAATGGGGGAATAAGAGGAGTCATTAGTTTCCTTTACTGCTCACAGGTTGCGCTCTGAACAGTCAAAACTTGAGGCGATTTCGCCTTCTTTAACTCTATTGACAACAGATAGCAGCATGGTCGCTCTCATATTCCGTTCCTCATAATTTAGCATTGGAACCATCTTCTATGTATAGTAAAATCAATGATAATATATTATTAGTTTATAATTCTCTGATTTTGATAAAGGACGAGTAGATCATATCAAATTCAGGAAAATCTAAAGTAATAAATTGGAGATCAAATAATATACTCCTCATCAAAAAGTGCTAAACAAGTAAAGAAATGTGGATATTATTAAGATTATCTCACTTTATAATACTGTCCTTGATAAATTTTCTAGACAGAGGCATTTTTTAACTAAATTTCTACCCAACGCAGGTCGCTTAGATCTTTAAATTACTTGAAACAATTCCAAAGTACCAATATGTTCTAAGAGCATGAAGAATTTCCTGTCTGTCTATTCGTTGACAGCAATTGTTCAAGATCATAGTTGTCAGGCAACTCAGCTTATTTAAAATAAAAATCTAATGGGTTTTACAGAACCATTTCAAATTTAGATGGAAGTAAAAATGGAGGAGTGGTTAGCTAAGGCAGTGGTTTGCCACTCAGATGGTCCAGGTTCGATTCCCGATATAACCATTAACAGTTTTTGCCCCGCCGCTCCCGTGGTTCGAAAGCCGTTGGTCCCCAGGTTTGAGAAGGCTACTTAGCCCTAAATTTGCCTGGTAAAATAAGATGATTCTTAACTTTTTTATGCGATTCACTGAAGATGAGTAGGGCATGACAATGGATTGTCATGGTTGTGTTAAAAATTCTCAGACTTTGGAATATACAACCAATGACTGCCCACAGTGTTCTTATCTGAGGTTACTTACTGCTGGTCTAATTAGTGAGGAGGAGCGAGCAATTGATTGATTATGTGGTTTGAATTTGGGTTCTTCTTTTAACCCTCAAACCGGCAATCAACAAGTGACCTGTTGATAACGTATTGCCCGCACTCAGTATTTTTTAGAGTACAAAAGTGCGTAACAACTGATATGATTCATATACCATCAGATGCGTTTTGAAATACTGAACGCCGTAGTAAATTTTGTTAGTTGCTATGACAACTATTACATGATTGCTAAATTGTCAAATATTTACATTTTTGTCTGAAGTTCAGTCAGCCAATTTGCCTTCCCGTTTGGACAAGAAGAGTTGTTGTATGTAGAATTAACATTTTGTTTTGACTGTTTATGGATCAATTTACTCCTTTTTACTGTTCTATAATTGTAAATTAAGTGATTTATGATAAGTTTGTAATAAATATCACGTAAAATAAATGTGCTTGTAAAGCTAATAAAATTTTGATATACCATTTCTTTAGGTTATTGTTTTGACTTTTTGAGCCGTTATTTAAGTTTTCAAGATTCAAGATCTTTATTCGTCAAAAATAGTACAAGACTATACAGACTTCGTCATACATTAGATACATAATAGACAGAAAACAATTGACAATAAATAATATAATAATAATATTAATAATGAACATGTGATAATATTCAAAAACAAAATGATTTTCTATATGAAAAATTGGCTAAATTAATGGCAATAATGAACTATATCTAAAATCAGGTTAAGAGTATAAATTAAGTATTGTCAATTTGTAATAGGCTTACATAAAAAGTCAGTATTATTTTTACAACATAAAATGCCATGAGTTTTTTCTTACATAATCTAAAAAACGTGAATTAATCAAACTTTTAACATAAACTGTAAAATAAATACTTAGGCCTAACTTAACTAATAATAACAATAAATAAAGTACCTATATACATAAACTAGAATAATCTTCAAATTGAAAATCTGAGAGTAAAGTATTTATAAACATACTTTACTCTCATAAAAATTATCTTTTATATATTATTATCATTTGCTTAGATCGGTTATATTTTAAGATCGGTGACTTCAGTTTTTGTACTGTATATAATTACGGAATAGAAAAACTGTATAAAGGTATACATTTTATACAACTAGATCAAATTTATAGTAAATTGGTTATATTGGAATATTAAATTTTTACCTGGAAATATGTTTCCAAGGGGATCCCAACCCATTTTTACTTTTTAAACTATTTTCCAAAATTTGACCTGAAAATAAAATTGTATTTTCTTCTGTTTATACAAATTTTTGTATTTACTGGGATACTATAAGTTATTACGAACGAAACAATACCTAAATATTTTTGTATTTACTGGGATACTATAAGTTATTACGAATGAAACAATACCAAATACAATGTTGTTTATTGTTATCAAGTGTTTATTATGATTAAAAAAATATATGCTTGCAAAATGGTGAAAAACGGGCTGCCAGTTTGAGAAATTCTAACTGCCGGTCGGAGGGTTAATGAAAGCAGGATTGCTTTGGTCTTATTAGATAAAAGAATCTAAATGCAGGTACTACTTTTAAGAGAGAAATTACCTTAGCATTAGCAGCTGTTTGACTGGAAATTGGCTGATCAAGAGTCACTTTGACAACAGTTCCCAGCACAGGTGTGAATTTGGCAGTTTGTTTTGATGAGCCCTCTTCAGTTTCTGGCACCGAAACTTTGTTCTTCTCCCATTTGGAGTGCATCAAATGCTGTTTAAGTGATCGCATCATGTCTCGCTGCATGTTCAAATACTTGTTGCGTAGCCCTTTCCACTCTTTCCTATTATGTTAGGCAATATTACTATTCTGCTTTAAAAAAAAAAAAAAAATAAAAAAAAATAAAAAAAAAAAACTATAGCAGGCATAATAATTACTATCAAGAATGTACACCAAACACATAAATCATATCTGACCTCCTCAACTAAAGCTATTAAGTATTTAAGTCTACAAATACTTTAAAAATACATTATTATATTATCAGTCTGTTTTGTAGACATATGCTCAAATATGAAGCATTCTGAGTAAAATGTTACGTTATCTGCATTTCTCACAATGCCTACAAAGAGATTTCAACAATTTGAAGCAGACTTAACTCCTTCAAATCAATCATTTTACGAATAATGCATGTCAGACCATCAAGAATAGAATAGTTTATTTGCCAGTTCTATGAAATGCATTGGAACGTCAATTATTATTTTATTAAAATTAAAGCCTTAAAATAAAATTCTAAATTGCCCACTGCCTTGTCAAAAATTCAGGCAGAGAGTAAAATGCTTATTTTAATAGAAATTGTTGCCGCTCTTTAGAGCGGCCATAGCTAAGATGCTAAGGTGGTGGCTTGCCAAACAGCCGGGCCGAATTCGATTCCCGATGTGAACTCAACAGTTTAAGTCCTGCCGTTCCCGTAGTTCAGAAGTCACTTTAAACCAGTGGTCCCCAGGTTAAGTATTTGAGAGGGATTCTTAGCCCTAACTTCACCTAGTAAAATAAGATATTCTTTAACCTTTTTAAAATTTAAGACACATAATTGGAATTCTGTATTTGAAAATTGTTAGTAGACAAATAAATTGTAGTTTCCCTCATTTAACTAAGTTGAGTCATTCTGTAATCCAGATACTTGGAGACAAGTTGTTTGGAAGTGATCGGTTTTGAGGTCAGTATTTTGACATTAAATGGGAGTCCACTCACTCACTAGTCATCATCTACTGGATAAATCTAGAGTGCACAGGATTGGCAGTTCTCTCTTTGGAGAAATAACTGAGACTCAAGCTCAACACCACAGCCTATGATAAACTGTAATTCCATTTTATACTGTGGTTCATCTACTGCCTAGACACTGGACTATAAATAAATGGTCCTTTCTGAGGATATGATGGTCTTGGTTAGTAACTAGACTAAACAATCTACACCGTTTAGCTTGTGTTACACCGTGTTACTTAGATCAGTGTTTTGACTTTATTTTTATGATAACCACTGTAATGATAAATAAAGTAAAAAATAAAAAATTCCATTGATATCATTTAGGTAAAAAATACATATTATTATATCCTTACTTAGGAAGAACTTTAAGCCCCAACGTAATAGCAGTTGAACTTTCTTTTTTGATCTTCTTCTTCTTTTTCCTTTTTTTCTTCTGCTTAGCTGTTTCATCATCTTCATTGTCCCCTTCTGACTGAGATATTTCAGAATCTCCTCTTGGATCTAAACACAATCAAATAATTACATCACACTAAATGCATTTCAGCATATTAGAGGAAGAATTATATAATGACTAACATATAAACATAGTTAATCATGGTTAAACTTTTGTGGTATAATTTGTTTTAAAATAAAAAAACTTCACTTGCCAGTTCACATGGTCTTGCAAGCCTGTTTGTGAACTTCATTCGAAGTACCGACTGTTGGCTCAGTGAGGATTCGAACCTTGGAGCTTGCCCTCCACAGTCTGAAGCCTTAGCCACTATGCCGGCACTGTATTTATCTATAGTAATACAATTAATGTAAGGCATTTACCTAAAATAGACCACAAAGATAAATACTAGGTTATGTATTTTCATCAACTATTACGATTGATTAATGCCATACATAATGTGATTACAATTACACAGAGGTTTTACTCTCTCAATCATTCGCTAGTACATTTCCTTTTCATCATCTACCTGATAACCATTCTGTATTTTTTATCCGTATTTAAAGGTATCAGGATCGGGATAGCACTACATTAATCAGTATAAAACAAGAAATTTGGTTTCAAATATTATTTTTGTGGCTGTAATAAAAAGAATCCTCACACATACCTTTTAAGTCCGACTTAAGCTTCTTCCTTTTTGATTCTCCTTCTTCTTCAATAATGTGAACCATTTCACTTGTAGTATCCGCTACTTCACCTTCAGAATGCTTCCGCTTTTGTTTCCTTCTATGCAACTTATCCTCACATTTCACAGTCTGCTGATCATTATCACTTGTACCAGGTTGATCTGCGTTTTCTGAGTCTTTAGATTTTTTAATTACTTTTTCATTTTCTATATCTACGTCATTATTTATTTCAATTTCCATACTATCTTTACCACGATTTTTCTCTTTTATTTTTACACATTGCCCAATATTGCTTTCGGTTTGTTCTGACTCAGAATCTTTGAAATTATGTGTCTTAATTTTCTTAGATATTTTGTCATTAGTATCAGTTGATTTTCTTTTCTTTCTTTCTTTTCCAACACAATTATCTTCAGCTCCTTCAACACAACTGACATCTTTAGGTTCAAGAAAATTTACTCCTTTCTGCGTTTCAGCTGAATCTTTATCATTAAATGTTGTTTTATGTTTGGTTGTGCCTATGTCAATTTCACTCCTGGCCTTTTCTAATTTATTCTCCTTGTTTTGTTCAAAGTTTTTTATACTCATTAATTCTTCTGGTGCCATCTGTGGAGATAGACAGCAACCTTTCATTTTAAATGACTGAAACAAAAGCAACACATCAGTTAATAATGGACTGAAGGAAATGAAGATTTCAGTGGTAGCTGGAATGACACTGGATCACAACGTTGATATAAGGTGCAGGCCCAAACAGAGCACAATTTGGTATAAACAAGTTCTAACAGTGCTTCAATGTTATACAGTTTAGTAATTAACTAACCATTAACTGAAATTTAGTCATTAATTTTTTCTTACTTTCATTTTAATCCTTCAGTGTGTGATTGTTTCAATATGTCCTAATTTTTATTGATTAAATATTAATTGTAATGTTCATTTTATACATTTGTTATGTATCCAGTTATTTTAGAGTCAATTTTTTATTTCCCGTTATTTATATGTCCTTTAATGTACATAAACCTACGTTAAGTCTAAATAAATAAAAAGTACATCAACTTAGAAAAAGAAATATGAATAGCAATTCAGGCATTGTCAATGCAACTATAATAGATAAACTGACTCCGTCAAATTCCATTCCCATGCCGGACACTGTTTATTTAAGATAGGTCCTACAAGCCAGTGCCTCTACACAGTTACACGGAAAATAGTACCAGCCCAAGCTGTATTCAAACTGACAATCCTTGGTGCTGTATCTGGCCACAGTAAAACGTCTTAAACACTGATGGTGGATTGGTATTTATGCATCAATAGACCAAGAGGTACCACGTACATCAAAAAGTGTCAAAGGGTTTAGAAAAAAATTGTTTTTATCTATTTACTATATAAAACAAGAAAAAGTAGATAACAATGAATATAAAAATTTAAGTTAGTTTTATGTAATAGAAATAATACCAGTGATATGGACGAAGGCTATTTGTTTGTATGTATCAATTGTTTTCTTCATTGAAAGAATTAGTTAAAAATATACGCACCATATAAAACAGATTACACAGTAACAAATAACACAGATAAACACTTAATAAGTAAGAACATACAACAAAATAAATAAATAGACATAAAAAGCACAGAATGAAGATATTTAATTAGATTAATAAACCTGTGTCTGAATTACAGGCAAAAAATAAATAAAATATAAGTGAATAGAGATCAAGTCATGTATCTAAAAACTTTTTTCCATCATGTGCAGCTAGGGAATAAAAGATTGTGTACTCAGTTTTTAATTGAAATTTCTAAATAATGAGTAAATTTCTCTTACCTCAATAGCTTTCTTTGCATATTCCGGGGTTTTGAACTCTACGAATGCAAACCCCTTGAATTTACTACTGTGGGAGAACCGAGGCAATGAGACATAATCAACAATACCATATTCTGAGAACATTTTAGTCAGCAGGTCATGATCTATGTCTGGTGGTAACTGTTCCTGAAATCATTAAGTAGCTTAATTAGTTGATGCATAAAAATAAAAGTAGTTTTCAGTTGATTTAATATTGGGACTACTTACCGGTTTTTGGTTTAAGTTAATAAAGTGTTTAGTAATATTCTGACCTTTCAGTCTACACTATAAATTAACATGTTCCAACAACTAAAAAATCAAACCTGGTGCTTAATTTCTGAAAATTTAACTGAGGGAATTGGAATAACCCTTAAAAATATTTAATCCTACATAAATTAATAACAAAAACTATGAAAATGTATCATATGCTATAGAAGAAAAAATGGATAGTAGAGGAGTATAAGGCAATTTTCATGAAAACTATAAAAAGACTGACTAGAAATGGAGTAGAAGGAAAGTAAAAAAATATTTAAATGAACACAATGATGAATTAAATAAGTGATAGATGGTCAGAAAGAAGAAAAGAGGTGTATAGAGACTGTTCAAAGCTAGGACAAAGCAAGAAAAGGCAAGATAAAGCGAGATAGTTATATAAAAAATAAGATAATTCTGCAAGTAAATGGTTGAGAGAGGAAAATAATTGAATGTAGAGGTTAACAGAAATATTGAAGGAAGTTGTAGAGGAAATAGTAAAGTCCTATGACAAGTATTTAAAGGAACTCTTAAGAGGATATTTTGAGCAGGTGGAAAACAATATGATAGTGTGAATAAAAAGATTTCAAAGCCTCTTTTTCTTTTAATAGTACAAATTGATAGAATAGAGGAGATTTGAGTTTCATGAGATTAGGAGAAAGATCAGTTGGATCAGTAGAGGAGAGAGTTTAAATATGTTAGTGTATTGCCATTCTTACTATTTCAAGTGGTGTTATATATAATAATGAGGAAGTAACAGAATATTGAGAGGAGAGGATGTGGGCCTTTAAGACGTTTATATCAAATAAATAAATTCATTAACGTCTTAACCCTTATCACTCGGCTGTGCTCAGTTCGTGGCCCACACACGTTCTGTCTGTCCTCGGATAAGAATATACTAGGAATGTCCCATCACCGCGGCTGTGCCTGCTCCGTGGCCGGTCTGTGTGGACTGCCAGCTCGGACGCCATCTTCCTTGTTTATTTACTGGGCTCGGATTTAAATACCTTAAATGGACATGGCCAAGAAAATCGTGTATCTTTATTGATTAATTTGAGTGAGTTAATCGTGTTGTAAGATTCTGCAAAATTTTACTATAATCAGTTACATGTTTATATTTAATAAAATCATACTCCTAACACATAAACAATTATTTTAGAATTTTAAATTAATGTAATAGCCAGGTATGTTTTTATACAAAAAACAACATAATTGCTTTACAATATAATAGTTTTCAATACGATACCTATTTTTTATGATTCCGGAAATAAAACAATTATAAAGATTTGATTTAAAAGTTTAAAACTTGCCATAAATAGTGTAGGACTAGGTCAAATAATTGAATAGAGGGGAAGAGGAAATTCACAAGGTTCAGTGGGAGACGTTTTTGTGCTATCTCGTTATCTTTAGGGACCCTCCCACATTCCGAGTCAGGTCTATTATTGTGATGTCTCCTTTTACTGCCTGCCAGCTGTTATCACACGCTGGTATACTGTTTATAAATACGTCAGTCTGATTTATAGGTCAGTGACTCACACTTCCTTTGCTATCTACAGTACATTCACTGAAAGATCGTAATGTGGTGGCGATTTCTAGATAACAAAGCAATGCACCAACTATTGGCCACCAGCCCACTACATGCTGACTCATTGATAATAGAAAAGGAGGGGACTGGGCGACAGGAAACGATTATCAAGTGACGAGAAAGGAAGTTTAGTTATCCCTCTAAACATCGCAGCACAAAGCAATAACTTAGGTTAAGTGTAAATATTTATAAAAATGTACTAATAAAGTACAGACATGGGCCACGTATCGCGCACAGCCGAGCGAGAGGGGGAAATCCAGGCGGCCACTACCCGTGGACAGGTGAGGTGAGCGGACATTACTTAGATATCTGAGCCGAGGTATTGACAGGAATTACGCGGGCCACTATGCATGGACAGCCGATGTGAGAAGCCAAATAGCACAATTGAATTCCTAGTGCAAAGGGTTAAAGGCCCACATCCTCTCCTCTCAATGTTTTGTTACTTCCTCATTATTATATATAACACCACTTGAAATAGTAAGAGTGGCAGATAAATATATCAAATAAATCAATAAATTTACAGTATACACCATTTTAAATAACCTCACTATCTAGCCTAACATAGTGACCTAACAAATATGTACCAACATATCACATAATGGTGCACATCACACAATCAGCCTCTTTCTCATTGACTCCATCATTCTTTCAAATATGCCAGAATTTTATCCTATTGTTTCAAAACCTGCTACACTTTGTTCCCTCAAATCCTCAATATTTTCAACAGTGGTATGGTAAACCAAAGATTATAAATAGCCCCATACAAAAAAATTAGGGGGTTACGTTCAGGAGACCTGGCAAGCCTTTCCTGTGTAGCCACCCATCACAGAAACTACACGGGTGCACGCCACCTCCCTGTGTATCGTTTCGGTTAGGTTAGGTGGGCAACAGAACCCATAACTATACGTTACGGGTAGGTGTGGGAGGGTCATCACCACAGTACACCTACGGAACAGGATTGTCCAATACTAGTGCCGGCTAATCCTAACCCAGTGTGGTATTGGGGAAAGGAGAGTGCTCGCCTCCTTATGGTATTAGGAAGAGTAAGGAAACGAGATAGAAAGTCAAGCAGGAGTCTTCATAAAACCAGTAACAAGTAAAATAAGGATGTTCCTAACATGTACAAAGTATTCCATATGGTTTATACTATTTACCTACATTAAATACAAAACAGATTTTGGTAATGGATTGAAGGAACAGAAGTAAGTTGCTAGAATATCAATTAAGATAATTGAGAGGCAATACGGAATTGACAAGGAGATAAGGCAGAAATAATTACAAGAAGAATACTGAAATAATTACTATAGAAAGGATTGATAGTAATAAAATTATATGGTTTGGTCATGGGAGTCTCCAAAAAAATTCTTATAAAGAGAATGAAAGGAAGGACACCTAGACGAAGGTCGGTGACACGTGGTTAAGGTCATTAAGTAGGGGTGCCTAGATAAGGAGGAAAAGTGGAGGAGGAAAAGGAGAGAATTGTGCGTGTAGCAAAAGTGCTAGAAGAGAAAAGATGAAAAGATATAAATAGGTGGAGAGGATCCGTTGCCAAGCTGACATAGTCACACTGGAAACTGATGATGATAAGTAAGTGCAATATTGCAAATGTCATAGTTTACATAAAACAAATTTGAATACTTCATTTTGTTAAGATGGGAAAATCCAAAATTTCCTCTATGTGTATTGTGAATAATAACAAAATACAGCTTTATTAATGTAAAATTTGCTGTGAAAAAAGTTGAATTTAAGAAATTACCACGTAAATAGTGCAATCATCTTCATTCTCTTTCTTCATAATAGGAGTTTTTCTGCACACCTGAGTTCCATCTTCAGAAACTTGTAGAATCTCTGATTGAGACAAAGCTTTTGCAAGATCTTCCACCCTCAAAGTTAATGCTCTCACTTTGTTGAATGTGAGAAATAAGGAAAGATCAACATACACAACTAGAACAAACATAAAACATTAATTTTATCAACTGATGATTTATTTTATTGCTGCACTAAATGGGACTTAAACCTCAAAGTATTAATTTATTTTGAGTTAGGAAAGCTCAGTTCAAAACTTTGATAAAACATAACTTCGGCCGCTTTGATTGTGACCTTATTAGAGAACCTGTGTGAGAGACAAAGCTAGTCACTGAAGTGAGACAGTAAATAAGTCGTCTCCCACAACTGAACCGACGTGCCACTGTAACATTTTGTTGCCGTGGATACTCAATAGGAAGCTCTGCATATTATATCATCGTGCTAGGTGACCATTGGTGGGTAAGGAACGTGGAGGGAACCGGAATCTAGTACAGCTGGAACATGTAATAGAAGGAAAGGGACCTAAGATGGAAGTGAGGACAGCTGGTATAGTCAGTTTGTTGTCATTACGGATTTATATTGAGGTTATATTATAATTTGACTTGCAATATTGTGTTTTAAATATATATATATATATGTATATATATATATATATATATATATATATATATATATATATATATATATATATATGTATATATATATATATATATATATATATATATATATATATATATATATATATATATATATATATATATATATATATATATTATTGTAAATACTTATAATATGACTGAAATGTTAAGTGACCTACCTTCAAACTGAAATAATATTTATCACCACTTTCATTAATGTTTTATTTACATATGACTTCGTATGCAATTTTTAAAAGTGTGTTTTGTTAACTGTATAATTCGTGATAGATCAAGCAAGAAGGTAATATTCAATTTCAACTTGATTTATAATAACTACAAAAATGATAATACACAAGAGTATGGTTATATTATATCGACTTTTATAATTCAAGCAATTTTCTCTATTACCTTTAACTTTAACATGACCTACAACCAAAAGGAGCGAAGGAGATGAAGTACTAAGCTCATCGTAACCTACTGCAACTTCACCAGCAGGTTGTGTCCATTGTCCTCACTCCCAACAATGACTTTCACGCCAACCAAAGACGGAGTTGTGGAACAATTCCCCTCTGCTGGAGTCCCTACATGCACTAAATATTTCACGCTGGTCGCTTTACAACCGGCCCAATTATAGACATAATTTACTAGTAGTAAACTTGTTTTACATAAAACATCTAGTAAAAATGTCTTAGTAAGAAGTAAAAACTACTGAACTACAAATGAGTAAAAAAAAGTTGAAAACAAGACTTTCACAGTCCAACATTGCACTTGCTCAGTTTTTGCTTTTCCTTTGTTGAGCAATATGCACACCGTCGGTAGGTTTCAATAACCAGAACATACAACCTAACGGAAGCCATATGAATGGAGTTTGGAATTTTTGGCCATCTGGTCTAGAATCCTCTTTCTTCCATGTGACGTTCCTAAGGAAGGTTCAGGTCTCTTCTTTGAAGCCTGATCTCAGTTCTCATAATTGATAGATAATAACTTATGCCTAGAGTTGTGTGCAGCATAAAACTCATCACACACATGCTGCAATTAGCTCAATAGTCTACTGTAACTACTTTATCTGTAAAATTTCTATTAATATCCAATGCTTTCTAATATGTAGGCTACTGTAATTGTTAATACTGGATATAAAACATACATATAAACTACAGGACTCAACTACCATACAATTATTGATTTGTTTAATGTAAACTTATCAATAAACTAAATATCTACTTCGAAGAATAACTGGCCTTAAATATAACTTACTTACAGGGTTGTCCTTGAATATGCTGTGACATAAACCTGTCTTTACTCAGGTTAACATCACCCATATAAAACTCAATTAGCTCTTTAAGTGACTTGTACAAATGCTTTTTCCTTTTTCGGCGATGTTGCTTTGAAGGTTCATCAGCTGTAACATCCTCTGCCGCAACCACATCATCAGAAGACATGGGCTCTGCAATATCTGTCTCCTCCCCCATTTTAATTTCAATTTGAAATGGTACTGTTTTGAAAATCCAGTGAATCTAAAAAATATAAAAGATAATACGTATAACAGAATATGAATGCATTTTGATTCATTCAGCACCATCCAATAAATTACAATACCATTTAAAATAAGGTTTACTTTTAGATAAATAAATTACCAATATATTATCGATAATTGAACATGTAATTTAAATAATACTGTAATTGTTTGGTAAATGATCAGGATAACTAGAAAAGTTACATTAACAGAAGGATAACTTAAGCCTGAATGGTTACACAGATATGACACCACAAATTAAAATGCACAAGATATGTAGGTATAGCACAATCATGTGCTCAATTTTGCCATGCTAAGAAATATATGTAACTACTTCAGATTATGCTAATAAAGGTAACCATAGATTAGAAACTTTTCATTAATATTAGCCGACTATTATTCCCTTAAAATCTTGTATGTTTGTAAACACACATATTGCAACTTCAGTTCTATGATTTAATATTTCAACCAAGACTGAAGAAAGCTAAATGGCCAAGTTACTAAGGCAATGTGAAATCTTAAGTTATGAAGTAGGCATCAGTATTTAATTAATTGTGTTTATAAATACATTTTGACCAACTACACAGTAACCACCAAATATTTAGTTGTTAATATAATTAAGTAAAATTCACAATTATTTACAATAACTAATAACCTAATCGTACAATTCAAAACTTTCAGCAAAACGTCTATGTAAATCCCAAACAAAACAAAACACACACCTACGATTTGACACCAGGCCTTCTGCTTCAACCAACACTTCTAACCTAAACAATAGAGATGGGTAACTCCGGAGTGAACGACAACAAAGGAACTACTCCGGTTAAGGAGTTACAGCTCCAACTCCGAGTGCTAGTGCGGAACTAGTTCATTTCGGAACTAGAATAAATAAGTATTATTATCATAAATATACGCATATAAAATATACAATACTTTACTTTCTGCTGGAAAATTAATAAGACATCCATACTTTTTCTTTGTAAAATAATTAAATAAAATACATAGTTCAAATTGTTAGCTGGATATAACCTAAAAATTATATGTTAGTTTCTATCTTTTTGGAACTATCAACAGAAAGGAGTGAGAACGAGATGCGCGCGCAACCACTGTCAGAGCGGCTGCAGTGTCGACGTAGTTCCCCACTCCATGGAACTAACATAGTTCCGGAGTTGTTGGAACGATCAAAACAAAGGAGTGAAGTACGTGATGCGCGCGCATCCACTCGGAGCGACTCACTTGAGCTTCGCTCCACGTTGAACTGGAACGACGTTCGGAGTTGGAACTACTCCGCGGAACTAGTTCCGAGTCATTATAACTCCGGAGTGAACTAACTCCGTCTGATGAACTACATTTCCCATCCCTACTAAACAACCTGAACAAAACAAGAAGAAGAAGAGCAGAAAGCAAAAACAGGAGGTGTATACGTCCATCTGATAAGGAAAACTAAACTATACAAACAGTGAGGCAACCTAGTTATATTTGTTAGTTGTAATATAACCATAGACCTTCTATTATACCATAGATATTCTAAAATGGTATAATAGAAGGTCTATGATATAACTATAATGTTACAAAATCGTTCTACAACAAGTGTTAATGATTTGTTATATGTGTAGTGCAGTTTTATAATAATAAAATATAGTGAAGTGTAATTGAATAAGGTTATTTTATATTTTTCTAAAAATGAGATTGGTTATAAATCTCGGTTATATAACGTGTTAATTTTATTTGTGTAGTGCCTACTATCTTTTTGTACCTTTCCAAATTTATATTTATTTTGAAACCTATTTTTTTGTGGTAATTTTAATGCTTACTAGACCACTCTAGTGTCTACAGCAATTTTTTTTGTGAATTTTCAAAATAGTTACCATAGTAACAAAATATTTAGGTTTGTTTGGTTATATCAGTATAAACTGATATGTTTATTTGTCCATATATTAAATAAGATCTATATATTTTCTGAAACTACTTAAAATTTTAAGTGTGTGTGCTATTTTGGATTTGTAAATTGACATACATAACATAATTCGCTAGACATACCAACTTTTTGTATTTTGTCCAAACTAATTTCTGAAATATAAGTTGCTACAGTACATAAAATATATAGGCCTTCATAATCTATTCTTTATAGTCATATAAGTATAGTATGTTTCATTGTGAACAAAATGTTAACAAAGATAACTTAAACCTTTTAGTGCTGCCTGGCCTATGGATATATCCAAAAGTGCCAGTATACTCAGCAGTTTTGTGCAAAAATGTAGAGTTGATCAAATGCTCATAGATGGTTATTTGTTGTCATATCTTCATACCTTTTGTATTTGTATTGTAACACACTAAACAGAGAATAGTCCTATAACAAGAAAATACATATAAAAGTATTTTTTATTTATTAAAAAATAAATATGTTATTTTAATTTTTGTAATTATAAATAAAATAAGAGTGCCTAAATATTTTTGTACCTATTCCATTGTAAAGAGCATCTAATGAAGAACAAATGTCATATATTTTCAGTTAGATTTTATATAAAATTAGGGAGTATAGAGGAATTAAAAAAAATATTGTCCTTGCAAAAATCAGTTGACCTCGATCATCCTTCGTGTGAAATAAAAGTCGATTGTCGGCAACCGAATTGCCATTTGTCGATTCTCTAATAACTTTGGAATAAAATGACATTGCTAGCGGCCTAAACTCACACTTTTCGACATAGTAGACGCTGTAACACCAAAGGGGTTAAGCAATATGACATTTTTATTATGTATTTTTGAAAAAAAAAACAACTGCAAATTGGCAGAAATTCCTCCAGCATTTGGAAAAAAGTATTAGGCAGATCGGGAAATAAGGCAACATATTGATAACCAAATTTTTAGTTCCGATTTGCTGAAGGGATATGCTTAATAATACATGTGTCATATTAAAAAAAAGAGAAACACTTCACTATTTACTGCTACTGTAATAAACACCAGACTTGACAAACTAAGTGAGATTAGCTTTAGGGGAAAACTTTTTACTGTAGTGTTTCAGTACAACTTAACATCTGGCTGTCATATTTTATAGGTTGGAAGAGCGATGTCTCTAATATCAAATCTTATTTTTTTAAACCCCTTTAAAATGAGTGGTCATTTAAAGTCGCTTTCCTTATAACATTTTGAATTAACCCCCCCAAACTCCCCTTTTTGGGGGCATAACTCAAAACTAGAAAAAAAAAAAAAAAAATTTTTGTCTAGTAAGGTTATATATAGCCTGAAGAAAATAACTGTCTCCCAACATGTTAAAAAAGTATATGGCAGCATAAGGACGTAATGGACACCCTGTATGTACTATATGACATTTGGAGGTCTAGCCACAACCAAATTCTTTATATTGATGAAATTAGCACATACTTTATGCTTATAATGGTTACAAAATAGAGTCAAAGACAAAATATTTTGAGAACAGACAGAAAAACTTTGTTTAAAAATTCTACTAGCAATCCTGGATGTAAAGATCTTTTTAAGAGACATATAAGATATATTGTGTTATTGCTTTTAATTCTACTGTCATTGAGTTTGTTATGACAGTTGATAACCTTATTGTTGAAAAACAGCAAAGGTAGTATTTTGTTATATCCACTGAATATAACAACGGGCCATGGACTCGCCTTGGTTCGTATGAAACTGTGTCATCGCGGCACAAACAGGCCTTCCCACTGTTGGTTACTTTGTAAGCTCTGTGGCGAGGAAGATGTATGATGTAGCAGAGCAGTCAGAGTAGGACCACATCAGATTGTTGGCCACCAGTGTAGGACCTCCACAGATAGTGTACCCTAGACTGAGGGGTTTTCTGGATGACCCTCCATAATTGTTCAATTTTTTATTCTTGTACTGATTTATTTTTTCATGTCTGCCTTCCATACATTGTATTTGTCTTTCAAATTCATATTAGATCATCTGTTTGTATCTGTTTTTTTAGTACATTTCCCTTTTTTTATATAAATATGCATTTCTTAAATGTTTCTTTCCTTTTAAGGAAATGTTTTCAATGCTGATGCACCCTGCATCATGCCATTGGATTCTCTTCCAGATGCATGAAAAAATGGAAAGAGTCCCAAACATCAGAACTTGAACTACTGAATATGATATGAATATGTTTTATATTAACAGATGGATCCACTGAAACTAACACCAATATCAAATACACGAAACAGTATCACTCTTTCTTGGAGAGCATTCAAGGAGCCTGATGTAGCTTACAGACTACAACTTCGAGATAAACTGCAGGGATGGGTCACAAAATATTGGTAAAATGAGATTTTTTAGTTATCATTAACATGCACAATTTTGAAATGATTTTGATTTCCTGCACATATTCTCTATGTTTCTAAGACAATCTTCACTCACCTGGTCAAAGTACACAATCTCCTGTCAGTCGGTAGAGATTGAAGACATGGACTTTGTAGTCCAAAGCTTTTGCCACTGACTTACCATTTAACAAATAATAATACTATCACTAATATCACTACTGTCAACAGCATTTAAATGTCATACATCATCACTACTTCATCAAAAATGAAAATTCATTCTAGTTTTCATTTTGTTTGTCTTGTAACAAAGATGTAAATTTCTTTTAAATGTTATCAAAATAAAATTATGTATATATAGTAATCATTGGTGTTGAATCTGTATAATGAGTCAGTGTGCATAGGATTTATTTTCTATTTTTATTAGATAAAGCTTGTAACTTATCTCTATGAACAGCTGTCCTGATTGAAAATTAATCAATTTTGAACATTATTCCTGCCTGTTCTATTTTTTCTTTCTTCTTCTTCTTTTAATAGAGTTAAAAATTCATCAGTAAATATAATACAAGCTCCTCTCTTATAAATAGTAGTCTCTCTTGTAACAAATTAATACTTGATTGTTATAGTCATAATGAATCATAAGTTTTATAGCCTGTTTATTTGAAATTCAAAATCAAGTCATAAATGTTAATAACAACAATTAAATGGTTTGAAGTGGATTAATATTTTGTTAATGGGGCTGAAATTATGGTTGGCAGTGGAGATATACAGGTGTATGTTGATTGTAAATGATTGATGTAAATGAATTGTTTGTATTTGTTTATTTATCCACTAATCAAGTGAGTTAACTTTTGTTACCTTGTAAACTATCATAATACAATTTCTACCGCCTTGAAAATTTAGGAGTGACTACTTCAAGTCTGAGGAAGAAGAATGTATGTGTAGGTCTTAATTGTGATGATTATGTTGGTTGGCGAGGCAAATCTTAAGTTGTAATCTTCTATATAATATATAAAAGACAAAGCCCTCACTGACTGACTCACTCACTGATCACTAATTCTCCAACTTCCCATGTAGGTAGAGAGCTGAAATTTGATCTTTAGGTCTTAAATAAGACAAATAAAGTATTTTCATCTTGATAAAGTACTCCTAAGGGGTAGGAAACCATCCCTTAAAGATTGTTCCATAAGGATAACATTTGGTTGATTTAAGTAAATTAATAACAGCTGTCATGTAAATAAATAAACATGTTTATTTTGTATGTTTGAAATTGTACTATTAATACCATATAACAAAGCTGCTCTGTGATTAATGCATTTGTAACATAATACTACGAGTTTTATCTTCAGCTGTTAAACAAGAACAAATAAATTGAACAAGTTTGAAAAAGGGTATTCTTTATACTTATAAATAGGTGCAACGCAAATAGTGTGAGTGAGATACTGTAAATAAATTTAATATTGTGATTTTACGTCAAACAGTTAATCTAGTTATTTGCGAGCACAGCGAGCGTCTGGGTTAGCACGCAAAGCATGCAGGGGTGTCCTTAAATATGTCCTTATATATAATACGTGAAGCTGTTTTTGTCAACGCAACTCCTCCCTTATTTCTTGACCAATTTAAATGGTTGAGGTGTCAAAAAATTTGCCTCCGGTCGTAGTTATGCAATAAGTTCTTAATTCTTCAATTTTTCATCCTGCAGGGTGTAGGAAGCCCTCAAAATATGTTTGTTGGACATAAGAATAATATTAACATGGGGAGAGATTTAAATGAACTGAACCGACCAGCTGTCCAACTGTAAATAATGATTTCCAAAATATTTTAATAGCTGTAGGAATGTAAACAGTGATGTTTGTAAAAGTGAGGAGGTTATTGACAGGGTTGGCACGCGAAGCGTGCAGGGATGCCCCCTAGTAATATAGGATTTATTTTAGTTTCAAACAAAAAGGACATGTTTTTTTTTTATATTTCGCAACAAATTATAGTCAAAGAAGTTAATTAGACAGTAATAACAATCACTTATACACAAATTTTATAATGAGGATCTTGTAGATCAGCCTGACTACATAAAACATAATGAGACTCACTTTTAATCAGACGCCTGAAGGACTTGACTACACTGCAAGATAACGTAACATTACCCCTATCTATTCCTGACTGAGGGCTGCTAATTCATCAGTCGATTATTGTCTTCCATTATATGGTTTTGTGTACCCGCGGAAAAAATAAATAAAACAGCGTTTTGAATTAAACAACAGGTTTGCAGATTTTATATAAAAATATTTACACCAAGATAGTTTGTTTGTAAATAATCCCTAGATCCTTCCACCCCGACCTATAATACTGTATAATCAATCTCCTCCTAGTTTCTGGTAGTTAAGCATGAAATCAAGTTTAAAAGTAAATTAATTAAAACTAAGTACGTCGTCTTGACATAGATTTAGTTAGTATTTTAATAAAACTAGGGGTCGAGAAACAGAATCCAAAAGCTGTAATTTTACAAAATTGATTATTTTAGAATAAGCATTTCTTTTTGTCATCCACATGAGATTGGATTATATTTCACTATCACTAAGGATTTTTTTATTAGTTTCTTAAAAACAGTGTTAGATTTAATTTGCAAGTGCTTATTATTTCACTTAATATAAATATTCAAACCGGGCCATGGATTTAGGCATGTAGGAGAGGTAGTGCAAGGGAGATAGTGAATATCCCCCACCATACTCCTACGTCTATTGAGTACAGTCTGTTCAAAATTTTACTTAGGTTGGCTGATATGCTTATATAGTTACAATAACAGAAATGTAAACAATAAATAAATGTAAAACACATTTATAAAGATAGAACACTAGAATAAAGATTGAGACAGTAATAACAATACAGGTAATCATTAAAATAATAGTGTTTCTTCTATAATATTGTGATTTTACAATAACTTATTTGGTTACATGCCACGAGAAAAGTGTAAACAATCATTAAATAATGAAAACATATTTTCATAAGAAAACAAAAAACAGCTGATTGTGTTATATCCGAGAAAACAGTCATTAGAAAATACAGTATGTATCACGATGAAACTGTGCAGTAGATTGTAATATCACCTGGGCAAAATCAGCTGGTTTGATTATTCTATTAAATACTGGTAACTAAATCTACCAATAACATAGAAGTATTTTCTAGGCATCGTGTCCAAGGTGTTTATTTTTTTAATATGAATGTACAACTAGCGTTGTAGAGGGAAATCCATTGATGCGCATGCTCGAACCACACGCCTAGAACAATTGACTGGTCAATAGTAGAATTCTTAGTAACAGAAAATTCTGTTCACAAGGGGGTTCAAGACTCAAGTTGAAATAGGAGGTCTTGGCCCAGAAGAATGTTATGATTTTCGAGTTGGAGTGACCACTCCGCATGATGACAGTCCTGTCTGGAGTAAAATTGTACCAGCCAATACTAAAGGTATGGAAAATACAATTTCAGTAATATTATTAGTTAGTGGATAGTTTTTAGTAATTAGAGTTTTCTATTAAACCATGAACAATTTAAATTCAATTTCCATTTTTATGAGGAAATTTTCTGAGTTTTTAATGAACCAATCATAATTAAGTACAGTAAGTAGTGATGTTGAAGCTGTTATTTTTATTAGTTGTTTTCATTGAATGAAATAAATAAATAAAATAATAATTGTTTTCTTCTTGTATTGATTATGTTTTTTTAATTATTTTTATTTAGTTTATAGTTTTAATTATTATATAAAATATCTTTTATATATGTAATAATTATATATATAATAATTAATAAAAAACTGTTTAAGGGTGCTCAGTTATTATTTTTTACTATAACATTTATATATATATATCGTATGATTTTGTTTGTCAACTACCAATATTTTATTTTTTTTATTTAAAATGATGTAAAAGCTGAGTTTTATATTTAGACAAAAAATCCAAAAGTCATCACATTATAATAAAAATGAAGAATAAAAAAATAAATAACAAATGATCTCCTGTCATAAAGCTAAATCCAATCCATCAAGCCATTTAAAACCTGCATCACTGATTCTATTTATGCTAGCTAATCCCTCCGTAAAACAGCACAAGGGGCATTCTGAAACTATGTGATCTATTGTTTGTATGGATTCCCCGCAATCACATGACTGATATACTGTCAGTCCCCATTTGTATTTCCAGTAGTTACATCTGCCCACTCCAGTTCAGAACCGATTCAATAATGTGTACTCCCTACGAGGGATATTCATCCCACCTACAGCTATTGACGGATCGAATAAGGAATTTATTTCATCTATCAAAACTGTTCCACGCTATGGCTCAGTTAGTATTGGGCAAGAAATTTTGATCTGCTCAACTGGAAAGCAATACGTAGAGGTGGGTTTCGAGATTTTAAGCGACCGTTCTGACGTGGGCGATCCTGGGTAATGGGGAGGTACGGGGCATTCAAGATTTTATTGAATGCTTTACGTAGTGCCTCCTGACTTCTTATTTCTGGAGGAGCTATATTGCACAGCACTGAAGAGCCAAGCTAGTGGAATTGCCATGAGAGTATCACTAATAGCTCTCGTGGCTCTATAAGTTGGACATCTACCGCTTTTGTATGTGCGCTATTTAGTCATACGGGTGCACTGTATTCAGCAACTGAATAAACCAGTGATAACGCAGTAGTACGCAGGACATGTGCATTGGCTTCCCAAGTTGTTCCAGCAATGTGATGTAGTACACTTGCCCTGGTTTTAATTTTAGCTGCCGTTTTTTGAAGATGGCTTTTAAACGTCAGCAATCGATTTAATGTTACTCTTTGGTATAACTCGTGAGGCTTACCGAGGCACTTGACCTTAAAAATAAATGATAAAATAAATGTAATAAATCATAATTAGTAATCTTGTATTCATGGTCCTAATCCAGTCAATTATTGTAAAAAGTGGCTCAACATGAGATTAGAGATGTTAAGTAGAATGGCTACATTGAATCAGTACGTATTTAATTTTGTTTTTAGAAGCTTTCTCATTTGTACTTATTACAATCTTACATTGAACAATACATCTTTGCACACCTTATCACATTTATCGTATGTCAACACTCACCTATCGTACATACTAGTTACACGTAAAGTGGTTATTTACCTCCTCACCCACCCATACACGTACGGAGGTTATACCCTCTCACCCACCCACTCATACACGTACTGAGGTTATGACCCTCTCACCCACCCATAGACTTAAAGTGGTTATATTACTAGGGGAATAATAAAGCGCATGAGGGGAATAATACTAGGAGTGGAGGGGAGGGCAGTCCCACCGCTGTTATACCACAGTGGTGTTTTATACCGTGGTATAAAACAATAACTGATTGTCACAATTATTTATTATTTATCTATTAACAACAACAAGGTTAAGTCAGGTTGTAAACAAAAATTTTAATTTCAGATGATTTTATTTTCTAGTTTTATTTACCATATGGCACACACTGACTCGGCGGCTCCCCCTATTCCAATTAGTCTAATGCACATCACCCGGCCAAGTAGTTCGGTAAACCTGGTGAGTTATACTGTGGATGATCTTTGTGGTGGAGTTTTTCACCATTTTCGTATAGTCAGTCGATTACTTAGGTGGAAGTAGGCTACTTTGGTTTTTGAAGGGTTAGGATTCAGCTTCCAGGTTCTAAAATATTTTTCAAGGATTACAAGATCGTTTGTAAGTGTTTCTTCAATAGCTGTGAAGTCAAAGTGGTATATTGTATTGAATTTGTATGTATCTTCAAAATTACTTTAGGAATTTAAAATAATTGAGATTTTTTTTATTACTGTTTAATTGATTGTTATGAATTGTTTTTTCTTTAATGATTAATTTGAGTATTACTCTTTCAGTGCTGAGACTGACACGTACAAGTTACGATTTCGATCTTACTATCTACTGATCGGGTATTTTGACAACAAAAAAAGCTGGACATGTTGATTTAGAATGTTCCTTTTCAAATTTCAAGAGTTTGTTTTTGTCTCTTTGTATACCCTTACGACATACATAGCAAAAAACATAATGGTGTGGGGACTTGGATACATGCAATAGTGTTTGCACATTTTTTCGGTCGTAACATTTGCTTTATGGTTTGGTAGTGTACCATTTGTTGTATACTATAAGGTCGTCACTATGGCGTTTTGCAAATCATTGTGACAGAACTTGCCGTGATCTCTGAATGACAAATTTTACATGAAATTCATACCAGAGCCATACACAACATGCAATATCTCGCTGTTCTTCTTGTTACCAAAATACTCACTCACAATCCTTTCGATATACTTCTAATCGTTCCTGTAATTGTTGAACTTGAGACATTGCAGTCTTTTAATCTTTGTTTCCTCTTCTTGTATACTCTCTGTTTCTTGAAACAGCTTGTAATCTAGTTCGTGTATGATTTTCACGAATATCTCAAGAGCGCTCGACTCTATATTCCAATATACATTGCTGTCGATGTCACATGTGAGTTTCATACGCTTATCTTTCATATGATGCTCCTTGTTCCAAGATGAAACTGTGCCTTTGCTCAGTGATTGATAAGTTAAATCTGCAGACGCTTCCAACCTAGTACATGTGAAAATCAGTGTCGGCATTGGGGTACATAGTCACCATATGATTTTATTTATTCTCACAGTGGACATTTCAACAAAATGAGAACTCCCTCTTTGGTTGGCAGTACTTTTTTTCTCTTCAGCAAACAGTCCTCGGTTTCTTCACGAACTTGTTCAGTTTCACAGACAAGAACTTCGAGAGCTGTCCGAAGTTGAACAGACGTCACCAAGCGGCAAATGCAAGTGAGACTTTGTAGTCTTGCTGTACAGTATGTAGCATCAGCTCATATAAACAGGTGGAATCATACTGAATGTACTTGAGATCATGTCTGAAGATCGAAAACATGTTGGAGGATCTGAAATTTTCAACTGCATACAATTGTCGTTGTGTATCCAGGAAAATTAGACTTAATACAAGTAGTTTAGTTCAGTTTCTTCTAAGTCAGTTTGTGTTTGATAAACCCCTGCATTTTTCTATGATCGCATCATTATACCCACTGGTCTCGTAGAAATAGGCAAAACACTTCTCGTGTATTTTTTCAGTGGTGTTCAAGACGTCATCGTAGTATATGAAGTTCTTATACCCTTTGATATGTCAAAATGTGTTTATATTGAGTTCTAATAGAGTGGCGTATCTTTATGTCAACCAATTTACAATCTTAATTTACCTTTATACAATTGTACTTTATACCGATACACCATACATGTATCGGTACTCCTTTATCTTGCTAAGAGGATACTTTACAGACTTGTTACACGTGCTGCCTTTCACAGCGTAGGTAAATCGGTTAGCATTAAATTTCGAGTACGTTTTATAGAAGCGTAATTGGTTAAGTTCCCAGACCAATATGTATAATATTTACTCTGTATAATATATATTTCTGAAATAATAAAATGTCTTTTTTATGTGAATTTGTTTGTATTTCATTACTACAGTAGTGTAAGGCTTGGTCAATACATAGAATTACTGAATCCCATCTTGGATATCTGGCGTAATTTTGCGTTTGAAAATTCTGTTTATGTTCCTATTTCAGATGACCTCATTCTTGTAGCCAACTTGCACAGATCTGTTCAGTACGGGAATCTGAATGCTGTTCGCAAATTTATAGCGAATAGGTAAGTTTGCTAAAAATGTACATTCTTTCTACATTTTTATTTTAAATCAATACATGTGTTTTGGTTCTAAACTAATTCTGAAGGTGTGTGAGAACTTATAGGAGAGAAAATGTAGCTCTAAAACAATCCACCACTTCCTGATCTTTAAAATAATGTGTAATTTTAGTTGAATTCTGTGTCTGGGTGTGAAATTGTAACAAAAATGTTAATAACAAAAAAATAAAGCTACAGTACTAACAAAAATTTATGAAATATTTGAAGTAATATTTACAGTTATTTGTTCTAACAATTTGTTTGCCAATTGACCTAAATTCACTTCTGAGTAAAATCTAAATTCACAATCATTGTCACATTTTCAACACTGTTAAAGTTAGTGTCAAGTGACAACTTTCAAAATATACAAAATCAATTCTAACACTGCAATAAATACACTGTAAATTCAAATTTTTTATATTTTAGAACATATCCAAATGAAGTAATCACTGGTTAGATACACAACACATGTAGTATCAGATGATGATGGTGATTCGTGTCTAAGTGAAAAAAAATAGTAAACAACAAATGAAACAAGTGTAGTATGTAACAAATTTTTTACTGTAATAACTTTTTTTAAATAACGTCCCTGACAGTTCATATGGGCCCGCAGGTCTCTTCATAAAGTGAAGTAACAACCGTTAGCTCAGTTTGGTATTGGTATTGGTACCTTAGACTTTGCACCCTACTGTCTAAAGCCTTAGGCACCGAAGTTTGAGCCCACTTCTTTAAGGGCTGCGTTCACTGTTTAAACTAAGGCAAGGACTGAACAAGTAATTCATTGAGATGTACATACATCAATAAGCGGACATCTAAAAAAAGTCTGTATTCATATGAACTATGAGCTTAATCGACTTCATTAATGTATTTTTAGACAAGATTTAACAGAAATAGGAATAAATGAGTTATTCTTCCTTTTATCAATGATTTTTAATTAATTAAAATCTACTAAAATTAATGCTACTATGTAATAGCTTATTGGCTGGGAACAAAACAGAGCCAAAGTTCTGCATTTGTATTTCAAAAACTTCAAAAACCCTTAATAAGTCTAAGACACTGTAGCATGTGGTTGCCACTCTACAATTTTGAAGGATATATCAAACCCTACAGTCTGTATATGTGAGGATAGAATACCAGTTATAGTTTACATGTTGTTTACTTACACAATAACTTATACTTTAAATTATTGATCTGTATATTTGGAGTTAATATATATGAAGTTTCCCTAAATTTTCAAAGTGGGACGTAACGGCATCCCTCAAGTAAACATTAGGATTGGGACGACACCCTACAAAGCGGGACGGATGGTCACCTTATTGAATGTAGTGGTTGCCACCTTTAGCAGATCTTGGAGATGGTTATCTGATTTTTTAGGTGGTTGGTTTTATAATTTAAAGTTAATTTTTATGTTGAGAAGCTATGTGCATCACAAATGTACTGTATGTGTTTCCAAAAATCGAAGTAAACTGTGTGGATGAGACGTTACCGGAATAGGTGTACAGTTATTGCATTCCTCCCTAACAAATATAACCTAATATTACCTGGGGGCTGCTGGTTGCCCATACCTGAGTGTAACTGTTATGGTTTAAGCAGAATGATTTAAAAGTCAAGGTGGGTTATTGAAATGCTTGAAGTATAATATTTTTGTCATGTCAGTTCAAATGCGCTGTCTGTTTAATTATTGGCGTTTAAGATTTGATCAATTCAACTAATTTTCATATTTAATGGCTCTTCCACCTAACTATTTGGTGGTCATGGCCCTCCATGCACTTATATACATAGGGTAGTTATTAGAAGATCATCGCCATCAAAAACGCATCTTCCCCTTCACCAAATTAATAAACTATTTGTTTATGTACTTATATTTGTAAAATGGTGTTACCGTCAATAAAAACATTATTATTATTATTATTATTACCATACATATAGATATGAGATAATTTACTGGGATAAACAAAAGTGTCAGTAAGATAGTACAAAGCTCATTATTATTATTAGGAAAATTTTGTGAAATTACACCATGCAAAATACTGAATTTGATGTTGACTAGTGTCAAACACAATGCGGTAGAGTCACGCCTTAGTATAAAACACCCAGTAGCGACAATGCTGTGGGCCTAGTAGGACGCTAGCTATCCTAATGGCAGGAGCATACAACACACCCTAATACAGTTGTTTTGCATTGTGTCTTGCAAATAAGTGGAATATATCAATAGAAAAAGGTTATGACAGATTGTTTGACATTTACTTATAACAGCTATGGATGTAAATACAAAGCAAAAATACTCACTTTCCTGCTCCCTTCACTATGATCGCTAGTGCGGTTTTTTGTAGGGTTTTTTGTCATCACTTGTAGCAAATTTTTTTATTGGAGTGTCACTACTGGGTGTTTATACTGTGGTCACACTTACCAGCAGTGAATGTTTAAAATAAATGGGTAATTTTATCAACAATGTAATTAAATTATCAGGCGTGTTTTTAAAGTAAGTACCGTTTTGGAATCCCGCCGCTGTAGCGCTGCGGTCGGCGTTCAGCACATGCGTGCTGGTACTAATATCTGTTGGCAAGCCATAGCCGCCGTTGCGGATCCATTCGACCATATTTTAGGCCACTTATGACTGTTTAAAATTCATCCTGAGATTAAAAATGCCGCCAACTGTAAAACACATGTTGTGATAAGTTTTCGTAACGCTAAGGACGTGAAAGCAGCTGATATTCATAATGAGTCTATCACTGTGACGATTTGGTTTTAAAAACCGTAACCATCACGATTCTAATGATCTATGAATGTGAGAGATCTGGTTAAAAGCTTGTTTTTGTAATTCTCACCAAACATTTGTTTTGTGATTTTCCATCAGCATTTTGGGAACCTAGCGTAAGCATAACTCTCAGTACTTCAAATATTCTGTCACAATTTCATATAACACACTTCTTGAAACTTGAGGACATACTATATAATGATGCAGTTGTAAATTGTCTGTTTTCTCCGACTTTTTTCATGAACATTTTGCACCAGGGCATCAGTAATGAGTGAAGGTTTCCCACTTCGTTCCTCATCATGCACATTTGTATGGCAACCTTAAAAGCTCTCGTCCATTTTCAAACAATCCCACCACTCATTCTGTTTTCTCAATAAACTTCACAGATCTCTCGATGAATATCAGCTGCTTCCATGCCTGTAGCGTTACGAAAACTTATCATAACATGTACTTTACAGTTGGCGGCATTTTTAATCGGGAGATGAGTTTTAAACCGTCAAAAGTGACCTTAAATACGGTCGAATGGATCCATAACGGCGACCGTGGCTTGCCAACAGATAGTAGTACCCAGCACACATGCGCTGAACGCCGACCGCAGCGCTACAGCGGCAGGATTCCAAAACGTTACTAACTTTAAAAACACGCCTCGTAGTTAGCATTTTTATCATATCCAATGTTTCTATGAACACTAACCTCCTTCTCTAGTCTAAAACATACGTAGAAAATTGTATCCCATCTTTGAAAATTACAATGCCTGTGATGGACAGGCCTTATGCACTGGACAGCTACACCCAGTTGGGGAAACCCACCATAACTACTTCCTCAAATCCCCAGATTACAGCCCTTCTCCTGAATGCTGGTGCTACCAATGACCTTCCTGCAAGGTAAGTTTGTGTTTTTAGCAAATAGCATAATGTTAATGTACCAAATTTGATCAAAGAATAATGCAACATCCTTTTGAAAAATGTATTTTATTCATCGAAGTGTTGTAAGAATCCAACTTACAGATGTATTGTCCTTGGTGCTATTAAATTTCATTACTTGCCTGGTAAAAGCCAAACACAAAATTAATTTGCTCCTTATACTATAGTCTGTTTAACATTGACTATGTAGTACTGAGTCTTGATTGAACTTATCTAAGAGCCTTGATTTACTTCATTAAATAGACACATTTGTAGTTTGATCCACTGATCATGTAACTGATTGCATATTAAAATTTAATAAATAGTACCAGGTAACTGGCACAAACTTTCTCCCTTTCCCATGGTTATATCAGATTGTTTGAAAAATGAAAATGTAAGGATGTAAAATCACACCTAAATAAAAACAGATGTTCAATTAATTATATTTCTAAGGAATGTGCAAACGAAACACTTATTTTATTTAAACTAAAAGTATGGGAAAAATTAATTTTCAAAAACAGCTGTTCAATTAATCACATAGCCAGATTTTATGTAAATAACCGTCAACAACTTGAATTGTGGCTTCCAGCCTTCGGCCTTCACCCACAACTTAGTGGGGTGGTAAGTTAAATATTTTTAGTTGTAATTTGCTTCTTTACTGAAAATGTAATCAAAATTGTTATAATAAAGCTTGAAAAAATTTCATTTTAAAATGATTTTGCCTATACACAAATTTTATAACTTAAAAACTAGTCAGTTGAAGTCATGCGGTTTTTACTCAAATATTTTAAATTGCAATTCATATCTTTCCTGAAAATTTAAACAAAATCGTTACAACTGTTTTTAAGAGAATTCCATTTTCGTTTGTTTTTTGCTCATAGAAATAAAAAAGAAAACTACAATTACAAAAAAATGTAAAAACGATCTGAATATATTGGCTAAATACACTTACATACTAAATTTCATAAAAATTGATCCATCCATTTGGTCTCCAGCGAAATGCAAATACATACAGAGGGAGACACACATACGGACAGACAGCAACTTTTTTTGAAAAAAACCACTTTTTTGGGACCCTAAAATGGATTTTTAGACAGACTTGTAAATAAATTTTTTTGGACGATCGCAATACTTTCCTTATGCTTATGCATATGGGAGAAAGTAAAAATTTCAGATTATATGAAGGTTTGATCACTGGGATTTTAATGAATCATGATAACTTTTATATGAGTTCAAAACAAGGTAAATTGGTAATAGGTTTACTGGGAGAACAGCACTGATGGAGGCTGCAGCCCACGGACAAGTGGAGGTGGCATCACTGCTGCTGGAGAGAGGAGCCAGTTGGAACACTCAGGACAGGTCTGTCAATGCTGCTTATAAATGTTTTAACACGTTGACTGCAGCTGTCTAATACTATGTACTTTCCCCAGGAGCTCAAGTATAAAAATATGAAACTTTATACATTGCTCCTCTATACCACTCTATATAATTAAGTGGCACCATGGCCCGCGGGCGGGTCATCCGCACTGAACGTTTTAATATCATATTGTAAAATAATCAAAATGTCGCTAAAATTTCCTTAGCCACACCTTGATGGGTAATACTTACCATGCTATCACTTAGAAAATGTGTTGTCGCTTTTGATGCCTGGAGGCATATTGATATAAAGAAACTAAATTATGAGTAGGGACATCTTGTCATGGAATGGCCACAATACACTATCACTCCAAACATGATGTAGCTTGTTGGCAATATACCTTCATACCTATCAACATCTTGCATGTGGTGTGAAGTCCATTGAAATTAGAACAATGTTGAGAAATACTTCTTGGTTACATCAGCAAATTTTATTTTTATTTTTTTTTTTTTTTTATTTATTCATAAGACGCCGATCGTCAAGATATGGGTGAATATGGATTTCGATTGAGTGTGATGAGTGTAGACGAGTGAATGTAGTCATTGTTACAAACTAAGGCCGACTATTCCTTAGAAAATGTCATTAATTAATAGCCCAATGACAAATGAACAGCCGGTGGTTATCAGCTGATCCTTCTCAAAATGTATTGACTCTGATTGGGATCGAACTGACAACCTTTAGCACATGAAGCTGGGATTGAACCAACTACGCTACCGACCAATTATAGCAAAGAATATTAACTAATAATTTTATATTCTTTTAAAGCACCTCCTTTCTCAAATAAAATATTCAGATATCACAATGGTACAATGGATTGTGTAAAAACTATTATGAAGTCTTAAATATATGGGTTAGAGGTGTATATAAGAACTTTATAAATACTTAGGCATAATATTTCATGCTCAGTTGAGTTGGTCTCAGCATGTTGAATTTCTAATAAAGAAAATCCGTAAATACTTCTTTGCTTTTAAACAGATTAGTGAGATCTTAGACAAGTCTGAAATCAAAATGGCCTATTAGAGTTATATATAGTCACTTCTTTACTTCGGTATTATTGCTTGGGGAGGTGTGAGTTGTTCTGTGCTCCAACCACTATTTATAGCTCAAAAGAGAATTTTAAAAATAGCATTTAACAAAAAGTCTCGCTTTCCTAGTGAGGCACTCTTTCAAGAAATTTAAGTTTTAACAATCCGTAACCTCTTCATTAAAACTCTTATAACATACATATTTTTAAATTTTAATAATTTATTTTCTGATATTTCCCATTCTTATAACAGAAGATATGCTCAGCGGATTGGTGTTAGTTCCTTACAGTTGAGATTGCACTTCAACCACTAATCCTTACTATATGTCAAATATCTTTTACAGAAATATTAGCAATTATCATGAAGATTTTAAATTTAAAGATACTCCTTCATTGTCAATTTTAAAGAAAAAAGTTAGAGAATGGCTTATTAAGTTAAGCATTGAAGAGGCAGAACATCTTATCTCTGTTGATTATCGGCAGACCTGACCTTTGGACAATACTGATTACTTTGTACAGAACTGCCTACATTCCAGGTTCATTTGTTGTTTTGTTGCGGCTGCACTGATAATCTTATTCAGTCACCTCAATTACATCACAACTAAGTTCAAGCCATATGTATTAAAATAATGTTAAGCTTTTTTCTCCTTGATTGTCTGACGTGTCAAACTCATGGTTTTTATTATTTATTTTTTGAATTTGAAAGTTTTTTTCCATTACTAGTTAGTATAATTGATTTTTTCAATTTATTAAAATAATTACTAGCAAGTTTCTTCAAAAATGGTTTAATACTTTTTAACTTTTTTTTGTTAATTATTTATGACTGATGCACAACTGAGCCTACGCACAGGCTTTAATGCCCATGTAGGCTTATTTCCTAGCATAATATTTCTTTATAACAGTTTTATTTATTTTCTTATATGTATTATATTTATATATTTTTGTGTATCAAATTGGAAATAAAAACATTTTATTTTTTTGTACTAAAAAAAATTGTAAGGCAAACAACAAACATAGGTTTTGTTATCTTCAAAACTACAGGTATAATAGTTTTCTCCAGCATCACTTCTACATCATTAAAGAGTTTACAATGAACTTCAATGTTGTTTATTCCACAGACAATTGAATCATAAATAAAATTGTCCTGTTTTAAACATTTATTGGCCTGTAATATTACTTTTGTGATACTCATGAAAAGGTTCCCTCTATGATTACTTCAGATAATTGAAGGGAAATCATCCACGCATTATTTTGGTTTATTCAAAAATTGATATTAGACTATCATAAGTTAATTATTTAAATCAGATAGTTAAAAACAGTCATAAATATTCACTCACTCTTCCACTATGGTAGGTGCCTAGATGTTGTAAGTTGTTTCCTACCACATTTAGAATATAAATGAGTCATTACAACACTCAACTTGAACTGCTTAAGTCAACAGTCCTGTTTACTTACTAATTTTCATATCATCGTTGATTGTAATCAAGAGATTGTGCTGGTTTAGAGTCGGTGCGCTGTTGTTTCCTGCCTTTATGTCTTTTATCAGTTATTTTCTTGGTTGAACATCTTCTATCGATGATTTCTGACGACTTTGCTATTTTACTATGTTTGTGTTTTGGCACCATGTCAAGTTAGTTGGTAACTTGATCAATTAATAATTTGTTTACCTAAGTATTTCATTAAAGAATTCATATCAATCTTCATTTTTTCTGACTTAGTGGTTAAGGCTTCGAACTGGAGAGTCCATGCTTTTAAGTGTATACTGCTTTTTGCCTGTTCGTTTTTTACACGGGGCAGTGCAATCTTACAGGTGTTTGAGAACCATAGTTTCTACCAACATAGGGTCAAGATGACTCGAAATACACTATAACCCAGTTGAGGTTTGTCATGGTTTCCACATGAGTTTATGTGCAAATGAGGGGGGGGGAGGCTTTAGAGCTCTCCCTCACCTTTATCAAACTAAACTATCACAGTTTGGAATTTTTATGTCCTAAGTAGTAATCTTCAATATGAGTTAGAAGGTGCATCACATACAATTTTTAAGAGATTTTTGCTAACAAAATATCCCTTATTCTTAAATTACTCCTTCAAATCCCAGTGACCTATACTGGGAAAAGTTCACTCCAACTTGAAATATGATCGGTCGTTGAGACTGGGGAATTCTCTCTATCTTTTACAAGCCGTCTTCAAACTAACTTTGTGTATTCAACAAAGATGGCTTGACCAGATTAGCAGTTCGCCTTCACAAAAATTATTATTAAATCTTAAAAACAAAATTCAGTATGAAACATCTTAATTTGGTCCATTTAACCATTAAAATTAAACACCCAGGGAAGTATATTTATGCAAATAAACCTCTAAGGATTTTACTGTCATGTGTGCAAATGGAAGTGGGTGTTTAAGCCTTGTATTGAAGATTAAATTCTTGATTTTAAAAAACATTATTTTTGCTCAATTTAATTGTCTGATTATTTTTTTCAAGTATAATTAATGAAGTAACAGCAAACATTAATTATTATTTTTCTACCTTACCTCGACTATTTAGTTGAAAATGTTTTAAGATTATAATTTAGAAACAGAGTAGAAATATTGTTACCGAAAGGTTATAATAGTTTAAAAAATATGTAGGGTTGGATGCACAGCTGTCCACTATGCTGTAGATACCTCTCAGATAGCCATGGTGGAACTGGCTGTGGCCAGTGGTGCCAACCTTGACATTGCAGACAGCTGTGGCTGGACACCGCTACTCAGGGGTGGTAAAATACCCACTTACATCTGCATGACCTCTCTCCAGTGCACAATAGATGACACTTAATGTGTTTAGTACACGTGTTGTTAACTCATGCACACACGTTATTACTCACACATCCACATTCTATAGAAAAGGCTTTATACCCCACCCATGTGCCCTCCACATACGAGGTTTGATTACCAACACACTACTTACTTCTAAAAAGGCTTGATCATTCCTGAACGTGAAGATTTGGGGTTAAAGGTCTAGAAGGAAACTAGATTTTACATAGGTTTAAATAATACAATCAGTCACAACAAATAATAATAAATCTATTTGATTTACTTTAGTGCACCCATTTGTAATAACTATATAAGTAGCATTCAATACACAGCTGGTTTAAACCACTTAATAAGAGATAGTGTTGGGATAAGGAATGAAATCACCAGTTCACTATAATTGTACCTAATTGACTACATACAATGAATACACATCTATAAGAAGTGAAAAGAGATAGGGACAGACTTCCTGTAGCAGACGAAACAAGCTTAGAGCGGCTGCCAATACTCAGTGCTAGTTATTTGCTGTTTCCTCTCTCTCTCTCTCTCTAATTTTATTACATACAGAAATTATAAAACACTCAACTGTAATTCAGTTTTATATGATGCTTTGTCATTGCCCTGGCAAGATATCCTTCTACTATCAGATGTAGACGCTATGGTTCAGCAGTTTAATTTCCTACTTATTGGCCTTCTGGATCATCACGCTCCTCTTATCACTAAACGCTTAACCAAAAGACCTGCTCCCTGGATCAATGAAAGTATTCGAACAATGCAGAAGCAACGTGACTCGTCATTTCGTAAGGCACGTCTAACTAAATCACAGGAAGACTGGTCAGTCTATAAAAAACTTAGAAATCAAGTTCAACAACAAATACGCAATTCTAAGATTAGGTACTATTACAATTCACTTAATAACTCTAAGTCTACGAAGTTTACATGGTCCAAAATTAAGGAGCTGGGAATTGGAAAACCCAATATACCTGAACATATCAATATCGATCTCAATACTTATTAATAACTTTTTTGTAAATATTCCTGTGGATGTTTCTGGTGCCAAAAACTACTCTATTGAGCTTCTGAATTCTCCCATTGTTATACCTGAAATTCGATTTTCATTTAAAACAGTGCCTGAGCACTATAAACAGAGTTCTGAAGGCTATAATGCGAACATCAAGTAATGCAGTTGGGGCAGATAGTCTTCCTATTAAATTTTTAAAGATAACTTTACCCGTTACAATTCCAATAATCACTGCTATTTTCAATACTTCCTTAATGACCGGCATCTTCCCAACTGCATGGAAATCAGCTATAGTTTGTCCCCTTCAAAAAGTTGCGAATCCTGTATCACCATCTGATCTGAGACCCATTAGAATTCTCCCTGCTCTTTCCAAATGTCTTGAAAGAATTGTCCATACGCAACTCTCATATTATATTGAGGAATTTAATTTAATATCTAAATTTCAATCTGGTTTCCGTAAATTTCATAGTACTACAACAGCTCTTCTTAAAATTACAGAAGATATCCGTGCAGCTATGGACAATGGAGAGCTTACATTGTTAACACTTTTTGACTCTTCAAAAGCTTTCGATTGTGTTTATCACTCTCTTCTTACAATAAAATTAAAAAAATATGGTCTAACTGATGGTAGTGTTGGCTGGGTCGAGTCCTATCTATCTGGCCGTAGGCAGTGTGTAAAAACTGATGATGGTATGTCTGAATGGAGACATGTTTCTAGAGGAGTTCCTCAGGGTTCAGTGTTGGGTCCACTACTGTTTATTCTTTATATAAATGATATTACAGATCACATAAGATATTCCTCCTACCACTTTTATGCAGATGACTTGCAAATCTATCAACACTTCTCTATTACTGAGATGGCAAGAGCTGTTTCTAAAACAAACAGTGACATCGATTCACTTTCTTCTTGGGCCGTGAAACATGGATTGAAGCTTAATGAACAAAAGACACAAGCAATTGTCATTGGACACCCAAGACTAATTTCTAAAGTTAATATTGACACATTTCCTAAGCTTCAACTAAATAACTCTACTTTAGATTATTGTGACAAAGTAAAGAATCTTGGTCTTGTCATGGGTAGGACTTTGAATTGGACTGATCAGATTATGACTACGTGCAATCGAGTGTTTGCTGGCATTCACTGCTTGAAACGCTATGCATCTTTTCTTCCATTTAACGTTAAAGTGATGCTGGTCAAGCCACTTGTTTTGCCTCATTTTACTTACTGTGACATCGTAACTAGTGACATGACTGTTAAGCTCTCGGACAAACTTCAACGTGCGCAGAACTATTGTATAAAATTTATTTTCAATCTACGGTGTTATGATCACGTTACGCCATTCTTCAATGAACTGTCTATTCTGAAGCTTAAACAGCTTCGTGAGTATCATTTACTATTACTGATTCACAAGATTTTAAAAACAAAAAATCCCAGTTACTTGTCCGAGCGTTTCAGGTTCATGAACGAAATAAGTTCTAGAAATACTCGTCAGGGGGCATCAATATTATCAGTCCCTGTACATCGTACTACTTTATATAACAAATCTTTCACTGTAACAGCTTGTCGCCTATGGAATGCGCTCCCTGACAGCATCAAAATAATCGAAGGTTACCCTCGTTACGGGGTGGAAGTTAAAGGTCATTTGATGCGGGATCTGTAGTGGCGGTGGGCTGGTGGTTTGCGGGGGCTATGTGGGGTGTGAGTAAGGTATGAATGGGTGAGTGTCTTTAAAGCGGTTTTTTCTTTCTTTCTTTTGAATTTACTGTTAAATTTGAATAGTTAGTGCCAATTTCTTTTGTATTGATTAGCTTTATTAGATTAGTTAATCTTTTAATTTTTGTTTATTTTTATATAAAATTGTCTTATATTGCATTACGTAGAGTTTAATATGATTTTATGTTATCTATTTGAAGTTGTATTATTTATCTGAGGTTAAGTGGTAGAGAGGACTCTATAGTCCTAACTTCGCCTCCAATAAAGCCATTTTTCATTTCATTTTTCTCTCTCTCTCTCTCTCTCTCTCTCTCATTCTCATGACAATTTGTAATTTACATATAATACATGTTACTTATTCAGAGCACAATAATCTGCTGTGAAGGTAACCAGGGACATAGCTATGGCATGCTGGACTTGTGTGTTGGCTCTTTCAGATTGTCCAAAGAATTGCTGCTCGATGTTGTTTGTAGATTGCACTTTAGCTGCTGTTTTCTGAAGTTAACTTGTTAAACATAGAGATCTATCTAAATTTCATTTAAGTTTATCAAAGGGGTTTGGAATATTGTCCTTCGACAGCGTTTTAAGTACTATGTTACCATTGGTGTATGTAGAAAAAAGCTCATTGTTTTTCGATCTAACATTGCCAAAACAGGTGTTTAATTTTTTATTGGCAAGTCTAGTGAAAGCAGGCCACTTATGTTTTAAGTTGAGTTGAACTTAAGCTTCCATAATATTCTGAAATAATAGTGTAAAATATAACTGTACTTTCAATCATTTTAAAAATTGAAAAAAACATTTCTTTTCCTTATTAAATAAATTTCTTTTCCCTCCTCTTACTTTTGCCTAGGTAAATAGCTTGTATCATTGAGCCAATATATTTGTACGAGAATATTATGGATGTTACAGTGGTGCTAGGAAGTGAGGCGTCTGTCCTGGGTGTGCTCATCAATGCAGGAGTAGATGTGCTACGACGTGACGGTCATGGCCAAAGTGGTCTGTTACTGGCAGTTCTCACTCACCGGCTAGTGGTGACACGGATGTTGCTTGATGCAGGAGCCTTGGAGGAGGATCCACAGCAACTCGTGAGCATAGCAGCTGCTCAAGGAGATATAGTAAGTCCATAATAGATTTATTTTGCACAAGGGTTTTAAACCCTCCAATTGTTTAAAGCTTATGTTTAGTTTCCATAAGTATTTAGTAAAGTTGAGGCGGAGTTAATTAAACTAAACCAAATTTAATTTATTCGTATGTTCTTTTTGTTTAGTTAACACAGTGAATAATATACTAAGTTAAGTATTTTCTAAATCTGATCCAAGCAATAATTAAGACATGTCCAGAAAATAAAATCAATTCTAAGGTCACATATCCATCATATGTTCTCTCTTTTACTCGTTTTCGAATGTGTACAACTTACAACACATTTAAACCTGTAGTAGTGTTATAACTCAGCTAATTATTTTGTATTACGGAGGATCACTCAACAGTTGCCATCGATTTAGACACCACTAGAGGGAAGTTGTACATGCTGGGGGTAGCCAGTGTGCAGGGGAGAGAATCAATAATCTGGCTTGTCAATTAGCTGTAAATAAAACCAACCCTTTGTAGTTCACATTCCACGATGAGCTCTCTTAGTTGCTCTGGCTTCTGGGCTATTAATTAATGACCTTTTCTAAGAATCTGTTGACCTTAGTAACAAATACTATATTATTCATACACACTCTTTCACATTATTTATATTCTCCAATATTTTTAAATTGGTGACAACTAATAGAAAGAAAGAAGTGCAATAACCCTGGCTTCCATTATAAAATCTTTCCAAGTTGGTTTAAGGAAAAGATCAAGTTAGAATAAATGTTTTGGTTTAATTATATAAGACAAAAGTAAACACTTGAAGACAGATCATTGGAGGATGGTCCATCTGTAGCCATACAACAGATCGCTAGCTGGTAATGAATGGTAATGCTTTAACCCTGGCCACTTGGGAGCCAAGTGTTGTAAATATTGTAAGCAATAGGCTCCATTCTCAGCCTCATAACAAATAGACCTTGTTGATACAGCATCTGCTCAAAGATACCAGGTGTCCACGTTGAGTGTTAGCCAAGGTTCACAAGTTTCTCAGGGGTCTATTTATACTACATTGTTCAGAATATAGTATGTAGTCCCTTTCTAGTTGACAATAGGCCTAATAGTAACAAATACTGCTCTCATCACTTTCACTTGGAATTCATTTTCACCCATATCTGATGTTCTGATAAATAAAAATGAAATTATAGAAATGAATGTTATCTGTTTGTCACTAACGCTTTACTATAGCATTTATGTGATGATCATGTATTTTTCCATGTATCATGTATTATTTTCCAGGGAAAGGTTTAAGATTTTTATTTGCATGTGACAGTAGGGCTTCACCCCACTGGGCCTTAAAGTATGGGGTAATATAACAGTTGTTTTTATTCATCTAATTAATCTCTAGTTTTTAAATCAAAACAAATAAAATGAAAACTGTTCATCATACTTAATGGAATTTAACATTTAATGAAATCAAAACATTACTTTTTAATGTTTGTCCTGTTGCAAAGCACAGATAAACAACTATTAACATGTACAAATTATTTGTTTGTAATGTTATTATTTATGTTCACCTTTTACTGTACTGGTTTACCCCCTTACTCTGTCTGAATAAGTTCTTCGCACAGATCAACAGTCTATGAAGAATGGGCAGAGTAAGGTTAAAAGGAGGATTGGCCTCTCCTTATTGAAAAAAAAATTACCCATCCACCCACCCATGCACGTACAGTGCATGTGTGTGTGTGCGTTCTTGCGTGTGGCGTGTAGGTGGGTGGTGTGTGTGTTTGTCAGTGAAAAGTCTAAAATTTCGTAAAAGTAAAAAATTTCGAAAAAGTCGAAAATTTTGAGAAAAGTTGAAAATTTCAAATAATTTGCTACGTAATAGTTTAGTTTAAATGAAATTGAAAAATTCTATTACATATTAAAATCAAAACTAAGCAATAATGATGGTGTTATGTCCAGGAAATAGAATCACTCCTCCAAACACACTTCCATTTGGGAAACAATGTTAAACCTGATGGAAGATCTACACCAGCTCGCCCCATTTCTACTGCTTCTTAAGGTACTAGAAATTCTCTCATAGTGTACCATGACAGCAAATATTAAATGAATAAATTCTTGTGTGTTAATTGCTTATTTTTATAACACTGCCTATTTTTTATAAATACTGTAATGTAACAAAATATATTATAAATACAATTTACATATTATGTAAATAAGATGTAATAAATAAACACGATTTTAAAAACATATATACTATATAGGGTGATCAACTCAATTGGTATCTCAAAAAGTACCAGTTTTACAGCAAACTATGCTCATTACAATTACGTAGTTCAAAATTTTAAATTTGGTCACCATTTTCCAATATGGCAGTCACATTTGAAATTTCTTATGGGGACCCCTATTTTTTATGACGGATTTAGGTTTTAATGGTAATTCTAAGGCTTTTTTTACTCTTGGCAATATTTTGGTATACTAAACCGTTTAGCCACTAGGAGCACACAAAGTTTAAGAAATTCTTATTTTAACAATTATTAAAGAGGCATTGTTTAACATTTACAAGTAATAAAGCTTCACTCAGAGTGCATTATTTTTATTTGATTGAATATTAAAAAGTTATTGCAGTTTCTTACTCCTTACTCTTACTCCCAGGGCCATCTATATCGCAGGTGATATTTAGCCGCACCAACAAAGCCTCTCCAGATTGACCTGTCCTCTGCATTCTCTTCCATGGCTCCAACTCGCTGTATATCTAGCCTAACCTGGTCCCACCATCTTTGTTTTGGCCTCCCACGAGGTCGCCTTCCCTCAGGGTTATTTTTGCAAACTTTCTTTAGTTGGGACTCTTCTCTCCTTCTCAACACATGCCCAGCCCACCTTAGTCTTCTACTTTTGACCTCACTCACAATGTCTGCGTCGTTATACAGGTCTCTAATCTCCCTGTTATGTTTCCTTCTCCACTCCCCTTGGTCCACTCCCCTATTACAGTTTCACAAATGCTTTATTTTACAAGTAAAATATTTAAAAACTTTGTTATTGCAACAACTGTGTATTGTGTAAGTGCAATACAGTAATAAGTAATAAACGAATACAGTTTACAACAATATCACATGATCGTGTTGTTACGTAATAATCAGCTGTTTCATTGTTGCAAAATGTTCCATTTTATTTTTACCTCATCTAACCTATTGTTTGCTCTGTTACCAGAATTACTACTGTTAGCTGACGTTTGTTGTAGTTTTTAATAATAAATAAATTGGTAAAAGTAAGGTAAAAAAATTAGGTTGTGAGAGAGACTTAGCAGAGTGGGGAGCCTTGGAAGATGCACACACCTCCGAAAGCACCAGATTAGCGACAATCTAGCGGAATTCAGTTGTCCCTAATACCTTAAGATATGATTGGATCTTGGACGACTATAGTATGTGGATATTATGGGATCCCATTTTTATTATATGTAGGAAAAGGCGTTGTACATTTTTCAAATAAAAGGTATGTAGATAATTGAAAATTTTGCGTATGTTTGCAGCAAGGTATATCGGTGCATGTATATGTGAATAGACATGAGAAAATGAAGTGTAATTGCACTGTAATGATCTTTACACACAAAATTTTATTTTGCCTTTCATTAACAAACTATAAAGATAAACATAGACTAATAGAGTTTACATGCAATTTGAAAAGGAGTTTGCATATTAAAAATTTATGAGTGTAAATTGATTATTTTATATTTTCACATATCTTTCTTAGCACCATTCTTAATATGTTATGTTTGAAGGAATGAGGCAGCTGAAATATAACAGAACATCTTGAAAATAGTTTTTAATGCTTAAGTATCTTATAAATGATAATTTTTGGTTGTGATATAAAAGAAAAGGTTTGATCTAGATTTACATACAGTATTATTTAAAAGAATTCAGTTCAATTATTCATATTTATATAATTTCTGTAACTAATTTATTTATTATATCATTACCAAAAATAAACTAGTCTGCCAAAGAATAAAACAATAATCTATTAAAAATAACGGAAACAAGTATTTGATTAAGTTAGTTTAGAGTTGTATATTTAATTGGAAACTTAAAATATTTTTTGGCACTACTTAGACATTTATATTAAATACAATAAATCATTAAAATAAAAATGAGAATAACACTCAAAACATCACAGCCTAGAACCAACTGACAAGAAATTGTATACAACATTACATAGTCAAAAATAAAACAAATAAATAAATTAATAAATAACTGGTATCAAAACGTACAACTTAAAATGTTTGTTTTAGCTAAAATAACTTAAATAATTTACACTATTTACAAAATGTATCACCAAGTACCAATTTCAAGACAGTATGCATTTCCATTTAAAAATTTTCATTTAGTAATCTATTTTAGCAATCAAACGTATATACAGAGTGTTCATATAAACCCTTCAAGACTTCGGGATATGATTAAGTACATGAAAATTAAGAAAAAAGTCCCTGTAAACATCCTGTCCTAAATCTGTTAGTTTTCCATCTATCTTCCTGGAAGTGTTTTTTACATAATTTATTTTATCATATCTTAATAGCCCCTGAAGATATTATCTTTAAACCCCGTACATGTTTGAGGAGCAATAAGACCTAATTATTTATTCAGTATCAAGTTCCTACTTTGTAACATTTCAAAATTACGGCTATTTTTAGTTTTCAAAACTTAATTAATGTCTTAAAGAGTATAGATTTTTCCAGAAAAACTACAAGACAAACAAAAATTGCAAAATTTGATTACCTAAATGATGGTACAAAGATTGTTAAGTTTGGATCATTAATAACTGATATGTTGTAATTTTTTTTTTAAATACAGCACATCCTAATTGGATGAAATTGTATTTAAAAACTTTCAATGATTTTTGCTTGTTCAAACATGGTAATCAGGTACATGCTGTGAAACCACAAATCTAGTTTTTACACACGTAAAATGTATGAACACAATAAAAGAGAGTATTATCGAATGAGTATACACTTGTTTTAAATTTTAAGCGTATTCCCTGTTTTCATCTGTTGGCACTGGTGGCGTAGTGCTGTAACCCAGCTACTTGGGGACAAAGTGTTGAGGAGATTGTAGCTGATAGGTTCTATGCTCGGTCCTCTTAATACTGACACGGCGTCCTCACTATGGCTGCCATCGAGATGGACACTACTAGAGATGTCTGGGGTGTCCATGTTGGTTGGTAGTCAAGGTTCAGATGTTGTGTAGGGAAGAAAACTGAGTGTCAGGCTTGTCAGTTAGCTGAAAATCAGACCAACACTATGTGGTTTGGATTCCATGTAAAGCTGTTGGTCCCTTAGTTGCCCTAGCTATTGGGTTATTAATAAGTAGCTCTTTCTGAGGAACAGTCCACCTTAGTTAGTAACAATGACTACACTCATTTATCTACACTCATCACACTCATTCACCCATATCTTGACGATCGGCGTCTTAATAATGATTAATAACAATAAGTGGACAGGTAAATACTCTAGAAAACAATGAAAATGGTAGCATACGGTTTTGTAAATATCTAAATTGATACTTGATAATACTTCAATATCACATAAATGACTATGCTATGTTAGACTATATTTCTTGTTCAGCAGGAACTTGCTTACGTCGAATGGATCGATTGAGCAAATTGGACCGATATTGCTCTCCTCGTACTGAAGCTCGAATTGAAGATCTTGATGTTCTTGAAACTACAGCCCTCTGGAAGTCTGTCTCTTTATTTCTTCTGTAATAAAAGAAAACATAATCATAAGTACATCACCAGAGTAATTTAAAACGTGTTCCATTCCCATTATGCATTCTTAATAAATAAATCTAATATTCTATAGATGAATAGGATTTTTAAGTAGAATGTTTGTGTAGTACGATCTACTCAGAAATAAATATTATAACCTTTTATCATAAGTATTGTAGAATATTCACAATTTTAAACTTAACGAAAAAAATTAAAACTCTGTTTTCAAGAACATTTAAAGTAACTTTCAATACCTCAACTCAACTCTGAGAGAAGAACTCAAGTGAGAGAATTCTGGGCATTATGAATTGTTTGGAGCAAATTATTTGGAGTAATGAAATAAATATCATATAGAAAAGTAAACAGGAACTTTAAGAGGGCATAAAGCTATCAATAGTGTTATTTATTTGTCATACTTGTCACAAGGAATGTCAAAGAACTTCTGGTCCTTTCCAAAGTTCTCTCCATCAGCCATGGTCTGGGGCAGTTCCTGGTCCATAGTCTCAGGCAGAAAGAGGGCAAGGATCCCTCCTAGGATACCAAGGACACCTAGCACCAGCAGAGGTAGTTGTGGATTGACATTAGCCTGAAAATTAAATTGTTACTAAAAAAATGAAACAAAATTATTTTCTGAAATGGGTTATTATAGCCATCATTAAGCCAAAATATTTAACAGTCTTGGGAGTATGAAACTTATCCAGGAAGATAAAATAAGCTAAAAAAACTAATGAGGATGGCACGTAAATAATTTTCATTTAAATGAGACTCTAAGCCAAGTCCAAGGAAGAGGCATTTTGCTGTAGCATTTTCAAATATATCCTTTATAACTGTGCTAGTGATACTGTGCAGTTTTTTTCTGCAATGTATAACTTTTAAGGAAGGAATTGAAGATCCTTGAATAAAACCTCCTAAAGGTTGCAATGCAGCTAACTACTGTACTACCATGCAAGCAAAATATTTTACAGGGTGTTTTCACCTAACAAGGTGTATTTGATAAAAGACATATAATTTTTGCTTATATTTGTTATGCTTATTTTCTGAAAATTTACATTTTATAGCTACTATCATTTAGGTTACTTCTTTGGGGGAGTAGATCTTGAATTTTGGTAAAAAGTGAAAGGAAAGCAGAATCTTCTTGGTAAAATTAAATCAATAACAAAAATCTATGTATATAACCGGTGTATTATTTTACAAACATTAGCCACTTGATCAGGAGTTGAGAGTTTAAAATTGATAATTTAACCCTTTTAGTGCCAGATGAATTTTCAAAGTGTTTCTCTGCCAGTACCAGAGGGTTTCTATCAATTTTTACAATGTGCCATTACATAATTCCTATATCTGTAATTTATTACACAAAATTAATAATTTTTATGCTTAATTATACATGAAATAATCAGTCTATTACAATAACATATTTTAAAAAGCCATACACTGCTATTTTTATTTAAAATAAATTTACTGGATAAAAACGTTTATTCTTCTTTGGGCATATTTATGACCATGATAAAAATATGTGGACTCTATTCAATCAGTTTGCTATGAAGACAATTTAATTATTAACATCCTGTTGAAATTTCACAATATTTTGTTTCACAAATAAAAAAAGTTACTGCAATATTTACATTGTTCAAAACAAATGTTTTCCTACAGGTTTTGGAACCTTTTGTATCAAAGTACAGTACAGCTTCGATTATCCAGCCTAATGTGATGAAGGTCAAGCCAGATATGATAAAAGCCGGATAAAACATAAGTCATACATAACTTGGTTTTATTGAACAATCACACTTAGTACCTGATAATAGACAGCACGCATAAGCTGGGCGCTTACAATTTCATGTGACACAACGTGCTCTGCAGCTATTGTAATGGAACGAACGATGTTTATCATGATCGCCAACTTTGACGCTGCTTTACAATACAATATGAAAAATATTTCAAAATACAACTGTGTTTTAATTAGACTATAAAAAATTCTAAGGTCAATGTTATGTAAATTATATATGTTTACTTAAATATTAAATCTTATACTTAAATTTAATTTTAACTCGAAACGAATAAAAAAATATATACAGTTATGTAACTGCAATTTATGTGTACGTAAAATGAACTGTTCCACTTCCGACTTCCCTCACTCGCAAAATGGACTCTTCCAGCCAGCCACACTGAACAAAAGTAAATACCATTGCCAGCTCGGATCTTCAGGCGCATTATTAAATTATTAGGCAGTATTAAGCGACCGCTTGTCAAGAAAGGGTGACTACTAGCGCCTGCAATTTGCGAAATGCAAAACCAAAATACTTGGGTACGACATTTGCATTTGAAAAATGAAAGACGCTTCCAATTAATTGTAATTGTATCTTGTAAATAATTTTTATTGCTATCTACTTGTCGAACTGGATGATGTCACGGACTGCCGGATAAAACGAGGCCGGATAATTGAGGTTGTACTGTATAACTAAATATTATACAAACATATTTCACGATTATTATCTCTTTCTAGGTCTTCATTATATCACAGGTATGCTGCTTTATTTATTTTTTTCCTGTATATATTTTTTTATACATGATGTTTCTTGTTTAAATCTCATTCAAAGTTGAAGTAGTTATAAATAGTTGGCTTATTTCAGTAGAACTTAATAAATGAGTTCATAAAAAATACAAATTCCCAAAAAATGATAGCTTTTTCTTTCCACAACTCTCTATTTCGTTCACAATCCACATTTAACTGCCTCAATGTAAATGAAAATATAGGTAAACTACCTGTTAATTATAATACTCAAATATAGTTTTTTTAAATTACTCAAATGACAACTATTTTTAAAATTGAGAAAGATTTAATGAAATAACTCTATTAAGTATTATAAAATACTTCCTTTAAATACTTTAAAAAGGGGCAGTAGGACTAAAAACTAGAATACACAAAAACTTAATAAAACTATAGGTTGACACAAAATGATTGAAATTTAAGTCAATACAATAATCAAAGTACTTACAATTAATAAACATCTATGAGAAGCAAAAAACCATTGATAAAACGTAAAGTAAAAGGTAAAAAATTTCCATGAGAGAGAGAGCAAACCAGTAGGGATGGCCGATTGTCAATAATAAAGTACAATCGATAGTCCCGAAACTATCGGTCATCAACAATCGATAGACTTTCGTTCAAATTGTAACTATAACAATATATTAATCCTCGAATAGGAATGTGACTAAATTTAGCCATGTTTCACATCTCCGTTTCATTTCCACTACTCAGTGCATGTCACTAGCACCAGTGCATTCAGTAGATCATTTTTTAAGTCACATATCCATAACTAAATCATTAAAAAATCGATTTTTCATTTTTTTAAATTTATTCTATATTTAAACTTCAATAGCAGAAATACAAGTACAGTACTACACACAGATTTATGCAAGTAGAAGTTAAGCAGGTGTGAGAACTTGTCACTCTGCGTCTTCTACCATCAAAGAAGTCAAGTAATCTCTCTAATCCTGGCCAAATTAAACCCATTTTACATCAACATTTTCGGAATGTCCTCGAATTTAGAAAACTTTGTTGTTTATGTTTTGACCTACTTAAACTGAAGTCTGTCGCACACTACACAGGATACATGCTGAGGTCTGTCACTGACTGTCACACACTACACAGGATACATGCTGATTACTTCCTGGGAACTGAAGAAAGTTTTCCAAGAATAGCTCCGTTATGTCTTGTCTCAAACTATCGATTGTTCCTCATACAATCGATTAAACTGTATCGACAATCGGCTATCCCTACAAACAAGTATCGCGTATCGGAAGCCGTGCTAAACTCTTTCCGTCTGCAACAGGAAGTCTGAATATTTCTCTATCTTTTCGCTTCTTATAGATCTGTATTCACTGGCACTTACCAGGTAGACAACAAACGGTGCAACAATACTGGCAACATAGCCCATTATGTGAATGAGAGCCACACCTTGTGCTCTGACCACGGTCGGCAGCAGTTCAGCAGCGTACTGGAGTCCGATATTGTATGAGATGTTTACACTGAATCTCCCCATAATAGCGAGTGATGCAGATGGAACTCCTATAAAACAAGATAATAAAACTGAATAGATAAACTGTCTAGCTGAACTGTTATTTTTGCCCTTATTTATTTATTCGTAAGACACCGATCGTCAAGATATGGGTGAATATGATTTTGAATGAGTGTAGATAAGCGAATGTAGTCATTGTTACAAACGAAGGCTGACTGTTCCTGAGAAAGTGTAATTAATTAATAGTCCAATGACAAATGAAAGCTGGGGTTATTAGCTGATCCCTTTCAAAATTTGTTATGACTCTGAGAACCTTTAGCTTATGAAGGTGGGATTTAAATAATTACGCCACCGACAAATGCTTCAGCTTAACACGCTCATTGCGGCACACCATGTGTAGGCTACACCCAGTGAGCCAGTCACTGTGTAATTGGTATTGTATTATTGTAAATGAATTTAAATTATGTCTTAGATAGCAAAAGCTTGTTCCGTTTATATTCCATCATAAAGGGATTTTCATCATTTTTAGGAGTATAAGTAAATAAACATAAAAAAATGTTTGTAAAGTGTTTCAGCATGTAAGACAACCTATTAGCGCAATTTCAGCAATGAACGTGTTAAGAAACTATTTAATGGCAGATTTCTTAACATCAACATACATTGCTCAACAACTTTGCAGATATTCAGAAGAATTTAGTTTTATAAAATAAATGCAAGTTTACGTAGGTTGAGATGCAACACTCATTAACTCACTTGTTCAATAATATTTGTAACATTAGGCCTGTGGTTAAAACATATAGATCTTTAGTTCTGGATGATTTACTTACCAATGGGAACAGCTGTGGCAAGAAGGCTGAAGACCCCACTGAAAACCATGGAACCACATGCAAGCCAACGACGGCCCCAGCGATCCAGGACCATGGTGAGGAAGGTATCAGCTGGCAGTTCAGTAGCCGAGGCTATAGTAAAAGTGAGGAAAACATCCAATCCCAGTGAGCCTACATTACGCACATGTCCGTCAAACACCAAAGAGATGGCCATCCTGGGGACACAAACGTTGAAGATTATTTTTTAGATTTAAGATTGTATCAGTTTAAAAATTGAACTGTTATGGAAGCCTACGCCATTATTTTGTTTGCTTCTGGTGAATATCAGCCAGTATATGTAGTATAATTTATTTGCACTTCTTTCAATTATAGCGTGACAAAATAAACAATATTATATACAGGGTGTTAATAGAAAACCCTTCAAAACTTTGGGATATGGTTATGTACATGAAAACTAAGAAATAAGTTTCTCTACATAATCAGAAAATGTATTGTCCTTCAACAAACAGTGTTTGTAATAGATATAGTCATATATAAATTGGTATAAAACAGTAGATTAAGTCAATAAAAGTACAAATAGTAATTAATAATGCTTCACAATGATAACTTAAATGAATTAATCAAATTTAATTAATTAAATGAGGATATCTTAAATTAAACAGTAATTTCTACATCATGTTCCAAATATTCTTGCATATTATAAAAGGATGCAGTTGCAACCAATCCATTAGTTTATCTTTAAATCTTTTTAATGATACATCCTTGGCATTAACAGGCAACTTATTATAAACTTTTCTTATGTTTACCTGATGAAATGACCCAAATTAATTTTGCTAATCTATGCTGAGGAATGTGTAATTTATTGCAGTTTCTTGTAAAGTGTGATGGAATATTATCCTTTGTGGAGTAAGAATGTAAGTTAGTTTTTGCGAATATCAAAATTTGATAAATGTATAAGCTAATGGTTAGTATTTTTGTTTGAGTAAAGAGTGGTCTGCAGTGTTCTCTAGGAGCCGCCCTACACATAGTCCTAATAACTTTTTTTTAAATTTACAAGATCCTCTGGGTTGCAGATGAATGACTACAGAGAATAAGTCCATATGAGATATGTGACTGAAAAACTCCAAAGTTATTCTCCATTGAGATTAAGTCCTAAACGCCTTGTTATTACATATATGTCCTAAAACGATTATTTTTCCGGCTGTCTATACAGATGTGTCTTTTACATAATTATCATATCTTAATAGCCCCTGAAGATATTATCTTCAAACCCTGTACATGTATGAGGAGTAATACGACCTAATTAATTATAGAGTATCAAGTTCCTACTTTGTACTATTTCAAAATGGAGGCTATTTTTAGTTTTCAAAGCTTAATATCTTAATAAGCATAAATATTTCATAAAAACTACAGCATACACAAATAAATCAAAATTAGATTTCTTAAAAGATAGTACAAGAATTGTTAAGATCGGATTATTAATACTGAAAAGTTGTAATTTTTGTAATACGAGTACATCACATGCTAATTAGATAAAATTGGCACAACATTATTGTTTACTGTATTACAAAAATTACAACTTATTAGTTTTATTGATACAATCTTTATACCATATTTTATGAAAATTAATTATTAAAATAAGATAAATTATTTAAAAAAATACATTCAGACAAACGGAAACTAATAATTTTAGGACATATGTTTATAGGAACTTTTTTCTTAGTTTTCTTGTAAGTAATCATGTCCCAAAGTCTTGAAGGGGTTTTTATGAACACCCTGTATATATTTATGGTAGAATATTAATCATCAAAATTGTATACTCACCAAGTCCATAAATTTGTCTTGGAATTTGTGAATTCAAAGGTAACATAAATTTTCATTGTTAGAAACTTGAATAAAGCTGCAGAGAACAACGGAAGAAATCGAGTTAGTTGAACATTTCTATCCTTTCTCTTGTGAAATTAGAAGATTGCCTAGCATCCCAAATCTAACATCATTTATAATATTTGTAGCAACATTACGTAAAGTACATTTTAAAAATAAATAAAACACATTTTTCATTTTTACTATTCTCCTATCCAGAAACTCCTTTATGTTGCAATTAGAACGGTCAAGGAATCAATTTATCATATCTACCTTAAAATTATTCAGTGAAGGAATTCTGGGTAAACGTTAGATGAAGATTAATTTATACTTTAGTTGGGCTTCTCCCGGTTGTAAATCTGAGATTTTACTATTTACAATATTGTAGCTGAAATCTTAGTATGTCTTAAGTTAATGACATCTTAGCGTAGATACATAGATGACTAAACAAAGGATAGAGCCTTTCGTAACTAGTACATTGACCATTACAATTGTCCATTGATAAGGCTCTTGAATATCTTTGGCTTATTGTTGGTTTTCTTCCTCTGCTGAAAATTTTGCTTTATACTGATATAACGTTTAAAGGAATTTATTAGTAGTTCTAGGGAAAAATATAAAAGATAAGGACGTAATATTGAAAGTAATCTGCATTACATTTGTGTAATGAGAATATTTTTTATTTGAAATTACTATTAAATATAGTCACTCTCTCATGCATAAAAACACAGAATTACCAAGAATAAATAATTACTAACCAAATAACGATAAGTAAAATGGTAATATTTCTGAGTCGAGGACTTCGGAAAAGATCCAGAACAGAGTAATTCTTGCCAGCTTCCTCCTCCTTTTGAGCTGCCAAACAACTTTTCTGCAACACAAAAACCAATTACATTTATTAAAAACTGCAGTACTAACTTACTCCAGTTTGTTGCATGTTGCTTTTGTAATTAAACTTTTACCTATAAATTCTTACAAATAAAAGTAATCTGAGTTATTAATTATAGCGTTGCTCTTCAAATTCAGGATATTTTAATGATAAATAACTAGATTTTAGTCAATCAACTTGGTTTTTAATTTTGTTTTCAAACAAATTTACTATTTAGCTACCATTAAAATTAGTTTTTTATTTTTTTACATTGTTAGTTACAATTGAAATAATTATATTGTGTACAGAAAGTATTCAATTTATCTTCAATAAAAATAGAGTAATTTTCAAAGAAAAACTAACCAAACATTCCTATTGATAGAATTAATTTGAGATTCTGATTGGTTGATATTCCTCCACTCACCAAAATTTAAATGTTCCTTTTAACTATAAAGTGTCTAAAAAGAACTTGTCTTGATTATAAAGTGTCATTCAAACAAATAACAATAAGTAAATATATTTTACTGTTGATTGTTGATATAAAACTAAGGGTTTTTCTAAGCGAAAAACATTCTTGTTTTCTGGTGTTACACTAATTGAACTATGTTTAACATACTAATTTTTCTATTAGTCTGTTAAAAAAAGTTTTAAGCAAATTGTCATGTTTCTTGAACATTTTGTTTTGAAACTAAATAATTCCAGCTAGTGATGTGGTTTGAAAAGTTAATTTAGCATCTATCAGTTAAATGATAAGTCAATATAAAAACATTTCACTCAGAAGCTATTTAAACATTGATTTAAAAGCTATCCAAGCTATTTTTTCGACAATCAAAGAGAATTTGATACTGTACTTGTTAAATTTATTCCTCATATTTATTAAAAATGTTATAACCCTCTATTTACAAAATATATCACCCATTTTTATTATTTGACATTAGAGTGATGCCTAATTAAGTTTAGCAGATACATTTATATAAATTTATAACTAGAAAACAAACACGTAACCTTTTATTTTTGTGAATCCTGCCACCAACAGGGAAACATGTAAAACCTTCTTCCTCACAGAAAAGCATCAATTTATTAGTAAAAATATATAGAGTGCTAATTAAGTCCCAGGATGGCTTAATATTATTTTAACTGTGATGAATTGAGCAACAAAACTTTACATGTTGTTAACGGACATCAAAAACTATTTTAACACATATTCTGTTGACCGCCACGTATCCAGGGGAACGGACCACAAGGAGTCAAGGAAGAGTTTAAATCGAAGCATAGGTTAAGTTGCATATTAAAGGTATTAGTAGAATACAATGCCGCAAATCCGACCTTAAACGGTTGACGCTAGCCAAAGTGACAAGTGATTGAAGTTTCAAAACATTGCTAACAACTTTTTGCTAAACTTATCAAACGTGTGTTTTCTTTGTTTGGCTTGTGGTGGCTTTCGGGTTTGTTAAATTTAAGTCCTGGGTGATTATCACATACAACAATCCAGTTGTGACCTTAAAGAAAATACAAAAGCTGATAAAAATGTGTTGAAACTTTGATCACTTGCCATTTTGACTAGAGTCAACCATTTGACGTTGAATTTGCGGCATTATATTGTACTAATAAACCTTTAATTCAATATGCAACTCAACCTATGCTCCTATTTAAAATTCTGCTCCAACTCCTTGCGGACCGTTCCCCTGTATACATAGCGAACAACATGTGAAGTTTTATAGCTCAAATTGTAAAGGTTAAAATAATACTAAGCCGTTCCGAGACTTAATTAACACCCCGTAAAATAATTTAAGTAATTTATAAAGTAAAAGAAAATATCAGCAGTGTTATTTTATTGTATTCTTAAATCTGCAATGTCTTATTTGCAAATTGGTTGCTATCGTTGTTCAATCAACTAGGTCTAATTTACATTGCATTCACAAGAATACAAGCCTTTTAATAATAAAAAATTTAAAAATATTCTAACAAAAAATTAGCTATAAGGAAAATATATATATTTTTTAAATATGGATCATTGGTTTCACATATATGATTTATAAACTAATTTAATGTAAATTTACTTAAAAATGAATGTGCATGTTGTACATGTGACATGACCACAGAACTAAGTTTAAAAATGGATATATATTTAATAATCTTTGGTTTAAATTAATTTATTAATTAACATTTTATAAATAACAAACCTGGAACTTATTGTAAACATCCTCAGGAACTTTGGTTTTATTGATGCGTTCAAATTTCTTTAAAATTGTAATTGCTTTGTCCACCTTTCCTTGAGAAACCAACCACCTTAACAAAATACAATCGATTAGACTTATGACGAATTGTCCTTTTATTACATAATAAAGTACCATCGATTTTACTGTACATACTAAAATCTATGTATAATACAATCAATGATAATACTAAGCTGACATGATCAGCTGATGCAACAGTCAGATAAATATCTTTACACAATTCTGACATTTCTCTTTTGAAACTTTTCCGTAATATTTTAAAATAATATCAATCAGCAAAGTAATTTGTTAAATTCGTGACATAAAATATTTTATTTATAAGTATTTATGTATACCTATTTATTGAACAAGATATCCACACAATTTTATAGTAATAGTATAAACATTGTGAACATGTGTAGGAATTTGAAAAGTTGCATTAAAGTAAAATTTGAACTAAAAAATTATAAGAATTTTTATAAAAACATAACAGTACATTTGTTATTAAATCGCTACTAAAAAAACATTTTCTCCAACAAAATTACTTGAAATTGAATTTTAAATATATCATTAAAAAGATAATTTTTCAAAACAGGAATGGTAGGGGTTGATAACTTGCTAAAGACAATAAAACTAACGACTACAAACTAGCTTCCTGTGTGATGTCACCAAATATTTTCTGAGATAAGAGCATATCAAAGAAATGATTATCCTTTTTATTTTGACCAGTTTTATGAATTCAAATGTTTTCCTTCTCAATAATCTTGCCAAGTTTATTTCATCTACCCTTATTATAATTAGCTAATTTTATTTATGATAATGATCATCTTAGGTTATACATCACTAAGTTATAAAATGTTTGAATTAGATCAGCATACATTTTAAATGATACATCCTTTTACAACAAAACTAGGGGTAACCCCTGCACGCTTCGTGAATGTCGGCCTTTGGCCTTGCCTGGAGACTCTGCTCTTTACCCCTTCGTAGAACTCGGCCTACGGCCTCACCAGGATGATCCATTAAAGACCCCTTTGTGGACCTTGGCCTACGGCCTCGCAGTGGACAGTTTGGTCTGCGCATCAAGGCACTCTGCTACAGCTCCATTTTTGGGTCTCAGCAGGTCGTCTCATGAGGGAGATCAGCCTACGGATTCTTAACCAATTTGGCCATGAATTTTGGTTTTAGGAAGATAAATACCTATAGTTTGATACCCCGGTAGGGCGGTTTATATTAATATTAACTGACCTTTTCAAAATCTGGTGGTATATTTGGATTCAAGAGAAATGTAGATTTATTTGATATCCCACTTGAGTAGATAACGTCAGTATTAAACATTTTTACATTTTAATGCTGTACAGTTTTTGGGGCCCCGATACCCCAAATTTTTAAGTTTTTAGGCTGAAATTCATGGATAAGGTGCATGTTTATTATGTGTGTGGAATTGTGAAGGTTTGAAACTTTTCCTCAAGATTTTCTTCAAGTTAGGTCAGAAATACTACTTTTTTGTAATTTTCCCATATGAAATACATTGGGGGTAAAAAAAGGCTGACTTCTCAGAACTATGGAGAATTTTTCAAAATCCCTCCTTATTGCATGCCTACAATATAAGACCTACAAGATTTCAGCCTCGAAGGTTTAGTGGTTTTCGAGAAACAGTTATCAGTGGTATTTAGCTTTTATATGTATAGATAAAGAAACATAACAACATATAATAACATAGTGTTCTCAATAAACTTTGGAGAAAAAGGGCCTCATTTTTAGTTCCTGTCTCTTCTTGAAATTTAATTATCATGAAGACTGGTTTGGGAAGAATTTCAAAAAGTTTTGTATATGTTTGGATTGCACACAAAATGCATTTAGAAAGAAGTTGTCACATAAACAAAACATTTTTGTAGTTATGCTGTGTGACTGTGTGTTGCATGTGACTGTGCAGAGGTTGGTTAATAATGCCTTATAATGTGAAATGTCCTGTACAATTGAATTTTGCAATATTATGACTGTTATCAATCAAACTCAACATGTAGGCTTTGTCCATTGTTGATTCATATCTAAGAAATATGAATCACTTTTTGCAGTGTTTTAACTCCTCTAGCATATAGAAATCGTACTAGAGGAATGAAGAAAAATTAAGTATATATTCTATTTATACCAAATGTCTGTTGCAGAGGACGTTTGATATTTTAACATAAATTAACGAAACTGTTAATGTTAAAAGTTATACAAGATGAACAAATTATTTGAAGAAACTTTAATCATGATATATTGTGTTGTGTATTATAAAGTCTAAAAGTGGAACACCTAAAATAGAAAAAATGATTCTTTGGAACTGTAGGTATTAAAAAAACAGTTCCGTTCAGTATGAATTGTATTCAATCCCCAAAAATAATTAATGTCATACATTTATAATAATGATGAAAAATATGTTTTTGTATTTAACTGACACTCAACAAAAAGCAAAAGTTAATATTTTAAAATTATATTCCTACCAAAATTTAAAGGTGTATTTATAAATGATTTTCAGAAATGTATCGCTAAAATAAATTATTTATTTGTAAGACACTGATCGTCAAGATATGTCCGAATATGGATTTTGCATGAGTGTGCTGAGTATTGATGAGCGAATGTAGTCATTGTTACAAACTAAGGCATACTATTCCTTAGAAAGTGTCATTAATTAATAGCCCAATGACAAATGAACAGCTGGTGGCCATCAGCTGATCCCTTTCAAAATATTATGACTCTGATTGGGATCGAACTGAGAACTCTTAGCTCATGAATCTGGGATTTAACCAATTAAGCTACTGACCAATTTATTGATCATTTTAGGAAATGGACCAATATAGATTGAACATAAAAAAAAAAAAAAAAATTGGGTGTGCGTCGGACCACACGGTGGAAGTTATACTTCTTTGGCCATTCTCATACACCCACTCACGCACACAAACAGACAGGATATATAAATGAAATATAAGACATTTTTCAATATTATTCAATATATTTATCTTCAATATATTATACGTGACTTCATTATTATATTATACACCTATATTATCATTATCAGTAATTTCTTCGATTAACAATCGATTAATCGATAGTTCTTAAAAATTTGTTCTTACTTTTCAGCGTGACGCGGTTTCTCGACCAACATCCCATCCCAAAGTGTCTAACGGGCGCAAAGAAGTATAACTTCAAAAACGATAAAATACTACTAACATTATGTAAGATGATCAATAACCATGCAGTTATGTTAGATAAACAGTGGTCACTAAACAAATTATATTCATTTATCAAAATGATGTATACAAATTGTTATATAACAAGAATTAATATCATAGAATGAACATTATTTTTGAAATGAAACTCAAAGTGTTGAACAATTACTTTAATTATAACCTATTTTCTTGTATAATCCAAACGTATGCAAAATTCATTAATACAAAGTCAATTTAAGATAAACTAAGTTACGTCATTGATTTAATAAGCACACAGATAGATTTCTTACCCAATGTTTAATTTTGTGTCTCAAATTATCAGCTGTTTTGTGGTCTATTGTGAAATGTTAGTGTAGTCCCATGTAAATGTAATGCAGTTTAAATCAACCAACCAAATTACTGGCACAAATATTCCTGTTACATGTGATATCTATTTGTAAGTAATAATATAATCAAGGGTTACGTTATGAAAATCAAAATCATTATCATATTTATATTGAGAGTGGCACATAATACAGTGAGACCAACACTACAAACCTGGCACTCTCAGGAACCAAGAAGGGAGTGATGATGGCTAGTGCGAGAGGTGCGGCAGTCACAACACTGAGCCACCGCCAGTCTGCTACCCACAGTGAGATCCAGGGCAACAGGCATGACGCTAGCGTAAAGAAGATTGCAATGCTCATGTTGGCAACAAATGTACGCCAGCGTGGCCCAACATATTCCAACACTGAAACAATCATTGAATAAGTATTGTTTCTCTGTTTGATCTCGCAATGAATTTTGAGACAAGTTCAGTGTCTTGTGGCATGATATTTATTTATTCAGGGTGAATTTGAAGTCAGTTTCCTCCTAACTTGTTTTCACGGTTTTAAAAATATTTGCTACTTGAATATGCCATTAATTTAATGTTAACCCACAATACATTGAGAGTGTTTCAACGTTAATGGGGATCACTTAGGGTTCAGGATCTAGGAGTCAACTTCAAAATTTTAAATAGTAACATGGTCATATGATTTGTCATTTAACTCCATAATTTTAAGCTGAAAACGATAGTGTAATGAGAATTTAGAAAGGATATGCCATTCTTAGATATTAGTTAAAAAAATATTGTACTGTCTATAGTTTTATTCTTAAACTGAATCTGACTTTGATAAAGGAGTCATTAAATTTAAAGAAGGCAGCAAACTTATTGACATTTATCTTTGATATAATTTGACAGAGTAAAAAGGTTTCTTGGAAAATTAAATAACAAAATATTTGTTTTGTGGAGTATTTCAACTCAGCATTATTTCCAGTTGTCTTGTATTTTATTTAAAGATTGTTTGTTAGTATATTTAGTTTTCGTATTGAATAAATTTGCATCACCATGAAGATATTTGGCGTATTTATAAAAATGTAACTCTGCTAATATTGGTGAATAATGATATTTCATTTTGGTTTAAATAGCTTAGACCCAATTTCTTATAAAAATTATGTATCGAACAATCACTTAATATGGATCGATCATAAGGCAAGACATTACAGGCCCAGTTCTTTGTATAGTATTAATTTCAATAATAAATATTTATGCAGAAATATCATACATCCATAACATTTATTTATTATTATTTTATTTATTTTGTACTGATCAATTTTTTTTTATATATAAAAACATGAAATCTCCAAAGTTTTGGCAATGTCCTTACTTCTGTGTCTAAATACTGCATCAAGAAATATAAGGGAAAAAATCATTTGTTTTGTTTAAGAAGAACGTACAAATTATTTTAAATATCTAAAAACTTAAATGTAACAAGACAATTGTCCTACAATAATAATAATAATAACATTGTTCTTCTAAAATCTGTTTTATAAATATTTATTATTAATGGATTTTAAGCAAATCAGACTGTTTTTTCATTATTTATGTATTAATATATTATTAAATTAAATTTAGCCAGTGCAAAGACACTCATTATAATCAGTGCAGTTTATACTATTAAAAACAAGAATGATAATTTTATTCATAGCCTCTGATATAAAATGTGAATTTTGTTGATTCTAAAGTAAGTAACGTCACTTAAATTGTTACCAAGCATAGAAAATATTAAAACCCTAGATATTTGAAAGAAAAAATAATTTATTTTCTGTACTTTATCACAATTTTTTATAATTATTTTCAAATCAAAATTCATAACTCACCCAGTATATACATCATGGTAAAACAGTTGTCAAATGCAAAACCAACAAAGAAGCGACAAAGGGAAAACTGCCAGAAGGAGGTGGTAAAAGCTGTAAGTATTCCTGCACACAAGCCTGTGAGGTTGGTACCAACCAGAGCTGGGATACGGCCGTACCGATCAGCCATCCATCCAAAGATGAGCCCACCCACTATCGCACCACAGAAGAAGATAGACTGAGCGATTGTGGGCAACGCCTTCAATTCACAAACCCAGTCAAGCTAAAACAGTTACATTGTAGAATTAATTAGGTTTATCTTTTACATAAAGTGATTAGATTTTGAAATTGACAGTTCTAAATTTGAAAGTTATTTAGTAAGTTATATTGGATTATTTAAATTTTAAGTATATACTCTGTAGAAAGGCTACCAATAACAACAGATTAGCAACGCATTATGTAGGCCTACAATAAATGAACTTGATTTTGAAATTAGTTAATACTGAAAAAAAACAAGGGTCTGCAGAGGCTGTCGGCCATGTTAGTTTTAATCCCATAAGAACAATGTTATTTGCGTATCCATATTTGTTCGTTATTTATTGACCAAAAGTTGTGTGAGGTGTCATTTTAAGCGTTATCATATTTCACATAGTGTTTGCTTTTTATATTTTGAATACATAGGCCTAGTTTTGAAAAATAGTTGAAAATGAAAACTTCAAACTTAACATTTTTTATATTTTTTTCTATGAAACTAATTAGGAATCCTCAAAGCAGTTCCAACACGCAATTTAATTCTCGGTCAATTTAATTTGGATACGCGTGATCATATGTCTGGTTCAAAAATAACATTGTTCTTATGGGATTAAAATTAGCATGGCCGTCAGTCTCTGCAGATTCTTAAATTGATTATTCATTATTCATCTCTAAGACGCCGATCGTAGAGATATGGGCGAATATGAGGGGTGAATGAGTGTGATGAGTGTAGATGAACGAGTGTAGTCATTGTTACTATCTGAGTTCGACAGCTCAAAAAGGACTATTTATTAATAGCCCAATAGCCATTGTTTAAAATAATTATGTTCAGGACATCATTATAATTTTATAATGAAAAAAATGTTATTGATTATAATTCTTAGTAATTGCAAGTGATGGCTCAGTGGTTAAGATTCAAACTGTGAAGTGTAATGTCCGAGATTTGAATCCAACTGAGGTAACAGCCAGTATTTCATTTACTAAACAAAGTTCATGTAAAATGGCGAGTTAAGTATATATACAAAAAAAATAATAATTAACAAACAGACATAACAAGTTGTAATAATTTTCTTATTTGAATATAGTCTAAGAACTAGACAAATCAAAATATTTTGAAGCAACAAAGCTTCTGGTGAAAATGGAATCGTGGCAGAAAATTTAAAATCAACTGGCCTCAACTGTGAAACAAATATTTCCGCTTAAAAAAAACATTTGGCAAACAGAAAGATTCCCTAATGATTGGGAAAATGCTTTCCTTTATCCATTACATAAAAACTAAGTCAGCACCAATTGTAACAATATAGAGGAATCTCTCTGCTTCTAGTAAAATGCAAAATGTTCTCATAATTTCTTCCTGATCTAGCTGAGCAACAGTTAGATAACATAATGGAGGAGTATCAATCTGGTTTTAGTTCAAACAGATCATAGCTAGAACAAATTCCAAATCCATTGCTATGCTATCTGTATTATTCTGATTGGTGTGTTAAGTGAAGCCCAAGAAAGTGCACCTGAAGATGAAGGACATCCTTCGAAACCGGTAGTGCTATATAATAACATAAAATTTGTGGCGGAACAAAAGAGAGGTAACTATTTTACCATCTATTGACAAATTGCAAACTTAAAACTAATCCTTAGGTATGAAAATATCTATAGCAAAATATCATTTGTTGACTTTACAAAGGCACGTGATTCCATTGACTGTTATCTTTCTTTCAAATTTTAAAAACAGAGCCTGGACTTCAAACAGAAGTCAATTTATGAAGAAAAACACTGCATAATGAGGATGGACCTGTATCTCCAACTTTCAACCATAACTTTACCTACCTGATTCCAATGTTAGAATATGAAGTTAATATATATATATATATATATATATATATATATATATACCTATAAAATGCAAATACCACTGACTCATCGCTGTAACTGAAAAAGTACTAAGCTTACGAGGCTGAAATTTTGTAGAGTCAAAGTTCTTATGTTGTAGATGTGCAATAAGAAGGGATTTTAAAAAATCCTTAGTAAATCGAAGATGGCAGCCTTTTTAGTGCCAAATATTTTAAATGCCAAAAACAGTGTTTCTCTAATTGGACTGTAGCGGCTTCATGAATGGTTCTACAGCAAAACTAACATCATATTCTTTATCTGATTTGAGACGATCTACAACTTTGAATCTATGATTTTCTGCTCTATCTCACCTCCTTCATCCTTAGGTAGAGCTAGATTTTCAATTTGTGTGTGTAAATCATATTGGTTAATTTACGGCCTCAAAGAGTAGACTCACAGATTTTTCTAGACTATGAAACTTTGTTATTATCCAGGAGAACACACTGATTTCAATCGGAAAATTAACAATTTAGTTTTAAAGAATGCATAGGCAGATCATAGGACATGACTAAACATGGCGAGAAACACACCATTTTATTGATTCAGAGTCAAATATAATAGTTTGTACCCTTTAAAAGTAGACTTACAGATTTCTCTAGACTTTGAAACTTTTTTACCTAAGAGAACAAACTGATTACAAACGGAAAATTTGAAATTTAAATATAAAAGACATTTACCACTCATCACTATTTCTCCAAAACTATACGTCCAATTGACTTTAAATGTTGTACATAGATTTATTTTGGCCCCTAGAGGCTCACTAAGAAAGCATTTTCCTTTCCGACCTCAGAACTCCGTCCCGCTGGCCTCCAAAATTCCCATGGTATTCTTATGGAGCTATAGTAATTGATTGATTTATTTGATTAACAGCTGTAAAATAAAAACAAATTGAATAAAATTGTGGAAGGCTAAACTTTTAAAATTAAAAATAATTGAGTACAGTAGTAAGTTACTGTTCTAATTGGACATTAGATTAATTAATTAATTAATAAAGTACTTAGTTTGATTTACTTTAATTTATTTTTTAATGTTCTTGAATTTGTTAGAATTTTTACTTATATTTTGATTGCAAGTCTTCAAATCCAATATTATGACCGGTGGATCAGGCGGGTACACCTAGTAGTATATATATAATAAAAGTTCAATAATAAAATTGTTGCATTAGTATTGAACAAACCCGAACACCCATACACCTACAGTGGTATTTACCCACCCGAACACCCATAAACATACAGTGGTATTGACCCACCCACCCACCCATAAACGTACAATGGTATTGACCCACCCACCCACCTCTACACGTACAGTGGTATTGACCCACCCACCCACCCATACACGTACAGTGGTAATAACCCACCCGACCACCCATACACGTACAATGGTAATAAATATACTAATACTACCGTACGTGTATGGGCGGAAGAGTGATCTAATACTACCATACGTGTATGGGCGAGCGGGTGAGCTAATACTACCGTACGTGGATGGGCAGGACGGTGGGCTAATAATACCGTACGTGTATGGGCGGAAGGGTGATATAATAATACCGTACGTTTATGGGCGGGAGGGTGATATAATAATACTGTACGTTTATGGGCGGGAGGGTGGGCTAATAATGCCGTACGTGTATGGGTGCGAGAGTGGGCTAATAATACCGTAAGTGTATGAGTGGTAGGGTGGGCTAATATTGCCGTAAGTGTATGGGTGCGAGAGTGGGCTAATAATACTGTACGTGTATGGGCGTGAGGGTGGGCTAATAATACTGTACGTGTATGGGTGGAAGGGTGGGCTAATAATACCGTACGTGTATGGGTGGGAGGGTGGTTTAACAATACCGTACGTGTGTGGGTGGGAGGGTGGTTTAATAATACCGTACGTGTATGGGTGGGAAGGTGGGCTGATAATACCGTACGTGTATGGGTGGGAGGGTGGGTATTATTAAATATATTATATTATATATATATATATATATATGCTTAATTCGTATTTGAATATTTAAAACGAGTACAGTAGATACTTCAAAAGTCACTCATTTAGGAATTAGGATTGATAGTTATGACTTCGATCCTCCCCTCGTCTGTTGCCAAGGGGTAACTGAGTTACCCTAGAGCCTAAAAAAAATCCTGATTATTGTAATATTGAGCTTTTATATAAGCACAAAAGTTTTTGTATTTGTTCATAAATACTATACCTATTTTGGTATAAAATAAATTTATACGTTAGGGAGGAAAATTGGGTCAGTTATAAGCAAGTTTTGATCGTGGTGTAACTTGGTTACCCCTTATTTATGTACTAGAAAAAAGGATAAGAAAACTAGACTAATGAGTTTTTTTTTGCAAAAAACAGTTTGCATTGAACATCCTACTAAGGAGATGATGGTAAAGTGCTTTGAGTGAGGAAAAAATCTGCTAAAAATTTCATAAAGTTTAAATTTTTTACTATTTAAATATTTTTTTTTGTTTCTTAGATATATTATCAATGAATTATGTGTTGGTTTATACAAATAAACCCCATTAAAAATATATTTTATCATTATTTTCATTGAATAAAGTAATAAGATAGGGTTTTATTCCTTAGTTAAGGGTGTAATAAAATAGGGTTTGGCAACAGACAGGTTATGTATTAGTATGTGTAAGTAGTCAGGGTAGAGAACCAATGCATAAAATAATTCCATGAACACTCATAGGCATAATGAACAAAAGCTCTTTTTAGAGTCAGGACTGATTCAGATATAAAGCTGTCATTAATATGTAAATAGCTCCTGCGCCCTTGAACAAACAGCATCCTGTATCCTTCCTCGTGATTAATAGCTTCCGGACATCCTGGTCTATGGCCCACTTACACCAGCTTAGAAAAACGATTTCACTATTGTTAAATAGGAATAGCAATAATATTAAGAATCATCCCCTTACTATACATAGACTAAATAATTAATTCTAATAATTATTTTGGTGTCATTAATACAGACATACAATTTATGATGAGACAGTTATATTTTTTATTTGCCACATCAATATTTCATTAAATACATAGGCACGTCCATTATAATATCTCAATAGACATAAAAATATACTTAACAAACTACTAACAAAGTTCATACATATGAATAAATGAATTTATTTCCACTTTCAAATACAAATTAAAATAAACATACATTGCTTGGAAATATTTCACCATCAAGCATCAAGTCCAGTAGTGTTCTACTTCTATGTTCACCTATCTTGACTCATCAGTCACACACTTAAATTCACACTTGATAATTTACTGATAAGCGTGGCCCACTGCTGCATTCTGGTTAACCTTACCTAATTTCCGGATAAACAAATCTTATTTTCACACCTAAGCTAATACAATCTCAAATCAGTTAAAACTAGTCCAAATTCACTTTATACATATTTACACTAATTATTTTTATCTCTACAAACAATAAACTTTTAATTCAGAATTTGAAACATATATTCAACATATTCTTGATTAAATAGCCACCCTTTTAATTTAATCAAAACTTGTTTTTCTTTTAATATTTTCTTTATTTCAAGTGGTAAAAAATTAAACAATTTTGGTGCCAGAAAGAGATATGAAACCTTGAATAATGATAAATTTACTTTTGGTCTTTTCAAAATACCTCTAGCTAAATTACGAGTATTGTAACATGCATCTTGTAAGTCCTCATTCCCATTCTGTCCACTTCTAATATAAAACATTCTTGAAACTTTAAAAATATATAAATGTCGAATTGGAAGGATATTTAAAAATTTATATAAAGAAATGACGATTCGTGTCTTTGTTTAAACAGCAATACGTCTACTTGTCACTGTAATGGATCGTTCAAAAATGGATCGACTGAGTTAATAAATTTTGTTGCGAAAGAGAAATCAGTCATTATTCATTATTAAGACACCGATCGTTAAGATAGGGGTGAATTATTAGTGTGATGAGTGTAGTCATTGTTACTAACTAAGGTCGTCTGTTCCTCAGAAAGAACTATTATGTAGAATCCGAACCACAGTCTGATTTTCAGCTAACTGACAAGCCTGACACTCAAGTTATCTTCCCTACACAACATCTTAACCTTGACTGCCATCCAACAGGGACACCCCAGACTTTTATAGAAGTGTCAGCTAGCCATACTATACCAGTGCTGTCATCATTGTAGTGCCTATCATCGTATTGAAACTACCGTTCTTTTCATTTAGTAAACATGTTTAAAAATATATTATAATCTTTGAAAATGATATATTTTGTTTTTGTTTTAATACAAGGTTTTATGAGAAAAAAGTAATTAAAAAATACCTCAGTAGCAATTGTAGAGTACGGTATTTCAGTGGTGTTGTACTGCCAGCCTCTGTCACAAGGCTTGGTGGGCCAGGACGGGTCTGCTTCTATGAGTCCACCATCCAACACCCTGGTCCAGTCAACATCATAGACAGAACATTGCTCGTATCCTCCCTCTGCATTTCTTGGTATTGACAGTGCCAATCTGGACAAGATTCATTATTAGTAAGGTTACATCCAGCACGTAGATGTGATTTATTTATACTAGATTAAATATTAAGGTATATAGCACATTACCTTTGTAGACATCTGCAATCTTATACAATAAAACATATGATTGACCATTGTCTTATGAGGAATATACACTGGGAGTATTAAAAGCCCCCCTCCCTATTAACTTTTTGATGAATAGAGATTTATTTATTTCGGCAGTATCCCCATTTTACAATAATAATACAATGATAAAAATTGAAAATTCAAGATATTAATTAAATATTAATAACAAAACTTATAAATAAAAAACTTATTATAAATAAACTTAATAATTAACTAATAATATTATCATGGTAACAGCGAAGCAGTACCTTTAACAATAATAATAATAATGGTACTAAACAATTTTAAACAAGAAACAACAACAATAATATTTAACAAGTAATGATCATCAAAGTTTAAACTAACCACTGATGAGTTCTTTGAGTTCTGATGAGTCAGTTTAGGGATAGGTAAACGTTTTTAAATAGGAGCCTCTAAAAAGTGACAACTCATTTTAAAGATATCAACAAAGAAGAGGAATGTCACAGATTAGAGGTCTATAAGGTTATAAACCACTGACATATAAATGTATTAGTAATGTTGCACTAAATGATAATAGTACAGTTTAAACAGTATCTGCTCATTCACTTGTTATAGTGTTACGTGATGAGGTGAGTGGATCGAGACGGCCGATCGACACTGCAACAGTTAATCAGCTGTTCAGTAATCAGGTTAGGGCCGCGACCACCCATCTGTGACAGCTGAAGCGACATCATTATCGTTGCTTCTTACTCTCACCTGAGATATTTTCCTCAGGCCTTTATCCAATATTCGTCTTTTATGAACGCAACATTTGAATATATCATCATTGATTAATGGTACATTTTGTAATTATTGTTTAGTATGAATAGCCTACATACAACTCAAATATTGAGTCATATTTTATTATAAGTTTCATACTTAATTGGTTAGAAGGTAGTAAATATAAAAAAAAAATGGAACCTAATGGAAAGAATAGTGTATTTTTAGAATAGGGTAAATAAATAATTTCTCTACAGCATGCTACAATTATTGTGTTGCAAACGTCATAATTTAGTCTAGCCTAAACAATCATTCACGATCGGCTACATTCATAATGAATGTCATAAGTAATTCCCTATACCCTACAATTTCAATAGTGCGATTTTTTTTAACTTCACTCGCTAATTGACATGGGCCTACAGGCATGTGTGTCAACGAGTGAAGTACCGACCGTTGGCTCAGTGGGGATTCGAACCTTGGACCATGCCTTCTACAGTCTAAAGCCTTAGCCACTGAGCCACCACACCGGCCACCACGATTACTATTTGATTTGTTATAATAACCAACTTGAATATCGGTAAGCAGTGTAAGGTCTATTTTTTTTTTTTTTTTTTTTTTTTACTTGTTTGGAATTTTAAAAGTGTTTAAATCTTAAACAAATTTGTAGCAAAAATGACAACTTAAACGAATCTTTAAAAGTAAAATTTTCTTTAGAACAAACTTTGTTTTTACTGTTTATTGAAATTTTAAAAAGGAAGTTTACAGCGTTGAATGTTTACAGCATGTTGATTCCTGTACAGTCTACATTGATGTAGACAATACAGCATGTTTATTCCTGTCATGTTGCCTAGTTATTGCCTTGAAGAATTAACTCAATCCAGTGATAGCATTCAACAATTATATACAACTGATTCCATGAATCAATTATTTTTAATATAACAAATAGAATCAGGAGCAAGATCCGACTAAGGACATCTTCATATATTTTAGTCATAATTAAATTAACCATCGGTTTAGTGTTATTTGAAAGTGATTGACCCTCAACATTTCTTCTGGAATAACATTTAAAATCTATGCTTTAAAAATTTAAATTCCTAATAAATAAGGTGCTTATATTAAATTTTAAGAAAAATTACAACCGTTTGATTAACAGCTTGATCAATAAAATAGATTATTTTTAATTGTTACTGTATATGACTTCTGATCATATGAAAATAGACCTTGATATGTTCAGTAAACTAACTATCAAGTGTTGCAAATTGTCCTTGCAGACCGTTGCAGTTACTCAAGGTGATCAACTAACATTGTTAAAGATCCTACTTGCTTCACGTGCCAAACCTGGTTCACATTTCGTGCATTCCCACAGGAAAGAAACATTCATTACCCTTACTCTCGGCATAATACTTATGAGAATTAACTGAAAAGTAAATATTTTCCGTTCCGTTATTTACACTTCTCAATGCTCGTTCGCTTATTTAAATCGACCTCGGCTATTCATTATTAACCCACATTGCTGCTTATAATTATTTTACATTATTTTTTTTACAATTATTATTATTATGTTATATTATATTACAATTATTATATTGTATATTACAAATAATTATATTACAATTATTATTAGACTATTATATATTTAAAATTATTATTTTACATGTTCGTATTGTTATGCAAATTTATTTAAATTTCACAACCTATAAGTATACATAGGGATTTTGAAACTTTTCGGTAGGACATTTTACTGTTCCGTGAAAATTTAGATTGTTTGTCATGGTGCATACAATCTTGTTTAATTATTAGCAAGAATACACTTAGTATTAGTGTGTGAGCGGATTTTCATCAGGCTTCCAATATAAATTAATATTACTATTTTTAATTTAATTGTCTTTTTCTGTAATTGGCCGGGAAAATAATCTTACATTACATTAGTCTTTATCAAAATACATTTGTGTTTGAGTGTCGTAGCGAGTGTGGGCATTGTAATCGTTTATATGTAAAACAACTACGAGAAGGACCGTTTTGGGACGAAACCCCATAGAATGATTTATCTGCCTTTAAAAATGAGTAAAGTGAACCGTAGCACCGATAGGAGTTTGCTTTTACTAACAATTTGAGCACAGTTGTCTTATGCAAAAAGCTATGTACTAAAAATGAGGTTATGTCTTGTGAGTTTTGGTTTTCTACACCAACACTCTGACAAGCTATCTGAGTTCATCAGAACCCTGTTTATTAAATGTCGGTAATCACGTTTTTGACAATTTCAATTTATTTCACTTAACCATCAGAATCTGGACCGAATTTCCATTTTTTGTTAGGTTTGTTTAATGACCTCATTATCGTTAAAAACAGCAACTTAGGTCTAGTAAAAATATGATGTTGATTTATGTTCATCCACAAAAATATGGATATTTGTTAACTTTGTCCTCATTCATATGAAAAAGTTTCTCTGTTGAAAGTAAATTACAACAAAGGAATTTAATCACTGCAAATCAAGCAATTACGATTCAGAAGGCGATGGCTACGAGTCTTTTACTTCCCATAGCTAGCGACAATGAATATAGCATTCATAGCTAATGGCAACAGCAATCCTTCGGCCACGGAAGTCATTCAAGCAAGGCCTCTTACTTCGTGAGTTTAGAGGCCCTTGACAATAAACGAATCACAGTTATTACGGTCTATGCTTTTCCTTGAGGTAAATGGATCCTAGAATCAGCTTGCTATCTCGCCTTGTGCACTTGGGCAACAAGACATTGGCGTAGCTTTTTTCTTATAAAAATGCAAGAATATTTAATTAATAACTAACTTTTTGAATACGGTATAGATATAGAAGGGTCGATCATGAATGGGGAAATAGTGATAAGTAAATGCGTAGTTTTTTGAATCCAGGTTTGCCTCAACTGCAACCTCAACTGCAGGTTTCAACTGCAAGAAATACAGTTTTTTGTTACTCATAGTTTCCGGTATTCCTATTTTTTAAATAGCATTTATCTATGGTGGGCTATATACATTCATTATAACTAAATATTAAGTAAATGTGAGGTCAATTACAAAAAACATGGTTTACCAGTAGTCCAATGGCGTACCTAATATAAACATAGCTTAATAAACACGCAAATAAATCTTTCAGGAAGATCTAGAAAGTTTAACCTATGTACACTATCACTTTTGTCTTCTAGAAGATTCAGGGCAAGGTGATTAAGATAATAATTTAGTTGTCTAAATAGCTGATGCTAAATTTAATAATATCGGCCTTGACAAAATGTTTGACTTTTAATAATGATGCTGTGCTCGGGATATGCTTCGTAGTGGTTTCGACTGGAATATTTGGATGTTATCTATATTGCTGTTTGATGCTCATACTCAGAATGAGATTCCATACGGGTTTTATAACTGTTTTATGGAGAATAAGCTTAATATAAATGTTGCAATCGTCACTCCTTGGCTCGCTGGAATCTTATAAAAAATGGGTCCAAGCACACTTCCTTGAGGCACTCTAGACCCAATCCTTAAATACGGATAATCTTGCAACTTAATTTGGAAGAACCTATGTTCCGGATAAGACTTGAGAAGGTTGTAAAAAAAATAAATGTAAAAAAATTTTTTACCAGTCTCCAGATTTTGTAATAAATAATCTTATGCTAAGTTTTGTGATAAGTCAATTTCAAGTAGATTTTGCAATAAAGTATAGTTAATTATTTCAAACAATAACGTTTGACAATAGAAATAAGCCAATCATTTTAAATTTAGTTTATCAGATCTAATGTTAACTTATGTTTTAAAACCCGACTTTGCCACAACAAGTTCTAATAAAATGCATACATACGTAAGAATTTTGAGGTTATTTGAACAAATCAGGAACTTTTGGTAAGACAAAAATTGCCTTTAATAAAAGCTCAATTTTTAAAATTATTTAGCTTTGAGGAATAAAATTATAAGTCAAAGTATACTACCAATAAAAATGATATCTTCGTACAGAGTAATTAGTGTAAAATGTCACATTTCCTTGTGCAATCAATTAAAAAACAAATAAAATAATCATTACAAATTGTTCTTCAAATTATATTTGCTAAACTGATTAAACATATTAGTACTAATCGCAATCATCTAGGCCTACTGAACAGAATATACAAAAATATAATTATTTTCTGTTAGCTTAGTACGACACTAATTTGTCTCAAGTATATACTCTATAAGATAATAGTTTGGGCTGTAAAATTGGGTTGTTTTCACTCCTTTCCCGACCGACGATAAATTTACATCAGAGTTCTAAAACATGTTTGAGCAATCTCACCAAAATGTGTCACCAGACGAGGTTTAGTTCCTATGAAGTAATTCAATACATTAATTACAGTTGTGTGATTATCGACTGTACCATCTTCAACTAAGAACAAAACTGTATTGTTCTTAGTTGAGTAACAATGCCGAACAACCTATTCTCTGCTGTTACAGATTTCGTACAAATCACTTATTCCTAACCTCGAAGGGGGAAAGTACGCCAAAATTGTATCTGTAAGAATATTTTTGTGCAAAAAAATTATTTACTTCTGCTGTTAGTATAACAACAAATACTAACTTTTAGAACTAAAAATTTCATCTTATTATTATTATTATTTTTTTTTTCTAAAGGAAACTTGCAAAATCGTCCCTCTCTTCAGGGGCTTTGAAAATTATCAATATTCTCCTTTTTTGGGGGTTGTTTCAACTTTCAATGCTATTATCCTTCTTCTTTAGGTTATTACGTAACTATTAAAAACAAAAACAAAGATATTATGTCATAATATAAAAAACTAAGAATCAAGTTTGAAAACTTTTTATGTTACATTTTTAAAATTAGTTTAGATATTTGTTTGAATGTACTTACTTTTTCGAACAAATTATTGCAGGTTAAATTGATTTATATGTCATCTATATTTATAAAAGAGGATGTTTGTATATATGTATATATATATATTTGAAGTTTATGCGCTGCCAAACCATCCAACCGATTGCCATGAAACTTATGGATGTTGTCCTGTATACTCCCGAGAGGGTTTCTGTAAAGTTTGATGCAGATCCGTCCACAGGGTCCCGCCCCACAGGCTCCTAAAGATCCCATGTTATTCAAATGGAGAATCTGAATTGTTTACAAAAAACATATGTTTGTGTGGTTTAATGTAGTTTCACATGCCATAAGCAGATTGAAGTTCTCACAACAACAGTACTGTATATGTTTTTATTTATTGTAGTTCTACATTTCACCTTGAGAGTGTGTGTGAGAGTGAAGCACACACTACTTTTACTTGATCGGGTGATCTGTATTTGGTGTTAACCTTTTTTCCTCGGTAATTAAAACATGTGGTGAAACGTGAAAATAAAAATTAATAATTATTTGTTTTGCAGTTTACTTTTTATGACATGCCTCCTAAAAAATCTAATATTGGTAGAAGAAGCAAAAATGCTCGAATTCTTTCACCTATTAGGTTCTAAATCAAACTCATATTATGACCGGCGAAGCGGGCGGGTACAGCTAGTCTATATTTATAAAAGAGGATGTTTGTATATATGTATATATATATATGTTTGAAGTTTATGCGCTGCCAAACCATCCAACCGATCGCCATGAAACTTTAGGATGTTGTCCTGTATACTCCCGAGATGGTTTCTGTGAAGTTTGATGCAGATCCGTCCACAGGGTCCCACCCCACGGGCTCCTAAAGATCCCATGTTATTCAAATGGAGAATCTGAATTGTTTACAAAAAACATATGACTGTGTGGTTTAATGTAGTTTCACATGCCATAAGCAGATTGAAGTTCTCACAACAACAGTACTGTATATGTTTTGATTTATTGTAGTTCTACATTTCACCTTGAGAGTGTAGCACACACTACTTTTACTTGATCAGGTGATCTGTATTTGGTGTGAACCTTTTTTCCTCGGTAATTAAAACATGTGGTGAAACGTGAAAATAAAAAATAAATAACTATTTGTTTTGCAGTTTACTTTTTATGACATGCCTCCTAAAAAATCTAATATTGGTAGAAGAAGCAAAAATGCTCGAATTCTTTCAGCTATTAGGTTCTAAATCAAACTCAATATTATGACCGGCGAAGCGGGCGGGTACAGCTAGTATAATATAAAGTTATTTCGCTTTTAGTTTCAAGGGTACTGTATTCACTATACACAGTTACACACCCGATAAACCATTGTCGTCTTCCGCCGGAACAATTTCACTACTTGTACCTAGGCCATCTTGTACATAACAATTAAACACAAGGTCAAGTCTAGTTCATCGATACGTTGGTCCCTTGTTAACATATAAAAACTGCCGTCGTTAAAAAAATACTAATTTTATAATACTGTAGTGTCTTATAACTAAAATGTCACACAAGTGTTTTTTTTGACCCCAACTATTTTTTTCAGAAAAAATCACTTTTGTAAAAAAATTGAGAACAAAGTGTACTTAATCATCACGCATGTAGAAGAATACACCAAACAAAAATATTCTAGCTTTAATACACTGAAAAAAGAAAAAAATACCAAGGGAATTTCGTTGAGGTTCTCAAAAAAGGGTGTTCGTCCGGGCGGCCTGTTTAGCGCTCTAAGGAATTTAGTCCTAAATTTTATCACAACTGCCGATAAGAGTAGTAAAGATCCTGACTCACTAACAAACAAGCAATGTATTCCCCTCCCTTTTCTCCCCTTCAGAGCCCCCACCCTGCAAATTTGACAGATGGACAAAACTTCGTTATTTATAGTAAACTCTAGCAATGAATTTTATATATTCTAATTATTAAAACAATTGGGTCATTTAGTTCACTCAATTTCTGAACTTACTACTAAACCGATTTTTATGAAATGTTTTTTATTCAAAAGATAATTTTGATTATTATGTTATAACTGAGCTACATTTTTGAAATTCCCATAGGTTTTCGTCCTACACGGCGTCAAAGCTGCAATGTTATTTTTATGGAGATTAATTTAAATATAATCAGCTAGTGGCATCAGCAAATGTTAAATGGTCCAAATAATTTGTTAGATTAAACATATCTCTAACATCACAGTAAAATATCAAGTAAATTATAAAAGGTCGAATAAATGTGTCTGTGTGTATGTTATCATCAGCTGCTAAATAAAATGAAAACATTTGAAATAGGCTTGATAATAATGTTGGTTGATTATAATTTTTATACTCTAAATAGAGTTCAAATCAAGTGCAGTGATTTAGCTACTGTAAATGAATTTAAATAATATGATTTTACTTAATACAGTTTAATTACTAATATTTGAAGGCAAAAGATACATGATGAGGCCGAAGGTGTCACGAGCGCAGCGAGTGACAGGGTTGGCATGCGAAGCGTACAGGGGTGTCCCCTAGTATATTATTAATCTACTTTTTTAGCCAAAGATGACTGTACAAATTTCAACTCAAAATTTGAACGAATATTACTTATAGAATAATAATTGGTAACACTTTTGTGTGTGTGTATGTATGTATATATATACAGTATATATATATTAAGATTTACTATATACTAGGTTGGTTAGTACCTTTTGTCCACTATATTCTCAAAATGTTAATAAAATATATTAAACGGTTTGTTCATGAATTATGCACCAAAAAGGCCAAATTAGTCACTTTAGGCAGCCATATTCCCATCAAAAAATTTTTTAGAATTTTTCCCGTAACACATTTATTACTTACATGGATACTAACAATTTCATTCAAAACATTTCAGAAATAATTTTCAATTGAACACCCTTTAAGATTAGTATCAGAAATATTCCAAGCTACATAGCTGTTCTTTTTAAGTCGATCATTCGTTTTTTCTACTTATAATAACCGTGCAATTGTATAAAAAAACAGTTATTATTACAACTGGGTAAATTTGGTTTCTTTAAAACCCAAACAATACAATTGTCATACACAAGAAGAGCAATATATGTTCCAGGTATGAAAATGAAATGAGAATCGACTTTATTTTCGAGGCGAGGTAAGAACTATAAATTCCCTTTTCCCACCCAATCTAGTTCAAATCAGTAGATAATAACATAAATACACATTTGTAAATAAAGAAAGATTGACCATGATATAAAAACAAACGTTCGCATGAGATTTATTGCAATTTAACTTATGATTAAGTTATGATTAAGCGTGCAAATCATGTATCCGCCTTCCTTTACGGGTCTAGTTTTGTATTAATAAAGTAAAACTAGTATAGTGTTTTGTATTAATAAAGTAAAACTAGTTTACTGTTTTGTATTAATACAGCAAAACTAGTATAGTGTTTTGTATTAATAAAGTAAAACTAGTATACTGTTTTGTATTAATAAAGTAAAACTAGTATAGTGTTTTGTATTATAAAGTAAAACTAGTTTACTGTTTTGTATTAATACAGCAAAACTAGTATAGTGTTTTGTATTAATAAAGTAAAACTAGTATACTGTTTTGTATTAATAAAGTAAAACTAGTATAGTGTTTTGTATTATAAAGTAAAACTAGTTTACTGTTTTGTATTAATAAAGTAAAACTAGTTTACTGTTTTGTATTAATAAAGTAAAACTAGTTTACTGTTTTGTATTAATAAAGTAAAACTAGTTTACTGTTTTGTATTAATAAAGTAAAAGTAGTATACTGTTTTGTATTCGGAAAAATATGGCGACCTAACAACCTGAAATATAATGGATAAATAATGTTGAAACGTATTCATCAGTAGAATAGTGGGTAAAGTAGGTATTCTTTAACAATTGTTTTGAAAACTTATCATTTTATCATAAAAATCCTTCTTATTCTAGTGTAAATCCGATCAAATTTAGATCATGTTCAAATTACTTATTCCTCCCGTTAACATTGCCTAGGCCGCAAAAATAATATTGGACGTCAGCTAATCCCTGGTATACTAAAAAACGTGCGTCCTTTCACGTGGAACTGCCATACACAGGCTTGCCACTAGAGGCAGGGGAAACTATGGTACTGGACAACATAGAACGGTGGTATGTGAACACCTTCCCTCACAGGTTAGTGTCCAATCGATCGACAGTTTACCATCTGAATATAAAGGCCACGATATGCCCAAGGCATTAAAGGCACTTAAAGAGGGCTTTGATTTTACAGTGTGGGAGAGTCCTTGGCACATCACTGGAAGACTAATAATTAGGTTAGTAACCGGCAATGGAGTGGCTTGGATAGTCGTATGTGAGAGCAGCGGGTGAATCAAACAGTTGTAAGTATAAATGACGCATTGTAAGAATGAATTCACTATTCATTGATCATTTCTAAGACGCCGATCGTAGAGATATGGGCGAATGTGAGGGGTGAATTTGTGTGATGAATGTAGATGAACGAGTGTAGTCATTGTTACTATCTGAAATTGACTTAGCTCAGAAAGGACTATTTATTAATAGCCCAATAGCCAGGACAACTGAGGGACCTACAGCTTTACGTGGAAACCGAACCACATATTGTTGGTCTGATTTTTTAGCTAACTGACAAGTCTGATACTCAGTTCTCTTCCCTACACAACATCTGAACCTTGACTACCATTCAACGTGGACACCCCAGACTTCTCTAGTAGCATCCACGTCGATGGCAACCACTGAGCGGGAACCATGTCGGTATTAAGAGGACCGAGCATGGAACGTATCGGATACAATCTCCCAAACACTTTGTCCCTAAATAGCTGGTTTACAACACTGCGCCACCAGTGTGTACGTGTGTGTGTGTACAGTATCTATAAATATTTTTTAATTTGACATTTGCGATACAGTTTAATGTTAATATTTCACGCTTTAAATATTATTAATATAACTTTTGGTCATGATGACCATGAACAAAATACGCGTGTACAATGTAGGTTATCGTGTACACGAAATAACTGGATTTTTCAAGGTCCAATAAAGAATAAAGTCCCGTTTCCGAATAAATATCAGAAACCGGTTTAATTTCCGTAACTGCACATAATTTATTAGCACAAACCCATAGTTAATGCAATCATTCGTTATTTTTATCGTCTCTATTAAGGATTCATAAAAAAAGAATATAATAAATGTGATACTTCAACAATAATGTTATTACCTTGTTTTTATCTTTAGTGTAAAATAACTTTTATGCCTATTTATTGTTAAAACACCAACACTTAAGGTATTAGAGAGTATAATATGCTATTGTCAATAGTGATAATAGCACAATGATAAATGAATACCAGGGAAGTCATTAACTTATCTCTTTATTTTTTATGAGATTCTGATCAAACTGAAAACATCTAAAACCAGATAAGCTGGTCTTTAATAAACGAATATTTAATACTGTATTAAGAGTCTGCAGAGGCTGTCGGCCATATTGGTTATACTCCTATAAGAACAATGTTATTTTTGAATTGATGGAATTTGGATCACGCGTATCCAAATTAAACATTTATTTTAAAACGGATTTTCTCCAAACAAATTGAATTTGATCAATAATGAAATTGCACGTTGGAATTGCTTATTAAAGTCCTAATTAGTGTGTTGGAAAAAATATAAAAATTATTTAGTTTGAAGTTTTAATTTTACCTATTTGTTTTCGAAACTAGGCTCTAAATATGACATTTATTGAATGTAATGTCGTATTCAAAATATCAAAACAAACCCAACGCGCAATATGATAACGTTTAAAATGACACCTCATACACAACCTTTGGTCAATAAATAACGAAAAAATATGGATTCGCATATAACATTGTTCTTATGGGATTAAAACCAAGATGGCCGACAGCATCTGCAGACTCATAAACAAGAACTTAGCATAACTTGTCACACAATTCAAATACAAACTTGCAAGTAAGGAACAAAAAACATTGACACCGTAAAGCTTTTGTACTGGATGTATTTACCTAATTGTGTAACCCATTTCTCCAGTCATTAAAATTACTTGCCTCACCTTCCTAATCAAATACATACGACAATCAAATTGATGGAAGTAAATACATCCAGTACAAAAGCTTTACGGTGTTCGATTCATCACACGAGTCACCTTATTGTTCTACTAGGTTGGAAAATTTGAAATATAAAATCAAATTTAGTAACTTAGAAAAAAAAGAAAGAAAACATAACAATAAAAATACTTGATAACAAAAAGTGAGAATAAGCTAAAGTTCCCTCCATATTGCATTAATGTTCCTCCTTTTGATTCAATAATAGCCTGCAATACAATTCCCATATCTCGCACTGCCAGGCCGCGGCCAATACGCGTAGGATGGGTGGGAGGGATGGGGTGGTGCAGTCGGTAATCAAATTATGATTGCCCGCAAACACCGTCACTCACCACTTTAGTGGACCATGTAAGTTTACATAGAGCCGCGGAGGGGCAATCTATTGACTGGTAGAGTCAATTGTGTGTTGAACATGAATTTAATGTAATGTTAGTTGTTGATAAAATAATAGTCTGTCAGTATAATTAACTATGACCTTTCTTTAGTAATTAATCATAAATGGTTTCAAATAGTTGGCACAAACTTACCCCATATTAAACACTACAAATCAAAACTTTGAAAGTTACCAGTTTGATTCCCAAATAGATTTTTTTGCCTTAACTCAAAAACTAGTCAAGTTAGAGACATGCAATGTTTACTAAAATATTTTCCATTGTAAAATCATTAGAGCAGTTCTTTAGAAAATTCCATATTTGAATGGGTTTTCCCCATAAATATAAAACAAACTAAAATTTCAAAAAATTGAAAAAAATAATCTGGCAATATTGGCTAAATACACCTTCATATCAAATTTCATGAAAATTGATCCATCCATTTGGTCTCCAGCGAACTACACATACACAGAGACAGACGGACAGACGGACAGACATCCAAAATTTGCTTTCAAAAAAACACTTTTTGGGTTCAGGGGACCCTAAAATGGATTTTTAGACCAACTTGTAAAACAATTTTTTTACGATCACGATACTTTCTCCATGCTAACGCACATGGGAGAAAGTAAAATCTGCTTAAAGAATCTTCTTATTCTGCTTAAAGAAGATAAGTGAGTTGCTGCTTTTCAACTAATCTTACTACAGTTTTCAGCTTAGTGACGCTTTCTTTGTTTTAAGAACTTCTCTATGTTTGGCTTTAAATTCTGTTATAATCTAATTTGTAATATTAAGAACTGTTGATAATGATTGTTTAATTTTAATGCTAATCCTATCCTAACTCTAAAGTTTTTATTTGTCTTATTTGCATTGGAGGCATTCGATACAATAAAATAATTACCGTCTATGTGTCGTTTCGTATAAGGTCCATGAATTTGCTATGACGTTTTCTAAGTTCTGAGAAACGTTTTTGGTAACATATGCAAGTTAGACGTGTAATTTACTATAATTTTGCATACTATACATTGCCATCGATATTTTCTTTATGCATTATCAGTTTTCTTCTAAACATTTTTTCACCCTCTTTCCTAGTTATTTTAGAAATTGTCTGATCCTATACACCTCTTTTTAATTTTCTTTAATTAAATGATTTTATAAAATATCATATAGTTTGTAGTCAAAAATCCGTGATAGGGGTAATGACTATTAGTATGTTTACCTATTAACTAGTTCAAAAACGTCATGAAAATTATGAAAATTAATTTTCTGCTTTTGACCGTACTTTGTTAGTTTTTAGTTTCTTGTCTCCTATTTTGAGCATTAGTTGACTGGACTTAGTGGTCTGTTTAAAATCCTAAATTCTAGTAAGATTTTGAAAGTTAGCGAAAATTGCATACCTGTTTTTAGTTTGAGTACATTTTTTTGTACGATATGTGTGGTATAATTCATAGTTACAACAATCGGAAATAATGATTCAAAAATTACGATTTCCGTAATTTAAAATATATAAGATAGATTGTCAGATAAAATAGTAACAATTATTTTTTAGTACAGTATTCATATTATAGATGTCAGGTTTTTTTTTTTTAACAAAAGTTAGATTATGACTCAAAAAACGTAAAATATATGTGACCTTTTAAAACGCCAATAAAATAAGATTACAATATAATAAGTTAACACTTATAGATAAGCAGAGATAACTAATATGTGAGACAGACTGACCTCTGTTGAAGGGGAAGATGGTCCAGTTCAGGAACATAACACCAATGACTCTCGGGCACTAGTGTCATGAACATTTGATTGAAGTAAACATAACAAACAAAGAAAGCGAAAGGAATCATCATGAGGAATAGGATCTTCTGGTAGAGGCCGAACTCTCCTATGTAAGGCAACATGTCGTCGAAATCCATAACGTTCTTATCTGTCCCCTTGGGTTTGTCAGCAGCGACCGATGGCGGTTCCTGGGTCCGCAGGGTGCTCGCCTGTCCCTCCGTGTCTACGACCATGTCACGGCGGAGGTTCACTGAACACTACAGGTGGTCAAAATTCACGAAACGGTTGTTTTGTAACGGTTACAGCCTACAATGTTTGTGGGTACAGCCCAGTTGCAACTGAAACTGAGATGACTTTTACTGTATGCTCGCGCATGTGTGGCAACGGCACCGAAGTGTTGCGACGGGGCATGTTGAGTTGTAGCTGCAACTGAACGTTGTTGTAAACAGTGCAATTGATTGTAGTTCAATGTTTCCTAACTTGACAGCAGCACTAGTCACCTGAAAACTGTCCAATAGACGTATTTTCGTGTCTTTATTCTGCAACCAGTCAGCTCTGCTGTGTTCGCCTAGCTTTTTTAATCAGTCTGCGCTGTTAACTAACGTTATTGTAATTTGCTATACAAAAAAATACTACTAATATTTTTATTTTCTCCCATGTGCGTTAGCAAAGAGAAAGTATTATGATCGTCCAAACAAATTTTTTTTTCAAATGTTGGTCTAAAAATCCTGAACTCAAAAAGTGTTTTTTTGAAAAAAAATTGGATGTCTGTCTGTGTGTATGTGCACTTCGCCAGAGACCAAATAGATGGATCAATTTTTATGAAATTTGGTATGAAGGTGTATTTAGCTAATATCGAGACAGTTTTTTACTTTTTTTAAATGTTAGTTTTGTCTTCTTTTTATGGGTAAAAAACATAAAAAAATGGAATTTTCTCAAAAACGTCTCTAACGATTTTAATTACATTTTCAGAAAAGATTTCAATTAATTAAAATTTAAAATAGTTTAGTAAAAACCATATGCCTCTAACTTGACTAGTTTTTTTAATTATCGTAAAAACCCATATTGGGATTCAAGCTTGTAATTTTAGAAGTTTTGATTTTTTATTGTTATAATTGGGGGGGAAGTTTGTGCCAATTCTTTGGAACAATTTATCTAACTCAGTCTGCTCTGTTAACTAACATTATTGTAATATGCTTAAAAAAATAATTACTAATATTTTTAGTTCAATTTCTATGCACCTGTTAAGACGTTCATTGCTTAACATATTGGAATAAAAATATAACGAAATAACAAATAACTACTTCATATCACTAATTACTGAAAAACAAAACCATTATCTATATTGATTACACAACATCGTTAAGAATAGTGTTAAATTAATATCCTAATAACTATGTCAACACAACTTTATAACTACAAGTAGTTAGTGGTGTTAACTGGTGAGCGCAATTCCAGCAGGCGAAACCGTTGTCTGCAACCGTTGTCTGCCTGCAACGGTTGCGGGAAATCGACAACTTATTCAATATCTACAGGAGCGCGCTCGATTTATATGGCAAAACATGCATGTTACGCTACTATAAATCAAATTCTTTTATTTTTACTTTCTCACATATGCGTTAGCTTAGAGAAAGTATTGTGATCGTTTAAAAAAAGCATTTGTACAAGTGTGTCTAAAAATCCACTTTAGGGTCCCCTGAATCCAAAAAAAGTGTTTTTTGTTTTTCGAAAAAATGTTTGTGTCTGTCCGAATGTGTGTCTGTCTGTGTGTATGTGCACTTCGCTGGAAACCAAATGGATGGATACATTTTTATGAAATTTGGTATGAAGGTGTATTTAGCCAATATCTCCAGATTGTTTTTCATTTTTTGAATTTTTTTTATTTTAATGGGCAATAAACATACAAAAATGGAATTTTCTCAACGACTTAAACGATTTTGATTACATTTTCAGGAAAGATATAAATTACAATTCAAAATATTCTTGTAAAAACCGCATGTCTCTAACTTGACTAGTTTTAAATAGATATGGCAAAAACATATTTGGAAATAAACTGGTAATTTTCAAAATTTAGTTTTTTAGTGTTTAATATGAGAAAAAGTTTGTGCCAATTCTTTGGAACAATTTATTTTTAATATATTTACGGCAAATATGCCTGACCACAAACGTGGAAATGTTCATTTGAATTGGGAATCGTACTACCTTATTTTTATAATACCAACCTCCCAGACTAGCTCCCTTATCATAAGATTATTGCCAATAGTTAAGACAAGGCGGGTAGTTATTTTATAACTTAGAGAAGAACTTATTATATTTGTTTTATTTGATATAACATGCTAGGCCTATATGTAAACAAAATAAAAAAAAAATATTAAATACAACTTATTTTATTATTTTTTGTTTACTTTGCCAACATTTATAGCCTATCTAAACATTTTTATAAATTAAGCCTATAAAAGTTAACTTTCAGCCCTTATTAATAAAAAAATACATTTACCTAGAGGTCAATTCCCCACGTCAATTCAACCAGAAAAAAATAAACTCATCTAAATTTCTAAATCATGAGTCTTCATGATGCTGTAATTAAACTTCGGACAAAATGGATGACAGTGGAGTACCCATAGCTGGTAAATGGGGGTACTGGTAAATGGGGGGAAGGTATTTACACACCCTCCCAACCATACTCGTACATTGGTACTGATCCACCCACCCACCCATACACCTACAATGGTATTGACAACCCCGCTCAATCATACACTTATAGTAGTATTGACTAACCCACCCAACCATACATGTACAGTAGTATTGAAAAAACTTACCCAACCGTACACGTACATAATATTGACCCATACACCCTCCCATATACGTACAGTGTTACTGACCCACCCGCCCACCCATACACATACAGTGGTACTGATTTGTATCCTGTAATGGTTGTGAAAAAGCAAGTAAGTAAATGAAAATGTTTTGGGAACTTTCAGATTATTCTGATAAAACCGATCTCTAGACGAAGTAATACAAACACAAAACAAATTTTGAAAGAGGTCAGCGAGAGTTAATTTGTCACTGGTCACTAATCATCTCCGGATAGGTTTAATCTTGATATTCCGACTTGCTTTTTGATTTGTTATGTAATCTAATTTATAATATCTTCAATATTTATTGATTTATAAAAACTCTATAATTGAGGGATGAACAAATTAATCAGTACGTCAGAATAAACAGTTTAGAAAAGGGCAATAAAATAAAACTGACTCTAACAAAAAAAGAAGTCAGCATGCTGATACAAAACAAAGTAAACCATCTGAGAAATGGTAAAATAAAACTAAACATTTTAAAGGGTATGGCCCATGTTGTTGCTGCCGGAAACAAGTAAAATCGATGTACAGCTGCAGTATTGATGTTTTAAGTAGCTATTTTTTATTAGCTAATAAACGTTTAAAAACACTGAGATTTCAAAATCGTTTTAAAGTTCATGCGATATTTTTAGTAATTCTATGAATAATTTTATTCGTTAGGAACTATATAGCGACATTTGCAATTACTTTAATTTTGAAATTAGTTATATAATGGGTCAATCATTTTTTGTTGTATTATGAATAACGTTATAAAACATGACACTTAATAGAATTTTCCTGTGCTAAATTAGTTTATGTAGTCCACAAACTAATCTCTTTACTATTACTTGTATAAATATTTTATCATGCTTATTTTTATTAGAGGTTTTCATTATTCTGTTTCTACTTAAAATAATGCTATGTATATTTTTTATATGCACGTTTTGGACTTTAACTGATTATTCAAAATAAATGCTTTGAAAAGTAATTAAATAAGTTTAATTTCACTTTGTACTTTACCTTCGCATTGTAAGTGAATTTATGAAGCACTATTATTCAATGCAGCAGCGTAGCAGATAGAGATGTCAATGAAAGTAAACGTCTATCATTGTTGGAACCATGAGGAATCTTGGTTGTTGACTTAGTGAGGTTCATTTTATTTCTTTGTTCGTGGTTTAATGCAATGAAATGAATGGTACTTTTATTAAATAATAAAAGTATTGGTTTTGTTTTCGGGCTTTTAGCTCCCACGATACCTTTAAATTTGTATATTATTAATATAGTTTTGTAAAAGAATTAGATTGTATTTTAATTTAGATACATATGCGTTTGGCTTGTGGTGAATGAAATTAAAAAAAATAAATAAAAAATAACTTAGATGGGATATATTTGTACTTTATGTCTGTAAATGCTTTCTATAATTCTTGCTGATAGAATTACACTGTCTTGTCCGCGGGTGTTACTGCCACCCCCCCCCCCCCACAGTTACCGAGTTCATATCTGTTGGGGGTCAGTTTTATGAAAGTTGTCGAATCCATGTTCCCCCTTTCAACGGATCAGGAAAACGTTACCGAATTCGTGCAGTTTCAAACAAAGTTATGAAGTTAATTTTCTGCTTTTGACCATTCTTTGTTAGTTTATGATTTCTTGACCCCTATGTTGAGCATTAGTTGACTAGACTAAGTGGTTGGTTTAAAATCTTAAATTATAATAAGAACTTTTGACGTTAGGGTCAGTTACATATCTGTTTTAGGATTGAAAACACTTTTTAACGGTATATATTTTTGTGGTATACTTCATAATTATAATTGGAAATAATCATACGAAAATAACTATTTACACGATTCAAAATACATTTCATGAATTGTTAGAGAAAATAGTAACATTTCTTTTGTATAGTATTCTTATGATAAATAATTCAGGTCTGTTTTAAAATAAAAATTAGATTATGACTCAAAAAACGTAAAATATATGTGACCTTTAAAATGCCAATGTAATAAGATTACAATATAATAAGTTAACACTTATAGATAAGCAGAGATAACTAATATGTGAGACAGACTGACCTCTGTTGAAGGGGAAGATGGTCCAATTCAGGAACAAAGCACCAATGACTCTCGGGCACCAGTGTGATAAAAATTTGAGCGAAGTAAACAAACGAAACAAAGAAAGCGAAAGGAATCATCATGAGGAATAGGATCTTCTGGTAGAGACCGAACTCTCCTATGTAAGGCAACATGTCGTCGAAATCCATAACGGTCTTATCTGTCTCCTTGGGTTTGTCAGCAGCGACCGACGGCGGCTCCTGGGTCCGCAGATTGCTCGCCAGGTAACCCTGTCCCTCCGTGTCTACGGCCATGTCACGACGGAGGTTTGTTAGTGCACTGAACACTGGAAGCGGCTGGAGGAGCGAGCTCTGGTTATATGTAAGAGAGGGGAGTCCGCCCGTCTACCTCAACGCACCGTCTCTCAACTTGGTACTTTGTTATGTAATTCGGAGTCCGGAAGATAATTGTTATCCGGAAATGATCTAACCTTGATTATAAATTGTCCTTTAAAAGTACATACAAAGTGGAGGGGGGGATATGGAAATGCTTTCATAACAACGTAATTTTTTCCATAGATCATTTGATAGTTTATTTTTTTTAAATAATTGTGTTCCATAAAGTATAATTTTTGATAAGAATGATTTACTTGAAACCGTTAAATATCGGAGAAATAATATTATTCAAATTAGTTACTTTGAAATTCAAATTACCAGTGTTCTTGAAAGGATAAACTTTTCGAAGTCCGGTTTGCGGAAATTAATTTCTCTTGAATAGACCTTTCATTTGATATCAAACTCAACCTAGGCTTACGTTGAAGATTTTCATCCAACTCCTCGTAGGCCGTCCCCTGAAAAGATGAAATGTCCTTAATGGCGTCCAAATGTATGTTCTTTGTAACCACGATCATGTACAAGATTTAACTTTTACAAGTTAAGTCATACAAAAGTTGTGGACGCGTTTCCATATTTTCCCCCACGCTGTAAATCTTTTTAACCATAAACTTTTAATTATTTTTCAAAATTGTCGTGTGGTCAATAAGAAGTAGCTTTTGAAGATAAAATTTATAATTAATACAACACTTAACATACATAAAAAATCAATACAAACAAAATTCATAGATTGAAGATATACTACGTAATGGAAGATCCATTAGTTGAAGGGAACATCCATAGAGAGCGTTTTAATACTTTTTATAAAACGTATCCAATTAGTAAGGCATAGTCTATTATGTATTTTGGAATACAGTTATGATACTTGTATAACATAAATTTAGAAAATATGAATACTGTATTTTGAAAGCATTAAACCCCCGTATTATCTTGTCGTATCACAGACATACAAACAACATTTACATGTTGTGTTACCAGCAGCTCTGAACTACCTGGTGTGAAATATATTTACTTTATTTCACCTCACAATAAACTTTATTCTTGTTAAAATACATATAGTACAGCATTCATTTTTATTTCTTAAGACGTAAGTTAATACCGAGGGACAGGTCAGTAAAATAATAAAACTTAAATATTCATAATAAAATTTCTATTTAATTATTCTAACATTTTTCCCTATTAAATATCTTAATATCTATAAAATGGTAAATAGCAAAGAGTTTATTGGATTTATTGATAAATTTCAAACAAAAGGTAGAAGGTAGCTTTTATCAATGTTCAGGCTTAGTAACTATGTTTTTAAGGCTTTATAAAACCGTATAGTTAGGAGTTATCTTAACATTTTCTAGTAACATGCCAGGCTTAAATATTCTTGGAGTTAACAAATTAAAAGTTTTTGTTAAATTATACTACACGGTTTTAGAAATACACTTGTTGGCACTTCTCAGTTTTTGAAAAAATTGCTTTCACGAAAAAATCTCCCAGATGTTCACAAGAATATCCCCCGAAATTCCTAAATTTTCTAGGTCTGAAAACGACCAGTTTTCTGTTTTTATTGTAAAATTGCTACGACCAGTTTTCTGTTTTTATTGTAAACTTGCTAAACAGAAAAGGAATAAATATTAAGTCCTTATTTGGAATTTGTGCAGGCCTTATCTGCAGGCCTAATTATATCAACAATGTAGTCTTTGCGTGGAAAGTGTTGTGTGCATCGAATTTCACACAGTTTTAAGGAAAAGCTGATAAAAACAATAACAACAATAGATCGCAACAATGAAGGGATATACACAGCCGGCTTAACACCGATGAGATGGAGTCTGTTTACTGTTTCCTCACAAGACGCGTTATTAGCCATATCCTATGACGGGTCGTTGGAAGAAGGCCACGACAAGAACAGCTACAAAAACACATGCACTTAAACATAATCAATGATATTATATTAAATCACTGTTGGTGTAGAAATGATGTGTACTCGAGTTTGAAGGTTGTTTACTAAGAAACTAAGAGGTGCATGAAACGTCTAATCACGTCATTGTTTTCTTCGTTTAATTGTACGTTACGACATAGGCATTTTAAAATGTTGCATTATAAGTTTTGATAGTTTTTATCTTAATTGAAACAAAATATCACAGGAATTTTTAATTGTTTTCACTTTTCACCAACTTTACACTTTTATTACTAAAAAACTCGTTAATGTCGCATTATATTTTAGTAAGTGGTTGAACAACAATTTTTCTTTCAGTTTCATAAATTTCAAAATTTTAATTTTTCAGGAAAAAATTCTCATCGATACTTGAAAAAAAGTGTTTTTTTTTTTTTGGCTTTCAGAGGTCGTAAAATTAATCACTTGGTCACATTGTAATCCTTCTGAAATTTATAGTAACAGTAAATTACTTTTATACGCATAATAGATTGATTTAATATTGGTTTGAATACATTTAAATAGATAAATTTAAAGTGAATTTAAGTTGATTTAAATCAATATAAAACCACTGTATTTACTTACACATATGAAAATAATGTATCATAACTATACATGTCATAAGGATTACAACGTGACCAAGTTGTTTCAGGAAATCGATAAGAACATTTTTTCCTTGAAAACTTAAAATTCTTAAATTTATAAAACTGAATTAAAACATTCTTGTCAACTACGTATTTAAATATAAATGCGGTAAAATTGAGATCAAAATAGAGTTTTTGGATAAAAATTGTAAATTTGATGCACAGTGAAAACTAATAAAAATGCCGGTACCTTTTTGTTCCAACTAGAATAAAAATTACTAAAACTTACAATAACATTTTAAAACGCATGTCATAAAGTACAATTAAACGAGGAAAACACATTGGATTTTTAATATGCCTCTTAGGTCCTTTTTTAACAACCTTCAAACTCGGGTACACATAATTTCTGCGCCGAGAGTAAAATAAACTAAATTTAGTAAAAAGAGGAAGGTTTTCAAATTCTTAACCAGTGTTGCTGCTACCACTACATGGGACCTCTTTTCCAATTTTATACATTCTATAATTTATCGTTTTGAAAATAATAATTTTACGTCCACTGATAATGAACTTTAAATTGTATGATTATATGGCATCATAAATTGACTATTTGCAATAACCAGGGCACGTAACCTTTGTTGCTGTCTTACAAAAGAATGTGGAGGAAAAATGTTACTGTTCCTGTATTTTTAGACTGGAGAATAGCATAGATTGTTTTGAACTATATACTAGTTTGTTCAAATCTACATAAAATCGACTTAAGTTGTTTGCGAAAAATCCGTAAAATATATTCTTGGTTGTGCTAATTTTCGTTCTGTGTGAACAAATACAGCAATAAATACACGTCAAATGGAGAAACTGTATGGAATTAAGTGTATCATTGACTGAGAAACACTTAAATACGTCCCTCCACGCATAAACATACAGGGTGGAAAAAATATGGACACGCTTTCATAGCAATGTTATTTTTTTTAATATATAATTTTATAATTTTTTTTATAATTGTGTTCCATAAAGTATAGCTTTTGATCAGAATAATTTACTTAAAACCGTTAAATAGGGGATAAGTTATATTGCTACAATTAGTTACTTTGAAATTGAAAAGACCACTACTCTAGAAAAGATAAACCTCTCGAAGTCCGGTTTACGGCAATTAATTTCTCTTGAATAGACCTTTCATTTGATACCAAAGTCGACCTAAGCTTAAGTTGAAGATTTTCGTTCAACTCCTCGTGGGCCGTCCCTCTGAAAAATGAAATATCACTAATGGCGTCAAAAAGTATGTTCTTAGTAACCATGATCATGTACAAGATTTCACTTTTATAAGTGAAGTCATAAAAAAGTTGTGAAAGCGTTTCCACATTTTTTCCTACTCTGTATACATCACATGGACTACACGCACAAGTAGGCCTGTAATAAAATACAAGTCCTGTAAAACACTAATACAAATACTTAAGTATAAACACCAACAGTATATCACTTATCAAAACACACAATTTCAATTTGTCACACTTAATACACACTTACACACCCCGATCAGTAAACATTACAGATCACTGTTCACTTACAACGTAAGCCTCATCTTCATTAATCAGAGCCGTCTTTTAAAGCCCTTTAAGTTAATTGTCTCAATATACAGATTTCAGACAGAACATTTTTATGAACAGCTGTTAAACTGATTACAATGAGCTGTTTTATAATAATTAATCAATAATTA